>JANCRA010000006.1:11734183-14134183 GCA_024362935.1 Setophaga petechia
TCTAGACAATTTTCAGTGTAGCTGAGATTATTATAAATACGTAGCCAAGCACTACTTATCAAAAGACCTGAAGAACCACAGAAAAACACCCAGCAGAGATAAAACAGAGGTAGAAGAATCCACAGAGGAATTTAAATGGTTTTCTTGTACAAGGTTAGGTTCTACAAAAGAGAGAAAAATAGAAAGGTTTAAACTCAAGTTATTTAGACAAAAAAACCCACAATGAGACAAGCCAAAGAATCTGAAAAAATACTTGAAGAAAACATTAAAATTAATAATTAAACCTCCTCAAAAAATGAATACCAAAAACCTACTGTAGGGCCAAAAGACAAGAGAGGTATAAAGAGAGCACTTGGAAATTACAAACCTGTAAAATACTACTACTAATAAGTCACCTGACAACCTTTCATACTGAACTCCTTTATGTGGAGTCAAACAGAAATACTGCTTGAAGGTACTATGCACAACTCGACAAAATCAGCAATAACAAATCACCAGAACAGGACAATATTCACCCAAAAGCTCAAAAAGAACATGAGATGACAGGATTGAATCATGTGATATATAATCCCTTACTTTGAGTACTGCCAAAGAAATTTTTACTGGATCCCTTGCCTTCTACATCTAAAAGAAGTCCAGAAATATAACAAATTACAGGTCAGAAATCCAATGTGTGCACCAGTCAGATGGACAGAATAGCATTATCAGACACACATAAATAAGACACTGGGAAGAATTATCACAGCCTTTGCTTTTCAGGGGAGTCCTGCTTCATGACCACAAAGAAATCAATAAGCACACAAACAGAAGACATGCAGGGAATATATTTTACTTTTATTTTCAAAAAACATACAAGAAACCTCAGCAGATGTTCTTAAATATCTAAGCAGACAGGACATGAAGAAGGCAGCATTATGGAAAAGAATTTTTGATCCTGTGGCAGCTGCAGCCTTATATGGAAAGAAGCGTTTAAGGCACAGTGCCATTTCTACTACTGATCCTCAGGCTCAGGCAGTATTTATTGTGCTGGTTTTATGTGAAAATACTTACAGGCTGCCTAGGAGAACTCTTGCATCCCTTTGTTCCTATAAGATACTTAACTCGAAGATAGTTTCATTCTTTATAAATAACATCTTAAACTGGAAAGGAATGATTTCAGATGCTGTATGGCATTTCTACATATGTAATGCAAGCTTGAATTCAACTCTTCAGTGAAAGATTTCTTAGTATTTGGTTCTGCAGCATGAATCATACCTGGTGTTTAGTTTTAAGGGAGTCTACTTCCTGAGTGAAATTCTCCTCCAATTCTTTTATTTTTCCTTCACAGTACATGTCCTTGAGACGTAGCTCGTACTCACTTTCTGTCTGTAGATCTCTCACATAATTCTGCAGGTCTAGTATTGCCTGAGTCTGTTAGGACATGGATGAGAAAACAGTTTTAAGGAAGAGAATATTTGCTGTTAACAACAGCTTATTAAGGATGTTTTATTTACATGCACATATTTGTGAACAACAGCCTTCACAGAGAGTCTTCTGACAGATGACCAAGAAGTCCTAGAACTAAAGCTCCTTTGCTGTCTTAGTTTATAGCAATGCATCCTCTGACTTCTCTAGTCCATTAGAAGTGCTTTCAAGAGATTGGGGAAAGTATTAGATAACAATCTAATCTACACTTGCTGTTTGTACAATGCTGTTTGCATATTGACAAGCCACTGCAGCAACTGGCTGTAACCTCTTTGACCAAAGCCATACAGGACTGGCTGGTAACAAGAATTATGCAAGTGCAATTGACAGAAATCCTATGCTTTATGTTCACAAGTTGCTCCTCCTACCTTCTCATCTATATCTGATCTCATGATCAACACTTCCTCAGCATACTCAAGTTCCTGCTCTCCTTTCACTGCCCCACCTTCTTTATCATGCACTTTCCAGATAAATACACAGCCATCCTCTGAGGCAGTCAGTAGAAATTGGTCATCACTTGTTACTGTCATCTTAGAAGAGAAAACAAAATAATAGATGAGACATGGAAGAATGGAGACACAATTTTATTTTACACCACATTTTTCTCCCCACCCCCATACTCTCTTCATTTCTACCCCAGAAATTCAACAGTGGAAATAATAACAC
This sequence comes from Setophaga petechia, assembly GCA_024362935.1. Taxonomy (NCBI): domain Eukaryota; kingdom Metazoa; phylum Chordata; class Aves; order Passeriformes; family Parulidae; genus Setophaga; species Setophaga petechia. The sequence goes on from JANCRA010000006.1 coordinate 11,736,314, forward strand.
AGTTCCACTACCAACATTTAGATTATGTTTCCTACTCCTGTTCCACTCCAGTTGAAACAACAAAAGGAAGGGAAAGAAGGTAGGTGCTGGATCTGCTTCTGGTCTCAAAGCCATAGCAAGATTTTTGAAAACCTGAAACAGAAAAGACCTTCTAGACAATTATAGGACAGACAGGCCATTTATATGACAACTCCAAAGGTCTCTAGTGTTTTTCTTTGAGAAGTTGTGTGAGCAACAGATGGCTAAATGTTTTCTTTTGAAACTACAACTAAGCTCACCAAGAACTATGTAGTAGTAACTGCTGCCATCTCCTCCAGACCTCCTGTGGCTGCCTGATCTGGAATAGAGTACCTTGGAGCTGATACAGCTTACAATGAGGTGAAAGTAGAGTTACAGTAATTGAAGTTCATATTCTAATATTGGACTGTGCAAGGATAAGTCAAGGTGCTGTAGTTTACCATGGTACTTAAAATACCAAAATTATGACCAGTTTTAACAACACAGAACACGTGGCTTCCTGGAGAATGGGGACCTACCAAAGCACACTGAGGGAGTTGGAACAAGTGCTCACTGAGCCCTTTCAGTCATTTGGCAGCAGTACTGGCTCACTAGAGAAGTCTCAGGCACCTGGAAATGGGTGAATGTGATGCCCCTCTACAAGAGAAAGTGGCACAGGAACCATCCCAGGAGATATTGAAGACATGTGTAGATGTGGTGCTCAAGGACATGGTTTTACTGTAGACTTGGCGGTGCTGGGCTAACAGTTGCACTTGATGACATAAAAGTTCTTTTCCAACCTAAAAGATTCTATGACAAAATTACCTTCCTCTTTCCAGAAGGAGCTGTATCAAAGTTCTCCACCCAATATGCCATGTTTTGTGGTGCAAGCCACTTTTTAGTCAACAGCTTATTCCCTGACATATCTAGAGACAGGACTCCTATGAATGCTGTGTTATTCATTCTTCATGTGCAGACTCAGCCTTAATTTTAATATATTATGCTATAAATTGAGAAGGGAAATCAGCCCTAAAAAAAGAGTTGTATGCAGCTGGCATTACAGGGAAAAGAAAGAACTCTATGCTACCTTTGTAACAGCACCTGCATGGGCCTGGTACTCGCTGAAATCCTTCTTCAGAGTTAATGGGTACTTCATAGCTCGAATTGTCCCCAGGGAGGTCCCAACAAATATCAGGCGCCCAGAACGCGAGACAGCGACAGTGGTGTAAACAACATCATGGGCAGGCACTTCATGCTGGATCTACAACATAAACCAGCAGCACAAACCACCACACAAACCTCACATTACAGCAAATATTTGATTACATACTGCATGAGCAATTGTTATACCTCTGCCTGCAGCACATAGTGCAGTTCAAAGAATCTATATGCCTATAGAAGTATAGCCTCAACAGCAATTAGTACTAAGTTTTATACATTTAAAAAATATTTAGATTTAAAAGAAATATTTAGATATAAAATCTCTATATTTGTTATAGTTGCCAGTATTAAAATTTCAAGCCAAGCTGATGTGTGATCTAAAAGATGTAATGGTTATCACATACAATTTACTACTTTTCTGGAAAAGATGCACGTAGATATAGTGGTAGATGTGATACACTTGTATTTCAGCAGAATAGTCGATGTAATATTGCCTAGCTAGTTTGTTACTTGGACTAGAAGATTTCTAGGTAAATGCAAGTAAAATAACAAAAATATGAAACTACAACAAAATCTCAGGTTTCATTGTAAAAGACATAAGAACACAAAACTGTCAGTAAATACCACAGCTTTCAAAACCAGACTGATTCCTATTTACCAAATGGATGCTAAGGAAAGCAAAGCACCAGTACCCTCCCCAGAGAATGTAGCAAAATCCAGGAGTGTCTGTTAGCTCACCGAAGACTCTGAAATTTCTTTGAGAGTTTGGTCAGATCCAACAGCAAAGATAATTTTGGCATCATAAGTCAGGGAAATGCTGCTGTACATGCAGGTCTTGAGCACACACTCTGACTCCTTTTTACTTGTCAACAAATTCCACTCATACACAGCACCATGTGTGTCACAGGAGACAAATTTAGTGTCATCTGAACTCCATTTAATTGCATGTACCTGGCAAAAGCAAAATACACCAAGGAGCTTGATGTTAGATTACAGACATACAGCATGGAGTCATTGTACTGCTAAAGCCATGACAACTTCAGAATCATACTTCAAAGTCTTACTGAAAAGCCTCTAGATGTTTCTCAACCAATTCTATTTTAGCATTAGGAAAAACCAAACACACTATCAGGGAAGAAGTTTATAAACACACTATCAGGGAAGAAGTTCATTTCAATATGGAGCAGTAGATTTTGTTTTTATAATATATTACTGGGATATTTTACTTTGTTCAGCCAGCTGCCAATCATTCACTTCCAATTTAAGGGCAGACTTTTCAGGTGGATCTAGTGCATGAACATTTTGCCTTCTGACCAATGAAAACTAAGTTTTCTATTTCTGTTTTTACTTTTTGGGGCCATCTCAAGGCCCAAAATTGTACTTTACCTCTTCAAAATGCATCTTACCAACTAGTTAATATGTTAATAAGTTCTACTGTGTAAGATTTGTTTACTAACCTTCCCAGTATGTCCTTTCAGATTAGTAACATTCTCAAAGGTGATGCTGGAATAAATTTGAATCACATTTCCATTCACTATAGCAAAAAGATGGCCTCCATTACTGAATGAGCACTACAAAAAGAACATAACCACCCATTACTGTAGATGGAATGGATAAAAACATTCATGCATTGAATTTCAATTACATCCTTTAATATCAAATTGTTGCATGAAAAGAAAACTCCATTACATAATTAGACACTTATAGTTTTCTTAATCAATGCTTTCCCCTGTAAAATTCAGTTCTGAAGTATTTCTGAGCAAATTATCCCTTCTGCTGCTTCCCAGGCCCACACTTACACATCAGCCTCTGGGCCTGTTGTCCAATAGTCAGAATCAATTTCTCTAAGCTTTGGTATAGGACACCATATATAGTACTATGAAGTATTGGAGAAGTTTTTATTTTCTGTCATGTTCTTCAGCACTCTGCTCCACATAACTCCCCAGTTTCAATTTTGTACCACTCCTTACCTCGCTACACTTTTTCACAGCAAACTCCTTGAAAACATGCATGTCCTCATACAGGAGACTTATAAATCGTAGTTTGTCAGAAAACCCAACCAAACAGAAAAAGCCAGTGGGATGAAGGGATACTGTGTATGCTTCCTCCTGATATTCCTTACATAGCTCCAAAGTGCTGAAAGAGAAAACCATTGAGCAGTATGGAATAGCACAAACTCCCCATTGCACACACTTGACAGGATATTATCTGCCCCAGCAAGGATGCCTGCAGCCAAAATCTGACTCTGCCTTGTCCTTGAGGAAGTGTGTTGTTGTTCAGTTAAGTAATGATCACAGAGATGTTACAGGAAACAAAAGCAAATTCGACATTTTGGTTCACAGAGAAGGTGTGGGAGGTACAAGAGCAAATCCTTGTGTACTGTAATATAATGAAGAAGATAAATATATTACTGATTGCAATCCTACACAAGCATCTCTTGAGATTTGTTTTTCCCTCCAGGGAACCTCAAGAGCTGGAGTCATTTTGCTTAAGATCTATGCCTAAGAAGCAGGATATGAGGCAACAGTATCTTAAGACAAAGCTGAATGAAAGAGTTTTTTCCAAAACAAAAGAAGTCTGACACAAAAATAGCTTAATAGAAAAGGCTTTGTATTCTTTTGGCACCAGTTTTAAAGGCACTGCATATTCACACTCCCCAAATCATGTCAGTAATACCATTTGCATCCCACACCACATAAGAATTTTACCAGAACAACACTCTCATTCATATGAGATTGCTGCTGTTGCCTCCTAAATACAATATACAAAAAACCAAGAGGTAATAACAAATACAAACAAGTCTTTACTTTTTCTTGTAATTCCAGATGCGGACAGATCTATCCAGGGAACACGTAGCAAGGATGGGTTTCCAAACACACATGTCCAGACCAGTGATTGAATTAGAATGCAATGGGAAATTCATATATGCAAAATGAGATATCTTCTCCTGAGAAGGAATGAGAACATTAAGAAATCACAAGTATTTCATTGCAGGCAGTAAGGCAGATAAAAAAAATCTATCATCGATTTTTGCATACAGTTGTAGAACAGATTTGAGGGAATCACTTAATCCTCTCACTGCACTGGTCTGAACATAACAATGCTAAAAGTCTGACAATGTTAGTTTTAAGTTCATAATTAATAATCAAGAAAAGTGATGCAGGGAAGAGCAGTGAGAGCAGAACATAATTGTTGGTATATAAAAAGGGCAACTTAGATAAATAAATAAAACTGGACCTGCAAGGATTCAGTTAATACCATCTGATCAGGCAGATACTTAAAAAAAGTCAAGTGCTGAGTGATAGAAAACTTCACTAGGATGTTCAGTTACCACATGCTGGAAGTGAAGCACCAAGAAAATGTTAGGCTGCATGTGGAAACAGAACCCCTAACTACAACTCCTCTTCCTGTAAAGATGCCTGTACACAGGTTAGGTACTCAATTCCATGAAAGTCTATTTAATGATAATACATTTTTCACTTATCTTTGTATTATTTAATTCCTTCAGAGTAGGGAAGGTTTTTCATTATGTTTGTATTTCACAGAGAGGTTCTACTTCTAGCTAAGACTTCATCAAGTCTTAGCTAGAAGATTAAGACTATTTTAGAGTAGAATGAGTTTCCCATGGCTGTTCCAGCTTTATCATTGCCATAAAATTTTGGCCTATTACAGTGGAGCATGAACCACAGAGTTACACTGAGGATATCTCTGTCAAAGCCCTACTGAAGTGGTTCAGCACTAACAGGCACTCTTTAATGGTCTTAAGTGTTCTCTATCTTTCTGCTGAATAGCATCAGGTACTCACAGGGAGGGAGCCTTGAGCAAGGGGCTACAGAAATACTGCCCTCAGAGAAGCACACTGAGCACTTCAGATCTTGAGCTTTAAGAGTTCATTTGCAGCATTTAATGAGAATGCATCACAGACAACAACACTGACTAGCCTGTATCATTACAATATTGGACATGAAAGCTGTGCAATGTGACCGAACTGCACTTACCCTTATAAGTTTGGTGGAGAACATAGTAAACATGTAGAGCTGATTTTTATTTGTGCTAACGACCATAATATCCTCAGAGGGGCTGAAGCATATCGATGTAATGTCCTGTCTGCTTGACTTTTTTGGCTCAGTGCTGAACAGGTCCTGAGGCAGCTGCACAAGAAAGGCATCCTGTGGGACGTGCCAGGTTTCCATGTTTTGGTAGTAGGCATGCACACACACAAACTTCTGTTGTAATGCTCCTCTAATAAGCACACACATCAGCAAGACAATCAGGATATTTAATATCACATAACTACTGCAAGGCATGGAATAGAGGACAAGAGGACAACCTAATGGTATTCATAACATTACAGCTGAAATAAAGTATCAGGGGACATCTCAGCAGTAATATGAAGTACTGCACTAAACAAGAATTAAAATGGTAGTAGAAAAATATCAAGGAAAAAAAAAAAGCAAGTGTCAGAATGAGAACTGCCTAAAAATTGTGATTAGAATAACAGTTCTTTGTAATGTATCATTAAGGTAGATAAGTCTTATTAGAGGATCTCATGCATAGGGAAGATCCAACCTTTTAGAATGAGAGCATGGAGTCTTGACCAGTTCATTAGAGTTAAATGTTCTTATCCAGAGATTTCAGTAGGTCAATGCATACAGTTTGCTATAGAACAGCTAGAAGGATTATTATAGTGCACAGGTCTCATGACAGCTCTAATAAATACCTGAGGGGAGAAAAGCTTCTCCTTGGAAAAATACAAGCAGCCAAGTTCTTCAAAACTGATGTAAACTATCTCAGTCCTAAAAGCCTCCACAAATAAAAATTTCTTAAAGGTTTCCTGAAGTTTAGCAGCCTCAAAGCACATTTTATATGTGGGAAGGAAACATACTGAACTACCTTGCAGAAGGTCATCAGGCACTGCCTATCAGTGTGACCTTTGGCAACTCCTTTTGATAGCATCAGGACAGTTAGCTAATCCTTACAATGCAGTTTAGCAGTGTGATAAAAATTATTATTAATAACTGAATCAGAAACACTCACAGTTCTCTAAACAGGGCTCTGCTGCATAATTGCTTACAAAAGCTTTTTCCCTCCTTACCCAGACTTCTTGTCTCTCCTCGTAGGCCTCTTTTTCACAGGTCTTCTCAAACAGAAGAACAACTCCTGGGCTAGGTGAACATGCAAAGCCTTTGGAATATGCTGCAACTGCAGATATTTGAGGCAAAGAATGCTGTTGTAAACCAGTATCTTCAAAGGCCACTCCACTAGAAACACAATTAGACAATGCATAAAGACTTAAAAATAAAGAAGCACAAGTCAAAAAATGCTAAGCAGCAACTGACAACATAAACTGGACAGGAAGGAAGGAAGGAAGGAAGGAAGGAAGGAAGGAAGGAAGGAAGGAAGGAAGGAAGGAAGGAACTATCTGCCTGCAAAAGCATGGAACTATTACTAATAACATTGAATAGATTTACCTCTCATATTCTTCTGTTGTATCTTCTTCTTGTTTCCTGGGTGGTTTTCTGTACTCCAGGCTTTTCTCCCAGTGCAGCACTCCAGTCTCAAACAAGCTAAGTTTGCCTGTGTCAGTGCCACATACAACTTCCTCCTCAGACAGCCAGGCATGGCACAAGTAGTTTTCTGGCTCTCCCCTTTGTAAATTCATCTGCTTTAAATATCCTTCACTGTACTTGAAAAGTTTAAAAAAGCCATTTCCAGTGATACAAACCTGGGTATTGTCTTGAGGGTTAAAGCTCACCTATGGAACAAAAAAGAGAGGAAGTATTTTCTCCAACTATGTTCACAAATAAGCAAATATTATACCTGTTCTGACGACTTTCTATACCAGATACAGGAAAACAAACAAGGGAGGATGGTTCATAGAAACATACAGGAATACCAAAGAGAGTAAGAATTAACCACCGTAACTACATACAACAGTTTTCCCCCTTTCAAAAGTGTGTCTATTAAAATTAAATTACAAAAGTAAGGCCAAAATACCTCTTTACTACTGATTAACATTTTTTTCCAGTAGCAAGATTCCTGAAAAGTGAGACCATTTGTTCTCAAAAGGCCAGGAATAAGTTCTGTATTCCTGTGTTTCAAGCTAACAGTATGTACATGAATTCACATAATTAGGTGTTTATTTGTGAAAATGATGGAATAGCCATCTCAATATTCAACATAGATAGGAAGGGTAGTTTGAGTTAATTTTTTATGCTTTATGGGACTTTACATAGCCAGAGTCTTTACACTTCCCTCTCTTTAGGAATTGAGTTCATGAATTCAGTAGTTCAGCCAACCTCTGCTTGTAGCTGTACCCCAGAAAAAATGTCAGCTGGAGTTCAACCAACACATGGACCAAAAGTGTCCAACCTCCCTACATGAAAGAATCTAAAAAGGGGCACCCAAACCTGGATGCAGAAATCATTTGTGTGCCATCAGCCTGCCCCTAGCCACTCTTCTCTGCTCTGAACACAGAAAACTGCAGGAAGGAAAAGGTGCACTGAGAGCTTCCAAAAGTGTGTTACAACTACTGAGCACAGCCCATCTATTTAGTGTGTGCTTTTGCAGGAACACAAGGGACACATTGCACACTCCCTGCCTGTTATACTGGCCCTGCAACATAGATCTCATGTGATGTAAGAGAATCTCATGTGCTACAACAGATACAGACATGAGAATGTCTATTATGGGTCAGTGTAAACTTTATTTAGCCTAGTGTCCTATTGCTGAGGGAGGCCAACAGCAGAAGTCAAGAAAGGTCAGAGAAACTGTATGAAATCTACAGTGTGGAGCCCTCTCCTCCTCTTGCCGTGGATAAAAAGCCTTGTGGCCACGGGAAAACGCACTGTGCACACGTCCTGAAGGATGAAAGCACGTCCAACCTCGCAACTGCTACTTGTTGAACTGAAGTTTGATCGTTTTATCCAAAGTTTTGAAAAGTGGAGTATGGTCCCGAAGAACCAGTCAGCTGCGAGCGGGAGTGTTAATAAGGAGCGGCAGGGACCTGGCACAGCTCGGGCTCGGCGGCTTTGGGAGCCGGCGGGGCTGGAGCCCTCCCTTACCTGGCAGGGGCCGTCGCCCGCGGCCTGGACGCGGACGGTCGCCACCAGCTGCTGCTTCTCCCAGAGCCAGCAGGTGAGGTGGCCCTCGGGGGGGGCCGTGGCGGCCGCCAGGAGCTGGCTGTCGGGGGAGAAGGCGAGGGACACCGCCTGCCGCGCCGGCAGCTCCTCGGCGGCCAGCACCTTGCGCCGCCGCGCCCGCTCCGCCGACAGCTCATAGACCGCCAGCACCGGCCGCTCCCCCGCCGCCTCCGACAGCGCCAGGAACCGCCGGTCGGGGCTCACGGCCAGCGCCTGCACGCCCCGGCTCTTCTCCGTGCCTGCGGGGAGCAGAGCGGTCATGTCGGGCCGCAGTCGGGACCGGTACCGGGGTTAGGGTCGGGAGCGGGGTGGGTGCCACCTGGGATGAAGTTGTGCCACTTGTGCTCGAGGTGCAGCCGCAGGCAGCCCGCCCCCGCGGCGTGCAGCACCACCCGCTCCTCCAGGAAGCAGACACCGCCAGCCACCCGCGGCCGGCAGCCGAACACGGCCACGGGCAGCACGGCCGCCGCCATGCTGCCGCTGCCGCCGTCGCCGTGGTGACCGCGGCCCCGGCGGCCCCGGAAGCGGCGGCGCACGCGGCCGGAAGCGGCGCGCAGGGGCGGCAGCGATGGCGGCGGCGGTGGCGCGGCGTGGCTCCTTCTCGGACTCCGGCTCGGACTCGGAGGATTCCTCGCTCTCGGACTCGGAGGTGAGCCCGTGGCCGCCGTGGCGAGCCCGGTGGGGAAGGGCCGCCCGGTGCCGGCGGCGCGGACTGACCGAACCCTCTCACAGCTCCAGGAGGCCTTCGCGAAGGGCGCGCTGAAGCCGGGGCTCAACGTGGTGCTGGAGGAGCGGCCGAAGCGGCGCAATGACACGGTGAGCGGGAACGCGGGGACCGGGAAAAGCCTGGCCAGGGCCGCGGCCCCAGCGCCGGGAGCGGGATGCGGGAGGGTCGGCGGGGCCGCGGGCCGGGGCCGGGCGGGCTCCGGCGCTCTGCGCTGCGGGCGGGCTGCGGGCGTGCCCCGGCGGCCCCGAGGAGCAGCCCGCGGTGTCACTCGATCACTGAGCCGGGCCTGCCGTGCGGATCGGTCGGTGCGCTGCTGTGCTGAGCTGGGCTCCTTTCACAGGACGGCCTGAAGCAGTGCCTGGCCGAATTCAGGCAGCAGCTCGCCTGGGTGGAAAGGCTGGACGTGACTCTGGGCCCAGTCGCGGACCCCGTTTCTCAGAATTCTTCCACGTCTGATGCTGTTGACCCTGAGAATGATTTCCAGAGAGAGATGAGTTTGTAAGTGTCGAAAAGACATTTCATGTTGTGTCTCACTGTGTTGCTGCGTTTTTGGAGTTATGTTTCTTTCACCAGTATGCTACAGACTGCTGCAGACTGCTACACTGGCTGTCACTGTGATACTCTTGGCCGTGTTATTTTACATTCGATGGCTCTGAATGTTTTCCAAAACAACTACAAATTAGTGCTAGTATATTCAACTTCTGTGTGACTTAAAATGAATTATTTCTCTCTTCATAGCAAACTTCATCCTTTGCTGAGTTTATTTTAAAAGCTCCTTGACAGCAGGACTAACGCTTTTAACACAAGATACTGATTTTTCTTTGTGGGTTTGTTTTGGTGCTCTTACAGTTCTCTTGTTTTGCTTTGCCTTTTTTATTCTAACAAAAACGCCCGATAACTGGAAATAAGATAAATGTATATGTGCAAGGCATAAATGTTAATGTTGTACTGGCAGCTAAGCTGCTTTCAGTAGCACTGAATGTTTGCTAGACCAGACCAATGCTTGCTAGATCCCAGTATCAGCCTGCTTGTGTGAGCAGTTTGTGTCAGCACTGTGAGGTGCCCGACAGGCAGTGACAGGGCTGGGGCAGTGACAGGGCTGGGGCAGTGACAGCTGGTGCTGTGCTCTCTCCCAGCTACCGGCAGGCACAGGCAGCTGTCCTGGAAGCCCTCCCTAGGCTCCGTAAGCTCCAAGTTCCCACCAGGAGGCCGGATGATTACTTTGCAGAGATGGCCAAATCAGACCAACAGATGCAGAAGGTACGTGCAGGGAATGGTTTTCTTTCCAGTGTAATGTGTGTGTTTTAGCCTGGGGTAGGGATTAAATTTAAGGTGTGATATGTGAGTACTGACCTTCATCGCTTTTCTGATTCCTGTGACAATGATTGGGTTTGAAACTTTGTGACAGGAGATTTCTTTTTGCCTAGATGGGGATTTTTATAACAGGTTGGATGATAAAGTAGAAAAACATGATTTATACTTTGTCCTGAATGTGTTTAATATTAAAAAGGGAGAATTTTTCTTAGTATGTGTATTTGTGGATGTAAAGTTACCTGTGTTCTTGGTCTTTGTCATAAAACTTGCAGTTGACTGTGGCTTTAGTGCAATCCTTTTTTTTCCTATTTAAATATCACCTTTTGTTTATTGTCAGCGTGTTCTGGTTTTCTGTGATTTCAAATTGTATGGTTTTGAATGAATCTCTTTTGGATAGGAAATTAGATAGATGTAGGAAATAAGTCTTTCGCACATTTCCTTCTTGACTGTAGTCTTTGTTCAAAATCCAACTCTGTTTTTTGGTTTAGATTTGGAAAAAAGACTACATTGTATAAATTAAGGAAACATGAGCTGGAGTCTAGTTGGAAGGTTCATGTATCATTGGGTCACTCTTCTGCTTTCTGATAGAACCTTTCTGGATAAGCTCAAAAACGATAATTAGCTGCTACTAAGGCTTAAGTCAGTCTTGCACATTACTGTTCTTTTCTTTTGCTGACTTGCATTTGAAGAAAAGTTTTTATCTCCTACTGGAGTTACTAGACTGAACCATGAAGATCTGTGTTGAAATCTGTAATTCTCCATAAGGCAGCATCCTTATAAAAATATTTGTGAACTAGGAGGGAACAGAAAAAATGTTTTCTACAGGATTGTTGTCTTTTCTTCAGTGATTTACTTTTAAAAATGACAAGAAAGAAGCTTTTAAGTTTTTTTGATACACCCAAATAAGCTGGCATGATACTTTCAGTTCCATTGGAGCCCATTGTAAGGCTTTGTCTTCTCTCTTGTGTGAGTTTTGTCTTTTTTAGCCATATTTTGGCTATAGACCAGTACAGAAATCATAAAATTCTCTTTTTTTCTTTTGTGTTACTGATAAATTCTGTTTTTCTATTCCCTAATTAGATTCGACAGAAACTTAAGAGTAAACAGGAAGCAATGGAAAGGTCTGAGAAAGCAAAACAACTCCGTGCAATGAGAAAATATGGCAAGAAGGTGAGGAGCTACAAAAGGGACATGTGCCAAAGGATCTGTGACAAGAATGTAGAGCCTGAGTGGGGAGCTGGAAAAGTGCAGCCACAGGAGTCTGGCTAAAACACACAGAATCTGTCTAATCTCCTGTCTAGCTGCTCGGAAGGAAAACAGAACAAAAGATAGGATACCTTAAAAAAAAGTATGGGACATTGCAAGGAACAACACTAACATTCTGCTTCTAATCTCAGGTGCAAGTTGAGGTTCTGCAGAGGAGACAGAAGGAGAAGAAAAATATGTTGAATGCAGTCAAGAAATACCAGAAAGGTAAAGTCAACTTGTCTCAGAGAACAAATGTGTAGGGGCAATAGTGGTGTGTGAGCAGTGTAGAGCAGTGTGATGTGGTCATTGTGTCTGTAGTTCTGGGCCTTGAGGTTGGAAAGCTGCTGCTGTGCAGAATTGTGTGGCAGTGAAAAGCCTCCCAGGCAGCTGTTCTTCAGTGAGGGTGACCTTACTTGCTTAGACTGAAAATTTGTACTTTCTGAGGTGTAGCTGTGATGTCTTCACTCTTGCAGGTCTCTCTGACAAGCTGGACTTTCTAGATGAAGAGCAGACGTCGTCTCAAGGGAGTAAAAAAGGCAATGCAAGTCAACGGACAAAGAAGGGGTGAGACCAGAAACAAAAGAGAGTTAAACACAGGATGTCTGATTTTTAAGTCTTCTTTAAGTCCCTAAAGAGAAGAAAACTATGGCCAAAATGAAGCAGAGACTGAAATGTGATTTCTGCATCTTTGTTAAGAGGGGAAAGGTTTATGATGGTTGATGGGATACCATGAGTATATATGTGTGTCTTGAGAGCTTTGTGAAACAAGGAATGTAGGCAGTGATGCTGGTTGGTTGTTTTTCAGACCAAATGCCAAAAGACGATACAAAAATCAGAAGTTTGGTTTTGGCGGGAAGAAGAAGGGCTCAAAGTGGAACACAAAGGAGAGTTTTAATGATGTATCCAGCTTCCAGTCAAAAATAGCTCACAATAAAGGCCCAGGAAAAGGAGGAAGAGGAGGAAAAGGAGGGAAAAAAGCCCTTAATGTAAGTAAAATGTTGCATGAAGATGATCCCAGGTGGCTAGGAAGCCAGGCCATGTCTGGCAGGGAGAGATGAGTGCATGATGGGTGCCTCCAGCATCTGGAAGTGATGCCTGTCTTTAAGAGCTAAGCATAATTCAGTTACTAACAGTGGTTTGGTATCAGCAGGAAAATCAGAAAGGGAGTTAAAAAGTGCTGTTTGCTACCTGTGTGCCAGAACCTTCTTCTCCAGACGTTCTGACAAATACCCTTTCTTAGGTATCCTCCCCAAGCTGTAGAGCTAAAACAAAGATGGAGAACATGAAAATAAAAATCTGAATCTGTCTTTTTATTTTTTGCAGAAGAGACCGGGAAAGAGAGCAAGGCAGAAAATGAAGAACCGAGCCCGCTAAGAGAACTGTGCTCCCCAGAGGGGTTCCTGTGTTTTTTTGTGTTGCAAGATGTGTTTCTGCTGTCATCAAGCAGTTAACTGTGAAGCAAGCTGGATGCTTTGCAGTGGCAAGGAAAAAAAGCCAGTGGAAACAGTGCCTTATCACTTAATTTTTTTTCTTACTGTCTGTTTTGTTGAAAGATTGTTTTCTACTTAAACCTGTTTTGTGTGAATGCATTAAGTGGTTTGCACAGAACTATGTGTAACTCATGTTTAGCTGTTCAGTGAATGGTGGCTGAAGCCTGCCCTTTTGTTCCCTTCATTCTGACAGCTTTTTCCACCATTACTGTTAAGATGAAGTTGGTGACCTTGAGTTCTGGGTCATGTTGCCAATGTCAAAATAAGAAGTCTGAAGCTTTTTGAGATGTTAGAGTGGTTTTTTAGATTATCTGTGTAGATGGGTGTAGGAACAGCAATGAGACAAATACAGAGCCTTACAGATAGGTTTATTTGTGACACTGTTGTCAGGTTGTAAATCTGGACAGATTGAAGTTCTCTTTTCTATTGTCTCTCACTAGAGATCTGCCAGACTTGCTAGATAACAAGCAGGACGTGACACATTAGATGTTGTTAACATCTAACTGGGGTTTTCCTCCTGGTCTTTAGCCTTCTGTCCTCGTGGTGCAGGGTAGCCATGGATGGTAATCTCAGTTGTGTGGCGTGGGAAGTAGAATCTGGTATCACTGCGGTCAAAAGGAACCTGGGAAACAAGAATGACAAACAGTCATGTGCTTTTACTAAAATCAGTAGTAGGAGTCCCTCCTGGGGGAGTGATGTGTGGTGTTCCGCTGCTGAGAAATGTCCAAATGACAGAAGAGCAGGGTACCACTGTACTGTTCCCTGCTTTGTTATGGTCAAACCTGCTGAATAAGGAAAACTTAACAAATTAAACAACATCATCAGTTCTGACTCTAAGAATCAAACTTGCTTCCCTACACACAAGTTTAGTTTCCTCCACCCTGCCAGACTAATCCTACCAGCAGTTCCTTAATACCACAGAGCCCTGCTGGGATGTCTGTCTCCACTCTTGTCATTACTAACTAACTAGTTTACTTGATCTATAATATGAAAAGTCAATGAAGACTGTCTTATTTTCTTATTTATCTTAGTTTTCTTTATAACAGGCCAAAATTTGCCTTTCCCAAAATGTGAATTGCAAAGTCAGTCATCATCACAGCTGTTTGCCAGATATGATTGATGTCTCAGCTTGTTAATCATATTTCTTCTGTTTATTCACACTTCCCCAGATGAATCCTCACTGGTATATCTGCTTTGGGTATACTTACACGATTATTAATTTTATGGTTCTGCTTGCAATTACTTTGAAAGATGCTGTGCAGCAGCACGTTTCTTTTCACAGTGCTTCAGTACATCACTTTGCATTGCTCACTATGCCATTTCTCATGTCTGAGCGCTTTAATCTGAGTACACCTGCGGCATTTGGCAGTGTGCTGTCACTGTCTCTGTAGATGTTCTGCAGTCAGGTTTCTCAGGGGAAGTGTCCTGCTTCTCTGTTCACGAGTTTCTGCCAGTGTCCTCTTAGGTGTAAATTTTGAAAACTTATTTTCTGTGAACAGCTCTGCTTATTCCCTGTAATTCTTGTTTTCCTTGTTTGTCACAAATTGTTTTCCTGCTTGAGTATTTTTCAGTGTGGCAGGCTTAACATCTCTGAATCCTGTAAAGGGCTGAGTCTTTAAGCATCCTACTCACCAAAGGTTTTGTATGCCAGCCAATTTCTTGGCTTTCAGTTTGTGGCTCTGAGTATTTCTCTCTTGGCACCACTGCTGCACGGTGAAGAAGTTTCAGGAATTCATCTGTTGTTTTAAAAAACGAGACACAAATACAAATGAAAGTGTGTTTAAAAACAGCCTCTGCGCTTCTGTGAATGATACTGTCAGAGTGCACAGTGACATTTCTACTCAAATATTTCCTAAGGAAGTTTCAAGATTTGCCTGACAGTACTGTCCTCTAATTCTTGGTATCCCTGCCTACTGTACTGCAGCATCTTGCTTTTCCTACACCACATCTAGTACAAACCAGTGCTCCATGAGAGCTCTTGACTTTCTCAGTTGTCTGAGACCTGCAGCCTTTGCCTGGTTTGGTTTGCCACCCTCCCCAGTCCTTGAATAGAGTGGCCAACCTTACCTGACCATTAAGGTTTTTAGACACAATTAGTATGTTAGAAATAAGGGAGTAGCTGCTATAAGGGCTCTTACCAGTATTCTAAAGTAAGACTGGGCAGTCATTTCAGCAGTTTAACCTGCGTGGTGGTTGGGTAGAATCTGCAATAGCAGGCAACATGCTTCTAGGTCTTTTTGTTTGCCTGTGAGGTTTAGATTCTCAACCAAAATTTTATAGTATGAGTATAAGGAATTTTATCTATTTTATAGTTTATATATATTTTAATTAAAAACAAAAAAAAGAGTATAATTGCAAATGTGCTGAAAATGGAAAGTAATGGGAAAGGGCCTTAAAGTGGGAAAAACCTGCTTTACAAACAAAAATTATAAATGAGTTTAACTTACATGGTCACAGAGGTGTTTCCACATACATGATATTTTAGACTGGTTACAATTATTAAAACTTATGTGTTAATAATTTTCTTATGTAGTTTCCACAAGCTTTTCAGAGACTTCTTACCATCTATCGGCTCCTGTATGTTCTCATGCCAAGACATTGGCTTCCTAGAAACCATGTGGACTGCAGAGAAATGAGACAGGTGAATGACTTTAATGTGAATTTGGCATCACAGCCAAGTATAGAATATGTATGATTGAACTGCTTGTGCATAGAAGAAAATAAGTTAGAAATACTGATTAATGGCAACTTCTAGGAAGGGAAGGGCATTAACTGTGCTAAAGGCCCTTCAATAGGATGCTGCCTGTGCTTACCATATCAGAGTCCCACCCCAGCCAAAGGATAGCCTGCAGAGTGCCATGTCTCAGGAAATAATTTTTCTTTGTTGTTTTATTGAAAAACTTGGACCTGAAAGAATCTACTTACATCACCTGCCTGTGCTAGCACATGAATTGGCAGGTAGAAAGCAATGAGGACCTGAAGTAAGATGGTGTAATGTTGGGGCCCTTTATCCCATCTTGGCTCTATTTTCACTGAATTTGTAAGTTCCACACCCTAGAGTTGCCTCACTTCTACGTGGTTACTGAAGGCACCATCTGGGCAAGTGGGTCATGTCTGGGTCCTGTCTCTGAGTGTGCAGAAGGGAAGCGCTCCAGTTGCCCTTTCCAGTTTTACCCTCTGGCCGCTCTGCCAGCCTGGCTGCAGCTGTTCGTCCCTGCCCCGGGCCCCCCACTCCCCTCACCACTTCTTTTGCCCTCGGGGCTTTACGGCGGTTCCCGCGAGGCCTCACCGGGATGGATGGGGTTCACAGTGTACTGGGTGAAGAGCAGCTGCCAGCGGCGCTCCTTCCTGGCCCGCTCTGCCTGGAGGCGGTTCTGCCGCGCGTCCGGCGGGTCTCGCTCTCCGCGGCGAGCGGCCATGCCCGCGCGGCTGCGCGTCCCGCGCAACGCCCTGGCAACGTCCGCGTGCAGCCGCCGGGGCCGCCGATTGGCCCGCCCGCGCTCCGCCTCGCGCCCCGCCCTTCCCGCCTCCTATTGGCCGCCGAGTTAAAGCTCCCGGCGCTGATTGGCGGCGGCACACGCGGCGCGTTTGAACGGCCGGCAGGGCGATGGAGGCGGCGGAGCTGCGCTGCACGGCGGCCGTGGAGCAGCCGCTGCCGGGGGGCCTCGCCCCGCGCCGCCGCCTGATGCGGAACGCGACCGTGCTGCTGGGCCGCAACGAGCTGCGGCAGCCCGTGCTGCGGGTGGCCGGCGGCAGCGGCGCGGCGGCGGTGGTGCTGAGCTTCGTGCTGGCCGGCGACGCCGTCAGGCTCTTCACGCGGTTCGCGGGCGAGGGGCGGGCGGCGGTGCGCGTGGGGCCGGACGGCGCCCAGGTGCTGCTGTCCGACTGCCCCCCGGACGCGCTGCGCCGCTTCCTCCGCCTCCTGCGCCTCAAGGTGGCCGCCGGGCCGCGGGACGCGCCGCGCCGCCCCCGCCTGCTGGAGCGGCCGCCGCCGTCCTTCTCCGTCATCAGCCCGGTGCAGGAGCGGGATCTGCTGGGCGGCCCAGGTCGCCGCCAAGAGCGGGGGCAGCGCCCGGCGGAGGTGAGTGCCCGGGCAGGGGGGCGGCCCCGGGGAGAGGCCCTGCCCAGCCTCACAGCGCACCCCTCCTGACCGCAGGTGCCCCGCGCGGAGAGGCGGCCCCCGGCGAGGCTCTCGGCGGAGCAGGAGGCGGTGCTGGGCGCCGTGAGGAGCGGGAAGAGCATCTTCTTCACCGGCTCTGCAGGTGAGCGGTCTTGGCCACTCTCATCGGCTCCCCGGGGAAAGTCCTGCCCATTGACCTGTTGCTTTTCTCTCGAAGGGACTGGGAAGTCGTTCCTGCTGAAGAGGATCTTGGGCTCCCTCCCTCCCAACATCACCTATGCTACAGCCAGTACTGGAGTGGCGGCTTGTCACATCGGTGGCACTACTCTCCACGCCTTTGCAGGTGCTGGCCTGTCCGACAGCGAGGGGCTGGGAGCTCTTACTCCCTTCCCAAAGAATCAGAAGCATCATAAAGCATTGCTTTTTTGTCCTGTGACAGGTATCGGCTCTGGGAAGGCACCACTGGAACAGTGCATTCAGCTGGCAGAGAGGCCGGGCGTGCGCCAGCATTGGCTGGCCTGCCAGCACTTAATTATTGATGAGATCTCAATGGTGGATGGCAAGTTCTTTGACAAGCTGGAAGCAGTGGCAAGGTGAGCAATTGTCAGGTCAAACTAGCAGCAATGAATTTCTGTAAACTTCCAGTCTGCTTCCTTTCTTTCGTTTTGTGAATGGATACAAACAGCTGCTTTGAAGGACTGTAAGAAGGCATGAAATCGTAGCATCTGGGTTGATCTTTACTATGAGATAGGTTTTGGTCATGCCCACTCCTCACTCACAGCTGTGGCTGTTTGGGTTGTTCTCTCCTGAGCTAAGTGGTGTCTGTAGAGCTGAGTCCAGAATATACAGCTCTGCCCAAAAGGTCTCTCTTGGCAGAGAGAAGTAGCTGTAGTATAACAGCCATTAAAGAACCAAGACCAGTATTGACCTCTGGGCTAGGTAAGCAAAGCAAATTTAATGTCTTGTACTAGCACTGCTTAATTATTTGAGCTCTTCTGAGGCAGCTGGGCATAAACATCTTTCACTGCAGGTTGCCTAGGTTTGAATATACTGACAGATTAAGAAGTAACTTCTGGGACTTGACTATGTCCAGATTCTGGAGGAGATGAAAAACTTCTCTTCTATGCCTTTCAGGGCCATCAGAAAACGGGATGAGCCTTTTGGAGGAATTCAGCTAATTATCTGTGGGGATTTCTTACAGCTACCCCCAGTCTGCAAGGCTAATGAAGAAACCAAGTTCTGCTTCCAGGTACAAAACTCTTCCTAAACTCATTCTCATACTTCAAGTCTGCCTCTTTCTTAGCAAGACAATGATTTTTCCAGGCAAAAAGCTGGAGGAAGTGCATCCACATAAACATGGAGCTGACTGAAGTGCGGAGACAGACTGACAAGACCTTTGTCTCAATCCTGAGTGCAATCCGTTTAGGCAGGTGAGGAGAAACTCATCTCTCTTTGTAATCCCTGCTCCCCACAGTGGAACACAGTAAAGAGCAGATTTTCACTTTTCTGTACCCTGTCAGGAATGTGTGGCTGTGGGCAAAAGCTATAAATGTTTTAGTTAACATAGACAGGTTTCATATATGCTGCTCTGGTAAGGAAGGGTCTTCCTAGGGTCCCTGTGCAATTTCTGTGGATTAATTCAAAGGATCCTGAGCTGGCAGGGCTGGGGCACACACTGTCTCTGCTCTCTCACTTTATGCAGGTATCCTTCTCTGTCCTCTCTGGAGGCCTGAAGCTTGCTTAGACTGATCTAGCTGTGTGAGGTTAATGCTGCTCAAACCTGTCCCTGATCACTTTAAAGAAGAATTCCCCTTTCCTGGCTACCAGGTGCACAGAGGAGGTTACCAGACAGCTGATGCAGACAGCTGCTCACAAGTCTGAGCGTGATGGGATCCTGGCTACGAGGCTGTGCACCCATAAAGATGATGTGGAAATAACCAACGAGAGATGCTTGCAACAGCTTCCAGGTGAACTCGGTGGAGGAAACTGCTGGCTCTGGGGCTGAGCTCTGCGTGGATGCAGGGGAGGTACTGGGGCAGGACCAGTGTTCTGTCATCACAGCAGCACCAGTCCAAGCTCTGTGTGTTGGAGTGTCTAGGGAAAAAACATCAGTTTTTTGTTTAAAAAGCCACAATGTCACTGGTTTGTAAGAGACAGCAAGCTCATTGCTTGCTGTGAGGTAAGGTGGGCAATTTATTGCCTCCACATCCCTACTTTTTCCTTCTATAGCATCTTAGAAAGGCCATGTTCTATCCAGCCATGACTTGAATTAAAGACTATTTAATTTTTTGTCTCCCTTTCTGGCCCTTGGATTCTTCCTTAGTCTGCCTTGGAGATCTGGTGTTGCTAGTGAGTGAAACACTAGCAACATGCTGTCTGCTCAGTTCTTATTTACTGCTGACCTTTCATTCCTGTGCCTTTTCGTGCTCTGGAAGTTAGACAGGGAAGAGAGGCAATAGTGAGCTCTCTGCTGTTTGATGTGACTAGGTTTATGTGAGGATGTTCTAGCAGCAGAGCAGAATGGATATTAAAAGAGGAATTACTGTTAGAAATAAATGCTGGACCTCCTGAAATGCTGTGTAGAGTACGTTCAACAGTTTTAAGTTCTGTCTTTCTTTCCTTAACAGGAGAAGTGCATGTGTTTGAGGCTTTGGACAGTGATCCAATGCTAGTGAAGTTAATTGATGCTCAGTGTCCTGTGGGTGGTAGAGTTGAGCTAAAGCTTGGAGCTCAGGTAAGTGTGTGTACACACATGTGTGATAGACCAGAACAAACAGCATAAGAAAAATGGAGAAATATCAGAGAAATGTAAAGAGTAGATCAGACTAGAATGACTATGCCAGGACAACAGAAGACTCTGTCCCTATCTCTGTATCTTTTCTACTTAGAGTCTTATCCAGACAGAAGATGAGTTCAGGTCCATGTCTTGAAGACAGCAGTGATTGCTGTGACTTTGACAGACATGTCCAATCAAATTTAGAAGCTTTCCAGTAGCAGAGAGCATAAGCAGTCCTTGCCTGCAGTCTCAGCTCCAGGTACATCAGCCCTCCCCACCTGTAAAGGTAGGGCACAGCTTGCCATATTTGCTGGACTGGGCACCTAGCTCTGAGCTGGGATTGTCAGAATGGAAAGGATGTAGGATTAGTAGTACTGTTTGCTTTGGAAACTTGTTCCTTTGCTTTCCCAGAATCTGTACATGCATGGCCTGGTGAAGGGGAAACTGCTCTCTGGATTGGAGCTCACAGCTGTGGACAGAAATAGTAGTGTTCAGTGATGTAAAATGATGTAGTTAGGAACCCTAGGAAGGAAAGGCTGTGAAATAATTCCAATCAAATGGAAGATGGTGCTGCAATAGGCAGGATAGCACGATTTGGCCAGATCAGCCTGATGTGCTTATGCTTCCTGGCAAGAGGTTTAGCTGCAGGTAGCTGAACAGGCTGTAGAAGCAGTGCATTGAAGATATTTCTTTTTCTCTGTAGGTGATGTTAGCAAAGAACCTTGATGTGTCTCAAGGGCTGGTGAATGGGGCACGAGGTGTTGTTGTAGGGTTTGAAAGTGAACAGAAGGGTAAGTAAGCCTTTTGATCTTTTGTTGAAGGAAGTGGGAAAATAAAACAGTGTGTCATTGGTGGCTGATGACTTCTTAATTTGTTTACAGCTTGGTAATAATTTGAGGGAAAGCAGAGAGATCTCTGCAAGCTTGGGGCTCTCACGAGCTGTGATGTCATGCACTGCATCAGCTACAGCTATCTGTAGGCCTCTTGTGTTCTGTATTCTGTATGTAAATGTGTGTGCTCATTTGAATTTCCTGTTTGTTCTGCTGAAGCAAGTTTTGATTAATTTTTGTTTGTTTTTCTCAAAGAATAATGTTCTGCTACCTGCAAAATGTATTTTTCTCTGCATCTCAACTGGTGAAATACCTGCCTTTAGTACTTCTGCTTAAGTAGATGTCAAACATCATTTCAGGACATGCTGTTAACTGTCTGTGAATTTAGGTTTGGTTTAGGCAGAAAAAAGGTGCTCTTTAGCTGCTGACATCTTGGCTGTTGAGTGTCAGGAATACATCCCTGATTTTTTCCTGCTCCCATTCCTCCAGGACTGCCTAAGGTGAGGTTTCTCTGTGGGGTCACACAGCTCATAAAAATGGAGAAATGGGTCATCAAAGGACCATCAGGAGTTCATCTGAGTCGTCAGCAATTACCTTTAAAATTGGCATGGGCCATTTCCATTCACAAGAGTCAGGTGGGTGTTCTTGTACAGCTGTCTATTGACCTTTACACCATTATAAACCTTATTTCCTGTGTGAGCTTGTATTGCTGGTGAAACAGGAGGGAAAGCTGAAAGGCCCTAGCTGGGGGGAACTCCAGCTGCAGAGAGTGGGGCTGTCAGTACTACTGGGGTTTCCCTAAGGGCACTGCCATCTGCAGAGTTGGAGTTGGGCTATACAGCAGCATTATTTATCACTGTGGGCTGATGAGGGTAGTGCTCCCCTGAGAGCACTGGGGACCTGAGCTCTGCAGTGTCACTGAGGAGGCTGCTGGAGCCACAGCTGTGCTCTTTGGGCTGGACTCACCCTTTGGTGGTGCAGAGTGGGGATTTTTTCAATATAACTTTCAATGTGACAATGTAATATTATCAAAGTTCCTTTCTTTCCAGAAGACTTCATATTTGATAAATACTGGTCTTGGAGACCTGTGACCTATGAGTTTATTCCTGTGCCACAGTTTAAACTGGGCCATGCTGTAAATTCTGCTGCACCTGGGACAACCCATGAAGCAGGGCTGGCCAGGCCTTACCCTCTCAGGTCTCTCTCTCAGGTCTCCCTGAGGACTGCTTGAGAATGGTGCCTGCTCCAGTTAACTACTAAGAGTGAAACCAGCAGGATTTCTTTCCCTGCTGTGTTGATTAGATGGGATTTATGGAGTTTCACACAAGAGCCTCACTGGAGTTAGTTAGTGGATCCTACTGTCTACTAGAAATTTTCTGACAGTGGAAAAATTCTTTGCTTTCTACTGATTCCCTTTTTTTTTTTTAAATCAAAACCTTTTCCCAAAGATGGTACCTTGGACAGGCTCACAGGCCAGGTTAGTGCTGATACATCACAATGTTGTTTGTTTGCTGTGTAACCCAGCCCTCTGTGCCTTTGGCAGGGCATGTCTCTGGACTGTGTGGAGATCTCCCTGTCCCGAGTCTTTGAGAGCGGCCAGGCCTACGTAGCCCTGTCCCGAGCCCGAAGCCTGGCGGGGCTCCGTGTCCTGGATTTTGACCCCAAAGCAGTGAGAGCTGATCCTGCTGTGCTGCACTTCTACAGGCACCTGAGGCGCCACCAGCTTCTAGCCCAGGTAAAGGAAAATCCCACTCTAGCCAAGCTGCCCTGTGCCACCAGGATGAGAGAGCTGGACACCAAGATGTTTCTTTTTCTTCCTAAGCAAGATCAACACTTATGGTGGCAGGAGAGATGGAACTGCAGAGAGGGCATGTAGCAGGGCAGCTCTTGGTGGCAAAATACTCCTGTAGTGTTGGGGTTGTGTAACACTACCTGGTCCTTTGGGTGAAAGGATGGGTTGGGATCCTTTGATCCTCCTCTTGCAGTAAGGAATTAAGGAGAAGTGGGCACAAAATAAATTTCTGGTATTTTTTTTACTTTCTCCTCAAAGGACTCATTACACACCTATTCAGATACTGATGAGAAGGAGAACTGGAAATGCAACTGAGAATGCTCTTGTAGTTCCTGCGAGGTGTCAGCTCAGCCTGCTGAGATGCAGCAATCTTGCTGTGTATATTTGATAACACAGACAAAGTCAACAGAGATTTTTTGGATGTTTGCTTCATTCAGCTGACTCTGGATATGTGGAACTATCCCCATCTCACATCTCTGGAATTTGGAAGGCTTCTGCAGACCTCTCCGAGCCCCCAGCCTTGAGTACTCCTGTGTCACAAATGCAACTCTAGCAAACAAAATGACTGCACAAGGATGTGCCTGAGGGACACTTCTACAGTTTTATCCTGTCTGAGGGACCTTCCTACCATTCTCTCCGGCCTGCTTATTGTATTTTATTATCTGCACGTATAGACTGAGGCCTGTGTGCCTTTATTCAAGTGTACCACTGTTGAGAGACAGAAAGTGTGTCCTCTCTGCTTGGATGGATTGTTCACAGGAGCTGCTGACACAAGGGAAAGCAATGCTAAGTATCTGGAATACTTGATTTGCCTGCAAGAGAAGAGCTGTTCTTGCTGCCTGACTCCAGGAGTCTGCATAAGTTCTTCTACAAGCAGAACTGGCAGAGTTGCACATTGCCTGTTATGCTGATACGTAGCATTTTTATTAATCTGTTGCATGCAATGAGGTGATTTTTTGTTTTTAACCTTTAGAGATGAGCTGGCACTATTTAAAAATAGGAGGAGTTCCTACATCTTGTACCCATAATTATGGAACTATAAGAACTGTGAAGATTCATTACCCCATGAGCAAGAAGGGGGTCAGAGGAGATGGGTGCTGGTGGGACCCCTCTTGTTTAAACACATGAGGCCCATTCAGATGGGAGTTTCTCCTGGAAAAAATGTCTGACTAATAAGGTGGAACTTGAGTGTGCAATAGAGGAATGGCTAAGGACATGGGAAGTGTGCTGTAACTTCACTTGTTTCAGCAAGAGCAGAGATGAGCAGAACTAATGTGCTGCCTTCTTAATAAAGGAGAAGCTTTGGTCTTTGTATTTTAGCACTTTGCTTAAAGCTAAAGTAACTTGCATTCTTAAAAATGTTTTATATATGGGAATAACATGAAATAATATCCATCTGGAACTTGTCTCTTGCAGGGGAATTCTCTAAAAAGCCTTTGCAGTGTAAGCAAGTTGAAGGCCATTTCTTGGCAGCTGCTCTCCTTAAGGCCAGGAAAGGATGTTGGCCAGCCAGTGGTTAACATAACTGAAAACAGACTTCAATAGGATTTCAAAATGTGTTTTTTGGTTTTGTTTTGGGTTTCTTTGTTTTGTTTGATTTTTTTTTTCCCTGGGCTTGAGAAGATAGAGTCTTGGAGGAAGCAGTAGTATAAGACAGAAGTGTAGCTATTATTCAGAGAGGTTCTTAATGTACCAGCACATTGTTTCTTCAAAGAAGTTTGGTGGGGAGTGGATGGAAGTACCTGGAGGTGGAGCTGGAGCCTATGGAAGCAAAGCCCCAGACCTTGTGCTTGGCCAGGGGCTGGTTTCAGTTAGCACTCTGGTAGGTTTTTAAACATGGGATGCTGCAGTATAATGAGGGATTTATGTTGCATTGGACTTTAAAGTGTGGGACCTGAAATGCCCAGAATGCTAAAGTGAGTTTTACTATTGGGATAGGCAGCTATGAAGAATATGCCAGGCAAGTCCAGTCATTGACAATAAATTGATTTATTGATTGATTATGTAAGAGTAATAAGGTAGGTTCAAATCCTTTAATAACTCTTAAAAGTTCCTGTACCCCTGTAATTGCAAAACAATTCAGAGTGTAAGACTGGTGATTATGTGCATGCAAACAAACTTTTAATTATAATCTTGTGCAGTAACTTGCTTAACTTCAGCTTTCACGGACTTAGGGACTGAAATCTTTGCAGTTGTATGGCAGGGGTGGGTTGGTGCCAATTTGAGATAAAATGCTAAACAGAACTTGAAGATGAAAAGGCTAATATTTCATTTAGTATTGAATCTAGGTGAAATATTGTGGATGCATTCTCAGTGATGGAACTGTGGAAGCAGAATCATTGTGGCTTTTGAAGGGCTGGCAGCTCTCTGAGGCCAAAAGGTGTCCATCTGTGTAAACTCTGGATGTTCTCACTTCCAACTAGAGCAGATATATGGATGGGTGCTGAGTTTGAAAGCTGCTATTTGAATCCTGAAAGAAGCAGTCAGGACAAATTGGAGCTGACAGGCTCTGTCATGGCTCCCCTTGGGTTGGGATTATGATGAGGTTTTTTAAAATGGAATAATGCTTTCCTACATGAGCAAAAAAATCTTGTCATACAATAAATATCCCTTCTTCCATATTCTCCCTTAGATGTAAGTTTTTCTTACAGAGGTACTGTCTAAAGCTAGAACTCAGTACACCACCATGGGACTTAAAAAAAAAAGCAAAACAACAAAACCACAACTTATAATTTAAGCCTTTAAACATCTGCCTTAACTGCAGCTATTATTAAATGAATTAAACTAAGAGTTTGATTCATAATTGGTATTTCTGTTACCACAAAGTACAGCCATTCTCATTTCAAATACATTAAACCATAAGAAACTGCTTTATACCAGCTAAAGCTCCATAATACATTTATGTGTTATTGGAAGCATAATTCACAAACAGAGTGTTATTAAAACCTTACCAGCTTCCAGTTTAAGTCTTTGTATGGTGATTTAACACCCTTCCTGTTCTTCATGTGACATTTTCATTATAATTAAACAAATATGTGTCCTCAGCCTGTGCCCACAAGTCCTGTGAGCACAGGAAAGGCAGCAAGAGTCCTGTTGATTTGGATGCTGTAATAAGATTGTGTCCAGGAATTAGACCTTCATATCCAGGATTGCTTTGAATAGATAAAAAAATGCTACTCTTAAGTAATGGAAATACAGTACATTATTGGTTGTGCTATGAATGCTAATAATGTAATTTTTTCTTGTAGATATTACAAGTTTCTCATTTTATATTAGGCCACTCCGTGACATGTAATTGTCTTCTGCTGTTAAATCTAAGCAGTTCTATTACTAGCATGAGAAAAGACCTGAATTGCTAGAGATTGCATTTAGATGTGTAAAATTTCTATTTTACTGTTTCCTATATAACTATTTTATGCTTGTTACTATTAAAAATCATAAGATGTTGTATGGAATATTTTAGCTGAGCTACTGACTAGTATATAATGTATGAAATCTGGTTAGAGAGGCAAAATAAGTTGATAGGAAGTCCAAGAGTAGTTTTTCACTTATAATTATTGAATACTGCACTATTTGATTTTTTCTTTTAAATTTGCTATGGTGTTGATACAAGGGGCTGTCAGATGTGACAAAGAATGCATGAGAGCCCTCTTGGGGTGGCAGCTCTGAAGACACCAACAGCTTCCTACCTGGTACCACACGTGGGCAACTGGGTTCCACGGTAACATGCTTTTACTAAATTGTTTATTGCAATATTTCTGAAATGACAGCTATGATAAAGATGTCTCTGACAGAAATTCAAGATTTTTAATTAAGGTTTTTGAAAATTATTATATGGACTTCATTGGGGGTTTTTCCCCCTCTTATTTCTCAAAATATGTGGTTTTTGTCAACAGACAAGTGAATGTGTACAGGAACCACACCTTCCATCTATTGCTTCTTAAGCCACTGTGCTGCACATCAGTTTTCTGTAGGACACTTAATTTTTTTTTTTTGAATTACTATGAACACCCTGAGAATTACAGGGGGATTTGCACAGATTTCCAGTTGGAGGTTAGGAGTTGGTCCAGGTCTTCAGATTTTGGATTCTCTTTTGTTTACTGAAAGGTCTGTGATTCCCTCTAATTAAATGTCAGGTTAGAAAGGGTAGAACTTATTTGAAGACAATGCTAGACATTAAATTAAAAACATAAGTAAAACTTCTTAAGTTTATTCCAGTAGATAATAATTCACAAAAACAAGGCATCACATATCTTTTTGTATTTCCAAGTGAAGGCTGGACAAACTTATTGAATGTAACAAATCAAATATGAAAAACGTTGATGTGAATTAATGAGAATAACTTGGACTAAAAAGGAACTTCCAAAGGTTGTGATTTATCTGAGAAGAGAGTATGTAGTGACCAGCCAGTTTTTAGGTTGTTCCATAAGAAAATTCCAGGTAAGTTACTTTTGTGTTTATGTTGGATTAATAGGACACCTTGCAATAAAATATTTGACCATAGTAACACCAGGTTCTTTCAATTGACACTTGGAAATACAAAGTAAATTTAAAAAAACAGATCTTGAATCTTGAGCAATGTACTAGTAATTTCTTGCCAGAATGTCAATGCATAATGCAGGGGGATGTTACCAGATCTGATGTTATAATAAAGAAGGAAGCTTTAATAATAAAGAAGGAAGCTCTGAAATTGTTTGGGTTTTACCCAAACAATTTCCTCTCCAGATGAGAGAGACCTTGGAATAACCTTAACCCTTTTACATGTGATGGTAGCAAGCTATGGCTATTTTAACATAAAATCCCCACTGAAAATAGAACACATCAGATGATTCAGTCAGGTCAAAATGACAAACTTTCATAAAATCTTGTCCTTTTGTCTTCATTAGCCATAATTATTGCTGTCAGATTAAACTTTGGGACAAATAATACATGTCTTCCTTTTGTTTTAAAAATAAAATATAAAAATGGCTTTGTAGAAACAATTTTAAGTTCATGTTCAAGATACAGTAATATTTTTGACAGATTGCTGTGAAGTCCTGTGCACTCTCGGATCTCAAAAAAAGTACAAGGTCAAAAGTATTGTTTGTGATGCCCTATATATTTTAACAGAAATATTGTCAAAACAAATTATAATCAGGTTTTGACACTTGTCCTGAAAGTGTCAAGGCCTCCATAAAATATAATACCTCAGAAGCTTCAGGCAAAATCTCCTAAGTGAGATATTCATTCAATAACTCTATAAAGTGTAGATCATCTTGCAGTGTTTGGTTTTGGGGTCAGGACACTAATATGAGAAAGAGGTATCAGCCCCTTAACAGCGTTTGCTATGGATTTAATGAGAAAAAAAAAAAAAGGGAACACCCCCCCCCAACTAAACAGAAAAAGCTCAACCCCCCAAAAAACAGATTCAGCATTGTACCAAGCTCTAACAGCTCCAAGCAGGATGCTGGGAGTGGGATATCAAGCTGAGGTGAAAATTGTGTCAAAAACTGAAGATGAAGAGGGCATACAGCCTCTGAAGAACTCTGTTTAGAGCCAGAGGAATGGAATCATTAGGAATATATCCAGATCAAGGTGTGCAGGGGAGGTAAATTTAGAATAGTTACCGAGTATTTTTCCAGATTCAATAATGCCTGTGGGTCTTTGGGATAGTTTAGAGATCCAGTATGGTCCATAAGTGTCTGAAAGAGCAGGGGCAGGCACAAGATCATCCTTTAGCACCTTTGGTGTCACTATGGCATGGCCAGAAGTACAAACAGAGAGGAAGGAGGGACAGGAGCAGCACCCAGACAAGGGCCATTCAGCAGCGCTTGCAGTGCTGCGCACAGAAAGGAAATCAGCTCCAATTCCAGAGGAGCTGCTGGCTGTTCTCTGCTGCAGAGGGGTTTGTCAGCTCACCTTGGGGCAGCAGATGGACAGCCTGTTCAGAAGCCATTAGGAAGCATTATGGTGAAGTTGGTGCTGGGGGCAGACAAATGAGTACAGCCCTTGTCAGATCATCCCAGTCCAATGAGGAGATGGTGAACTACTCTGAAAAGAAGTTGTGGCTGGGGGCACATACACTGCATATGTGGACAAGTGTTTGGAACAGTGGAAAACCTAGCAACGTGTTTCAGTAAATCTCTTTTGACTCGCATGAATTATGTTTTGTTATGATGGACTCCTTGAACAGCAGGAGGTGGGTGGAGAAGGCATTTCTAGGACATTTTAGAGATGACAAAAAAGATGTGCTATGTGTAAGTATATAAAAGACATAGGATGATGATGTGTCCACAGACTGGTTATATACAAATAGATTTAATCCCAAACAAGTGGAAAAAGACACAAAACTCCCTGTAAATCTACCAAAAGGGAAGGTATTTTATTTCCAGAGCTCAGTGAAACATATTTTGTCTTTACCTCTCAGTTCATAAGGAGCTCATCTTGCTCTCACTGAAAATATTTGCTAGAAATCACAGGTGAATTCTCTGCCTAGCATGCTGACAGGGGAGAAAACTGCTTTATATCTCCTTTTTTTCCCCTTTATCTAGACTTTGGCTGCAAGTTCCTTATTTCAAAGGGAATTTACTTGTGCTAAACCCCTAAATGTGTATGCTTTCTATAGTGAAATGAAAACTACATTTTTTTTTCTAGTATTTGTTTTGCATACTTTCCAATAACTGAGGGGGAAAATGCTACCTAACACATATTTGAATAGAAAATGCTGCTCGGGAAATAGACTACAAGCCAGCTCTTTGTTTGAAGGGAAGTTGGTCTGATGTTACTAAACACTCTAAAGTAAACAGCTCCTGTTCAGTTAACTTTTTTAGAAGTGTGGGATTGTTTTCTGCCTCTAAAATACGCAGTATCATTAAAGAGAAGATAATTGACAATAAAAGCAGGGGAAGAGTGTGCATTCTGATCTTAAATGCTACATAAGTGATATAGCATCAGAAGAAAACTGCATTGCCTACTTAGCAGGCTGGAAGCTGCTCTTATTTTCTATCAAACAAGATTTTCAAAAATCACTTTACAGCTTTTAAGTGGTATGCAGGCTTAATTGTTTCCTTATGCTCCATTCTGCAAATATACTAAACGATAACAACCAATTAGCTATTGGTGTGCCAGACGGTTTCTTTATGTGGAATGCCTGCTGTGTCTTAATTTTTGCCTTGAATAGGTATTTTCACAGGGCTAATTCATAATATTTTACAGTCTCAGTATAATCCCAACTAAACATTTTGATACTTAGTCCCAGGACTGCCTTTTGGAGTTCTTGTGCCAAGGGGTTCCTCCATAACCTGTCAGGGAATGTGACATGAACCTGGGCAAGTGCAGATGCCAGTGTGAGACAAGTCCTGTGGAACGCCTGAAGGATGCCATAAATATTGCATGCCATGCAAATTCTGTTGACAGAGATATCCATGGGAGGGTGAAATTCTTATCTGGCTGTCTGGAGGACTTTGTATGGAAATGAACCACTGGTAGTGCTCTAGGAATTGCCATATTCCATCAGAACATCAAGTTTGATTTCTTGCCCTCAGCAATGCCTACTGTTTTATAATCTGATTATTCAGAGAATGAAGGACCACCCTTCTACAAATATGCCAATCTACATCACTCAGAAAGCAGCTATACTTGTTCAGGGATGAGGGGTAGACTCCTTGTTGATTTTTTTTCTTTTGCAAGCCCTGAGCTTCTTCCGAAAGGTGAGAGTACAGTATCCTCAAAACATGTACACATTGACATGGCTACAACAGGTCTAATTACTGCACTTCAAAACAAACAAACAAATTCTTCAAATATTTTGTGTCCAGTTTTTCTTAACTGTAATTGGT
Source organism: Setophaga petechia (assembly GCA_024362935.1). Lineage (NCBI taxonomy): Eukaryota > Metazoa > Chordata > Aves > Passeriformes > Parulidae > Setophaga > Setophaga petechia. The sequence goes on from JANCRA010000006.1 coordinate 11,766,728, forward strand.
AGAACTTTTTACCTGATCCATCTTATCTGGTATTTTCCCTGTACTTCAGCTGAGGAAAGGCAGAAATTCTTCACATTTCTTTTTCAAATGCATCAGTTAAAACCCTTTCCTTAAGTTGCTTAAGGAAACTGGTGTTTAGAAAGACATAAATTTCCTTGAGTTTGGCTGGTCTTCAGTTTCAGCCGCAGTCCAAGCTACTGGGCAAGGTGGATCAGGCTTGTTGGGACTGCAGCTGGGAGCCTGGATGCACAGAGTAAACGGCGTTAGCTTCCTTCTGGTCAGACATAGCCACTGTTTAGACATTCACTTTGGATATTTCAAGCTAAGCAAGTGTAGTCTCAGTGTATTTCATCAATTTGCTGATTAGGTTTTATGCAAAATGTGACTGTTATGGGTAAATTACATTAAACATCCCCTGTGGGCCCCAGTGGGAGCTTTGCACAAGGGTTTGCACACAGCTTTATGATCCACCATAAACATGAACCACATACAAACTTTAATGGCACTATTATGTTCCTCTTTATCCTAGAGAAACCTGTTAATTCCAAGTATCTTCACTGCTGTTTGTTTTCTAATTACTCCTCTTCCTTCAATTTCTTACAAGGAACATTGAGGAGATGTAGGACCTATAGTCCATTTTATCCAAATTTGTGTCAAAGCATATTAGAAGCTGTATACAGATTTGTAAATATATATTTAAGAAACTATCAGAATGTAGTTTTTTCCTTGTAGTTTTCACTAACAGCTGTTGGAAAACAGTTATAGCCAGAGAAAATATGGAAAGATGTGAAACTTAGGGCACACTAAATACAACGCTGATTAAATCCTTAGCAAGACCATTTCCTGTTCAGCAAAGCTTGCTCAGCCAGCCAAGAAAAAACAAGAAGACAGATACCCAACCTGCCTTTATTTTCAGTGCTCAAATCTTGTGTATTTCATCCTCAAGATTCAACAGTGTGTTTACACTAAAGCTTTAGTTGGATCTGTATTATTGAAAGCCTGTCCTAGAGAGAAGCTCACAACACATTACCACAGAAATCACCCCTGGCAGTGGCAATCTAAATGCTGCTTAATTGCATAAATATAGGCAAAACTCAAGGCATCTACAGGCTGCAGTAAGGGTGGCTTAAAATAACATATGCACAAATTGCTCAGCTCTGGCAACAACTGATAATAAGCATTAATGCATAACACAGCAAAGAAATTATAGACATTTATATCCATCTCCTCTCTACAAAGAGCCATAAATGTTGCTCTTTCAAAATGTGTTACTGCAATGTGTGAGACTTGACTTGACACTGGTGTGACGAGATAAACTGTTTAATTGGGGTTTTAGCATGCCAGCAATGTACTTATCACAGTATTTGGCATTCAGTGACTAGGGAGCCATGGGAGATTATCTTTCCTGAAGAACTAGAAAACAGCACCTCCTTTCCACATGCTGTCCTCCAAGCCTCTTCTGAATATCCTATTTACCTTTTGGAATCACCTTGTTTTTCTCTGTGTCCAGTTTCCAAGGGGAAGCTTATCTTGGAGTTGTTCTCCCAGGTTAAATGCATTGCCTCCATCTATTTCTCTAGACAGATGAAAGCCTCTATTATCTAAAGGTGTTTGAGGCTGTATTAACTTGTGCTTTCTCTTCCTCTGCAGTACATTGCAGTTGCCTTCTCAATGCAGGCAATCAGGGTGGCTTTGGGAGTTTATTGTTTGGAAGATTTATGGTGTGGATCACACTGAAAGAAAAGAGAAAGAAAAAAAGAGGAAAAAAAAAGCTTCATGTGGATGTCCAGTGATTCTCACAGGTTCTGGGAGCATCCTACTTTCAGATGTGTATATTTCAACTTTTGTTATTAAGTGATAGGACAGGTGGAGACACTTTTATCTTAAAAATATTGGATGAGCTACAAAGTAGTTTTCTCTCCCAGTTTTATGTTTTACATCCAACAGAATGAGGCTTTTTTTTACTGCTACATGTGGTCCAGTTTGCTCAGGCTTTCTCTGCATTTGCAGAGGCAGAAAAAATTGATCACAATCAAGAAGCTGCAGCAGGACACAGGTGAAGGCATTATCTGCTGCTACATGGTCTTGAGGATGAGGAAGGGCAAAGTTAAAAAGAAGGTCAGCATTGAATCTTTCCAGCTTGACAAAACAGTCTGATCCAATCCAGAGCCTGCAGTTTGACACAGGTGGGAATGGACTAATTTACAAACTCAAAGCACTTGTAGCATGTTTCTGGTTACTCAATTCCTCCTCTGTCTTTACCAAAACCACAAAGCTTTAGTCATGTTTCCTTTTTGGTTGGAAAGTGGAAAGAGTAGAGTGTGACCTAGTTTTAATATTTAACTATATAATGAATATCACTAGGATCATCTTGATAGAGCTGTAGCTGTCAGTGGGTGAGGCAATTATTAAATGAGGGCATAGAAATACCCTTGAATCAAGATTTTGCAATAAACTGCCATATTTATGGGTACTAGAGAGAATATATATTATAGTAAATTATGATTTATTATATTTATGCAGATTTGGAAACTGCTGAACAGCTGGGCAGACAAGTCACAGGGCTGTGTGTGTGTGTATCTGCTTGTGCTTTATCTTCTGCAGGAAGACAAGAATTCCTACACCAACCATTTGCAGAGATGGGTTCTACCAGCTGGAGGACATAATAGCCTTCCTTTAGGTACACCCATCAAGAACTGTCCAGCAGTCACCTTAAAAACTGAGTGACTGCAACACTTATCACATTTTTCCTCTCCACAGATATTTCTTACCCCCAGATTATTAGAGTGCTGAGTTTTATGCCTTTCTGAGGAGTGGGACACAGATCAGATTATTTTGTTGGCTTCAACTTGTTTTTCCAAAATGCTTGACTCTTACTGACAGTCACTGTCATCCATACTTTCATCCCACAGGTAGCCTTTCTGTGGCTCTTTAAATCAAAGAGCCTGATCTGATGTGCTGATCTCCTCCCATTCCACTTGGCTGCAGCTGGCACTGTGAGCACTCAGCACTACTGTAAATTAGTCTCCAAGTGTGTAACTGGTAGCATGTGTTCTTTGTCAGCACTGGCTCACTTCAGCTGAGCTGCTGCTTTAGTAGTTTTGAACTTTATCTTAAGTCACTGAAGAACAATTAATTTCCTTTTGGAGTTAATGACTGGGAAAATCTTTGTCTTGTGAGAGACAAAGGGAAAGGATGTGCTGGGTTTGTGTTTTAAACTCTGTTTGCATGATGTCATGCATTGCTCACTAGTATCTGTACAGGTTTATTGAATTTTAATTCACAGGACTAGCTGGAATTGTAATCTTCTTCATCCCATGTTTTCCTAACATAATTTTCCTAACACATCCTGTTAGGCCACCTCATATGACCTGCAGCCTAAGGCTGACAAAGACAATTTCTACATCATATTGGCTTAAATGCATAACTGCTTATGGGAACAAAAACCAATGACTTTGTGCAGTGCACAGACCTAACACATCAAGACTGCTTCTGCAGTTATGTGGTCACACAGTTTTCAACCTATTTAACCTCACCATCTCTAGAGCTGAGCTTCCTGAGCCAGATATGCAAGATTCCCCAGAAAGTTCCCATCTTGCTTTGAGAAATCTCCTCTTTGCTATTTAAGACACTGAACCTTTGTCTCTGCTCAGGCTGGTGACTGGTGGCAGTCAGGAGTGCTGGCTGCAGGTATTTGTGCTTGTTCCCAGGACCAGCACTGTGTTATCAGCCTGCCCAGTTCTCATCAGCAAAGGCTGCTCAGAGCTGTGCCAGCTGAGCCTGTTTGTCTCACCTACATTCCACTGCACTCCAGCTCCTTTGTTTCTGCAGAAGTCACTTGTTTTGGCATGCTACACGACTGCAGTATTTCAATCACACTGCACAGAGGATGGTAACTAATGGGATTTCACATTCTTTCACTAAGGTGCTGCTGAAACTGGATGGCCACAGCAAAATGGCTGTGGGGCAACTGTTTGTAGCTATATAAAAGAGATGCTGAGGTGCACAATAGCTGCAATGATTGCCTTCTTAGCATACACCAACATAATTCATCCTGACAGCAACTCTGTCCCATGGCCAAGGCAGGTTAAATGATGTTGCAAACATTGCTCAGAGAGAGAGATGGCACTGTAGTCCTCCAGCTGGGACTGCCAGTAAGGATAAACCCTTGTAGAAGCTGGAGGAAGAAAAGCAATGTTTAATTGCCAAGTCATCCTTTGTATTTATCTATTTCACCTGGGAGCAGTGCCTTATAATGGAACAGAGATATTTTCAGAACAGAATAAAACCAGCATGGACATGAATAGCTAAAAGGTGGGTTGAGGTTCCAGTACCATAGAAACATATTAGAGGGAGCAGAAATTAAGCTTTTTGTTTTTCTTAGTCCCTCCACACATCCTTTAAAGCACTAGAAGAGCTTTCCACTATTGTGTTATGTGGTCTGTGATTATCTGTTGAAAGAAAAAGCTACAGAACACTTATGTCAGAACTTAAAATCACCACCAAGTACAGTGGTCATGATATTTCTTGTTCTCCATGACTGTTTGTGGTAGTAAATAAGAAGACTTGGCACTTCCAAAGAATTTTAACATCATTTATATGTTATAAACACAATTAATTAAGCTTCCTTGGGAAAAACATCTGTGCCTTTTGCCTCCCACATCTTTCCCTTTTGCAGTCAAGTTTCCAGCTCTGCAGATCTGGGAAACAGTTTGTATGAAAGAATTTGGGAGAGATTCTCTGACACAGCAGATACAACTGGCAGGAAGGGCAAGAAAAGAGATTGTTGATTTTTCCATTTACATTTTGGCTATTCAGTTGATCAAGATAAGGGAAGTTAGGGACTGCTTGGTTGTATAAGTGGCTCTACAGTGATTTACTCTGGATGGCTTTGTGGTTAAGAACAGCGTTCATCACTGCAAATGCAGCTCCAGACCCTTTCTATCTGCAGGAGGAACTGGGGAGTTTTGCTTTATCAGTCCTAAACAAGTTCATAGAGCACATTTTCCTCCTTTGTGGTTGAAGTATTTTTTCAGAGAGACATGCGAGGGAGGGAAGTGGTGGCCTTGCCAGGTGCAAAAAAATTGTTTTTAATAAACTTGGACAGTTTATGAACTGGAAGAGTTTCTCATGGTCTCTGTAAGTGGTCAGCTGATGGCAGTATCAGCATAGTTTAATTACCTAAATTAGATCCTAATTGTCCACATTGGTTTTATAGCATCTACTTAAAAAAGAAATTAAATGTGAAATGAGATACCAAGTGGAGTCCCAGCAGAAAGCTACAAGTAGGGATCAATTTGAGCTATGTAATCTAACATGATGGAAAGAAGCCAACACACACCTAGAGAGTCAGGGAAAGGAAGCAAAAAGAACCTGACTGGAGAAAGCGACACAAATGAGTTGTTTGTGCCAAATAATCAGATTAACTAACTGGAGCTGGGAGACAATACTTTGCACAGAATTAAGGCCTACAGCTGCAGAGAGTTGTCTGATTTTGGTAGTAGTGAACGAGTTAAATACCTAAATACCTTTGAAAACCCGGTCTTCAAATGCTTAAACGCATACAGCTGTCACAGAATTTGTAAACCTAGCACAGTTACTAAAGAAGTGAGCAGGTAGGACAAGATTACACTGGCTTTGCCAACCAGCTGCAGAGCAGAAGCTCTGATTGTGACAGTCCCAGCTGTCCAGGATTCCCAGGAAAGGGTGGGGTGGGGTTATTTGGGTTATTTGCTGCCCGGGCAGCTTGAGGTCCATGGCTGGTGTGGCTGTGATCCAGGGGAGGGAGCTGCTTCCCACCCCAGCAGCTTTGCACTCAGGAGACCAAGTTGGGCATTGTGCTGGGTAAGTGTGGAAGGAGTGAGATGTGCTGATAAAAGTTGGTTTGCCAATGAAGGTGGTTTGGTGAGGTGTTCTTAGGAGTGCTTTTTCCTTGAGACATTATGTGTGCAGTGCTGGCTTTCTACTACTAACATATTTCAAAGTATCTTCGCTTCTGTGGGCTATGCTGTCTCTCATGCAAACCTGGAGTTTCATATGCATATTCAGGATAATGAATGTATGTTGTATTTATTTCCCCTTTTTGGAATTGTTTTTTCTTTGTATTAGAAGTCTTTCACTTTATTTTAAATCATTTAACAAATGTAGATCTTGAAGTATCATGAGGATTAGCTTAAATATTTTCACTGTGCTTGCTTTGAAGATGTAGAATACTATTCAAGTGCTAAGATTAAATATGGGCTGTGAAGAAAGTGCTGCTGATTGAATTTTTAGAGGCACTGTGTTAGATAATGCTGAGTTTGTTATTTCAAAGTAAAATGAAAGCCATGGAGAACTGCAAAGTATGAACTAGTAGAGAAAACTTCTTAATGACTTTGTAGAAAACAATATGTCTCTCTTTTCTCATTGCTTAAAAACTTTTGGGGTTGGATGTGGATTAGAATGCCTAAGGGATGGTGATGGGAATGGAAGTCAAAACCCATCTTTTGGCCTGAGACTCTCTTATGTCCTTATGGATGACAGATATAATTTATGCTTTATAGGTTTTTGTTGTTTTAAATTTTGATCCATATATGCAAAACCAGTAAAGACACCAGAGCTTTACTATTTGCACTCCACCCCCAGAGGGCAGGGAAATAAGATTAACAGGCCTTAGATGGAAGGGTTATGATTCTTCCTATAAGTCAAATACCATTCTGCAGAACAATATGGCACAGATTTTAATAGGCTAAAGTATTCTGCTAAATATGGTCCAGGAGGAAAAAAAAAAATCAGAGTTTAATTTCAGTTTTCTTCAGGAGATACAAGTATATAGATTGTGGTATTGTGTTCTATGCTGCAGATATAAAACCCATGTGGCAAATCTTCTTTTATTAATAAAAAGTTTGAATGGAAACTTAATAATAGCTGTGCATATGGATTGATGTGTTTCTAGTTTTTCTCTTTAAACAGAACATTTTAAAGTCTCTCTGAAAAACAGTATTAATGACTCTTGTGCAGAATATGCAATAAACATTTAAAGTGTTTCCTCTGTCAGTGTCTTCTGCAGCCACACTTCAGAAGGTTAAAACCTTTAGGTATGAAATGCTGCCTTCTGTTTCCCTTCTGGTTTTTTTTCTCCCCAAGAACTGAGAATATTTTTGACTAATCAGAATTGAGTTTTTGTACTCCCCAGGCAACCTGCAATATCACTTATTTGTATAGCCTTAGTCTTACTGTGTGTCATCTGCTGCTGTGTGTTCTCAGGAAGACAGCACTTCTTGGGTGTGCTGGAACATTTCCAAGCAGCCTAAGTGGTAGCTTATATCAGTTTGATTCTGTGATTTACAAAATCAGCATAAAGATGGAAGCAAATCTGTTTTCTATTTGTTTCACATAACAGTGTTTTACTATGCTTCATCTGACATAGAATAATCCTTGTAACACATTCTGAGTAGGATAGTGGAAGGATGTTCTAAAAGAAAGGACAAAATATGTTCTTAAAGGGACCAGCACTTCTGAAGAGAATGAAAGGCCAATGAATAGTTGAAGCCTTTTACTTTACCTTTCTCCACAGATTTTGCAAATATATTTTGACAGACTACAGTTGTCAACACTGTAAAACATTGAATGCTTCTACCATGCTAAAAATGCGATGCCATGTGCAGAAACTATCAATTACAAAGATGTATTTTCTATTTTAGAGGGCTCCCTAAATAATGAAATGGAGTGAAAAATCTAAATTCTTGATTGCCTGCAGGCTTAGGCAGAATGTAAGCACTATTTTTGCTGATTAGTTAAAGAAACTGACGCATTATGTGAGAGTGTGCTGGATTTGGAGAACTTGTAACTGAGGGTTGCAGCATGGAAAGATCCAGGGATGGCAGCAGTGGGTAGGGAGCCCTGTATTGGCCAGGAAAGCCAGGTACCAAAATCAGAACTTTATAGAGCATGTATTTACTGTGTACTGGGTAAGCTAGCCTTGGATCTTTATGCTGTGTTGGGTATTTTTCCTACAGACAGGCAGCTCAGTCCCCCTTTGGTTCACTGCAAGGTTTCAGTTTGAAGTTGAGTCAATATTGATGTTCTAACTCGGCATCTGGTGGGTAGGTGCACCCTTTATGAGACTTTGGCAAAGGCAAGCTTTAGGAAGAGGTGGTCAGTGCTGGAAGTCCCTTTTATGGGCTGCCAAAAAGCTTTTTCAGGTGCTGCAGCAGTGACAAGAGGGTACCATCATGGCAGATGGGCAGCACTGAAACTCTGCTGAGGTTTTTTTTCCTAGGGTCTTGCCTGGCATTTATGACCTCAGTCAGTATTTGGGTGCTTCCCAGACATTTAGTGACCTGTCTGCAGCATCCAGTGCTTTGCCAACAGCAGCCAACAATTAAAGCTCCTGGAGGAGGAGGTGGACACTGCTCAAGCTTCACTGGTGCATCTGGGTGACTTCTACACCCATCCTACTTCAGCTTACCAGGGTAAAGCAGGAAAGCTTGAAACCTGCTTGATGATTCAAAAACCCTCACCTGGAGGTGGATCCCTTCCCTGGTGTACCCTGGTAACCCTGCCATGGCCAAGCTGAGAGGGTGAGGTGGAGATGCCCCCATGGAAGAGCACCCTAGGGTTGTTGTTATGCTCTCTTTGAAGGTTTGCAGAGGTCTCTCTTTTCCTGGCAGATGTTCTGCAGCTGGCTATTACACAGGAAGGAGGCAGCAATAACTCCCCGTTGTTTTTAATGAAACAGATTTTTACTAAAAGAGTAATGAACATCTACCACTGGCAGTGTGTGACCACAGAAAGTGCTTGTGTCAGATCTTCAAAGACATGGCTTATGGAGTTTTGTGACAAGCTCAAGGCATCACTTTAGCTAAGGGTGGGGGAATCACTGAGTAGTACAATGGAAATGTGCTAATTTGTGCAATAATCGCTGTCCCCATCCACCTTCACTCTGGAGACTTATACCAGTCAATTCAAGGCTACTTAACCCCCCTAAAAAACAGAAAAACAAGCAATTGATATAAAATATGATCATGAAGTGCAGGAGTAGGAGTGTTAGGGTTGTGTCTGAGGCTTTGTATTCAGGTAACAGTCACTTGATTAGTGAGAAGAGTAAGAGCTGTAATAGGTGAAGGCTGTAATCTTACTAAAGAAATAAATCTGTCAAAAGCTTCCCTATGAGGTTCTGAGTGTTAAGCTTGGGGAAAGAAATTCTGGAATTAACTCAATTAGTTATATAAGCATATGTGGTTATTCTTTTCCTACAGGGAGTATGCTATAAATGGAGTCAATCCAGAATGGCTCAAGGGCTTTTTGGTTTGTTTTGCTTTAACAGCTTGTAAGGGTCACTTGTGAACTCACAGCTTCAGAGAACAATCACATGGAAGGTCTCTGGCAAACATTAGTAAGATAAAAATCACAAATCTGAAAATGATCATCAATGACAGTCCGTTTCTCATCCGTTCCTTAGAAGGACAGGAATTTTCAACTGATTTGAAATGTCGCTCATCAGGGTGTGTGAGGATCAGCTGAGGGGCAAACAAAGAGACAGGATATTTCTCAAAAAACCTTCCAGGGAGGATCACAAAAAGATAATTAATTCCAAAGGACAGCAATTCCAGTGAGATAATTCACTTTTCTCATAAGTATGTTATGAACTGCTGCCACAGCAGGACTGAGTGATATAAAGTCCAAATGACACAATAGATTAACTTAGGGGAATTTTGAAAAATGAAATGGAAAACATATGGAGGCAATATGAATGTCTTCTTAGTGTGAGGATCCAGACTAGATCATTACAAAGGGGTGGTACCTCCTTCCTGTGATCTTGCATCATGTTTGGCTGGTCACAGACAAGAGTATTGCCATGATTTGCATCCCCCAGTTCTGCAGAAAAGGCAGTCATTCCTCAGGAACTGAAGGATCCAATTTGAATCATGACTCTGACTATTGAAAGCTTATTTATTTTATTTGCAAGCATTTTTCTGTGGTTTATCTCCTAATAACTGTGAATACTTTAGTAGAAACCATCAGTTTTTTCCAACAGTCAATTGAAGTGGGAAATTCAGACAGACAAGCCCATTCTATTATTTAATTCCAAGAAGAAATGGTAGATTGGCTCTTGGTCCATATTCAGTATGCTACTGGTATTTGCCCTGGGATGTCTATTACTCCTTTATTTCTCTTCCTCTTGAGACTGATTTCAAAGTAAGACAAGACAGACCAAGTGATCCTGGTCACCTCAGTCTGTCCCTGACAGTTTTTGCTTTATAATCTAACTGATGATGTGGTCCATACCATTGAATGCCAATGTTTAAAAGAATATTTTTATGTTAGGTTTGGTTTTTTTTAAATAAAAATAATCTGGTTGGGGCACAAGTAACATAGGAATACGAATGCAATATTTTGTTCTGATTTGTTATCTAGACTGGTGGAGCTATTTGAAAATGTAAAATTATATAATGTCTGGCTAAATCAGGCTGGGTTCAGATACTCTGTACCATCAGAATGCTGCACTTGAGACTACTGGAAAGGAGAGGAGAGCAGCAAGGTTAGAGAGGGCAAGTTAGAAAACTCTGACTCAGAAAAGTAATTCAATCTTCTCACCTGGAGAGTCACCGTTGAGTACAAGCCATGAATTGCTCTGCTGTAGTTGTGAATGGCATTTAAGAGCTGCAGTGAGCTGTTGTACCCAACCAAGCACCGTGAAGGGGAATGGAGGTCAGTGTATGTGCTTGGGTGCCTTTTGAGTTTGTCACTTTAAAGGGTGCATTCTCTGAATGCTGCTGCATGTGTGCTCCCAAGCAAAAGCATTCAGTGAGAATTGGAGAGCTCAGTGCTAACGTGTTTGTTCTCCTATGTTATTTTATGTTTCATTGCCCTCTGCTGAAATCTTGACCAAAATGTCCTAACTTTTTTCCCATGGCAGTGGTTTGCCTTTGAACCCCCAGGAGGAAGGAGACAGCTGTAGAAATTTGTGCACTCTGTCTAATAGCACAGCATAACCCCATCACAAATAATCTGTCTTGGAGGTTGCCAGTGCCTGTCCCTACCATTGCTCTTGTGTTCTGTTATTGCTAGAGTGCTGTTTGACTACAAATTCTGTTTATTATCCTTCTGGGAAGGTTTCTTCTCTCTTACTTTCTAAAACAAATCTAAGTGTTCACTATTTAAGTTCTTACTTCATTAGGTAACTAAGCCATTAAAGGCTGTGAGACAAATACCCTGAAACAATTTTGAGGGCTAGTGTGAAGAAACTGAAGTGTGTTCACAGCGAGAAAAAGAAGCTAATTATATGAGGCCTTCATATACATACACCCACAGACATACATGTGTGAAACCAGACATATATATGTACCCACACTGTGGCTAATTATGTTGTAGATAATTAAATAAACTCACACTCTTTTAGATCATTCTCCTCTTCTGGGTTGCTGGGTTGCAGTGTCCTCATAGGAATATCTGATGTGACATTTGGTAATCCAAGGTGAAGAGAGAAACCCTTCTAGTCTGTCATGACATGCACCTAGGAATTTTTCTGTTATATGATTCTTATCAGTATTTCAAATACCAAGATATTTTTAATTAAAAAGAAAAAAGGGTTTACAGCATCTTTTCTCCCATAGTTCTCTTACTGCCTGCAGAACAAAAGTGGTTGCAGTGGAAAATACTCTTGATTTTCTTTAAAATTAACAGTTCTATTTATAACTGATAATTGGTAGTGTGCAAGAAAAAGGAAACAAGGATCCTGTTACCTGTGGGTATCGTGGCTAATCCCAAAGAATAATACTGCACGAGAACTAGAGTATACTTGAGGCTAAAGAAAAATAATCTCCTAATGGGGTATTTGCTGCTCAAGACAAGTGGCTCTCCTGATGATAATATAATTAAGAGCTTTTTAATAACCAGCCCTGCCAGCCATACACTTAGTGAAGCTCCTGGCCCTTACACAGAAGGAAATTTGTCTGTTTAAGTGGTTGTCACCATTCCTGGAGCTGCTGTGTGTGCTGTGCAGGTATCCAGGCTGCAGCTCAGTCACTGCTGCTTTGCAGCCATGCCTTGAGCACTCGGGCACAAATAACAGCCAACAGCAGAGATTTGGCATAGATGATGTTGAAATAACTTCTTCTTGGGAAAGAATTCTGTTCCAGCAGAGCAAGCTGTTAGATTTATTTGCATTTACCTCACTAAAAATGCATGTACTTACTGTGGAAGGGGTGGGTGACATGACCACCTAGTGGGGCTTGTTTTTCCAATGTGTAAATGATTTGCTTTTGGAATAAGATGTTCCAGTACTGACACTGTGGCCTGAAGTGAGAACTGAAAGAGCCAATATAAATCTGGGCTCAAAGAGATGTGGGTTCTTTTTTCTTTTTTTTTTTTTTTTTTTCTTTTTTTTTTCTTTTTTCTTTTCTTTTTTTTTTTTTTTTTGGTGATTTTATCACATGCAGTATGATCAGCAACCATAATTGGTGTCTTAAGTTCCTAAACTGTTTAAGAGCAGATCCTGACTTCGGTGAATTACTTTATAGCACATTTAGGAACTTCCTTAGCAGTTCTTGGAGTTTTCTTTCTCAGTGGGCGAAATCATAGTACTGTTTATTTGCATTTCAGCCACAATAAGGAAATTTTCTGACTAATCTTTGAATAGGTGAATTTTGACTTCCTGTCAATAGGTTCATGTTTTGTTGGAGAATATTCCCCATATGTGTAATTTATGATATGTGTGATTTTCACATATAATTGAAAAGTCTTTTGTAGTTTTAAAAAGGACCTGCAAATATGTGCTAAATGCTTGAGCAAATGCCTCCTTGAAATAGTAATTAAATTAACATAGAAAGTAAATTAAAATATTTAAAACTTTAAATTTCCATCTGTGTCATGGTGAGATCTGTGTGTTACCAGCCTTGTCTCGTGGTCTTCTCTCTCTCAGGTTCTTCCATGCAGACTTGCAGAGTCCTGGTCTAGTTTCATTTTGCCTCCTGGAAGTTTTGTCATTATTTTTGTCAACTGCAGCAAGCAAGCAGTCAAACAGAAATGCTGGCTTTTTGTAGATTGTTGCTTGCTCTCCAGCTGATATTATTTCCTTTAACAACCCATCTCTCCTTGCTGTATCAAATTATTTTTTCCCAGCATTTACCTGGGTATATAAATATGCTGCCATGTGGGTGATCTCTAATACTTTTCTAGTTTGGCTGTGGTCAGCATCCCTGTTTGAGGACAGGAAAGGAAGGATGAAGGAGAGAAGGTGGAAGGTTGGAGAGAACCCCACGTATTTCTGCAGCTATTCTCAAGGAGAGACAGGATACCATGATAAAACTCTAAAAGCTTTGTTCAAAGTACAGCAGAGCTCCTGTTTGAAATGTATTTGAAGCCAAATTCTCCTGCCCCTCCAGTGAACTCACTTTGTGTAGCAGTGTGTGTTTTGACTGTGCAAAAGAAAAGCTTCAAGCGATGCAAATAATGGCTTCTGAATGCTGGGTGGAAATAAACTGGGCACGCTCTAGAAATGTAAATGTCAGTAAAATCTCAAGTGGGTTTAAGGAACTGCTTTGAAAATTCACAGATTTGCTCTCACTTAGTCAGACCTTCTGTTGGGGAAGCTATGTTAAAGGAAGAGATTTTCACTTTAGCAAAACAGTCTCCATTTATGTTTGTAAAAACAGAATTAAACACCAATCTGTCAGCTCTTTACCAAGCCCTGATGCTGCTCTGTTGAACTATGCCAGTCAGTGGCCTGGTGCCTTTACCCTTCTAGCACAGAGCTGCTGTCACCTTGGAGGAATTCCTGATGCTTCGCTTTGTGGGATTTAAAAATAGTAACCAGGGGAAAGAAGGAAGGAAATGCTCTTGGAGTTGCAACACGGTAATGTCTGATTGTCATTTTTCTTTATCACCCCACCATCTATTAATGATTCCAAGACCTTTAGTCCCAGCTGAAACCTTACTAATGTTACAGCCCTTGGCACTCTGCAGCAACAGCAGCAAACTGCAAGGTTCACAGCAGGAGAGTGTGATGGCCTTGGTGTTTCCAAAAGGGGAACTCTTTACTGGTCACTGTTATATTAGACTAAAATTTTTACAGGACCACAGAAATGTGCAGGTTTTTTTTGTTCTTATCAGGAAAAGATACCGAAGTGTTAAATTGCAAAGCAAATTGTCCAAGAATACAAAGGCTATGTCTGAGCTATGAGCTGAAAAAGTTGTCCCTTCTTCCTCCCATTCAACTTCTGACCCAGTTGCCTCTCAGTTGGTCATGACTTCACCCAACAGTCAGGTTTATTTCTTCCTTCTCATGAAAACTCTCAAAAGACTTTGATTTATACCAGGAAGGATGTAAATATCATCCTGGACAAAGTTCAGTGGATCTGGCCATTTCTCCTGTGGCATCTGCTTCTGCAATGATAGTTCATTAAGGGAATTAAAGGAGAGGATTAGTCCAATGTAATAAAATCTCCCTCTATCCCAGCTCCAAAGATATGCAAATCCACTTCAGGAACCTTTAAATGCAAAAGATAACTTAATTTCAGATTAATAAAATGGAGGAACTCTGCGTTTGTAGGTAGGTGTTGCATTTAGTGTCATGCAAAAAAAAAAATCTAGGCAACCCACATGCTCTGACACTTCCCAGTGCTAGCAGCCATCCTATCTGCATCTGAACCCCTGAATTTCAATTAAACCAGACCTAAAATCCTTCATGGACCTTATCCTGACAGCTTGCTTCCATGACTGTTACACAAAATGTCAAAACAGGTGTAAAGTAAATCTTAGCTACCAATGTGTGTTTTTTTTCAGTCACTGAAACATGGTACTGCAGTTTTCCAAATGCTGTCGTAACTTTTATTAAAATGGAAAGCCAGACACAGTAAGTTTATCTCCAGCTATAAAGTATTTTCTTTATCATGTACTGCAGCATTATGCAGAGACAACTGAGCTATGGGAAGAATTATGTCACATTTTGATAAGAAAAATCCTATAAGGTCTCAAAAACAATAAAATGTTTTAGAACTGTATTATGCTGAGCATAATAAATTACATGCTATTTAAAAATTTGATGCTCTCTGGTGGATTAACAGAAATACTGTAGTTTTATTGAGATTAATACTTATTCTAGTAATATGCATCTGGGGGAAAATGAAATGAGGAGTCTTACCCACCTGAGGATGATTAAAATGATATTATTTCCAAAGAGTATGTCTCTCTAGGCTTATTTTTTCCTGTGCTGGATGCTGACATGCAACATTACTTCCACTTTTGGTGAAAAATAAATAGGTTGTTATGTGACCTGCTAACACTTGTGGTATGCTCTCAATAATAAGAACAGACATAGAAAAATGAGATGCTGGTAATCATCTTGAAAATATAGGGGCAGGAAAGGTCTTACTTTGTAATGCACATTAATTAAAAAAATCTGCATTATGAACACATTTTATTTAGATGTTCTCAATTTGGTTGGATCCAAGTTCTGATTCCTTTGCTCCTGAAATGTAGGCTGTAATTACAGAGCAATATTAATCAAATTCTGGAGATATGGAACTTGCTTCCAGTGGAAACTTTGCAAAACCTGGTATTTTACATCAAAGGCTACTGTGTCCATAAAGTCTCTTGCTTGGCTTAGAGTGATCTATGGCAGGATTGCATTGCTCATAAAAAGGGTTTTTAAAAACAATCAGACTGCCAAATCTTAGTGTTTTGTCACTATAGTGGATGTGTGAATCTTCAACTTTCACTTTGTGGAAGCTGTTAACAGAGAACTTAATGATTTTTCAAAAATTCAGAAACAACTTTGAGCAAAATATCAGGGTCACCAGAAGTCATAAAATATCAAAATTACCAAACATCACTGTTGTAATTTTCTAAGGGCCACTATATGTACTTTATTTGGACTGTTAAATGGATTTACTCAGTCTGTTTCTGGCATTATTGGGACTCTTAAAATAACGTGGGAGTTGTTGGGGTTTTTGCCTACTCAAAGTTAGCATAGCAGTGGCAGGCTTTCTTTCTAGAGTTTCTAACTGAGAAAGAACAGTCCCAAGGGACAGGCACAGCTTAGATTGTGTCCTGTTCAGTGCCTGAGCTGGTGGATTCAGCATTCAGTATTAACTAGACTGGAGTGTGCCACAGGACAGGATCCTCCCTTCTTAGCTGCTGCCACCTCTCAGGGGAAAGATGTGCCTTGTACTGTGGGTCTAGAAGTGGCTGCTTTTGTGTGAGTTGGTTTCTCAGGAGTGGGAGTCCTGGATGGTTCTCGAAGTTAGTAAACTTTACAGTGATATATCACAAGGTTGCCAGTAATGGCAGGAGATGGAACTTGTGCCTCTGACTTTTGGGATACAAAAATAGTAAGAAACCTAAGCATTCAAAATTTAAAATGCCAGTGGGATTACCTGTGCAGCCCTAATTATTTTAAATTATTTATTATTTAATATCTCAATTATTAGTCTAATTATCTTCTAAACATAGTTTTACATTATATTACAAATAACATGTTTTTGTTCTAGTGGTTCTGGCTTATTTATGTTCATGGGCTGGCCAGATGCAGGTGGAGAGCAGCAATTTAATATTCTGTTTGCTCCACCATGCCCCAGTGTGGCTCTGTGCCACGTGGTGCTTCATGACAGTGAAAGCACTTCCTGAAGGCAGGCTGCCTAATTTCCTAATGGACACTCTTATGCCATTCACTGTAATATGACACCTTGACATTAAAAATTATTACTGTTTTATAGGAAAGAAAGTGAGTCACAGGGAAAAGAATGAATGTGTCCTTTTATGCTGCTGTCCAATATCAGGTGCCTAAGATTCTTTTTCCTCTTCAGAGCACTCAGCATTATGTATCAACTAATATGATCAGACTGTAACTCCTAGTACCTTCAATTGCAGCTGCAAGTGCCCAGTGCATTGGTAAATAAGCCCTTGTGGTTTCAAATTCCAAGTCCAGAAAATGAGGAAAAATAATATCAGTGCCTAACTATTAAATCAGGGACCATTGCAGTGGATTTCTGTTAGAGACAGGTTCAAAATCCACCTCTTCACAGCTACTTTCAATGATTTAAATCATCAGACTTCTGCAGCTTTTCTTTAAAACCATTTCTCATGCACTGTATCATTTTTTCTAGTAAATGAAGCAATGATCCTGTAGGAAACAGCATATTCATGTAATGCTGATTCAAACTCATCTTTTGCAAGTTTCATCTTTTGAACTAGAAAAGGGTGAACAAATGGAAAAAAAAAAAACCAAAACCCCAAACCTCACTACAAACCACAAACAAATAAAAAACCAAACAACAACCCACAACCCCAAAACTTCCTTTGGGGAAAGAATGGTGTGATCATGTCATTAAACAATTCTGAGATCTGTATACTCAGGCTGAATTCCTGTATTTCTTTAGTCTTGTGTTCTGAATCTTGGATTGCAAATTTTATTGTTGTTTTGTCCAACAAGGCAATATTCACAAATTCTTTAATTTATTAAACACCTGAAGATGCCCTTATAAATGCATCTTTTTATCTTCCTGTTCACTATTACACAGCAGTGTAGACAACTGTCAAAGGCAAGACTGTTGTCAGCTGTGAACTGGTAAAATTGTTAATTAAACAATTGCATGGGATAGATTTTGCTAAAAATTTGCATGAGACTTTTCAGATGTTTGAAAAGATGTAAAGGTGTTTTCCTTGAGTGTATATATTTTAATAGTTTGGGGTGGACTCTTCAAAGTATGGCAACACTTTGCAACTGCCAACTTTTATGGGTGAAAATAACTTCAATAACAATTTATTTTCTTCACTTTATATCCAGTGGAGTAAATTCTGTTGGCACTAGGGCACAGCATGATGGCTGGTTGGAGCCTCTGAAGGCTCCAAGGAGAGTGTGGATTGAACAGAGCAGTAGGGTAGCAGTTTATTGGGATTCAGAGGAGTAAACTCATGATTCCAGAGCTATAAGCAGCTTTTGCTGTTGCTCGTGCTGTGGCTAGGTAAGACATTAAATTTGCCAAGAACAGAATTTCACTGAGAGAATCTTAATGGAAGGAGTAGAGTTGAATTTCAGTATAATTCAATTGGTTTCATAACTCAGGAATCAAGTACAGAATGAGGTTTAAGGACAGGAATAGGTGGTTTTTGTGTCCTTCTGACCATCTTCTGTAAAACTCCCCATGTGACACCTCTGCTACTGAGAAAATATTGCTTACTTTTGTGGTTGCACAAATCAAATTCTTTTCTGCATGTCTAAACATTGTGGCCATAACTGAACAAAATATATCCATGACAGGAAAAAACCAAATCAGTGAAAGCCTTTTTTATTCCTAAAATTATGGTAATCATGTTCAAGATTGATTTATAGCATGCTAAAATAATGCTAATTTATATAATTTCCTGAAATAAGACAACCAGTTGCATTTGGGGCTAGTTTACATCCTGTTTTGTGATGGTGTGAGTAGGATGTTGCTGAACAAGGTGACTCAGTTCTGACACTGCTGGGGGTGAGACCCTCTCCATGGTACTTGAGGGTGGTGTAAAATTCCACCCTTCCTTCCCCTGCCCTGCACAAAAATTAATTCGCTCCTGAATTAAATATATTTGTCTTTTCTGCTGCATTTTGAAGCTTTTCCTTTCAAGTGCAATGAAACATTAGATAAAGCCTTGGGAAGGGAGAAGGAGAGGTTTGGTGTTTTTCTTTTTTTTTTTAAAGACAAACTGTTTGGATAAGGACAGATCTTAGCCCACAAAAACAGGCTGGATCTTTGGAGGAAGGAGGCAGGATGTGTCTCTGCTTCCTTGGTTCAGGGGGAGGCATTCTCCTCAACTGAAATGCTGCTTTTAAATTTTATTCCAATTTAAGGCCTTCCATGGCACGATTGAAGTTTGGCTGGTTCCTTTTCCTAAGCTCCTTTTATGTGCCCAGCTGTATTCTCCAGGATAAAATCTCATTAGAGGATAAACTGACATGGCCATATCTCAGTGTGAAACAGTATCAGTACTTTTGTGATGTTAGTTATAGCTCATAAAAATAGTGGGAGTGTAAAGCATTGATAACAGAGCAAAGAATGTAAAAACTTTATAGTGGAAAAACCAAATCCATCTTTTACTGAAGAACATACAAGAAATACCTATTGGCCAACCATATTCTCCATTCTGCAGTTACCTGCAAATGGCAGAGCATTTTCAAACACATAATTTAGCTTTTGAACACCCTTCAGAATATTTACTGGTGGGTTTTCTTCTCCTGGAGGCTGCAGCAATTCATAGAGTTGATTTTTGTACTATTTTTATACAAACAAAACATCTAGTGGCATAAGTAGACACAGCCCTCTTCAGAGTTGCTTGGCCTGTTTTAATTAGAGGAAAGCTGTCTGGGAGAGACACTGTTCTTTTCTAAGCATGTGGGGTTTTTGTTTTGTTTTGGGTTTTTCACCCCCTGAATTAAAAAAAAAAGCCATTGTTTCTGTTAAAACACATTTAATTAAAAAAATAAATTACAAATAACAGATAACATACACCTTTTCATTTATATTTTAAAAATCCCAATAATCTGTGGTTCAGTGTAAAACTGAACTGGTTAATAACCATGTTTGAAATGGTTTCAAACTGGTTAATAACCATGTTTGAAAACAGAAACCTGAAGCTCTCAGATGAGCATGCATTGAAAATAAAATGTCAACAGTCTGAAAAGATTACTGATTTGTAGGGTTTGCTTTTTTCTACTTCCAAGAACTTCTACAGACCTTAGTGTTTTAATATCTGAATATTCACATGTTGTTAGGTGTGGCCAACACTTTTTTTTTTTTTAATAATGTTTAGTTGAAACAAAGTTGGGAAGGCTTGATTTGAGAGTTTGTGTGTGCATTAGAATAGGGCTGGGGGGAACACCAGGACATGCCAGGTCTGCAAGTGCTGTGTGGCTGTGCTGAGTTGTTACCATGACACTGAGTAACAGGGAGGTGAGGAGCTGAATTTCCAATGGCAGGAATGGTGCCGAGCACCCCTTGTCTCCTGCCAGGGACACATGCAGAAGGATTCTGTGAATAAAACTTTTTTTTTTTTATGGCTCTGCAGTGAGTAAGGTTCAGATGAATTGTGCTGGGAAGGAAGCTGGGCAGGGCAATATACACTGGTTGTTTCAGTAAGGTGCACATGGCAAGCTTGCTTTTAGCTGTAAGGATGCTCTGAAAAGTAACAGTAGAATTTAGGCTGTAACAAGCCCCACCTGCTCTCCTCAGCTTCTGTGCTCCAGAATGTAGCAGAGGTTCACCTCAAAAATTAATTAGTCAAGCTTCATTAAGCCTTTTTTCTTACCTGGAAAATCAACATAATTATGACTTTTAAATTAAAATTTCATGTAGCATTTGGATAACCTGATAAGATTTCTTCAAATTTTAACCTCCTGGTTTTTTAATCATTTCATCCTCTCCCTCTGCCATGGCATTGGGCTGCTGGGTACCTTAAATTTCTTACTTATAGTGGTGTGTTACATGAGGTAAGGAGAAGGTTGGCACAGAAGGCTGGGAAGATGAGATCTCTGGATAACAGCAGAGTGGATCTGTTACTCTGCCACTGACTCAGGTTGCACCTGAAAGGTGAAAAATGCCACCTTGTGTCATCATTGTCTGATAGAACTTTGTAGTGGCAGCAAGTGTAAGAACAGGTTCTTCCTTTTTGGCACATTTTCACTACACCAGAGTCTGACTTCAATGACCAGTGAGATGACAGCTTTCAGACTTTCTGTAAGTCTGCACTTTTAATATACAGATGTGGGGCTAAAAAATTACCTTACTGCTTAAGTCTGTGAGGTTTTGGCTTTGAAGTTCTTACCATAGGTGAAAGTGCAGCTTCATCAGTGCCACGGTGTCCGGGCACCAAACAAACCCAACTGTTCCTGGCACAGCCTGCCCAGCAGAACTGCCCACACTGGCACCACACACCCCTGCTTGGATGCCTGTTTGTGCAGCTGTATTAACCTCTGCAAATTAAGGTTTAATCAGCCTTCTCCATGAAGGATTGATTTCTTATGACAGAATTAGTTTTTAAGAGTTAGAATTGCAAAGGGCTGCTGCCCACACAACCATATTTTCCCCAAGGTTGTGTCACCACACAAATGTATCAGAAGGGTTTGGACTAGATGGAAAACATGCAGGGCCTTTGTCCCCAGAACTAAAGGTCTTTGTCCCCAGAACTAAAAGTAGTGACTTTGTGTGGCCTGTCACAGTGACTCAGACTCGAAAGGCAGATTCACACTGCCTTTGACAGGCAACAACAGCCGTGTTAATTTTGGATGGAAAGCTGCAAGCATGACTGAAATTTATGTGAGCTATGTTTGGCCTAAAGCTGATTTCAAGAGTATCCTAAGTTCAGGTAAAGCTCTTCATGAGACCCATGGAATGATGTGCTTACAGTGGCTGTTTGCTTTTATCATTTGCTGGATGCCCTTCCTTGTGTAGTTTCCCTGAGGTGAAATTAGCTCAGCCCAAGGCTGGACTTTCTGTTGCTCTTTGTGGTGATCTCAGCTCAAGTCACACCTTCAGTTTTGCCCCAAGGAGAAAATAAAATGAAATCTCATATCTCTCCTGAAAGAAAGAGAAGAAGGGTGGCTGTTGCTGCTCATACTAATGGTGAAGTATTTTAAAGATAAACAGCTATTTACCAAAAGTCTAAAAATTAAAGTTCACCACATTTTGTCTGATGTGATGTTTAGAATCAAAGCCTGTCAGAGATGCTTAAAACAAGACAACTACCCGTGCCTCTGCTTTTCCCTGAGGAATAGAACTCACTGGAAACCCCTCAATGCTTTGGACATGTTGAAATGGTTGACCTTTTCAGGATGGTTTCTCTCCAGCCTCATTCCTTTTATTCTTTACAGAGCTGGTACTGGAGGGTGGTGGGAAGGGGGTGGAATATTTTTCATTTGCCTCAGATGAAAACTTCTTTCATGCAATCACACAGGTGAAAGTAATAGTTTCACTCCGAGGGAAAAAAGATTCTCGACTGCTGGAAAGAAAAATAGGCAGTTATATTTTTTTCAGGGAAGAATTAATTATTTGTTTATCTTATTCAGTAAGAAACGGAGTTTTGTTAAGAACTCCTTATGAATAATGAGTACTTAAAGACACATAAACTGCTATCCAGAATGATGCAACACTGGTTGGTGGTAGCCTGTAATAGAAAATGTTGTAAATCCCTCTTTTACCACCTTCTTCCACTGACTTGTCATTGAGATATTTCCTTATGTTAGTCAATACAGATAGAAACTTCATTAAGTTATTTTTCATCAGTCTTCCCGTGTTAGAGTACAGCACTTTGCAAAGGCCAAACACACATCGGCATCTTCTCTGGAAATGCACAGCAAGGCAGCTGAGGAGTGTGAGCAGGAGGAATCCCCCAGGCCCTTTCTGCTCTGCTCTTGGGGGAGGGTTTGCCCCTGTATACAAATGAGGACATCTCCATCCTTTAGTTTCAACCTACTTATTGTCTTGGGGGATTGCACCTGGACAGGGGAGGCTTCCAGGCTGGGAACAGTACGGGTGTTAAATGTGCAGCCCATTTAACCCTCCTGGCTCCCACCCCTTAAGGGGCTCTGTGGTAAATGATTTTTTAACATGAACTGGAGGGTACTGCCTGCATGTAAACACGAGCTGCTGCAGAGAGGATAAAGACACCCACTACAAAGAATTTATTAAGGGAGCCAGAAAGCTTTTGGTACCAAAGCAGCAGGAGTGGAGCACTGTGGCACAAAAGCAATACAGGGAAGGTGCCAAGTACAGAAAATGCAAAGGGTTCCAAGATGAAGTAACGAGAAGTACTGAGAAAGTGTAAAAAGGGGAGAAAGAGACTGCAGGAGAAGTAACAAATACGAAGTAAAAGCTTTATGATATACAGATTATGTTATGTAAGAGAATTTGAATTTGATGAGATTATGTAAAGTGAAAGATTTCTTCAACAGCTGAATTTATTCATCTGCACTTTACCCCACTTTCTTATCTTAAGAAACTCCAAAGAAAGTTGCACAAGCAAAAAGCCTCACAAATGAGGTTCTCTATGAGGGATGCCAGCACTTCATTCAAAAAGCCGTGCCCAACACAACGCAAACACATCTGCTGGGACATTTGGGCTGCTTGCTGATAATGATTATTTCTCATAGGGCAGCAATTTAGACAAAGGGAAGCCTGCTGTACAGTGAAAAGGGCCGCACATAAAACAACACTGCACTCTAACAAGCAGCGTAAGGCTTTCTACAGCCCCCATAACAGGGAGAGTTTGGACCTTTGTGCCCGCCTGTCAGCAGCCATGCCCCGAGCGCACCCGGGGATCGGTGATAAACACCCAGCCTGACTGGCAGGCATTGCAGAGCCCGGCAAGGTACGGATTGCTGCTCGCACCGAGTCCCGGAGCTCAGGAAAACACTCCGGAGCCATGAATCAAACTCGGTCATGTGACGGAGGGGAGGTGCTGGGCTGGCTCGCAGCCAGTGGCAGGAGCTGATGGGTGGAACGAACGGGGCATAAAAAGACTAATATGACTAACGGATCCTGGATGCGTGCTGCCTTCCTTTGGATCTACGGGAATGTAGGCTCTAGCAGTTCTGCAGCTCCACCAGCCTCTTGCCTGACACTGCAACTGCTGCTTACAAAGTAGAACCCTGCTGCTCTTTGGTAGGAAGGATAGAGAAAGAACATGGCCTGCATTTTGAAGGTAAATCTCTATCTGTTGCTTGAATGCATTGTTAGAGAGTCCCTCGCCGCTCAGAGGCGTGGATTTGGTGTAGTCCTGATGCATCTTCGTTGTCTTTTTGAGTCCTGGCTTTGTTTGGCAAATGAATATGGAGAGATTCTGCAACGCACAGCTGTGCTCTGCTTCCCTCTGCCATTCTTTCTCTTTTCCCTGCATTGTCAGAACTGTGAGCTAGCGGGAAGAGAAGTGCGTACCGAATCATGGGAGGGGGGAGAGGGGCTCTGGCTTGTCTCAGCTTTGTCTGCGCTGGATTCCTTCAGGAGCAATAGCATTTGGGCAGCAGACTTCCAGCACAAAGGACAAAACGGGCAACTTATTTTCCTTTTCTAACCATGCAGCATTTACTTACTGCTCTTAAAGCAAAGGCTGCAGATGTCCACAGCTGTCCCAGCTGCCCCTTAAGCACACACTCCCCTGCTGAATCTGCTCCAGACCCACATGCTCCACACAATTACACTTAGTATTTAACCGCGTTTTCTAATTAAGCAGCCTCTTTGATAGCTGGTTTTCCCCCTTCATGCCAGCAAATACAAGCATAAACTTACCGTGTGATCACATGCTTTCTCCAGCCTGCTTCCCTCACTGAGGTAAAACTATTTGGAGCCCGCATGGCATGGAGATGGAGGGAGCATCCCGGCGCTGGGATTGAATGGGAGGGGAGGAGGCGGAAGTGCGCTCAGCCGGGAGCGGGCAGCGTTTGTGCCCCTGGCGCTGTCACTGGCAGCGAGTCCCTGTCCTGTGCCTGCCTTCCCAGGGCTCTGATCCAGATCCCTTTGTTAACCTGGTCTGTTTCAGATCCATTTGTTAACCTGGTCTGTTTCAGTTCCATTTGTTACTTCCTTGCTGCTTTCTGTGCGTACTTTGTGTGTGTTTGCGCTCTGTTTCTTTCAGCAAGTAAAACTGATCTGTGAGTTCTTTGTTATTTGCAATCTGATCTTCTAGCATGGAGATGGTTATCGCAGACTTTGGGATGGCCTGTCAGAGCAGTTGCTTTCAGCGTATCAGCAAAGTGGATAAATTGCAAAACTTTAAAACAGCTTCGGGATAATGAACATTTAGGTGTCTCCATGAATCTGATCCTCAGCACTACTTTTGGGCGTTCAACTTTGGAAAAAAACTTGTTATTTTGCTGCACTCTTTTCCCCATTCATTCATTCTCAACTAGTGGGTTTGTGGTACATGGATGTTTTTTTGAGTTGTCTGTCTTGTAGGTTGTGGTAGCTTTTGTTAATAAATCTGGCTAAGTCTGCTGCAAGTGCAGAAACGTCCCTGAACTAGCAGGTTCTGCTTGGAGCTAGATTGTAACAAACTCCTTTAGTCAGCAGTAATGCAGCTCAGAGTTGTGATTTGAGATGAGAAGATGTGAGCTCTGTGAGTGGAGGCTGGTTTCACAAAGATAAGCATGTGCACTCCTGTTTAAACACTCCCTAAATGACTTTGTTCAGATCTGCCAGTGATCAGGAAAACAGAATTTCTTATTTTTTAAAAATTCTGTGGCAAGATCACATGCAAAATCTTCCTTTTGACCATAAGAGTTAAGTAAGAGGCCTTTCACAAGAAAACTCTGTCTCTTTTGCCCTCCTAATTGTTTCTTCTGCAGTCTGATGACATAGCCTGCCACAAGCATGACTTGGAGCTTGAATTATAATGCAATAAAAACCTTCTGTTTGCCTGGGCCAGGAACTCCATTTGGTTGTTATTCCAATGGTTAAATCAATAGATTAATTGGTATTCCTTGACAGACAGCCCTCTTCCAGTTTAATTCTTAATCTTGTTAAAACAGGCAGGTGCAAGGATAAAAAGTGAAACAGATATGAGAAGATTAGCATTGCCATAAGGCAAGCTGGATTTTCTCTGACAAACATCCCACAGGAGTAATTTAAATGTCTAGCTCAAGATACTTACTTGTATATTACAAGTTTTTAATGTAATGTCTAAAGCTTTTTCCCTAACAAGAAAATTCAAAATATTATATATATTTTGACATGACACTAGGCTCATTCCTTGCTGAAAATATAAACCTGTTAGCTACGCCCTTCCCTTTCCCTGGGATTTGCCCTGAGCTTGTGTGGAAACAGGAAAAAAAAACTCCAGAAATCTGTAGGTATGGATTTGAAATAAGTGGTTGCACAGTGGATGGGAAGCCAGAACAGCTGTGTGTCCTTTCCACTTCAGCCCTGAGTGTCTCTCTGACTGTCTTGTGGCTTGCCCTCCCTCCTCTCTTCCTAGATTTTTAACCCCTGACAAAGATGTCGAGACTTGCTGAATGTTGGAGTTCCGTGTGAGTGAGAATTTAATATAAATGAGATTGGATAGAGGTGTCTGTAAAGTGCAAAGATCAGGGGTGGTGGTTAATAATTAATTGTAGTTACTTGGAGTGGGTATGAGTGTGTTAGAAGCGGTGTGTCCCCTTTGGATGTGAACATCTCCTTGTACTCTTGACTACTGCATGAAATAATCTCTGTGTGCAGCCTATGCAAAAATGATGCTCCCTGAGGGTGCCTGCTGTCTCTCTGGTGTTTGTTGTGCACTCCTCCTAGGTAAGAGTGATGGGGATGTTACTGATGTTATGTGGCTCCAGAAACTTTACCTTCTAGTCAGTAGTGGGGCATTCTCAGTAAAACCAGTGAAATTATTATTTTGAGGCATTCTCTCCTCTGTTAAAGAAAAACAGGGAAAGAAGCAAGTTCTAAAGTGCATGATGTGTTTTTATTTTCTCTGTCATGGCTTTAAAAACATGCCAAGTAGCTGAGTGAAGTGTAGGCACTTTTTGGAAGCAAACAGTTGATCTTATGCTGGTTACTATGGTAGCTGCATGTCACCTTGCCAGCTACTAGATTAGCAGTGATTACTAGTTATGTAGTCACTCCTGTCCCTAATGATATTCAAGTCCCTAAGTTCCACTATATCTGCCAGTGAAGAGGACAGATTTCACACAATAAATTACTTCCTACTTCACTTCCTGCAAAAATGAAAAATAATACTTCAAAGTATGTGTCATTTTATGATAAGCACAGCATGAATGATAAAACTCTTTGTGAAACCATGCTATCCCCTTGTGAAGACTAGACCCTTATGTTTTAAAGCAAATAGGCCAGGTAACTTAGTTTGCACATGCTGCACTTTGCAGGAGATCGTGTCTGACCCTGTTCCCCAACTCTTCTTTTTGAATGGAAGTTTTGAAGAAGATGATGGTGATGGATTATGTTGTCATCTGAGTACAATTTTCACTGTGTAGGCTTCATGTGGTAGAGTTTAATAAACAAAATCTGAGTGTGATGGGCCTGTACAGTGAGGACTAAGCATGAAATCTAGGAAGACACTTCCTTCTGGTTTGTGTGCTGTGTATTTGCTGTGCAGTGAACAACAGAGGTTTCATGTGCCTGGGGGCTGGATGTGACCTTCCATCAGCAGGGATCACAAACCTTCAGCAGAACTCTGTGGTCTAAATATTGTTTGCATAATGTGAGGTGATGTTCTTATAACCACAGCTGATTGGGGGTCCTCTCAAAGTAAACAGGTGGCCAACTGAAATTTATAGACTCTAATATTTAAAAATCTAATTTAAAAAGTGAAAGAACTATTTTGCAAAGCATAACTTACAGGTTTCAAACAAGCAAAGCCCTTCAGCATAGGCTTGTGGCTCTTCTACAGGATGTTGCCAAAGTTGACAGTACCTGTGTGTTCATCTACAATTCTTTTACATGCTTCCTTTCCATGGCTATCTCCTCTGGTTTAATTAAATTTGCAGGTTGCATTTTTCCCTTAGTGCGCATAGTGAACTGTTTTTGGCAGGAATTTTCTTTCACAGTTTTTTCTGAGTGTTCAATGGCCTCTATCTGATTGGGGTCTTCAGACACTGCAGTAATACAGATAATATTACTATCTACAGGCATATGCTCCATCTACACTTTTGAGACTAAAATAGCAAAGCTGATCTCATTACATTGAATTTTTCACCCTGGCAAGTAGCTGTTCAGAGGGGAGAGACAGAAGGTCTGAAAGGATCTGATCCCAGTGTTTGGATGCTTGTAATCTTGGATATTTAGTTATTAATTAGAATTTTTTTTAACCTCTGTGTACATGACAATGAGTGTAGATATTTTCTCCCAAGTTTCTATATCATCAAAAACATGTTCTCTGTTTCAGTCTGCTCTGTGGTGCAGAGTGGGCTGTGAGTCTCACCATAATTCCATTCTCTACTAGAGTTGCAGGATGCAAACATTTCCATGGACTTGACCTCTATATCCTGCTTGAATCAGGTCCAAGATAATTCACATTCTGCCTTGACTGTTAAATTGACTGTAGCAACATTTATGCATGGTACCCATCCAGTCTCCTGTGCTGAGAGTTGTACTTGGGTCCTCTTTGATTCTCATGCTGTGCTCTTCCTCCTGACCTGACAAGGGATGGCGAGATCCCTGGAAAAGGAGCAAGGGTGACCTCCCCTGCACATGGGAGGATGCTGCACTGATGGACCAATTCCCAGCATTTGCTGCAGGTTTGCTGCAATGTGAGATCCTCCTTAGCCTGTCTTAACCTGATCAACAGCTCTGTGGGCTTCTCTGGGAACTGGAATAGTTCCTAGGATAATATGGTTGTACCTCTAAGGGAGGGAAGGTGTAAATATGCAAAGGTGGCCCTAATGAGGTGTGCATAAATGAGCTGGAAAGTAGTAGGTGGATTCAACAAAGAGTTACAGAGAAGAATCAGGATTTCTGAGGTAATGACCAGTTCTCTTGTGGATCACTCCATCCTTATTTGTTATGGGTTAATGTTCCCATCCTTTTTCACCCCACCCAACAAAACTGGCAAAACTTAATTTTTAATTCTTTCTAACTCCTTCTTCATTGGATATGTCTATTTTAAATAAATTTCTTACAATTACTCTGTATCTAAACAAAATACTTCTTTTTTAGTTTTAGTTTTTTAGTTACATTGTTTACCTCTTAATTGCTCGAAGGTAAATGAAGCTGCATTAATGAATGCCAATGTGCAGGGCTAGGATTTACTATGTCATGGTCCAGTGGTGTTTAATTACCATGTGAGATTTTATGGAGTGCAGTATATGGAATTTTGTATGTGCTTTTTGCTATGTTCACTTCTTGAAAATTTAAGGAAAATTAAATTCTGAGAAGTATAGAACCACTTTTTACTCTCACTTGCAATGACCTTAAACTAATCATATGTTAAGGACTGAAATATTAGCTCCCTCCCAGAAAGAGACGGCATCTAGTCAGTCTAGTCATCCAGGGGGACTTGCTTTGATTGAGTGAATGTGCTTTTGATGCCCATGCAGCTGAACCAAGAAAACCTCCAGTTTTCAGCACACTTCAGTTGGTTTAAAACTGGAGATTTGTGTCTGACTTGGAGGTATGAAAACTAAAACCACAAAATCAGCGTGAAATTATGATGTGTCTTATACATTCAAGTAGTTATTTGATAAAGCAGTAATGGAGAAGGGTTTTTTTCTTGCATTTCATCTTCAAACATTGAAGCCTGTGTCACCCAGATGTTTTGTTCCCCCCAACCAGGGGCACACTGTCTTTGCGTGCTGTTTGAGCAGCCTGGTTTGAGGAGATGTGTCCCTGCCCAAATTGATTTGGCCAAATTGCCCAGTTGATTCTGTGATTATCAGGGGTATGGAATCACATATTAAAGGGAATTGTCTCAAAGTTCAGCCTTTTGTAAACTTGTGTGTGAGCTTTGGGGGTTTATATCTTGTTAATTTTTTTCAATTTCCATTTTGAAGTCCTGAATGCCAGATAAGTTGGCGAGCCAGAGTATGACATAAACCATCATAGAAAGTAGACAAATTGCTATACTTTGACATAACATATTGAAATTCCTTGAGATACAGGACAGATGTGCTATTGCCTATTTCTAGTGACATGGCACCCAAAAGAAAAGCGAGTCTTGTTTTCTTGCCAAGCATTCGTGATTAATTTAAGGGAGTGTGAAATGCAGCTAAAAGACCCCATATTTTAGGTTTTAATCACAACTATCACAACATCTGTGTGTTTAATTTAAAAAGACAGAGCTTTTAGCATTTTGTCTGTTCCTTTGCCATGTTTCATTCCAGCAGCATCTTATATGCCTTACAGAAGTCTAATGCTGGACATGGTGATCTTTCCAGGATTTGTTTTCTCATCTTTTCCCAGGAATGCAGTATCTATGCAGCAGATCCACTTTTTGTTAAGAGGATTTTTTTTCTGTGTCTGTGGCTTAAAGAGGAAAAAAGTTTTCTGTGTGTTTTCCAGGAAAACACATTACTATTTCATTACACATGAAATGGAAAGCGAATTTCTCTATCTTCCTGGTGGCTAATGGATAAATATAATTTTTGGACTAATCTGCTCCCCAAAGCAGCTTTTACCATAATATGAAGAGCTATTTTGTGCTCTTCATATTATGGTAAAATTACTGATTCTGAATTTATTTTAAATTTTACTTTCAAATATTAAACAGATAATTTATTTTGTGGTTGTTATCCATGACAATTTCCCAGTACTTTCTTCTGCCTATCAGCTGCTCTCCATCCATGCTTGGATTCATAGCACAGAGAGTTGGAAGTGTGCACATACATAACAATGAGAGATGGAGGGGTGTTTTATCTTGCTAGTGATGGAGACTTCTCTGAGACCTCTGACCAGAAGCTAGGAGAAATTGATCTTTTGTGGAGATCTGTAAACAAGGTGGGGAAAGGCAGCTCCATTTATTGGATATATTCTCAATAAATAAGGCAAAACTCTGCCTTGGGCCTGTCATCTAAAAGCTGAGGGGGCAGTTGCTTTGCTGTTGTCAGCATCAAATACTCAGATGGAATGAATTTGCTGTTGCTTTGGAGAAAAAGCTGCATCTGCATTTTTTTGTGGTGGTTCTTGTAAATAACCTGTGGACTGCTGAGAAAGAATGGCCACTGCTTTTCCAGTAGCTGCACTGATTTCTGTGAACGAGAAGGATGAAAGGACAATGTGTGACTGTAATGTGTGTTGTGTTCCTCAATCTGTGGACAGAATAAATTATGGCTGGATGAGGTGAGAATTGCTTTGAGTGATCTCAAGTAATGTTAAGTATTGAGCTGACTGTTCTCTGTATTCCCCCCTGCCCCTTCAGGAAGATCCTGTGTTTATGCAAGTATTGCCTTTACATGGTTACATACCTGCTTTTGAGAGCAGCGTCCTGAGTTACATTGAGTAAGATATCTTTGTGTTCATATGCTTTCTGGGAGCTGTACAGGTGTACTAATTTTTGTCTAAGTCAGTCAACTAGCTAAAATTATGAATACAGAATTTTTATAAATTTGTGTTTAAAATAATGACAGTTATTTTGGCTCTGCTTATTTTAGAGGAAGCACGTGAAAAACACGGTAATTTTTTATTTATATATTTGAAAGTGGGTAAAATACCATGCTGGATATTCTTTTTAATGTTTACTATTGAGAAGAACAAAGGTGAGGCAGGAACTGAACTGGAACGGTTTAGGAGATGAGATCTTGTAAGTGATGCTGTTCAGGAGCAGTGGTTCATGTGATGTAAAGGCAGTTCTGTTAAGCAGTTCCTGTTTACCTGCATAGCATGTGTGACATTTAAAATTAACATGGGAGCACTACACTTGCTGACAATTAAATGAAGCAGTAACTTCTTACCAAAGATATGTTTTCAGCAATTTGCATTAACAACAGGCAGAGGAATGCTGGCCTAGGCAGGTAGGATGGCAGGTGTGGAGTGGTTGGAAGTAATTAGAAAAAACATGTTTATTTTATGGGAACAGCAATTTGGACAGAAGATATGTGAATGAATTATTTATAGTTCCTGTCTCTTCTAATGATGTGTTCCTTGCAGTGTTTGTTTGGTGTAGGATTGGGTAGCTTATGTCTCTTCCTTAAATTCTTGTCCTTAACATGATATATAATCTCAATACTAGAAGAAGTTTGCCAAGGTTTTGGCAAAGAGAATGTCCCCCTGAGCATGTAACAACATGAGACTTTGTTCCATGAGGTTTGGTGATTTAATTCTAAATAGGAAAAGCCAGAAGCCAAATACCAATAAATTTTTTTCTTTTAAGTTTCGCAACCTTTTGTTAACCGTCAACTTTTAGTTTCCTCCAAATCTATTGTTCAGCCAGATTTGAACATAATTATTTTCTTGGAATGATGGGCTGCCATTACATTGAAGAAATAACAATGTGTATCTATTATTAACCCTTTAATATACACAGTGGTATTATTACTAACGTGTTGAGGCCCTTAGAGTGCTTCATGGTGTACTTTCAATAATTATCAGTACATTATTTTACATTGGATTATAAAATTATGTGCTTGAGGTTTCTGTATGTACTCAAAGTTACTGTGATCTGGCCCTTCTCCATTAGTGGAAATCACTTTATCTTGGTTCTTGGTTATATGTCCCTTCTTGATCTTCAATTAATTAGATTAATTCAAAGAGAATGGAAGTCTTTTGTGTTTTGATGTCTTGTGTTCTGCTGTGGGGTGCAATTACACCAGAATAAAGTTCCTATAAAATTCTGTTTGGTTTGATTTGTCAGAGGACTAAATATTTTAATTCCAGGTTATGTGTGTCCGCAATGGGGCTTATGTGAATATTTAAATTCCTTATAGTTTTACTAAATTATTCTACCTCAGTCCTTTGACCATGTGGATAAGTTATTTACAAGTTACTTCATGTCAGCTGATCTGTTATAGTTTTTCTGTGTTTATATTCAACTCTGACAAGCTAGTCAGGTTAACATCAGCTATTAACAGAAGAGAGCTTTCTGTTACTGCTTCTTATGTGGAAACAAAAAAACCCAACATTTAAAAAATGGAATGGAGAATGAGACTGACTCATTCTGTGGGATCCTAGGGAGCTGTGGAATGTGTAATGTGGGGAAAAAACTAGTGGAAGACACATCTTTAGTAACTGGGGAACGGAAGTTTTGCCAAAAGAAAAGCTTTTGTAACTTTTTTCCGTATGATTACAGAGAGAATTTCAGACAGCTGTCTCTGTGCATGTCTCCTTTCCTTTTCTGTCTTTTTTTTCCATTTTCTTCCATGGGGTGTAAAATATTTTTACAGAAAAATTAGTTTTACCCTACTAAATGTTTTTCTTGAGAGCAGCAGTTGGAAGAGAAAAGAATACTCCAAACCAGAGAGAAGGAATGGCACCTTTTGGGGACACCTCTTGAACAACATCCTCGCTTTATTGTGCACATTCTCTCAACCAGGTTTAAGTTCTCTGTACCTGTTACAGGGACTTGGAAGTCTGTCTCTCCAGTTCCCAAGTCTTGTTATGAAATGGAGTTTATACTGTGTTTTTACTTTGTGTTTGCTGCCACTTGCCTACTCAAATTTCATTAAACCTTTAAAGTATCTTAGTGGTTTTACCAGGTCACTTAAGGTGAAAACAGAGCACTGAGGACCTGGAAATGCCATTGAAGCTCCCCCCCACTCTAACCATGCTTCTTCCTCTTGGGAACCCTAAATATGAATGTTATTTTTAAGAGGAATTAGTTTCCTGAGTATTCCATTTGGCTTGGCTGAGAAGGTGATGCAAGTATGAGAGTGTAGCCTAGAAGGGATCAGGAAATCTTTATGAGGTTCCTACTACCAAAATACTCCTGCAAGAATAGGAGCTCATACTGTTGGTAGAAACTGCTTGCCAGTGTGTAGTAAATAAGCCCAGACTGGATCTAACCACTGTTTAAATTGGAAGTTCTGTAGCAGAAATTCAGCTTTATTTTGTGGAGACCCTGCTGCCCTGAGTTACACAGGAGGCAAGGCACAGTTTGATAAATTGGTGCCTGCTGAGTGGAGGAATATGGTTTTAGTGTGCCTAGAATGGAAAAAAGGGAGTGTTTCCTATTTCGTGTGATCCTGATGGAGGTCATTGTTTGTCCTGGGCTTGTAGCACCTGTATAACCTTTCCCAGGTGAGCTGGTTCCACACTGTCCAGCCTTGCTATCTTTGGACAATGCCCCTGGGCCATCTCCCATGTCTGTAGGTGCCATCACCTCCTCACCTGCAGCCTTGCACAAACTGCAGGTACCACAAAGTATTTCCATTCTTAACTTTCACACTTGACTGGATGTAAGCCTAATTTATTTAGGAAGCAGTAATGTGTTCCAATAGCACTAATGCTGCAGTTTTAGACAGCAATTGCATTCAAGCAGCCTTGTAGACAGTTAGTGACTGTGTCTGTTGAATCTGTGCTTTTAGGCCCTTTTATTTCTTCAGATACGGTCTCTTACCCAGCAAATGAGTGTGTATATATGTATATATTCTTAAAAATGTTTGGTGTTCTTTTATGCTTCCTGTTTCTGCAGATCATAGATTTTATTTCTATCACTTTGTCTCCCAGCCAAATTTTTTAAATGAAGAGAATGATTACCCATTATTGTGTCAATCAGAGGGCTTGGAGGAGCTATTCAAAGTCCACTCTACTTCAGTATGTTTCATATTGTGGCCAAACAAGTCTAGACAAAATTTTCCCTTGCTGGATATCACAAGAGCAAGAGACAACAGTGACTGCACTGTAGGTGGTCTCTATTGAGAGTGATGCTTGTCTGACAAAAAATACTAGAGTTGCTTGCGATCTCATGTTGTGCTGGATTCTGAAGACATTTTGTTTCCCTTGTTGTTTTACCAAATGCCATCGATATTCCAAGTTTGGCCACTTGTTGGAAAGGCCTTATGTTAGTTTCTTTGCTATCTCACAGGGTGCTTGTGCTTTTGAGACACATGAGATGAAACTCAGCTGGCATTTTGTTAAAGCTTTACTTGCATAGCATTCTTTGCCTCTTGGTGAGGCTTGTAAAATGAGTGTTTCTGAAAATTCAACTTTTGGTACTAGCTATAACTGATGTTCCACTTGGTGGCACTTATGAATTAACAAGAAGATTGACTGTGCCTTTTTCCCCACTGAAATCTTGCATGAGACCTTATTACCACTCCCCATTCATTGATTCCAGGGGGAGAAGCTGGCTTTGGTGCACTTGTTCTGAATGCAAACTGCGAGAGATGTTACAGCTCCTCTATTTTGCCTTTTACTTCAGATCCTCAGTTTCAAATCTGCCTGAGGCTATTGCAGTGAGGAACAATTGTACAGTGAAAAGCACATCCCCCAATGGGCAGATATCATGCAGGTCACAGATACTGTGGAAATGGATGATAACTTGCTTTTACCTTTAAAATCTGCAGGAAAACATTATCAGTGACAGTGAAAAGAAAACGGATTTTGACAGGTTGCTACTTTTTAGGTTTTTTTTCTTTCTGCCCCATCTTTCTCACAACGGGAAGTCCCAAGCCCATCATGAGTGAGGCCAGAGGCTGAATTTCCTTCTGGGCCTCAAGGCCAGGTACCATGGCTTGTCAGGATTTTGCTAATGGCGCCATTAAGCATCCCTTGTGTTTGCAAAGTGAGGCATTGCATGAAAGTGCTCTAAAACGAGCTAGGGAAAAATGTCATCCATTTATGGAAATAAACATTCTTGAAAGGAAAATGGAAAACTCATCAGTATGTTAGATAAAACTGTGGGAATACTTGAGGGGTGTCTGTGTAGAACTAAAATAAAACAAAAACCTGAAGGGTCAATTGATTTTTAAAATTATTTACTGGGAGGAAACACATTTTCTTGTGCTAAATGAAATTGAGTTTTGAAATGGTTCACTCTCGAAGGTCTATGAGTCTAGCAGCCTGAAATGTGTGATTACTAGTCATATGTTTCTTCAATCAGTAAAGTGTTCTGTAAACAGCTGTGCAGTTTATGAATTGTTAGTTTTATTGTTTATCAGTATTTTATTACTAATTTGCTGTTTGCATAGGATCATAGAACAGTTTGGGTTGGAAGGTACCTTTAATGGTTATCTCACTGCTTGGACCAGATATGTTATGGTAACATTGATCTAATGTTTCCCTTTAGCTGACATAGGATTGTTTTGGTTCAAAATAGTGATTATTCATTTTATGTAAAGGAGTTATGCTTTGCTTTTCAAATCAACACTTTTGACCTTTCATCCAGACAAAATGGGGAACAAAGCTTTACTTATATAGCACTAGCATTGCTTTACTGCATCTTCTCTACCATCTGTAGTTGGGAGAAAAATGAGATTATGGGATGTGTGTTGAATCATGGGTATGGTATTCCAGGAAACTGGAAAGACTGAAGCAGTTTTGCATACTTCTGTAACTACTAGACAGGCAGAGTACAGAGGAATGTCATTGGTAACCAACTCACAGTCTAGATAATGTTCTTTAATATGCCCTGGAGTAAAAAGCATAAATTATTTTGGTGCTTTAATAGGCATGTTTCCTTTCAGGAATTTAAAAGTACTTATAAATTCAGTAAGAAGGGTATTAAAAACTTCAGAGAATGAATCAGGTTTTGCTGATCTTCTGTGAAAAGTTCCTTCCTAATATTCCATTTATATGATTGCAGACTATGATAATAACTTAATTAGTGTGATATATGTACAGTATTGTTATGTATATGTAATATACTCGCTTAATAAATTTGTTGGTTTTGTACTTCTATTAGGCATCTATTTTCCATGCAGTCTATGAGGAAAGGTAATGAAATATTATAAGGGCTGTATCCAAAGCAGTGGAAGGAAGTAATTAAACCTAATTGAAGAAATTTCTTTGAACTATAATAGCAGATGCAAAGGATTAAATCAAAGCAGATTAAGGCCAATGCATGCTTTGAATTGCCAGCCTGCAAATAGATAAGTATTACTGTTATTTAAATGAAGTCATATGAAAGTATCTTCTGAAAACTCAGTCTGGGAATTGGGTCTAAAAATAGTTGGGTTAGGTTTTGATAAGGAATGTCACTTCTTTTTTCCTAATTTATTACACTCTGCCAGTCAGAAAAGAAATATTAGAAATGCTGTGTGCATCTTATCAAACAACTGCAATAGGACTGGGAATTAGCCTGGGCTATCCCTGAAGGTATTTCTGAGTGGCAACTTAATCATCAGCTGTGACAAGCCCTTGCTTGGAAATTACAGGAAAAACTACTTTAATGATTTGGAAGTAAAATTATGTGGTATTTAGAAATGTTACCTGAGAAGGTATAAATTTTCTTCTATCTATGTACTGTAATTTTCTAATGGATTTCACAGTTGGGTGTACATTAGAAGCTTAAATTATGCTTATTTGTACAACACACAAGAAAACATATGGGCTAATATTGCACAGGAGACTGAATATGAACATTTATATGAAAAGGAGGTAAGATAAAGTTAGTTTTTACAGCATGTTTTATTTCTTTGCAGAACTGATGCAAACAAGAGAACCTTAAAGATAAATCTGAACTTTTGGTTTCTTACTCTTCAAAGCTTTAGAATTGGTAATTTCTTTCCACCTGCACGATGATTCTAAGTAAAATAGGGTGTCAGATATCTCAACTGACTAACTGATCTGTTAAACTCTTAAGTAGCTAGGAGTGAGTAGATCCTTTTCTCCCCAGACCCACAATGTGGCAAAAATAGAGGAGTGAGACCTGTGAAAGACAATCATCCTTAAATTCTTGAATTTGGCTGATGGGCTGAGTGTGGTGGTTGGAACTGAGGCAAAAACAGTGGCTGCATATGGATGGGAAGATAGGGTTTTCCAGCACTGAAGTGGGAAAATGAGATAAGCCATAGACACACTGGAAGATGTCAACCATTAGGAAGAAAAAACAGAATTGTAGTCTGGGCTTTTTTTTTTCCCCTGTTTTAATGTTTTTGTTGCTATTGAAGCGCTAAACAAGTGTAGGCAACTGCAGTAATAATTTACTGCAGAGCTGTGAGAGGGGACTGCTGAATGTTTTCTTGGTGTTAATTTGTACCTTAGACTGTTGGTAATTCATGGCACAGGTGGGATTGCATGACACTGTATTGCGTAGTGCCAAAGACAGCATCACCAGGGTTCCAGAACCGTTTTTGCCATGAGAGGAAAGAAAAGTTGGCCTCTCCTTTGTGTTACAGCACTGTTTGTTTTATGTGTGTGAGTTAACAAAATACAGATCGAAATGTTTTGTTTTGCCTCTTGCTCTGTGGAGCCAAGCCATGTTCCATGAGCACCCCGGGCTGTGCCTGTGCCAGCCTGGTGGGGCTGTGCAGGGCTCGCTGCCTCTCCAAAGCCAGCAGTGGGTGCCACCTGGGAAGGCTCAATAAATGAGGCTGCCCGAAGGCATTTCTTGTAATGACAGCCTGTCATCTGACTTAATTAAGGCCTCTCTTCAAAAGAGAGGCCTTTAACTATGGATCTTTAGAGCTTGCCTCTTCCCTGGTAAATGTAGGCACCCAGTGGAGATCAGGGCTTGCTGCTGTTCTTTTCTTGCCACAGGCCAAGAGTAATTCTGGAGTGTGGCAAAACAAACGGAGCACACTTGTTGGATCCAGTTCGTGTCAAGTTCTGGGCCCCTCAATTTATTTAGGAAGGATGTTGAGAATATGCATGAGCAGGGCCACACAGCTGGTGAGGGGCTTGGAACACAAACCCTGTGAGAAATGACTGAGGGAGCTGGGTCTGTTCAACCTGGAGAAAAGGAGGCTCAAGGGAGACCTTGTCACTCTCTACAACTCCCTGAAAGATTGTTGTAATCAGGTGAGGGTCAGTCTCTTCTCCCAGGCAACAGCTGACAGAACAAAAGGACACAGTCTTAAATTGCACCAGGGGAAGTTTAGGTCAGATGTCAGGAAAAAATTCTTCACTGAAAGAGTGATTGGGCACTGGAATCGTCTGCCCAAGGAGGTGGTGGGGTCACTGTCCCTGGACGTGTTTAAAAAAAAGACTGGATGTGGCACTCAGTGCCGTGGTTTAGTTGATGAGGAGGTGTTAGGTCATAGGTTGGACTGGATGCTCTCAAAGGTGTTTTCCAGCCTGGTTCATTCTGTGGTTCTGTGATCAGCTGCTGTGGAAGTCTGTCTGCTGCCCTCATTCCCTAGAACAAATAGCAGGCATGTCTGTGTGTATGCGAAGTTGGGATGTGTGTGCCTTCTTTTAATAGGAACTAAAATTAAAAGTGAAAAATCCCCAAAGTCTGAGGTTTGTGCTTTGCAAAGGATGGTGGGAGGCAGATAACCACCCACTAATGTCCTAGTTGTTAGAAAAGAAAAATCTTGTGAGTCTGAGGCAACTGGGTTTGCCTAGCCTGGAGAAACAAAGACCTGGGGAGCAGCTTTTGGCAGAGTGCTACCTCCAGAAGGGTTAGAAGAGATAAAGCAGGTTTTTCTCATAGGAGCATAGTGAGAAGTGGCATGAGCTGCAACAAGGGAAATTCCAATGAATAGGAGGAGAACAAGACTGGAATGTTACTGACACAGGGGCCTGGCAAAAACAGCCTTAGAAATACTCTAAACTCAACCTGACAAGGCCCTGAGCAATCTGATGGGACTTTGAAATTAGGCCTGCTTCAGACAGGAGGTTTGGCAAGATGATCTCCAGAGGTCTCCCAGTCTTAATTATTCCTCAATTTTATGATTTCTTCAATGCTGCTGCTGCCATTCATAACGTTAATTGTAGTGTACCGTATGTAGTGGGTTTATTGAAGCATGTCTAATAGGTGTGTTAACATGATCACCCTCACCTGTGGGCAGGCCAAGACATTTTGGTTCGTTCATTAATCTTGCTGAGATCCAGAAGGTAAAAACATTGGAAGTTTAATTTGCACATAGAGGGGCAGATAAAGAAATGGAAGCAGTGGCCCCTCAGTCATTAGTAGAGAAACCATTTACCAGTTGGCTTAGGACACAAATAAGTTGCTGTCTGGCTGTCATGAGTGTGGCATCCTTGATCCTTTTTCAAGGTCTCCACAATTAAGTGCAAGCTTCTCCTGAAAGGAATTACAATTTGCATTACTCTTGAGAATGCTTGAAGGGTTGTATTTGGCAGAAAATTTTAATGTGACAGGGTTTTTTGTCCTAGAGCCTAAATTTAATTTGTTCATGCATAATGCACTCAGTTGAGAATTTTCTGAAGTGGTGGAGTGTAACTCTTCTTTTTCTGCCTATGTTTAACGAGACAGGAAAATTTAACAACTGATGAGCCTCTAGTAATCTGATGGTTTGTGAAGGAGTGAGTGGAAATTCAATTCTTTTCTTTTCATCTTTTCTTTCTGCAATTCACTCTCTCATCCTGCCCCATTTTTCCAAAGGACCTATTTAAAACCTATATTCAGGGTTATTAACTTTTTCACCAAGAAGGTTAAGTCTGATGTAATACAAGAGAAGTTACCTGCAGTGAGGTTTATAGCTTATTACTGGTATGAAAATTCTGTAGAGCTCTTTAGTATTAGGGATAAGTGAGGGAATCCTTGATACATATGCTTTTAATAAAGATGAATATGATAAGCAGGAGTGATTTATTCCAGCTGTCTGTTTCTGCTGAAATCCACACCTTTCCTTGTTTCTCAAGGGTTGTAGTGTAGGGACAGGAAACTTGAGTTCTGCTTAAGCCAAGCTGTGTATGACAAAACTGTTATTTGAATTTCACAACATTATATATCCTGGAATGGTAGAAGGTACAGTATTGTTCATGGATTATGACTGCTAGATGTGCCCAAACAAAGTCTGGTGGGTTTCAGAGGAGTTAGAGAAATGCTTTGCTTTGTTCTCATCTTACTTTTTCTTGAGTATTATGATACAAATATATTGTCAACTTTTTCTTTTTTCTTTCTTGTTCCCTTTTTTATTTGCCATTTGTTCACTATAGCTTAAAAATCAACTGTCTGCTAAAGTGCTTACTGGTAAAGTTGTAGAATGTTTGTTGGAATGAAAGGTCAATTACCTTGTGTCTGAAAAATTAATCCATTCTAACATGATGGTCACAATTCTTTATGCAAGTCTAACTTAACTGTCAAGGATAGTATCTCAAAAGGATGTTTTGAATAATCTGCTCTTTTCCGAGCTTTCTACTTTAATTTAGAATCTAGGAAAATAAGAGACTGCAGATTATTTACATTTTTATTTTCAAATGGGACAAGGTATTTTTTCACTGCAAATGGTTTAACAACAGAAATTTCTGATCAACTACAGGAATTTGAAATTTTAGTCTCTTAGTTTGAATTCTTCTTGTCTAGGCTTTTGCATATTTCTAAGAAACTTGTGCAAGGTCAGCTCTGACTGTACTCAGATGGGATTAATTAGCCCGCTTTCTGTGAGGCTTGACCTATACTGCCCAGAAGAAAGGATCTCACTTCTTTCTTAAGCTCTGCTTTATAAAGGAGTATCATAACAGAGCAGTTAAAAAAAAAAAAAAAAGATGAAAAATTTGTGCTCTGATTTGTTCCCAATTCTTGCTTCATCAGGATTGTCTTTCCAGTGCAGATACATGCAGAATTCTTCAGTTTCAGTAATGAGACTACTGGTTGTTCTGACATAGGGAATTGGGTCTGCCTTAAGTGTTTTAAGCATTTTTTAGCCATTCAGGAATTTGAAGGCATTTAATGTTATTTTGTTGCTTTTGAAGCAAACTGTGTGCTCCAGAGGACAGGTTGGAAAAAAATTTTGAAATGGGAAAAGAATAGGGCGGGAATAGTGTTGGGACAGAGAAATACATACTGCAAGTGTTTTGAGCAGTACTGAGTCACCCCACAGAGGTGTTGACAACAGGCTTGCATGCCTCTGTAAGTCAGAACACATTTCCATGGTATAAAAGATGCAGCACAGAGCTCTTTAAAAATTAATATTATTGATTTGTGTATTTTATTTGCTACCAATAACCAGATTTCTGGGTAAATAGGCACAACTTCTTTAGTAACAGGAAGGGCTCACTGG
The DNA here is from genome assembly GCA_024362935.1 of Setophaga petechia. NCBI lineage: Eukaryota > Metazoa > Chordata > Aves > Passeriformes > Parulidae > Setophaga > Setophaga petechia. Next base: position 11,808,183 of record JANCRA010000006.1, read on the forward strand.
AGTAAGAATGAACAGAATTGAATTCTGCAGAGCTTCTGCTCTTATTGAAGCTTCAAGGTAACAGCTAATGCTCTGCACAGCATTTCCAAGAAAAAAGGCACAGCTTAATTGAAATCAGATGCAGTGACAAAGCTGTGTCCCAAGGTCAAGGTTGGTGGTGGTCATTTGCCAGGAAATGTAGCAGTGATTGCACCTGCATCTTTTATTTGGAGAATGACTGATGTTTGAATAATGAAGAATCAAATTATTACACGCAAATCACAATTCCACAAAACAAACAAAAAAAAGATGTTTAATGCCACCTTAGTTGGTGGAGAAATTTTTTTTTCCTGGTTAACTTTTTAAGATGCTTCAAAGTGCTGGGATCTTGACCCTTTAACTGTGTGATACCAAAGGTACTACACCAGCTTGCTTTCTCAAACTGAGTCCAAAACACTACCCACTTCTAAGGCATAAATACACTGTAGCAACAGAAGGTAAACTTTGAAAATCTGGCAAGTGAAACTAGCAAGTCTTAAGGTAGTTGCAGGAGTTCAAAGACAAAAAGAAACAGCCCCCTGTTTTAAAGGATCCTTCCAGGACCAGAGAAAGCAGGGATTTCACTCTGGAAGTCTCTCAGGGCATGGTGTTCATGTGGTTTTTCTCTACCCTGCTGTTCAGTTCTGCTGGGTACCCAAAGGAATGTCTTCTCTGCTGTCTTCTGTCTGAAGTCAGGATAGCCTATAAATTGTTAATACATTTATCATGAGCTATGAAGTAGTTACTGCAGAGAAGACTGGTGCTATTTCAACTGCTGTGAAAATGTGTTTGTTTTGAGGGCTGCATAACTTGGAATAAATGTTTCATTAAATGTGTTATGAATGATGTATTTAACAACTACAGCAGGTCAATAATATTCAGAATTAAATTTAGTGAGTTTTTATTAAAGGTTGCCTGTTTCAGTGGTGAATAGTTTAGTAAGCATGTGATGCTATAAACAAATGTTTCATATGCTCTGTTATGAGTGCTTTATTAAATACTTAGCCAATAGCTGCATTTACCAAATGAACCTAATTTATTGTATTTATTTTTTCCTAAGGGTTTCACACTTCATTATAAATGATTTATTGAACATACGTAAAGCAGTTTAGTAAGCTATGTTCTGCCTCTTAAAATGAATGCATTGCTAGTAGGGCTTGGTGTTGCTAACACTTTGTAATTGTTTGAAGAGTGTTTGTAAGTTACTCAGACCATCAAAAAAAAAGTTGTTTTTTTTCTTCTCCCCAGTTCCTTACAAGTAATTGTAGATGTAGTGTGGTGCTTTCTGCAGTTCATTCACACTAACTGGTAAAAGCAGTTGTGGGGACTCACCTGTACACATTAGTACTGTTTTCTTAGGCAGCAGCAATGGATTCAACACTGTATATGGAAAAGATGACACTAAAACCTACTTGATAGGAACCATCATCTGGGAAAACAATGCATGTGGCACTCTGACATTTTGAAAGTTAATCCTGCCTTATACTCCAGCCAAAGATGGGTGCTTGATATATTTGAAGACTGATATTTGGAGATGGACTTGTAACTTTCTCTGAGAATAATTTCCTTTCCTTTTTTTTGTGTAGCATACCTGTCAGCAGTGAAAAAAGTTTTTCTGCTTTAGAGGCCAGAGCAGTCTTCAGTTGGAGAAAGAATAAATAGGGCATACTCTCATATTCAAGCTGATCTTCATGGCTGGTGCTAATATTACTGCTAGCTGGGCTGTGAATATCCAAAAGAGCTAATTTTCTGGCAGAGTAACTTTGGTGAAGGAAACAGGAACCTGGAGCAGAGACACGGTCAGAAACCCAAGGACAGGGTGGGGCTGGGATCTGCACAGTCTCTGCTTTGGGGCAGGGTCCTCATCCCATTCTAGCAGTCATGTCTTTTTGTTTCCTTTTCCAGCAGTGCCATGAATTAACAAGTTTAATTATTACACTTCTTGGCTGACCCTCAACCTATTTTGAGTCTCAGCCAGGTGGTCTCATCACCCTGCCAGTGTGCCCTTGTGGGAGCTAAAGGAGTGTGAGTAGAGCTCCATGAATGGGATTTGTATGTGGGGGTGGCATCTGAGACACATTTTAAGCATACTGTGGATGCAAAAAGTATCTTTGTCGACATCATAAAACCCACTAAAGGCCTTGTCTGAGGCAAGGATATGGGACTACAGAGCTGAGTATGGATATTTATAAGCAGCCTACAAAGTAGAAAAAACCTCACACTTCATTTTGATTGCTGTTCTGTGAAATGGTGTATATCACACATGAATAATTCATAATGTAAAAGCTTAGCTGAAAGTACCTTCAGAATGTGCAGCTGCATGTGGATGATGCCCCTGGTTGTTTAGTGGTTGTTTTTTTTGGTTTTTTTTTTTGGTGTGCGTGTGGGATTTTTTTGTTGGGTTTTGTTGTTTGGTTTTTTTTTTTTAGACAATATATGATGAAAATTAATTTGGAGTTGTAGTTTGGAAGCAAAAACAAATGTCAAAATATTTTTTCAAGGACTGTATCTGCAGTGAGCATACAACATTGTGAATGTAATACCACACGCACGACAGAAGAAATAAGAGTAAACTTGAAAAATACTTTCTCTATAACTATGCCCTGGAAGCAGAGGCAGCAAATTGTGAGTGTGTTGGAAGCATAAGGTAGTGCACTGTTACCATTACTGAGAAAGAGCTTGGAAATGCAGGCAGTTGTTCACTCCTTCAGATAAAAATGAAGATATTGTATTGGCAGGATATGTTTGAATGCAAAGCATAGGTGGGCAGAATGAATCCATTTCTGTACACCATTCCATGTTCAAAAAGTGGTCTACAACCCATAAATTTAAGCTGCTTGATGAGGTATTAGAAGGTTTTTCCTCTGTCTTGTGGTTTCTTAAGAAGGTCCAAAACCAATCAAACAACTGTATGTTTGTAGAGCGTCTTTCTGTAACTTCTCTTCTCCTTTCAGTTTTCCTTCATTTTTGCATTTCTCACAAGTTGCTGTACAGTGTTGCTAGTACAAATTTTCTGTTCGCTCTTTGTTACAGTAATGACTAAAGTGTGTTGTCATGAAATCTACCTATAGAAAGGTGCTTTAAGTAAAGGAACATTGTAAAAGACTGGATTCCTTTTAGTTAATGAGTTCACAGAATCTGAATTGGAAGGGACCCACAAGGATCATCAACTCCTGGCCCTGCACAGGGCCATCCCCAAATTCACACCATGTGTTCCTGGGAGCCTTGTCCAAACACTTCTTGAGCTCTGTCGGGTTGGTGCTGCTCCCCATTGCCCTGGGCTGCCTGTTCCAGGGTCCAACCACTGTTTGGGTGAACATTTTTCTAATATCTGACCTAAACCTCCCCATGCACAACTCAAACCATCCCCTTGGGTGGTCTCAGTGGCCACCACAGAGAAAAGATCAGGTAGCTCAAGCATGGAGGAGAAATACTCTCTCCTGTTCAGACCTTTGAATTCCAGTTTGGCTGTACTGTGATGTTATCTTATGGGCATTGTGAGCACACAGAAAATTATTAAACCTGTTGTCATTTGCATTTGTCATAATTTGAATTAATCCAGGACGTCCTGTTCAGTTCTTTGTACACTAAAGCAAAATGTCCAGCCTGAAAGTTTGATACTGGGTCTGGTTGTAGATGTGCAAGTCTGGCTTGTTCTGTCCTGACTCCCTTCCCCCTTCTCCTCCTGTTGGAATGTAAAGGCTGTTCAGGTGATTTCAGGGAATTCAGTCTTTAGGACTCCTTATTCTATTTTAGTGTGTCAATTACTGACTGAATAGCTCAGTAATTTGGGTTTTTAAGGTCCAGAATTAATTTTGTCTTCTCTCCTCCCAGCTCTTTTCTACTGCTGTTAGCAAAATTGCTTTCTTTCTGTGTCAGCAAATGGATATGCAAAAGGCTGAAATAATTTTCTCTTTGGATGGTGACAAAACAAATGCTGCACAACATGTGTTGACCATGACACATAAGCCCAGAGCTCATAAAAGTCAATGGGAAGAAGCTCATTGACTAGATTGGACCTTAATCCTCTTGCTAGCAGAAAAGGAAGCTCAGTGGGATAAGAAGTCTTGCATGTCTGATTGCATGGGAAAATATTTGTGCCTGATACATTAGGAGATTTGTCATCTTCTCAGCAGTGTCAACACAACTGTGTGCAGTTCTTCTCAAGACATTGACATTATTTGGGTTAGATTTCGCCTTTTGCCTTTTATTAATTTTTTCTATGAATATTCTATTAACCTGAGAAGCCTCAGATCCTTCTTTTATGCTCCTGCCTTGCTTTCTCCCCTTTTTAAGATGTTGTGGTATTGACAGATGTTACAATGAGAAGACTCTTATTTGCTACAGATTTATCTGTCTGGCAGCTGTTCTCACTCTGTTTGGCTTTTCAGCCACCCTGCTCTTTTCCTTGGATCTGGTTTTTCTATTGCTCTCCATATTTCTACCGCAAACAGAATCCTGTTTTTTTACAATATGGGAATTAAGATGATGAACTGCAGAAAAGGCTCTTTGGTTCCTGATGGCAGAGACCACACAGAATGTGATGATACGTGTGAAAGGTGCATACAGCACAGTGGTAAAATCTGTGTTGTCCCAGTCTCTCCAGTCTCTTGTAGATGTGTGTCTGTGCCACAGGAGCTTCCCATCTGCCACAGAATGTCCCAGAAGATGACTGGGAGTGGTGTCAAGAGTTTTGTATTACATAGGACATATTTCATAGCAACTGCAGTCTCTGGGTTTTCTTGTTGGGCTTTTTTTTCTCTCCAACTAATCTGTTGGGTGTTTTTCCAGTCTTGATACCAGAGTGTGGATGGAAGGAGTTGTGGGGAGAGCAGGGGGAACAGGCTTGGGGTTTTTTCCCTTTGTGAACCTACTTCTGCCAGTCATACATCTACTGCTGTTAGAAGAACAGAAATCCAGGCCCTGAATCTTAGAAATTAGGAATATTATAATCAATTGCAGAGACTGCTCTATGAATTTGAGGGGTTTTTTTGTGGTTTGTGACTGTCCTTCCCCAGGGAGCCTGGTGAGAGGCGTAAGGAGGTGTCACAGATAGTGGGTATCCAAGCCCAGTGTGCACTGTTAATCAGGCAGCTGAAGAGGAGCCACATTCGGATTGCTGCCAGATGTTTTTCTCTGCACAGATTTTCAAGCTGTGAAGCCAGGGCTCTGCCAGGACTGATAAGGCTGGGCATAAAGTAAGGAAGATGGCATCATGTTGGCCCAAAGGGTAACAGTACAAAAAGCCTGTCACACTTGGGGTTTTAAAAAAAATTGCAGGATTGCTGGGGCTCAGTCTCATTTTTGAAAAGCAGTTTAAGTATTTAGGCAGACAATAAGAAATATCCTTGGTGCCTGATTTCTCTTTCTCTGGTATCAGTGAGAATTTAGATCATAGGAGCCTGTGTGTTATTTGTAAGACTCCCAAGGCCTCTCAGTTGCTTTTCAAGTATCTTACCTGAAGTGGTGTTTATTTTTGAAGGAGATAGTTTAAACAGGTACTTGTAGATATGACTGAGCTTCTTAGAGCTGTTGTGTGGGGTGCTCTGAGCAGTGAGATGTGGAGATGTGAGCCCTCCTGCTCCCATTTGTGTGCAGGGGCTTCAGGGCTACCAGCAAGGCATCGATGCCTTTCATCTCATAAGCAGCTCTAGCCCTGTCTTATGAAGTTTGATGCTCCAGTCATCCTGAGGACTTTACAATATCATTGTAATAATCATGATGGAGATTACACTAATGCACGTATAATCCTGGCTGTGAAAGGTGAGACCAAAGGCCTACTTGGCAGACATAAAAGACCAAAGCAAGCATCAGACAGTTTTTCCCCTGCTGTCTTCCAGCTCTCAGCAATCCTGGAGGGCAGACTCCTGAGTCTGCAGTGGTTTCTGTTTATTCCATAACCCTTAATGAGCTTCGTGAACTTGCACAATCCGCTCATGAGCCCATGGAGTTTTATTGTGTCCTGTGCCAAGGACTGCCACATGCACAGCAAGCACCTCTAAATTCACTTGGTGCATCCTATTTCTGTTCTTGAGATGGACTCTGAAAAACTATCCCTCCTTAGCCTCTTCATACCACTGCAATTACTTTTCCCCCAGCTACTTGGGGAGGGAAGACACTCAGCATAGTTTCTTTTTGCAGTCCAGGGAAGTCTCCCATTACCTGAAGAGAAGCTTCTCTTTCAGTAAAAGACAGTTGGTTGCAAACTTTGAGTATGGAAAATAGTACTGTAGCATTCCATCTGATTAAGTCTGACACTCACCTGGGTAACATCTCTAGATATTCTCTAGCTCCTGTTGTATTTAAAGAGGTTGATGTACATTAAAGCCCCAAATGTGGCCCTTGGAGGCAGGGAGTTTGTTGCTGTGTAAGTAACCCATGTTATCATCACCTGACCATTAGGCTGGGATGTGGGAAGTCCTGCATTTTAATACTTATTCAGGTTGTTTTTGTAAATGTGGCATGATCTGCTTGCATTCGTTTTTCTCAATTAACCCCCCCAGTACCAAATTGTTTAGAGAATAGTATGTTCTTTTATCATGAGAATCAGCCAGCCAGCATTTGTAAACAAAGAAAGGCATTCTTTAAGTAATTTTTATACTGCTGTTTGTTAGGTTTTTTAAAAATGTTAATATTTTTGATAATACTGATGTTAAACTGTCATAGTGAGTGTCCACATTAAGAAGACCTTGCAGTAAATAGTAGAGCACTGCAAAGGCCATGTATTGCATTTAAGTATTAAAAAGTTATTATTCTGTTGAAAACTTGCCAACATGTGTCTGTAACCTTCAAGCTGTTTTTTCAAGTCACATTTTGGTTAGGAAGATGAAATTGTGGCATCTGATGGATATAAAGGCTTCAATGCTGGGCATATTAAATAGAGATAAACATCAAATCACTTGCTTGTGAGCAGTGCTTTATAACCTCCCACTCTCTAGAAAATATATTAACCCTTAAAATTGGACTTTCTGATCTTTTTCTAGGTATTCCAAAAGCTTAAGCTTTCCAGACAGCAGTTTAGACATTATTGGGCATATAAGGAAAACTAAAATTTGCTGTGAAGCCACTTTTTATTATTATACCCACTGGTACTAAATCACATCTCTGGTAGAAGAGTTTTGTTGATGAAAAATAGAGTTCAGAAACAAGAATGATAGGAGTGTCTTTGAAATAATGAAGAAGGGTTGTCGTTAACAGAGCCATCTCTATGTATTTTGAAGCTCCTTTGTCCACAAAAAATATTCTCCATTCCAGTTCAATAACACTGTATAGCTGTGCAATTATTTTAATGCCATGGCAAGTCTACATTTATAAAAATGAAACTCTGGACCAAGGAGAGACATCCTCCGTTCCACTCTCTGTGGATGGGGTCAAGTGGCTTGATCTTTCTTGTTCTTAAAATGTTATCTTCTGTCCTTACTTGAGGATAATGCTGAGCTGAAAAAAGCCCCACACAAAACCCAAGAAAAACACTACCATGAATATAACTCTCCCCAAAACCCAACCCCCAGACAAGAGTCCAAGAAGTTTTGAGAGAACAGTGGAAGATCAGTGTAAAGTAATTGCATTTTTACATCCTGCTTGTGAGCAAGTTGAAGATCTTTTTCACAGGAGTCCATACAGAATGGTATGGTTTAAAATAGTATGGAACACATCAAAACCTTTCTATCTCTGAAATGTCTACGTTTTTCATTGCAAGGTGTGACCTAGATTCCTCACTTCTTGCCTACAGCAAAGCTTTTCTCTGTGCCACATAAAATGAGGGTTTAAGAAAAGCTGCCCTGTAACCTGTCCTTGCAATGCAGATCCCTTTTGGAGGAATTCTGGAAGTGTCGCAGGCTTTCTCATGAGGAATGGCCAGGAGGATTCAGTTTTGTACTGTAAAGAAACACAAGGAGCACAACAGGCTCTATTGTTTTTGCTTTCAGGTGGTAAGCAGAAGAAACTCCATGCTGATGTCTTTACAAACCATTGGATGGGTGCAGGTGTGGGTGTGTAGGTCTTTGGAATGGGTCTGAATGTCTCTGCTGACTTTGGGCAGCAGGTTTGCTGCAGAGCCCAGGCAGGTTGGCTCCTGAAAAAGGGTCTGCACAAGCCTGAACCTCTGAACTTCGGGGTAAAATGACAGGTTCCATAGGGAATATGGAGTAGGTGGTTTGGGAAGGCTGTACCTTCCCAGTAGCTCAGCCATGGGGAAAGGAAGAGGGCACCATGGGCCAGGAGTTCAGGACAAGAACTCCCTCTGAAACCTGGAGAGAGGAAACCCCACGGGTGTGCCCTGGTGGGCTCTCCCTTAGTCACATAAGGGGACAGGAGTCCAGTGTCTCCTTTTTGGACATGAACCTCTGGTGTTTGTGGATTTTCCTGATGCTGACAACTCAGGAGCCTTTGTCCATGTTCTTGGAGCTCTGAGCTTTTCTTTATTCCTTTTGCAGGGGATGGGTTTCCAGCTATTGTTTTGCAGCAGAAAAACTTAAATAGCTGTAGGCTCCTTCCACCCCCAGGCATATGTAAGCAATTAACTGTAACCTGTAGGTATAATTGGGGCTTGAGGAAATATTGGGCATGGTAATTTTTCCATATTGTACTTAAGAATTGTTAAAGGGCTGTAAGGATCAGTTAGGACACTTCTCAATAATTGGGATTTTCAATTGCCTAGCCTGTCCCATTCACCTTCCAGGACAGGTGCTCAGAGCACTAACAAAATTCTAGTTGCTGGTGTTCTGTCAGCAGTCCCACACAGCAGCTCTGACTTCTGAAGGTGGGACATGTAAATCCATATGGATTTCTAGGTCAGCTGGAGCTTTATGTTCAGAGAAATTGAGCAGAGCCTGCTTGGGGCACTTTCACAGAGTAGTCTTGATGTGGAGCAGGCGTGGAAGGTTTTACATTCCTGCTGCAGCAGGAAGGAAAATGAAATAATGCATATTACCTTAATTTACTGTATTGTGTCTTCTAAGTCTCACATTGCTTTCAGCTATTTGTAAGGCCAAGGGAGAGCTGTCTGTAACAGCAGACAGGTCTCCCTGTATATTCTGTCCTAGTAGAAAGTTCCTAACTAAACAAAATATAGCATCTAATTGTAGTAATCTTGAAATAATGTCAGAGATGGTTTTGGTGAAGCCTGTGATCGCTGCAATAAATATTTACTTACAGCTCCAAGATGGCAATGCGTATTTATTTATTTACCCTGCAAAATCTCCTTTTCCTTGCTTCTTGACAAATTCTCAAAGGCATTTGTTGCATGTAGGATTTGGAAGGAGGTTATTTTCCAGATAACTCTTGTATTTCCACTTGGCAGCTTTAATATGACCTTTGTCCTAACCAGGACTTAAGCTTTTTCCATAATTCTTAGCAAATGAATGTTTCATTCTTTGAAGCTCTCTGACTTCCATTCCATTTCTCTGACCTAGATTTTGGTGGTTGGGATTGATTGCTGGGATGATCTAAGCTGCTGTCTACTAAAGCCTTAAATACTCTCTTTTGTATAGTGAGAAAATTATTCCTTAGCTTCTTGTTTAGATTGTATTCAGATGCTTTTTTAACTCCAATTTTCATTTCTGGGGAAGTGACCCAGCTTGGATTTTGCTTAGAAAAGAAACAATAAGAGTGTAAACTGGATGTGATGAGGCAGCAGACCTAGAAGAGACAAGGCAGCTCTGTGCCTTGTGCTGTGGGACACTCAAGGCCAGGGGAATTGTTCTTCAGGCAGCTGGTGACTGTGACACTACTGGGCTTTAAAAATCTTGGAGTGGTGGGTACTGCTCATAAGGTGCTGTCTGTCAGTCTCTGAAGTCCTGGAGGAATGTTACTGTGGCTTTGGAGACAGTCCAGGAGTGCTGTGTGTTGACATTTTAATTTTTAATTTTCTTTACTTTTCTTTTTAATTTTCTTTACTTTTTCTTATCCCACCTTAATTTTTTTTTTGTGCTTCTTGGTGTGTTTTTTTTTTTTTTCTTTTCATAGTTCTTTTTATTTCCTTATCTTTTGTTCCAAGCTGTAAGCAAAACCAGGAAGGCATTATAGAGGTATATTAAAATATTGCTGTGGCTCTCAGGGGGCTAAATACTTCTGCAAATAAAATCTGAAAATTTGGAGGACCTAATTTACAGTTTGGTAAATGGATTGGAAAAAAGCGAGATGATAAACTTGCTAATAAAAAAAGAAGCTTCACTATTTTTGACAGAAATAATTTACATATGCAATTATCTGCCTCTGTGTTCATACAGGGAACACTAAATGTAAATATTACCGAGGTCTGGAAGAGAATATGTAATAATGAAGGTTGGATGTGTGTTTGAGAGAAAGTGTGTTTGTTGATGGGTTAACAGCGGTACCCGTGTTCCATTAGGATTCAGTCCTTTGTGGGATGAGAGGGACATCTTAGTGTCTTGGCTTATGGCCAGCAGTTATCTGAAGATTTAATGAAATTTATATTGCTAAAGTAGGAATCTGGAAAGGCAGTGAATGGGTCTGGTGTATGGAGGCACTTGTAAACAGATAACACCTTTGGTTATAAATAGCCCTTAACACACCTTGGTGTTCAGGTGTTGTATTTTCTCTCTGGGAATCCCTCTGGTGGCAGACACACCCATATCACACCATGCTGTGGGGAAGTTGTGCTTTATGATTCATTAGATCCAGCCTGTGTGCACTGGTGGCTGTAGCTGATCATTATTCCACATATTTATTCTAAAGTAGAAGAGCCCATATTGAGTTGCAGTTGTCTTTCTTCTGATTTTCATGGTTAGCCTCCTGCATGAAAGGGTGTCTGCAGTAATTTTATTTTGAGGTCTGGCTTCATTGCCTTTTTACAAAAGTGAATGTCAAGGATGACAGAACTTTTATTTTCTGTTAGCCTTTCTTAACCCTTTGCCAGTGCTCTGCAGCATGCCGCCCCCTTTAATTCTGTTGAGTATAATTAATGCAGAGTTAGAAATAATGATGCTTCATATTTGTTTTTATGAACAACTTTGTCTTTTTAAAAGCTTTGTCCTGTACAAGCCCCTTGAAGTATAAGGCAGAAACAAATGTTGTCATTCAGTTGTTGTCATTCAGTAGGACAATGCAGCATCCTAGCTTGTGTCTTAAGATTTTTCTTTAAGCTATGAGAAATGATTGTTTGTCACTTCTCTTTCACTTGTAATGGATGGTAATGTTTCTAATAACTGTAGATTCTCAGTGGCATCAAGGCTTTTTTTAGTAGTTTTTTCAGCATAAATGCAGATCTAATTACATGAAGATTCACTTTTTGATACCTGTGAGGAGACAAACATGAAACAAAAAGCCTTTATTTTTAGGGATAATAATTTAATAAGGGTGCTGGAAGCATACTAACCCGACTTCAGGTCCCCTTATTAAGTGTCTGCAAAGGAAAAGAGGTTGCCAACACTACGAAGTCTCTTCAATTAAACCTGAAGTCTTGTGGTGCAATTTAGAGCTTGCTGTTAGTGGTATTTAATGTAATGGTGTGGCTGTAAGTATACTTTTGAATGACATCTGTTGCTGAAGATTCTGTAATTTTAGACTTAAATGTTTGCTGAGTCCTAATTCAGCTGCATTTTCAATTGTTTCTCTATTCATATGGTAATCAGGCTGTTCAAGAGTTGCTAATTATTACCACTGTTGTTTAAAGAATGCAGTGAGCAAAAGCATGTCTGTGACCAGATGCTTTTAGAGATGTAAGCATTAAGATGATAAAGCTCACATAATTCACAGCCCATCACGTGCAGGGAGATGATTAGAAAGCAGCTAAGCCTGTCTTGTCAACCTTCTAGCTAAAAGGAGAAAAAAAAAAGTCTGTATTTGTAAGCAACATGATAACATTTTAACCAAGAGATGAATGTCAGCATTTCCATAAATCTCCAATTTAGAAAATTAAAATACTTTGGGGGACCATAAAGGGCTGAAGCTGACGTCTAGTTTCAGTTCTGTGCTGCTACAGAAGACAGGCTGTCAGGGACGTTCAGTTTAATTGCTGAGAGAAGTCAAGCACAGAATTAAAAGAATGAGTAACTCTAGTGATGAGGATTTCATGTTCTATGTGGATTCAGCTTGTAAACTCCTTTCCTCTTCCTGTCTTCTTTTATCTTTCTACCTTCACTTCAGGTCCCTCCATCTGCCTCCTTCCCAATTTGTTTTCACCATTCTTCCTCAGTAGCTCTGGGTCTGCTCTACTTTTGGTGCTGATAGCGGCTCTAACAGACAATATGTGCATTTCCCTGGAAAATCTGGCTGTGCTCTGGCTGCTCGCATTTGGGGCTTGTCATGAGCACCTGCCAGTTTGCAATCTGTGCCATTAGTCAGTATGTTACCTTTGGGCAAATGTCTGAGGTGCCTTTCAGTCTTCATCTTCCTCTGTCTACCCACATTCCAGTGTAAATAGACCATTATTTTCTGGAAATATCCAATTACTGACTGATTTGAAGATGGACAATGAAAAGCAAGCTGAGTCCCCTGCTCACTCACCTCTCAATTCGAATTTCCTTTTTTCAGTTTTTTCCTATCAGCTTCAAAGTGTCAGCTGATATTTTCTTATTATTTTTCTTAGGGTCTGGTATGTGCCAGTGCTGCAGCCTGGAGGAAGTATCACTCCTGCAGAGCTGAGTAGGGAAACACTGGAGGAAGCTATTTAGGAGACAAGATAAGGAATAGATTATTTTGCACTGATTTGGCTTTGACTTTGCCTGCTCATGTGTCCGTGAGAATAGAAATCCAGTGAAACAGGTTGGAAAAAAAAAATTGCCTGTCAGAAACAGGCAAAGTTACTGGGTGATAAGAGGGAATGCAATTACGTTGTTGCACTTTTGGAACTCCACTGTCTGACAGTTCTCACACAAGAGGGCGCTCCGGGAATTTTAAAAGAAATATTGGGATCCGTTAGGACTCTTTTTAAATGCATGTGTATTTTAATGTGCCGTTTTCAAAGCTCTGCTGCTTTAACTAGGGTTCAGTCTCTGAGCCTTAGAAAGCAGTGTCTGCCTTCTATATTTACCCGCACAGTAATTAATAGGAATAACTATTCTTATTATGACTTCTAACCACTAAATGCACTTGGTGAGAAGGAATGATTGGCAATGAATCTGAACAGCATAACCATGCAGATTTTGTTAACAGCTATATAAATAGTGGGTATTTACTCTCGTGTAAGATGTACTGTTTGAATAATGTCAGTCAGAAACATGACCTAGTTTTCATTTTCTGCCAAAGCCAATCCTTGTATTGGGAAAGCACTGTTACATTTCTAATACCTGGGAAAAAACCCCCTGCTTTTAGGCTAATATAGAAAAAAAACCATTGAGAAACCAGAATCTCCACAGTGAATCACAGTGGGAAGGTTGTGCTGCAAAAATTTTTGTTTGTTATTGTGGGATGTGGGTTTGTTGAGTTTTTTTTTGTTTTGTTTTATTGTTTGGTTTGCACATTAAAGAAGTATGTTCAGCCAAGAGCACTGTCTTGGGTACAGTCAGAGCACAGGATAGGATATTTGGTGTGTAGCTGAATTTGGAAGGCAGTAATCAAGTGTGGTGATACAATTGTGAAAGGTGGAAATTCCATTCCTTACTGAGCTTGTCTCATCTGTTGTCACTTAGGTCTGATGCCATTTGAATGCTCTCTAGCCTGGTTAGAGCTTGGACTGGATAATGTGACACTGAAAGACAGTGTAGGTCAATTAGCATCACCCATTTCTTAACATTTCTTAGCATGGAAACTGGTAAGTGTCAGTGAGAGAACACTGACTTTCTGGGAAGACAAATGTGTTAAAACTGGTTCTGATTTTCTTGAGGCTCAAGGGAGCAGATTCTTCCACTTCTCCAGAAATTCACCCTTTCCCATGAATTTCTTACCTCCTACCTACAATGTTTTTGAATAGAGAACACGTGCTTAGCAGAGCACAAGCCATAGTTAAGCACAGGTGATAATGCATTAGCTTTGCAATGCAGTGTTCTTCTAGGCCTTCTGTGAGTATTGAGATAGGCATTATTTTTCTCCTGATGTCTGGGCATGCAGATTAGTGCTCTGTCTTTCAGGACAGGAAACTGGAGGGAACCGGTCTTACCCTCACTTGGCTTCCCAGTGAACTATCCTTTGTTTTGCAAAATTACCAGGTAAACAACCATAAATAATCCCATTACTAGTGCCTGTGTAGCTGTACAGTCCTGCTAAGTTTGAGGATATTTTTCAGCATCTTTAAATGTGGGTGATTGCTTTTAGGAAGGTATTTAACATTCAACCTCTATTTTCCCCGGGTAATGAGTTCTGTGGCCTAGTAAGCTATTGTGTTAAAGAGTATTTGCTGTTAATTCACTTGTTTTGCTTCTTATCTTCTGTCTCTCAGATTCAGTGACTGGCCTTGTTCTTCACCTGTTGATCGGCTTACAGTCCTGGACAGGACCTCTGTCATCACCCCTGTGATCTTGCCCGAAGGCAGGATCAGCTCTATTTGCTCCTTTGGGCTGGTGATTGTCTTACTAGTTCCTAACACCTTCAATAAGCCAGACCTAGCAGGCTAAACTGTTGTATTTCATTACAGTCTGAAAATGTTGTCCTTATCGGTCTTGCTGAAACTTAATCCCTTTGCTGCTTGTACTTTTATGTGTTTGAAGCGTATCGCGTTGTCATCTCTCCTTCGAATTAATGGAAGCCCTTACCCCAGCCTTTCCCAATATTTTTTTTAGAATCTCTGGTCTGATCTTCCTCATTGCTTATCATTCTCTGAATTTCCCATTTCATTTCCATTTTTTTTCATGTGTGATGCTCAGAAGTGAGAATGATATTTTAACTGATATTTTACAGTCTTGCATTAGAACAAAAGTATTTTCAGATGCTTCTGTATAGAGATCCTATGTGACACACAGCTTTTTTTTTTTCAAGGCATCCAGAGGCATTTTAAGTTACAAATTGCTCATTGGGTCTTTAAAGGAAGTGTATTTCAGCTTTGCTATTATTATGCTCTTAATCAAACTTCCAGTGTGATAAGTCCAGTCTTATGTTTCCTTTATAAGCAGGCTCACTCCAGATTTTTCAATTGGTTACATGTGTTGCTGCTGCAGAAATCCAGTTCTTCTGTTTCTTCTAAAATGAGGGTATCAGAACTGACTTTGTATCATTTTCTGTCAATTTAATAATATTTTAATACTTTCAGTAGTTCCCACTCCTTCACAATGTTAATCAATCACTTTATTTATCTTCAATCTTTAATCCTCCATGAGCAGGAACTGTAAAACCCAGGGTTTTGTTTGTTTTTTCTTGCTGTGCTTGTATTTAGCCTGGAAACTAGCAATAATAGTTTGAATTACTCTCTTCTACATATATTACATTTCTCAAAGTTTCCCTTTTATCTTGGTGGGGAAGAATTGAGTTCATGATTGAAATTTCTCTAGTACCTACCATCATCTTCCCTTTACCTTAGTAATTAGATGTTATATTCACATGTTGCTGTTCTGCTCCTAGAATGGTGGTTTTCCCTTTTCAAAGGAGTTTTGAGCATAATAGTAAGCATAAAACATAAATTTTTTTTTTTAGGAGGATTAGATTGAAGGTTTTCCAGCTTCTTGATCTGTCAGATCGAAGTCAGTCTTGTTAAAAAGGAGCTTGCCTTTTCCCCTTTTCCTATTTGTTTTACATTATTATGTACTTTTCACCATGAATTGCACCAACTCTTTTTTGATTCACATTTCCTAAATCTCTGTTTCATATTTTCTGATCTGAGGCCCAGGCAAGCACAACACATGGGAAACAATCAAAATGTTAATGTAATTTTCAATTACTTTAAGCCCAGCCCTAGTGCACTCTTCCTAGAGAATGACCTTCATTTTTGTCCCTGCAGGGAAGAAATCTTCCTTAGGCAACTATAGGGCATAATATGCTACTGTTTTTTAAGCAGAATTCCCCATTGATTTCTTCAGGGAGTTCCACTTAAAATGCAACATCACGGCAGAGCTCAGTCTAGTTACATATATCAAATGGAAGGATGCAGTTCACATACATTTTTGAATCCTGTGTCTAAGCTGCGTTGGCCGCTAGAGGGAATGAGAGATCTCAGACGTTTACATTTCAAAAGAAACATCTTTTTTCCTCTGGTTGTTTTTAGATTAATCTCTAAGAAATAACTGCTAATCTATATTAGCTCATTTTCTTAAATTATAAGAAAATAAATCATGTGCATAAATGTTAGTGATTCCTATCTTCACTGTGTGTTTTCTGGCTCTTCAACAAAAATTAGGTTGGTCCCAGGAAAGGATTTGCAAATCATCAGTACAAAAATTAAAAATAACAGGGATTGTGGTTAAAGAGATGTGTTTCTTCCGGCCCTCAGATCTCTAGAGCTACTGGCAAAATACTGAATTAGTGTTGCAAACTGTTGGGGCCCTCACTGTCTGACAGTTTGTACCAGCTACTAATGACTATAGAAGAGTAGGCATTTTATGTTACTGAAAAATCTAAATTGCGTTCCAGACAGGTTGACACTGATGCTTCAAATTGTGGGTTTGCAAGATGATAATTCCTAATCTCAACAGAAAAGAGATGTCAGATTTAGTTTTACTAAGGGACTGATTGTACTTTGCATTTTAACTCTAGAATGCTACAGAAACAATCCGCTCTTTTTGGCTTTAAATGTATTTTGGATTACCTTTTTTTTCTGTCTGTAAGTAAACATAGTGTACAGAGCAAATGTGTTCCTTTAAGTTTCTAGTTACCCATTCTCTGTAAGCATAACTTAAATCTTACACAACCTCAATATTTTCTGTCTTAGCTGTCATTAATCCTGAATATGCATCAGGAATTGAGCATGAGGATGTTTGAAAGAGATTGGTGCTCCAAGAAATGGGGACTTTCTTTTGGGCGGCATAAAAAAAGGCATTTTCTGGATTACCATAAGATTCACTCAAGTCTCTGTGGTTCTTTGTTTGAAGAAACTGGGGGGAAAACTAGGAATGTTAGATTAATTTAGTGTTTTCCATCTATTTCTATGTAAGCACATGTGTGAGTAGAAATGGCAAGATAGTGTGAAGTTTGTCCTTCACATATCCAGAATGCTATTAGGCTAAGTGGTTCAGGATCCTAAAAATAAATAAATTTTAAAAATCTGATGTTATGTTCTACAACATTTGTTGAGGTTCATATGAATTCTAGTCCCACGTGCTCCAAAGGATAGCCATCCTAATTGTGTAATACAGCTAACACAACAAGCCAAATTGTTTAAATATTGCTTTTGAAGGGGGAGGAGGAGTGGTATTGGTGAGAAAATCTTAATAATGAGAGCTTTTGGGGTGTTTTGATAGCAGCTACTGTAATCATGAAAAGTGGTGAGCATGCTGTTATAACCTTTTCAAGATGAATAATGTTACACTTAAAAAGAGGCTTAGGATGAATTTACTGATAAAGCAAGCTTTTATAAGGTCTTCTGTATATACAATACTTACTGGCACTCAACCAAATTATCTAAAAGAAATATGTGCATGCCCTAAAAGAAATAACTTTAGGCTGTCTTTTGGATTTCAAAATACATACTAATTTAAGAAGAATAGATTTTAGTATCTTTTGTCCTGAAATTACTGGCCTAACCTCAGTATTTGTACAGTGCATATTTGGATGGCTTGCGAATATTAACATGATCCAAATTGTTACCCTGTGCAAACATTTACTAAGGCAGTGTGAGGTAGAGTCTGTAGTTTGATGGAACTTAAAATGCCAATTAAAAATGATGACTTATTTAATGCCAACAGGCCATACCCTGCAGTGCTTACTCAAGCAAAATTCTAATTGACTCCAGCGGGAGGTTTGCTGAAGTGAGAGCAGTGGATGGGGGAAGAGGCATAAGCAAAGGCACAACCCCAAATATTACTCCAGGCATCATAAGGGGCAGCATCGTGTATGCCCTGGCACCAGCAAGGAGCCTGTCTTGCTTACAGAGAAAGATTGAAAGAACAGGGATTTCCCTGCCTATCTGGAGCTTCCTGCAATTGTAGCTCACTCAAGGGAATATTTCTGGTGAAAGCTGGCTGTTCATTGAAAATTGGAGGTTTAAAGTCAAAGAAATAACTCATGAGCTTCTATGAGTTTTCACAAATGGACATGGGATGATGAAATGGAGGGTAAAAGGGGAGATGGCATTAAAAATTAACCACAAAAGTAAAACTTTACAAGAATTTGTTTGGTTTTTTTTGTTTGTTTGGGGTTTTTTATGATCTAGAAACAAGATACCTCAAGAAAACAAAGTTGCAAACAAACAAAAAATGTGATTTCCATTTCTGTTAGGCTTTATTTATGCTCTTCTGGTTCTCCATGTCCTGCTTCCAGAAGCCAGAACAGCCTCTGCATTTCATTGTGAGTTAGTAAGGTATAAGGAATGTCATCCTAGTGATGTTCTGTTTGCTGTCCTCTGTCCATTGTTTGACAAGTGCTTTGATGGGCTTTTTGAACTGCAAATAAACTATTGAAGATTTTGGTTGCTACTACTTGAGATGTGTTCACTAGACAGACAAGTTAGAAGGTTTTTCTTTGGCTTTGTCACTGGAGTTATTCCTAAATGCTTTTGACAGTACCAAAAACCCCAGAGAGCAGACCTGATTGATTACTATTGACTGACAGATTAGTTGGTTTGTTTGGGTTTTTGCAGGTAGTAAGTTACTCTCCATTCAGTGTGCACCTATAAATGACAATGGTTTAGTTACCTTTATTTTTAATAATGTTTTAATTTAGTATGCTTCTTGCACAACTTTACTACTGCTGCATTTTAGTCAGCAGAACAACTTTATTGCAGACCAGTACGTGTTAAGAGGTGAGTGGTAAGATGTTAAAAATAGTAAGACATACTTCTAGAAGTTCTGAAACTTAGGACAATTTAATAGACTTGAATTTTCTGTATCTACATATTTTTAAATTATAAAAGCTTAAATGTGGACATTTGTAATGGATTATATAGCTCTCTAGCAGTCTTTGTTTTTCCTTCTCCACTTTGTTCTCAGAAATGGCTTAGGCATAAGGGAGAAGGGAGAGTTGAGTTTATATGGTCCTCTTGAAGACCTTTGCCATTTATTGTCAAAAATACTGGGTTTTCTACTAATTTACTGTATCATTGTGAGCAAATTATGTCTTGCTCAGATTTACCATCTTTGCGACTTTTTTTAAAATTTTTTAAAATTCTTGAATCTTGTTAATTATCCTGTGAGATAAGCAGATGAACTATTTAGGAAATAAAAAACTGTTTTTTATGTGCTGCTGCTGTTCCTGCAGTGGAGATGTCAGGTGTTGCCTTGGTGGTAGAGGATTTAACCAGGAGACATGGGCATGTCAAAGGGACAGGAAAGGCCCATGTCCAATGCAGGTTCATTTTTTTATCCTTTTCTGATCTCCATGCAAGGGGAAAATTGGCAACTCTGCATTGGAATGCTGAGCATTAAATTTAGAGAAGGAGCAAAGATAAATAACATCTGTTTTTAGACATGACATCTCCACCTCTGTGGTATCTTTCTAGCTCAGAGTGTTGAAGCTATCTGAAACTCATTTCCCTTTGATGAATGTTTGGGGTTTTCCTCCTCTTTGTGGTTTTGTTTCTTAAATGACAGATATTTAAGAGGAGTGCTCAGTTGATTTAGAGCTCTTTACTCAATGCCATCTAAAACTATGCTTAAATCACTGGAAATTTTTGGAATAGATTTTGACATCAGCAATACTGTATTTTGCAAGAATTGTACTTGAGTAAGACTTTGTGCTAGATCACTGCTAAAAATGAGAAATGTGCACTAACCATAAATTATTTTTTTTTGGTAGTGGTGTGACACTCCATTGTCATACTCCATTGTGACTGTGACAGTTGTCACACTGCCATAGATCATGGTAACAGCAGTAAATAAACTGGGCAATAACCCTGTATAGATGGTGCTTAAAATACAGCTCTCATTCTGCTGTACCCCTGCTCCCAGACAGCTGCTTTAAATGGTGCCATGTGTTATGCAAGTCTGTAGCATTTACCTGGCTACATTTAGATTTTAGTATTTAATATGCTTAAAAGCTAATAATTTTTGAAAGTATGTCTAATTCTGTGATTGGAGTTAGCTAATTGTTAATTAGTAATTTACTGTTCTGTCAAGAGGCTTTATTAAAAAAGGTTGTAGTTTGGTCTTGTTTTTCTTTTTTGTTGTGATAGGAAATTTCCATGGACTATTGAGAATATTCTCCAAGTCATGAAAGATCCTGCTTCTGTTCTTTCACGGAGTTTCTTTCATAAGAGGAGGTTGGTTTTGAATTTCACAGTGTAATGAAATTCAGCACCAACGATATACTGCACAAAAATACAGTGCCTTGCTGGTCACTGAAAACAAAAATCCCACCCCATGTGGAAATTTAAGTTCCCTTCAGCGTGTGAACAGACTCTCACCAACAGTTAGTAGTACTTATTCAGTGTTTCCTTATCAAATGCCTTCTACTAAATAACTGCATGTCTTCTAAAAAAAGGAAATGCCAAGGCAGTAATTGCATATAGGCCTTGGATTTAATGTGATGGTGGGTGTTTGTGTTCTGTTGCTTTAACGTGAAGTTGTTAGGAGAGCTGACAGCTATTTAGGTGGCTCATAATAAGAGAATGTTTCATGTAACAGCTCTGGTTTTGTAGATCAATTTTTCTATTGAATTTTTGCATTCTGTATCTGAAAATTTAATTTATTGTATCAAAAACTGATTTAAATAGACTTGCAATTCAGGGCTGACTTTGATCTCTCTCTGACTAAAAAACTGAACAGCTTTATCTTTCTATCATTTTATTTTGCAGTAGTGAAATATCTTCAAGTGCTTAAAAACCAGTTATTTAAATATTCTCTTTCTCCTTATCTTTTTTATTGTTTTCTTTAATTGAACAGTTCAGGTGAAATGATGAAAACTGTGCAGACTTAAAAAAAAATTAATGGTTGATTGTAAACTTGAGTGAAGTTTAAAAAACAGTGTGAGATTTTCTAGCCTTTGACTGTAACCTTTAGTTTCACTTGATTTCCACTCGTGTTTTTTGTGGAGGTTGTATTTTGAATGCATATTTAAATACTTAACCATGTGCATGGGTGTCTGCAGGGCAGGTGACTGCTGCATTCCTGCTGACATTAGAGGCCTCTAGTGATCCTAAAATCAAGGCCATTTAGAACTGGATTCAAGGGCAGTAGCAGATGGTTCTGGGGGCTCAACTGTACCCACTTCAAGCGTGATGATTGGCCAATATTTTATAAACTTTTTTTTCACTCGTAAGGTTTGCTTCTTGGTAAATATCTTATGTGTGGCCCTTAAAAAAGACATGCTTGTTAACAAAAATGGGTTTAAATGAGTTTGTTCTCCTGAAAGGCTGCCTGTTTCCAAGACCTATGCCAACTGAAACGTGTCCTACTAATTATGACTGTAGGGAGACCAAGCAAATAAAAGACTTAACTGTGCTTGTGGCAGTCATTCATTGCACAAGAGGACACACATGGAATTTATTCTCATTATTACTTTCACAGCTTGGACACCGGTGGCTTTTCTCTTTTGCTCTGGTTGTGCACTCTTGCTGTTTGAGCTGTCCTGTTGAGCATCCTTTTATGTTTCTTAGAGATTGTAAATGTTTGTTTTCTAGATTTGTTCTGTTTATAGAATAATAATTATATTTGCTTTGTAGTAACTGTGCCATCTAATCCATATTAAACAGTGCAACTATACATGTTGAGTAGTTTCCAAGGAAACCTCACCCCCTCTCCTGCCCCTGAACCCCTCCTGGAACTTTAGAAAGTGAAGTGTCTTTCTTTAATCACGCCCTATTTTTGCCATCCTAATCCTGAACTCATATTTCCCACAAAATTGCAGTTTTTAAATGTTTGCAGTGCTGTTGTGAAGTTTATCATGCACCAAATGATTTAAGATACGTAAATGGTATTGGAACAAATTACTGCCTTCATTATGACAGACAGCAGATGAGTACATTACACTGCTGAGTCTCAGACTCTTCAACTAAAATACTGTGATTGTTTTCCATCTAATAGTTCTGTAATTACTCTCTCTTTATGTTCACTGTAAGAAGTAAGACAGCATTTTTTTAGTCTCTTTAAATGGCACAATCACTATAAATCTTGTGCATTGTTGGGAAGATGATCAATTATTTCATTTATGTACCCATGTGAGTAGAATGGTGGTTTAGTTGGGTAAAATTTGGCAAAGATACTTTCTTATTGTTTTGATTCTATTGCAGGATTTCATGAGGTAAATTTTAAGAAGTTGAGCATATTGACTGGAGCGCTGGTAGGATCTAAACTTGTAATTTGAGGAGTGTCAAATTACACCCATACTTGGATCATTAGGTACCTGCTTTAGCTTACAGGTTAAGGAAGAGAAAAACTAATGACTCAGTTAGAGATCAGATTGATTAAGGTTTGGATTTGTGTGTGTGGAATTCTCCCTCCATGGTTTACAAAGACCAGAACATGCTGCTGCAGTTTCACACTTTCCACAAGGGTGTCTGTCCATTATTGTTCAACTGCTTCCTGTTTCCAGGCTTTCCAGCTGTGTTGTTTTGCTGCATGTGCTGGGTGGATTTTCTGGTGATCAGATGAAGTGAGAGAGGTGGTCTGCTCTGTGTTCATTGCTAAGTGGAACCAAATTCAGATTCATTTCATATCAACTGCAAATCAGAGCGTTTTGTCTACTGTGCTGCCATCTAAGAGAGCCAATAAGGACATGGTATCTAGGCAACTTCTGTATTTCATTGATTTAAAAAAGGCATAAAGTTAGTGCACTGATAAAAGATAATGCTTAAGAGAACTGTGTTCTGAATTGGGAACTGTGAAATAAAGAATTAGGAAAAGAAGTTTTATTGGATATTTTCATATTTCTAACAAGGTGTTTGGACTTACCAGCATGTGCTGTGGCAAAATGTCAGAATTTTATACGTGAGGGCTCAGACACTTTGTGCAGACAAGTATTTAATGACATCATTGCTGGTATTTTTTATTTTATCCGTGCTTTGCTTTGGAAGGAGCTCTCAGTGAAGTTACACATCCACACACAGGTGCAGGCACAGAGGCTGCCTGGAGCAGTTCAGTCTGTGTCTGCTTGTGCCCTTTGGTGCATGGGCTGTGCTCCTGCTGGAGCCAGCTGCTGGGGATGGAAGTGTGGGAGGATCTGGGGAAGAAGGGGATGCTGCTCTCCTGGGATGCTGAAATAATCCAACACCATCAAAAGAAAAGTGTTTCCATAGAGGTATTGTTGAGGAGAAACTGGTACAGACCAGAGAGTGGATCTGAGAAATGCCATGTCTCGAGCTCACAGAAGTTTTCAGAAGTCTGGTAAAGTCAAACACACTTCTCCAAGGACTCTTTGCCATTGCTTTGAATTACTCCTAAGGAAATTACTTGAAGGGCTTGGAGAACTGAGATGGTAAGGAATGTAGTGCAGAAATAATTGATCCTTTTGGTTTATTAGGTTGTGTCCCTGTTGTGGAAGTTTTGTCAATAACAATAACACTGTAGAGATGTCTGTCTGCAGTTAGTCTGTAGCTAGATCAAACATTTCATGGGGTTCTAGCTACGTGATATCTCCCTGAAGAAGGTGATGTATTATTTAATTTGTAACTAAGTCCTGGGACATCTTGAAGAGCAGTGTTATTTATCTTTGCTACTGCAGGCAAAAGTTCAGTGGTTCTGTACAGCACTAGCTTGAGTTTGTGAAAATCGGGCTTGTATACAGTTGATAATGATTTTGGAATATTTTCAGAGCAGAATTAAACAATTAACTTTTAAATTTGATTTGAAAGCATAGTGTGTTTGAAGGAAACCTTTGAGTATGGTGTTTACTGAGTTTGTGCTTGTAGTTCTTACAGAGTGATTTGATTTGTATTTCATAATATTTTAAAAATGTATTTGCTTTTAGATACCAGCCTAGCACAAGAAAAATATTTCCTTAATCGATACCAACATTCCCATTTTTTTCTCCGGGGTAATAAAGATCTGTTTGCCTGGAGCCAATGCTGAGGTGTGTTACCTCACAATTAGCAGGCAAACTTACTTAGGGTTGCTCTTTACAGCTGTTTGGATGCTGGAGAATTAAACTGATTCTATGTTGACATTTAAAATGCTTCTGCACCCCATACAAAAATCTGTTGCTGCAATTGGTATGCTGGCTTTTCTGCATTCGTCACATTGTGCAAAGTGGTTTCTGGTGCTTTTCTTCAGTAACCTTCATATGGTAAATTAAACCCTGAGTTTTAAGTATCAGATTGTACTGACCTTCGCTTCAAGGAGGTTTTTTATTTAAGCTTCCAACCTTCCATCAGACAGAAACACGATCGCCAATAAAAATAAAATAAACACCTAGTCCTGCACCTCCTGCACCCTCTGCTTACTTGAACAGAAGTGTTCATGAATGTATAGCTCTTAGTTGGGCAAATACAGGCAGCCTGCTGACTAAATTTACATTTTAAAATTTACTGCAGTGAGAGTCATTCCAATTCAAAAGAGAGTATTTGGTAAATGAGTTGGCAAGCAGAACGACTGTAGTGTTTAAAGGAGCTCTGCCAAGAATTGGCTGAAAAATGTTTGTTGTCTGGTTGCACCTATTGAAATGAGAAAGGAGAGAACACATTTGGATTTATTAGAATAAAATATATGACTCCCTTAGTCAGTGAAGAAACTACCATATTCTAGCATGTAGTTCCTTGTTAACTCTGCATTGAAAATGTTAATGAAATGAGAAGAAATCTGATGACCAATAGCAATCAAGGAGAAAGTGTCTAATGAGAGATGTAGCCATAAATGACAGTTACTTGGTTAACTATCCTTGAGAAGTTCCAAAACTCGTCCTGAAATGCCAGCTTAGTGTAGGCTGTATAGCACATTCAAAATATGTTGTGAATAGGTCAGAGCAATATGAAGGAAAATCACTCTGGAAGTCGGGAGATCCACATCTAGTGAGAGAGCTGGGAGTTTATTTCTCTCTCTGTCAATCATGCAGTCATGGAATGCCACTATTTGTACCACAGTGTTTGTCTCTTCATCTCCAGGCAAGTGGGCTCTGTTGAGCAACAGTCTCAGTATATCTGGTTCTTCATCAGAGCAGTGGAGGAATGGAGCCTCTGCCCAATATTTGTATGACACTTGTAACAGGAACACAGAGAAACCCTTTGAACTGTGTGCAGTTCAGATTTTACTTGTAGGAAGTAGAGACTGGAGGTAGTTATTTACATTTGTTTCAGATTACCCATTTCCTGACCTTCCTAAAAGAGATAATCTTTCCTTGTTTGTTCTTTTGTACAGCCATCTATTTTATTTTTTCTTCCACTTTCTAAATGGAAAAGAACTTTAGGTAGGAAAGGAAAAACTCTGCTTTTTGAATGAAAACCTGCATAACATGGCTAAGGAGTGCACTTTCTTCTTACAACTCATGGTCTATATCCAGATTAATCAAAGGGACCCTGGGGCTAAAATTCAAGGTTCTTCCAGGCTACAGAAGATGGTGTGGTCCAGAGGTGAAAAACCTCCCCAGAAATTTCCGTGCCACAGTCCTCTGCCACTTACAGTAAAGGAGATTTAGTTCTAATCTGACACTGTGATTTGTTTTGTACTTAATGAGAATGTAGCCTCACATTTGCTCTGGGTCAGGGATATTTCTGTGGTCATACTAGCAAAATACGAAGCATAGAGTTAAATTTTTATTTAGGAGGATTGTTTTTTATTTATTAAAACAAGGTAGGACATCTTTGTGAAGAGAGTAGATAAAACCCATATTTTCTTAGCTGTATTGTCCAATCCTCAGGATTTTTATGCTTGAAACAGTTGCAAGTTAATACCTGGCAGTAAATACTAAATCCATGTATGGTGACTGGCAGATTAAGCACTAGGGATTCCAGTGGAGATTAGACCACACGTTTTGAAAGTGCAGATGTCAGTACTATTTTACGTCACAGTGCTGAGTTTAGCTGCCTAATGTTTTGCATATAAACGGGGGCTATTATATCATCCTTTTCTTCTTTATTTTTCTTTTTTTCCTTTTTTTTGGTGTCCCATTTTCCCATTTTAGTTGCTTCACAGTGGTGCTTTTGGCACTGTTGATCCTCACAGAGGTGAAGTGATAACTGTGCAGCACAAACATGAAAGGCACTATAAGGCTGTGAGCCTACTACATGAGTTAGGCAGGTGGTCTTCTGGTTGAATCTGAGAGAGGAGGAGAAGGAGCTGGAGGATTTGAGAGGGAATTGAAATCAGGTAATTTAGTGGCAAAATAAAAGTAGGGAAACAGAGATGCAAAGACTAAATGAGATGTGGCTTTGGGAAAGTTGTGTCATACGGATGTGATACTTTTCAGAGCTCCCACCTTTCACCTGAGTTGCTCACAGTTTGCTAGATAATGTGTTTCTGTGCTAATATTAGATGCACTTTATGAGTATGCTTATGAATCCATGTTAAGTAAGTAAAAGTCATAAAAGAAGTACTTCTGGCCTTGAAGCCTTAAAATCAATGTAGGGAGAAGGAAGTTGTGTGCATAAACCCAGCAAAGTGAGAGAATGGATTCACTTTCAGCAACCAAGAGTGCAGCCAGTTGTAAACAGAACTATCCACATGTAACAGACCACCCCCACTCACTGCTGCTTCAGGATCTGCTGAACAGGAACAAATGGTGCTAAAAAGTCCAGTAATGTTACCAACAGACCTATTGTGTCACATACATGCCATTAGTGACTCTTGTTAATTTTCACTGCACTCCAGGGATGGAACAGTGCTTCAGGGGGACAGTGGCCTTACATCACTGCATTTAAGGAGAAATTGTCTCCTTCTTTCAAAATAACTGTTTTGCTCCGTTTTTGTCAGATGTCCTTTAATCCGTACCTACTGGAGGTGTGCAATTAAAGGTTCCTTGGCTTGTTTCTTTCCTCCAGTGAACCCTGAAAGAAACTAGATTTTATTATGTAGAACTCTGCATTAATGTGATGATTGTATTATATTTCATACGTTACAGTTTCTGATAATTGTCTGCCAGGAACGAATTCCTATTCTGCACTCTGCCTGTACTTCTTATGTATTTTGACTTTGGTGAAATCAGGGTTCCTTGGGAGCATCAAAACAAGGTCGTAGCTGACATCTGGATATGAAATAGGTCAGGTCAGTGTAATCTCCAGGAAGCTGATGCAGAGAATTCCCTTGCCTCTTTCAGGAGTGATTTGCTTTCAGACCTGTGATCATTCAGGTTTTTCCTCTGGCTTAGCCTGGCTGGAGCTCTGGGAGTGTTTTATCTTTGTGTTGCAGAGGTGTGGTTTGGCTTTTGGAACTGTCTGGCCTTCCTTTTGCTCATTAGCTCCTGGCCATTGCAAAGGCTTTGTGTAACACTGGTGCTTTGGCTTTTTCTGTCTTGTAGGTACAGTAGGCTAAGTATTTCACTCCTAAATTAAAGTACATAACTTTCAGCTTTATGGAAGTTATTTGGGTGAGACACAGTTGTATATGATACGGAGGTCAGAAAGGATGTGTGCCTTGCTATGCAGGAGGAATTATTATTTTACAAGTCTCACTCTCAACCTTCAGGTAGCTGAAATTAGGATTAGTCTCCCTCAAGTGGTCCCTTGTGCTCAATCCTTACCATAAGTTCAAGGACAAAGTGAATGTTTTTCCTATGCTTTCTCCAGATGGAGATGTCTTCAGAGAATTATTCTTTTCTTCCTGACTGCAAAGGAGAACAACTCTTCCAGCAACTTAACCAAAAATATCTACCAACCAAGGAAGTAATTAGCAACCAGAGAGTTTGAAAAAGCTATTTAACCTTTACAAATAGAAGACCATGTCTTACTTATTCCACATTGCTTCTGAAGTTGGACTTTTTTTTCTTCTAGTGCTGCAGAAACAATTTTCATTGGTTAAGAACCAAATTGCTTCAAAGGGAGGTGGATCCTCCAACACTGCAATAATGTTGAAGGGATAGGAAACACAATAATTGCAAGTTCTGCAGTGTTAAAGCTCTCAGACCTAGTCATCTCTTGCCGTTGAGTCGCTTGCAGGAGCTGGAGGACTTACTGGAATCTACTCTGCTTAAACTCATGCTTCTGCCTAAACTAGTTTGTTTGGGAAGTGTGGCAAAGGGATTCTTTTTCTTTACCTGGCCTTCCTAGACTCAAGGTTTCTTGCATAAAAAATGATATTTTAATGTTATAAAAGGGCTTTGAAAAAATACTCTAAATTTCTCCACTTGTGGGATGCAGTATTTATTTAATCTACTACTTAAAAAGTGATATTTTACGCTAGATAGCTCTAGTGCTATGAGCACATTCTTGGGACGCAGCCAGATGTCCTGGTTTCCCTACAACATTTACAAATGCACAGAGGAGATCTCTGCATGATTAATTCTGATTTTATCCAAGGCAGTGAAGTCCATTTTCATGTAAATCTTCTGTATTAGTATTCTTTAATAATTAGTCAGAGATGTGAACATAACTGTGCTGACTGATGAGTAATAAACTGTAGCTGCTTAAGGAAAAGACAGGTGAGTCAGCAGGGACTGAAATGGGACCTCAGGCACGTAAAGCATCCTCAGTGCAGCTCAAGGGAGAGGGAGGTAGCAGCAGTGAGCTGTGAGCACCAACTCCTGCCAGCAACAGAGGATGGAACTGTGCCTGTGGGCCCTGCTGCAGAGCCAGGTGAGGTGGCACAGCCGCACAAATTTAAAAAAAAAAATACCATTTTCTGTTATGGTCATCTGATCACGTCTCAAGAGCGTATTATGTCCTCTTCAGCATTCTCAGTTATGACTTGATTTGTTATGAATAAATTTACATGGCTCTTTTGGTGAAATATATCACAACCCTCTGCAATTTGTTTATGAATAAGTTAGCATCTGCTAAACAGATTTGCTCTGCAATTTGCCTTGAATGTCTGACTGTCTTCAAATGTGCCTGAAGTTAGGCCTAATAATCAGCTGAAGTTAAGGCTGATGTTCAGCCTAACCCTGGAATCATAGAATCATTAAGGCTGGAAAAGACTTTCAAGGTCATTGAGTCCAGCCTTTAGCTGATCACCACCGTGTCAACTTGGTGTCACATCCTTTTGTTTCTTGAACACCTCCATGCTTTTAAACAAAGGAATGTAATAAATATATATATTTTTTTTTCTCCTCATTTTTGACTTCTGGTTTTGCTGCTTGTCCATGTTGGGGTAATTTTAAAATGTCTGACCATTTAGCCAGCATTCTGGAAGGCGTTTTCTACATTGTGTTAATGTCTTCCCTTGTACTTAGACTGGACCACCATTGTGTGAGTTACATTTGTTCACTGGCTCAGGTATCTTTTGTTGACTGAGGTCTGTGAGGCATCCATTGCTTGCATTACAAAGATGTGAATGATTATTTAGAGAATTTCTAGTCTCAATGATAATTTCTCACTGACATTCAGCTACCACCATATCTAATTTTGCCTTGTGTCATTGCCTCATAGCTCAGGTGTGCAGGGAGGGAAGATCTTTCTCTTCTTGGGAACTTCTATCATTGGGAAAGAGCCTCATCCTAGCAAGGTGCTGGATGTAAGCCTGAGTAAACTCAGCTGTACTGGATGGCAAGTCAGTAACATATACCTCAGTCTCTTTTTCTTGATTTTTTTTTTTTTTAAAGCAGCTCTCTAGTGATTTATGGTCTTTTCACTAGAGTGGTTTCCTGTCCTTGAACCAAACTTTTCACATGCAAATACTACTACAAGACATTTCTTTTCAATCAGGTGTGTATTTTTCCTCTGGTGATATTGACCTTCACACACAAGGTACTGACTGTCCCTTTTATAGGAACGATCCTTCAAGCACCATCTCACTGGCCTCATGTTAGGTTATTTTCTTTTCATTCACGTACTACTTCAAGGTGGGATGATTGGTAATAAGCTTCATGCTACCTCTGATGGCTGTATCAAGTTAAAAGAGACATATTCAGGCTGCATCTTTATTTTGCATCAGCCTCATCTCTCATCAGAACACTTTGCTCGTTTTAGCATTGCCAGGAGCAGCCATTCACTTGTTTTAACTGAAGGCACTGATTGTGTTGTCTCTACTTTCTGAAACTTCACTCTGAGTTTATTCTTTGCTGCTTTTGTATATAATTATAATCTGTGTATTTCCTTCAGTTTTATGGCTATTCAATTCATTTTGTCTCACAGTAGCTTCACATTATTTTCCTGCATAATTCTGAGGAAATTTGCATGGTGTAGTACATTTAATTGTGTAAACTTTGTGCATGTGTGTCTCTTGCTCTATACCTAGTGTTGTCTTTGTTCTGCAAACGGGCCTTTGCATTAATGTTACTCATGCAAAATGCTGTCTCCCAAGCCACTGATCCCTGTTCCTGCCTGCCTCAATATGTTATTTGCTTGTCTGGAGCTGAGACACAATTATTCTCTGTACCACAGTTAGTGCAAATGACCCCTTATACTAACTATTGCATTACTGTCTTGAGTATTGCTTGTTCTGATTTCCACACTTCTTTGTGTTGTTTATCCATGTTTTATACTTCAGCATTTGCTTTTTCCTTGTTTTCTTACCTTCTGAGGTACCACGAGTGGCCTCCAAGCCTGCATCACACGTCATCTCTGGATGTGGTATTGCTCACTAGTTTTGCACGTATCTGTACATCTTTATAACAGAGTTCCTGAGTATTCTTACTTGTTTCTTATATTTGTATTTCCCCTTATTAATCTATTGCATGCTAGTTTATAAAATTTCATAATATCATGACTTGGCCATTTCACACAGCTTGGCAACTGACCAATTTGCTTTTTTTCTAAATGCATTATTATGCTTTCTTGGTATATGACTGAAATTGTGGATTGAAAATGCTTCTAGAATTCAATGTAGGTGTTCCTTGTTTGTGTTGAAAAATCTAAATGCTGTTTGTTGCCTGTGGCAGCCATCACCCTGCTTTTATTTGAATTCTGTTTGTCAAACTTCACTGCAATTTTTCATTGTGATCAGAAGAGTTTCCAGTTTCTAACTAAATTCCTTTCATGTCAGTCTGTTCAGGGACAGGTCTCTGGTCCATGGTTGTGATTATTCTTTGTTGTTTGTGTGTGTGTGCAGGAGGGAGACTCAGTATTTTTAGCTTCTGGTATCAGGTATGTGAAGAAGCTAATTCCTTTCTGTCACCAAGTTCACTGCAGGACAATAAATGGGGATGGAACCAAGGAGTCTTACATAAACTTTTTGCCTGTTTCTGTATTTCCCCATCTCCTCAAGCGCTTTTAAAATGGAGAGGTGTCTAGATGTTGCCTCATACATGAAGATGCCACAAAATCATAGCAGAATAATAATAAAACAGCAAGCTTGAGAAACTGTTACCTTTCCTGTTGGGTTTGGCTTTTTTTTTTTTTTTTAGTTAATTCTCCTGAAAATGAATTGGACAGAGACTGGTTACCTCATTAATGAATACTTGTATAATCCTTAGAAACTTGTGAATGAAAACCTTGATTGAACTTCAGAATCGGTGATAGTGATGGTCATCTTTGTTCATGCTCATTTTCCTTATTGGAGCTGCCTGTCGTTGTCTATCCTCACTTGTACTTCAGCACTTTCTTCTTTGCACATAACAGTCTCACCAGCTTGGATTTTAAAAAAGAATATGAATACTTTGGTGAGACCAATTGTCCACGTAGCCCATAGCTCTGTTCCAATAGCAGCAGCCTTCCCCAGCATCCGCCTTCACTGACTTAGGGGTCTTGGATATACATTCCCTCACCTTTATCTTGTGTTAATGGACAGACTTTGCAAGAATTTCTTCTTCTTTGCTGTACAGTATAGTGGTTGAAGCTTATCACTATTGAACTGCTTTTAGCCTGGGCCCTTCTCTTACATGATCTACTTTCTTTTGCATTTGATAAAATTTGCAGTGCTCTCATATTTATGACCACTGAGTATTTTAAAAGTCAAATTTTCTCCTCTTGCTGGTTATCTATAATGCTGATATCCCACTTGAAAGTATTGATCCTAATTCCATAGAAGTGCTGAAACATGATGTGTATGTGCTGGTCTCCAGAAAGGTCCAAGGTTTCCCAAGGAGTTCACCTGAGTCCGAAGCTGTCCGGGTGTCTCCTTACTGTCAGCCTTACTTGCCTTACTCCATCGTGCCCCACTGGGAGGGCTGAGTCTGCATAGATCCTGCTCTGCTTGTGGCCATGGGCAGAAATGGGAACTGAGGAGATGTTGTTTTTACTAAAAGTTTACTTTGTAACCTTTGGCTTGTTTTGAAATGTAAAAGTTAATTATTTCTAAAAATAATTTCCTATCCTAATTAATTGCTCACCTTAGAACTCACCTCAGATTCTTCTTTTTTCTGTTAAAAAAGAATTGGTTGAATTATGCTGTGATTTTCATCTTGGCAGTATCCTCAAAGAATCGTAATTGATCAGAGCCGAGCTTTTTTCCCTCTTCTGGAAATAGATCAAATTTATTTTAATCAAGTAAAGTTAATTTTGTTGTTCCTCTTTTTGATCTTAAGAGAGCAGTCTCTTAACTCAAGTTTGTGTAAACTCTCTGGTACGCTAGGGCACATGCATGACTTTCTGTGTTAGAATTACACTTGTGACCAACCCTAGGAGTCTGCCTTGCCCTGAACCTGTTTGTGAAAAAGTCTCTTTTGAGTTCTGTGAGTGATCTGGGTATCATGATTTTCTGCCCTTCTAGATACATATCCCTCTCTTTTTAAATAATATCTTCAGTAGTGGTTGGATATAAAGTGAAATTGTCTTCTCTCTCACTAAAACTTCTTTCTTTAACCTCAATTTTTTAAGTAAATATCTGTGTTTTGTAAAGTTGTCTTAGTTAAAAAGCCTTATTGATGTAGCTGCAAAATTTGAGTTTAGGTAGAAGCGTGTAAATTCATCATTCATAATTCTGCATTTGTCCTGCTACATGTACATGAAGAATTCTATTTTAAATATATTACTATAATGCTCTGGATTGTAAAGTAGAGCTTTCTAGTAATCTCATTATGCTAAGGCTTTAACCATCTAAGCTGAGGTGGTGCTAAAAGCCTTACAACCTTAAGAAGCTAATTAAGGACAAGGACCTCTTGGTCTTGAAATAAAGATCAAGAAGCACAGTGCTTGTTCCAGGGAGTTTAACAGCAAACTTTATATACATCATTCCAATAAAAAATGGATGTACGCTGTAAAGTTGCAATATGAATTTCCTGGAAAAAACTCTCTTCAGAGGTATACAAATATTTCAAAGAGGAGGAGCTCTGTAATATATTTACTCTGGGGTTTTTTTTTTTGTTTGTTTGTTTTTGGGGGTTTGTTCAGTGTTGCTTGATAGAGAAATAATTATTTTATGTATACTAAAGAATATTTGTTGGACTTAGTCAGTTAGTCCTGTGCAAGCATTTAATATTGAAGACATTATTTTCAGGTTGGGTTGGGTCTGTAGTCAGATGAGTTACACACTCCCACATCCCAAAGGATGCTGGCATAGGCAGGCTTTGGTTTGTACAAACGCCATTGTGTGCAACGTTGAAAACTGCAGGTTTGAGGTTTTTTGGTTAAAATTTTCATGGATAAAGATAATCTCTGGAATTCTGACAGAAGAGCCTAGCATGGCCAAAATGATCTTACTATGATTGGAAGCTGCCGAGATCTGGCTCATCTTAATTATTGGGGCTGAGGAGTGGGTTGGGGTGGTTGAAGGGTGGTGTTTTTTGCTGTTTGACCTCAAAACAATTAAGAGCTTTGGGGAAACTTAGAAAATCAATTTTGGCAACTTTTTGGGAGCACTTGAAATAAGCGAATTTTCAGCAGCTGTGTGAGGGAAAAATCATCAAAACTGAAACAGTAGGGGCCCAAATTAGTTTGCAGTGATGTGCACGCAAGACAGAAATGTGCTTTGGAAATGTTACATAGGAATTGGATAGCTTTGGGACACCTAAGCTTTCATTCCTGAAAGGGGAGAGTCAGAGATGATCCCCCATCTGTTGGCCCAAGGATTACCGCTGCAGGGATTATTTGCAGAAATATTCTGCAGTAGCAGCCGAGATCTATTGATTATTTCTCACACATGTACTGTGGATTCAGAGAGCAAGATGAGCAAATCCTTGTTTTTCTTCTCAGCAGAAATGTCAGGGAACAAACATTGGCTACCTTTACCAGAATTTCTGCTAGCTAAAATAAAAAGCTTTAAGGGAATTGGAAAGCTCTATAAACTAACTGAAAGGAAATGTTAGTGGGTTTGTTTGGCTTGTTTTATAGTTATTATGTATGCCTGTGCACCAATACAACTTTTTTTCTGAAAATTGCCCATAACAAAGTGGAAGATTGTGTTCAAACAACATTATTCTGGTTTTATGCTTTATTGCCCTTCCGTTTTCCTCTACTGTTACTCACACTGCCATGAAAGAGATTATATTAATTAGTTTATTGTATCTAACTGAGGTATTCATGGTGTGGAAGTTAAAGGTGATCCTAGAACTGATTTTTAGATCATCATCTTTAGTATTTTTAGCAGTTTGTCGACAAGAATGGACAATAGCACATTAGAAAATGATTCATAATTTTTCTTCAAAGTTTAAGAAAAGTGTTTAGTGCTTTTTTCATCAATTAGCAGCAGGAGAGCAAATTATAGTTATATTAAACTGTGCATGCTATATAAATCACAAATCTTGTTAGCAAGGAATTAACATCATAACTGGTAATTTAAAAATTGCCTTTAGCTCTGAATAAGGATTGGCTGTGTGCATATTTTAATGGTCTTGAAGAAGTAAAAATAGATCTCTAGAAGAGAGCCTTTCTGGTGGTAGTGAAATGAACTATCTGCTCTTTTATGAAGTAGCAGTGTCTGTCTTAGTTGTGTAATGGCAATGTGCTATGGAAAAGGCTGGCTATCTTTTCCTTGATTCATGGTGCTGATTCTAGATTAAAAACCAAAAAGATGTGTTTTTTTTAAATAATGGCAAGACTGGATTGTATCACCAAAGGACGTAGACAACTTGTTCTCTCAGTTTTGTTGGCTGTTCAGGTACAGATGCATGAAAACTGCATGACTTCTCAGGTGTGGATTAATAATAAGGAAGTCAAGGAGGTTTTTTTTCCCTCCAGCATATCAAATATGTTTGGTATGTTTCTGAGACAACAGACAAATTGCAGAGTTGCACGCTCCAAGACTTTCCTCCTGCTGGCTAATGAAGTAGAACAAGACATAGAAGAAAAATACACCTTTTTTATTGGTTTGCTGTATCTCATTAATTATCTTGTAGATTCTTTCAGTGTACTGACAACCTCAAAATGGAACCTATGCAAACAGTAAAATGTGGTTTGCGGTGTATGTGGAGTTCTGAGGTTTTGAGGGTTTTTTTATTTGGTTTTTTCCTGGGAGGGTAGGAGAGTAGCATTATGCATATCATTAATATAAATTACAGTCAGCCCACTTACAGTGATGACATTCCATTCCAATATTCCCTTTAATGATTATACTCAGTCAGTCTTATTTTCTTGCTGGCCTCATGTCCATCCTTTTTGCTCCTCACAATAGATGGAAAATACTATATGAAGAACACCTTTACCTTCAAAAATGGCTTATTTTAGTGTGTTAGCATGTTGTATCCTCTTTTATCCAGGTCAGTTCATGCTCTTTTACTTGGGTCAGATCATATTCTCATATACTTTGAGGTCTCAAAAGCATTTTAAGACTGTCCTTCCTCACTGCTACTGGTAGCTTTGGTCCAAGAGAAATATGTTTTGCAACTATTTTTCTGCTCTTGTGTAATAATGCTGATAATTACTTAAAGACTCTTCCCAATTTGTTGCAGTTAGGCTTGATCAAAGACTGGTATAAACAGACATTATGGCTGGGCACTTACTTGTGTTTATTAATCTCTTATGGCTTAGAGGACTCAATTAGAAGTGAAGAACACATAATGATTGTGTGCAATGCAGAAGAATAAACCAAATAATTTCCACAACCTCTTTAATTTTTAAGATACTTTCCATTTGGTTAACAGATGTGTTCTGTGTTCTTCAAGCTATTTCCCATTCTGTTTATAAATTTTTAATGTTTCTGTAAGCCACAATGTGTAGGAATTAGATGCAAAATTCAAATTCATGTTCCGGATGGCTTTAAAGGAAGAGCCACTATTTTTCATGTCTCTCTTTCTTTGTTGTTTTCACTCTACCTGTTTGTTTTGTCATTTGGAAGGTGTTTAATGCAGCCTTTGGAGGGATGAGAGATAGCTGTGAGGAAAGATTAACCTTACAGTGACTTGGACCTGTTTTCTTTGTCAGCGATAGAGAGGTCCATAACAGACTATTCCTGCTAGAATTTGTAAGGTTTAGTCGGGGCCAGTGAAAGGAAAAAAAATCCCCCTGATATTGTATCGATCCCGGACAGCCATAATGTGTTGCACAGGGTGTATGGTATTTCAGAGCAGAAACAATATTCTTAATAGATCCTTTGAGGAGAAAGATACATATTTAACATACCTGTCATGCTGAACATTTTCCTGTATACATGGCTGTGATGTATCAAGTCAGCTCTTGGTGTGAACCTGTGGGACCCAGTAGAGCTTTCCTGAAGCAGCGTGCAAGAAAAAAACTGGTAGTGTTGGAAAAGATACAGATTCTTAAACGTCTAAAGTAAGTGGATTCTGAATTCTAAATTAGGTTGGAACAGGATTATCCTAATATAATTTTTACATATTCTGTAAATAATGTTTAAGAATCTATTTTCAGTTGGGGAAGTTGTATTTAAATGTACCTTTTTCTGTTGTTACCTATTGTTGTGATAGCTCATGTTCTGTGATGCCCTTGTGCTCCTCCCTGGCCTGCACCAGGGTTTCAGAGTTCTGTCCCCAGGTTCCCTGGGAGTGCAGACCCTTGGGCTGAGCACCCAGGTGGGATGTGTAGGAGCCAGTTGCAATATCTTCTGCAAAATAACATGGGGAGGTTTCTTGTTTGTTTTTTTGGGGAGGCAGAGGAGGGGGACAGTTAGTATAAAACTATTCTGGCCTGTGCTGCACCTCTTTAGTATGAATTTGTTCTCTTTGCTGTTTGTTGCATTCGACACAAAGGTTTGCGTACTACAAAACTCAAGATCCCCACCAACTAAGAATTCCACAAGCAACACTGATCCTAGAATATACTGTGACTATCACACTGTTTAATAGTAAACACTTTGGACCAAAAATACGAAGTTGCCTAACTCAGAGACATATTTTTTTTTTTTGATTGGTGTACTTTTCTTTGCTAGACAGCAAGTGTATAACTTCTATTTTTGTTATTTTTTTACTTTTAAATGTCAGAGCAAATGTTGATAAAGGATCCTCGTTCAAACCACAGATAGTTTTTCCTCAATTTTTTTCCTCCTGAAATTCTCAGCTCTAGATCACTTCTAAAATATCATCAGCATTGCATTCCCACGAGTGCCTCATCTTTTGGTCCACCTCTTGTATTTTGTTTTCAGTTGATAGCAACCCCAAAACTGGGCACAGGATGTAGCCCTACATCCCTGCTCTGGGGGAGCTGCCCAGGGCTTGCAGGAGGTGTCACCTCCCAGCCCAGCCAGGGCAGTGCTGGAGTGCAGCCTGGGGTCCCTCCTGAGCAGTGTCAGCTTGGCATTGCACTCAGGCACTTCTCCATCACATTGCTCTCAGAACCGGTCAGATCACGTTGATTTTCTTTTCCAAGTTTCCCACCTTTCAGTGTGTGACTGCTCCTACAACATCTAATGATGTGGAGCATGATTGATGAGCCCTCACCAGAGCCATATTCCTGTGATGCAGATGATGAGAGGAGATTTCTTTATTGCTTTCTAACTTCATCTATGAACTCATCACACAGAGCTACAGTATTTGGGGTATGGTCTTTTTGAACTATTTTTTTCCCTTTTAATTTTTTTTCTTGAGCATAGGTGTCTGTGTGGTCATGGCATTTTTCCCAGTTTTTTAATTGTTTGTTTATTTTAATCTAGTCATAGTTCCTTAAGGGGAAAATGAATTGGAGACGGTTGAATAAGTCTAATAAAGTGATTTGAGAACTGCTAGAAAACATGGAGAAAATGAGTGTCTTTTACTTCTTTGTGAATCATCCTCCAAGACACTTGTGCCTATGTTTGTTTCTTCAGACATATGATTTCTTTTGAACTACTTCATAACTAAATGTACTGACAGCATCAGCCACAAGAATAGGTTGACCTTGCAGATCATCAGTGTTATGACACTGTTATTTTATAATCCTGCAACAAAAAGCTGAGGCAAGGAAGTTTAAATGATGCTGGTGAGGACAGACTGGCACTGGCAGTTTTTGGTTACTGGTGTGCAGCTTGGGCTCATTGTCCCTTCTGAAGAACATTTGCATGGAAGTTACCCAGGGATCCTCTGTTTTAAAAAG
This sequence comes from Setophaga petechia, assembly GCA_024362935.1. Classification (NCBI taxonomy): domain Eukaryota; kingdom Metazoa; phylum Chordata; class Aves; order Passeriformes; family Parulidae; genus Setophaga; species Setophaga petechia. The sequence continues at coordinate 11,846,536 of JANCRA010000006.1, forward strand.
CCTTGTTTAGTTCTACTGAAGGTTAATAAAGCCTTTTCTATTTGCTGAGTTTAAAAAAAAGGAAAGGGGGAAAAAAAAGAAAAGAAGGCATAACAGATGACTTTATTGGTACACATATATTATAGTTGCTTTGACATTTATGTTTTCCATACTGATAGATGAATGATTTCTGTGCAAGTAAATCAATTGCAGCAGAAGGAGCAGCACCAGAAGTCTCTCTGGTCTAAAACAACAGAGGTTTTGAAGTATTTTGAAATACAATTTAACATGTTTTTCTTCTAGAAGAGTTCAGTGGGGTTTTTTGCTCCTAAAAAAATCTTACAATTTTGCAACCTGGTGTTTAATGTAAATATTCATTCAAATTTCAAGGACCTGCTGACCTTAACTTCTGAAGAGTAAAGTAATTCACTGATTTTCTTTCCACCTATTTAGTGTTCCCTTCTTTTTAAATCACTCTCTCTTCTGCCTAATTCTGAATATTGTAATCCAGACTTCACTTCAAGATTCAGTAAAATTATTGTAACTTGTTATGTTTTTCTCCAGCAGATAGCAATAATTTGTTATTCTTATCATAGTTGTTTTCTTAGGTAATGCATGTTTAAAAATATTTTCTTGCAATCATTTACAAAACGAGAAGGGAAATTGTGTAGAAAGAATGTTCTAAGAATCATAACGATCTTAGAAATAATTAGGTAATGCAGTGATTAATTTCATGATTGGCAGTCAAGAAAAAACATTAGTATGTGTTATGACAGAGTTTGTAGGAAAAGTATTTAAAGAGATTTTGAAAAATCTGTACCAGTACTTTTGATGAAAAATTCTGCCTTCACACCACAATTTGAATAGCAAAACATTTACTTGGTTTTGCTGGCCCCCTGTGGGTTCCCAAATGATTATTCCATCTTCCCTAACTGTGAAGCTGTATGAAATGCTAATATTACAGCAACAATCTACTGTTACAAAATAGCAGTGACTAATATGTAAACTCAAGTGTACAGTGAATTTATAGAATACATTAGTCTTAAATCTGTAAGCTCCATATGGTCTTTAGGGAATCTGTGAGACAACAGTGGAATTAAACTGTATGTAAAAACACCTAAAGCTCTGAGGTTCCTGTTCCTCTGTCCTGACCCAGGTGCTGAATTTGGAACAGCTCTTATCAGACTGATGTAATAATTCTGTTCTGGGAAGGTCTGTACTGAACGATAGAGCTCAGTTGCTTTGATGCAGGTGTCTAATGCCATTTCACATGTTCTGGGACAGAAAAAACATGTGTAGGCATGGGAACGTCAGCCCGACACCAAGGCTTGTAAAATGGTGGTAGACACGTGTGTTCAGGTAGCTGATGTTCAGCTGTTTTGTCCAGAGTATTATTCAGAACAAAGATTGCTAATGGGAAGCAACTGACCAAAACGTCCAGACTGATCAGTCAGCTTTGATGCAGTTGTAACAACAGGCAGTGCTGATCTGAGAAGATGAAAACCAGATTTTGATGCCTTCTCTGGAGGGTGAAAGGACAAAGAAGGACCTTTAATAATTATTTTTAAAGAGAGACATTTCCTTCATTGAAGTGCTTTTTTTATTCACCTTTACTTAAGGTTTCCTGTATCAAAGCATAGCTGTGGGAAGGAAAATGCATGGAAAGCAGTAGGAGTTCTGCTGATTTTGAGGAAGAAAGCTTTGATCACTAGTTATTAACTATCCATCTAGAAGAAGTCTGTCCCTTGCTCTACCTTGTGTGCCCTCATGAAGTGTCTTTCATTGCCTCTGTTCCCATAAAACTGGAGGCTCTCAGATGAGATATTTACATTTCTCTATATAGAACTGACATCTCTGTGACACCTTTCCTTCAGGTAATGTTTGTTCTGGCACCTCTTTGCTCTGCTTTCTCCCACGGTGAGCTGGTCTGGGGCTCTGGGAGGCTAGTTTGTCTGTTCCAGAGATGGCTGCATTTCAATATGCTCTGAGAATATAGGCACTAAAGCAGTCGGGGTAAAGATAAATAAATCATAAATTAATGTATATTATTCATGTTGTTCTCTTGGAAGACTGCTCAATGATGCAAAGTTCTACTGTTGAAAATCTGCAGTGTTGAAGATTATGACAGTATCTGAGTATCTGGCTTGCACATTAAAGTATGGGTTTTTAAATAACTATTTTCTACACTAGCTAAATGTTACCAATCAGGGAAGTGACATAAAAAAATTACTCTTAAGCTAATGCTCTTTACAGTTTTACCGTGCATTCTGTATCACAGAAATTTCTTCGAAATAAGTACTGCAGCTTTCAAAAAATCTCCTTTACAGACACATTATATTCTGAATTAACCTCTGCAAAATCATTTGTCTCCTTAAAAGTGAAGGCAGTGCAACTTTTTGTGTGGCCTGTTGTTCCAAGTGTGGCCTCACTGGTGGCCATAAGGCAATTTCTGAAGGGAGCTGACACCCACGGCCATGAACTGCCTTGTGTTGTTCCCGTTATTTACAACCTTTAATTCAAGGCATTGCAGCAAGAAACTGATACCATCAGCTCAAACAGAATTTTGCTTTTTCCCTCCTTAGAAGTGACATTGACCTGTGGGGAAACGATGGATGCCCAGGCAGTTGCAATACAGCACACTCAAAGGCCAGAGTAGTAAAATGTATTATTAAATGTCAATGAATGCATTTAGGCATTGGGATGCAGAAAAGGCATCTTATTTTCCAGACTCAGATTGAAGAGAACAGAAAGCACACAGATCTATGGCAGAGACATAAATCAATGAAGGATGCTTTTAAAAACTGTATACATCTGGAAATCCTTTAAAATGTCTTTTGGAGGGCTGGAAGAGATAGTAATTAATTTTGCATTGGCTGCTTGTAAAATATACACAATTAAGCAAGAGTCTTCAGCCTCCAGGTGATTAAGATTGAGGAACTGGAACAGGTATGAATACAGGGCCATTTTCCTGTCAACAATGGCATGAGTAGAGCCTGTGCAGGGTGTCTACGTCAACCCTGAGCTTGTGGGAGGAAATTACCAGTTACAGAACTGGAGCACAGTTCCATTTTTACTGAAACCTCCCAGGGGATTATATTTTGCCTCCTAAGGGATGAGTCTGGGATTATGGATATGAGATAGTTCTATTAATTGAACAATAGCAAAAATAGTCTCCCATTCTTACTTTGGGCAAGGTTTCAGTAAAAGGGCTTACTTTGTATATTATTTGATGCCCAAAACATGCTAAGTGCAATGGTAAAAATAACTAGCAGTCAAAGATTTTATAAAGATGATGGATCTTGACACAGCAGGTAAGAATAGCTGCAGCAGAAGAGAGAATAATAGAGAGTAAGGTTTTCAAACTACTCATTGGTGCGTGATTTTTTTTTTGGATGGAAGGATGAATGGTTTATATGTTAGGCGGTGAACTAAGCCTTGCGATTTTAATGAGGTCCAGACTTTCTCAGACGGAGGAAGAGCAAAAGTTCTGCTTTTGGTGTTATTTCTGGATCACTATCAATAGTGCAAAATCCTAGTTAAAGGCAAGACTAACTTCTAACAATGCTGCTGCTTTATTAATAAAAAAGTTTGTAGTTTCACAGTAGTGAATGACAACCATATTTCGCTGGTCAAGGTCTTAAATGCTATTTTGTCCGTTCTAACTCAATTTCTTTGTTAGATTCATGAATGTCATGCCAACTTCTTTCTTCAACTCTAATTTCGTCTTGATTTTTTTTTCCAAGGAGCACACTTGAATAGAGACAGATGGCACCTGATACTGTCAAACGTGAGGGCTTTTCTATAAGTGATTTATAGCTGTGGCTCTTTCTGTATTTTGAGCATGTAGCTTTGCAATTTAGATATTATATAGATTAAGTGCTTTGCCTCAGGATCTGCTGCATGGCCATGCTACTCTAACTACTGTGCAAGTTTGTGCAAGGATACAGTTGCTCTTTTGAAGTTAAAAAGTTTTTTGCTATTCCAAGCTTATTTCAGCAGAATAGAACATCCTATGTCATATAACACATAGGTGAATGTTTGTCTTGGTTTATGCTGTTTTCACAGCTTTTGTAATCTTTTCACAGTTTAATTTTGCCTTCACTGTCTAAAGTCATGCAGCTCAGTAACAGTTGTGCCTGCACTAAATGGCTGAGTTAAAAGGCAGTATTAATGCTTGGGAAACTCACAGGGGTATATGCACATGTTCTTCTATTTGGATTGCATTAAATGAGTTTTCAGAACCATATGGCAACGTACCTTAACTATTCTTTCTGAAAGAGTCTAACTGTTGCAGCCTTCTGTTCTAATTAGTTACATCTTCTGAGCTTTACCAATTCACTGGAAAAACTCCATGCTTAATATTGGTTAAATTTTACCCAAATGCCTTTTGTTCTTGTGGGTGTATTTTAATAGTGTGCGTGTGAAACGCAGATCGCTTCTTAGTTACTCGCTTTGCTTTAAATATCTCCCCAGACAATACAGCACTATTTGGAAACAGTTACCATTGTTTATTACTGTGAGAAGTATTTCCCCTAAATAGCTGGGGTTTGATGAGTTGTAGAAGTCTCACAAATATGCCTTCTTTGAAACAAGAAAGAGATTGCAGATCTGCAGTGAAATATATTACCTATGATCATTCCACCCTCTTGGGGACAGGGAAAAGTGTAACGTGGGTGTCAAATAGGAGTGTGCTAGCCCATCATTTACAGGTGTTGGAATATTCTTCTGGAATATGTTCTTTATAAAGGACTTAGTGTTATATAAAGGATTTGTCATTTATTTAACTGCTTTTTAAAACAGTAAAATAATTCTCACTACATGAGTAAAGTATAATGGGGTTTTGCAAACACAGCAGCATGTTCTCGACCACTGAACTGAGCTCTGCTGTATGCACTTTTCATTGGCAACTGGGATAATATTGGGGAGGTTTGTATTGTTCAACCTGTTAAAGGTGGCACTGTCTTCACTGTGTGTAAATTTGAACTTGCATCTTAAATGGGAGTACCAAACTTATTGATTTTGTTACCCAAAACAATTCAGAAAATGGAAGAAGTGCTAAAAGTTGGTTAGCATGATCCAATGAAGACAGGTATTTCTTTATAGAAATTTGTAGGCTCTTTGTGTGTAGAAAAGGGAAAATACCTTTTCATCAGTAAAAAGAAAACTCCATCCTCTTGCTCCCAAAGGCACTGTGCAAGTAAGAATAATGTAAGATGTAATATCAAATCAATCACATTTACATTTCAAAAGCATCCTTTGTAAAAGTGCCCCAGAGGGCTGAATTCTGCTAATAAAAACACAAATAAAATGAAATATTTAACAAGCTATATCAAGCACAGGTAGGTTGTGCATGTTTTGTAAGTCTGACCTTAAAAATGAACAGGAAATCAGAATTTTTTCAAAGAAAGTTTAAAAAATCCAATGTCTAAAGGTAAGAACCAAAGAATACAAACAGATATTGGCCTGAACAAGAGAGAAGAAGTGATCATGGGTGTGAAACTCCACAACACTGCATTGAGGAGTTGATGTGCTGCCTGGACCAAAAAAAAAAAAAAAAAAGAGAGCCTTCTTAATTGCTTGCTTGATATAAGACTAAAGTTGTAGGATCAGACACTCAGAATTCAAACATTTTCTTCAATTTATTTCCACATTGTCACAACTGGGTTGTATTTTCAGTCAGGCTTTGGAAAGGAATGAATAAAGACTGGAGATTTATGTTTAAAAGGGCTTGCAAGGGCAGGTGGCCTTGGATGGCCTTTGATCCAAGGACATTGTGAGCTGGCCTTTCATCATTATAATTTTCATCCTTTTCTTTAGCATCAAAATCGTTCATTTTAAAGGGTTTAAAACAGGACAGACCACACACGTGTGTTTAATGTTACTGTCTCTCCTTAATTTCTTCAGAGCCTTTTGGGTTGCTCTTCAGGTGACTTTATTTAAAGATATATTTTTCTTTTTTGTTGGAAAAACCAGTATTTTTTGCCCTGTATTTTTGCTAATAGATATTGTTCTGAATTGGACTAAAACTGTTGCTGCCAATGGGGAAGCAGAAGTTGCCCTTTGTCTGGGAATGCCATTATGAAACAGAGATGCTCTTTTACAGAGCAGATGGTAGAGTGACAGCAGCTTCCACTTCAAACACAAGCAAGCACAGGGTGCATGTGGGCAGAAGGTTTCATTGCAAATGATTTTATGAAGCCTTGGATATACAGGTGAGAGAGAAAGTAGATGGGGTACTGGAGCAGTAAGAGAGAGCTGTATTTAGTGCACTGGAAATTGTCACAAAATCCCTTGCGTTCAAGTTCAGAGTAAAAGTCAAAAAATCCTGGACTAAGTGTCAGCTAGAAAGAAGTTTGGTACTCTGAGTAAAGAAAGTAACTCCTTTTACTTTGATTTGTGTTGCATTCAAGGCAAATTTGTGTGTTTGGGGTTTTTTTTTTTTGGGGGGGGGGAATTGTTTTGTGTTGTTTTATTGTTTGGGAGGATTCTTAGTTTATTTGCTTGGTTTTTATTTTTTCTCATTTTTTTTTATTATCAGACAGAATTGCATGAGATACTTTGTTCCATTATAAATTTCTCCTCCTGATCAGAACATACTGCAGCACTCCTGAGCTGGCTGATGAATTCTGTCAAAAAGGATTATCAGAAATATGAATTCTGTTAATTTTCTGTTGTCTCTCAATTGTTGCTGTAAACAAAACCCTAACACTTTCTCCTTGGAAGCATTTGGTTCCTGGTAACAGGAAATGTGTTTATGTATAAGTCTGTTGTGGCTTCTGACTTGTGCTGGTCCATGATAAGGCTTGGGCTTGGTGGCTGGGTGGTGGCACTGGTGCTGGTGTGTGAGCACTGTAATTGTGACCTCTGCAGACATTCAGACACCCTACACTGACTCGCTTTTCCTGTGGACATATCGCTACCTGACCCTCCTGATGAATCTCTCTGTTCTCTCTCTCTGCTTCTCTCTGTCAATGAGAAGCAATGAGAACAGACAGCAACAGACTATCTAAAGTTTCTTAATGAGTAAAAAGTCATTCCATCAGTAATGGAATTTACACAACGTGCTTGCCTCAGGATGGGACTCCAGTGTCATTGTATGTTTCCCTCCTTCCTTCCACACTACAATGTCTCTTGCTTTTCTGGCTGTTTCCTCACAGCCTTTACAAAAGAGCATCTCCTTGCTGTACTTCTGACATTTTCCTTAGTGTATTCTGGTTCTTTTTCTTTGTAGCAGGGCTTTCTCCAACCAGTGCTGTGGGAGATCCTGAGCTCCAGGAGGCCTGGGTTACCTGGCTAGTCTGTGTGTATGGGTATGGACCAGAAGTGCAGTGGGTGTAGGTAACTTCTGAGTATGCTCTGTCAAGAAGATTTTCATGAAATTTGCAAGGAGATCTGACTATTGAAAGTGGTGAATAGACAGGCAGGTTAGAGGCATCTGTGATTTCTTTTCTTAGAACAGCAAGCTAAAAATAATAAATGAGAGGGACGATGCTGGAAAAATACTGGAATGCTGCTCACTACTTCTGGCCCTTCAGCTGGATCTTGTGTCACTGCAGACTCAGTCAGTTCCTATTTGTTTCATGCAAGTATTAAGTGCTTTCTATTCTAGTCAAGTCTTTAGTGGCAGACCTGTTTTTGCAGCTGATGGTTTTCATAGCAAGGACAGACCTAGGTAGGGCTCACAGGTTTTCTTTGTGTTTAGGCTGACAGATCAGGTGTGAATATCATGGCACACAGGGTCACAACAACCCCATGCAGTGCTGCAGGCTCAGGAAGAGTGGCTGGAAGGTCCCTGGTGTGAAACCTGGGGCTGTTGACTGTCAGTCAGCTGAACATGAGCCACTGTGCGTCCAGGCGGCCAAAAAGGCCAGTGGCAGCCTGGTCTGTGTCAGCAGTAGTGTGACCAGCAGGACCAGGGCAGGGATTGTCCACCTGTACTCAGCACTGGTGAGGCCAGACCCTCCTGTGTCCAGTTTTGGGTCCCTCACTACAAGAAGGACACTGAGGGGCTGGAGTGTGTCCAGAGAAGGGATGGAGCTGGTGAAGAGCCCTGGAGAGTGAGTCCTGTGGAGAGTGTCTGGGGGGGCTGGATGTTTTAAAGTCGTGGTTGTTGTACTTAGGGACATGATTTAATGGTGGACTTGATGGAGTCAGATAAGTGGTTGGACCTGATGATTTCTAAGGTCTTTTCCAGCTGAGACATTGATGTGATTCTATAAGTCAATGGGCAAATAATGGTTGTCCTTCTCTCCAGGCATCCCTTCCTTCTCCCTACTGTATGCATCTACTTCCTTCTCTGTTTCTTGATGATATCCTAAATTCACATGTCAGCTTCTTTATTACTCAACCTAACTTCCAGCCTGGTTTGCTTTTTACCCTTTATTTGCATGTACATGGGCAAATTCACCTCCTTCTGAAGAGGAAGTTTCCTTTGTATCGTGACTCTGCCCTCAGGAGCTCTCACCCTGTGCATGTGTGTCACTGCTGTCAGCTCAAACACAGACCATTAGCACCAGGGGGCTTTTTACCTTGGGGTGCTCCCTTGGTGTCCTACATTATTCTAAACAACATCAACCTGTAGTTTGTCTGTCTGTGCTTGGGTCTGTGGAATATGAAATGTTAAGGCCCATTAAGTTTTTGCAGCAATTGGATTTTTTGCTGGAAGCCATCTTGGGTATTTTAAGCAATGTAAGGATGAGTATAAACTGAGTGGCATTTTGAAGTTTTCTTTCACTTGAACTCTCATCTCAATTGAATTGCAGTGAAATTGTAGCAAAACATCTCATCTAATTGTTAAATAGTTCAGAGGCAAAGCTCAGTTTTAAATGAAATTTGCAGGATATGACAGCTCATAAGAGTCTTAGTAGGGGTGAGGCATAGATTTCACTGGCAATCTTCCTGTAGTTTGTAAAAAATTCAGTGATTGGTTTTGAAGCAATTAGAACTAATTGATCAGAAGTTATTATTGTCCACAAAAGACAGGGTTTTGTGTGAAATTAATAAGGAAATAAAGTGTCGGAGGATAGCATTTCCTTTAATTTATCTTGCTTTATAGGAATATTATAGTCTTTCCCACTTCCCCTGCAATTCCTGTCCTGTTGTATGTATTTTCAAACCAGTGAAGTTTTGGAACAGCTTTTAGAACTACAGTGATGAAAAGTGGTTTTGTGAGGTTGGAAGGGATGCCCAACTGAGCCAGCTCATTTCAGGGCGACATCTTCAGAGTCAGCCTGCTGTGCTTGCTTCATGTTTGTACATTAAATATTTCTATACCAGAAAAATACTCACTATCAATTAGCAGAGCATTTCAGTCATGAGAGTTTCTACACGGAAGGTGAATTGGTCTTTGACTTCTGAAATAAATGAGTTTGTTTGCTTGCTGGATGCTGTTTTTACTGGCAAACTCAAGCTTTTTTGAGGGAGAGCTGTCTTTTGACGTATGGTCTGAAATATGTACACATTTTAATAGTGTGTTTTATCCATACGTTGCTTTGTTTTTGCTTGAACTATTTTGTTCACATTCATTAACTTGACATTTGCATCTAAATACTTTGTAACTCTAGAGAAAATAGGATCAAGGGGATAATGACAAATCAAGATAGGTAGATTTGGCCCATACCTTGTCATTGGTTTACACTTCTTTTCTGTATACCATAGGCTTTTCTTGAGGGCAGGACACAGGAGAAAAACACTGGCACTATGTGCACCTTTAACAAACATGGAAGAAATCAAAATGGAGAATCTGTTTTTTAAGGGTATGGAAACATATCCTTACTTTTTCAATAAGGGATGCATTTGAGGTAATTTACTCTTATCTCAACTAATGTGAAGTATGTGAAGGAGAAATGAAAGGATATTAATTTCAGAACTTATCTTTTATCTGCTAACAATATCTAAGTCTTTCTCTGAGCAGTTGAAGTGTTAGGCAGTTCAGGAGCTTGCTTTGCTCTGTCTTTGCTAGGTATATATAATTTGAGTATTTATGAAAGGAATATTATCCTGCACGATGACATTTTTACCCTCCTCTTTTCTGTTTATTTACCAGTCAATAGTGTTATTGTAAAGCCAGAAATTCTTGACCTTGAAAAATATAAACTGTGTTTTAAATTTCTGTCATCTTGCTGATAAAAAACGAGGGGATATTTCCCAACAAATTTATAACAGGATGCTGTTTGAATTAAGTAGTTTCAGACTCTGGGCAAAGTTAGGTTTCAGTGAAGTGGGTACAGTTTTGGCAGAAGTGTGCAGGTCCATGATGGCACATGCAGTTATTCTGAATATGGTATAGATGGGCTCCAGGCAGAAACTTAGTAACAGTTCCTCACTCCACATCAGCCTTTGGGTTCTAAATAGTCACTGCTTTGGCCTGAATTTAAGCCACAGAAGTTGAGAAACTGAGGACCCTGGATCCCTTTTGGATCTTCCATTTGGGATTCTTTGAATTCTGCTAATAGTTGTAGTGCAGAGACGACTTGCCAGTCGCAGTTTGGAGAAGGAGACTAACAGGTACAGCAGCGTTGTGGGCAGGTCTGCAGTGTTTGTCTTGCATTTGAACACAGATCAGTCTCCAATTTCTGTGGTGTGCAGGAGTACTTTAGGAAATTTATTATTTGCCCTTTGAGTGCTCCAATTTTTGAGATGCTGGGAAAAAAGGAATCTCAGTTATGCAGATTTAGTTTAAAAGCAGCATGTGTCTACAAATACCTGGTTCTAGCTGCCCTGGGAAGGGTGCATGAGGTGCTTTTTGTGATTAAATCCAGCATAAACAGTGGAGAATGCTGAAACAGGGCTTATGGCTGCAGGAGAGTGTGAGGGAATTGGAATGTGTTGCTAATGGGGTAGCTTTTGCTGTGAGGGCAGGTCATTCCCAAAGGCAGATTACGATAGTGCATCTTAAGACATCTAAATGGTTTTGAAATCTCTAATCCCAGCCTGTTTGCCACAGTTTAGTGCTGTGTCAGGTTCAGCAGCGCTCAAAGACAGCTAATAAGGGCTTTTATGCATAGTGGTGAACAGTTATTGAAATGTTAGTTGGACTTGTGTGTCAAGGGTGTGCAGTCTAGTCCCATTTCTATTTAAATCACAAGATAGGAAGCTAAGTGATGTGGAGAGGGGTCTGGTTTGCAGGAACAGAGATGGCCTTCCTTATCAGCAGAGCAGATGAATCATCTTTGCTGTGGGACTTACTGTGGTAATGTGATTAATACAATTTAGTTTGGAGAAATCCGTGCAGATGCATCTGTTTAAAGAAAAAAAAAAGCCTGCCCCACCCTCAGTACATTTCTGAGAAATTTCTTTATTTTCTTTTTCATTCATCATCAGTTTGATGAATCTGAGAATCTGATGCTGATCTAAGAACACAGAATTTGTGCATAGCAAGTTGGTATCTGGTTCACAGAGCTGCAGTTTTTAGTATGTCCACAGGATTTAAGTACAGCAAATATTTCTGCATAGCTGCATGCCTTTAAGTTTTATGTTGCACTGCCCCACATCATTGTGTGCATTATATCCCTTTGGTTTCTTGGCTTTCAGTAGTAAATTGATCAGGGTGCCAGTATGCCTAGCCCACAGCACAGGGCCCACCATTTGCATTCTCTTTAGTTTTCAGAAGCTTAAGCAGAAATCACTGCCTTGATAATCTGTACTGCTGTTTGTATGGAGTGCTGCTTCTAAAGAACTAGAAGCTATAAGGGAGTTCGGTAACAAAAAACAAACATGGAAATTTCTGCAGTGGCAATAGAGAAGCTGTGTCCTGCAAGTAACTCACAGAAGGTTGCTTCTTGTACCTTGGCAATAATGATGTTTAAAGGAATGCTGAATCACTTTACAGAGGTCCTCATGACAGGCTATGAGAAGGACATGACACTTCATCCTCCTTTTGATTCACCAAACTTTAATTACCAAAGCAATTTACAACTTTGTTCCCCTCCAGTGGAAACATACACAGAAAACACTGCACAGGAACTAATTCCCCACTGAGGAACAGACAGCCTCAGCAGGCAATATTCATCCTGACATCCCACCTTCCTTCCAAATGTAAGATGCTTCAACTGTGCTTTCTCTAACCTAAGTGCTGTGGCATTAAAGAAAACTCTAATGCTTATAGCTCGTCTTTCAGACAGCTGATGACAGCAAAAAAGGCCAAGTTTATTTAATGTGTCTCTTGACAAATAATAAATCAGTTTGAGCTCTCACCCAGAAATCTTGTAAAGCTCCTTTTGCTGGTGCCTTTGGAAGAAGAGTTCTCCATCCATAAGCACGGTGGAGAAAATTTATGGCTGCAAGACCTCCCTTTTAATTTGAAAAACACCTGAACAACAGTCTGAAGGAGCAGTGAGACAATATTCTCCTCCTCCTTGTAGTCAGTGGCAGTGAGATCACCCAGTTGTGTTTTCTATTGCTGTAAAAATAAAGATCCTATTGAACTATCAGTATAGGCCAGATATCTCCTTTCAGATCAGCCCCCTGTCCCAGCAGTGCTTTCTTGGTCTTGCCTCAGGTTCTGGCACCTGAAATAAATGAGTGATGCAAGTGGCAAATAACTGAGGTCCCCTGGCTTTCAGTCAGGGCTATTTCAGTGGGTGCTTGCTAGTCCCTGGGATACATGGAATCCTGGTAGTACAGGGAGCTCTTTAAAGGATTAGGAGACCAGCTGGACGAAGCTCATCAATAACACTTTTTCCACTTTAGCCCCAGTGAAGCACACAAAAGCTCTCATTTTCCCTCTGAAATGTCTCACAGCAAGCCTGCATGGTGTACACACAGAGCTGATTCCCTGGGGAGGAGCTGAGACACGGGAGCTGCAGGTAGCACTGATTGTGCCTGTTAAGGTGCAGCAGGAGAGGATTTACTGTCCTGAGCACGCTGTGACAGCCTGCAAGGAGCAGAGGGAAGGCAGGGCTGGAGTGTCACCTTCTCTCTGAACTAACTGGGGGGAACCTAATGGCTTATGGAGAGTGCTGGGGGAAGGTAATGAACTTTAAAAGCAGTGTCCTTGCTCTTTAAACTGGAAGGTAAACTGGAAGGTTTGGTGTTAGGACATGTTGTAGTAGCTGAGAAGCAGAGCTTATGGCTATATAAAAACTAGATCAGTAACTGCTCATAGACCAAAGGAACTGATTTAAACCTGGTTCCTTCTACATGGCAATATCTAACAATAAACTAGCTCCACAGCATGCTGAAATCTGGTAACCTTAAACAAAAGCTAAGCATATACCTTTTGAGAGAATAGGCAGAAAGAAAAGGAGGCCTTGACAGGAGAAAAATAAGTAAAAAAGCAAAAATAAGACACAAGAGAATAAAGGCAGAAAGCATGAAACAAAGGCAAAACCAAATCCACTAATAAGAGAATTGTCAGACAGGAAAAAGAAATGGAGAACAAACAGAGAGCAAGACAGAAGTAATGAGACAGGGGGGAAATCGGATTCAAAATGAAATCTGGTAATAAAAGAACTGTCAGACATAAAACAAGCCAATATATGACAAAGGAAGAAAGAGCCAAGGAAACGGAGCAAGGCAATCTTTGAAGAATTAAGCTAACCAGATGTGGCCTCCAAAGGTAATTTGTAGAAAAGTTGATGTTACTCCTTATTTCTAATGAAAGCAGACTCTAAGAAACACATTTCTTTTATGCTCTAAGGAAAAAGGTGTTTGGCTTTTTTTAAAAAAATAAGAAACCATGCAAGAGAAATCAGAGGGCTTTGCACTACTTTTACAAAACTGTTTTGTAGGTAAGGCTGTGCTGAAAAACAATATGAAACAAATAAACTGTAATGGATCTTGTGGTTTGTGTGTTGAATCTGGTGTGCTTGGTCATCCACCCTAATGCAGGTTCCTTGACCTAGCTGCATTGCCTTAGTTTCCCTCATTTCAAAATACAGACTGTAATATAAACACAGACATCACTAGAACTGGAATGGAACAGAATTCGAAATGTTCATAAAGGTTTTGGTTGTGGGAAGCATTTTCTACCTTGCCTAGAATCTATCTTTCTAGATTCTATCTAAACTTTTCTTTGAAGACACAGATGAAAAGAGATCAGTGGAGGACGTGAACCTTTTACTCAGGCAGAATAAACTCATTGAATTCAAGGCCTTGGGATTGAAAGAAAGACCAGTGATTTAATAGGCTAACTCAAGAAACCCCGAAGTCCACTTAAAATGCTTGCAATGTTGGAATTCTTAAAACTTCTTGTGTCCAGAGGAGTATATCCAATTAAAATTACTCACACACATTGGCAGTGCATGTCCCAGGTACGTGCTGCCTGCTCCACAGCCACTCCCTGCATCACCAGCAGCAGTGGCTGCCTCTGGGAACAGCAAATCCTGCCCTCTGGGAGCTCATCGTGTCCTTTCCTTACTGAATTTTGGCTCAGATCCTGAAATGGGCTCAGCTGAGATGTTATCAGCATTTTCATTCTTGAATCTTGCAATGCCTGCTTTCTTTCTTTCCTCTTAAGACATCTGAGGATGGTTTCAGAAAGATACTTATGTCTTGTGGTTGCTTTCTTTAACTTGTACAAACTACAAAGCTTTTTCTTCCTGTTTTGGGCACACAGTGAATTCTAGTCTGTGCTGATTTATCAGGTGATACTTACCAGGAGTTTAACCAAACAGTCCTTGCTTAATGTGTCTTATTTTATCTAATTTATTTTTCTCAGTTAGATGGCTAAAACTTCTTAAGTGAAATAAGAACTAGTAATTAATAAAGAATGTACATATTTTCTCATGTACCAGAATATAGATCTTTGCAGAAAGTGTTGCTATTTGTCAGATATTTGGATGGAAGTACCAGAAATAGCAACTGAAACACTAATACAGGCAAACTAAGCAGAAACTCATGGACTGAATGTAAGGTCAGAAGTGCTGCAGAAATAAGTCAGCCCATGCCTTCCTGTGAACTTCACTGACCCTTGGAGGAAGCTCTTTAGAGTCCTAGTGTTCTTAAAAATAATTCATCCTCTCTACTTTGAGTTTTGAGGATAACATAGAAATAGGTACCAGCTCTGTGGACACAACTTTTGGGTTTTTGCTTGGTTTGTTTTTTGTTGCTTTTTTTTTTTTTTCTTCTTTTCTATATATATTTTTTTTAGAAGAAACTAATGCATTTTCTGTGTCTGTGGAAATAGAACACTTACATTGGGATATACTTGAAGCAGTATTTCCAGCCACATGTATGTAGCTATGTGAAAGTTAGTGGGAAGGTGACATTTGGAGAAGTCTTCTGAGAGCACTCAGGGTGACAGTAGGGAATGAATAATAGAAGTGGTGCTTGCAGAATTTTCTCTTGTGAGATTTACCATGTCCTAGGTTATCATGTTGATGCACTCAAAGTAGTAAGTTACCTCAAGGTACCTTACAATTGGCCAAATTTTAGGTTAATCTGCTTGGGGTTTGGGGGAAAGCAGTGGGAGTAGTGGTGGTGGGGTGTTTATGTTTAGTCAGTTGGAGAGAAAAATTTAAAAATGTAGGTTGGAATAGGATTCCTATAGGTAAATGTTTGGGTTTGGAGATATTTCCTTGGTCCTGCTTGCAGTTTACAAGATGATCCTTGTCTGCAGTATAGACTTCAAGTGAAAGATTGTTTCACAGAACTCTTGTAAAAGCTTGAATATAGGAAATTTTGTCTCTACACAGAAGTTCTGAATCTCAGAGAATTTCTCAGATGAAATTTATATCGTATTTGGAGATGAAGTTAATAATTTATATAACTGTATTGGAATTAAGCTACTTAGGGTTTTGTGTACTTTTAAAAAAACTGCATGCAGAATGATGCCTTAAGGATTAAACTCTTTATGGTGGCAATAAATAATGCAGAAAATTCAAATATCGAACGCAGAAGAGACTTCAATCAGGCAGAGCCTTGCTGACATTTCTTTTCACACTACTCTCTTCATATTTTTTCTACTGTTGTTCCTGAAACCACTGGCCTCCTCTTGAGAATTTTATCATGAGCCATATGTACACTTTGGTGTGGTTTAGAAATGAATACTCAACTTGAAGGCAAATTGAAAATGCAGGAGGGTGGAACCCAACAGGATCAGTTCCCAAGTGACTCTCTGTGCATATCACTGAACAATTTCTACCCTGAGTTATCATGTAAATGATAATAAAATAGTGAAAGTCGTGTGGGATTTGAAATCAATAGCTAAGAGTAGAGCTACACATCTGTTGCATTTATTTTTAATTGTTTTAAAGAGGGAACTCTTTTATTCGATTTTTTTTTATCCTGTGAATCACACAGCTGCTTTAATAAACAGTCCAGCAAGAAAGTTGTATAAAAGCATTAAGAGGAATGTGCAAAGACAAGAGTTCAAAAGCTGAAACATCAAGCAGTGACAGAGTTGGTGAGCTGTGAAACCTTTAACTCTGTATTCTTTTGGGTTTCCTTTATAATGGAACTGCTCTAACCTCCATCTACCTGTCAGCCATAATTGTTAGCAACAAGAACTGGGCTCAGAGTCTGGAGTGTCTGCGTAGAAACATGAAATAGGATTATTTTGTGTTCCTAATGGATAGCCTGGGAAAAGCTTGGCATTGCATGATTGATGGGTGATATTCCCCCACTCACACACAGAGACTTTGGTTGCACAGTTTCTGACTTTTTAATAAGTATACGTCTTCAGAACCTCTTTACTCTGCACCTGTAGGGGTAAAACTGTTGGCTAGGATTATAGCAGACACTGTAAAAAAGTGGATGATTGCGTCAGGAGGCGGCAGCCATGGGAATGCAGAGGCCAGACATCCCTTCCCTGGTGTCCCAGCCTTGTCAGTGCCCTCCTCAGGGAATGTAAGGTGGTTTTTCTTCCACCATGTGGGCAGGCCTCTGGGGAAGCCTTGTGCTCCTGTGCAGGACTTGGAGAGGCAAGCTGCAAGTGTCCCAGAGCATTTGGTTTGTGATGGGAAATGCTTGAGCAGGTAGTTAATTAGCAGGCTGGAGCTGTCTGCAGCTGCCGTGGAACATTCTGTCTGGCAAGCGCTGTGGCTACACAAGGACTAATGGCTTTAATTTGGTGAGGGAAGGATTTCTGTTCTCTCTGAAGAATGACAATAGCAGAAAAGCCAAGGGACAAATTCTAGGCACTTCACAGCAAAATACTGTTTGACTCTATTTATTTTATAGAATTAAAAAACAGAGAATTCTTTTTCAGTGGTAGAAGCTGAGGAGACTGAGTACTGTTAGAGTTTAAAAATGTATATTTTGTACAAGAATGCTAAAGTAACAAGTAAAAATGAGGCAGTTCAGAAGCAGTGTTATGAGAAAAGTGTCTGAAATAGAACTGCAGAAAAGCAGAAAGGAGATTAAATGCCAGGTTTCTGTGAAAGATGGACTATTCCCACTCCTGGGAATAGAATTTTTAAGGATTCTAAAATTATAGACTGACAATTCCTTATACAAAAAAGACAATTTAAAAATTTTATTCATAAAATTGAAAGTGAGATTTGCATGGGAAATAGCTAGAGAGCTCTTCATCTTAATTTAAATCTGAGGATTCTTTGCAGGAGTTAGTCATAGCAGAAACTCTTTTGAACAGGTCAAAACTCTTTTGAACAGAAGCAAATTTCCAGGCTGTGTTACTGGGAAAGTGTGTAGCTGGCATTTGATCAGCTACAGCCAAAAGTAGCACGGGGTAAAAAGATGCCTTGGCAGTTTTGTTGATGCTCTGTATTTGAGTTGAAGCATTTTTTGTTTTTCAAGAACCAAAAGATGATGTAGGCTTGGAACAAGGATGCTGTTCTATCCAGTGCAGGTGGGCTTACTGAATGATAGCACTCAAAGAGCAGAACAGCCTTTTAAACAAATAATTGTGATGATGATGAGACCACTTTGAGAGCCTTAGAGCTGTTGTAAACAAATGGAAATCGTGCCATGGAGTTCAAGCAATAAAGTCTGCTGTGAAATTGCTGTACACAGAGCAGGGCCGATCAATGGAGCTGTGGCATTTCTTCCCAAGGGAAAGAGCTCTCCAAAGGCAAGCCAGTGAGAATGGAGTGAAATGCCAGTGACATGAAAGGTGTGAGAGCTGGAATCAAAGCAGGCTTTTCAGAGAACAGACACAATGGCAGAGGAAGAAGGTTTGCAGCTGGTTTTGTGCATGATCCAAGAATGCAGACAGTGGGAATGTTTTTAGGGTTCTGTGTGCAGAGGGTGCATGTGGGAAGCCTGAGGAGGCAGTGGAGGGTAAGCCTTCAAGACAGGCACTGTCAGGCAGACTCCAGTGCCTTCAAGTTCTGTGCTATTCAGAAAAACTGTAAGATTAATGGGAGCAAGGTTACTACAGCATTTGAGTTACAAGGACCAAGTTATTTTTTATTTACCTCCCAAGTAACAAACCTGGACTATCTATCTAAGTTAGTCTAGTCACTGCAGTAAGTGCCCAAGTCCAGGGAGATGTGAGAATCCAGGTGTGCTGATTCTTTTGTCACTGGCTAGTGGTTTCACCTGTTGACAGAAGAGTCACTGGAAATGGAAATTTGTCTTGATATAACTTTGTCTTACATTGGATATTATGGATGAAAAAGGAAGAGCTGCTCATTAGGGAAATAGGAATAAACACTTTTTAAAGCAGAAGGCTTATTTATTCAGTTTGCAGAAGGCTGTCTGAGATCCAGTGTGGTGCATGTTTTGAAGGCCTGTTATTGTTTCCAGTTAGATATCATAGAACACTCCTGTACACCCTTACAGTCCACACTGCACCTGCAGATTGAGGGTCTGCTCTGTGCTTGTCCATCCTGTGGTCAGTGGCTTTGATAAAAACTTTAATGAGGGATAACTGCAGTTGAGTAGCTTGGATCATAGAAATGTTCTATTTGGTATTTCCCCCCTCCATCTAGCTAATCCTTAAGCATGTCAAATGTGGTTGGCTTATGTGTAGATTTAGATGCCTCACCCCATGAACCAACTCTAAATTTAATTCAGTCCGGCTATTCTAGTTAGGTTCCAAGTAGCAGGACACAAGGACACTGCATGACTCAGCTCATATAGTATAATGGGACTACCTATATAAGGTGGTACAAGGTGATTACTTGACCCCACCCTCAGTGCTACAGAATTCCAAGCATCTCAGTTCAGTCAGTTGTAGTTCAGTATTATTTATGGCTTCTCCCTCCCTTTTGCTTTCCCATATTTTCACTATTTTCCTTATCACTGTCAGGGTCTGACATTAACCTACATGTGCACTCAGAATCACTGGGGCAGAAATATTCAACATGCTGATTGTAGAACACATTCCAGCATCACAGCAGACATGTGGATGCCAGGATAATCGAAATTTGAGAGATGCAAGTACAGAATTCGTTCCCTACTTAAATAAAAAAAAAATCTCCTTTAGTGATTTTTGTTGGAAATTATTGACTGCTATGTAGGCTGAAAGCTTGATTCAGTGTTCTTTGCTGAGAAAATTACAGCAAGTTATCTCACCATCTGTGATACTCATGTGGATTCTTCAGAGGAATGGCACAGTTGTTATCAATCAAACTGCTTTATCAAACAGACCTCTGCACTCTGCACTATCAGAAGTGTGTTCACAGGACAAAACAGAGAAAAATTATACAATGTATTACTCTCCTCTATTTATTTTTAAGATGCTGCTTGGCTGGTTGATTTACTGCTGTCCAGGAAGGCAGGTTTGCTGAATTCATGTGTGTAAAACACTTGAGATGCACATTCTGCACAATACCCTCAGAAAATGCTTTCACTACACAATGCCCTCCAGCAGTTGTACAAATCAGAAATGTGAGTCTGTAGGTTGTAATCCTTTAAGACAGCTTTCTCAATCTTCTGGGCTGAGGTATAATCAGACAGCATTTCTGGAACATGCCAAACCAATCAGGAGAAGACATTTTCCCTACACATTAAATGGGATTTTTCAAGATGCAATCATTAAAATCTTATACCAAAATGTTAATTGAACAATATTAGATTCTTCCACACCTGCATCTCTTTTCCTTTATTAAAATTGAGTTTAGTAATAGAAATGTTTTCAAGCCAGCTAGCCATGTCTGGGAATACAGAACAGTTGTCTCTAGTGAATTTTCTCTGTTTTTCTTTCATTAATTAAATATTCGACATTGTAGCATCCTCATTTCTCATTTGTTTGAACGGGATCAGCTTCCATTCTCAGAACATTTTGTTGCACCAATTCATTCTAATCACACTGCTGCCTTGAGGATGTATTTAATCCCATCCTTGGGAATAGAAGCTGTGTAGTTTTATCCATGTGCGCTGTACATCCCCAAATTCCAGAACTTTGTTGTTGTGGTTGTTTTGTTTTTTTCACCTCCACCCCATCCCTGGCTTGTTGTATAAGTCTCCCATGCACCTGAATCTCATGGAGTGTATTTTGCTCTTCATCTCTAGTGAGATACCAACATAGTAATATTGTCTTACAAGATATATTTTTGTCTGCTTACCAGTTTGTAACTTTTACCATTGGTATAAAAATAACACAGTCCAATTAAGATCTGTGACTTTCAACCTCTCATTTAGTTAATGGAATTTCAAAACCTCAATTTTGTCTTTAATCTTGAACTGAATTCTTTTAAGTGATGGAAAGCAGAAATAGTTCAATTTGCTTAAATAAAAAATTGCATTAGCTGGAGTGTGTGAGAGAAAATCACATTCTGTCAGTGCAGTGTGGTTGTGGAACCATCGTCATAAGTGATTTAACAAATATTTGCATTTTCCAGCTTGGTTGCAGTAAAGCATCTTCTGAAGTGAAATTGAGGTAAATGTGTAAAATAGCACTTGGGGTTCTTCTGACCTGAGCTGGTCATGTCTGATGAGCTGCTGAAAGAATTTTAGAATTTCTTTACAACACTGCTGATATTTGAGTAAGCAAGTTTTTCTCCTTGTGTGGTGATCTCATGTGCCCTTTATCCTCTTTATACTCTCCTGCTCCCCTGCTCTCTCTTTCTGGGCATGCAAGATGGCAAATGATCTGTCAAGTCTGCAGCTGTGGGCACGCACTGGCCAGCCAGCAAAATGTCAAGTAGAATGTTGAATAGCTGAGTTGTGCCTATCTGACCTCAAGTATGGGTGCTGCTGGTTTTTTTCTCTTGGGAATTTAATTAAGTCTGAGATAAAAGACCAGCCTAGCATTCTTTATCATTTTGTCAAAATTTGCAAGTGCATATTAACTATGGGCAGAAAGGAGGGATAGCAGACAGATAAGTTGCACTCAAGTTATAACAAGAAAACCATTCTGTCTCCAACCAATAACAAGCGCCCCACTACCCCTAACCCCCAATATTAGTATGTTTTTTATAGTGAGTTCTTATATTAAATGTTTACTGCCTGTAGTTCTTACTTTTCATCTAACAGTGAACTACTTAATGCTTATATGCTTCCAACAAATGGAATTAAAACTGTGTAACATGCACTCATTTTTGGCAACAGTTCAAGAAAAAAATCTTTTTGCCTTGGAAGGATTAAATTCTCTCTTAGTTGCTTTAAAATGTTCTGCTGGCCATGCTGCTTAATATAGTTACAACTGTGAATCCCCACATGGTCCTGGATTTGTTATAGAATTTACTAAAGCAAGCAGGATCCAGAATTAGAGTATTTCAGCCTACTTTGTTAAGTAAGTCCCTAAGGATCTTTGCAGTTACACTGTACTTAAGTGCTACCAAAAAAATTATTTGACACTCAGAGTTGGATCCTGTCTTACTGTTCCTATGAAATGAAGAATGTCAAAAAATGCCTGGGAAGAACAGGTGGAGCTATGATATGGAGTGAGGATGTTCTTTGTTATCCACAAGTTTGAAGGTAAATAAGAAAAATCCATACTTCAAAAGTTATTCAGTCTGTCCTTATTTATCATATATTTCAAAACTGTGCTGTGCAAGCCCACAAGGAAATAACTGGAAGAACAGTCACAGCTGAAGTTTATACAGCCATGCTACTGTGCCTGTTTATCTGTCTGTCCAGACCTCTGCTCCAAGTAACTTCTGCATTTCCTGGTCATCTCAGAACTACTCACTTTCCTCTAAGTTTTGTAGGAAAGAGCCATTTTCTCACAAAACTTCCAATGGAAGTTGAGGATCCAAAGCAAGCTCCCAGGCTGAGGCAAGGCAGGCAAAGCTGAGCTGTGATAGGCACTCTACATACTCTGCCCTGCAGCAGCTGCCAGTTCATCAG
This sequence comes from Setophaga petechia, assembly GCA_024362935.1. Lineage (NCBI taxonomy): Eukaryota > Metazoa > Chordata > Aves > Passeriformes > Parulidae > Setophaga > Setophaga petechia. The sequence continues at coordinate 11,868,652 of JANCRA010000006.1, forward strand.
TGCATATATAATTGGTTAATAACTGCAGTGTATGTGGTCTCTGGCTTGGGGAGAGTGTCTTAGAGGACGTATTTTCATTATTTCCATTATTCATGGAACATCTTGTAGTGCTAAATGATATACAAGCAGCAGGAAGATGGGAAAACTCATCTCTGTTTGATCATAAACTGCAGGAACCTCCAGGGACTAATGAGTGTATTGCTGCTTCGTGCTCTCACCGAGGCCCAATGACAAACAGAACGTCCAGAGCCAGATGCAGATGAGAAATCATCCATCTGTACTCTGACTATCTTTGATCTGACATTACAGTTAGGTAATTGCAAAGGGTGAGCAGTGTGTTTTGGGTGCTTACATGCACGTGCATGCAAGGGTATCTCAGCTCTGGTACTTGTTTCTTTAATTTACAATCCACAGGAAACTGCAAGGATGTCTTACTTCCATTAGTAACGTTATCATTGCCGTTATATTCTGGACAAATTCACTATTTGTAGTGATATGAAATCTTTCCCCTGAGACTCTCCTGTTTAAATATCCTCCTTTTGTTTGAAATAAGAGGCACTTTAAGTTTCATTTTTCCTTTACTTCTGCCTCCTTCAGATGTTAAAGAATAAGGTATCATATTAATTCTGCTTGTAGGAATTCATTCCACTCTCACAGGACCATAAATGCATTGTAAACTGCATGTGTTGGGGGGTGGGGGCATCCTCCTTTGTTCTCTTTGTCACTGTGTGCCAAACGGTTCTGCTCCCAGAGAATGGAACGTTATGCCTACAATATTTTTATCACACTATCTATAAAAGACAAGCCGTGAAAACAGTGCACCAGGAAGATACAAGATCAGAATAAGGGCCAGTTGTTTTACAGCAGCAGTGTGCTGCTATCCTATGCCTTTTAGGTCTGTTTTCCAGCTCTCCTACCACTTATGCTTCTGTTGAAAAATGACCTAGGGAACAAACCCGTATGGTCAGCTCTGGATGATCAAAGCAGGAGAAAAATCAAAGAAAAAGCAATGAGGACATGAGTTTAAAAGAAAAGGATGGAAAGAGGGAGGTATGGGTAATAAGTTTCTTAACCTCATCTGCAAACCCCAGTTTCAAATTTCTTTATACTGAGCAGTAGAAGTGGGCTATCAGCAATATGTGACTTTTACTGGAACAGTCTCTAGTGAGCTCAGATGAATCTCAGAAGTTAGGAGAAATTTTCTGGTTCTTTCCACAAATTTAGGATCATATTTCTGTAGTGGCTGCTTGCTGCACCTGCAGATTCCTACACGCAGTCAGCTCCTGGAGTCCCTGTGTGCTTCCAGTGGAGCCTGGCCAGGGACTGATCTTGCCCTGCTGCAGGTAGTGTTCTTCAGCAGCTTCACAAATGAATGGCTTGGACACAGCACTGGAAGGGATGCTGAGCAAGTTTGCAGACCATACAGAACTGACAGGAGCTGTTGACTCCTTGAAGGCAGGGAAGCCCTGCAGGGAGGCCATAACAAATTACAGCCCTGGGCAATCACTGACCATACGAAGTTCAACAGGTTTAGGTTGGTTTTGGAAAAAGATTCCTTGCCCAGAGGGTTGTTGGGCACTGGAACAGGCTCCCCAGGGCAGTGGTCACAGCACCAACCTGACAGAGCTCAAGAAGCATTTGGACATTGCTCTCTGGGATATGGTGTGCCTCTTGGAGACGGTCTTGTGCAGGGCCAGGAGCTGGATTTAATGATCTCTCTGGGTCCCTTCTACCTCGACTTACTCTCTGATTCTGTGATTTCTTCTCAAAAAGAAACCATGCAACAAAGAAAAGGCATTTTCAGACACTTTTGTCTCTTTATGTTGCTTGCTCTCCATTCATCTCTTGGTGCCTCATGCTTAATAGCCTTGCTAATAAAAAAAGAAAATCAATTTCACTTCACTAGATTTCCCAGAGAGATAGCAGAGAGCGTTACTGGTAGAATTTATTCTTGAAACTTTGTTATAAAAGAACGCCAGGCTTTACTGTGTGCTGCACAGAATACTTCTTACAGGGGATCAAGGGCCATGCTGTGAGGTCCTTCTTCCTGCGACTCTCTGGTGCAAACATTTCATTTGAATTCAGCACATTTAGCACCTGTTAAATAGTTCATCAGAAATACACAGTATTTCCCCGAGAAAAAGTGTTCTTGCTTAGTGCTGTAAAATGCCTTAAAATTGTAGCTAAGGCAGTGGTATTTATCATGTTGTGCTGCTCAATGTGTGCAGTGTAGGAGTTGAACTAGGGATTCAAGGGAAGGCTCTTTTCCTTTGTTCCAGCCTTTCCTTGTTTAGTCACAATATTATAAGTGTACATCTAGTCAGTTTGATCTTTCCTGAAGCCTTGGGAGCATGGTTTTAGGTTTCTTGGTTCAGTGATCTGCTTTTGTTCTGCCTGGTGTCAGTGTTAAAAGCTGAGATGTTATAAAACAACACGAAGAGCAGAGCAGCACTTCCCATCCACCCCTGCTTACAGGGTGTTCTGGGAGTCTCTGTGCATGGGAAACTGTTCTCTCCTCTCTTCAGTTTTTGAAACAGAACATTTTGGTAGTCTCTAAGTATATTCTGAAGAGGTTTTACTGGTAAGAGGTCCATCTGTCAACATGGAAAAACATTTTACAATTTATTAGTTCACTGTGACATGGTTTATCAGAAAACACAGGGATTAATTTCTGTTGAGAATTTACACATGAATACAAGATTCTAATCTAGATTACTTCCCATTCCTTGTTTGGTGGATATTGCTATTCTGCCACAAAGATTTTATAATTAAATTTTTATACCTAGGACCCAGGAATCAGATATGTGTTTGGAAGACATCTAATCCAAAATCTGTAGAAATTGATTTGTCATGATGGAAGGGTGAGGAAAATTAGCAAAATCATGTTTAAGCTTTGTATTTGTCTTCCTTGGTGTATGTGTTACTGCTATCTACTGCTTAAGGTTAAATATTTGCCCAAGGCCATACATTTTTTCAGCAGAATAGCCGACAAATTAAATGGCTTGTAAGATATGTTCTTTAAACAAGGCTCCATTATTTGAGTGGCACAGTCCTTCTCACCTTGAACTTTTACAATTCAGAAATTTTGACTTCTATCCCCTTCTAGCTTGTGGTCATGTTAAGCAATAATACAGGCTATATATAACAACAGCAATCTACTTGGATCTTTTTTTCTTCTCTCCCTTCTCTCAGCCCTCCAGGGTGTTGGGGTTTCCATAAGATGATGTATTCCTAGTTAGAATTTAAGTCTAGTGACTGCAAGTTCAAGGTTCGCATCTGCTCAGAATAATATTCCTGGACTATTGCCTATTAATTATTCTCTTACAAAAGCTTTGCAAGCAAGTATCACGGGTCAGGATGATTTAAACTTCCTTGAAATTAATCTAATTAATAGATAATTTTACCATTGTACTTTCAAAAAGATGATAAAGTTCAACAATAATGGACTCTACTATGGATTTTTTTTATCTATTAATATCATTATAGATCAAATTTGGTGATCAAATTAAATCATAGATGGGTATTAAAAACCTTTGATGAAATAGTAATTTTTTAAAATCTCATTTCAGTAGAGTTGTAATGTGCTGCTTAGGAGGAATGAATTAAATGAATCAAACCGCACTTACTCATTATTAGACAACAGCATAATTAAAAAAAAAAAAGTCAAATGTTTGTTTCTTAGTGGTGTCACTACCTTACCTGGTTGGGTTCTTAGATAGAGTAATTGACAAATTTTGAACTGCTTTGCATTTTGAAGTTGTACCATAGCAGACTATTATTGTATCATTTCTTTCCCTCTGATGCCATTTTTAATGGACTTTTAGTTCAGCTTATTGAGCAAATAATTTACCCCTATATAATAGAATAACAACATTTTCCCTTAGTCAGCAGTGTAGCCTGCTGTAGTCTGCTTTTCTGCAGGTGGAAAAGGGGGTCTTTTTGAGGTGTTAGTTTTTTTCATGGTGCACACTTGATTCTCTAACTTAGCTTGTGTACCATGACTGGGTTTGGTGGGGTTTTTGCCTCACAGTTGATTTGTCAAAACCTCCCTGATTCTCCTTTCTCGGTCTCTATGTAGTAAAACAGTCCATCAATTTATCCATTGTTTTTCTATGTATTAATATTATGCGTCTATATCTGTCCTGTCTTCAGGGAAAACAGAGAAAACTCGAGAACTTTAACCAGTGCAGAGCTTTGCTATGAGATTTGTATTCTTTGGATCACCAAAGGGAAGCACTGGGTGTACAAGAGAAGCTGCATTGCTTCTCCATTTCTGTCAGTGTCCAGTAACAAAAAGAAAAAAAAAACATATGAAAGATGAGCAGCAAATATCTTGCTGTACTTACTGTTATTTTATCACCCCCAGTTTTATGAAGTCACAAAATCTCTTTTTCCTTTCACTTTAAGGGGTTGTGTCAGTGGCTGTCTCTTTGAGGTGACTGTACGAGGCTTTTAGGAGATGACAGCTTTAGTGTAGAAATGCTGGAGGGAGAAATTAAATATTTGTAACCCTAGTAGCTGACTTCATCCTCTAACACTTCCACTCTTCACTGGACCACATATGACATGGTTGGTACAATCTTGGTCAAAATTTGAGAGGCTAGATCATTTAGGATCAGACTTTCTCTTACCTCTGTTTAAAGCCATAGTGAATATTCCTATGAAAGGTGACCTGGCTGTGACAGGCTTTTTGTCATGGTACAGCCTGGGCACAATGTGTTTCCTTGAGACACTTCCAAAATGTTTGAGTTAAGGCTGACCATTGCAAACTTTTTACAGTAGTATCTAAAGGCATAAAAATAGATTGAGATGCAGTTTCCAAGACGCATTTCTGTAACTTCCCTGTCAGAAAGTGGAGAGTGCTTTCCAAAAATCTGACCCTAAGCCCACCAAGTCCTATTATTCTAGCTGCTGAAGCCTTTTCTGTCCTGCCTGGCATGACAGAGACCATTTCTGAAAGTGGTTTTGTGAAAGCTTTCTGGAGGTCATTTGTCTCCTACAGCTGATACCAAAGTTAAAGTAACAGAGGACTCTATGGATGTGTAAAAAAAAAAAAAAGTCAATTAGACAAGCCCTGGAAAAACAGCATCGAGCAGCCATGGTGCTTGACATACTGACAGCTCATTAACTGGAAGCAAATGACTTAGGACTCATTATGGGCATGCTGATCACTCACAAAATTATCAGGAATCTAAACAAAATTGAACCATGAAATACCTTCAATCAGGGAAGTTTTGTAGCTGAACACGCAGAGTGAGATCCTTTTTGCAAGACTGAGTTTACTGCCTGTGGAAGGAGGATGACTTGAAGGCAGAAGAGCAGAGCTTGAGGAGCTGATGTATCTGGAGAATGGGGGATTACTTTGTGGAAGATTGAAGAGTTTGGCTTAATTACCTTACTAAATCCGGTTGAGAGAAGATATATCAAAGGTCTATTTCTGAGAATGGGCAGGACCAATTAGATACATTAAATGCAGTCTGTTTAGAAAACTGCTTCTAATCTAGAGACAGCTCATTTAAATTAGTACTGTCTAGGTAAATACTTGTGAAAAGGTGGTGCCCCCAGTGACCCCCAAAGCACCTTCTCTCACTGTAGTGTTGTGAACTTCTAACTGTGCCTCTTGTCACAGAGTGCACTTTGCATGGCCTAAGTGGAACAGAACTTTATTCTTCTTTAACACAACTCCAATCAGAACATCATACCAATGCCTTGAAGCTATTAACAGGGCTGAAATGCAGCAGCACATGGCCATCACAGCAGCCACAGGAGCAAGTGTCATAGCAGAGAAACAAAAGGCGAACCACTACAGGAAAATGGGCACATAAACTCGCTGCTCTGCAGGCGACTCTGGTCCCAGAAAGAGAAAGACTATTTAGTAGAATAAAAAAAAGAGTTATTATGAGATGAACGATCACGTTCTCAGAGGGAACTTAGCATGGAATTAGTCAGCTAGACAGAATACTATGTATAAGTGAAGAATAGTTAAGTATAAGTTTCTTAAAAACAGGTATGAAAGGAGAAACTGATGGGGAAGTTTCACTTAAATGGAAAGTTGGGGCATAAATGCAAAAAGAAGGGGTTAAACAATTAAATATTGCGGTTCCTTTACGTAAGTAAAAGAGGAAAATTTGACAACAGTATTGTGGAGTAGTAAGAAGCTGCTGAAGTAGAGTAACTATCTGGCAAAATAGGGAGTACTATGTGACTTTTTGGAGGATTACATTATCTAAGCATAGTTCGTGGGTATAAAATTAGATGTTGTGGTACTCAGTGAGGTAGCAGCTTTCAGCAAAGGGAAATGAAGTAAGACAGGCTGAAATTTGACCAGTGACATTTGTGGTGAATGCTGAATAACTAAGAATGAGAAATTGAAAATACCAGTATTTAATGTCTTGGAACATTAACATCTGAAGTTGGAATTAAGTTGTGGGAGTCCCAACAGACCTAAGATTTTGGCCAATTAAATCTATTTTCCAGCACTCTGGGATTGGTTACATGTGCAGAAGCAAGGAAATTGCAGATAAATATTCTGATTACTCACGTATTTTTCATTTAATGAAAAAAAAGTACAAAAAAATCTAATGAAAAAGAAAGGGCATCTTTAATTTCGGCATCGAAAATCAAACGATAAATGATCAGCTGATTAGTGATGTGCCTTTTGTTCTTTTAACTTCTTTAGTAATATGTGAATGTCACATTATATAACACCTAAATGAATGAACCTGGAAATGAAATACATTAGGATGCATCTTTGTGTTCCTCCCCTGACTGGTGGACAACTTGTCTCATTAATCTGTATAGTGGTGTTAATTTAAACAAACAGCATTATTTGTTGAGATTTATGGCTAGAAGACTTAGAGGATCAGTGAGAAAATCTTATGCTGTTTTATTTTCAGAGCAGTGGGATAGATTTTGTGGCTCTTAGTGACTGGAACATATCATAAACTCTCATAACTTGTAATGAGTGTACAAACTCCTGCAGACCCAAGTATTCTGGCAGAGAATGTGGGCACAATGAAAGATGGCCAGTAACCCCACAGGGCAGGGGGGTGTTAATGTCCTGTACACGTTCCTTCTTTTGTTGGTGACTGCTGCCTGACCAGCACTGGGGTAAAGGTGGAGATAAAAACTGATGAAAGTGAAGACGTTTGAGAGGAATAATGGAACACACTGCAAACAGATGAAACAGCAAATGTAAGAGTAACATTCCTGCATTCATTATACATGTTTTTTGAATATTGTAGATGTTGAAGTGTCTAGGATCTATTTTTAGAAGTAACTGAGTATGATTTTGGTTCTAAATGAACTTTAGGAAAACTCACCTTTGCTTAGTACTCCCAGAGGGTCATGGGGGACATTATTTAATCTCAGCAGTGTCTCTGACAGCTTCCCTGCTGGAAAGGAAAGAACCCTTCTGTAACCTCTGGGACACTGTGATGAGTTCATTAAGGCTTTGGTGGCCTTATTCTACTGCTTTAGACCAGGTTGGTGTCTAAGATAATTGAAAATACATTGCCTCAGGGCTGTTAGTGTGTGGGAGAGATTCATACCCTGCAGAAGGGTTGTGGGCAGAACCTGCTTCCTTGCACCAGCTGCAAAAATAAAGATGAGAACCTGTTGTTCATATCCAGGTCAAGGCTTGCACAGCTGGCACCTTAGGAAGCTCCCCTGTGGCTGTGAGGTGCAGTTCTGGGTCCCACAGATGTCAGCAAGGACATTCACAAGCTGGGTTGGGTGACACCAGACTTGGCTCAAGTGGGAGTTGAGGGATCCTGAGTTTGCAGATTGAGTAACTCATACACAAAGGCTCTGGGGAGGAGTTTAAAAATTATATTTCTCTTACTGTTCCTGTTCAAATTTAATTGTGCTTCTGGCTTTCTGTTGCTCTCCTTTGAATCAATTAGAGATATCTTTATATGAAGGAGGGACAGAATTCCACAGCTGGCTTTCTTTGGTGCAAGTAGCTGGATACGCTGCCAAAGAACCAAGTACAGGGACAGTAGATTATGTCTTTATTGGGTCTTACACAAAAATTGAACTAAATTTGAATGTTTTGGGGGATCTGTACTACTTTTGTTTGTTTCTTGCGTGCACATGAGTAGAATGTATATGGAGGGAACCAGGGGTTTGAAATAATTTCTGACACATGACAGACTCTATCTTTGATGGACTCAAGGATAGAAAACTGTGCTAGGTGCCCAATTGTGTTGCATTTCTTCCATCAAAATGTTCTAGATCAGCTCTGATAGAGTGGCTAGGAGTGGTTTCTTTTAAGCTTAAGAAAGCCACCAATAGAATATATTTGCATTTCCATGTGTAGCCCTTTCAATTTTTAATATAGAATTATGTCCAAATGTGTTTTTATCTAAACCTTATTAGACAGAGATTGATAATCTTCTGTATGAATTTTTCATGGGGTTTTTCTTATGCATATGCTGGTTCAATGATGCATTTTCATATGAAACACATAAAGCTTTTTTAAGCAAAAATAAAAGCGCTGAAAATCCACATCAGTTCAATTACACTTGCAGATTAAAATAAAGCTGTAATATATATCTATTGTATTGAAATGCTAACTCTATGAATTTTTGATCTACTTTAAAAATGTAAAACTTGGGTTTGATTAGATTAGCTGTGGAGTAATCTACACTGAATAAATCTGTCTTCCTTTCATGTGATTTGTCAGTGTTTGTAGTGGGTTTGTACACACAGCTTTCGCCATTATTTTCCAGGCAATAAAAGCAGCCATGCAGAAAAGCCACCCATAAATGTCAGAAAACAGAGATATTTTGTTGCATTCCAAGGGCTTTGAAGGTCAAGTTCAATTCAGTTAGCTCACCCAGCGTGAGAGGAGCGTGATCTGATGATGGAATGTGTGTTTGGGTAGGATATATATGTTACTGTCCCTGTACTATTCTATCAGGATAACAGATCAGTGAGAGATTAAACTTTACTGCTTGGGAGAATGTCTTTTGGAAAACTATCAAGTTTTATGATTTTCTCTAGCTCCTATTGAGATGCTGTGCAGAAATAATGAATCCAAAGAATTTACAGCTTTTATCACAATGGAGATTGACTCCTGATTGTGGCTTTTGGGTGCTATTCCACTGCAGGTAACCCATTCAACTGAGTGCATTCACAAATAAGTCTCAGATCATGGATTTTATTGTAAACATGAAATTGTGTTTTGCCTCCTTGTGATGAAAAGAGGTTTGTGTAAAAACAATTTCCTAATTTCTAGAAGGGGAGGTCAGCACAAAAGCCAGAATTTTCCCACTCCAAGGAATTTGTTCTACCACGTCCCACTGCAGTGTTTTGTGGTTACTTCCCCTGCCATGCCCCACTTTTTTTTTTAATTTTATAAAGAAGAGATGTGATCAATAAAGCTCATAATTAAGTTGAAGGCACTACCTCGATCAGTGCTTTTATTGAGTTTCAGTGCCCTGATTTGAGGAGCTCCCCAGTCAAGGGGGGGAAATGTCATCAACTTCTTGAGCAGTGCGTGGGCAGTGCTGCATAATCTTTGCTATCTGGAGAGTCTCCTTTGTGGTGGCTTCTGATAACCTTTTGCTCATGTTATCCAAAGATGAATAATGAACAGACTCCTACCTGGAGAAGGAAAACAGTTGTCTTAAGTGGGCAAGAAATTTTGTTAAAGTTCCTGCTGCTTTGCAGCATCTTCCCATGATTGTATGAGAAGAAGTCAGTAAAGCAGGGTCAGATCATGTCAGTGAAAGAAATCTCTCTGCCAGAAATGTGCAGGTCATTTGCCCCTCGGTGTTGGTACTGACACTGCATTGCTCAGTGCACCCCCTCCTAAAAAAGATTTAAAACATAGGCCTGCCTCCTATTTTTCATGGGATCATAAAATAGTTGGATGTGCTGCTAGGAGCATGCAGTGTTTAATGCAGTTGATGTGCATTCTAGATTAAAAGCTCCGTTCTGTACTGCTGTGATAATAATACGATCATTAATGTTTCCAATACAAGTGCCTGGCTGGGTTCTGCATGCCTTCATCCAAACACAGCCCACAAATCCCCTCCCTGTTCCATGTGTTTCCTATAGCATATTGATCTGTGCTGGAACATGCAGCACTCCTCAGAATGGATCCTCATGTGACCATCCCAGCAAATCCCACATCCTCCATGATGTGCCTCCATTTGCTCAAAGATTTGGTGCCCTGAAGGTCTGGAAGCCACAGGAATAGTATAAACTCTCTCTTCAGAGAGGATTCTGCCACGCGGGTGTCCTGATTTTGGTTGTGTTTTTTTTTTTTTTTTTTTGCTTCCCCAACCCCTTTTTCTAAGCTTCCAATTAAAAAACCAGCATGTAGAAAAGAACAAGAATTAAGCAGGGAAGGTGTTTTTTCCCCTCACTAGAAGTAGCATGCTCCCAGCTATATGGCAGAAAATTTCAGATTTCTGTTACAAAATAGCTGATCTCAGCCCAGACTTCTCTGTAATTAGGTCGTGCTTTTTCTTGGCTGTAAATGGTTAGGCCTGTTGGAATGTTCCTCAACGTGCCAGGAGCAGACAATGCTTGGAGGCACTCAATAATACATTTTGCTTTTCTGATGACGTGTGTGGCAGCTATGTATGGATGAAATAGGCTGGAACAGGTTTATCCGAAGTAAACATGAGATTTCCATGTCTGATGGAAAACTCATAAATTGCCAAAAGAATTTAGAGCCCAAGGTTTCCTTGCTTAGTGTGAAAGGCCATCCATAGAGGCTGCTCTTGCCTCCTGCTGATCCAGGACAACATTCCTACAGCTGTGCTGGAGAGTCTCTTGGTCAAATGTAAAAGAAAAGAAAAAAAAAAAGAAAAAGGAAAAAAGAGAAGAGACTACAAAAGATCTCCTGCAGCCTGGCTGAAGTGCATCATCTCTCATGTCTGCTTAAGAACATCTTCTTTCTAATTCACAGTTACACTTCCTTTTTTTTTTTTTAAGACCAGTGTGTAAAAACGTCTTTTTCTCCTTTCTGTACTTGGACCTTTGCCTGGTGAAGGGGCTGTCTATTACTTCAATATTTTTATATTTCAGAGCAAAGCCAGCCTTTTATTCAGACAGACCTTAAAGAGCCCACATGGCTCCTCACACTGAACAGGCTTTGCATCACCTGCACTGTGTTAGGGTGCCCTGGCTGGCTGAGGGTGCAAGGCTAAAATCAGTGATGATCCCCTGCTTCTGTTTTCTTTTCATGCTTGTGAACAGCAGGTGCATTGCAGAGACTGGCAGAGAGAATATCCAGAGGAACTTTCCAAAAGTGCTGTCCTCCCAAAGAATAGTGTGGGACGAGGCTGGTGTGAAGGGCCAGAGCAAGAGTCCTGCCAAGTAACAGGCTGGGCAAGATCTCCTCTGTCTTCCACTGTTAAATGCCTTTTAGAAGGAAACAGAGGCATGATGTCAATTTTTTGTTAATTTTAAGTCCACTGTGACAGTTGGGGATCTTTACAAAAGAAAATTCAGTGGAGAAAGTCTGGGCTTGTCCAGATGGTGGTAGGCAATTACAATTCTTTTGTGTGAATTTCTGGTTATGCAGTTTTTGCTGTGTAGCATAAACTTTCCCCCACAGGCAGAAGTGAGCTGCAGGCAAGTGAAGGTTTCCAGCAAAAGGCATTTTCTTCACAGATGTGCAGCCTGAGAATGTGGGGTTGTTACAACATTTTATTTACTTTCATTTCTTCTGCCTCTGGGCTGCTGTCAAGTGTTTAATTTTATTTGTCTGATTATTTTCTTTCTTATCTAGAAGTTAGTACTTCCAGAGGTTACATCCCAGTGCAGTATTTACTAAGCATATAGGTATGTGATTAACATCCATTCCTGCTGCTGCATACCAATCACACTAATGATTTTACTGCTGCGAGCAAAAATTGAATTTTTCTCACTTTCACTTTAGAAGCCATCAAATAACCTTTCCTGTGAGTTCTGAAACAAGAAATTTAGTATTTCTGGTATTTCCTGTAGAATAGCAGAGAAATACAAAAGACTACATAATAACTACATCTTTTTTTCAAATATAAAGATCTGCTGACCAGAAGTCTGCTGGTATTTTATTGTCTTCTAAGAATTTCTCCTTTATATTTGTGTATTTGTGGGGCTTTTTGTTGTTGTTTTTCAACTGGTTTATGCATTTTTAGTCTATCTCTGGTTGCAAGAGTGAACTTTTTGAAGGGGATGTTCATGAAAATGTTGTCACCTATAGAGTGCTTTTCAGAATGTTTATCGAAGTCCCTCAGTTACAGATTCAGTCTTAGGATGTTTTTGATCATGAATCTTTATATGTTTCTATAGAGGAGAAAGAGAGGTCATCTAAGTGAGGTATATCTGGCAGGATAAGAGTTAATACTCACATGTGGGTGGGTTTTTTTCTTTGAACTTTTCTCAGCAGGTGAAAAATAGCTACAATCAGGTACTACTTCAGTAAGTAGTAACAACCAACTGCCAGGTTGAAAGATCACAAATTCTTGTAGCAGCAGTTCTATTATAGGGAAGCGTGTGTGTGTCAGAAAGCTTGCCAAGGTATTGATAAGAAGAGCTGGGCAATAATCCAGCCCCAGAAAAAAAAAATCACCATTTGAGAGCTGTACTGCAGAGGCTTTTCTTTTTTTCCTCCTTTTTAATACCACTTTATCATGCAGAGACTACATTAGTGTTTATATAATATGCATCCACAGCTGCTGATGAAGTTCACCCCAGTTGTGAAGGACATCAGTGACTCAGTAACTGGAGTTTAGATTAAATATTCTTAACAGATCTTATAGAATGAAAAATCAACAACCTTATTTAAAGTGTGCTTTGCTGCCATGGGGATTTTATGGGGGATAGATCTTTTAAATTACTGGACAGCTTTCAGCTGCAGTAGAAAATCAAGTAGCAGGCTAGCCAAAGACATGCCTTGCTCAGAAGTGTAGGTTGCTTTGGTGGTGGTGTGACCTTGTGGTGTTTGAGTTGGGACTGTGCTAATGATGGGTTTGTTCCTGCTGGAGTGGGGCTGTTGGCATAGGGAGCCCTGGGCCAGGAGCAGACTGCTGAAGGAAGTACACGTTCAACTTGGAGTAAGGATGAAGCCAAGAGCAGGAACTGTAGGATGTGGGGAGCTCAAAGTGCTGGAAAGCCTGAAGGGGTAAGAATGTCTCCAGAAAATAAATGCTCCTTCTTATCAGGCTTCAAGTTTAGGGCAAGAGGGAATAGTGACACAAAGTAATTCCTGAAATCTGGCAATGCTTTGCAATTTGAAGGGCTCAGAATCACTGGGGCTTTTCAAATATGGTATCTTCTTATGCATGATAGCATATGGAAGGCCTTCAAAACCCATCAACAATTACTCCTTGAAACTTGGAAGTTCTCACCTTACACAATTTCATATTATTACCTAAATAAGCAAGTAAGTAAATAATAAGTGTCTTTTTGATGAAAATGCTGTGTGTAAGAAACTTGTGCAGTTACCTGAGACTAATAAAAGGAGATTACATATAGGAGGATTATCTCTTATATAAGGTTTTTAATACAGACTACTGCTGTTAGATCAGTTATTTGGACTGTGCTGATTACTGTTTGTTCATTGCTCAGGTCTTACCCCAGTAAACCTGAACCCACTCTGCACAGTTTTGGCTTTAATGAAAGATATGGTTGAATATGTTGAGCTGCTATGAGCCTAGACACACCACCTGTGAATTGTGAATCATGGTGAAAACTGAATCAAGTAACAAAGTTTTAACAGATGGCAATGACACAAGAGGTACAATGAGCTGTGTTTTGAGAGCCCTTGAGCTGCCTTAGCCGTAGAAGAAACACCATAGTCCTCAAACACAGTCCTGGTTCAGGGTACCTTCTTATGAGAAACACATTCAGGATAAAACTCACATGTTTCTTTCATTGTAACTACCTATTTTTAGGTGCACTGCATTTCTTGCACTACTTCTTCATCACTGAACTTTATTTTTGCTTTTATTTCTCAGCTTCCTGGCTGCTTACATTGCAGTTTATCAAAGATGTCCTTTTCAAAAAGAAAAAAAAATGCTTTAATCCTAATTTTACTGGTTTTTGAACCCAAATGAGATCTTACTGGTGATATAAACCCTACCAGCTTTGTTCTTCTCTCCTCCTGAGAGAGAAACACTGACAGCAGTCTCCTGTGGAGTCTTTGAACATATTCAGGTTAACTTTTGCTTCTGGAAGAGAAGAAAGTAAATCCTCAGCTACAGATTTTATGCAAATGATGTTTGACACATGACTGTTTCTAGAAGAATCTCTGCTATATATCTTACTCTCTTTGAAGACTTGTAGGACCCCTGCTTGACTGTCTCTTCAGCAGCCCTGTTAGAGGGAGTTTCAGGACAAAAGATGTAGCTGGAAGGCATGTTTTTTTCCAATACTGGTGAAATCAGTAAGGTACACTGAACTAGAGTGCTGAAAGAATTTCATTTAATGCTCTGTTGTAATAGAAAGTAGCTTTTAAATGGGATGCTCAAGACTATAAAAGAGAAAATTAAATAAAACTATTTTTTACATATAGTGGTCTACAAATTGAAACAAATTCAGTAAGTGTAGCTATTATTGTTTTCATTTGGTATTATACTTGAGTAAAAATGAAACCCTGCATCAGTCCTATAATGAAAGTGGTGTGATGTGCAGCGATATTAAAAAAGTGATTGAGTTACTCACTGTGCCTGTAAAGGCAGGAATTGTGGAAATAATACAATATTCCTGCATATTGTGTCATCCAAGGGACCCAAAGCCCTCACATAAGTCTTTACCTTTCATTTGTCCTTCCAAGCCTGGTGCTGCCATGTATCTAAAAAATAAAAGAAAGAATGAGTACTGAAGAAAATCAATTTATGAAAAAAGGCTTATTTGCAATTACTGTTTGGGGTATGGCTCCCAGAGTTCTTTACTGGAATCTTCCATAATATCATGTTCAACTTTGTCTTTTAACAAATTCAGGCAGTTACTTGTGATAGAAACAATAAGCCTGAAAAAAAAATAGTTTTAGAATGAAATTTTAAGATTTGAGTAAAAAACTTCTGTTGAGTTCTTTGTGATCCTAGGGAAGTTGATTTCAACCTCAGTTTATGCACCTGTGAAATGGGTTTTTACTGTGAAACTCACTAGGATGGGGATTTATTCCTGCTTGTGAAGTGGTTTGATCGTCTCTGCCATATAATACATGCCAAGTGGCAGGGTGCTGTGCTCTGGCTAGAAAGTAGAATAAAGATACTTAGTACAGATCTCAGCAAAATTTACAACTTAAGAAATTATCTTCCTATGCTGAAAATATTTCCTTCCTCCCTCCCTCCCAGACAACTGTATACAGCACAAAAAATGTTTATGTCTTACTATTCTGTCAGGCATTATTGGACTATAAAAAATTATTCTTGTCATCTCACTTCTTAACAGATTATGAAAGAAAAATGACTAAAACTTGTTCAGACTGTCAAGTTCCTGCCAAACTGAAACTAATGAATCACCCTGGCACTGGTAATTAGCCAAAACTTGATGATATGAAGCGTATAAATAGTGCTATGGACCATGTTGCCAAATATTTATCCCCCTGAAAGTAGTTACTGTTTTATTCCCATGAAGTTTTTAATTAAATTCTATCCAGCAGAGTAGTATGACAGGCCTAGTTTTATTTTAATTCTTATTTTAAAAACTTAGATATAAATTGAATGTGATTCATGCCTGCTAGTTATTGATTTTGATATACATACTAGACAAAATGAACTTGGTGTCTGAGAGACAACTGACACCAAAAGTGGGATGGGGCTGTTGTGGGGATTGAATAAAAAGAATTAGAAGAAACTCTTTAGTCCTAGTGAGAGCTTTTGGCCCAGTGGGGTCTCAGGTATTGCAGTTCAGGTACTCTGATCTCAACTTTTTTCCTCTTCTATCACTTTTTTCTTTTTTAAACTGGGAATGAGCCTGTAGGTAGACTTAGTCTCATTAACTAAAGGTAAACTCCTTCACTCTTCTGCTAGAGGATCCTGCATTCATGAGAAGGATCATTTTATTCTTGCCACTGCCATCTAGGCTAGTCAGGTACTATAGTGACTGAAATAAAATGTAAGAAAAGCTAATATACCATGCAAGTCATCCAGGTAAGAAACTCTTTAACATATGTCCTACTGTGTACCCCTCGCTGAGTATCTGAAAAGATGGGAAACATTTAAAAGATGTTTATAACTGAATATACATTTCTTATGTAAATGTTGCCAGTATCAAAATATCTACATTAGATTAGTTAAAAAAAAAAAAGATTGATTGAGATTTATGCACAGGATATGTCCATGTTAAAGAAACATTTCTTCTGTTAAGAGACAATTTGCATTCATGAGAACTGAAAATTAAGAAGGAATAAGATTTGTTTCTTTGCTGACTTGCTAATTAGTGTTGGTTAAGCTCTCCCAAATGGTAGGATGTGTGAGTATTTAAAATGTTGATGCAGACAAATTTTGAGACAAATTACAATTTGGTATTCATCCCTGTTTGTAGCTTCAGACTTCTCTGTCATATCCCAATGACATGTAGAATTTCTGGATTCTCAAATGCTAAATTTTAAGTTTTATCAGAGGACCAATAACAAAATCCATTTATCTGCAGGAAAGGAGATTTTACAACAGGCAGTTAATGACAAATACCACCTGGGTTTGGTTGTTTTGTTTTTTCTTTTAATGAGCAGGTAAAGAACATAGGGACTTAAGGGGATCAAATTACTTTTAGAAGTGCCCTGTAGAATACTTGTGGCCACCGATTAGACTTCTTTACGTGGTGCTTTAAGAAGGCTGAAACTTTAAAAAGTATGTGCTTTGGTGTTTTCAGTATTTTTACAGTGACATTTATGGAGCCACTGAAATGCCAGTTTGCTGTAGTCTTTCCCACAGAGAATGCCTTTTGTTGGATCTCATGCCTTCAACAAAAATTGCAGGGGAACTGAATACTTAATACCAGCGTCCTTTGTACTAGTTGATAAGTAAACATTGGGTTTGCAAATGGCTAGATTTTTTTTTTCCAAAACAATTTCAACAGATGCCTTAATTCTGTTTGTTGTAAAAATTCCTTTCTGTCATTTGAATGTTCTTGTTAGTGCAAATTCTTTCTGGCTAAGCAACACACAGAGAAAAATCTTTGCTGTTTTCATTTTCAAACAATATTTTCTTACATTAAAAATCAAAAGGCCATATTTTTTCTTTCATCTGGTAGTACAGTGCATTTAAAGAAAAGAAATATAAAAATCAGGTGGGTTTGTAGTGAAGGCCAAGAAATTTAGCTACACAATTGAATGTTTCTCAGGGAAAGGGCTGTTTAGAGCAACTCTCCGTGAGAAGCACATAAAGCTGATTGCACTATTTTCAAGTTCAGAACAGATTTGCACAAAATAAAGGAAGTAAAAAGTGATACTCAATAAACTAGGAAGACAGGGTATGTGGAAATCGGATAGTAGCATCATACAAGCAATCTTGCTTCCTGCTGTGGATGTTTTGATTGAAACATGCTCATGTAGTGGAATGAGACTCTAGATTCCCCTTTAAATATTTGCAATATTTTAATTCTGATTTGCAATAAATAATATGACTAATCCATGCTCCCTCTCATTGCTTTATGATTATCACTTGCACTGCACGTCTTGGCTGCTTTTAGCACTTAGAAGGCTCTGATATATAGCTAAACGTTTCTGACTCCATCTGCTACAAAGAGAAGTGACACAGAAGTGCTCCCCAGCCATTTTATTGCAATTTAATGTAAATCTGTTATAATGCAGATGATGAAAAGTGCAGTGGCTTCCATGAATTCTGAGAGCCGCGATTGGGTTGTGGCTGCTGCGCTGCCCTCTGAAGATTTGCTGGGTTTAATTTTACATTGCACAGCCATTAGCTGGCTGAGGTTCCTCACTGAATCACACTGCCACAATACTTCTTCATCCTCCTCTTCCTTTTCTCCTCACAGTGACCTCCTTCACCCAAGTTTTCCAGCCCAGTCTCTCATTGCTTTTATCTTATAAATTATAACCTCCCAGTACATCAGAACACAGAGCCAGGCAATTGACCCCTGCAATGGATTATTTTGTTAACTCTTTTTTGTGGGACTATCATAACATCCCTTCCAATTTGGTGTGGGCTCATTGTGATTCTCACTGTTGTGCAAGGATAGATTAATCTTATCTGGTTGCGAGGAGAGCTTGCCTTTACCATGGCATCACATGTGATCTTATTGCCATCATGTAAAATAAATGGTGTTAAATGTGTTCTGTGCTGGTTAGTTGGAAATTAGCTGGTAGATGGGAATTGGGGTGGTCAGATTCTGTCATCCAGCATTGTTATTATACACTTATGTATAGGCCCTTAGGCAAATGATTTTTTTCCCCCTGTATTTTCTGTAAATGTTATTGTTTACAATGATGGAATTACCTTCAATAGAGTAATTAAACTGTGGCAAATTAGGTAAACCTAGAATGCAATTAAAGTACAGTAAAAGCACGTGTAAATGCTAATTGTTTCATTCGCACAGGGGAAATGTGAAAATAATCTTTTCGATAGAGTAGCATATCTAGAATCTTTACACATGCCAACTGACATGATTGTCCTTAAGTAATTTGTCTAGAAGTAATTGACTGCAATATTAAAAAAACAGCTAAAAATAAGGAGAGCATCCTACTTTCTCACAGGTTTTTCACCTGCAGACTGGGGAGTTACCCAGGAAAAAGTTGTGATATTTCTGGGATTACGTTCTCCAGTCCAGCTGACTGCATGGGCTAGAGGTGGAAGGGGAGGACTAATCACTGGCTTTAGATTGGTTGAATTATTAACAGTGGAGATCGTCTTGTCCAAAATAATAATGCCTTACTTGATAAATTCATGAACTTGGAATAAGGCAGAATATGGTGCTGACTTCACCAACAATTTATTCTAAATTATTTAAAGTTATAGCATGAATTCTGTTGCATGGAATGATCTGTAGGGATGGTAATCTTTCCAGTAAACTTTGTGTGGTGTTACTGCAGATGGCATTTTCCTTTTGTGTGTTGTCATCCCTAGAAAATGGGTGACTTTGAGTGAAGAATTTGGTATGGATGTTTACATAAAATCTTTATTCCAAATGGAAATAAAATTTAAAGCTGCTAGATGTTTTTTGAACCTTAAAAAAATAGTTGTTTTTTTTTTGTGAGCAAAAGTGACTCATTTGCGACCAGTTTTAAAAGAAACTCTGCAAACCTCTGAAATGCAAATTTATTGAAATAAAACAATTCAGTCACCTGTCTCCTTGTGCTCCTGCAGCAAGGTGACTACCAGAGGAATAATTTCACATAAAGCTTTCTCAAGTGTTTTTCCTTCATCCCCCAATTGAAGATATGTAGTTTTTTATTAAAACTGACTCTCAATTTTAATAATTTATTTCCTTTCTTCTTTTCATTACAGAGAAAGTCCATTGTTGCCGTGAGTTTCATTGCAGCATTCCTCTGTCTGATCATCGTTCGTCTCACAAATGAAGTAACTTTCCCTTTGATCCTAAACTGCTTTGGACAAACCAGAGTCAAGTGGATCCCATTTTCTAATGGCCAAAGGCAGCCTCTGAAAACTCATTATGGCTATATAAATGTAAAAACACAAGAGGTAAGACCTGGTTCTAACAGCCTGGCCAAATGGACCAGTAGATTTCTTTTTCTCCGATGCCATCTAATGCTTTTTTACAACCTGCCCGGTGCACAAACTGAACAAGGGTGTTCCTGAACAAAGTGGCTATTTTAGAAGTCTCCTACCACTTAAATGACCTTTGAAATTTTAAAAATTTCTGTCATGTCTGCAGTGGAGAGAGCAGTGAACTGACCTCAATATCACCCTTTATTGAGTGAAACCTTGTTTATACAAACAAGAAAATCTTTCAGATTAATTTCAATCCTTCAATCCCTCTAATGCAAAAGGGAATTTTCTTGTGTTTGTTGTAATAAGGTCCTAAAAATGTTTCATTTTTCATGGGCTTCCCAAAGAAGCAATAGCTCATTTTTGTTTGTATGAGCATGAAAGACGAAAAGGGAGTGATATGTGAAATGCGAATATGTGAGTCTAGTGAATGTATAAAGCTAGAGGTTTACTGGACTTTTCTGGAAGTAGTGCCTTAATACTTGATAGCTATTTCAAAACTAGGTATGTATTTGCATTCTGTACTTTAAAACTCACTGATGTGTATCTGCTTTGCAAAATACTTGCTGTGTGATAAAAATACTTGTCTGATGAAATTAGGTTTTACAGGGACTCCTGCTTTCAAGTGTCTTAGTTGTCGAAATTTCTAGTGCCACTGCTGGGTTTTGCTGGTGGTGGTGCATTTTCTTCAGACTTTTCCTCTCTCTTTGTAATAGTTGTAAAATGGAATCTTTCAAAATAAGGCAATATAAAAATTGAGCTCTTTCTATAGTTGGTGATCAGTTCTGGTACTGTCAGTCATGAGAAATGCTATCAAACTTCCATTAACTGCTAGGAGTTTTTTTCCTATAAAATTACAGTTATTAATGAGTGAAATTCATTCACATAACAGCTTTACAGAGAATGAAAATACTTCACCACTTCATTATATTTAGTCCTGTAAGTGTATTGGACTAGTTAGTTATTATCCTACCTTTAGTGGGTTAAATGTGAAACTCAGAATGAGAGAGAGGCAGTTTTTAGGAGGCAGCTCCTTTTAAACATATGTAGCTGTTAATCATTGCTCCTGTAAGATGCAGCACTATTTTGGAGGCCAAAGTACATTACCTATAAAACAGAAAAAGGCCAAGCGCCTGAAAGGAGAGCTGTTCAGATGTGAATGGTAGTTCCAGTGAAAGGAATGGGAGATGCTCTTGAGCTCAGAGGGGATGAGGCTTCACCCAACATCTTCCTCCCTCAGGAATGGGAGGGCAGCCTGTTCTCCTTGTCCCTGGGCTGTTGCCAGAGTGGCAGGCGTGGAATCTGAATGAGGCAGGGCTGCCCCTGGATCACTATCAGTCTGAGCTGATAACTGGGGAGGAGAGGAGCATGCTAATCCATTTTTATTCACCATTGACTTCATCAAAGGTTAGAAGTAGTTTGTGAGGGCCTTAATTCATTCTTAAATTTGATAACACGCTTGGAAGTCCTAACAGTAAATGGAAATGAACGTCCTGAAAGCTGGTGACCGGTATCGATTGTAACACATTCGTCTCAATTTGGCTTGGGTCATGAAGGACTCCTTAAACTTAGTAATTTTAGTTGTTTTCCCTGTTGTATTTGCAGATTGCATTAATATTTGCTAATTAAAATGATAATGAAGAACCTGAACATGGTTTGCTTATTGTAAATGCACTTTTGACTTAATTATCCCCTGTGCGAGGGAACTTTTGTTGTGATGTTTATGTGAAAAGCTTTCACATAGCTCATGTTCCTAACTCACACTCATAGCTTTCTCAGACTATGGTTTTTAGAAGACATATTACTTTGTCCAATAAGCATTTGTATACTATTTGTATTAATATAGCCAGAAAATCTCAATTATTAGTTTCTTTATTGTGTCAAATACATTGAATTTCTGCTCATTTCATAAAATTTAGATATTTTCTAGTTTTTTTGTGCTGCTGTGGTATGTAAAATAAGCAGAAAAGTTTACTCTATGAGACAGGCTAATGCCCCAAACAGATGTGTGTTTTTTGCAAAATGGGACACATGGTGTCTCGCCAAGGACCAAATGGTGTGAGGAAACAGTACCACAATGAATTATCAGAAAATAAAGTGATGGAAGGGAAGATAGGAGGGAAGGCTTTCAGAGATGTGAATTTTGGCTTTTTCTCTTCTATTGAGGGAATCTTTTTGCAGAATTCTTTGAATGAATTCTTTGTTGAATGTGCTCATATTCTCCTAGAGTGTCCTTTGAATCCAGTCACCCACTGGTGTCTCCTGCTGTCTGATAGCACTCCCTCCTGTTCCCCAGCCACTTCTAACATCCTTCTTCTTTTCTTCACTTTTGTTCTCTGTTCTCGTTTACCTGTTCCTCTCAGGCTGCACTCCAAGGTCTGGCTGCATGCCAGCTCCTTAGTGTACTTAAAAGTGCAAGGTCAACAAACCAGAGGAATTAGGATAATTTGCCACCAACCCAATCAGTCATCTGAAGTGACAGAAAGCTAGAAAATCTAGAATGAGCTACTTCTCTGCCTTTCCTGTCTCTCTGTTGCATACTTTCTGAAGAAAAAGGAAAATCAAACCAAACTAAAAAAGGCCCAACCCTCCCAACTTTTTCATAGCAATAAAAGTTTAAGTTAGGAGGAGTTGTTTTTTTCTGGGGGGTAGGACTGAGTGGGATGGGACTTGAAAAATCTTAAGAGATGATGGAAAAGCAATTACTTGGTTAAAATGGTGGTGATTAATGATTTGTATTTAAAAAGATCAGGAAATATGATGATGTGATTATTAGTGTTTATCTCAAGTAAAAAACAATGATGTGGCTGTTAGGTATGATCAGAATAATGCTGTAAAGACATTTTTCAAGGGGGTTGTGTATTTGACTTGACACTTTTAAATTGTGGGATTTTTATTTTATAAAATGTCTGGGAAAAAAAAGATTAAAACTAGATGTATTGGAGTATTTAATATAAAATGCAAAGAGAGACTAAACTTAATCCACAATTAAGGCTGTACATAATACAGGGTTGTTGCTATGGTTTCCTTGATTTGTAGCCATAGCAACAGCTTTGGGAAAACTGTCTTTATGTACAGTAAATATATTAGATTTGAAATACAAATAGATGTGAAGTGTTGTATATACTGGGCCACTATGTCTAGACACATTTAGTTTCACTTTGGAGATATTCCTGAAACAGGGCATTCTTCACCTGGAAAATTCGCATCCAGAGCCCACCCTCACTCCCCTCAGTAGGAGAAGATCTGGTAGTAGCCTTCCATGATGAGATCTCTTTTCCCTTTTCAATATTCACATCCGAGGTGATTCCTTGAGATTTGTGAGAAGCTCTGCTGTTGTTTTGCAATATTGCTGTCTCACTCAATACATGAATTTTGACCTTTCAGTGAGAAGGAGGTGTATGAACAAGATGACCTTTCTTTCCTTTATTTCCTCCACTTTGTGCCTATGGATTTTTGGTGAGGGGTCCCATGAAATCTGTCTTTAGGAAATGTCATGCCTATCATGTGTTAGTTATTTTTATCCTAGTCCTGGTGATTTTTTTTTCATAGAAAATACTAATTTGGTACAACTCCACAGTGGTTACCCAGTTGAAACCTACTGGAATAAACTTCCCCCCACCCACATCAAGCTGATGTAATGACTCTTTTTGTATGTCAAAAATGGGGAAGCAGATAAAAAGAAGCAGGTAGAGAAAATATAACCTTCCTCTTTCTTTCATACCACTCCTACTCTACAAAGAGTTCTGGCAAAATTAATGAACATCATGTATTTAAATTGCAGCATTATGACATCAATTTAAAATCCATTAGCAGTTTGAAACTTTATGCTAGGCAAGTCTAATAGTGTTCTTGGATATTTGATTGTGCTTCCTGAAAGGTGAATATTGAATAGATTTTTACTCTACCGTCAGTATTAAAATAATATAGCATTTTCCTACGTACGTAAAATCTGAAATATAGCTGCAATAACACTTGAAGCATAATTATAAAAGTATATTCAGGTACTGAACAATGATTAAAACTGTTCTTGGAAAAGGGTAAGTTCTGAGATGACCTAAAATCCCTACATTAAACTGCAAGTGTGAGATCTAATGGCTTCCTCTGAAATGAATTCTGAGGGAGCAAAGAGCCTTTGTGTCGTGAGCACTGAAGGATCCTGCATACAGTGATGAGCACTGGATAAAAGGAATGTGCATTGTAGCACTTAAGACTTCTTAAAAATCCTGTCATAACTGAAAAACTCATCAGTACTGTATGTATATTGAAGAAATACATTTGGATCATATTATCCCATCCCATTTTGTCCCTAACCTGAACAGGCTTGGGCACAAGCATTAATTGCTCAGCCCTTGTGGCACACACAGCTATGAACATGTGGGACTGGATTGCCTAAATCTGCTTCCTTTTTTTTTCCCCCCTTTTTGCCAGAAGTTCTGTAATAGAACTTGGCTTGAATGAATGCAGATTTCCACAAATGAAATACCCCAGATATGAATATTAACAGGAGGCTACAGACCTTTGTGTTGTCCTTTCTATTATTCTTTTCAAAACACAATAAATTAAGTGCACTTAAAAATTACCTGAAATGTAGAGGAAAATTAGCATAACATGCAGAAATATGGGATGTGGTGTGGTCTCTTGTTGTAAGATAAGGCACATACAATTTCAACAATAGCAAAACCATAGTTGTCAATGTGTTATAAGTAGTCATTAGATGGACCCACACCAACCATGAGATGCCACCTTTCTTACAAAACTTGAAAAACTAAATTAAAAAGTCATAAGGAAAGCAAAGAATGGGAGTGATGTTTTAATATTGGTTCCTCTCCTGATATGGGAGGTAAGAAACATTTTTCAAAAAGACTGAAATTTTGTAAGAAATAATATAAAAATGTGAAGCTAGCAACCAACCTGGGAAGGTTTGTTTTGCCTTTGTTAGTAATGGATGAAAATGACACTATGAAATGTCAGTGGAGAATATTGGGGTGCTGTTGGGGAACAGCTTTGGGTTTCATCTCAGAAGAGAAGGTACCAGACTATGAACTTGAATGGTGTGTTCAGCTGACTCCAGAGATGCTTGTTTCATACTTTCCTTGGGAAAAACTGTGTCCTAGAGAGGCTGAAAAGCTGCATCAGCCAAAACTCCCTGTGCCAGAAAGTTACTTTAGTATTTAATTTCTGACACATGGATGACTTCTATCCTATCTTTTCCTTTGGGATCTTGTTCTATGTTACAACTTAAGAATTCACAGGATATTTTACTACCAAAAGGTCATTTGTTTCATAGTAATTTATCATTTATATCCCTTCTAAGACACGGTTTTTTTATCACAGTTGCACAGTTACTCATTATTTCAGCCTCAAAAATAATGTAATAATAACAGTAATGAAAGTACAACTAAACATGCTGTATCTTCTGGATATTTTTCTGCTTCCATTTTATAAATTTTCAGGAACAATTTTCTTTGGAAGTATTGCAGAAGGATTAGTTACATAACACTTTGCATGACAATCACATTGCATGTTAAACCTTCTGAGAGACATTCATATGGAGGGTTGATGGTTCCTGTCCCCCCACCCCTGTTGTGCTTCCCAACTGTACCAGAGCTCCCATTCCTGGCTCTGGGAGCCACAGGTACACACTCAGAAATAAAATTCCTGCCAAGGACTTTAAACACCAAATGAGCAACTCCAGGACCACATCTGTTATAGAAATAGATCTCACTAAACAAATAGACCTCCCCAGAATCCTCACTACCCTCTTCCCATCCCTCTTTTAGCCTGGAAGAGGAGAGAATGATCCAAATAAGCTGCAAGGTCCACTTGAAACCACTCAGGCTGTTATGAACCTGCAGGAGAGAAGGGAGCACAGATAATGTGTGTCCTCAGTGGAGCAAATCCTGCCAGCTCAGCCACTTTCCTTCTGTATATATGGAATAAGCTTAGGTTTTTAAAGCTGCCACGACTCTGATGGTGTCTCATGAGGAAAAAGTCAAGTGCCAGGATAAATATATCAAGTATTCTATATAGAGGAATTAAATCTGCTCCACACAGAGCCTCAGTGTGATGAGTCAAGCAGTGCTGCCTGTGTGGCAGCTCTGCTTAAAAAAAAAAACAGCTAAGGGACTTGAGAAGAGATTACTATCAGCCAGTGAGCTGTGCCTTCAAAAGTCAATCCCTAAAGTCTATTTCTACCAGCCTGGGCTGGTAGAAATAAATGTCTACGATGCAGTCGTGGGCTGGACTGATCTGTTGAATGGAGCTTATAGGTTATATTGCAGAAGGTCACTGGTACCAAAGATTTGCCATCCACCTTGGTTATGCGTTATTTTCAGAGATTTCTTCCACCTTCTTGAGGATTTTTTCCTACTGCTGCTGAAGGGTAGTGTCGGAGACGAGGGGAGAACGACCACTCGGGTAATGCATCGAATTCGGTTTATTGATCTATCAATCTTCTTAAATAACAGTGTTAACGAGCTTCATACATATTCTGTAATCCAAGTACATGACAGGCTAACAGAGAAGCTCTAACCACTCCTTCTGTTTACAATACCAAGATTTCTTTTCTCACCTTGATATGAATGGTTCTCAAAACTTCTATGTCTGTTCCCAAAACAGCCAAAGATAGAATACCCACTTGTTATGAGAAAGCTGCCTGAGAACTTTGCTGTGAATAAGGATGTGCTTGAGAACTTTATTGTTTTCAAAAGAGAGTAATTGTTTATAGAAATCAGAAGGCTGAGAACTGTTAGAAACTGCTTTACTTATCCCTTTACTTTTCTCTCAATTGTATGTCTCATGGCCTCTTTCTTTTAGCCATGCTTGAATTAATCTCTCCACAGGGTAGGGGTATGGTAGCTAATGTTAGTCTGCCTGTTGAGAAGATGCCAGTTGTGTTCTCCATGTGGAAAGTGTGAACAATGTCTCCCCAAAAGAGAGACACGACACCTAGAAAATTGATTTGGGATCATCTGGCAAAAAATATGAAAAATCTTTTTAGAAGAAAAGCTGACTTTTGCAGTTAGCTAACTTGATAGGCAAATTTCTGTCAGCAGTGTTTTGTTTTAGTTTAAATGGCAGGTGGACCTGAAAAGTGAATGGAGTATTCTTTGGACTGGTAAAGAAAAGAGCAGAGAGGTTTGGTGTAATGTATTCTTGAGTGAGACCAAACCTCTGGGGAAAATAGGAAAGATGTAATGAACAGGTGAGAGTGAGGCTTGTCAAGGGATTGAAGGAAGAACTTACTGATTTTAGTCTGGATGAGAACTTTCTTCTGTTAGCATGACATGATTTCAGCTTTTGTCAGTAAGAGTTGCCAAATGAAGGATGGGCTGTTTTGCATTAGTGGCAGGTGAGGTGTCTCCTTGGTGTTCCAGTTCATCAGCTGGGAGAGCAGTGCCCTCTCATTTCCCCCCTGAATATCCTCCCACTACTGCTGTTTAAAAATGAGGATGCCTTCATCAAAAGAGTCCCAGTGTCCATTTCTCACAGAGATTCAGGGTGTCTGTTGCAGCAGAGTGTCACAGTTCTGGATTTGGTGATGGCAGCTGAGGTACACTTTGTACTGGTGTATAAAATACACCACAGAGTAAAGAGAGCCACTAAAAATGGAATTCTACTCTTATAATCGTTCTTACACAAGGGCTTCCTGCTGGCTGTGGCAATCAGTGAGTTCAGCTCTTTGAGCTCCTGCCCAGCACAGCTATTCTGGCAGAGATGCTCAGCACAGGGCTGACCCAGAGCTATTAATACCTCCCTGCCGGGAGCCGCGTGCCAGCCGCGCACGGACGCCTGTGGGTGCACATGTAAACACAGCAGCCAGAACTCGCTCAAGAGGCAGACTCCCAACACTGACAGCCATGCCAATTACTAGTTAGCTTTAAAGCCACAGCCATCTTCCTTGAAAGCCTTTGCTTTCCAAGTTTGCTCCCATGGCCATCTGTCACAGCCTGCCTTTGGCAGCTCCAGGTTCTGCTGGGAGGCTCTGCGGATTGAGCGCAGAGTTCTGTCTTTTGTGTTGTTCTCTGAGCGGGTGGAAAGTTTCATTCACATGAGCCTTTTCTCCTAGGCTTTTTCTTAGATTAAAATGTGAACCCTAAATGCATATTTGAGCTGTTAATCTGTGCTATCTGCTCTCAAACCAGGGCAGAACAGGTGGAGTGGTGTAAGTGCTGCATTGAGAGAAATGAGCTCAGAGACCCTCTTGGAGCAGATGCAAATTGTACCAGCAATAATTGCTTTTCTTGGGATAGTTGCTCTTGTCTGGCAGAATACATTAGCCTGTACTACCAAATATGTGTTATTTGGTCTGTAAGAAACCTGTATGAATGTGTTATCAGAAACCTCATGCCCATTAATTGGCATTACTGTGCCGGCAGTGTGTGCATCTTAGAGCTCTACTTAATAGACTTACAGTATCTGTTACAAGGAGCTACACTTTCTGTGGGTTTAGCTTTAAATTTTGTGTACTCATCACAAATAATTTTGTAACTACCTCCAAACCAATAAATTGTATTCCCACCAATGTTGGAAAGTTCATTGTAAATGGTGTCCGTGCAGCTGCACCCTAAAATGAAGACCAATTCAATCTGGGGAGAGGTGGGAGGGAGAAAAATGAAGTTCTCGGTTACTTGCAACATTTCTCTCTTCCATCTTTATTTTTCTTTCTCTCTAATTGATATATTTTCTATATTGAGCTAGTCAGAGATTACAGTAATCTCTCAGTTAGAAAAGCAGTTGGCCCATTAGATGAATAAATACCACGTTAAATGAAAATCCCCAAATGAGCAGAGAAATTACTAGAGTGATTTTGGGATTGTCCTCTTAATAACAACAATTCATCCTCCTTTTTAATCCCTAGCCCCAGGGATGCATATTACTGCCTTTACCTTTTCCTACCAGGAAAGTCCTCTTTTCTGCAACTAATAATGTCTTTTTTGAAGTAGCACTTCTTGAATTTGTCTTTAACAGTTTCTTGTAGTTAGGACCCAGAGTTTTGGATTTGAAATTGATGAAAATACTACCAGTCTTAGATCAATATTTCTCCAGGGGATGGAACCTGCTTTGTTCCAGTTAGAGACTGAAAAGAGCACTCAAGGGTCTCACATTAGTATTACACCAGCCAAAGTGCAAGTTGGTTTGGGTTGATTTCCCTGGTTCTAGTTCAGTGATTCTACCACCCTCCCTCCTTTCTGCCTCTTCCAGTGCTGGTAGCTAGGATTCACATTTGTAAAGAGAAAAATATAATTTCTGGAGTGTATCAAGTTGAAAAAATATATTTCTGAGCTTTTACAGAGATGCCTTCACATTCCTATGAAATGGCTGACTGCATGCACAGGACTGATTCCAGAGTAGTTCCAGGGCAGTACACTGAAAGCTTAGATCAGCACTGGCAAATATCCTACAGCAGAAATTAAATACCAAGGTGAAGGATAAAGTCTGACCTTTAGGTAAAAACAATAACCCTATATTTGATGACATACAGTGTCTTATGGAATTGATCAATGAATGTCAGTTTTGTTCTCAGGTGTTTTGTGTGTAATTAATTTTATTGATTTATCAACATTTTCCAGCTTACAATACAGTTTCTTGTGTTACCTTATTCCTAACATGTAAAAGATTTGTAATGTCAATCCTATTTCCTATTAGCTCTTCCTTCTTAGAGCCAGTTCATGTTGTCCAAAACTGCTGTTTTTTCTTTAGCTTCCCCTCCAGTTTGGCTCGCCCTTTACTGCCAAGAATTTATTTCACTACATCATCAGATTTCCCCTTCCTCCAAAATATATTACTATTTATGCTTTGAAGGCATAGATTGGAGATTTAGGAGATAAGAGGCTGTTCTTAAGCCACCTACTGCTGCATTCTGCTCAAGGTTTGATTCCTGATGGAGTCAAGATGTGGCCTCAGGATGAATATATTGATCCAGTCTTCTGGATAGCAGGCTTTGGAAGAGCATCTGGAAATAGGTTTCAAAGCAGAAGAACCTGTGGCAAAGTTGTGTCTCAGGTCAGAGTTCTTTTTAAGTTTCCTTCTGATGTCCTTACTAGAATGACTTCTTTTTCAAATGGAGTGAGCTCAAAAAAAGTTTATTTGAAGCCACATCAGTGTTTCCAAGGCTGAACTGGCTCTCCGGTAAGAAGCCAGAAAAATGCAATTTTCTCAGACACATACCAGATGGTGCTTCTTCATTAATTGTCTCCATGGCAGACCTTTAAAAAGTCCCACAGGAGTGCCTTGGAGGTGGTGGGATGATCCTTTGGGATCCTCCATGCTGGTGAGGTTGCTCTGGGGCTGTCCTGTTCGTTTCTGCTCCAGCTGGCACTTGGTGCAGAATGCGCCTTGTCACCATCAGTATCAGTGACAATGGATGGAGCTGATGACATTATTGTAACTCAAATAATGATGATTAGTGTTTATCTTTTACTCAGAAAGGAGTGGGAAGAGGAAGAGGCTGGAACTCTTATGAACTTGCCTCAATTTCTGTCCTGCTGCTGATGTAGACTGAAGTATTCTTGACTGCTTCAGGATCATCCTGTTTGTAAAGGATCGATGTTTATGAAGAGCAAGTAACATTTTTTGATCAAGTTACTTGTGGTCATGTTCAAAAATTGAAATGTTATAGTCACATTGACTGTCATAAAATGATTGTGAGTCTACTATCCCAGAGAGATTATCCCTTACTACCATTGTATTACAGTCAGAACTTTATTGTCAGAACAACAACAAAAATAATCTTTGCACTGCACTAATGCTTCATTCTGATTGACAAAGGATGAGGCAATCCACATACTGTGACAGCAGTGCTGGCATGTATTATATAATGATATATAGCAACTTCCATAGGCTGCCATTAATTTCTGCATGAATCCTGTCTGTCTTTGATAAGCACGTGTAACTCCTAATACATTATTTTGGGGCTGAGCATTAGCATCAAGGAGAAAGGACTTTTGTAGGTATGGGGGCTGGTGATAGCTGAAAATGAGAAGGCGAAAATGAGAAGGCAAAACTGACAGATAATTGTAGATGAGAAGTCATTTTCAAGTAATAGATAGGGGTGATATTGTTTCCTGTTTAAAATTAGTTGCCACCTCTGCTGGCTGCAGTGCAAGGTAAGTTCTGCTGTAAAATCTAAATCGTTTGATCATTTGTTATGTATAGGCTGTTGATAATAACATAGGAACCAGCTCTCTCCACTTGCTCTTAAATGGCTTGCTCCCATTCTTGTGTGTTATCCACTCTTCATTTCCTGGGGAAGAAATGGTCCTCTGTGAGGCTGTTTATCTGAATAGTGCAGAAATAATTTTCTGCAAACATAACTATTACCATAACAGAACCCTTAAAAAAAAATTACAGTGACACTCTGAGTTTTCTGAGATTAGTGTCTTCCTCTAAGGTCTCTATTTCCTCTGGTATTACTTCCAGTCCTGTTCACTGAAACTACAATGCTTGGCTGCCACAAATAGCATGAATAATGCATACATTTTTCTGCTAGTTTCAGTGTGTGCTAAATAGTTTCATATACAAAAAAAAAATCTAGAGCTGAAAGAAGCCAATTGGCCACTCATCCTGCTAGTACGTGGCTGACCCACATTCCACGTTGTCTCAGGTTTTAACCTGCCTGCTGCTGTAATTGCAGTTCTTGGGCTTTTACCCACATCCCTTAGAAGATCACGTGGTACTACTTGAGTATTTTCTGAGATTGAGATATGGCAAATATTACAGCTCTCTGTATTGCTTTATTTCCTGTTTCTTTAAAGATCTTAGATGTCTCTAGTTCTTATTCTCTTTTTTCTTCTGGTGTGTATGGACACTTGCAGTTTCACTTTTATCACCATGTTATCAAGTGAAATGCTCCTTTATTTTTCCTAAATCATCCATGGAAAAAGCCCACTTTTTCCTCACTTCTTGATGTTCAGTTTCCTACAACTCACTATGGGATTGAGCTGTAATGGAAGACAGGAGATGACATAACATGGTCCCTCTGTTTCTAGGTACCTTGGATTTATTTTTCCTAACATGTCTTGGATCTTCTTCCTTGAGATCAATTGCTTAATTGTTTTCCAAGGTGATGCCCACCATGTGACTTCCCTCAGGGGTGTGCACGCTTTCTGCAAATACTGTTTATTTTCTCCTGAAGATTTTTTGTAAAAATAAGGCAGATTTAGCAAGGAAAAGATCACAAATATGGTGTTGTATGAGGCCAATTAAAAAAAGTATAGCACTAAATGGCAAAGTGATTTTTTTGTTGGTTGGTTGGTTTGTGGTTTGTTGGGGTTTTTCTCCTTAGTTTGTTTCAGTCCTTATCAGAAATCTTATAGCTTTAAGGTATTCTTGAAAATGGGATTTTTGGTCATAATTTTTCCCATTCAATCTGTAGTAGTGTTCTTGCAGTTTAAATGCCCTTTTTCATTAGAGGAACAGTTTTCATAATGGAATAACAGGATGGATCTGTTAAGAAATTAGACTTTCATTTTATGTTCAGAACACTTGATTTGTATATACATTTGTATTTCTTGTACATTCAGATTAATTGTTCAATTATCTAGGAAGCTGTATTCTGAATTCCTGAAAATCTGTCTTTTTATCAGTCTTCAGTAAATGGAAGAATGCCTCTAGTAATTTCCCTTCACTCACTAAGCATGTAATTTTTCTTTGAAAAATCTAGTTTGTCTGGCAAGATCTTTATAAACATAAATATAATTTTAGCAACTACATATCACTAAGAGGCATTTCTGTGTTAGATGTGTGAGTAGATATTATTGCATAATACATCTTAAAATCTGTTTGAATTTTTAAATTGCTAGAGGATTCATGAATGTAGGAGTTTTTTGTTTCTTTCCAATATGAGTGTCTATCTCTCTATACAACCATTAGTTATTTCTGGATGCAGTGAAGTATTTATCAACCTAAGGATGTCCAAGAGTTCTTCTACTGTTTTATATTTGAAATAGCATCATTTTTAAAAGTGCTCACCGCAGAGGCAGTGTCTATTATTTAATGATTGTGGCGATTTGAGAGGGGAAGGGTGTTTCTTGATTGCATGGTTAGGTTTGCTCCCAGTACCACTTGAAGTGAAACCTCAGGTGTTCATGCTTTGGGGAACCTGTGAGTGTGTCTGCAAGATTCCTGTCCTGTTAAATAGGTGCCTGTTTTGGCAGGTTCACAGCCCAAACCCTGTCAGCCTTTGCAAAGCACAGCTCACGGCTCCATGCAATGGCTGTAAGAGCAAAGGAGCCTGAACCAGGTGAGGAAATATCTGCATAAATTCAGCACATCAGCTTGCCCAGCCCTGTGCTCACAGGCATTTAAGGCTCCCATGTTTTGCCCCTCCATAACACGACAGTACATGGTAATCTGTAGTATTTTCAGCTGTACTGTAAGTTCTGTTGTGAAAGGATGCTGAGTTTATTTTTGCAGCAAAATGGACTTGACATGAGCTTTGGTCCATAGGTAATAGGTTCTTGAAGGCTCTGAGTGTTTCTTTCAGCAAAATGCTAATCTGGTAAATTGGTACATTTAACAGTCATCTGGAAATGCACCCTTTTGTGTAATATGTAGTTGATTGTAACAATTATGGATGCTATTTAATGGTGCCATCCTTAAACTTTCCAGTGTGATACTACCTAGAGAATTTGTTACTGATGAAATCATTATAATGTTATAGAAATGAAATAGGTTGCTGCTGAAATTACCCTCAAAATCTAATTGTAACTTCACTGGAATTTTTCCCATGATGGATATTAAGTATATGTATATTTTTTTATTTTTATAGAAGCAGCAGTTTTATTTGTGTGCTTAATTTTATTCCACTACCTACTATGTATGTATTACATTTTCCTTCTCATTTCCAGTTGCGGTCAAACACAACTTTAGTCCAATTTGGTTTTTATCTGAGATTCTTTTATTTTTATGTCTCCTGTCACATGAATGAATAAAGCAAAATATTTCCTTTCTTGAGACTTCCCTAGGATTTCTCAAGTTAACACAATGAAGAGATCTATTTTATTAATATCTGAAATGATGCAAGTCCTCTCTGTTTCCTTGTGAGGGCTTTCTTGGAAAGAAAAACATATTTTATAATTTCTGGCCCTCAAATCAATTCAGATTCCTTTTTTTTCATTTTTTAATCAAATCTCTTGTTGTACCCAAAGTTTGCTTTCTAGGCTCATCTTTGTTTCAGACAGTGTCTGATTTAAAAACAAAACAAAGAAGAGAAATCTTCTTGTTTGTAGTCCATGAGCAATAGATGAAATCCTTGATCACAAAGGGAGATTTCAGTGACTGCCCAGGTTCCCAGGCACAGTAGCCCTGCTCCCTTGGCACTCTTAGGTTATCTCTGTATTGTTCTAGCTCTTACTCAAAGATGTGATATTTCACTGCCTTCAGAGCAACAGCCTTGCATTCATTAAGAGTTGTGCCATTCTTTCTTTCTGCTCTTGATCTTACAATATAGACTGATCCTATATGTAAGAGATGAAGGAATACCCGTGTCTATTAATCAGATTCTGTCCCTGTAGTCACACAAAGCCAGGGCACAGAGTGGGTAGATGGCCACCAGCCACCACTTTTGTCGCCAGCCATAGAATCCACTTGACTGCTCAGAGAAAAGGGGTGCAGAAACAGCTTTTATTTCCCATGCTCATGCTTCTTGGATTTCCCCCCTCTTCCCCTAAAACAGCAGACTGACTGAAGTGTACCTAGTTTGGTAATTATTGTTGCAAATTTTCCATCAGAAAACTGGAGGTTCACGAACCCACGGTTCTAAAAATGTACAAGATATGCCCCATCTGTACAAAATGTAATCATGTGTATTTGACCTCTGTGCTGTCATTGTTCTTAGAAGCAGGCTGCCCTGTCTCCTAAACAAAGAAAGCTTTGCAGAGTATGGAAGGAAGTATCATTGGCCTGATTTGGATAACCCCATGGATTTCTGTTATTTTGTTTAACAATTCCTCCCAAAGATTCTCAGATACCCAAAGCTGTTTGTTAGAAGCAAATATTCCTTAAAGCCGTCGTGCTTCTGTCGTGCTGTTGAGAAAAATGCCGTGGAGCTGTTACCTTTCACCCTGGTGGTCCCCAGTGATGGGCAGCAGTGACCTTGCTCTGGTGTCTCTCTGCATTCAGGCAGCCCGAGCTGTGCAGAGAATCCCCCAAACCTCTGCTGCAGTGTCAGCGTTGGACACAAGCCCATGTCTCAGTCAGAGATGTGAATCCCTGACCTTCCAGTGGAGAGGCAATAGTGCTGCCAGCTGTGTTATGCTGACAGGCAAAGGACTTGTTTGTGAGATTCAGAAGTGAAGAAATTGGGCTTAACACAGCACAGAGTTCTAACTGTTAAAAAAATGTAGCAATAAACCCCACACAGTCTTCAGTTTCCAAATTATTTTGTTTTCCAGGTTGCTGGGAGTAATTTGCTTCATTAATGCAGTTCTGCAGCACGAGCTATTTAAATTTTATCCCAGAATGAGTTCTTTTAGCTGAATAAAAACCTTTTGAAAAAGCTGATTTATGTCACAGTCACAGCTTTAAATAGAGCAATTCTGGTTCAGTGGTGAAGCGTTGGGGTCAAGGTCCGTGGTGTGCCTGTTCTGAGTGCTGTGCATGGATTTGCATGCACACAGCTTACATTAGCACTAACACAATTTGTGCACGTGGCCCCTGAGCAGCAGTTTAGGAAAGTAGCCCTCAATAGAGGAGATATTTACAGCACTGAAGCTCATGTTGGGAAATATGAGCAGCTGTGCTCCAAACAGAAAACACACATCTGAAGTAAGACAAGCATACTGAAAATGATGTCCTGGCAGTTAACGTTTTTATTTATACACACTGTTAGGCAAAACTGAAAGGAAATATAGTTCTTTCAGGATTCATGTATTTTGCAGAGCTAATAGGAGAAAGCACCTGTCATCAGAAAAGATTTTTGCTGATGATAATTTTTTTTCTTGCTGCATTTCCTGTAAGCATTGGTACAAAAGAAATACAATTAATAAGTAAATGCTATGTCACTTGCTAATTATGTTTTACTAGCACTGCGATGGCCTCTCTATACTTTGAATACTCAGTTGAAATAATTCCTCTAGAACATGTATTTGCATAGAGTTTTAGATTTAAATATTTTGAATTTTCAATTCTAATATCTCAGCACCTGCTGTGCACAGAAAGTGAGCACCTGAGAAAGGCATTATCCATCATGCTGTTATGGGAACTTTTTATTTACTTGCATAATGTCTGGTAGCGAAATCCACGGCAAGATAAGAGGACTTTGCAAAAAGAAATTTTAATTAATTTTAAATTTACTGATGGAGCACATGCCAATACCTCAGATTTCCCCTGCTGGGCTTCCCTGGAATTGCTGTGCCTGCCTGTTCCCCAGTCCCTGCCGGGCCACACTTGTTCCACTGATCCCGGTGTTCGGGGAGCAAACAGGGCTCTTGCAGGAGGCGTGGTAATTCTCTGCATGGACCATGCTGGATAAAACAGCATTGCCTGTGGAGAGGCTTTCCCTCAATAACACGTACATAGCAAAGCAGTTCTGTTTTGCAGATCTGAGACCTTGAGGTTGTGGTTTACCTGAGACATGGATCAGGTCAGGAGCAGGACAGACCACAGCTCAGGGCTCCTGAGTCCAAAACTCCAGATTTTTATTTTGCCTTGCTTCTGGGGTGGTGGGCTTGTATGTCCAGGGAATAATTTGTATTGGCAAATGGAAAACTGGTGGGTGAAAGACACAAAAAGCAGTTTAGAACACAGTCTTGATAAATATCACTTAATTAGTTTACATAATGAATTTTGGAACATGACTATCTGTTAGACAAAAAATTTTGGATGCTTCTTTAATATGAATATTTTATTTCTTAATGACATATTAGTTGGTCAGGGGGAAATACTTTCACTAGAGCTAGTTGGAAAAATATTTTCCCAATAACAATTATGGCATTATAATTACAAAGGAAAAATAGTGTGGCTACTGAAGTAGAGAGTGGTGTTCTGCTGCTGCCATTACTGCTGTGTTAATTCAACTCACTGAAGTCTGTGTGCAGAATAGGCAGGTTCTGGCCCTGCTGGACAGCACAGGTGTTACTCTCATGCTGAGGACAGATTTCTTGGCTTTTTAAATATCCTTTTGTACGTTTGAGGTTGACATAATACTAGTAGGGTTGCAAAGTGAAGGTTCAGGGACTGGGGAATGCTGTAAATAAAATAATTTGTCCACTTTTGATTCAGAATTCTTTGATGTATTCATGGCTCTGCAGAGTGGGATAACTTCAGCCTCATTCATTGTCCAGATTTTACCTTTTTTGGTGCTGGGTGGAAACGTTTAAAGAAGTTGCTAGGACTACTCCCTCATTTGCTGAAGAAATGAAAATGTGTGAAGGAGTCGGGACACTACAGGAATGGAAGGCAAGGCTGTCACAGTCAAGTGTTAATGCTGGCTGCTGTATTTTATTCTTGCCTCTGTTACAGAATTGCCATGTGATTCCAAGCTAATCAAGCCATATTTTTACTAATTGTGTGTGTTTACTTTCTGAATGCTTAGTTTGAGACCCTTGGGTCTGATTTATGAAGCACAGAGATAGCTCAAGTCAATGAAAACTATTTCAACATATAAATTACCAAAGAATTCTAATTGCTTCAGGTTCTGTATGCCAGTGAGTGTATTCTTCTCAATTTAAATTATAACTTTCACTTAGATTTCTCAGACCTCTTTAGTTCAAGAGGGCTAATACAATCTTTTCCTGTCTCTCTTTAGAATGGTATTTGAGAAGGGAGGAGCCACTGTACCAAAGGACAGCCCAGGCAGAAATTAATAAGTCTCAGAGCAGGGTGTGAATAATGCTCAATAAATGAGGCATGGGGACACATTGACTAATAACAAGAAAACAAAGGCATTGAGTAGCTGCTCATTATGTCAGTCAGTGCAGGCAGGGGTCCAGTGGCAAAAATAGTAGGTGGTTGGGTAATTAAAGATAGTATCATAGTGCATGCACACAAGGTTGCCCAATTAGGGCTGCACAGCAACTCTAATTCTGACGCTTCCCTAAATTTTCAGTGCTTGATTTTACACATTTAATGTTCCCTAGCATATTTTTTGTGTATTTACATATATATGCTCCCCCACTGCCTCCTTCATTGCCAAACTGTTAATTAGGTAGAACTACTGAGAAATGCAGTTGGATAAACAGGACTTTGCAATGAACCTTGGATATCATGCTGCAGAGCAGGAAACCTCAGGCTGCCAGAGCTTTGAAGGGTTCACATCAGTGATAATGAATTTATTTTCTTTGCTTATATATTTTTAGGAAGTTATGTTTTCAGCGCAGTCTGGTATTTTACTCACCATGTTATGTTATTTCTAGGCCTTCATGGCTGATGATGGTCTGGATGAAGCAACTTTTAATGAGATGAGTGTTCATAAGACTCCTTTGGGTGTGAGTAGTCTTTAGCTATGGCCCTCAGTTAAAACAGTAATTTTATTTCACCCATGTCTTTTGGAAAATTGTGAACTGCAGTTAGATATTTTGGTTTTCAAGTGCAGCTTTCTTCTTGGCATTACCTGCCTGTATGATGTGGAACTTTTCAGAATGTCACAGAAGAACAATAAAAACAGAAGGAGAAAAATCGAGAGAGAGAAGGGAGAATTGAAGGACAGGAAAGTAAAGAAGCTTTATTGAGACTTTTTGTCTTGTGCATACAAATAAATTATTTCCATGCTGCAGTGATGCTGTTCTGCTGAGCTGTTCCACCACAATTGCACTGTAAGTGCTTTACCTGATGTGGGACTCCAATATTCTGAAATTTGGCCTCACTGGTGCATGAATATGGCCAAGGGTTGAGGAGGGCCATGTTCCCTGTGCTTCCTGGCTGAGGGGAGATGCCTGGATATCTCAGTTGCTGTTGTCGCACACCAGGTCCCCTTCACCCCCTGACTGAGCACAGGGGCAAAAGGAGGGATGGGGATGAGTGAGAGCCTCCTTTGCCAGCCTCCCTTCCTGAAGGCACCTCCTTTGCACCAGTGCCTGCCCACCTGCATGGGCTGTCCCTGACAACTTGCAGAGTTTAAGAAGCAGTCTTGTT
Source organism: Setophaga petechia (assembly GCA_024362935.1). Classification (NCBI taxonomy): domain Eukaryota; kingdom Metazoa; phylum Chordata; class Aves; order Passeriformes; family Parulidae; genus Setophaga; species Setophaga petechia. The sequence continues at coordinate 11,907,366 of JANCRA010000006.1, forward strand.
TCCTGGTAAAATTAAATTCTTACATTTCTGGATCTACCAAAGGAACTGCTGGTGTTGTTGGGTAATCTTCAGCATTAGTAATAGCATCAAAATACAAACCCAAGTGATAGATTCAGGATTAGAAAACCTGAAAAGCTGAACCTTTTTCACCTTGCCCTGTCTAGATACTCATAACTCAATTAATTTCTTTCCCTTTTCTAAGATTTTACCTGAAGTCAAAAGGTGTCATTATGGTGAAAAGAAATCACAAATAAAGGTGTCTACATTATGTGTCAAGCCATGCTGACATCATCTTTAAAACACTGTGTGTATTTTTTTGCAGAACTAGTTCTTGGACTTAGAGTCAAATGTGCTATAATTAAACATTGATTCACAGGAATGAAGGAATTTTTTTTCTGCTTTAAGGAAATGGATTTTAGGCAAGTAATGGAACAAAGGAAGCATAGTGTAACTTTGGTTTTATGTTAGAAAATGTGCTGCAAGTGACCTTTTACTTGCACCTAGAACTTAATATTTATTTTAGTTTTCCATTAGTATTGTCTTTAGCTGTATCTTTTCCTTTTGATTGTTTAGCATGCAGCAATTCTGGCCTTTCACAAAATATCTAAAGCTGCAGTGGAAGTAGATGGCCTAATCTGAAATTATATTTACTCTTTTATTGCAGTTTTCATATCAATTTTACCAGACTTTTACCAAGCCTTCTATTCTTATAAATATTTTTCTTTTACAAACTGTATGGAAATAATTTGGCAATGAATCACATTATAGCATAGCCTCATATTGTGCAGCCTTCTGGAATATTTTGTTGAGACTTAGGTTGGTATGGCTTAGAGAGTCATGGCATTTATGTATAATACAAAAATTTTTCATAACCATTCTTAATTTGAGCTCCATCGCTGAGTGTTGTGACCCTTATTTTCTAGTTAAGGATTTGTAGAGTCACATTTTCCTGTCGCTCCTGTTCATGTGAATTAAAATCAGAAGCACAGAGAAAGTCAGATGATAACAGATAGTCAGATGATAGCAAACAAGGATGATGGGTCCAGCCCAGTACTTACCCAGAACTTAGAACATAATCTTCTGCTACACTTAGGATTCTTCAAGAAGCTGGCCTTACAGTGTCCTAATGCTCCTGCCTTACATTGTTTAAAACTCACTGTCTTGGATGGACTAGTAGCATTTAAGTGCTTAGACAGACAGATATGACCTCTGTGGAATCTTTATTTCTCTCTGATACTTGTTTAGCAAAACACCTCAGCTTATTCTTAGCCCCAGAAATATTTAACGGGGGCCTCAGCCCAAACCAGATAAAAGCATTAATTTTTTTTTCATGTGTTTTGGAATGGATCCCAAAGCATTTAAGCACATGCTAAATTCTGTATTGGCTGAATTACCAAAAATTTGTAATAGGTAAAAAATTTAAAGGGAGGTAGTCAATGCATGTACACTGAAGGCAGTGAAGCTAGGAGACATTTACACTACACGAGTATTCCCTGAATTCTCTTTCCTTTTTTCTTTCTTTTTAACAATTTGCTTCTATCACAGAAACCTGTGATTTTGGTTGATTTTTCCTGCTGTATTTTTCATCCACAGTAAGCATTCTTTTTTGCAAATAGCAGCTCAGGGTGCTCACTGAAGTATTTGCAACATGGTCCTGTTCTGTGATGGTTTCAGAAAGTGACACCAATTGAAAATAAACTGTACAGTTGGCTTTAGTGTATAATTTATTGTAACCTTCTAATCCACTCCTTGTTCTGGATATTGTACTGTCCATTCCTTCCTTTTATGATTCAGTCTATCTGATTTTTACTACCATTCTGTCTCAGAAGCTTGCCCTTTACCATTCTTTCTTTCTTTTTTCCAATCCCTTTGGAAAACATGGGTTTAGTCTTTCAAAATGAGCCTCGATATGTGTGGTATTTACAAATTTTAATTTCTTGGTTAGCTTCCCAGAACATAGGCTGATACCTATACATAATTAAAAAAAAAAAAAAAGAAAAAAAAGAAAAAAAAAAGAAAAAACCAAACCAGAGCAACCAAACAAAATAACAGAAGTCAGTCTGAATGAACTGCTGTCCCTCATGCTTCCTTGTTTTGGTGCGATTTGATGTAATTATCTACACTGTGGATACAGAGATGTTTGAGTTTTTGCAGTATAATACTTTGCCACTCTTGTGTGGTGATTGCACAGAGCTTGCTGATGTTTTGTCCCAAAGCTGTGATTTCAGCTCTCCATAGTCTTGCATTTAAAAGCAGCCAATTCAGATCGGCTCCTGTGGACCTGAATCTTTCTCTTCAACTGTCTGTGCAGATACAGCTTATCACTAGTTTTATGCTAGCAATAAAAAGCAATAAAATACATTTTAGCAGAGATGAAAATATGTAGTGAAGCCTTTTAAAAAAATCTACATGCTATTTGCATATTTAAGATATATATATTGTCTGTCATTGACAGAAAATACATGTTATGCTGGGAATTACTCCATTATGTGTCAGAAAGGCCCACTGCCTGGCATGGAAGGTTGCAAGTTCATTTCTTTCTCCTTAGCAGAAAGTTGTTACTATCCATTTTATTTTTATGTTTTATTTACGTTAGATGCCCTGATTTATTTTCTTTGTAATGGCAAAAATGGTATTAAAAAAGCTCAAGTGGTTCTAGTAGGTACACATATGGTACTACACATTCTCTACAGTAAAACCTTGGAATGTTCTGTTTATAGATATCCTTGTTTCCTTGTCTATGGAAAGATTTATAACCAGCTCTGTTTTCTGTCTTTTTCAATGCCATGCTTTCCTACTTTAGAAATCAATCTGCTAGATGAAGCAGTATCACATCAGGTTTTGAGATCCAGAAAAAATACATCTTGCCATACACCTTCTTCTTTGCTGAACAGCAAGAGGGTCTTTTACACACAGTCTTCCTCTTTTAAAAAAGCCCACACAAACTCTCATGAGTGATCTTTCCTGTGAGTACAGCTCAGCTGGGGTTGGTTTTTGGATTTGCCTCTGGGTTTGGAGGCTCTGGAGACCATCTAGTCCAGCCTTCATCCCCAAAGCAGAGTCTGCTAGAGCAGATTGCTGCAGGCTCTCTCTCCAGCTGTGCTTGAACGCCTCCATGATGGTGACTTCCCAGCATCTTTGGGCAGCCTGTTCCAGTGGCCAGCCACCCTCACAACAGGAAAGTTTTAGTATGTTTGACTGGAATTTCCTGTATTTTTCTTCATGCACGTTGTATCTTGGTCTGTCGCTATGTATCACTGAAAAGAGTTTGCTTTCACCTTAACTCTCACCCACCCCAGTCAGGTGTTTATACCAAATCTTTGAACAGGACCAAGTCTTTCTCTTGGCATTTAAAGCTGTCAATTCAGACTTCTGCCCCTGGGCCAGGATCCACAAGGTAAATATTGTATAAGTTGCTAACTATTTTTGAGACTTTGGCCCCTTATGTTCCCTGCTATCCCTGCCTACCTTCTGCCTTATTAAACTTCTATTCCCATTCCTTCCTCCCTGCATCTGTCTGTGGATTCTCCCCATAGGAGAGAGCAAATGTTACACAGCACAAATAAAATTGCATAAAAATGAATGTTGCCTCAAACTGTAGTATTTTGGGATCAAGTGAACATAAGCAATAACTGACTCCAGGGATAATGCTCCTGATTGTGAGAGGCCTGTTCAGAAGGAAGTGCTATTTAAGGTGACACTATTAGGCTTAGAGTCCAAGGGAGTATGAGTTACATGACATTTGTCATCCATTTGCTCCAAGACAAGAAAAATTTATGTTTCTTTGGGAAATAACTTGGTATCAGAAGTAACCCTGATGGCCACTCCACCAGCTCAGAAATGGATGTGGTTGCCAAAGTTCAGACTCCTAAATTTGAAAATGCACCCACATCTTTTCTACTCTGTGCTGTTTACTGCTTCTTCACAGGGGTTGTTTCATTACCCTGCTAATCACCCCTCACCTGTACTTTTACATAGCCCTTTAACAATATCTCCTGTTTATGATAAAGGTGTTTTAAAAAAACCCATCTTGGTTTGAAGTATATCTGTATTCATTATTATTTCTCATATATTATGCTATTGGGGAACAGAATTGATATGTCTGTGCTCAGCAAAAAAGGACAAAAGTAAAAAGTAGAGTTGTATACCAGAAGCAGTATCTCTCTTCAGCACAGCAATTTTTCAACAGAAACTTGTGCAGTCTCTTACCTTCCTTTGTTCAGATCTGTCTGTAGTGGTTTACAATTCACAGTAAAGGTTTCTGATTTCTGCCACTGGCATAAATGATTTATCCAGAAATTCAAGTTTATGTTAGTGTTAAAGGAGAATTAAGTCCTCTGTGCCTTTTCCTTTGTCTGCATTTATCAGATTGATACAAACTTGGGTGTGGGTACTGGACATTTTTCTTTCTTTTAATTGTCAGTGTTATGGATTCTGGTCATACAAATAGTGCTCTGAAGATATAAGTAAATAAATAAAATAGTGGTGTAAAGGTTGTGGCTTAGAGAAAATCTCAGCATGATTGTGCAGAACAGTGTGACCTTGTTGTGCTATTACATTAAATGTTTACAAGTGTAAAGTCAAAGATAGCACACACACAAAAAAAAGAAGAAAATCTGATTCTCACATCCAGTAATTGAATAATCACATCCCAAAAACTGAAGCACATCAGCATTTACAGTCTGTCTTTCTGAAGCCTGCAGTTGTTACTTTGCCTTGTAACCTCTTCCTGCTGTTGTGGCTGAGCCCTGGCTGTGCAGCTGCGTGTGCGTGGTTGTGCTTGGAGTGGGCTCTGTGTGAGTGCAGGATTTGCTTCCCATACAGGAGCTGGTGTGAACAGACTGAGCTCTGTCACAGGGAGTCATTCACTGCTGTAACTGATCTGCAAATGCTGAGGCCAGCCTGGAGTTCTGTGGACAAGTTCAGCTGCATTGATGGATGTGGAAATCTGGTGTAGCACAGTCTCTACACGTGCATTTCCACAAGTGGTGGGGTTTTTTTGATGATACACTGAAAGTCATGAATGACAAGACCTCTGGGGTGCAGGGGAGCATCAGAGATCCCACAGAATTCTCGTGTTTTATCAAAGGTTATTGCCTGTGGAACCCTTTGTCTGTTTTTACAAGTAATACAGTTACTTGATTAGGAGGTAAACTTGCAACAGCTTGGAACCAAGCAACAGATGAAATGCAGATTTAACTGTGGGTTTTTCCTAGGCCAGTAGGGTCATTCACCTTGCAGTGGCTTTAAAACGTTTGTAAGTGCTTTTCTGTTGTCTACATCGTCAAAGGTAGTGGCCACAGAATGGCATTTCCTTACCATAGGACGTGTGGGGTGTCTCTGCAGTAAACAAAGTATGTTTGCCTTCACAGGAGAATTCCACCAAGGAACTTTAGAGCACAGCAGGCTTCTGCTCTGTAGTCAGAAACTTTCTGCAGCAAGTTCCTTTAGGGCTTCATTGCCCTTGAGTAATTTGTGGCATCTGATTCATTTTCCCCTGGCAGCTATATATGAAGATGATGCTAACAACATGGCAAAGACTTTGGAAAAGTGTCAGAGAAGAACTGATCAAAAACATGTGAAAATGCACACCCTCAGACTGACTTTAAAAGCAACATTTTTTTGCACATATAGAAATTCTTACTCTTTAAATACACATTCAGCACCACAGTTAGTGTAGACATATCATTATTCCAGACTGTGATATGTACATCAGGCAGCTTTTTTAAAAGTAACTCATACAAAATATTATTTATTTAAGTAACCTTGAAAGCAGGGTCTAATTGCTTATCATTTGACAGAGCTTACAATAGAAAAGAATTTGACATCCTTTCTTATGATGAGTGGTACTTCATTGCACAATTTCTCCTATTCTTTGTACTGAAAAAAAGAAAAGGGTGGCAAGTCTAAAGCTATTATAAACTATGAAGAAATACAGCTTTTACACAAAGACAGCTTCATATCGACTGTTGTCAAGAAACAGAAGTTTGCTAGGAATGCTTCAGGTAACATTTGAATAGATATACAGAAAAGAAGAAAGAGGGGTTGGTTTCAGTCCTTCTACTGCAGTTAAGCAGGATTTCAGCATAAATCATAAAAGGTGATGGGCTAGTGAATATTTGTGTTTCAGTTTCCTTTTGCTGCAGCTTGAACTTGAAAATCAGAAGTGCATGACACTGTACTAAAACAACTGTTAATAATTAGGAAAATACTCTTGACTTTCGGAAAAGTTTGAAGCTGTTACCTTTGCTGCTGCTGAGTTATGGATAACCTGATCTGTTCTCATTTTACTGATTTCTCTGTCTGGGGATCAAGGTTTGTCAAATTGCAGGTTGCTTTACTAGAACATGAGTTCCATCCATACACATACATCTGTCCTGGTACCTTTTTGCTAAAGGATACCTGGATAGCTGCTTTTCCATGCAGTGCAGAGCATGAGACTGCAGCACAGAACATTATCTTCTTTCTTTAGTGTCACCCAAGAAGGCTGAGTTGTGAAGTACTGTGTGCACGTCAACTTACTAAAATTCACAGAATTGCAGAAAATAGCATAAGAAAGGACTTCTGGAGATAGCAATTTTGTAATTGTGCCCCTGGCAAGACTTTTTATAACTATGTTTTCATAAAGAAAGCTACTTAAAGTCTAACCAGAATCTAGCTAGCACCCTGTTAATGTAGAACAGACGTGAAGAATCCTTTGCAGCATATTTTACATATTTGGAAACATTTATCACAGCTTCTCTTCTCTTCTCTTCTCTTCTCTTCTCTTCTCTTCTCTTCTCTTCTCTTCTCTTCTCTTCTCTTCTCTTCTCTTCTCTTCTCTTCTCTTCTCTTCTCTTCTCTTCTCTTCCCATTGCTGGTTAATTTTTTATGGCATGGATTATTCCTCTCGCTTTTTCTGGCTTTTCAGCAACAGATCCAAATCTGTGCTGAAGTTGAATGCCCAGACTGAATTTACTATCAGTGCTGCTGAACAGAGTGAAAAGATAATTTCAAAACCCTTTATGTATGTCTCAGGATTATGTTTGCTTTTTTTAGTTGCTAAAACCTGTATTGATGGTTCTGCTGCCACTGAGCACATATTTGTGACTTGTAGCTCTGGAGATGACTGCCATTGTCACTGAAGGCTGCCCCAGTTTAGGAAGTTAAAGCAGCAATTAAATTAGCTAAATGTTTATATTGCTGACATCTGGCCAGCAGAATGGATGTATCTTTGTTGGAATAGAAATCCATAGAAATCAAAGGTTATGCTCAGAATAAGATTATAGCATCATAATCTCATTACTTGGGAGGGGGATGTTGAGATTAAAAAGAGAGAGAAATGGAATGCAGTATACACCAAAACTGATACTTGTTACAGAGAAAACACAAACAGAAGAAATTAGTGGAGACATGCCTGATTTGAACTTCAAAACAGTGAAAATAGCATTTCGTTTCTATTTTTATTTCAAACCACATCCAAGAATAATGTAGATGGAGGCAAAAAGAGACTTGTAAGTACTTTTCTTTTTGAAATTTTTCCTAGTGAGGGATGGATGGCACAGGATTTTATACCCCAAACAGCGCTTAAAAGTACTCTTGCTTTTTTAACACCATCCTTCAACTGAGAAAGGGAGAGAAAGAAAGAAGCAGTCAAGGTGCCCTGACGCATCACTTCTAAGTGATTTCTCTCCCAAAAGTATTCAAAAGACCGATAAAAGATTTTTTTTTGTTTGTTTTTTTGTGGGTTTTTTTGTTTTGGTTTTTTGTTGTTGGATATTTATTTTGTTCTGTGACTTGGCAGAAACGAAGTGGCAAGATGAAGGAAAAGAGCTCTTGCTTGTATACCTGAGGTAGCTTTAGTTGTGAGGGTGATTGGAAGAATAATAACCTTCTCTGTTTGGCACAGCATGCTACAGAATTTTATTGCTATGTCTTATGTATTTCTCATTGTGGGTGTCTTGTTCCAATGTAGCTAAGCCTAGTCAGGAAGCAAATCCCAAGTCAAATTGTCTCATGCATAAAGAAAGACAGTTTGGAAGGCAGGAGTCATTAGAGGGAAAGGATTTTTCATAAGTAAAATGAAACCTAATTTGTTTTCACTGTCTTCCCTCCTTTGCATCTGTAAAATATTGATAGAGGTTATAATTTCTGACAGTGATGTTGATTGTGGCATGTAGGTAGGATCCCACAGCTGAAATGATAGTGTGATATCCTGATGGGGCCTATCACATAGAGACAAGATTGGAAGGTGCAGCTGAAAGAGTATAATGGGTATAAACGAGAATCCTGAATCTGAACAGGCCTGAAATTAGAGCAAGTTCATATCTGCATGCAAGTTTCGCAGCTCTTGTCCAAGTTCTGAATTTTAGCAATGGTGTTTCAAGGGAGGGCTGAGCAGCACTGTGTGATCATAGGGATAGGGATGAGAAGGAAACCCTTCCTCAGCAATATAGCAGAGAACCGAGCAAGCACATGGATTTTAATCCTGCCAGAAAATGGTTCTGTCTCCTGTTGCTTCATGGCAGATCCTGCCTTTCCTATTTTGGAGCGCTTTCCGTCTCTGGCATTAGTGATGACTCCCATCAGACACCTGTGGTCTCTCTGCTGATGGCTGATTGATCATACATGCAAGGCAGGGAAACAGCCTTACAAACCTTTGATCAGTGTCCTTAAGTAGAGTATGTTTTATGCATTAAATTTGACTCTGGATTTTAGAACCATGGACTGCTTTCTCTTTAACGAAAGTTTCAGAGTATTTGAAAACTGAGCAAATTTTTTTGTGCATGTTGGTACTTTGTCAGTTTGAGGTTTTATTTTCATAAACCCTTTTTCAAAAGCAGTTGTTCTTGCTTTTTCTTGAAGTTTTTCCAGCTGCTGATAGTGTTCAAAATAGCTCTGTGCTATATGGGATCAAACCAGTTTGGCATTAAAAAAGCACGGTATTAGCTGTTTTGCTTCAACAATAAAATGGGAAATAAATGAATAATTTTGGAAAAATAATTATCGGATAGGCAGTACTCCAGAATTTGTGAGGTGTATTGGTTATCTCCACAATTAATTACATTTTGACTTGAAATGTGTGGATGTGGAAGTAAACAGCAATGTGTTTAATAGTCACTGTATCTGGGTCACCCGAAATAGCATTTAATCCCCCCCATCAAATGGTTTGTGGGTGGAGGGGTTGTGGCAAGATAACAACAATGGTCTTCACATTTAACTTGTTAGTTAACAGGTAAGGAGAAGAAATGTCTTGTGTCTGGTCAGGTATCCATGAGCAGCAGCCAGATGCTTTGCCCTTTCCAAACGTACTCTGAAGAAGAATGGAGTAGTGCTCCTTGTTTTGCCCATTAGATAGCATTATCTCTGTGGAATGCCAATTCATATCTCCTTGTGCCGTGTGTGGTTCTCACATATGGGATTTTAATAACCTTCATGCTGTGCTATGAATTCATAAACAGGGCTTATAGAGGAAAAGCACCACAGGACTTTATTTTTTAATTATTGCTTTTATTGAAAAACGGGGTCTGCAGGATTTTTGCAAGGGTCTTGTGACAGAGTCAGCATTTATTTTGCTGCTGCAAACAAGAGGAGGGGATAAATACAGTATTTACCTGTGATATACTTTTCCAGAATTGATTTTCAGTATCCTATTTTGTAGCCACTATAATTCTGCTGTTTTATAGATGGAATTTTGAAGGTCTGATGGTATGGGAGTTTCCCCCATTTTTCTGGAATGTAATGTGCATTTGATTTCTTAGAACATAGCTCTCCTCCTCATCCCTCCCCCTTGTCTCAGCCTGTGAAGCCACAGGCTTACTGCTCAGGGGACACTAGCACATGGCAGCAGTTTAGATTCCTGTTCTGAAAAAGGGCTATTCATTCTGGATCAGTGGGGCTTTTTCTTTCTTTTTACCCCTCTTCTCCCTGGAGTCCAGTTGAGCCACCACTTCTGCATCTCAGCCATGTTCCAGTACTGGTAAAAAAGGCACCACTGTTGGTTAGTGGAGCTAAAAGGAGTAACAAAAACTCCTTTGGCCAGGTATGGCATTGTATTTATCACTTTCTATTCACTGCTAACAGCCTTAGAATGTAGACCTATGAGGAAGACTCAATAAACATAGCTTTCTCCACAAACACCTACAAAGTAATGGTCTATTGGATACAACCATTTTAGCAGTCCAGGTGCTGGTTCACTCATGCCAGGAGGGAAATTGCACCATGTTCCCTGCCCATACCCTGTGCCACACCAGCTGGAATGAACCTGTGGTCATTCTGGATTCCAGTCTTGTAACTGTGCCTAATAATATTTTATCTGGAATAAGATTTATTAGGTGTAGGTTCTGTGCAGGATTCTCATAGGACATGCAGATCAAATCTTTAGCCCATTTTCATTTTAGGAATGTTTCTCTCTCCTGTATTTTGCATGATTTTGTGTGTGACAGGCAGTAGAAAGAACCAAGAACAGACAACAAAAAAAAAATCATTTTTCACTAATTATTCAATTTTCAATATTTTGTTGTCATTTTGAGTTCTTATATTTCTAAAAAAGTTCCCTAGGACATTGAATAGTCCTCATTATTAAAAATGTGTGCTGTCTTTTTCATTAAAATTCATTGAGCTTCCCCTTGGTTCTTCATAGTGATAGAACTATAGAATTACTGAAAAAAAGTATGTTGGAAATAACCTCTGGAGACTATCTTGTCCAATATCAACTATAAATAGGAGTAACATCAAGGTTAGGTCAGGTCTCTGCCTCTTCAAGCTTTGAAAATCTCTAGGAGCAAAGACTCCTTTGGGCACCTGTTTCAAAGCTTAATTGCCCTCTGTCATAAAAGTGCTTTCCTTGAAAAAGGTTTCTTTTTTAATGGGATATATATAGTCTATCAGGGTTTTTTTTTTCCCTAAGCTCATCTGCCTTGGTCTTTTGTAGCCATGAGAACACTGTGAATGTCTGACACCATGTATGATGGGGTAGCTGAACACAGACACACACAAACCTCTTCATGCTGCATCTATAATTCTACAGTTGTATGACTCAGAGAGAGGGGATGCCAAAACTTGCACATTTGCTTTGTAAATATTTTCTTAGAGTTAAATTAATATTTAATCTAGACCCTCCATCTCTCTGGCTTGCTCCTTTTGATGTTGTTAGTACATATGTACATGTATGTGCTTTTTTTAAAGTTGCTAAACAAATGAGAGCATAGAGCTAACATTGAGTATGGAAAAGTTTTCTCTTGTATATTGTTCACAGAAATGAAGAAATATTATTTCTATGCTTTTCCTCAGCATAATCTGTAGCCTGGACACCTCTTCATTTCCTTTGGATGATTATTGAATTCAGCTGATTGTTTTTTATTACTCAGCTGCATCCCTGAGTCCCTCACCCCAGCTTTGTGGCAGTGGGGTTGAACTTCCCCTCTCAGTTCCCAGTGTGCAGCTGGGAGCTGTTGGTAGCTTGAGGTGCAGCAGAGCCTGTAGCATGGAGCAGCATTGCTTCAGAAGGATGAAAGGAGAGGCACAACTTGTTTGCTAAGAAGGCAGTTCTCAGTATTCGATGACCTCTTCTCTTTCTAGGCCCTCAGCTGAGATGTATTTTGCCATATTCATAATGCCAACAAGCCACAGCAGGCAGATGCTCTCAGAGGGCTCTGATTTTCTTTCTCAAGTTGCTCTCCCCAAGAACCTGCTTTGTCAGAGCCATGGTAGTCATTGCTGCATCAGTGTGAGTTACAGAGCCACTGATGAGCTTAGGTGTTGACCTTTAAGATTGCTTTTCAAGTTTCAAAGATCCTGCTGTCATTACAGTCCTTGGAAGCACTAGGAATCACAAGCTATATTAAAGCCAACAGTCTAAAAGAACCAAACAAAAAAACCTACACAGGCTCTGTGCACTCACAAACAGAGTGGAGATGTAGAATGTGAGGCCAGCATGGAAGCCAGCACGGCCTCCCAGGCTTCCATCCCAGAGACAGACCTGGGGCAGGGAATAGTTTCAGCAGGGACCAGGGAAGTCCATGCAGCCCAGAACATCAGTATGTGCGCTCACACACAGAGAAGGAGCACTGTGTTCTGGCTTTGTGAGTGGGTAACTTTTATCAAGAAAACACTCTGGATCCTTTTCATGGGTTGAAGGTGAATCACAGCTGAAAGGCCTCTGCTGCTGCCCAAACAAAGGAGTAGCACCATGATTCTGTAATCTTGTCCATCCATGAACTGCAAATCCAGATTCCTCTTCCCAGAATTCCTATGTTAGGTGAAGTCTCCATGAAGTCTCAGTCACGTCAGTGGGAGTTTTACTTTTAGCTGTAATGGAGGCAATGAATGTGCCATGGATTTACCCACAAAGTCAGTGTATAGGTACATTGCAGTGGTATTTTTCTTTTGAAGATGTATGAAGGACTAAAAATTAATATCTCTCTTAAAAATTTAAATTACAGGTAGAGGAGCTATATGATTATAAATACCCATTTTGGAAGTAGTGTTGTTTATGTCTTGGAACCGTGTCACTGTCAGGCCAGACTATGTAGTGGAGAAAAGATTGATAGGGTTTATTATTTTCATCTTTTAATAAGATGTTGTTTTGCAATTGCTTCTAGCATGTTTCACCTCATAACTTACCAGCTCATTTGTGTGTGTGTGTTACTCAGCACCTCAGGCTCAGTTTGGTTCTGAGCTCTGTGCTGAGGATGCACAGACCTGCGCAAGGCCCTTGACTTCAGTAAGGTTTGGCAGAGGCCCCTGAGCTCAGGGGCTTTTCTCCAGCACAGGCTTTTACTTGAGGGGTAAATGGGGCTGTTTGGGATGTGGCAGGAGCAGAAGCTGCCCTGTCGAGCTCCATGAGTAAGGAGAACTGACACAAGGATCTTTCCATTGTAAATAATGTAAAGAAGTCGCTTAACCCCAGTGGTTTCCACTTGAGTTTCTGCTTCCTGAGTTACTGCAGGTGTTGTTAGTCCATGATTCAAACTGTTGTCTGCATGAAATCTGCACTGATTAAAAGGTGTTTAGTGGACATATGCGCCAAGGCAATGATGCAAATGCAATCAGAAGAGAATATATGTACAGTGATTTTTTTTCTTTTGAAACAGACCTTAAACTTCAAAGTTTTAAAATACGCAGCTCTGCTTCAATAGCTTTCTTTACTGACTTAAGAAAATGTAAAACACATCTGCCTAATAATTTAAGCAGAACTTTCTAATCCTTTAAATTAAACTTTCTATTATTTTAAATTTTCGTCCTAGTGCCCATTGCTATAGTGTTTGAAATTTCAGGTGTCTGACGAAATGATGATTAAATCCTGTATCTTTCTGAAACTGAAATGATTTTATGATTTTAAAATAGAAGATATTTCAAACAATTAAATTTTTGGACTAAGACTTTCTAAGTGAAATTTTAATCTGAAATTACATTTTTAGAGAAAATTTTAAACATTTTTACAGATGAAAGTCATAGGACGGTACCACAGATGCTGCTAATGTACCAGTGAAAGCAAATAAATGTGGTCAGAAGTAACTGTGTAGTCTCTTTTAGATAAGACATCTTGCAATTAAAAACATTGGACTTAGAAAGCTTCTTAAAGCTTATTTTGGCAAATGAAAAATGCCACTGGTTTTAAAGCTATTGTAGTAAACCTTATGCTTATTCCTGGTATGGATATTATAATTCTTTTAATTTCAGAAAAAATGGATAATTAGCATTTCAGCTTATTACTTTCCGTCCATGCATACAAATAATTTGTCAGATAGACCACCAAGAGAGACAAAATTAAATAATAGGTCTAGACAGCATGGAACCAAAATAAATTAGAGGTTAGGCTTCCAGCCTGTTAGGTGGGTTTTCATGGGAAAGAAGGAGGAGGGGTTAATACAAGGAAGTTTTTCTGACAGTTTTTGCTGCCTACCTTGGTATTGTTTCCCCATATCAAATCCCAAATAAATTGACCTGAAATAAGATGTAAACTTCATATTAGAAGTCCCCTAGTTTATTTGTGAGTCTGATTTTTTCAAATGTATTTAGATTAGAGGCCTTACAGGCATTACTGCATCTGTGATTCAGCCAACTAAGTTCCTAGATAATGGTCCATGATTAATGGTGAGTGCTGATAATGGGAGGTTATTAGAGAAAGCAAACTTGGAACAAATCTGCTGTATACATTATATACTTTACCGCCATCTGCGGGTATTTATAATAAATACAAATTAAAATCAGCGGATAGAGCAACTCATGTTTTCCATATGTGACAGAGAATTCCTTAGACATAGTTTTCCAGTAGGCATCTTCACTGTAGGAATTCCCATTAATTTTTTTGCAGAGATACTTACTATTACTTGCAAAGGAAAAACAGTTTTTGTGGATAGAGTTCTTTTGGCCTTGGTTGCTGTCAAGGATGTCTTTCTAGAGTCCATGCTGTAAGGAAGGATTATGTGTTACATGTTACCTCTGCTCTGCTGCCACACATGTTATTGGGTGTGAAAAATTGGTTTTGTCCTTTTGTACTGAGATTCATTGGCTATTCAGCCCATGTGCTAACAGGACATTCCTCCCTTTTATGTCTCCTTGAGTTGTGACATTTTACCTCCTGGTGGTTTGTATTGTTTGCTGAGCAAATATGTCTGTATAGAGAAGAAGCAATTGTTATCTTCCTTATTACTAAATGTAGAAAGCAGAAAAGAAATGTGATACAGAGAATTGCAGTAGATAAATTAGAGTTAAATATTATGATACCAATAACCTGCTGAATCAAGTGGCATGTTTTGCTGGTAGCAAATGTAATGCTGCAAATACAGTTCTGCAGCAGAGTGACAAAAGGAGTGCCATTGTTAGGATCACCTTGTGTTGTACTCCGAGTTGTTTATGCTGTTTGATGGACAGTGTCTGGTTTACATGGTGTTTTTCCAGTAACTTTTGTGCACAAAATTCAGGAGTCATCACGTAGTACTGAGGGCAGGTGAACAATGTGGTGGATGTTAAGATAAATGACTTACTGGATTCAGCATTCAGCCAGCAGTATTTGGTTGGAAGAATTCCCAGGTTTTGAACTATTACAAAGTCATGATATTTTAAACCCTGCGTGTTTGTAAATGGGTGATAGATGAAGTGTCACAAACATTCTGATTATTTATGGTCATCAGCTAAACCTCTGGGATGAAGTCAGGAACACTCTAGAACTGATGTTGTTTGTTTGGTTTTCCATTCTGTTCAGCTGTGAAGCTAATCTTTTCATAGGCTGTTTTTCAGAGTGAACGCTGTTTTAGTGCCTGCTTCGTGAACTTGTCTGCGTAGGGTGTGCATGATGGAGTTTGCCTCCCTTCCATAACAATTCAATCCTCAACAGTGTTTGACAGGAGCATTTCCACATATGTTCTTGGGTGTACTTGTCTCTTTATGCTGATTTTTTCAATATCTATGCCAGAGAGTATTCTGCTTTTCTTCCAGTTCAGAGATGTTCATTGTGTGGATCTGAAGGTGCAGGTTCATTGTGTGGCTCTGAAGGTGCAGGTTCATTGTGTGGATCTGAACCTGCATGCCTAGGGATGTCAGGGTTCCTGGTTACCTACAAACTATAGTGCTATATGTTGGACTGAACGTATCCATTTTCATCTGTTTTCTACTTGGGCAGTTGCAGTGTAAAAGGACAAAAGCTTTTCTCTCTGCCTTTTCATTCCTAAATTATTTGATTGACATGTCTGATTAAGTTTTCTTCACAGCATTTAGTCTGTAAGTTCAGGAGTTCTGGTTCTTCTTTGCTGGATTGCATCCCCAAACATCATGGTTTATCTTCTCAGCTATATATATATCAGTTTTTTTCTCAAATCCTTCTTCCCCTTACATGTTTCCCTTTTAACACTACACTACATTTTGCCTTTTTACAGGTGTATGAAATTTTTTCTGTTCTCTCTTCTGTGTGTTCCTTCCATGTATTTCCAGCCCCTTCTGTGACATTCATGTAAATAAGAGCACATCCCTTCTGCCATCTTGCCTAGGGACAGGGCAGTTTGCCAGGTGCCCGACACAAACGAAAATGGGTCTTCTGCAGACTGACTGAGAGTGCACATGCAGGACAGGTCTTCACATCCTTCAGGAAATGCCTTAGGGCAAAACTTTCTTCACCTGCCTCTCTCTCAGTGCCCGAAGTCCTTCAGAGCTGTTGACCATCAGTCCTCTGCCTCTCCTGGGTCTTTCTGTTGTACTTGAAGCCCTGAATCTGGCAGCTTCCTTCCTTCATTCAACCTCCATGCAGAGGCAGAACAGTTTCTCCTGTTCTTATTTACTCCCTGCCACATTTGTATTTTTAAGCCTTTTTTACCAATAGAGCTATCAAGAGTGTTCCAATAGTTTATTATTCCAGAAGAAAATACTAGTGTAGGCTTATTTAAAAGGTGTCAGTTTCCATAAAGTTTCAGCTGGAAATCAGGAAAAATGAAAAAAGTGAAAGGGACTGTTTTGTTAATGTGAACTCCCATTCTTTCACCTTTTCATAGTGAAGAAAAATGTTCAATTGGGGGAGCATTTTAAATCTATTTTAGAAAATTATTAAATACAATTTTTTAAAAATAGAAAGTTAAGATATTTTGATCAAGCTGGACATGGCTTTTATTCCATTTTAGTAAATTTTGTTTTAGCAGATTATCATGCGAGGTATGATCTTTGACTTCTCAATTTTTGCTTTATAATAAAGTAGTGGAAAATACCTCAAATATGTATCAAGACCTGGTTTTATTCTTTATAGATTACATACTTGATTCTTTCTACTCAGAGTTTTCTCACATATATTTGAGGCATTTAGTTTTTGGGTCTTGGTATCGTGAGATGTACTTAATTCTTGCTTTGTTTCAAAGCTGCCTGTATTGTTCCCAGTAGGAGCAGCAAAATCAACAACATTCTGGTGAGCATTTGCTCTGCTGTATCTTGAAAGAGGTAGGAGCTGGCATGGAGTTGTCTGGAGCCGTCTCAAAAGTGAGAAAGATGACACTGCATCACTTTGCACTGTGATTCGTGTTTGGAAGGTTTGCGTTTCTGCTTTGGTTTTTTTTTTTTTTTTCCTTTCCATGAGAAAGAAAACTAAAATGTTTCAAAAATACACTTGCTGGTTGAGAGTTTAGATGGGGCAGGTGATTTTGGCCCACAAGTTTCAACCTCTGCTCAAAATCCAAGCTTCCTTTGTTTTTCTGTCTTGTTACCACTGACATGAGGAATCCACAAGATACTTGTTCAGGAAAAGGGCTGGTACAGCCCCTTTAAGGAGCTGCAAATCAAACAGTTCTGTAACAACTGGGTCAGTGTATATAGAAAGACTTTCAAATGCGGTTATTTATTCACTCTCCTGCTGTAAGATTAGTCCCATTATGTACCTCCTGTGCACTCCCTTCCAATTCAATCAATTTAAATAAAAACTTTCTGCTAGAACTCATGTACATATCAGTGACATTAATCTAAATAAAGTATCCCAGGCACTTAAGTCTCAGGAACAGTCTTATGAAGAAGCAGATCATATTCTATTTATTTGAAAATAGATGCATGTTGACGTTGGGGTTATTTCAAAATAATGTCAAAATAGTAAAATCTTTATGGAATCTTAACATTAAATTTTATGAAGACAGGGATGTGATGCTGAGGGCTAGGACCAAAATCAACTGCTGAAGGTAAAAAAACCCACAATACTGCCATAGGGCAGAAGAGGGAACAAACACAAACTGAGGGTAATCAGTCACTTTTATAATTTTTATCATTTTTTGCTTGATGTTCATAATATAATGTAAGTTAGATACAGTGCTGTACTAATTTGGTAGTTCTTGCTGGGTGAACACACAAATACTGTCTTTCTTTTCTTTTAATGTGCCGAATTTTTTTCCTAGAGAAGCTTGGCAAGTCTTTTCTCCCAATCAGAGGTCTGAAGAAATTGAGTAAGTGTAGATAAAACCAGCTTGTTTAATCACTGAAACACAGGAAAAATTAAAATACATTTTTTGCTTGCAAAGTAGAGGAAAGCAATAAAAACAATGCCAGACGGTTAATGCCTCTCTTGTACCTTTCATTTCAAAGACCTCAAAAGAACATCAAGAAGAATAAAGGCAAAATCTATTCCCTATTGGCATCATTATAAATGTTGTATCCTCTGAAACTCTAAAGACATCCAAGAAGAGTAGAAGAATAAATGGCATTGAAATAAAGAAAGTCTCTCTGGAGCTTTGTTCAATCGGCTTTGTTAGAATTCACTCAAATAGGATGATTATAAGAAAAGATCTCATTTGTTTCAACATTAAAGGAGAAAATTAATATGTGGCAAGCTGCTAATAATTGCCTCATTATGTAGTGAATGGGCATTGTGTCCAATTTACAAAATTACAATCATATTGTTAAAGTAACAATTGAGAAAGTTTAGTGTGAGTTTCCTAACTATCTGTGTGATTAGTTGTGGGATTCAGAGTGGAACAGTTGGTGGTTGGAGAAAGCGCGCTGCCAGTCCATAGTGCTAAGGAGCCACAAGAGAAATTCAGCTTTTCATTAGTGCAGATTCCATCTGCAGAGGTCCTGAGCTGGGTTTGGTCCAGCTGGGGAGTGAATCTGGCAGTCTCTGCTGAGACCAGAGCTTGGTGTGTGTCTGTTTGTCAGACGTTATTGTGTGGTTCAGAGGCCTGGCCTGAGATCATCCCCACATGGACCTCAGCAGGTGTGGCTGGGAAACTTGGTGATCCAAGATCTGTGCCACTGGGAAATGCACCCATACAAAAGGTTCTGTAGCTGGAATTTCAGTCTCCTGGTGGAGAGACTGGAAATGGCGGCGGAGTTGTCAAATTTGGAAAGTAAGCAGTTTTCCAAATAATGAAATCCTATGTGGAAGAGAATCATGTTTTGTGACCTACTTTAGTTGGATTTGCTTGTGACCTTTTCTAATTCTGGCTGATTTTGTTATTTAATGATTTGACCTTTGATTCTGTGAAGCCACTTCAGTGCTAAATGCAAAGATTTAATAACTAGAACTGTTTGATAAGTGACCTTTATTACACAGCTATTTCTCTTTGCTAGAGAAATGGCACTGTTTTGCGAGTTCTAATTCACAGTTTTAATTATCTTTTCTATTGTCTGTAAGCTTGCACAGGAAATGGAAAGGTCAGAAATTTAATTTTCTTTACTGATTAAAATATAAGTGTTCCTCAACAGTTACAATGTATCATTCAGGAAAAAGATGGGACTATTTGTCAGAACCGTACCCAGCTGCTCTACTGAGGTCTTCTACATCCTTCTAGTCAGCAAAAAAATTAGCAATTTTCTAGCAGCAATAATAGCCCAGCCCCCTTGGTGTTTAGAGGTGACATAAATGTGTAAGTACATGAAAAGAGAAGAAAACCTGAATGGTTCCTAATATTTTTGTCTTTAACTCATGTATCCATGATGCAAGTGAATGAAGATGTCGTGAGAGGTGAACCTTGGCCTGATTTTCTGGGTCCACAGAGGTTAAGCAGTAACAGCACAAGTTTCAGTGTGGTCCTGCCAGTCTGTTTCAGTCCCACTGCAGCTGGACCATCTCTGCAGATGAGAGGGCAGCCAGGACTGCCTGGCAGACCCATTGGTATTGTCTGTGGATTCATGTGTGTCACTGAAACCACCCTTCTCGTCTGTGACACTTGCTAACCAACACCACAAACTGGTGGCCTGTCTCCATGTGGGGTTCAGTGAGTGAATATTGATGTGTGTTTTCTCATATGTTGAGGGAGATGCGATGCAAAAAGGTGATGAAGGCAGTGGATAATTCTGGAGTCAGTGGAATATCTGTCATGGGTGTCAGTCTTCTAACTCTGTCTGGGATCTCTGTTGGGAAATGTGCATATTGGGACGTGTAAAATCTCTGCATTGAAAAAAACACTTATTGTGAGATAGAGCTGGGAGGGAGTTAGCTTCTGACTCTGTTCAAGAAGAGCAGATTATATGTTGACCTAGTGCAGGCATGCAGTATTATGAAAGCACTTTATAAATTGGAACAAGATAAATGAATCACAACAAAAGAGCTAGAAAACCAGGGGACACAGTTGCAGGAGTGAGTGTACTCAGCTTATTCAAGCCGAACAGTTGCACTCAATGAATAGAAAATGTGCAGTGCATTTCTAACTAAGGTGAGGAAATTCAAACAATTCTAAATTTAAGAGAGCTGCTCCATTTAAATGGAGAAGGAAGAATTTAGTGAAAAAAGCAGCTCTAAGGATGAGACAAATTTAAATGGAACCAGATTGTTGACCAAATTGGCTTTTCCTATCTAGCAGTTTCATATTCAGCATTTGTTAGTTTGAAAGTTCAGCCTGAAAGCTATAAATTAATCTACTGGGTCTGTAACTATTCACTTCATGCTAGAATATGAGTTATGCTCATGGATTGGTTTAGGTCACCCAGCCATGTCCTCATAATGTATCTTAGAGAGAATTTCTGTAAGTAAGCAGTAAACAGAAAGGCTGCTGCATTCAGCTGCATCTCCTGGGATTTCATCCCTGCTGTCAGAGAGCCATGCAGGACAGCTCACTAAAACTCTACCAGCTATAAAAAATGCATGGTTTTCTGTAAAGGAAACATTGACAATGCTTTTGCATTCAATCAGGAATCTTTAGCTACTGATTTAGGAAAGAATGTTTTCCTGAACCAGCCACATAACGAAATCAAATCAATCAAAACAGAGAAATCAAAGCTTTGAAATTGTAATGCTTACTGCACAAGTCGTGCAGGATGCACCTTAATTCAGACAATATTTGTCATCCAAAGATGATGTATTTTAGCTCTTACAGTTTGGCTTTCTTAGAATGTTTGTCTCTTGTCCTTGCATTACTCCCCCTTATCAAAAAATTTGGTTTTTTGTCAGCAATTGCATCCTAGGGTTGTAGTGGTCAAATGTAGGCAGGCTATTCATCCACATCAGCTAAATAAGGTTTGATTTTGAAGAGAAATAACCACAAGGCTGATCAGAAAAGCACCTAGCATCCTGTCAGAGTAAATGTTCAATGAACGTGAAGAGAATTTTTCCTAAAAATACTAAACTGAGGTCACTGCCTCCCAATTGTGAGCATGACAGAGGATCAAATCTGTGACCACACAAAATATTGTTGGTTATCTCTGACCTAGATGATCTTCTGTAAGGTTTTTTTTGATGGGTCTAGTTTTCATTTGATTTCAATTTCTAACTGAACTCTTTATACAATCCAATTTAAATAGAGGGCATTTCCTTTCAGTCTGTAGGTACAAAACAACGAAAAGATATTTACTCTTTATACTCTGACGAATGGAACACCAGATAGGTCCTTATATCTCTGTTAGATTAATTTTTCTATCTTTTTTCATAGTGGAGTAATAGCACCCTAGAATGTGGTCACAAAATACTGTCTTTGACTATAGTTTTCTCAGGATTAAGTTCCTAGTTCAGGTGTCACCAGTCCCTCTACCTCTCAATTTCCATGGATCATAACCACTCTCTGGAGAGATCAACATACTCTTCTGTCCACATCTCCTTTCCAACTGCAGGATTTTCATACTATTAGATTGCTTTTTAGAGATACATTTTGCATTCGACTTCTGTCACAAATTTGGGAGCTGTTCTTTCAGACACACAGTTAATGCACAGTTAAACTTCCAGCATTACTTTTTCAGTAGGTTTTTTCCTATTGCTGGTAACACCTTGTTAAAAGAGAAGCCATTGATCTAAATATTGTTTTCTACTGTTTCTCTATTCCCTTGTTTTTTAGTGAAAAGAGTAACATTTGAGGGGAAAAAGGGATTATTATCTATATAGTTGACTTTGCAAAGTGGGAACAAAGGCAAAGATTGGAACTGCCTATTTCCTTGAAAAGGTTTGCATTTGCAGTGGTAGAGTTTTCGAGCAGCTGTGCCACGTGGGGATTGTGGGTTTGTTTTTTTAAAGAGAAGCATTACTGTCCATTTGTTGTAGTGTACCTGTTTTTCTTTTAACTGAATTTTCAGTCTTTATGTTTTACAGAGAAAAACTTGCAATCTAAATTATTGTTTCCTGTCTTCCAGCCTCTACAACTTGACTGTGACCTCTGTGCCATTGTTTCAAACTCGGGACAGATGGCTGGCCAGAGGGTGGGTGCTGAGATAGACAAGTCCTCCTGCATATGGAGGATGAACAATGCTCCCACAAAGGGCTATGAGGAAGATGTTGGGAAGAGGACAACCGTAAGAGTGGTCTCTCACACAAGCGTGCCTCTCCTGCTCAAGAATCCCGAGTACTTTTTCAAAGAAACCAACAACACCGTTTACGTGATCTGGGGTCCTTTTCGGAACATGAGGAGGGATGGAAATGGCATTGTGTACAACATGCTGAAGAAAACTGTTGACAGCTACCCAACTGCCAAAATCTACGTGACCACGGAGAAGCGCATGAGTTACTGCGACGCGGTGTTTAAGAGGGAGACGGGAAAGGACCGGTGAGTCTGAAACGTGAGGAACAATTAAAATGTTTGACAAAAGATACGTGAGGAAATCCATGTGGGATGTCAGCTACTAAATGAGTCCCCAGATATGTTTTTAATAGAGTGTTATATGGGTTTGACTGTTATAAGCACTTGATGAGGCAGCAGCTAGGCCCCATTTACCCCACCTACGCTACCTTCTGTTCATTCCATTGCTGTTGGCTTGAATCCCAAAAATATTGGATGTCTTCCTGAAATGTTTTCAAAGCTGTGTGTTGTTTTCAGCTCAATTTACTATTGATTAAATTGACATTTTATTTGAAGAGGATAATCCTACACAAACAACATTTCCAAATGCACAACCTCAGGATAATTCTGAATATTGCATTTTCTTCTCTGTTGAGATTCACTGTAGCTTTTTTCAAGCACAGACCTCAGGGTTATGCATTATTTCTGTTTCTTGGTGAAAACAGGTTATCAGACATACTGGAATAGATTTCGTTTTTTACCAGTATTATGCTGAAATTCTATTTTCTATGCTTGATAATGTGTATTTATGCTACTCAAGTGAGGCTGTAAGAGGTGAAGGTGTGAGGACTGTTTGGGCTAGCATGTTCAAAGGAGAAACTAGATTTGTGGAATTAAGACCACAAATTTCAAGAATTTGTAACCAAGCTGCAAAAATTCAGGTCATCTGTGTTTTGGCATGGAAGAGCACCTGTCACACACACTCACTTGAGCTAACTAGGAAGGCGTTTCCAGATCACTGCTGTGCCTTAATATTAATTTTTAAATTTGTGCATCAAGAATTTGAGGTTGGAAAGGACTGTTGCTATTCTGACCAAATTAATGATGCAGGTTTTCACAAACAGCTTAAGGTAGTCTGAAATTTTGACTTAGCTTTTGAAGTAGAAAAGCTTGTTATCTCAAAAGTACTTGTTTCACCATGTTATTAAACTGTCAGAACTTGGTGACAGTTGAATTTTCCTATTTTTCAAACTATTGGAGCATAAGGAGGAGCCTGCCCCTGTTCACCAAGTGCACATATTGCTGTTGTGGTTCTGGAGTTGGAGGGAGCTCATTTATCTCACAAAGGTGTCAAGGTTATCATGGCTTCTTTAGTTTAACTGAGCAAACTGATAACCAGAGGCTAATAAATACACAAGATCCATTCTTGAAAAATGACCTTTAATAATCCAAGTCATCCTGTTTCCATATTAATCAAGCTAAATATGATCATGGGTACATTATTGTATTGCTGTACATAAATTTGTTTATATTTATGAGTCAGTCAGGTCGCAGCAAATTTACATTATGTCATCAAAATCCTTATTGTGAGATTAGACCTTGAGAAAATCTCCTCTTTTTCCTATGAAAGAAAGACATCTTATCATTCAATGTCAAAGTATCCTTCTCTCCAGCCTAATCCATTCCTCTTGAACAAATTAACACATCTCAAGTTTTTATAGTTATGCAATTAACACAATACAAATGCTTCTTTTCATGTAAAAAACAGATTGAACTTCTCTCAGAGTTTATAACAAAGTTCTTAAGCAACCTAATGTCAAAATGGCCCGTGTTCCTTTTCCTTAAGTTTCACATTGCAGCAGCAATGCATTTTGATGAGCCTGGCTCACGACCCTTCACGTTGTTGGTGCACGTTTGTCCCTTTGACACCAAGGGAAAACACACCACTTCTCACAGTGGCAGCCAGGTAACATCCTTGTATCTACTGAAAGTTTCATTTCTAGTCCTGCTTTTCCGCATCAAATACTTAGTGATGTTTTTAACATCATTTAGTGATTTTGTCATGCAGAAACAAGGGAAATGATTGATGCATCACCAGCCAACGCCTTCTGTATCTCAAGAAAACATCTTGCAGTTCCCTAGTAATAGAGGACTTCAGTTTGGAAACTTTCCTTTTCTGTAATATCTTCAATTTGCAGGACCTGTCTTCTGTTTCTAGGGGTGGGTCATGAGACTGTTAGAGGTATGTGGCATTTGTGGAAGCAGTCAATGGAGAGCACAGGAGATTTGTGGGTGATGAAAATACTTTCACACATTGTGCCAGGCTATTATGATGCTGAGACAGACTCAGGTTCCTCAGCCAAATATTCCTTCAGTTCCTCAGAGAAACATCAACCCTTGCTTGGAATATTAGATTGAACAGAGGTCTGATTCGACATGTTTCCAGCAAAAATTCTGGAAGGAAACCAATTTCAACTCATATTTTAAAATGTACTGAGTGAATTGCAGCTACATCTATTTTAGTTTAATCCTAAAATACTGTCTTTCTGTGCAGTGTATGCTCGTAATGCATAGTGAGATTGCAGCAGATTTCTAGTCTGTCGAGCCTTTAATGAGTTTTCTGTTTCGACTCTTTGATGTACAATCTTTTTAGGTAATTAGTGGGACTTTTCAGCAGTTTCATCCTTGTGGCTCCCAAGTTTTAAAAAGATTTTGTGAGAAGCAGCTAACAGGTAGGTGCTGCAGTCACTTCTCTACTGCAGAAAAGCTTTGGTCCTGCAGTGCTGACATGGGAGCTTCATCCCTGACTTCACTGGGTGCAGCTCCAAAATCCACAGCTTTGATATTGACAAATGATTTATTACTGATACATGGAAGAAACAAGAATTGCCTCTGAGTAACTTGAAACAAACAGTGTTTTTTATTTTGTAATGCATTTTTTAATTCTACAGTAGTACAAAGTGCCCTCTGATATGGGCTGTCCACACTGGGTAATTAACCTTGCATGAGTGTTAAGAATCTGGGGAACATATGTTCTTTCTGAGAGTATTTGTTAGTGAAGCAGTCGAGTTCAAGGTGGTGAATGCTCATCCACTTTGAATAATTGTTGTACATAAATAATATTCATTACCAGACATTCACAATTTTTCATTAAT
The DNA here is from genome assembly GCA_024362935.1 of Setophaga petechia. Lineage (NCBI taxonomy): Eukaryota > Metazoa > Chordata > Aves > Passeriformes > Parulidae > Setophaga > Setophaga petechia. The sequence continues at coordinate 11,932,663 of JANCRA010000006.1, forward strand.
GCATTTTGCTTGGTACTTCCCTAGAGGGAGCATAAAGCTGGCAGCTTCTTCCAGTACTTCACTAATGTGCTGGTATATTATATATATATTTACTCAAGTGAAAGGATTTAAAGAGATATTAGATAATTACTAAATGTGCCATCTTTGTATGTACCTCAATCCAGATAAGTGGTTCTAAAGCCATCTATATCTCTGCCATGCAATACAAATATAATGCAATATGATATAATAACATTTAATTGGTAATAACAGAGAAAACTGTAGTCTTCATTAAAGCAGCAAAGCTAATTCTGGTCTGATAAAGTGTACTGAGCATCCCTAAATAGGTTTTAATTAGCTGGCACCAAAGCTTCACCACCCTTAGGGAGGGTAAAATTAATGAAAACTAGCAGCAAATAGATCAATGCTACTGGATGCTCTTGCCTTAGGTGAAGGTGATGAGAAAGAAAGGAGTGTCTTTTAAGGATCATTTAGAAAACAGTCTGCGTTAAAAGTCACTTTCCACAAGCAATGCTAAAATAAATCTGTGCTGATAGCAGAGCACTGATGTTTCCTGGACTGCAGGGAGCTCCATTTGTGTTTCCACTGCAAGCATCCCAGGCCAGCCCCTGAGCACTGCCCAGCTCCACGTCCCCCTTGGGGCTGGCAGTGGGCTCAGAGCCTCTGTCCCACTGCACAGGGGAGGTGTCCAGCCCCAGCAGACACCCAGTGCTGATGTGCTGGGACTGCTCAAAAATCACCTTACTCTTCTTGTGAGTAACTACTGAAAAGAGCCTGCTGGGCTCTGCTGAAGAAATGTATCCTGAGCTCCTAAAATTCCCAGTAAGAGATGCGAGATGATGTTTGGAAATTCAGCCAGTTTGGTAGACAGAGGACTTTCCATGTGCACTGTGTTAACTCAGACAGTGCTCATCCCATACCCAATCAGTTCAATTCAACAGCATTTTATTAGTTACACACACATGTCTTCAGGAGGCAGGTTCACTGAGCCACATTTGCAGTCAAATTGCTGTTTGTGAGAGACTTCTGTCAATATCTTGGACAATTCTGAAGAAACAAAATTGCTTTTGTGCTTCTCTTCCAGAAGTTCTTAGTTTCCTCAGTTCATGCCAGATGGTGCTATGTGTTAGGTTGTGAAAAAGCTGTTTTATCATTCAAGGCAGAAAGATGTATCATTCTGGTTGCTGACTTCTGCATCAAGATTCAAAATTTGGGGTTGTGTTCAAGCTTCCATTTTACTCAGTTCTGCTCACTAATTATTTATTACTTCAGTGATATATGAGATCTATATTATATCTCTGTCATTTAGAGCTAGCAAATTACATTCATCTAAAGTTTGGATTGACACTGTTAAGACAACTGCAGTCATCACAGCTTCACCTCAGCTAATGGGTGGTTTTTCATGTGTCTGACTAATCTACATGAAGCTATAGTCTAGTAAAAATGTCATTGAAATGAATAAATGAAATTACATTCTCTGAGGTTCAAGTAGCTGCAAGTTCTGTTGTTTGGTGATATTCTCTGTGAATTGAGGCAGTAAAGCTGTCAGTGTCCAGAATATCAGAGTTTTATGCTGTGTTTCTGGTTGTTGGCTTGAATGAAATATGATTGTAATGATATTTTCATTTTTGGGCTTGCTTTCATGTATGTATTGCTTTATCTATCTGAGTTATTTGGAGGAAATATAAAAGATTAGCTAGTGTTGCTTAAAATTTGCAGAAAGCACTTTTTCCTTGGGAAGCTGTGAACATTGACACTGGTTTGGCTCAGAGAGTTAAATTTTGGCACTAGGGAAGTACATCCCATCAGTACTTTGTATTAATGTGATTTTAAAAAAAATAATTCTGGAAGATGAGTAAAAGTTCATTTCATTTTGAATAGAAATTGAGCAGAGTTAGGAAATACCAATGTCTTTAAACTACAGAACTGAGGAAGAAAAGGACGAAAAAATTGATTCAGACTGACAGAGGAAATGTATAATGTCAGTTGGAACATTTTCAAGGACAAAGATTAATTGTAGTTTACAATTTGGTGTAGTCTTTATCATGATGATGTAATATCTGCTGTTGCACCAGTAAAGTCAGTAAAATGTTCTCAACTGCCCATGAGCATCTCAGCAACCCCAAAAATAAGTGTTTGATGTAGTGACCATTTTTCAAGTACTTGACAGTGGATCTTTCCTGAACTATTGCTTGGCACTTCCATTCTTTCTTTTTATAAAGTAATTCCCTCAAAAAATGCTAATGGATTTGTCCATCTTAATTCATAAAGGGTTTAAATAGTTTCATTCTCAGTCAAGACTCCTTTATTACCTGAAAAAACAAGGGTCTAAAGCATGAAACCTTAATGAAATAAATAGATTTTTCATTATAAAACACTTAAAACCTCAGCATCTATTGCCATTTGTGGTCAATCACCAGATGGTTAACAACTGTTTGGGGCTTTATATCTACTCTTCCATTTCCTGGTAAAACACCAGTTGTTCCTGAGTGTTCTGCATTTATTCCCTGCAGCCCATTAGTAACTGCATTTATATTCTTTATGAAGATTTTCCTAATTAAGATGAACACTTTTCTCTATTAGCAGATGGAACTCAATAGAAGAAGTCCGTTCTTTATTAACGTGCCAGTAAATGCTGCTCAAAGCACCAGCACTTCTCTTAAGGAACACAGCTCTTACTACATTACACTAATTACACAGTAAAGTGAAACTTTATTAAAAAATATCAATATTAGCTATTATTTTGTGATAAAGCTGTGGCTGCATATAGATTGGTGTGAGCTTAGAGACCTATTGATTCTGCAGTGGTTGCTGACTATAGCCATGGAGTTGTTTCTTTTTAATTAATGATTAAAGACAAGGAATATATAATCAGGATCTGGTCTATCATTGTGCATTCTCACATGTTCTGTGTCTTCTAATTTATCAAGTCTTCATTAAGTGCCACTGGATCTGTTTTCTGCTTCTGATGAACTGTGTGTTAAATCTCTATACAGTGTTTGGTATTAGCCCTGTGTACACCTTTTTCATCCTGTGCTTTAAATACTCTGCAGCTTTTATTATTATGAGAGAGTTGCTGATACCTCTCAGAAGGAACTGTGCATATGGATGGGATTCTGGATTCAGTCCTTGGGGGTCCCTTCCAACTCAGCATATCCTGTGATTCTGTGATTCTCACATCCCATGAGCATCCACCTTTGGAAAGGATGATGTAAGTCAGTGACTCATGCTGGCAATCCTGGTACCATCCTGGTTTGCAGGGCTTCCAGTTTTGCTGCTGGTGGTGAGGATATTTTATGGTTGCAAAGGAAAAAAGTATGGGAGAGAAAAATTAGCAGAATCATAGATTTTTAATGAAGTCTTTGTTGTTCATATTCCAGAGTTCAGTGGTTTTCACTTCTCAGATCACAGTGTATAAAACAGGTCTTGATGTTCCTAAAGGAGCTTATTATTTTGAAGGAATAGAAATAATTTTTTAAAAATCTAGACTTTTTTTACAAAAAAAAAAATCAATCAATCTATTTTTTAAAATTCAGCCTTGCTGCCAGGTGAAGTAATTGTCTTGAAAAGCACAGAGTGATTACCATTGAAGTCTATACTTATTACCTGTTGTCACACAGCAATTCTTTTCTAAGAGATGTTAAACAGATTAGAAGATAAATGTAATGTTGCTGTTGTTTAAGTGTGATATGTTGTGGTTGCTGGTAACTGTGGGATTTCGAATGGAAGCTCCCTAAAGAGCTGAGCTGAATTTATAGTGCTAAGTAAAAAAAATACTGGAATCCAACTGCATGAGATGCACTGGGAGGTTTGTGCTACACAACCTGTGCTCAAGTGGGGATAGCAACTTTATGAGAAAGGGAATAACTCTGCAACAATTTCTTGCTTTGGATAAAGAAGAGTTTCTGTACATCTATGCGCCCACTAGTTAGTCAAATTCATTAGAAACTACTTTTATAAGAAAAGGTGTATGAGAACTCTGATGCATATCTGTGAGATGATATTTAGAATGATATTTAGAAGATATTGTCATCTCAAAGCTTTGTAGAAGTAAACAACACAGCAAAAGAAAATCTGTTTGAAAGTAGAAAAAATTTAGCCTGAACTTATGTTCAAGTATTTTATCTTAAAATGTAGAAAGATTAGTAAATGGATTTGCATGGAAAATTTAATTAGTAAGAAGTCAAGCCTATGTGAGACCTCATAGGTAGGAAAACTAAGGGAAAATGGGAATTTTGTGACTGATTATGTTAATTTATTAACATTTTTAACTAGGTGCTTGCTTGTGCATGTCTTCAATATGTATTTTTACCCAGATGAAAACAAAACAGATGTTCTACATTTTTAAATTTCTGTGTTTGTTATCCCACATAAAGAATTTAGGCTGCAATTTCAGGACAGTGAAACTGTTCAAATGTATGGATCCATAGCACATACCTTTGAAGGTGACTCAGGATTCATAACAGTGCTTCTTGGGGAGCCTGATGTGCTATTGGGATATGCTACAACCTGTGTTTAGAAAACAATCACTCCTACACAGTTCCCATGATACTCAACTTCTCTGAGCTTTTAACCATGAGGCAACTCTGTATTTGAGGAGTAACATGCACAAGAGCAGCATGTAAAATTTTTTCAGAGATTCACATCTCCAGCAGGTTTTGGAACTTTCAAGTCTGGAAAAAATATAACTGTAAGAGTGGGGATTTGTAATGAATCTTCAATCTTATGTCATCAAACAGTTTGTGTGAAGTCTCAGATATTGAGCAGCATGGGGCTTAGTTTGTGTTTGAAGAGAAATAATTTTTTATATAGATGTTCAAAGATTCAGCTGTTCTATTTTCATATTTTGTAAGCAATTCCTGGTTGTGGGAGCATTCATACAGTTGGGACCAGTTACCAGAGACACCACTCATCTCAGAGCCTGAGCAGCCCTGTCTGGTGCATTAGAATTCAGTAAACATGTAATTGCAGTAGAAGAAAAGATCTTTAACTGCTCATATTTGTTCTTTACAAGTTTCTTGTTGGTATCCCATCCTTACATTTAGAGAGTTCTTTTCGTTTGGTTTTTTGATTTTTTTTTATTTAAATCAAGTCATCCCAGCGTGCATATCCTCTCTGCTCTATTCCTACAGGTTATAGAAGAGAGGCATAAACTCCTTGTCTAATAACATTCTCTACATGATTCATTAAAACTTTCAGAGCACAGGACTTTCTGCAAAGCTTTAAAAATTGCTGCAGATGATGTCACTAGTGTAGAAAAAGTCAGAGAAAGGAAAGAGCAGATGAAATTCTAAAAAACAAACAGCATGCTTTTATCTTAACAATAAAAACAAAGATAAATGTCAGAAATATGTGCTCTGTGTTCAGATCGCTCTCCATATGTTTCAGAATTTTTCTTGAATAAATTCATTAGATTTTCTAGTACTTCTGTTTCCAAAAAATGTCCTAAATATTTTCTATGAGAACATTTCTGAAAAGTGTTGCAAGTATCACATAAGTCTCAAAATGCCTTTGTGAGGCAAAGGGTATTTGTCCTCTTTTTACAACCTGACTGCTCTGAGAGAAAAGGACACCAGGGGAAAGCAGAAGCTATTGCTGTGCAGAAATTCATGCCCACAGGGCTTTTTGAATATTGTATGCTTACCATGAAGGCATTTCAATCTCATACAGTCCTAATTTGGAGTTGGAATGGTCTGGAAGTGCAGTATGGAACAAATTTCTGCTGCTCCATAGCCTGTTTTCAGCCAAACATGGTAATGTTACTGTATTTCCTTCTATATGAAATCAGCTGTAGTCTCTTGTCATTTTAAAATCAATCAAAATATTAGGAAAAGAAAATAATCTAAAGAGTATGTGCAAAGCAGTATTCCTCTAAAAGAAGATTTTTAGATTAATTTTTTTCAAGCATTATTTCATATATTATCAATATTCTCTGCCCATGCATTTCAGCATTCTTTACACACCCTTCTAGCCCTTTTGGAAATGTGACTAGTGCTGGTCATGTGTAGCTTTTTCTTTTATCAAGGGAGAATTGTGTCTTTGCCAGAGCTCAGTGGTTGTGGATTTTCGCTCGCTCTGTTTGTGCTGCTCTGATTTTATATAAGTGATGACACTGTTGAAATATGTTTTGTGTTTGGGAGTAGAAGCAAGCAGTGGTCCTTAACTCCTTGGGGCTAATTTCATGGTCTGAAATTGCCTTTACCTCCCCTTCCAAGAATGCAGAGTGTTTGGAGAGTTGGATTTCAGCTTCACTGTACAGAATGTGCCAGGGACTCTCCGCTGCAGTGACATCCCGGAGCCTGCACACTGCTAGAGGTATTCTGAGTCTTGCTCATGGAATGCCTTTTGGATATGAAAAGTCATTTAACTTTACAGAGGACATCCCCAGGGTATCCTCAAGCTTTATGTGCTGCTTAGATCTGTCCAATCATTTCCTGCCAAGCTACACTGCTTTGCTTGGTTAGAAGGAAGGAAGGCAATGAATGGAGGAGTAGCTAAAGCCAGTTCAGTATTTATCAGTGGGAAACAGGAGTTCAGGCACTGTTTCTGGATATGGTTTAGGATGGTACCTGGAAATGATACATTGAGGGAAGCCTTTTTCCAGTTTCCCTTCCAAGCTTCTAATTTTGGATCACTTGGTAGTTTTCCTTTGTTTTTGAAATAATCACCACTGGTGTCATATAAATTTGACCAGTTTCAGGGTACCACAAGCAAGAGAAGCTTCACATATTTTCCTTAAACTTCTTTGGTCTGCATTCCAGGCCTGAGACTGGCAAGTAATATAAACATTTTCTTCATTATTACTTTACATTTTTCCTTGAGGCTATCATACAGATTTCAAAACCATGGCCATCATTACACTGAAATGGTGGCATTAATAGATTGGTCTTTGTGGGTGGATTATAATATGAAGTTTCAAAATAATTGCCCACTAATATGAGAGGTGGATGTATAGCATTCTATTGCTCGTAATGCAACCATTAAAATAACAATTATGTGATAATGAAAGGACTCATTATGCTTTAGTTTATCTTTGCATAAAGTGAATAGCTAATGAAAACAGGGAAGATTATATCTAATTACATTTTACATTACTTTTGCTCTTCCCATAAAGAGAACATTTTGCACAGAATTGTAGATTGGCATGCCTCGGCACTAAGTCTGTGTCCACTCTCTATGTGCTTCAAATTACTGTTTTAAGACCAAGAGTTGCATGGTCTTTTTTATCAAGTGGTACACATAGTCTTCACAAAGAAGATTTTTGAAACTAAATTATCAGAGGGAGTGAAATTTGCAACGTGGCTGTGCTGAACATAAATTTAAAAATTAATTTAATTTCTTCAGGTGTGAAGTGTTAGAAAAATGGAGGCAGCTTGACCCCGAGTCAGTCAGTAGAATACTGTCTCTCTTCAGGTGAATGAGAAATGTCAAACAGGTACATTGCCTACCATCTGTGGCAGTTTTGGTTCAGAATTGTCTACAACACTGAATCAAAGTATTGTCAGGCAGGTGAGCAAGTTTATTTTCTGTTGTATCCAGAACATGCAAGAATAAATAGCAAAACTGGGCTTTGGCATGGATAGAGAAATCTCTCATTTTGTATGTTAGGATACTAAGCTCTGAGTGAAGAATATTTAGTTCAGGAATGCATAGATAGAGCTCCCAAATTGTCTTAATGGCAAGAGAACTAATTAGAATTAAGACATTTTGGTGTTTTTATATACAGATCATACTACACTGATTTTTAAGGATGCAGCAAGATTGTCCTCCACTTTTCAATATTTTGCTTATTTTTTAAAATTTTTTTTGAATGCTACCTTTAAATGCCAAAGTCATGGTGGTGGGAGTTATATAATCTAATCCATTTCACTCCAAAGCAGAATTAGAGATATTAATTAAGCAATTACAAAGTATAATTGTATTGCTTTTACTAGGTATTATAGGAAATTACATAAATAGAAAATCTCTTCGGTATAATTGCATGATATTTAATTAATTTATGTTCCAGTAAGCTCAGTGGGGGGGTTGAGTTTATGAGCCACAGTGTGCATGGTTTTAAGGTGTTCAGAGTGTTTTAGGGTTACTGCCTGAGGCTCTGTTTGAATGCTAGGACAGCTCAGTACATATTAAGGCACACCTAGTCTTGTGAGTCTTGAGGCCTGGTCCCAAATAATTCCTGAAGCATTTCAACTTTCAGGTCTTCTGTTACACCTGTCCCAGACTCTTCCATTTGGATTAGCTAACTCCAATCACATGCAGTAATGTTGTCGATGTGTTTTGCTCACAAACTCTTACTTCTTCTGCTTCTCTTACACTTTCTCTTTCTGATCCTGGAATCCCAGGATTGTTAACGCTGGGAGGCTGATCTGGAGATCATCCTGTCCGACCCCCTTGCCAAGGCAGGGGCACCAGAGCAGGTTATACAGAAACGCGCCCAGATGCGTTCGCAGTGTCTGCAGTGATGGAGGCTCCACGGCTTCCCTGGGCAGCTGTTCCAGTGCTCTGCCACCCACAGTGTAAAGAACTCATTCCTGTGTTAACATGAAACTTCTTTTGCCTTAGTTTATGGCCATTGCTCCTGCCTCTGTCCAGTTGCTGGGCTCCACTGAAAAAGAGTTGCCCACCTTTGAGGTATTTATATTATTAATGAGATCCCTTCTTGGTGTGCTCTTGTCCAGACTAAACAGGCCCAGCTCCCACAAGAGAGATGCTGCAGAGCACTCATCATCTTTGTGGCCTCTGCTGGACCTTCTTCAGCAGCTCCTTGTCTTTCTTACCCTGAGGAGCCCAGAACTGGAGACAGTACTCCTGATGTACCTCACCAGGGCTAAGAAGAAGGGGAGGATCACTTCCCTCAACCTGCTGGTTGCACTCTTCCCAATGGGATATTTGTTTCTCTATTACATGTTCCTTTCTTTTCTTGAAATATTTTTTCCTTTTCTGAAATTTTTACAGATATTTTGGACATTTTTTCCTCTTTTATTTCTGCCTTATTGTTTGTAACGATGTCATCCATACAGCTTTCTTCTTTCAGACTTTTGTCCTTTTATTGTAAAACATACTGCCTCGAACACACCTCCCATTTTCAACACAATCTCTTTTAAAACAGCTCACAGACCTGCAAGGTACCTGATGAAGAGCAGCTTTTCCCTCTGTGCCCTTGCCCTTGCCCTTGTGCTTCCTCATTCACTTGAATCCTGGTGCAGAGCACCTGAAAGTCTGCAGGTCTGGAACTGCAGATCTCAACTCAGTACATCCAGTTCTTAAAACAAAACCAAAATATCACAGTGGGGCGCAGAAGCTGTGCGTGATTATTTATTGATGATTGTTGGTTACAGGAATTAAAACAGCAGGGAGCTCAGATTTTGATCAGAAACAAGCGATTTTTCTGTACATTTTTTATTGTAAAATGTGAACATAATATAAACCCATTGTGCTCCTGCTGTTAAATGCTGAGCCCTGGCCTGACGTGCTGTATGAACAGTGCATGTTCCCTGTCACACAGGTATGTAGCTCTGTATATCTGAGCATTGATTAAGGCTTGGAGCTGTTATAAGGCAATTTTTATATATGTGAACATAGGAGCTTTCACAAGTGCTCTCAAGTGTGCCAGCCACCCAGCACAGGGTGATCTCCAAGAGAAAAGCAAAGGGATCTGGGGCTGGGCAGCCTTTCTGTGGGCTCCCAGCACAGGAGTGTTCACACAGAGTCTCTATTCATGTGCTGGCAGTGAGCAGAGTGCATGAGCTTTGCTTTTTGTAAGCACTTTTCTATTATAAATGTACAAGATGGCCAGCCTGGCAGTGACTTTTAGGTCGATAGTTATAATTTATTTGCTTTTAGTTTTTGTAACATCACCAACTGCTAAGGGAATTGATGCTTAATACATTTCTAAATAAGTAAAACTAAAGTATAAATAAATTATGCCTGGTTTATTAGTCCAGGTGTTATCAGCATTGCTGAAAGTGGTTTGATGACAGCCACCAGCACTAGCTGTGGAAAAAAAACTTGATTTCACAGTGATTATTATCATTATAATAAACCATAATTGAAAGATTACAAAATTGATTCTTTTAAAAATTAATGTTGCATGAGTGAGCAGGCTCAGTGGCATTTAGATTTTTTTCAGTGTTACTTGGAAAGAAAGTGGCTTATTTTATTTCCTGGCAGAAAACTGCTGATTTTGAAACAATCACATTAGAGAAAACAGTCCCAGAGGGTTACAGGAGACAACAGACCTATGTCATTAGGCTTTACCCTTTCCTGATGGGTTCGAAGAAGAGCCAGAAACAAAAGAAAGTTACATTCATTATTGAGAGAGCCTTGGGAAAATCTGTTTGGCCAAGCAATTTTGCATGAAACGAGTGAGGAAATATTTGACTGCAAAGAACATAAACTCCTTCCATCAATATGCAATTTTCTGCATCCATTTGTCCAAGTGGTTATTAAGAACAGTTTCTAAATTTGCAGTGCTTTACAACTTCAAAGGGCCGTGAAAGCATCACCTAGTTAAATGGATGGAAGTGTTTTTTAATAAATAAATAAAAAAAATACCAAAGTCAGTTGTAAGACAGTTTAAAGTGCAAAGTATTGAAAACAGCAGGAAACCTGGGGACCTGCAATAGCAATCATCTGCTCCAATCAGGAACATGGAAACCACAAATTTATCCTTGATGATTTCCTGTAAATATGCCCTTTGAGGACAGATTGCCCTGCCCAGTCTTGTGGAAAATCTCAGAGTTACAGCTCTTCTCACTGCAACATATGGATCTCAGCAAGCTCTGCTTCTCCATTTCCGAAGTCATTCTTCAGAAAGAAAAGTCTGAGCAAAAATGTAATGCTGCAAAAATGCTGGTTAGCATCTTTCAAACCTGGTCAGCCTGACTGGAAAACATCTTTCTGAGTTGTTTTTTTTCCTTGGCCATTTTCTTCAGCAAGGTCTGCCCAGTTTTCCAGACCTGTTGTCCTTGTGGAAATGGTTTTATTGATGTTTTCATTCATTCAGAATGTCTCATATTTCCCTAGGACACTGCAGTATAAATACTTTTCCCCCAGATATGTGGCAGTGTGTGCTGAGGGCTGGGGAAGGTACATTTGGGTGTCTCTGAGTGCCCCAGGGACACTCTCTCCAAAGGAGCACACCTGCAGTGTGACAGCACAGCCAGGGTGGCTGTTCAGCATGCTGGGGTCACTAAGATGGGGGGTCTGGTCTTTCTTTTTTGCCACCTCTCGTGGCACTTCACTCCTGATGTTGGGTTTCTGGGTCTGAACACCTGGAATCTGGGCTGCAGCCAGCAATGTTGCATCCCACTAGCTTGGGATTTCCAGTCAGTGCCGCATCTCATATTGATGACACAGACATCAATGAAGCCCAAGAATTTGAGGTTAGATGTGGCTTATTGTTTCCTCATATATATCCTGAGGAGAGAACATGCTATTCCATTTTAAAGCTGATGTTTATGCACCATTTCACATGGTCCAGATAGTTTGCTGTCTCTGAAGAAGTTTTCTCTGCTTGAATTTACAGTAGCCATATAATCTACCACATTTGGTATGTATGCTCTTACTTGCTGACAACCTCCTACTGGCCCTATGTAATGTTTTATTAAATAGAGGGACAGTTCCCAAGCCCATCTTTCTTCCCAAGATTGAAGTCAATGTTAGGTTTCATTAATATTATTTAGCATTTCATAGCGCATATCATCCACAGACCTTAAAGCACTGCAGGACGTTAAATCAGCTTTAATTTTCCCATTTTCCTGATTGTAAAACTCATGCAGGGAGTCATTTGTCAAGTTGCACAGAGGTATCATCCTGCAGGTCTGTAGCTGAGCTATGAAGGTACCCTTCAGTCAGGGTTCCCAGTTGTCTCTGCTGCACTACCCTGACGTTCAGAAGGCACAAGTGTTTATTCCTACCTGTGCAAGGTCATGCTTAACTGGGAGGGAGTCCTGGGTGACCAAGTGATGACCAAGTGCATTTTTATTGGCAGAAAGAAAGAACTGGGATTTCTTTAAAGAATTAACTAGAAATTCTAAAATTTCTAGTTTCCTAAAATTTTGTATGACTAGACCTAGCTGTTGTGTCTTGACCTCTGTGCAAAGACAGGCTTGTATTGCTCATCAGAGCCTTGTTTAAAGATAACACTTTGCAGGAGGGAGGGGTGGTCATTAGATTTGGGAAGGAATATTACCAGATGTGTTGGAGCACTCCATATTCAAGCAGTTGCTTTCTTGCCACTTCCCAGCAGTTAACATTGCCCATCAAAGAAAATTGCTAAAAGCTCTGCTACATCATTCTTCATTTGCATTAGAAATGGCTCTAAGCAATAACAGGATTACAGCCAAAAAGTGCCAGCACTTTGTCATTCATTTATTTGATTTAATATATAGAGGTACCTATTTGAAACAGCATTTACTTTTCTTGAGCTCATCATAAAACCCACTCTGAATGCAAGTGTTTAAGGTAATGACGACTCCGATTAATTCTCTTAGAACAGCATGACTGGAATCAGATACACTACTTCTCTTTTCATTAGACATTTCTGAGCTGCTATGAGTGATCTTACAGCATGAGAGGAAAGAAATTAGCTGTATAAATCCCCATGTAAATAACCCTCAACAGGCTGCAATTCTTCTTACTCAACCTGGTGAACTGTAAGCTCGGAAGCCTTTGTAGTGGTGGTGTCCAGGTGGCATTAATAGAACCTGATGCAAACTTTTTGTTTTTAAAAAGGCAGAAAAGCCATACTTGCTGTGTGCTGCAGATTTCTCTTCACCTGCGCTGAGAATTGAGCGGTGTTACAGCTTTCTCAGCCAGCCATTACCACCTTATTCCCCTCTTCTCACTGCCACCAAATCCCTGTAAATCCAAGCCTGGCCTGAGCAGCAGATCTCTAATCTGTTTTTCAACATGCACATCCCCCACCAAAGTCTGGAGGTCAGACTTCGTGTTGCACTTTTGTTCACAGACAGGATTGATACATGGCATGCTGCATCAGGAGCTCTTCTAAGCCAGAAAGATGTTTCAATTCATTCTAGGAAATTTGAGAGCTGGCAGCTAAGTCTAACCAATGTTTTATTCCTGTTGACATTTCTTGATCATCAGTAACTACTATTTATTATCAAGGGACATGGCACAAATACAAGGAAAAAATATTTTCCAAAGCACCTCCCTGACCAAATGTCCTGCATTACATCTGAAAATGAAACAATTCCCTGCAAGTTTAGGCATCTTGATTTTTTTTTTCCCAGCCGATTCCCATTTTCTTCTGAAAGGAGAACTGGAAACACTACTGTAGGATGTTTACATTAGTTGAAGAAGCAGAGATTTTCTGGTAACATTTGTCTAAATTTCTTGTGCTGTTTTTCCTGAACAGGATTTTCAGGTTCTGCATGATTGCTGGTGTTGCAGGTGTCTTAGCATTATAACATGGTAGTAGTAGTAACTAAAAGAAAGGAGTGGGCTGATAGAGAATCTCAGTGAAAATTTTTCTGAGAAAAAACTGTTTAAAGTCAGAGTTACAAACTGCATACTTTTCTACTGAGGCCCGAACCTATTGGTTTCAAATTAAACATTCACACAAAAGTTATATCTGCTGTGCCTAATCTGCAGTAATTGATTCTTCTAATTCCTAGAGGAGCTCTTTCCACTTAAAGTACAATTGAACTCCACATTACCCTAAAATGTTAGTTTAAGAAGTTGTAACAGCCTAGCACTGCACAGTACCAAGTGAGCTGCAGGTGCATGCAGAAACTTTAGACCCTTTTCACTTCTTTGTTTCATGCCCTTTGAATGCTAAACAGTTGGATCAGCAGCCTTTCCCACCCTATGTTTCACACATGCTTTCATTTCTTACATGTCTGTGCCTGGCAACAGAAGAGGAGAATTCAAAATGGTATGGTGTGTTTTCATTCAGAATGGCTTATGGGCTGGGTTTTCTTTTCTTCTTTCTCATCTGATTCTAAAAAAATCACCTCTAATCACATGTAATATCAAGGCTAATAGAACAGCCTGATCTTCATTATTGTTTGAATAAATTTTCAGAAGAAAGTTAGAATTCTGCTGAACCATTACCTTATCTATCAAAGGAAAATGTATTTTTAAGCCACTGTGTGGAAGATTATATGGAGATAAGTTGTATCTTATCATATGATCTGAACCATTATGGATTATAGAAGTACTGGCTTTCCAGAACGAGTTTTTAACATTTTTAGTGGTGATAAATTTAGTCATCAATTTTACAAAATTCTGGCTGTAACTAACAAACTGTGTGTATCTGTATTTGTAATGACTGTTTTGATAGTTTCACATATCAGTTCAATAAAACATCTTCCACTCAGGGGAAGCATTTGGACAGGAATATCTCATGACATCCTTGCCATTCCCATTACCATCACTACACACTTAGAGTAATATATGTTTTAAAAATTGATTGAGTGTGTATTTACAACATAGATCATAGGACATGTTTTTTTAATGGTGAGAAACTCCCAGTGAAGCATTCTGTGATCTGTAGCATTGATTTGGGTTCTCTGATTTTTATGCTACAGAATACATTCATAAAACTTTTAGACCCTTGATGTCATAGGGTGCAGCTGCCTGACACAGAATGCTAATGTCAAAGGCAGTAGCTACTGCAGGTAAGAGCTGATGAAAACCAAAGGCTTGCATTAAACATAGCTAACTAAATGAATTTGAATTCTTAACACATTAAAGATAAAATCGAGAGAAGTTTATTGAAGTGACATAAGTCTGAGAAGAAAAATCTCTAATGCAGGTAGACTTTCAAGGGTCACTTTGGAAGTGTGGAGGATACACATTTTGTTTAGAGAGCTTACTCACCTCCCTTCAGGCAGTTTTCAGTAAGCATCTCTAAAAAGTATTTTTCTAAAAGAGTCATCTAAAGATGGGTAAGCAAATTTCCCACCCCTTCTCAGTTGACTAAAGATGGTCTAGATGAGTCACCTAGACATTTAGCTCTTGGGCAGCAAAGGAAGGTGAGGTAAATAGAGGTTAAATATCTTGTTACCTGTTGTATCATCTAACAGGTATTTGCTGTTGCACTTAGTTGAAGGTTTTGGTAAAGGCGATTTGTTCTTAGCAGAAATTTCAAATGCTTTGTCATCCTCTTTTCAGTCTGGTTGCCATCCTGGGTCTTAAGATTTTTTGTATCTAGCAACATAAAACTAGGTGTGAAATTTAATTCCACCCTGAGTCAGAGGTGAAAGGTGACAGGGAAAAATGAGTGAGAGGTACTAAAAAAAAAAAGTTTTGCCAGATAGCAAGTGTTGGAATAGCTGTGAAGTATTTTTCCATAGATCCAGTTAGAGTGAACAACATTGGGAAGCTTTTAATTGTTATACAGAAGTCCTACAACCATCCAAGGTGTATTACAGTTCACTTGGATATAAAAAAGTCTTGACATTTCTCACTGCAGTGAGATTACTGTCCAAAGTTACCTGGAATCCTTCCAGTGCGAAAATTGAGTTTAGAAAAGGCTGAAATTGCTTTGTTCTTGTTCTGTATGACTAAACCGAGATGGAACAGTCAAGACAACAGAATTGTGGACTTAAGTGCGTGAGTGTGGTTGGCAGTTCTAGTTGGCTGCCTTTTCTTATGGATTTCATTCCTCCCATTGGCACGTTAACACTTGGTCTTCTAAGTTCTTAGAACATTGTTTGGACACAGACTGTTTTTCACTGAATTTTCATTTTCTTTTTTAGGAGAAGGGGGAAAAGCTAATTATTTGTGGGAATGCCTTTTCTTTGTTACAGGTGTCTGCGCTTGAGAGGTGTTTATTTAGGAACACACAGTAAAAGCCTTTAGCACTCCAGTAGGTTGGTAATTTGGCAGTATTGGTGAGGACAGAGTTTACTTTCTGTGGCACTCTCTAGGACACTCAGAGCTGCAGCTGGGTCAGACGTGCCCATGGGCTCTTGTGTCACTGCTGAACACTTTGCCTGCTTCCCCATGAGATGAGGGAGGGATAAAGGGCTGAGCAGTGAGCCCACTGGAGGAAATGATAGAATAGAAACTCTTTTTGCAAAGGAATAAAATACCTTGAGCTGGTGCTGGGCTGTATTTACAGTGCCTGTGCAGACCCAAGTCTCTGTGACTAACCTCTTTTGGCGTCTGCTGTCCAGGAGTAAATTACCTTTCCCATCAGTCGTGAGCAGTTTTTAGTTCTGGATGTTACTGTTCCAAGTACTTCCTGCTGCTGTTAACAAGAGTGCTCCCACTGGCAGGCTGGGGCCTCAGGAAGGGCAGGAAATCCTTGTGATGCTGCTGCCTTGGGCCCCACATGCCCTCGCCAGGGCTGGGGTGTAGCAGCCAAGGGGGGGCAGCTGCCCCACACTGGGGGTTCCTGGATCTCCATCACCTTCCCATGCCTTGTGGAGCATCACTGCTGCCACAGTGGGAGGATACCTGGATGGAGAGGATCCAGCTCTGGCAGGCTGTTCTTCATTGCTCCAGCTGCTCACAGCTGCTCTGTGGCTGATTGAAAAGGCATTTACTCCCCTCATGTGAATAACCTTGAGGGATCAGGAAGTCAATTGTGCAGAGCACCTACAGTCGGTGCCAGATGTGTGTCTGGGAGCCGCTGCAAAGGCAGATGACATTTAGAAGAGCTTCTTGGTGGTGGTTTAGGGACTGGCAGGTGGCTACAGCAACTCAGGAGAATTTATTGCTGGTGAGGGGGGTGCAGAGGTTACTTAGCACACAACTATTGGAATTTAAAAGCTGTCTTTGCACCTCCTTTTCAGAGCAACACTGAGCATACAGCCCCTGTAGTTTTCAGTCTGTTACTTCATCTGTGAATGAAGCAAATGTTACATTAATTGTAGTTCATTAGTTCCATCTGGTGCCAGGGTGGGGTATGGAGACCCTTTCTTACCTTACAAAAGATTATATACCTTTCCTGCCAAGCTGCTCTACTGAATAATAGTTAGAGCCTGAGGCTAACTAAATGTAAAGATTTGGAATTGTTTCTCTAGTGGTCTTCCCATAGATACACACATGGCTCCCTAGATCTGAATGCTGTCTAAAGAAATTAAGACCAACAGTGTTTTAGTTAAAGCAGTAATATGCCATATGCAAGGCCAGAGATGCTCTGTGTGATATCCACAAAATTTGGTACCTGTCTGCTTTTTTTTGTTCCCTTTAATCGATAAAAATACGATTTCACTCTAGTTCAAAGGAAATTGAATTTTCACATAGCAGGGGAAAACAAATACCCTCCAGCATTGCTATCAGTGAATTGGGGCACCAGCTGTCTTTTAAACAGGTCCAGCATATTGTCTCTGCATTTCCAAGTCACTCTTTTATGCTTCTATTTATTGTAGGCAATTATGCTTTGACCCAAAGACATAATCCTAGTGGAATTAAAAATCATGTGACCTCTTTTTATAAAAAAGCTGAGTCTGGTTTTATGAAAAAGAATTGTAGAGAATGAATCTAGTGGGAAATTAGACAGTAGTATTTGATGACTTAAATGTATTTATTTATAACAGCTAATCTTGGTGGAAATGAAGAAATAAGAAATAATTAACTTTACTATTTATAAAAGAGTCTCTTTTATCCACTGTGTAATGCAGTCACCTCCAGGATGAAATGCAATGTTTGCTAAAGAGCATATAGATATTTAAGAAAGAAAGAAAAGAGCAAATGTGTGTTTGACACAGTGGGGAAAATGTAACATGGAAGGAAAACATTTGCATGAAAATGTTGCCCCTTTTAGTTGAAGACATATTTTTAGCTGGTTCTTGTAATTGTTCAAACTGGAACTTGGTCATAAAAGTAAAATGTTTCTGGCCTTGCAAAATGCGCTCTGACATTTTTAACAGCTTCAATACAGAAAAAGCACTTACTTTACAGTAAAAAAGAATACTTACTCTCAGAAAAATAAAGGGCTTCATTTTCCTTTCACAAAGGCCAGTTTTACTGATGATGTCACTGGAGTTATTGCAGACTTAGAACAGTGCAAGTGTGGGAGAAATCAGGATGCTCACTCCAGCAGCCCTGGGACAGAGGTGAGAGTGCTGCTCTCTGAATTAACAGCTCTTTTCATAAGCCCAGAGAATGAAGGAGTGACAAAGAGGCTCCCTGGCTGTTGATGAATTCCTGGCTGTAAGCAGTGTATCCTGGAGCTCCAGTTAAACCTTTATATACCTCAAGAGAGAACGAGAGTGAATGGTACAGTAAAGAGCACTTCGCCAAACAAAATAGAAAGATCCATGGGATTGCTGCACTATTACAGGTGTCAGCACACAATTAGGGGTCAGTTTATGTATGCAAAATGTTTTACTGAGCTTGAATGAAATTTACAGTTTTTAACAGGAGACCTATTGAAATATACCACACCATCTGTGATACGTGTACTCAAAAAATTTACTGCTCATCTTAGATCACTAAACGTAAATGTAATATATGCTATTTTACATATAACTACTGCTCTCGAATCAATACACATTCAGCCAGTAATATCTGACTTACATGCTGACTGAAAGTCAGAGGGAGACTCAGTCTTGATAAATTGAAAAAAAGGCAGCAGAGTGATTTTAGTATTTAAGTATTGTTCATTAAATGTGTGAAGCTAACTAAGAAAATGATCTGCACAGAGAGATGTTGTGATAGTGGTCACGTTGTGTCATTGATTTGTATTAAATGCTAGGGAGGAGAGAGAGACAACTTTGAAGATTTACTTTTCATTATGGTATGAATTGATGTTCAGCTACTAAAATGAAATAGGTTTGCATAAGAGTTATGACTGTCAAAAACCATTTGGAATTTCATTCTGCACAGAGAAATTAAAATTTTGAGTGATTACGTGAAAGACTCTTCTGAGGCAAGATTATAAAACCACATTTCCCTTGTTACTGGACTTTTTAGATTAGGTGAAATTCTTACTGTTTGTTTTATCTCATCTCAAATGCTTTTTTTTAGTGACTTACTGAATTAATATTGTATTAAATTTAAGAAACTATGGTGATGGAACAATATACTTCAGTATCCAACTGCATACAAAGATATTGAAAGTTATAGGTCATACAGCTAATGCAAGTTAACCATCTGGGTATATACATACAAGAAATATTTATTCTAGTTTCTAAAAACAGTGTAATTGAGTAGATTGGGCAGATACACCATTAATTACATGCTTCAATACAGTCTGATCTGATACCAGGAACAGAACACTTGAAATTCAGAATCTCTTGACATTTTTCATTCATTTCCATAACAATCAACCACTCAAACCACTCAGTTTCGAAGGAAATAATGATACTGGAAATGCACTGAATTTTACAGTATGCTTTCAACATCCTGGGTTCAATTAAAATGGAAGAATATTTTCTGAAATTACAAGACTTGTCCTTTGAACAAGAAGCTGCAGATGAATGTGTATAATTCCCATTGGCATAAATTTCCCAGATCAGATTACCTAAACCTTGAAAAGCAGAACCATTTTGAGGGGTCTCAAAGATATTACTGTTAGATTTCACGGTGTTTTACAGCACTTGAATATTGCAAAGTGCTTGCTGGAGTTCTGGGTCTGTTATTATAACTGCACTGTAGAAACAGAGAATGTGGCCCTGCCACTTTATCCTGTTAGAAATGTTGGAACAATCAGATAATAGAATGCACTGCAAGATCCTAATGGACTTTGTAACCATGGATCTGAATGACTCACCAGTGGAGAGCTGTCAGACAGTGATGCACCATAGAAAAATGTAACTAAACTTCTGTGCATTTAGGGCTTTTAGGCTGGTTTTGCTCTGTTTGCAGCTATCATCTGTTTTAAAGGAAACAATAAACCAACAAAATTGCTCACTTGATGACAGAATCAAGTTTTTTTTTCATGTTTATAATCAGATGCTGAGTTAAAAGTACAAAATGGGGCAGTCCTTTGAATGGATGCTCTCTGAAATAAAGGCAGTTGTGTTTTCTCTTCAGAAGGGGTTTCTAGACATGTGGTAACAAGCCTGGCATTTTTTCACTGGCATGCGAGGTCACAGCTTCAGTCAGCTGCCCCACCTTCAGGTCCCAAAGTGTGTTGGTTTGTTTGCATTTTGAACCTTGTCTCTCTGGTGCAGTCAGTTCTGTTGGTAAAACACTGGGTGCTGTTGGGAAGTCTCTGTTTGCAGGTGGTGCCTGTGCTCCTCATCACGTCTGCATTGACACGTGCTGGGAGCTTCTCCTCTGAGTCCTCGTGTGGAATCCGGGCCAGGAACATGAGGTGTCACCAAGGGTCTTGATGCCATCATTCACAGGTGTTCAAGGGTGGAGCTGAGGTGATGAGATTTAAGAAGGATAAAACCGGAATTCTGTTAAGTTTTATTCTTTTTCCTGGGCTTCTTGAGTTTGTTTTCCAGCTGCTCTTTGAAATCATGGTGGGCTAGAAAATTTTTTTTGGCTGCAGCAAAAGTGGCACATGCCATTGAGTCAGTGGATTCCAAGAGGTGGGGTCATAGAATGGCAGATAAGGTAAAATGTACAATAAAATTGTGAAATCTCACAGCCCCAAGGTCTTGTCAGTAAATAAAAAAATTTGTTGGGATGAAGTTTTCCTGTATTTATGTAAAGTACCGCAGAGGATAAGACATCCTGGGAAATGTTTTTTCTACGTTTTTAACACAACAGCCCAGCTTTGATTAACTTTCCTTTTTCTCCCTGTAGAGTCATTTGAGTTAAGGTTACTCTGGCTTTTCCCCTGGACTCTCAGCAGAGGCAATGAGTGAGGCAGGTACAGTCTTTTTGAGAGGTCCTTGAACTGTGCCAAAGGTTCAGCTCCCCAAGCTCTTCAGGCATGACTATGCAAATAAATGTGCATTTTTTCCCCCAAGCTGACGTCCCTCTCGTTTGAACTGCAGCCTCTTGTAGGATTTGCTTTATTGGCTTGCAGCCACTGTCGTGCCCTGTAAGGCTGAGCAAGGTGTTACAAAGACAATTCAGCAAAGGGGAGCACTTCAATCTGAACAGTGCAAACTTCCTCAGAGAAAAATGGGCTTTAAGTAACTCCTCCACATGGTGCCCTCTCCACTCTGCCACACCAGTAACTAGTGATAATGCATTATAGAAGGGGCTGATAAATTTGTTCCAGCACTCAGCCATCCATACATTTCACCATCTCCTTTTATCAGCTCGCCTCTGTTTAATAGCTGTGTACTCAGATGACACTTTAAGTGATACTGGACCATTACTTTTGGATTATGGTCCAGGGACCTGATGAAAGAGAAGCTAAAGTGTTAAACCTAAGCAAGGGTAAATGCATACATGCATGCAGTGAAAAATACATTACTGCATTGCATCCTGAAGACAAAGATAACAATAAACAAACATGAAATAGACCATATTACTTTTCTCCGATTTTTCCAAGCAAAACATAGAAGCCTGTATAAGAGGCTTTAAAAAATCCTACTATTTTCTGGAAATTTTCAAATGCTCTCTCTGGTTCTGTACCGCTGAGATATTGCGTTGGTGGTGTTACTCTGGCATTACTAGGAAACCTTGGGGTAATTTTCCTTTCATACCTGCCTTCCAGGATGATTTGGTCTTTTCTGATAGCACTGGAGACCAGCTGAAACTGAAAATCAACCTTATATACTTTGAAAGACTGCATTTCAACATCTCCCATTGTCATTATGACACTTAACTTGAATTTCAGCTTTGGCAACCTACTGCAATTTTTATGTGTCTGTTTACAGCAAGATACCTCAAAAAGGTTGCCTGAAGTCAGCATCTTAAGTCTTCATATAGAAATGTAAAATATACCCCACTTTTTCAAAGTATACATGCAGCAGCTCCTCTATTTTAGAAACCGTGTTTTTTTCCTTTTTGTGTCACTCAAAAATAAGATGAAAATTAGAATAATAATTATACATCAGAGTGCATTGATTGCCAGTGCCTGATGCTGGGTACTAGCAGAAATACACTTTTAAATATCCAAGCAATTAATTTGGAGATAGCATTTATTGATTGTGTAAAAAGTTCCTACAAGTCAATCTAAAATGTGTCATCCCAAGATGTATTGTTATAAATACAATAGTGAGCTTTGCACTGGATGTGCAATGAATGTAATGGGTTTTGAGTGATCCCAATTGCATTATTTATGCATCAAGTCACCTTAGATTTTGCAAAGGTATTTTCCCTGGAGGATGGAAACCATGGCAAATAAAAGCCTGGTAAACCTGGCCTTTGCTAAGGTGGCACAATGGGGAGTCACTGGAGGTTTTGTTTTCATGTGTAGTTCTTTCATCTCCAGCTACAGCTTATCTGGGGCCCTCTCCCCACACAGGTAGGCACAGCCCTGCCCCAGCTGCCTCCTCTCTGGGGTAATCTTCACTTTGAAGCCTGTCAGACCCGGTTAGAAAAGGGTGCTGCAGCTGTGGCACAAAGAGATGGTGTGCAAATCCCAATGAGAGCCTTGAGGCTTTGGGTGGTGCTGCTGGAGAGCTGCCACTCTGTGCATTCAGTGCACCAAAAACTTGAGATTTCCTGTTACCCCTTCCAAGGTGGGGACTGTTCTGCAGCTGCTGTTGCCACAGTAGAATTGTGATGCTTGAGTTCATCAGGAAAGTCAGGTTTAGATTCCAGCCCTTTCCTCCTTTCCCCCTAAAAGTATTCCAGTCTCTGAATGAATGTGACTGTGAATGTTTATTTCCCTTACTGCTGTTATAGCTCGCTGCATTCCTATACTGAAGAGTCTCCAGTTTGGGGAATGTCTGTATTGAGTGCAGCTCCATTTGTTAGACCCTTGATGCACAGCTGACAGCGAAGCATCAGCATTAAATCTCCACAATGAAAATGTATTTTGGCACATTAGCACACATATGGTGAGGATTTTTTAACCTACATTACTGTATGTAACTTTGCAGCTTAATTAATCAATTAGGATTAGTGCATTTGTAATCAAGTCCAAGAGTGATTGATGCATGCCATATTAATTGCAACATTCACATGAAGCATGTCATATACACAGTCATTTTACAGCTGGATTTCACATTGGGTTGCTCATAAGCACTTAATGGCAGGAATATTTTAGACTTGCAATCAGGGAAATTGTATTGCACAATATGCTTTATATGTTGAACACCCTGCTTAGATAATAACTCCTCCATCACTGATGTATCCTCTTGCTCCTCCCTCCTGGTTCGATTGTTGGCAAAGGAGTCCATTTTCAAAGGCTTTTCTTTGCTGTGGAACAAGAGGTATAATTAAATTGTATCCCAGTAGTGAAGGTTTCTAATGATGATGAGCCAAAACTAATTGTATTGATTTGTTTATTACTAGCTTAGGAAGCTCATCAAACAAATGGACTGAAACTATTTCCATATTCTTATCTGTTTGGTAAATGAGAAACAAATAACACTTCCATATGTCTGTTGTGTGGTGTCATGGCATTAATACTAATTCTGAAGATAGACTCAAGCACAGGAAGGGAATTTTCTACAGCTAAGAAATGCCACATTTTTTCCCACATTTGTGTTCTGGGATGAGCAAAATAAGGACATTTTCTTTCTTTTTCAGTATGAATGTTCTAACTGCCAGAACTGGGGATTTACATGCCCAGAAAGTAGAAAGACTGGGGCAAAAGAAAGGAAACTGGTTTTGTGTTCGTGTCTCCCTTTGTTCTGCACGTTTGTTCCTTGGCTTCTGTGTTAAACAAAGCTGGATGAATAATGTGAACTAAAAATGTCTATGAATATTTATTTTAATTTTAAAATTAATTCACTTCACACTCTCACATTAACTCTGCAAACAGTCAAGCAATCACATCTGGTATAAACATTTGCAGAAAGTAAATTTTGCTATTTCATATAAGAGTTTTTGTGGAAGAAGAGTTTTGATTTTGAATGTGCAAAAATGTGTTACTGCTCACCCAGACAAAAGTGTGGGCCAGACAGAAGTTTCTCTGTCCTCTGTGAAAAATCACTTTTGTTGCATAATGACTTAAAAATTCTGGTCTTTTATTACCAAATATTTGTGATCAATTCTGAGAGCAACAATCTGTCCAAGTTCATTTAAACTGTTGCTGATCTAAAACCACTGAAGCCACCAGCAGTCATTTGTTAGCTTGGCGTGTTTTGGATCAGTCTCCTCATGGATGCAGTTGAGAGCCACCAGAGCTAGGAAAAAAAGACAAAGTTACTTGTATAAATTGTTATTTTAATTCAATTTGGGGAACTGATTGTATTGAGGCTGTGAGAACGTGGATTCTTCCACAGTGAGATGTTGACTTGGGCTTTGTTTTGCTCTTAGGGTAATAAAAGTAAAGTGGCCACTCTAATCAATTTAGAGCCTGAATCTGCTTTCCTGTGGAAGCAAAAAGCAAGTGTTTTATTCTTAGAAGCTGCATAACACTAGATAAAATTGCTATTTATACATGTGGAACCATCCCATTCCTTTTCTGAAATCCGGCTTCCTCTTGCACTCAGCTGTGTGTTTTCAATTACGAATGTTTGCCACATCTCACATCTCGTGTATGCTGTAGCAGATGACACATTGTGGCAACTTTTGTTCAGCTAGCGGGTTTTGGTCCAAAGAGGATTCAGTGAAGTTGGAGGGTGAATTACCCTTACATCCCTTGAGAGGCTGATCCTGTCAGCTTGGCAGAGCATTGTTCGAACTGCTGCACTGCATATTATGTGCAGACTGCGGATAAGTTAATAACACTGGAAGCAGAGCTAAAGGTAGAGAGAATTATACACCACAGTTATTAAACTTTGACCTTTATGATGCTTTAAAATCATAAACCACTTTAAAATAGGTACAGGATAGCACTTCTGTTGGGCAAACTGCCTCTCAATACAAGGCACAGCATTTATTTCAGCACCTCTCTTCATATTCCAGTTTCTGTATGTAGCAGTTACAGAGTGGTAGTGCTGCCCTTCTTCTTCTGGTTGTGTTTTCTGTGAAGATCTGCTGTTAGAGGCAGAATCTGGTGTGCTGTGATGTGAAGCATCACATGCTGCCTGTTCTGCCTGTTGTGCTCTTGTGGCACAGCTGTGGTGCTTTACAGGCTCCAGCGTTAACCTCCAGCCCTGGAGCTGCTGAAAGGGGACCCAGCTGGGGCACCTGCTTTTGGGGTCAGCCATAGTCTGGTGGAATAAGCATAAACAGAACTGAGGACATTCAAAATACTAATCAAGAACTTTCATTAGGACACCTTGGCTTTCTTGCTTTCTCTGTATTTGTTGAAGAGAAAGCCTCTTTCCACTGCTGTTGGAGCTCTTTTCAGAGTCATATCTGAGAGAGGGGATCGGACACAGAGGGTTACTTAGGGGCTCTGAGTTGCCTTGTGAAGCTGACTCTCTTCAGTGGCTGTAGAAAACGTGGGGAAAAGTGTCTCAATTAAGTTGTGTGAATATCCTCTCTGCCCATGCTGTGCCTTGTGCTATAATTATAAGGCAGCTTTTATTCCCTGTTTGTTGCACTGATGGGCAAGGGAAGAAACGCAGGTATCAGGAAGCACAAAAAATTCAAACTAGATTAATGACTTAAGCTTACCTCCTAATAAATAGCTCAAAGGTAAACATTTTTCAGTTAGGATTTACATTTGGCTCATTTTAAAGATCCAAAACCCTTTGCAAAATGTGAATGTTTCCTGGTTCAGGTCTCATAATTTGCTGTCTTTCCTCATCTGTGCAGGGCTTACTGGCCCTGGGTGCCAGAGTTCATCAACGCCCTTGAAAGGTTACATTTACAGAGGTAAAAAAGGTGATTTTTTAATGGCAAAAACCACAGTACTCTTTTTCCCTAAGCTGTCTGAAAACCTGCCCATACATTTGTGTGCGAACCATTATTTCGTTTAATATTTACAAAACTTGTGGAAGTTTTTGCATTTAAAATGGAAGGTGAATCAGAGGTCTTAAGAGCACTAATGAGCCAGTCCTGAAGGAGTTATTTCCATATGTCATGTCATTTGACTGAAGTTTGAGTTCAAGAAAAACAATCTCTCGGCCCCTTAGTATTCAGACATTTGCATGTGCCCTCCAGTTTCTAAGTTTTGCTCCAAAAGTCAACTCCGTGGCTAACTCCAAACTTTAACAATACAAACTCTGACAATTCCATTTTTTCTTTCACCTTCCAATAGTAAAAATATAAATGATGAGATTGGTCCCATGGGTATAAACAACATGCATTGAGCACCAGAGTTCTGAAGCAGTAGAGGGGAGGTGCTCAGCACCAGGACAGGAGCAGCCAGCACTTGCAAGGTCAGATTGTCTGCACTCATTTAAAAACATCCAATGGCATTTCATTGCAGAGCTATTAGAAGAGCATAACGCAAAAACTTCAAACCCTTGAATAACACATTTTGATGTTTTGCTGTTTTTTATGCCTTTTCATTGCTTTCATGTTGCACAGATGTGAGCATTGGAGTGCAAAGCATTCTCAGAAGTACGTGTGGCTATTCACTGTGCCCACTGTACCTCAGAACAGAGGAAAGGTACTGGCAATGTCTCCTTATAATACAGAAGAGCAAAGGAAAGAGAAGTCTGTCACCTGTCAAGGCAGTGTAGTGGTAATGACCCTCTCTGTGGTTCACTGGAGAGCAGCAGATATTCCAGGGAGAAACTGCTCCTGTAGAGCAGACATCCCCGTGGGTAAGATATCAGCTTCTTTTGGTGCTTACTCCACGCACATTCTGGGAAGAAAAACCTTGGAGAGGGACTTTACTATCAGCAAAGGCTGACAGGGCTCCCATTAGGTAAGGGACGCTTTTACCTCCTGTTGCACTAAGAGCAAAGTAAACAACCTCCTGAAGGCTTTTGAAAATCCTTTCTTCTGATGCTGGGATGTTTGTAAATATGCAAACAAAGAGAGAAGAAAGAGGACCAGAAGTGCCAAGGGATTTTATTTATGAAGCTATTGACAAATACTTTTTGCTCTGTTTACTCACCTCTTCCCTTAAGGAGAAAGCCGATAATGCCAAGGATTTTTATGAAAACAGCTGAAATTCTATTATAGCACCAAAGCACAGAACTTTTTTTTAAAATTTCACTAAGATTGATATGCTTGGCATGGGATTGTGAAGGAGGCATGAAAAAACAAGAGAGAGAAAAAAACCTTGAAGGGGTCCTGAAGGCCAATTAGAGATGACAGACAGTGTTTTCCGATTTAGATAGGTCTGAAAATTAAAGCACTTCTAGTTCATGGAAACCTGTGAAATGAAGGAATCTAAAGCCATTATTTTTCCATTCTTTCTATCATAAAAATGAATCTTCAACTGGGCATATTACAGCTACTGTTAGTGGGAACAATTCAAATTCCTGTACCCTGCAGATAAAGAACCCCAAATTGCCTCTTCCTAAATATATCCTCATGGACAGCTCAAAAGCTGGATGGCCTTTGTGAGGCTCTCAGGTGCAGTTTGCAGAGTCACAGCTGCTGTACCAAGACCAGCAGTGTTTCAGCATGCTTGAGTGCACATTCCCAAGGGGAACACAGCGAGTCTCGGTGCAGACAGTAGTGAGGTGCTTGAGGACAAGTCTGGTCTGGAGGTGACCTGTCCTTTTGCAAACCCAGGAGGATTTGCTTGCTTTCAGAGCTCTCTGTGCAAAACTGAAAGCTCACTTGCCTAGTGAATCAGCCAGTGATAATCCTTTCCCCACGTAGCTTTTCACTGACTATTTCTGAGAAAGAGAGAACACTCATGCTTTACCTTCCTGTCACAGGGGAGAAATCTTGGCCTCAAATCTCAGCCACCTGGCTCTTTTCCTCTTGGTTTTTCTTCTTGCCCAGCCTTATCCAGCTTTGCTGTTGTAGGTTGAATAATTCAGGTGGAATGAAGTGTGAGTTGAAACAAGTGGACAGTGTTCCACCACTTGTCCACTTAAGTTATTTGCAAACTGTCCTGAGACAGGACCTTTGCTCCGTATCTTAAGTTGTTGCAGTGTTCCAGGTCGAGTTGTGACTGTGTAGTATAGTGAGCAGCTGTGTTCAGTTTTAAATAATCAGGCATGAAATACATTAACAAATTTTCCTTACTGTATAACTGAACATTTATTCTTTCATTTTAAGTTCTATTTTGGCCTGACAGTAATAAGTCGTGTCACTGCATTAGATTGCACAAGATTTTTCTTAACCTTTTTTTTAAAGCTTCTTCATTGCACTTCACGTGATTGGCTGCTCCTATTAATTCCACCTGCAGTTCCAGTTACCAAGTTCATGTTAAGCCAAGGTACATATTTGAGTGTCACAGACTCAATGTTTCATTTTCTAAAAATCTTAACTTCCCCCAAACTTCCATCAATAGCAACTTTGAAATCCATTTGCAATGTAAATTACTCCAAGTATCCTGCTGTGTTCCAGAACACTTCCTTCTTATTTAATTGCCATAGACACTTTAGTTACTAATTAAGCTTTATTGTTTATGATGTTGCATTTCATTAATAGTTGTGATAAAAATCGCATGTTCCAGCAGATATTTTGCATGTTAATGCCACTAGTGGGGTAGAATTCAGAATTGATGGGAAAGAGTTAATCTCAGAGGTTTCAGGGTTGTGGTCTTATAATCACATGGTGAAACTGCCCCACAAACTCAATCTTGAAAAAAGAGGGTTCATGTTTGAGTGTTGTGTCCACAGTGTTTCAGTTCTCATATGACAGAATGGCTTAAAGGTTCTTTATTGTAATGAAGAATATGGGAAATGTCATCACAGTAATTTACAGAAGTGCTTCAGATTACATACACATATCTATGTTTATGGGTATTTGAATGACAAAGTAAGTGGTTAGAAAGACATTTGGAACATAGTTTGACCTAGGAATTTTTTAGGTTCAGAAGCTACAAAACGCAAACCCTGTATTTAAGATATTAAGGAAAACCTAAGGCTGAAACTTTAGCTCTAGGTGTACAGGAAGGGAATGGGAAGTGCCTTAGATGGAGGGCAGCCAAGAAGTCACTGAACAGATGATATAACTCAGTTCTGTGATGAGAAAGGTGCTGTAATTTCTGAATAGACGAGTTTTGCACCTCCCAGTCTCATGGGCTCAGGGAAAGGATCATTTACATCCAGAACCTCTGGAGTCACTCATGGGACCTCCCTGTCCCCACCATTTCACTTCCCTCCACCAAAGCAGTGTGGCCCATCAGCTTTAGTTCTACCACTGGTACTCCTGAAATAGCATCTGGCATGTGCTGGATCACCCAGAGAAAATGGTGCATTGCAGTATCTGGTATCTGACAGCACAGAAAGCCACATTGATCCAAGTTACTTTTCACAGCGCAGCATGATTACACCAGGATCTTGTCCCAGTGAAGCTGTGTTTGCCTTCCTGTGCTGAAAAGAGGCCTTCTCCCTTCTTATAGTCCTGCACAAAAATGCTCAGGAATGAGAGCAATGAGAATCTCACTGATGCTTCCCTGGAAGAAGGAGCACAGGCAGAAGCTTCCCTGGACAACCCACCCTCAGTGTTGAATGCAATTACAACAATTCTCTCATTTCCAAATTTCAGCTGCATCTGCATTTGAGTAAACAAGCTTGCCAATCTCAGACATTATTTCTTAATGGCATCTGAGCCTTTCTTGCAAACAGGTAGAGTCCTCTGATTACCTGTCTGGCCCAAGTAAAGGGAAACAATATGTTTCAATGAGACAGCTAATTCTGTAACCTCATCCCCATCAAGTACTTGCTCGCTAGTGGCACATTTGGCACCATGAGCAAGATGCTGAACAATTGCCACAGTCTTAACAAGAAGTTCCTTTTTCTAGATCCAGAGTAATTCTTCCAGGCTGAAGCTGTGCTGAGCTGACCTGGTGAGCAGAGCAGCCCCATACTGGATGCTGCCACTCTGCAGGTGTAAAGTACAGGGTTTGTCCTGCAGCTGAGCAATAGCTGTCTTTCACCTCCCCATCTCTCCTCATGCAGCCCTTTCAGCTCATGGGGAAACTTTGGTCTCCTAATGACTTGCCAGACTGTGTGATTAAGAATCATTTCTTTTGTGCCTAGCAGAAAAAGATTTCAAATAGATGTGATGATGGTATTGCATTCAGCATGTAAAGATCATTGAATATAAATGTGAAACAGAATGTACTTCTGTCTCACAGAAAATTGCACTTAGAACTTGTTGCCTACTTTGCTGCTTTTGTAATAATGCTTCAACCTCACACCCTGGATCTCAATATAAATATGTTGGCGTTTCACACAAAGGAATCAGAGAACAGCTATTATCTCCCAAAAGCTGAGAAATTCTGGAAGGTGCGTTAAGCCATGATGGGATCCTTCCTCTTGTGCCTCCCAGAAAGTCACAAAAGGTACTGTTTTGAAAGAACTAGTTTTGAAAGAACACTTTTCATAATATGATTATGCCATGCTGGTTTTTGCACATGCTGGCAAGGCTACAGATCTGCTGCAAGAGGAAAAGATGGAGAACTGGGAAGAGAACAAATGCTGGGTTAGAAGTTCTGGCTATAGCATAGCCCAGAAGGGTTAGTGAGTGTCACCACAAATTCATAATTACTTTTTATTTGTCGGCCACTGTGTGTAAAACACAGTGAAAATGAAACTAAGATTTACACATTTTGGTACCGAAAGTTAGATGTTCATTGCAGAGTTTGACAGTGATGAGATTTCCCAAGGTGCATCAGCCATTTCTGTTCCCATGACTGCATGTTTTCCTTGTAAAAATCTTCCACTTAAGTTGCTTTAGTTTAAATTAATTCTGAGGTACAGCAATTTCACTGGTAGCTGCTGGATAGTTATTACTTTAGAAGGTCAGGCCATTTGGATAGACATTTCTTGAATTGTTTTATTACTGCATTGACAGGAGACGTGGAACTTGTTTGCACTTCACTCCTCTATCTAAAGTTAAATGTATTTTGTATTGCAATGCTTTGTTCTACACAGGTGTATCCTTAACTCAGAAGAGCAGAAGAACACTGAGTATTAATCAGCCATGTCAGTTTTCTGAATATAGCATGATTCTTATAGGTCATATTTGCATTAAACTCAAAATAGTGCATAACAGAGATTAATGCTGTTTTACTGAAAAAATAATAAATCAAAATTCAAACCTCATTTTTAAACTGAAACATAAGGATAAAAAAAATGACCAGTCACACAGCTTGTAGAGTTCTGCTTTGGAAATTATATTTATTAGTTTGCAGTGAGATTGAATTTTGAACTATCAATAATTGCCATAAAATGGAATTCTGGCCCTCTTTTTTTGTTCCAACTCATCCTCATCACTACCAGAAAGACACTTAGTGGAATATGAGCTGGCCTGACTATAGCTCTTCTCTTTCTGCTGGGAACCAAGTGTTCTACATCACTCTTTATATTCCACAAAGTTAGGGTGCTGGGCAGTTTGCCTTGTCAAGACTGCAATGTCACTGTGAAGTAATTTGCTGTGCTTGGCTTTGTAGATTTCATCAGCTTCCTAATGAAAATTTAAGGGGGGGAATAAAACTCCAAACCTTTTTTCTGTCTTAATCAAGACACACTTGTGGCTAGCATAAGAAGTGTTTTAAAGACGCTGGGACCATATATCACACACAGATTTTATGAAGTTATTTTTTAGTGTAAAAAGATACAACAACATAGAGAGCTGAAACAGATGAAGTTTAAACTGGGTTAGCTGCATGTGGACATCCTTATCCATGAATGTACCTAAAACTTGAAGATGTACTCTGCACCACCTTGAGCTAAGGCAGCTTCCCAGTCTGAAATCCTGTTCTCATCAATTCAAACCCCTTTGCAATGCACAAGCTTGTTCTAGCTTCTGACACCAGCCATCCTCTGCCACATCCCCTTGCTTGTAGTCACATCTCCAGCCTAATCCAAAGATTTCCAGAAGATCCTGTGGGATATGGGTTGTCCTGAGTTTAGTTTCTCTCTTTAGGAAACGAAATGCCTCATCTCTTTCATGCCACAAGCTTCCAGTGCCCAGGGTGCCCTGGTGCCCCTAAGGCAGTTCCATGGGGTCACAGCTGAGCCATTGGACTGACAGCAACACCAGCCTTGGTTTTAGACAGCATGAGAAGTGTGCAGTGATACCCAGCAGCCTCCTGAATGCAAATCTGTGTGACATTTCCATTTGTGCCGTTTTCAGGGGAAGCAGCAAGCTGGGTCATTGTAATGAATTGGTAAACATCACACTGTATTACATCTGAAATTCATTTCCCAGAGCTCAGGAGAGGGGTGTTAATGCAATGCTGCCCACTATGGTGTTTGCTTTGTGATATTGGTTCAATGCTGTGTTCTAAAATATTTGTATCCCAGCCATACCATACCACAGAGTTATTAGCCTAAATCTATGAAGACAAAAAAGATGAGGAAGAAAGCTAATTTCAGTTTTGGTTTTCAATTCTTATGCACTGTAACAGAATGTGAATAACCTCATTACTATACAAATTTTGTGTGTCACATAATGACCTCTATACCGAGGACCAAAGTTTGCATAATTGAGGAGAGACTCACCTACAGCAGTGCTTGAATTCATTAGCATAAGCCTGAAATAATGCTAAGAAAATAGCATTTGATGTCACCTATTTAAACTGAAGCACCAGGTGTTTTCTTTCCTCTGGACTTCTTAAAGGTACATGCTTATGATGGGGAATAAAACTTGTCCTACTGAAGCTGGCAAATAGTGAGAGGTGGTTCTGTACCTCCCTAGGTCTTTACATAACAAACAGAAAAGGGCTGTTCTTACACAGCTTGGCAGTTTCTTGCAAAGCTCATTAAAGTACATGTTACCTAACAGGTTTATTTTTATAGGTGACGTATTAATATATTTATCTTGACTTTTAAGTGTTCATCCTTCATGCTAAGTTCTCTGTGGTAATTAAAATATACCATAAATGATATCCACTGTAATTAACAAAATACACTGTAATTATCTGTTGATCTTTTGCACCTATTAAATAACTACTGGGATGTTTCAATGCTGAGTTATTTTTGTATTCCATGAGATAAACCTGCTGCAAAAAGTTGGTAATTCACTTAATATTGCAGCATA
The DNA here is from genome assembly GCA_024362935.1 of Setophaga petechia. NCBI lineage: Eukaryota > Metazoa > Chordata > Aves > Passeriformes > Parulidae > Setophaga > Setophaga petechia. Next base: position 11,965,621 of record JANCRA010000006.1, read on the forward strand.
GATCACCTTTGGGGTGTTTCATGACTCCTCTCTCTTCTCACTGTAATGTTATGGCAATTCTATTGACTATCATTCTGTTAAAAATCGCATTTATGAATGGCACCTGAATCCTGCCAGCTGATGGCAGCATCCTGGGGTATGCAGTTATTGAGGATCACTCTGCAGGCAGCTATTCCTTTCATCCTGCTCTTTGTCTTTACCATCACTGCAGACAGAAATTTTACATGAATTGAGGGAATTCAAAACCTGAGTTGGAAAAAAGGAACAACTCTTATCTGAAACCTGCAGGTGGTTAAACCTACTTCAGTGCAGCTGCTCAGAATGAGAGTTGTGAGCCCAATAGTAATAAGCACAAACATACAAAAACAATCCAAAAAATGGCAAAATAGTTCTGCTTACCTTCACTGAAGGTATAGGTATCCATATATGAATGTTTGTAATGTAGCCTTGGAACAAATGCAACAGGCCTTGCTTACTGCAACATTTCCCAAACGTTTCCCTTTTCACAAGTATTAATTCTAGCTAAAACACAGGCATCTTGCCAGATTTTTTAATATTACCAACTCTGTGGTTGTATAAGAAGTATGAGGATGCAATTTGTTGTAGTGTTTTATTGGAAATCGAGGTGAGCCCAAGTGGAATTACATAGGTGTCAGGGTTAATTTTCTTGCTCTTCATAGAAAAAACATTACATCAGTTTCCTGCAAACTTGAATTTCAAGTGATAGTAATATCTTGCAGCCATGGTTGTGTGTAATGTAGCAGTGTTAAATTCTTGTCTTCAGAGATTTATGCAAGTCGTTATTTAAAAATAGAGATCTGGGAGTCACAGCTAGCTAATTAATCTCTAGCAAGGAAAGCTAAGTGCTTGGCCTTTCAGGCATCCTGTGATGGCTGAGTAAGCTTGTAATCCCATAAAATTCTCCCTTCTATATTTTTTGGCTTTTCTTTTTTTTCGCTGTTAGTTTTGTTGTTGTTGTTGTTTTGTGGGGTTTTTTTTTGTTATAGAAAAATTAAATGCTGAACCAATCACCTTATTGCAGACACAGTTTTCAAATATTTGCATGGATCTAGTACAGAACTTGGCATGAATTGGAAATAATCAGTGTACTGCTCTCCACCATGGACTGAAGATTTGTCAAGCATAAGCCTGTCAGGAATGTAACCAGCCAAGTATTGCTTTCAGATTGTATATTATATTAATTTACCACTGCAATAATTCAGCCTTCTTACTTGATATTATTGTTTTTTCTTTTGGTCTTGTCAGGATGTTTCTTGACATCCATTGTCATATTGCAGTTAGTTTTAACAGCCCTATGGCCAAACCTAAAAGCTGACCAATTGTTAAAATAATACCGAAAAAAATACATGTCAATATTGTAGTAATTCATACTATCAGTAAATAGAAAAGGTAAAACCATGTAACCCTAATAGCTTGATTGGAAAAAGTAATTTTCTCATAACCACTGTTAGAGTGAATAGCAGCAGTCCCCAATTCCCTGTAAACAGAAGTAGGAGGTAATCAAATGGCTCCAGTCCAACCCGCAGAATCTTATTGGTTCAAGATAATCCTTTGTAGGTTAATAAGCAACTAATTATTTTACAGTCATAACAGCATGCACGGGAATACTCCAATCTTCATTTGGCTGTGGCCTGAATGCCATGGAGTTTCTGGCACACCAGATTGGAGAATTGCAGTTCACAGGAATGACTGGATGTCATGATCTCCCTCACAGCCTCGTTATTCTGACAAACACATCATTATTCATTATTTGTTTAGTTATTGGTAACTCTAGTGAAGAATGAAATTAATTATGTTCTTCAAGATGTATGTATCTATAAATTGATGTTATCCATCTCTGAGGAGGCAAGAATTACAGACTTTAACAAAATCTTGTGTATAAAATTTTGAATATCTATGCTAAGGTTTGAATTTCTGCAACAGCTGTAGGAAGGTTTAGATCTAATTGTAATCCCATAAAGAAAGTAGGTATGAAAAGGAGGTTCATGTCAGGCCAGAATTCCCTTGAGTGAAAGCAGGTGCCTGTGGAGCTTGTGCTAAGGACCTGAAATGAAACTTGGGTAGCAAAGCACATGAGGCTTGTGTACAGTGGTGAATCTGTGTCTGAATGTCCCTGATAGTGTGTTACTTTTTGAGCCGCTTTTCTTCTATATATTTACACAGAGAAATTCTCCTCTTTAACCTCTTTCTTTGCCCAGCATAACTGGTGTAACCACTGTAATATCCTGACTTATTTTACATATTTGAGTATATTTACATTTCAGGTGGAGATAATTACATTTGCTGACCTCCATTCCCACAACTGTTTGGAAATACAGTATTCCTGGATCAGTAGGCAAGAAACAGCTAACATCTCACACCAGTCAGCCTCCATGATGCAGAAAAGATAAATGGTGATGCCCTTAATCAGTTTTATGTCTAGCAAACTCAAGTGGCAACTCCTCAATAATTGCTAATTTTTATTCCTTTATCTGAGCAGCTTGTCTCATTGCAAATCTTCCAGTGTAAGACTGAGATCCTGTTATCTTAGCCAATTCAAATTATTCAAATTATACAAATTACTTGTTCTGACACGGGACTGTGTGAAGACTTTTCTCTCTACCTCTGCTGTATCACTGAGCAGTGTTAAGTGCAAATTACAACCAACTTCCCCAATGAAAGATGATTTTGGTCAAGTAATTAGATGCATAGGTTTTTTCCTTCATTAATGCTCACTCTTAATAATTTTTGTGAAGTGTGGTTCATAGGGCTTCTTTCCTGTATTTGAAATAAAAACTATTGAGGTCTTTTTTTGTTTCTGCCAGAAAGATTTGCCATTTGATCCAGAGCAGGGTTTTTAACTTCCTATTTCTTAGTGTCAAATGAAAGGAAGAAAATTGGTAAAGGTATTGATGGTCCTGTAAGGTAGAAGTGAGAATGACTCTTGTTCTTGCAGAGTCCATTTATGAGTATTCGTAGACGTTGTGCTAATTACAGTGTGGACATAATTGTCTGTAGGGGGGAATGGACTGATGCAGGTGTGAATAATGTCCTGTATCTGCTTATGGTGAGTTTAGTCCTATGTGTCAAAGTTGATGGAAGAAGACTCCCTAACTCATATGGGAATTGGATTTGCCTGTCCCTGCAACCCATGGAAAACAACTCAAACTGTGCTTCTAGACTGTTTCACATTAGTACTTAGGAAGATTTCAATCCCTCACCTATCCACATACCTTAATGACATCTTTACAATCTACTTTTCAACTTGTCTCCTATGGGAAATTCCATGTGAACATGGGCTAATTTATCTAGGCTGATATCTAGCCTTATTTAATGAATTAAACTGTAATAACACACTTTCTAAAAAAAAACCAACCTGTGGAGGCAGCTGGGGTGCTTGTCTTTTCTAAAGTACTAGATGAGTACTGAAATGCTGCTGGCTGCCCAACATAGGCAGATATATTGCCTTCTTTAAAAGCAAATAATATTTTTGCCTTTCTATGAAATTTAGCTTTTATCTATTATAGCTAGTCCTTCTGGTGAAAACTCAGTCCAGAGTGGCCTCATAGGAAGAAATACTTAGCTCAGTAATTATGACTAAAGAGACTGACCTACACTATGTACATTCCTTCCATTCTTCTCTTTTATTTCATTCTTTGCTCCTAACCATTTATGACAAATCTTATGTAGCCTAATGAAACAGCTCTGAGCCCAAAAGAGCTAGAAATTACTAAATATAGTAACCAGAAAATCCTTTACCAGGAGTAAATAAGTGCCTAAATATTGTTTAAATTCATAAAATAAATCATGATGTCCTGATCTGCTAGTTTTAAATTCTCTTGTGAAATTAAAACTTTTTAAATTAATCTTGAGTGAGAGAGATGCTGAAATTCCAAGAACTTTTTCCTGCCAGTTAATACAGACAGTTTGGCCTGACCTCTGGTTACATTTGTTTACTTTTTATTTGTGAAAAATGCAGGGAGGAGTGGTACAAAACTCTCAGGAGTTCACTCCATGATTAACCGTGACGTAATTGACAGAGGAAAACAGCAACAATTCATGCAACCTGTAATTAATCTCTGGCTTTATGGCCTCGTTTGCCAACTGTCTCCGTATTTGACAGCGAAAGTGACTTGCAGAATGTTTAATTTCCACAGTGACAGCTAAGGTATGAAATCAGATAAACATCTTCTGTGCCTTCTGCTTGCAGAAAGAGTAGCCAATTGAGTGTGCTTGCTTAGTCCATGCAAATATTTGCCATGGGATTGACATAGGAAATGGAACATTTTCCCTGCCTGGGCAGGAGCCCCACCTCGCTGCTCCCCTCTGCTGTGTGTGTTCAGGAGCCTCCTCAGTTTCCTGGAAATTAACCATGCAGCTATTTTAGTCTTCTCCTTTATCTTCTTTTGCTTCTGTGTGTAAAAGGACCAAATCCTGTGAGATGCTGACCATCTCCCAGTAGGAACTGCATGCCCAGCAGGACATGGGCAGTCTGACATAGCCCAGGAGACAATATGCACCTCCTGGGACTGGTAAAACAAGTAACTCAGCTGCAGTGAATTCTTTCCAGAAACATTTTCTCCATATTGCAATGGGAAATATTTTTATTTTCATGGTTTTTGTAAACACTCAAACTTGCCTATCTGACCCACACCAGATACTGCTGACCTATAGGAGAAAATTTCTCCCCTCTGCTCTGCCCTGACAGTTTGAGATTCTGTCCACATTCTGCATTCTCTGGACAAGTCAAACAATCTGCAAACAGACAGCTGCAGCCCAGAAAGAAGAGAGAAATTTTACCATAAAAGGAGAAATTAAATTAGTGTCCTGCTCACCTGCATTTGATTTTTAAAGTAAATACATTTGATATGTTTCCTGTTTAGTACTATTGAAAGGGCAGTTTCCTGACACCACTCATATAAAACAATCAGGAATGTAGACTCTGGCATCTCTGTATGTAACAGGACTGTGATTGTTAGAATCTTCTTTTTTATTAAGTTGGAGTTGGTAAGGGAAAAAGATTTTTTTCTTTCTATAAGCTTTAAGTGCTTTTGTTTTGAACTTGTCATTTTTATTTGCCTGTGAGCTTTGTTTTGATTTTTCTTGAAGATTTCTGGTGAAAATAATTGTTTGCAACAGGAAGATTCATGTGAACTGACTTCCATTTTAAACATCAGTTCCTGTGAAATGAAAGGGGATTGCAGTGTGGATGTGGGCAAAGAGGACTCATGCATCCATACAATGCACTTCTGCTCCAATGGTAAATATATTTTCATGATTAATAAAGAGAGAGTAGAAGCCATTGTACTCTGCTAGGGTTTTGTTGATGTCTGCTCCCCAGAATACTGAAAAGATGCTATCAATACTCTTGACACTCTGCTTAATCAAGATGTGACCCTCCAATGCAGCCAGACAGCGTGCTTGTTTCAGAGCTGGAACAGCGCTACAGTTAAGGAAGATGTGGTTGTTGTTATTTTTGATTGTGGGGTTTTTTTATAATTTCATTAAAATTTAATCAATGCCATTAAATAATATTTAATGCCACTAAAGTGCTGTTGGGTACAAATAGGAAATCAATCAACTTGTACTCCCAGTGGCCATCAGCTGTGGAACTGCATAGGTACCTCAGGGTGGAGGGCTGCACCTTGCACAGCAGACAAAATCAGGTCAATAACAGTATGTTTAGTTCAGTTTTTGAAATTGCTCTTGCTTGGAATGTGCCAATGGGCACCTTCAATATCAGATGTGTGGGCTTGGAACAAGAAGTTTTCAAGTGCACCCTTCATGTTTGCAACTTGCTAAGTATTTTTGCTCCTTTGGTGCTGCACATCAAAAGCCTAAATTATAAGAATGGAAGTTCCCCTGTGCAAGCTGGAAAGATATGTCAAATACACAGCATGATCTTAGCCTGGTGGTGGAATGAGTCAGGCCAGCTCCTTGATGTGCTCTGCAGCTTGAGCAGTCGATCATCATTGCTGGCTCGGTGCAGTCAGCCCTGTCAGTGTGCACAGGTAGGCTGGTACGGGCATCCTGAGAACCTGTGTGGCAATTGAGGCAGGTTTGGAACTAAACAACACTCTGGCCTCTGTTACAGCCAGTCCCCAGAGGGTTAATGGAGTAGGATAGCTTCCTCTGAAGGATTTAGGATGATCCCATTAACTGCAGTGGATATTTGTTCACATTTCCTACCTGTGGTGACGGGGGGAAAAGGGATTACAATCAGTAGCCAGTAGCAAAGGAGAGCTCTGCTGACTGTCAGTAATGTCTTTATAGGACTGGGGAAAACTGAGCAATTCTGTAAAATTTCACAGAATCCTGACCAGAGACTTATGTCTTCCTTCAGAAATTCCATGTGAGGTGAGTTTTCACATAAACTATTGCAAACACTCCCGCTGGGTCTGGCCAGAATGCATTTGACGATTCCTTGCAGCTGTTTAATTCCAACATAATTGCCTTTGAGATTTCCTTCCTGATTTTTCTGTGTAAGCTGCACTAAGCTATGTAGATAAGAAGCAATCTATACATTCTGTGTATAGGAGTAAATCCAAGACTATAACACAGATGGACAGGAGCGAGCAGAAGACTCGGTTCTTGTAATTCAAAATACATTGCAATGTGAATCCCACTGAGTTGAAATACCTAATTTCCAAGAATTTCCTGGGGCAGGAAGCATGAGGCTGCTTTATTCCACACTAGTCACATCAGTCTACAAATTAAAAACTAATGAAACATGTTTAAAACAATTACACACACCTTTTCTGAGTTCTTCACACAATAAATTTGTGTAAGCCATCCAATGACTAGCAAGCAATTCCTGCTGACAAATATGATAATAGTTAATATTCGTGCTACATAATTGTGCTGAAAATGTGCTTTTCCTCTCTGATCACACAAAGATGGCTTGATCAACCTTCTGTCATCTATAGGTGGCAGATGGAAGGAATTATTAAGTCTGTCCCTTTTGGATGTTGTTCCCCTTGATATTGAAGCCTGCCTTACTCTATTTGCACTCTAACACCTTGCCATACCAACAGTACCAATTCCAATTGTGGTTTTTTTTATAATAGATCCTAAATTCTAAATGATATATCAAAATGTTTTTGCCAGGGCCCTTGAGCACTCACCTTTCCGGAGCAGAGCCATGGACTATACAAACCATTGCATTAAACATTTGGTCCCTGACAGGCAGGTGTGGGAGCTGTTGAATATAATTTGAAAAAACTAAGAGGGAAGGAAAGAAGGAAGGAAGGGTAGAAGGAGGAGGAGAGGGATTCTCCAGTCAGAAGGGGAAGGATTGTGTTAGTGAGGGGGAAGAACTGAATAGCCCACATCCCCAGCTCAGCCATATCTAATCTGTGAACTCCTCTAAGGAAAGGCAAGATGTTCTCTGTGTGCAGCTGAAAGAGCTATTCAGACCATGCAGTATGAGCATGTTGCTCTGTTTTGTGGGTTTAGCTCCTCACACCATCTCCATCCCAGCATGAGAGAAGTCTGTAAGCTCAGTGCAATCGTATCATAATTTGGATCTCTACAGGAGACTGAACTCGCATCACCAGAATGCATCAAGGCAATGCATGTGTCAATGCACAGTTACATATACACACCACAGTCACAGCCCATGGTGATAGTTTTCAAAGGAATATATTGACAGAGTGCCAGGATATTTTTTAAGCATATCCAGAAGGAAAAAGAGTATTACAATGAGAAAGGAAACCCGGCAGAATGCTGACACCCAAGTACATTACTTAGTGTGCAGTTGCATTAATGAACCATTACTTCAAATCCCAGGTTTGCCAATAGTGTCACTGTTCGTTTATCAAGGCAGAATCATTGTGGATGTGAGCAGAATGCCTTTATAATAGATAACTTCTCAATCCTCCCATACCATACATTTCCTTGAGCCCATTACAAAAGATTTATTTTTAAATTGGAAATTTTTTTTCAGCTGGGCAGAATGAGACTGTTTGTTGAACAAATGGTGTTAAAATCCCCAAGGCTCTGACTTACTTCAGTAACGACCAAGACTACTGCTTGAGCCAGCTGATGCTCTTTTAATGAGCACTGCTTGTCAGAGGATCATATCTGCAAGTTGTTGTATAAAATAGCCGTTTTCCTTGAGTTCATAAAGCAGCCTCTCGTTTGAAATGGATGAAGTGTTGTACCAATCTCTGCAGCACAAAACAGGCACTTATTTGAACTGAAAGGAAAAAAAAAATCCTAACCCAAAGTATTTGACAGGTTTTTTTTCTTCTTTTTAAAAAAATTGTTTTCTCTGTGTATGACAGACAGCTTTGTGTTCATGCACAAGTTCAATTGGTTCAAGACAAAGAATGCTAAAATACGAGCTTCAAAATGAGTTTCAGCTTTGGCCTGATTGAATTAATACAAGCATGACAGGTTGCTTATTTAGCAAAGTGGGTGGACAGTAAGATTAAGCCTTTTCCTGTGACAAGACATCCCAAAAAACTCTCTTGCTGTCCCTTGTAAGGTTTTTCAAGGCAAATCAAGAAGAGACTCCTAGATAAATCAAAATGACAAGTTCAAAACATGTGAGTCCTCTTTTAAAGAAATATCATCTCCATAACAAGCCCAAGCTTATTAATGTTGCATTTGACAAGCACAACCACTTTGTGGTTTTGTTGAGTCCAGGGACCTGATCATACTGTGTAACTACTGCACTGCTACTGCTACCACTGTGTTCAAAGCTAGGATCACAAAGTTAAAGAACAGCATTTAGTAGCCCTGCCATCAACCTGTTCTTTTTAATATATGTGTTATTTATGGCTGCAGGTTAGGTTATACCCTTGAATATCACATTTCTCACCAGAAACAGCAATGAGTAATTGGGTACTGCAGGGTTTAATGTGCAATACTGAGTCATTTTGATTAGACCCATATTTTATCACTCATGCTATTAACATCAAAGATTTTTAAACTACAATATTCCACACACTTGGTATTAATGTGAATTAACATGCTCAAGTACCTTGAGTTTTCTTTGTCTTGTGCATATCAAATCCACCTAAGTCACTGGTAAAATTCAGCTCGTACTTGTGTACAAACTAGCTCTGTCCTACAAAAATTAACCACTAAGGTTAATTCAGATTTGTTCAAGGCCTTGAAATATGTAAGTAATGAATCTTTCAGACAGTTAATTCAAGCTGAACAAAAATAGAATCCACTTAAATGTTATAACTGCTTGGATTGAATCTTACCAGCCTTGATAAGTCTGACGATCCAAGCCTCAGTGGATGAGATCTGCAAATCCCAGCTTTGATCTCAGCAGAGAGAGAGAGGTGATGACTTGGTCTCTGTTTTTTCAATGAAATTACTGCCCTAGCATATTTTCTGATCAGAAACATAAATATGTAATTCTATATTGCTCTAAAAAGGAATTTTTTACATTTGTAAACCTTTCTCCGTTTTGCAGATCTTACATCCAGGCTGATAACATCATGAAGCAGGAATAATAATGATTTCCTGCACAGAAAAATGTGTATGTTAGAGATGTTGGTTGAATGTTTCACCTCTATTAACCTCTCTTCCAAACCAGCACAGAAGTGGGAATATTTACTTATCATACAAATTCAAGCTAAGATGCTTTTCCTGTGAGCAAAAATGCTCACCAACTTTGTTTGCGAGGGTAAAGTCTTCTGTGGTTTGCTGCATATGTTGCCCTCACTCTAGTTTTTCAAATTTTGTGATTCTGTGAAATTATTTGGCATTCTTAATATTGGGAATAGTAAGAAGTAGTCTCACTGGTATTTAATTTTTAGCTTCAAACCTGATTAAACTTCTATTCCTGTCCATCTGTCTCAAGTTGTCACAGATTTTCCAATAGTAACTAAGCTGCTGTGTTATGATTCAGGCTCTATATGTGATATTTAGCATGCTGGGTCTCTGCTGTTCCAGGCTACACAGAAAGCAGCCTCTAGCATATTAAATGCCTGTTTCACCTGAAGTAAAAATGGGAGAGCATTTTAAAAGATAAGTTTTCCTTTGTCACATTTCTTGCTTGTACTGTAGATTATCTGAGCCTTTCTCCCCTCACATGTAAGCAAAGACAGATATAGAGAAAAATGAGGTCTTTGAACCACAGGAAGATTTTTCTTTGCTGTTCTATTAATATCTGACTGAAATAAAAAGGAAAAATTCTGAATAAATGACTACAGGCATCTTAAAGCCTGTAAAATTATTTTTTAAACAGGGATTTTGCTTAAAAAATGGGATCTGTAAATGTGTATAATGGAGCCGGACTAACAGAGGAAAATTACAGTTTCTGTGTCTAGCACCTGTCAGGTTTCTTCAAAAGTCTAAAATGCATGTATTATCACAGATAATACTCCCAAATAGACCAATCAAAGCCTAATTTTCAGAGGTAAATCTTAGAATCCTTTTGAAGTCCAAATTTAAAACATGATCATGTGTTATCCATCAGAGGTCACTACCAACTAGGTATGTTTGTAACAAATGTAGCTTTGGAGCATTGTAGTGATAAGAAAAATGAGAGAACATTGAACAAAGAGTGATAACAGCATCAGGAATTGCACTAGTCCTAAAAGTTGCCTCTGTGCACTCGTGGTTTCACACCAAGCATTTGGAGATGATGCTCGCAGCCTCGCAGGAGGGATTCTGCTGAAACCTTTGCTGAGATACTGGGGGCAGTGCTCAGAGCAGGTAACAACCATATTGCCCTATACATCATGGTTAATCCAAGACAAAGAACAGATGGCAGGAGAAGGAGATGGATTCTGTGAATATGAGTGGGTGGCAGTTGTAGCTGGTCCAAGCTTTGAGACCTCAGAGAGTAGTATTGGTAAATAGTGATAAATGTGAAGGGATTGTTTCCTGCATGTTACAGGTTACAGGAAGACAGAATGGAGTTGTCAGCTATCTGACAACTAATTTTTATACATGAGTGGTTTTTTTTATGGCTGCTTTTATTCTGTGATCTATTGTTTCATTTGTTTGTTTGCTGCCAGGCATTCACTGTGAGATTTCAGGATTCCCAGTTTACGAAGAGATGGCTTTGTGTAGGAAAAGCCTGGGAGACCAGGAGAAGATGAATTCTCAACCAGTAGTGAATGTTTAAGCCCTGAATTTCAGGAAAATGAGCAAAAGCAAATGCTTTTAACTTTCCTTTGAGTTTTGTCCCACAAAGTTAATTGTTTGATGTTGATTTGTATTGATGAGTCCTTTTCCACACTGCAGTTCCTGTGTCAGGAGGAGGAGTGCTTTGAAAGGTAGACAGAAGAGGAAAATGCTCCAAAGGAAGTTGGACTGTTGGTCTCCTGAGAGTGTATAGATTGTGTTGGCTTGTGAAATGCACATCAGTCACACCTCCATTTAGATCAAGTCTGGCTTGTTTCTGAGGCTTAGTGTCATAGGCAGCAAGCAATACCTCAGCAGTGGAGAGGTGACATGTTTCAGGGGAGATGCCAGGGTGTAAGCATGGGTTACTTCAAGTGACCTTTTCTTGGCAGATGGATTAGAAGGTGCAAAATGGCTCAGCAAATCCCATGGGAATACATCTAGGTTTTTATTCCTTTGCCCTTACAAATTAATTAATTAATGTCTGGGTTTCATCCTTTTAATTGCTGTAATGTGAAATTTTATTCCAGAAGAAACCAGAACAGTAATGATGTACTGGTTTCTTGAATAGATTTTTTCTTACTGTTTTCTTAGGAGAGTTTATCTCTGTACCTAATACATATTTTAGAGCATAATACTTATATACCTCCAGAATATTTTTACTTCTCTTTGCAGGAAAAGAAAATGAGTTTCAGACTTTCTCACAGGAAAGCTATAAAATAATTTCTGCTACATACTAAAGAAATATTTGCAATATTTACAACACTTGCACTGTTTTTCTTCTACATAATTTCTGTTTCTTGCTCAAATGTAGAAAAGGACCATCAGTACTTTTTTTTTCTTTCAGCAAGATATTGTTACTTCAGGTGAGGCTCATGCTCATTAGTGGGTGCCATGTAGATTAAATTTAGGATATAAATTCTGTAATAGAAACGAGGTGGTTTTTTTTTTTTTTTTGCCTTCACAGCTGATCCCTTGCCTTTCTAGACCAGTTTATTCAAATTTTTGAAGATCTACTCAAACTTTTTTGGAAAGGACATTTTGTATAATTTGGAGAACAAGAATTGGAAAATCCTTGGGAACATTAGGCCAATTTATTGACAGGAATTTTGCACCATTTTGGGAGATGGTGTTGAACAATATCTGTCTCTTTTCTATTTCATGTTTGTAGGAGCCTGGATCCTGTGAAAAGATATTCATTTTTTGGCTGTTTTGTAGTACAGTTGCACTCATTACAGGGAGGAATATGCAGGGCTGGCTGAGAAAACAAACCTTTGTGAGAATTTGAACCAATGAAGGATGGCACTCTGGGAAATCGGCTTCCCTATATTTCAAACCTGTGTTCAGTGAAAGGACAGTCTGCACAGCAAAAGAGGATTTACTGGGGTTTAATCCTGTTTGAAATTCTGTACTCTGAAAAGTTCTCTATGCATTCAGGCTAGGATGAAGGTTTTTCTTTGCATACAAAAACCAAGCATACATCCCACTTAGTTATGAGATTTGGGGGCAGAAGCAGACAGGGATTTTCACTTCCATTTGCTTTGCCACCACAATTGCACATGGCTGGCACATTGCCCACCCATAAGGGATTCATTCAAGAACTGCTAGGACAAATTCCATACCAGTAGCTGTTTGCCACTGCCTGTGTATGCCCTGTGGGATATCCCATAACTTGTCTCTGTAACCTGTATTTGCCAAGCACGTTGTTTTCCTGCTGTCCTGTAGTCTATGGTCACTGTCAGTGCAATTGATTGAGAGTTAGATTTATCTTTTGTTGATTTGCAGCTTATTCTGGGCTTGATACTATGAGTCTGGAGACAGTGGGAGTACAACTGTGTTATCCATGAGTACAACTGTGTTATCCATGAGTACAACTGTGTTGTCCATGAGTAGCCATTTGGATATCTGACACAGCTTCCATGTGCTCCAGTTACTAAGTCAGAATCACAGAATGACAGAATATTCTGAGTTGGAAGGGACTGTTAGCATGGGTGTCCCATACAGGGATTAAACCCACAATCCTGGCATTACCAGCACCATGCTCCAGCCAGCCAGTGCCTGCTGCTTTCACAGGTGTGTGAATAGTTTAATAATTATGTTTGCAGAAAGTACTTGGAACAAAGCCCAAAACACTGTTGTTTATTTTGGAGTGCTCCAAAATGTGAAGGAATGTAATAATTCAATACAACTTTGTGCAAATTCAAATTCTTATTTCTTGGGCAGTTGAAGCCCTCTATCCACAAAGTCATTCAGATAAAAGCATAGTGCATTTGAATATCAGACCAAAAACCAAAAGGGATCACAAAGAACATAAATAATTTTGCTTCATTTTTATGGAAATTTGATAAAAATTAATTTGGATTGAGACTTTTTCTTCTCTTAAAAAGAGGAGGAAAGAAAAAAGATATTATTTTCTAGAACATGCCTCTTCAACCTGCTGCTACTGAATGAAAATCCATCTTCATGTAAGCCTCCACCTCAGCACTTTGTCAAATATCTTTTCTGCCTCTTTTCATTATTATTTTTGAACAAAACTAAGCACCTAAGGCAAAGTGCTGAGAAGCTCACAGCATTATTTGCTTAGGGAGGAGTGCTTTACTAGTGGTCTTGTCTCAGGTTGGCACTAGTCTGCTGCATTATATAATATTTGAATTGTAAGAGTTTATAGCCGGAGTTCAGGTAAATAACAATGTCATGCCAGGTAAAAGATACAAAGAGGTGAATTGAATGATTTAATCATAGCTGAGTCTGCTACTCACGCTCCTGGAGTGGCAAAGAAATTACCATTACAACAATGATCTTTGTATGTGAATACCAGGCATTCTTCAATCCAGGCTGGAAAAGATGTGGTTCCAGTTGGTGTCTTTATAGGCACAGGGCCATTTTGAAGCTATTTACTTGTCCCAAATCACAAGATCAGATATTTTGCTCTCTCCTGGTGGGTTTGTTTTTTCCAATCTCCTATTAATAGAAATTCTAGGAAGCTGCTTTAGCAGGGCTCACAAATGCACACCCCTGGAGGGCCAAGATTCACGTTCCTGGCTGCCCTGCTTTGAGACACAGGCACTTCCTGACTGTGCTGCCCCTGCTGCTGTGCTTCCAAGGCCCAGGAGTTGGTCTAGTCTGGTTATTTTGCTCAGAGCAGGTTGGAGACCTGCCCTGTGTGCTCCAGAACTGTGTGGGATCAACCACCTCCAGCTGTTTGGTGTTGACCAACAGCTGGAGCAGTAACATCTGTACCCACAGCTCAGGGCAGGGTCTGACAGGCTGCTGAGCTGGCTGGGGATGGTACCTGAGCTCAGCATAGATGGAGCTGAGCTGCACAGAGTTGGCTTTTTGTCCACCCCAGGTTTAGCTTATCTGCTTGTTGATGATAATATTTGTCCTTACTCTGAGGGCTTGTTTATGTGCAGCATCAAACTGCTTTAAAAGGAACATGTTGCCAATGTAGATTTCACCTCTGGATTGCAGTGTGTTTTCCCATGGTTAATTTTCATGCATTCATGCAATTCAGAATCGCATTTCATATGATTTATGCACTAGCAAACTAAGTTATCAAGAGGAGATAATCTTATATTTGTAATGCCTTCATCCCAGAGTTTCTTCTTAAAGGGAAACTCCAGAAATCAGTAGGAAAGACAGTTTTAAAAAATGTTCTAGGGAGAAATGAGGTTTGAGTTATGTGCTCATTTACTGTGGTATTTGAGGACTGAGGGAGATGATAATCTAGCATCTTTTCAAACACTGCTCTGTACAAAATTCTTCCACTCCAGTTGCTTGTTTTCTGTTGGTTGCCTCTGTAAACTCTGTTTAAATGTTATGGAGTCTACCTAGTCTACATTGTATTTTACAAATTAGAGGTGGGCACTCATTCCACAGTGAGGGGAAGAAAAACCTTATTTCAAACTAATCCTTTTCCTGCAGTCAGAGAAATCAAATAAAAATACAAAGGTAAAAAAGAACAAAGCTTCTGTCAAGTTCAGAGAAGTGACAGCTCCCTGGTTGAAGAGCAGCTCTCTGGTAATACTTGTACAAGTAAATGCCAAACTTGAATTATCTCAATTGAAGATGTTCTCTCTTCTCCCTCCACACCTGTATTGTTATTTTCAAGCTTTTGAACAATTGCTGAAATCTATAAAATAGTTTAATTTATATTCCTTCCCCCAAAATACATTTTTATTTCTTACATCCTCTTAGGAACAAACTAATGAAAAACAAAGTCATAATGTCACCACTAAAATCATTCAACGTTTACAGAGTGTAATCTTCTGATGTATAAACTGGTGTAACTCTGCTGCTTTGCCCTGTGAGGGTTAGGAATACTCTGATGGATGTGAGTGCAGTGTAAATCAGTGGGTGCAGTCTGTGTGTGTTACAGAGGCAGTGCATGACAAAGTGTGGAATAATGAATACTGCACAATGGAGGGCAATTCTGCACAGCATAAAGATAAAGGATAATGGCATTGCTCTCAAGTAACAAACCCCTGAGCAATGCTGGCAAACCTAGGAGGGGATGTGAGACATCTTCATTTTTTCATGTGGTAATAATCTGTGCAAGCACGTGGCTTCCATAATGATCCATGGATATGGAATATTATAGGAGCAGTTCAAGAAGAAACCACCTGTTTGTATTGAATAATTTCCATATAAATCATTTAGGGTTGTGAGTTTTCTTGCTTTGCTTTTCTGAGATCTGCAATTTCTAATATTGACTTCTTATCACAAACTTGCAGACAAACAAGTTAAATGTAGTCAGATGTGGTCAATACTTAGGTGAGTGATTTCCAAGGTAGTTCAAGATGGCTTTGGGAAACTGCTCCATAGCAGTATTCCTCTCTTGCCAGCATTGAAAAGACTCTCCCATATTTTTGGGGAATTCACTTGATACATGGTTCATCATCCTCGTCCAGAATTGTCCTCTACCACTGCCATGTGCAAGTGGCTGCATTTGTCAGTGTGCATGAATTCTACTAAAAACCTTTTGTGATGAAAGGTACTACATAAGCAATGGTGCCTGTTCAGATTTTATATATTTTATATTTATATATTTTACATGTTATATTAGCTTTGTGCAGCCCTGGTTTAGTAAACCCAACTAAATGTTATTTTTAATACACCATGTAGGTCAGCCTTTGGCTGAAGAGTACAGAGCACTATTTCCTTGTCAAAAATACTTGTGCAGAATCAGAAGAGCTGCCATTACACCTGTCAAAAGGACAAGATAAAGTATCATTTCTGTATAATCTGTGAGATAAAGAAGAATTATCATGTTTGGGGTCTTTTTATAAGATGGGATTTGATTGACTTACTGGACTTGAGGGAGTGCTGACCTGGACATTGTATCTTGATGGTTTTGTTTGCTGTCCCTCTAGGCCAGCTGATGTAACTGTCTTTGTATTTGTGTGACACCTGCAGTTCTACCTCTCCTGGAGAAAATGTAAGGGATATCTATGTATGAGAGCTGTGCATTATAGTAGCTAAGAGCTATGGTAAAGAATACCAACACTCTTGTTCTCATCAAGCTATAAGATAGCATCAGCACAAAATGTAACTAGAGGCTATCAAACCTATATATCTGCCAGGAGAAAATGCAGATTAAATACAAATAAACACAAAGTACAAATGAAAGATCTGGCTTTATATATTATATAAGGCTTATATAATGAAAAAGAGGGAGCTCCACAAGCTTCTTTACTGTTTAATGTCATACTCCAAAGACAAATGTTACAGCTAAGTTTTTAAGGAACAAAAAGTCATGCTTTTATTCTATATTTTTTCCTGAATAATTAACAAAGCCATGTTACAGTTTCCTTAACTGAATGCACAGAATAGGACCTATAGCAAAAATAACCAAACCACTATTCGTCTGATCATAATTGTGACCAGGTAATCACAATTGATTTTCTTGCTGTAAGACTATCATGATCCACCATTGTAAAGGAAAACCACATCAGAAATGAATTATGCTTTCTGCTATTATTTTGGGGATTCAGTCCATATAGTGTGCCAAAATGCTGATGCCTATGCTCTGAGAACTTCCAGTGAATATATCTCTTTACTGCAAAGTGTAAAATTAAGTTAGGAGTCAATCATTCCTAAATTTCATTTATTTATATATTAAGCTGGGTGTGTACATTTCTAGAAAGAACAAAGAAATGAAAACTCTCTTTGTTGGTGGTGTTTCTTTCAGTTTGGAAAAAGAAATATTCTCCTCAGTATTCCGAATGCTTTGTAATATGCACTTTTGCACTATTTCCTTCTTCTGGTCCTATATGAGGATGCTGATTTCCAAAACCTTTAAAGCATAGACAAGTTTGATCATGACTTTTAAAATCGGATTTAGGTAAGGAAGTCCAATTTATACAAGCTTGGAGAGGTTTTGTTAATACCAAGCATATCTGGCTATGCCTCTCTTTGTACCTTTGCAGGATTTCACATTGCCTAATATGATGTTGGTCATGGTTTTAATTTTTCCTCAGAATGGATCTCTTTTATGTCTGCTATTTACCTTCTTGCCAGAGCCACTGAGCACAAGAAATGCAGTATCTACAAGATGCAGGAACTGCTTTCTTCCTTGCACTCATGTAATATGTAATGGATGTTTTTAAGAAAGAATCTTTACTCTCTGCTTTACCTATTCATGTGTAGGATTTTGATTTCATTTGAAATGAAAGGCGTAAACCTCAGGTCTGAAAACTAATAGAATTTCTGCATTTACCTGCTGATCCATAGCCTTTAGGTTAGATTGTGTGTCAGCCAGCAGTCGGCTTGTTGAGTGAAGCAATACTTTAAAACTAAAATGAAAAGATTTCTGTTATATGTAGCCTGACACCAGATATGAAGGCAGATTTCTGCTGGCTTATTATTGGAAATATTTTCCAGTGTGTCTGATAAGCGAGACTGAACAAGCCCTAGGAAGTAGACCTAATCAGATAATGCTGACTTGCAGAGCAGAAAAAAAGAGAAATGTATTTTCCTAAGTGCTGTGCCTTCACTTGACAAGACTGAGGACAAAATGGCTGGTGTAATGGCAAAAGGCACTCAGAGAGCAGGGAGTAAACCTGCTGCTTCCTGGGGTGCCTGTTGTGTCTAAGCCTTTTCTCCTGTGTACCTTCATTGTCTGTGTCACATCTAAGTGCTTGAGTGCATTGGCACTCTGGAGATGGGGCATGTAGGAAGGACTGGGAGAACATCAGACTGGATCAGCTCTTCATTTTTCAGTGAGTCTAGCTATTTTTTTGGAATTCCAGAGGAGTTCAAAATAGACTTATGAAAGGGTCCCCCTGAAGGATTGAGTGCTGTGCTCTGCTCAGACTCTCAGTGCTGCAAATCCTTCCTGGAAATACACTTGAACACTGAGGATATTCACAGGAGAAGCAAATTCTCAATGTGGTTACAGGAGGTTCATGATGTTGCAGGATGGAGGACAAAGGAGAGTCTTGTAGTAGTTCTTAGAAGGAGTTCCCAAAGAACTGAAGCAGAAAGATTCCTTTGTTATTCCATGCCTAGGTATGAAGTAGTCATTACCAAAGTTTGATAGTTAATACAGAAAATTATTTAATACAACTTCAGATTCTTTTATGTCTTCAGGTTGCATGTAGATAATAATTATACCAAAGGCAAACATGGTG
Source organism: Setophaga petechia (assembly GCA_024362935.1). Taxonomy (NCBI): domain Eukaryota; kingdom Metazoa; phylum Chordata; class Aves; order Passeriformes; family Parulidae; genus Setophaga; species Setophaga petechia. Next base: position 11,984,343 of record JANCRA010000006.1, read on the forward strand.
CCACATTAATATTGCATGACAAATGTCCATACTTTTATTTGTTCACCTGAAGACATTAAGAAAAAAAATTGGTGGAAGATCCTCTTTATTCTAAGGGGTTTTTAAAAATAGCTCAGCTCTTGGTTCTGTACCTTAAATGTCTCTGCTCAGGGAAAAAATGAATTTAATTGCATAAAACCTACTCTGCAATGATTTTTCCAGGGAAAAGATTAAAGTTTTAAATGGATTGAGTGTCCCTGTAAGTATATTCACATTCATACGTGTCTGGACTGAACATGCCATCTGTGGCTTTTGCTTTATTTTTTTACTGTATATTTGGAATTCAAAATAACATTTATTTTGCGAGGAAAAAAATCAATAAATCATTTAAGTTATCCTACACTTTGTATAACTAATTGTAATTAGTATAATGTCTTTGTTGGCAAGGGCTTATCAGGCACATGGCATGAAGAGGCAAAGAAAGACCTTTATAAAGAATGATGTTGTTTTGTAAAGCTAATTGTGACACTATCTCTGCTATTGTATGTGATTGAACTCTTAATTTTTAATGTGGAATTCCTTCCAGCAGTGTAGCTCCTAGCTACCTGAGGTTCTCTGTAATGTAGCCACAGGACAGATTTTAGTCAGTTCTAGATTTTACAGTTTGGTGCCAAAAGGTTGCAGTCTAGACTTGAGTCAGCTAAATTGTGGCGAGCGGGTTGCAGTTTCTAATGGTAATGAATTAACTTGTTTTAATGTTTGTTATGCAGATCTTGTAGATAAGAATTTAATTAACTGTGATGTCCTGAACTTGGTGCCCGGGGAGCAGCCACAGGCTCCTGTGATGGGTCCTGTCACATGTGTGGCCTTCAAGGAGCTGCTTCCCTGCACAATTCCATGGTAACATTGCCAACTCTTAACTAGCTGATACTGGGAATTGCTGACAAGATGATGTTACTAAGAGCAGTATAATGTGGAAGAGAAATCAGAGCATTTATTTACAAAGCAAAGGACCACTGTCCCACTTCAGTAATCCCACTTCACTTGGGTTCCCTGTAAATATCATATTCCTGGTGCTAGCTGAAGCCCTCACCATTCTTGATACCTAGGCATTAGTTTGGACTGACAGTGAGCTGTCTAGATGATTAATATTATGATTTTTGTGTTTATTATTCTCAAAAAGCTGGATTGCAAAAGACTTGGAAAATTAACTAATTTGCTACTTCAGTTGATAGCAGAGAAGCCATAAAAATTCTGGTTTCGAGCATTTAACTGCCATTCTAATAAGAATGGAGATTTTTCTCAAAGCTTCCACTTGTATTATTAACCTCCTGCAGACTATTCAATGAATACTGGAATAATATATTCTGAAATTGTCCAGTGTTGAAGAAACTGTTCAGTGGGACAGTAGGAAATCAACTGTGACCCCTAGTTCCTCTTCCTATGAGCTTCTCTGTGGCAGTCTCCTGCTTTTCTGAACTGTTTGCTATACCATGCTTTTTCTAAGGGGTGCCATCTGAGAGAAGAACTTGTGCCATTCTTGGTTCTGCCAAATATGTTTGCCTACAATCAGGGTGCTGCCTCCAGGGGCAGGTATTTGAACCAGTGGTGGCTGCAGGCATCTGGCCTTCAGAAGACCCTGCTGCATGAATGTAGTGACTTTGGGGGAACAGAAGGGGAATGAAAAAGCTGATCCTGGGTGTCCTCAGGATTTGGGACACCCTTTATTTGAAGTGAGGCTTCAATTAGACTTTGACCTCTCCTGCCCACAATGTGCATGAGTGAAAGATGCCTTTCAGAAAGCCACCTGCTATGTAAGCCAAGCACTGGAGGTGTTAAAGGAATTTCAGTAGCTCGGATGTGAGGATTATTTGTTTTTTCTTGATATTTGGACAGAGATTAGTTAATTAAGAAAGCAGTGAAAGACTTGATCCATTTTGATGGAAAATAGATATTAAGCAAGACCCTAATATTGATACTAAACCATAATACTACACCTATATATGTGTGTGGGCTTCATTAAAATGTATGTCAAAAAGGAAAAGAAAGAAAAGGAAAGAGAAATATTTTGTTAATTTTATACTTTAAGGAAAAGTTAATCTGGAGAAAGAGTAGTAAAAGGGAAGGCAACATCTGTGTTAATTAGCAGTTAATCTTCAAAGCTTGACTGATGGGTTACTTTATGACCTCTTGCAATTGAATTAAAATTCAGACCCACGCAAGTTCTATTTTTACCTTCTTTTTCCATATCAGAATAATTTGTCTGGATTTAAGGCTTCGTTTTTGCTAAAAATATTGATGTTCCATAATCTAAGATGAACTTTTGGTTAGTGCAAATAGGCAGTGTGGAGAAGAGCTCTGTATCTCTGGATGCCCTTCCAGAGAACGTGGCTCTATGATGTGCTGCAGTGCTGGGGGTAAGCACAGGTACAGTCTCCAAAGAATCTGCTTCTCTGGGGTGTTTGACTGTTAAGCTCTTTGGTTCAAAAACTGCCTTGTGTGTACAGGGCCTTCACAGTGAGGATTCACAGTGCTACTGTAATGTAAATAATATTAGTAATTTAGCAACAAATTAGGGATGAATTTTAGAATACTTGGAAATGCTCTTCTGAATACCAGAGCTGGGGGAAGAAGAGCTGTTGATAGAGGAATGTGCATTGATGAAGGTCTAATCTGTGTTTGAGTTCTCTTTCTCCAGTGAATATTATCTGTTCAGAAGAAAAACTTACAGTTAACATTCTGGCCCTCCATAAGCTTTTTTAATTTTTTTTTTAATTTTAGTATGGGCAACCTGGTAAAAAGCAAAGTTCTCAGATAAATGTAAAGTGTGTGGAGAACAATGTAACATTGCCTTCCCTTCCATATCAATATCAAAGAGGTAGTGCTTGAACTATTACAATGACTGCAGACTGTGGAAAATTTGAAAGGATATCAGCTGATGTACATCAGTGTGGGTTCTGTCAGCTGAGTTTCTGGTCCAGTGTTCTTCCCTCTTAAATGAACAGAGTTAGAGTACAGTCTTATGCTAGCTATTATTTCATTTTCACTATAGCAATGAAACAAAATATCTTTGTAAAAGCCTCTGCTCACATCCCAGGGTCACAGAAATACAATGTACATCTTAAAAAAGTTGTATCATATTTTCGATTTCAACATAAAAAAGACCCAGCCTAAAAAAAAAGTTTTTATGAAAAATTTAAGCTGCTTTCAGACAAGGTTAGATGAACTCCTTTCAGTATCTTGTACTGAGACGGTAAGAGCCAATCAAGACATTTCTTCTGTATTCACCTACAATACATTTAACTAAAATATGCAGCTAGGAGTAGTGAGTGCCCTTTAATACCAAAAGAAAAGGGTGGGAAAGCCTCCTTAATTAAATCTCTTCAGGGATGCTGGATTAACTGCAGCTCTGTTTAGTTTATATTCTCCCTGTAGAAAAATGTGCAGACCCAAGACAGCAAATATTGATTTAAATGGAGATGCAGGGAAAAGGCCCTGTTGTCTTTTTTCTTCCACTTGGCACAGTTTTTAGTTTTGATTCATTTTTGGTTACAAAGGATGAAAATCTAAATCCTTCTCTACTCCCTTTCACACTGTGTGAAAATATTGAACCAGGACTCAGCAAACTGGATGCAGCTACTGGTGAAGAGGAGAGCACATAAAGCTGCCCTACAGACGACTGTGGCACCAGCCCTGAAGCCTGTGCCAGGCTTTCAGCTGTCTCTCCCTTTGTCACAGCCACAGGGATTGCAGTGTCTTCAGCCCAGCATAGTCCAGTAAGAGGTGGGGAACAGTGGGACAGGGTTACATCATGTTTTGGCATCACCCCCCATTTGATTCAACCACTGTGAGCATAAGTAATTGTCCTGTGGAGCAAGTGTTCTGCTGCCATTGACCAGACGGGCTGCATTTCCTGATAAACAGTCTTCCTAAGCATGGAATGAATTGGACTCAGGTGATTTTTGAAGAGAAAAATGCCTGTGTAAAGATGCCAACAGTTTAGCCCCCAAACCTGCTTATGTGAATTTAGTTTTCTTTTATTCCAGATGTAATTGCATGTTTGTAATGGGTGACGTTTCTGTGCATCCTGTCCTGATTTAAACATACATTTTTGTTCATCAGCAAAATGCAAGTGCAAATGGAGATGTGTGGAGCCATGCACGGTGCAGCTGCAGCAGGTCGATGCTGTTTGTGATTGTGCATAAGCTGCAGACCCCAGGGGACAAGTGCAACCCAGGCACTCACAAAAGGCATCTTCTGCTGATAACTTGAGTGCAAGCAGTAGCATGGGCTGTGGCCCCAACCACAGCCTGTACTGGAGAAAGGGAAATAAAGAATCTTGACTCAAGCAAAATCAAGGAAATACGTATTTCTGGAAACAGAAGGATTAGGAAAGAGAGTGGGAAAGGAATAAAGTTTGAAATTGGGATTTACTGTTCTGTAAACAGTCTGCACCAAGACCACAGTTCTTACCTGAAGACTCAGTGCAATCTCTAGAAGCCCAGTAGCTGTAAGAAATTCATCTACCAATTCATGTTCTCTACAGGGGATGCCATTCATCTTGCCGAGATTAGCACAGGTTTGAGAATGCATGAGAATCACCTTGAAATAATATATACGTGCAATATATAGGCCGGATGCCAGAGTTTACAATTATAATTCTTTAGTCTTGTTTCTCTTCTGTGTGCTTTGCACCAAACTGGACCTCTGTGATCATCCTTGATAAACAGGAATTCTGCTTTTCTTCTTTGAGCTCAGCAGCAGAGGTGTCTGAAGGAGCCCTCTCTGCCTGGGTGAAGTAACTTCCTTGTCTCGTTGCCTGAGTTCAGAACTGAACTGAGATGCATCAAAGTCGGGTCAAGGAATCAGAAATAAGGAAACTACAGAAACTTGAACAGCAGAAGTCAATTTTCTCAGGCTGTTACTTTGGTTTTTTCCCTCTTTTTCCTCTTTGTTTCGGGTTTCCATGAGTGTATTAAATAGACAAAGAAAGAAAGGAAATAAATTAGAAAAATGTACACAATACAAATATTAGAAATAAATCCATAAATTAAATACCCAAGCAGATGCCTCAGTTATTTCTGTACTTATAGTAACAGACTAGTCCTTATTTCTAATGTTGATTTTGCCTGTCTTGCCCAAAATAATAAGTAAATAGTAAGTCAGGTAGTTTCGGTGTTTTTTTAATTAGATACAGTTAAATACAAAGCCATAATTTCTCTGCTCCTTTTTGTGATCATTCATGTGTCCTTCCTGTCTTTTTTTCAATGCCATTTTGACATGGGGTCTATTAATCATTACATCTCTTTAAATCAGATTGTGGGGAGAGATTCTTGTGGGCCAGTCTGTGACCTAGGAGTAGCCTTTCCTGCAGGTTTGTAGTGAACTCAGCTGAAATGGACTCTTGTCCTTGTGTTCCATTGGTGCAGTGTTAATATAAACAGAAAGCAAATATTTCTGGAGATTAATTGAATAGCATGCCACCCAACTGCAGCTTATTTTCAGGATTGACAGTAGGGACAATCTACCAAGAGTTTGGGCTGGCTGGAGTGCATCCCTTGTCCATACCCAGGTACATCTTGCTGGGCACAGTCACTGCCTGAATCTGGAATGTGGTCTGTGCTGTTCATAATGCATTCCACTTGTTTAAGCTTTGCATAAAACTATACATGATGGCTAATAAAACATCTGCCCATGTATAAATGTTTCACTTTCCAGAATGACCTGAAGCAGGATGTGTGAGACAGTCTGCTCACTGCTAGAGGGGCACGGCTGGTTATTATTAGATGTCCTGCACCATTATGGAATACAGAGCAAACACGTGTGTACATTCACACACTCACACACACACACACACACGTACAAAAGAATGAATAATTATGATAAATGATTGCCTAACAGGGATCTTTATAATGTAGAAATAGCAACCATTTTTACCAGCTAAAATCAATTATCTGTGCTTGGGTCTTCTTTGCTCTTCTTGTGCTCTTTTTACTTCAGAAAGTATGTAATGAAATAATTAGCAACAAAGTACCATGTCTTCGAGAAAACAGAAATAAATCCAGGCTAAGGCAGATATTCTTCAGGATTTAGAGTTTTGCCCTTCTCCTTTACTCCTCTCAGAAAAACAGCTCTCTGGCAAGAGAAGTGTATGTGCTCCTCAGGGGAGAGGTGAGAGCCTTGCTGTTCTCTCAGAGGTGGGTGCATTTTTCTGCCAACTCATTCCAATCTGTCATTTACAGACCTACATCTGATGTGAAGAGAAAGGCATAGACCAAAAGTGTGACCTGGGGAATGTGGGTGTTTAATTTGGCAAAGCAGAAGAGTTTTACAGCAACTGTACTCAGAGACGCTTCCGCAGGGGGGGAAAAAAAGAGAGAGAAGTCTCAGTCAACATGAGTGCAACAGAAGCATTAATTTGTTAATTTGGTTAGTATAGAATTGGGTAGTGGCTGACCAGTATCTGCTGGCAGATGTTTCCTGTATTTTTAGTTGTAAGGAAATATACCGTGATTCAGCAATGGAAAAACCCAGAGAAGCCCAGGGAGAAAAAGAGGTTAAAGATTGTCTTTAACAAGGGAGTGCAAAGGGGACCTGTACCTTCTACCCTCCTTCCCAAGGACCTGTCACAGATGAGGCTGACCCAGGGCAGGTGACAGAGTGCCAGGCTAAACCAGGGTACCCTTACCCCTCCCAGAGGATTAATGGTCTCTTGATGCACCACAGATACAAAGAAGTACCAGAGACAATTCTACCTGAACATTGCCTAAGTTAATTCTGACATATTTTTGAAAATATTTCTGTTTATTTTGAATCATTTTAACAAGCCCTTTTGTTGGAAGGGCCTCTCACATTATAAAGCCTCTACTCTGTGTATTATAGGTCTTTTATTTAATCCAATACTCTTATTTATACTTATTTATTAATCAAGAGGCTTGACAAGCTGCTGCAAATAAAGCTGCTGCTGATTCAGTAGTTTGGTGGGAGAGTCATCTGAGGATTAGCTTCTATAAACAGCCTTTATGAAAGGATGTATTTTTTGTCAATTAATTGGCCTGAAGAATTTTGTCATTTCAATCTGTCACTGTTGAATTTTGCTTTAATGCAATATTTTGAAATTAAGTCAAAAAGGAAAAGTATCTATCTAATGCTTTTGGCAAGCTCTGTTAATTAATAGCTTTTTGAAGTACTAAATTTCCTTGGTTTTATCTTAATTAACACTCTTAATTGACCTTCTGTGATCTCTAGATTCTCCCAAAAGAATTAAAAATAGACTTCTAAGTTCTTTTCTGCAATCAGATTGACATGCAATTGCTTGTGTAGACATCTTCTCTGCCTTCACAAATGTTTTTTTCATTTTTATTTTTTACCACTGAAGTCCCCACTGGAAATTACAGTCCATTGAACCATAGAACTAAAATTGATTGTGCACATAAAGAATCTTGGAACAATTGAATGAAGAAAAGAACTTCCTGGATTTTGTGCTAAAATTCAGGTGACAACAAAACTTTTACTCAATTTGAACTCACCTGCCCTGGATCACCAAGAAAATATTTTATGTTCTTCCATTTACCCCCAGTGACAGGAAGAATGAGTTTTTCCTTCATTTAGCCTACATCAGAGCATGGTTATAGATGTCAAAGAAGATGAATTTCAGTTGCCAACATTTTTAGGGTGCATTCTCTATTCCATCTTCTTTATGTCAATTTTTTATTCTTTTTTTGAAATGGTAGAAAGTTAAAGCTGAAGAGCCCTGTCCAATTGCTTTTATTTTAAATTAAATTTTAATTAAAGCTTTATGTGTCATATATTACAACTCTAGCAATCCTGAAAGTGCATTTTACTATTTTCTTCTGAAAAATAGAATGCAAGTCTCTTTGTAACATGTGAGAAACTTTAGTCAGTTCATTCTGCTGGAGTTTATGGAAGGCATTACTAAAAATGCAAATTATATGTTTTGAGACTTGAAACTTTCAAGTAACTATTAATCTTGGAGCTTACTTTTATATTCTGAGATTAAATAATGACATTTTAAGCACTTAAACCTACACTAAGAGCAGGATAAGCAAGCATGTACTTTGTTTCAAGCATTTTAACGAAGTTGAGTCCGCTGGTCTTTTCATGTCTTTAATGCTAAGCATATGCCTATGTACTTTTCTGAAATGGTGGATGGTATTTAGCAGAATGAATTACAACCTATAACTATCATTTCTTTAAGACCACTAATAAAGTAGGAAGTATTCAAAATAAAGTTTCATTTTTAAGGTAAACAAAGTAACTTTTTGTGAGCATTGCCTTTTTATTGCTGTATGCAGCTGTAAATCATGTCTTGAAGGCAAAGCCATCTTTTTAAAAGCGTGTTTTGAAAAACAGTGCATTATTTTCTCCTGAGCTGTTGAGACAATTTCCTGTCCAGATCTGGTACCCCATTAATTTTATACTATGAAAAAAAGTCTCTCTGAGCCATAGGAAACAATTTTGGGATTATTGCACGTACGTGTATCACCATAGCTCTGCCTGCTGTAGTTCTGCAGATGATGTTTAACCAACTCCTGGTTACTGTATTTTGGGATTTAATGTCCTCCTTCCCCCAGACTTGTGTGGTTCCATAGCCTTATGCTACACATAAATGGAGGATTTTTTTATTTCCTATGTGTAAAAGTTGAAATTTGAATGCAGTTACAGTAACAAGAGGAACTCTTTTTCTAAGGAGTCTCAAAACCCCCTGACCAAGAAACATGTAAAATTCTCCTGTAGAGAGGGAAATTGAGTGCACAGTGTTAGCATAATAGCAAGGGCTGAGACATTGCTTTGCACTACAGTTTTATGGGATGATATTTTAAAAGGTATTCCGAGATTTATGGCCTTTTAGGGACAGCTAAAATTGTTTTCACATTTCTAATATTGCTTTCATTAGAATTTTGAAAGCATGTTTATGGTATCAGATTGCATTCTAAGGTGTTACCAAATCATCCAGAATCTCCACTTCTTAAGTATATTCCCTCATACCCCCGTGTATCTTCAGAGGAAAAAATGGATGAATATAAGTGCTTTGGTTTAAAGTATATAATCTGTATTCTGTCATGTACTTCATCTCCCAGGGAAGGTACCTGGGAACTCACTCTGCTGTTTTTATTTATCCTGCCAGTGCAGTATATAGATGAGAGGACTAAGGTCCAATGGTGTTAAAACAAGACATGAAATATTGATTAATTCTTTTTTAAAATTCCTTTTTCCTCCTGAGTATAGCAAATTTCAGATGCTGCTGTCAATAAAGTTCTCTCCAATAAACCTCCATTATCGGAAGGGTCCTGATCTTCATCGTGTTCTTATAAATGGTTATTATGATTCTAAAATGCTTTGAAAGCTCAAGGCCAGTGTTTTCCTGGTGCAAGAGTAGAAAGCAAGTTAGAAGCAATGCAGCCTTTTATCATGGCAGAATGTTATTTTGAAATAACATGAATTGGATTGGGAATTCTTCGTGCTAGACAGTAGCAGAACATTCTGGTTGAAGAGATGAAGATCCTGATGGGGCAGATAAACAGCTGTACATTTCCGTGGCTATAAAGGTGTCCAAAAAAGCAGCACAAGTACAGTTGGTTTCCACCTAATGAAACCTGGGTGTTTGACACCCTGCCTTTAGTTTCCAGTTTGTGTTCTTCACTTTAAGTTAACCCTTTATTTATTATTTTCAGTATGAGCTTTACAAAAGCAGCTAAACAGATACTTAGCTGTTTCCCCAAAGGAAAGGTTATATCAGGAAAGTCAGGGATAGAAGTTCACACCAGCTCAACCATGAAGGAGGACAGAAATGGGGAAGAAAGAGAATATTTAACTACTTTCAGTTTTCTTGGACTCATCTCTGGGAATTAAGGCAATAGTTTTTCACTAAAAAAACAAAGGTTTCTTTAAACTGGAGTGTACTGGAGTTTCTTTAGGAACGTAAAGCTCTTGGAGCTTTTCTAGTATGCATAATAAAAGGTATTACACAGAGAAGGAATTTGAATCTCAGACCTGTATGTGCCAGGTAATTGTCATGATAAAAGCTGTGCAGCTATTCTTTTGCCCATTGTCTTAAGCAGTATTTGGTTCAGCTTGAGCAAGGATGTAACACAGAATCTGTGCCAAAAGCTGCTGATTGATATATTGATGCAGGAGGAGGGAGGCAGGAGACTGAAGTACATTCTTGCTCTGAACCAGGAAAAAACACCTGAGGTTGGTTCTTCTGTCTCACAGGGAGGTTGGGGCTTATAGGCTGGGTAAATTGCTATAGGTTTGGTTTTTTTTCCTCCACATGAAAATTTTATTCCTACCCTACTATGAAAATGTTTTCAGAAGATTTTGTTGATGGCAATAACTGATTTGCATGTAGGCTTACTTGGGAGTTCTTTTACAGCAAAACTTAATTGTGTGCAAGCATTAGGCTGCTTTAACTTAGGATGGAGAACAGGCTGCTCCCTGCCACCCCAAAAGCTAAGAGCTTACAGGTGTGCCAGAAAGAAAGCTCATATATCCCCTTCTCTCACTCACACCCAGCCCTATTGCAGTGCTCTGTTAAGATGGCTCCATTGACTCCCAGTCCCCCATTGGTAACGTTTGTGTGAGCAGAGCCAACAGGATTTGGTTTGTGGTTAACAATGTATGTGTTTGCTCAAACAGCCAGTCTGTGAGCCAAATCCTGACACATGTAATTTTTCCCACTGGTGCAGGTAATACGTCTGGGCTGATTGAATATATCTAGTCATTTGGGCAAAGACTGTCAATCTGGGCACTATGCTCTTGTGGTTTTCTCTCTGCTAGGGTAGCTTGAGGAATGAAAACACAAATATGTAAAGGGATATGCACAGAATTTTGGTTTTCAGAACCTTGTATTAGATGTACCAAAATGTCCTTGGAAGTTTCATTACTGTGTGAATTTTCAGGTTGAGGGTAGCCCACTGTAGATTAAGATTTTGCTTGCAGAAGAAAACGGTCCCTACTCATGTGAGCACAACACAAATTCCAACAGTGCTTTGTGTTTTGGTAAACTTTATCTCATTTTACAAACTCCACTAATTGCTGTCTTGCAGATGTGAAAAGAAATAATTTTCTGTTTTACTGGAGATGCATTGTTTGACTTCAGATATTTAACATGTTTTTTTTTCCTGTGGACAATAGCTGGAGGACCCAAGCTGAGAAGAATGAGAGCATATCTATAAATAATTCAAAGTAATTGTGTGGTTTTGACAGATTGTCAAGCTGCTTAACGCCTTTTGTCCCAGGCAATAGATTTTATTTCTTTGATAAACTGTTGATAATTACTCATTGCAATTTGTTCTGTGTATGTTGTATTTTTACAGAGTCCAGTCAGGTTCATATCTCAGCACGGGTTGGTTCACCTTAATTTTGGCTATGGATGCCTGCTATGGAATTCACGTCTATGGGATGATAAATGACACCTACTGCAAGTAAGATCATAGAAAATTATTTTCATGCATCTACAATTCTGATGTCTTGTCAAAATTTCACAATTGATTTTAATATCATAAATCCAAAAAATGGATCAGGCAGTCATTTCCCAGTGTTTTGCATTGATGTGACACTATTGTCAGCATATTCACTCCTGATATGGCATGTGCTGTTGATAAAATAAAAACATTTACAAAATCTAACATCAGATGTCATAAGGATCTATTTTTAATCAAAGATCTTTTGCAGTTTCTGAATTAGCTGGAAATGAAGTATGCTCATATTCTTTTGATAAAATGTACTAGCTTCCATTGCTAAAACAAATCTATAGAGGAAAAAAATGAATACATTGTTTTCTGAATACCAAATACACCTGGAAGTGGAATAAAATGATTAGCCCAGGATAGTTACCTGAAATTACATTTCACTACCATTGAGCAACCTACTTGAACTTTCTCGGTTATATATGGCTTATTTTGAGTAGTAAGTAGAGGGTTCTAATTAGATAATAAAACAAGTCCTGTGAGCTTTATCACCATAAACTAACATAAATTCCAACCAACTACTGTTGGTGACCTTACAGTGATAGTGGATTAATCCTATGGTCAGAAGTATAACTCTAAACACAATTTTTAAAAGTCCAAGTTAAATACTTTAATTTACTGTGTATGGTAGAAAAATATAAAAGGAAACTGTTCCTCATTCATTCAGAAAGGCAGGAAATGTCATGAACAATGTGTGGTACTAGTACATGCACATCTATTCTTCTGTACCTAAGCTGGCCCAAGTCCTGCTTTTAACAAGTCCAGTGCATCACGAGCTCCTAAAGTCAAGCCTTTGTGCAGACTCTCACTCCACATTCTGTGTCACTCCAGTGTGAGGCTCATTGCTGGCAGAACCTAAAAAATGTCACAAACAACAGAATTTGAGTCACAGCTGTTTAATTAGGATATCTTAACATTAGAGGCTGACTTTTTAGAACTTGCAGATCTCACTGATTGAGTCATCCAGATGGAATGAACAGAATGAACATATGTTGTTCTTTGTTTATGAAAACACACAGTAGGCACCCTGGGAGGAGGGGTGACAGGACTAAGGTTGTCCTCAGAGAGCTCAGCCAAGCTGGCATTGCATAGCCCTGATGTGAAACCAGTCAACAGCCTGATAGCACTGTTGGCAGCAGAGAAGGATGTCCCCTTTAAGCTGTGATTCTGACTGGATTACCTACTTAAATTGGATGTTACTCTTATAACTCCCCTGTTCAGCCAGTTCAAGAACCAGATTCAACAGCTGGGATATCCAGTGAGAAGGCTTTGGTTGGGGAGGGAGCCTTGTGGACTGAGTTATCACAGGTTAAACAAAATGTGCAGTGCCCATAGGAGCCAGCCCATCAGCTTCTCACTGACTGGTAAGATCAGTGCATGCTGAGAGATACACTGAGCTTCTTCTGCCTTAGGAAAACTCCTAGAAATTGTGATGTAATGAAAGCCCTTACAGTTTAGCAAAGGAGCTCAAGTGCTGACACATGGACAGGATTTCAGATCATTCATAGAATTGTTTAGGTTGGGAAAGACCTTTTAGATCATGGAGTTAGGTCGTTAACCCAGCACTGTCAAGTCTGCACTAAACTGTCCCAAGTGCCACATTTGCACATCTTTTAAATACATCCAGGCCGGTGAGTCAACCACTTCCCTGAGCAGCCTGTTCCAGTGCTTGACAGCCTTTTTGGTGAAGGAGTTTTTCCACATATCCAATTTGAACCTCCAGTGGTGCAGTTTGAAGCAATTTCCTCATGTCCTGTCACTTGTTCCTCGGGAGAAGAGACCAACCCTCTCCTCATTACAACCTCCCTTCAAGCAGCTGTAAAGAGTAAGGTCCCTCCAGAGCTTCCTTTTCTTCAGGATGAAGACTCCCAGCTCCCTCAGTCATTCCTTGTGGGAGTTGTGCTCCAGACCCTTCACTGGCTCCATTGTTCTTCTCTGCACTCACTCCAGCACCTCAGTGTCTGTTTTGTAGTGAGAGACACAAAACTGGATTTGAGGTGTGGCCTCAGCAATGCTGAGAACAGGGCGCAGTCACTGCCCTGCTCCTGCTGGCCGCACTATTGCTAATCCAAGCCAGGATGATTGTATCTTGTACTCAGGTGTATTACAGATTTATGTTTTTCTGGAAGACACTACTGAAGTGTATCTTTCTTCTCCCCAGGTCAGAAGGCTTTCGCAAAGTTCCCTACCACTATTACGAGCCAGGAAGAGACGAGTGTGAGGAATACTTTCTCCATGAAAATGCTCCATATGGAGGCCACAGGTTTATCACAGAAAAGAAAGTATTTGCTAAGTGGGCCAAGAAGCACACAATAATATTTACACATCCCAACTGGACAGTGTCTTGATACTGGTTTACTTAACTCTCCCTTAACAGCATATTACAGAAATGTCTCAGTTTACAGTAGTTTTGCTTACATCTGGCTGGCCTTTCTCAGCCTAGGTAACACTAAACTAAAAAACCAGAAGACAAAGAGGGTGGTGGTTCAGCTGTTAAGCAAAATTAATCATCTGTGGAAGGCAGACACATTGTTTGTTATTTCTTAGGGTTTTAATCCACACTATGCACTTTATACTTTAACTGGATTTTACTTCAAGGCAGGAGCAGTTAAAGACAGATGAGATTTCCTATATATACAGGTGCACACAGGGAGCATGGTGGTCCTTTGAAAATTGTCCATCATCTCAGATATTTAAAATTATTATTTGTAGCTCATTTGCTCTACTAAAGCACTAGTTCCATTTGTGGTATCAGTAGAAATTTTCAACAAGAGAAATGTGAGGAAAAATACAGACCTCCAAGGTCCAGGAGGGAGTAAATTTAAAAAAAAAAACCAACAGCTGAATATATTGATACACAGTATATTGTGAGCACTTGCATATATGGTAAAATTAGAGATGAGCTAAGCATGGTTCTTGAACTGTACTCAACTGTTGAATGAGACAATATTACCTCCTCATGACTCCTGATTAATTCATAACTTCTGAAATGCAGCTTCCTTCCACCTTGGTCAGTCTGCACCATCTGGGACTGTGTATTTTGTGCTTTTTGAAGCTGTTGTCCCACACTTCAGCTCCAGCAGAATGGCACTTGGCAAAGATTGTGTTTTGCAGCCCATGATGAACCTTTGGCTGTTGTACCAAGCCTGCTGCCAGTACCCAAGATGGTGAGTGTAAAGTTGTCTCATTAATATCTCCATTTACTCCAGTTGTGCATTTGACTTGCTCCAACATCCAAATAACAGTATTTTGACAGTATTTCCCATGCAGCCATCATAATTTATTTTAGATCTCCAGTTTCTCCATCTTTAAAAACAAGGATAGTGTCTATCTACCTCACAAGAGAGTTGTGAGGACTAATTTAATTTAATTTAAAGCATTTTCCTGATGCAGAATGCTCCAGATCATTTATTCTTAACACAAAAACAATGGTACCTGTCATTTATTCTTGTCTGTTGGGTATTTGAAGAAAGTGACAATGTGTCTGGCTCTGATGGCAAATTGTTCTGTGCATCCGCTTTCCTACTGAGGATAATTTGTAATATTGAGTTCTATCAGCTTGCATTTCTTCAGATGAAGTTGAAAGAACTCCCCATCTCACAGTATTATCTGCACATTAAAAGGCAGTTCAAGAATCTTAAAATATACTCATCTCTAGTTCAAGTATGTATTTCCAAGCTTATTGTCATGGAAAGTTTTCAACTGCAGCAGACTCATTTGTATTATGACCATAATTCAAATACACATGTGAGTTTTATTTAAACTGTATTTAAACTAATGCTTTAATTTTAGAATGTGTCCTATGAATATTTTAACATCGAGAATGTCAGATTCAACACTGTAATAGCCAATACTGTGAACACTTGAAGGAATTATGTGTGGAACATGTCACACAGGGTTTACTCACACTACTTAAACATTAACCAACAGGAAACTTTGTATGCTTTTGTAAATCAAGAAAAGGGGAAAGTAAAAAACTATTTTTACATGTAAGTATTTGTATACTGACTATTTCCTATTGTATATTTGTATATATAAATCTATATTTTATATGTTCATTGCATATATATTCTCTCATCAACTGCTCCAACTCATAGGATGGGGAGTAAATCAGTATTCCTCCTCCTGATCATTGGTTTCTTGTTTCTTGTTGGTAGGTGATTCCAGGGTATCATCTGTGTTTCTCCTTCTATTTTCTACCATAAATGCAGCTCTCTGATTTCATTTTTTTATGTAGCTCAGCTTTCACTGTTTCTTTAGTACTCTAAGTATTCATTCTGGTTGTCAGACAAAGGCTGGGGCCATGCCTATGATCTCGGATAAACATCAGTATTCAAACACAGGCTTTGTCCCAGATTTCTGGCATGACTTTATGTCTCACCTTCCTGTTTAGAAAAGAAGAACAATAGTATTTTCCTACTCCCTTTCTTGAGATGTTGAGATGAGTATTCCCAGTTTCAACTTATTTGTATAACACTTTGAAGAAAAGGTGCCCTAAGTGTCTGAAGCTTACAGGCAATGCTGTGACATACAAGTAATTAAAAGTAGCTGTTTCTTGTCCCTAGAATTTAAATTAGTTGTCTGCTGATACAACATGGGATGAAGTCAAAAGGGGAAAAAGGGTCATGGTTGGAAGAAGAGCTGTAGTAGAAAAACCAGATTTACCACCATACATCTGTTCAGTTCACATAGTTGTCTGGATATATGGAAAGGTAATAAAAAACTGTAAGGCAGGATTTGAAAAATTCAGGACATACAGAATTAGGGAGAATGTTCCACACATATTTTACAGGGCAGCCTGGGAAATCTGGTCATTCCCTTGAGGGAAGAGCATCAGCCAATTGAACCTTAGAAGGTTTCTGGGTTAATAGAAAACTGCAGTGAAAGTGCTGCACATGGAATTTGTTTGGACTGGACAGAGTCCTCGTGAAGCAGAGTTTGTCTCCCTGAGTGTTTCTCCCCAGTGAGCATAAGGATTCTGCCTGAGGTTGTTCACCTGGTTTCTAAGCTTGAGAAAGTTTTTAAGATGATTAATATTGCTAATTCACCATAAATGTGTTGTAAAATATGTGCTTCATTCTGAAGCTCTTTGAAGAATGCTTGCATGCTGCATGAAACATTATCACAAAGGATAGCTAAGTAAAATACAGCTCTAAGAACATCTAAATGTACACAAAATTGAGAACACAATTAGAGTTTGGGTGTCACAGAGCCAAGTAAAGGTGTTACACTCTGTCTGGATTTGCACTTAGAGTGATCCACTTTGAAAACATTGCAGCAGGCTTCATTCATACTAGAAAAAGTGAACTTCAGTTCCCTTATCTAAATGAGCCTGTCTATAGCATAAGTTAAATGCATATTTACATGATTTTTATTGTATGAGTAAGTAATGGTGACCACTGTGTTAAAGATGATTCTACAAAGAAATTTTGTGGCTGAAATCTGTTAAAAACCAGCTGTGGTACTAAAGAAAGAATGTCAGTACTTGGATGTGTGTAAGGAGTCTTGGTGGTTCACCTTCTGAGAGCAGTTAAGAAATCAGCTGAGAATCACTTATTAATTCTTTAAGATAAAACTACTACAGTTTACCTGAATGTAATCATATCCTAATTGCTTATTCATTCAAGCAGTCCTCTTTTAATCAACTGCTCATGAGTATAAAACAAGCAGGGAGTTTACCTGAGGATTTCAAAATGCATTTTCATGTTGCTGCTAAGAGAGGAATACTCAAAAACAGTTTGGCCTTTTCTTTTTCTTTTTGCCATCAGTGAGCTGAGTAGTCATCAAAAGTTTCTTCTAAAATGTAGGGGGGATTTAAATACACCTTTTTAAAAAAGAGGGGAAATATAAAAAAAGGCATAAATGGCTTGGTTTTAATAAACATTTAAATATAAATATACTTTATGTTTTATGTTGCATTACCTTCTGAGTTTTGTTTCCAGAGTAGAAAGTTCTAAATAGGAGCAGAAAATTTCGTTTAAATTATCTTTTTGACTGGCTAATTACTATTCATAGATAATTGACTGAATAAAATAGTGTTGCTTTTTCTTTCCAAACTGACATAACAGGCATCATCCCAACCTTTTCATCCCTATTAGATGTCCAGATCACATCCTTCTGCTTATACTAAGGCCTCTTCTCAGAAAGAAAAAAATTAGTTTATATATCCAGCCAAATTCCCTTTCCATCTGGGCTGGGAGGCTCCATCTGCAGACTGCTCCTATCAGTTACATCAGTAAATGGGGAGGACTTACGGAGAGCTCTGCTTAGGAGCAGATGGTGTTCCAACTTCTAAAAAATGCCCCTAAAGTGCTTTAGGCAAGGAGTACCCATTGATCTCTCTTGGAAATACTTTAGTAAAGTGTTCCGTTTCTTCAAATGCCTTTGGCTTCTGTGTAGAATAATTGTCCTATTCTCTTGAGTAGGAATTACCAGCAAAGGGAAAGCCATGCCCTTTACAGGAAAAAATGGAGGCAAATTCTGTGTTGTTAAATATTTGCATATAAACACCAGGGATGAAGAAGTCAACCTGACACAAGTTATCTGAGCACTCACTGATTTAGGAATGTCTGAGGACTCTCTTCAAAACTAATGGAAGTGTCTTTGGCAAGTTCATGAATACAGCACCTACCCCAGTAAAATCCTTGCACTCCTGGGTGCCAGGGTAAGCAATGTTTTGTCTGGGAAGTACCAAAGCACAAAATACTTTGCAGAATTAATAAAGAGAAGCTTATCCAACTCTTGGAGGGCTGATGCTGATGGTCTTCCATTATTCACCTGCTAATGTTCTGGACTGAAGTAGGACCCCACACAAAGATAGCTGGCAGCAGAGCACAGATGCTCAACCAGAAGACATTCCAGGTAAGAATTAAGTAACCCCTTGTGAATTATACTTGGATGATGTTCTTAGTAAGCAGAAAATCAGAAGCATGTTACATATTGATGCTTAGAATTTGCTCTCTGTTTTTCTGCATGTATGTCAGAAATGGTGTGTCTTTAGTTGTGCTGAAGCAAGCCTGGGGTGTGTGTTCATGATGAACCTTAGGGTACCCACAAGAGTGAACCTTGGTGCTCACACAGGAGCTGCCTGTGGGCATTGTGATGTACTGTGAGCAGCAGTCATATATTTACTTTAAAAAGTCCTGGTTTTCCTGCCTATATTTAGTTCCTTTGGGGAGGAAAACATTTCATTTTCAACAGATGTGTTTCATTCTGTTCCTTCTTTCCTGAGAGGATGCACAGGAATGAAACTTAACCATAGAGGAGTGAAGCCAGCTACCAGATTGATTTATATTTTTCTGGCTATTGCTGTGATGTGTATAGCTAAAGTCATAGGGAAGGGGGAACCTTTTTGCAAACCTTGTCTAGTATAAACTAGAGAAGATTGTGTGTCTGTTCTGGACTAGAGTCTCCTAGGCAAACCCTCTAAAAGGGGCTGAAGGAGAAGGAAAAGGTCTCCCTCCATTGAAAGACAGGACATCTGTGAAAGCCATACTAACATGTGTGGCACATCTGGGCCTGCTCCCCCAGTTTTTGTAGGTCCCCACCCAGCTGTAACTTTGGGCCCTTTCCAGCCCCAGTGGAGAAGAATTCTCCATCTGACCTAGGCAGCCTGAGATCCACACCAAGCCTGCCCATCCTCCCCTCTGTGGGGCAGGCAGGTGCTGGATGTGCCCTGGGGCTGCAGGGACACACTCCCCAGGCAGCAGCGGGATTTGCTTGGGGCACAGTCTCTCCTCAGGTGCTGACTCAGTTTCCTGGAATAAGATAGGAAAGAGATCACTGGTTCTGTTACTGTTCGTATTATAAACTCTCAAAGAGTTACTGTTTCATGGGTGTCTTAAACAGCTGATTTCATGTCTTTTTTTGCATTGTTTGCTGCTATTTCTGGGAATTCCTCAAAATATGTAGCTGTCAACATCTGCCACTGCTGTTCTAATTTACTGGAAAGAGACTGTAAACTTGAACTAATGCATGTTCTTACCATGTATTATGCATGATAGCATGTAACACATTTTATTCTCCACTATAATAAATAATGTAAGTTTTGTGTAAACTCAGTTCAAGCAGCAGAAGTAGTACTTTTTCTCTTATCATGTTGCCCAGAGCACTTTGCTGGAGCTCTGTAAATGCCATTAGCAGCTGGCAGCAAATAAACCGTTGAAACCAGTCAGGAAATAATTACTAAATTTGACATTTTTCACTGAAATATCAGAAATAGTTCAGCTTGCTTTAGTGAACCTACTCTGGCACTCACAATCACAATTCCATGTTCTATTCTGAGGAAATCTCACATCCCAAGTGTAACTTGGGAATGACTTTTTTGACACAGATGTTGTTAAGAGGTTAGGAGGGCAGTGATCCCAAAGTTTTTTTATTTACGGGAGTATCTCTTTAATGGGAATTGAACATGTAGAAGATTGGCTAAGATGCCTGCAGAGTTTTTAATAATTTTGCTACTGAAAATAATATATCTGAAGATGGTTGGAGGAAAATCAAATTGTGTGCTCACTGCTCTTTTGGCTGATCACCTGCACCTCCTCTTACACAGACACTGCAAACACATTGAGTGTCTGCAAACACAGGGGGTGTCTGTAGGGAAGGTCCCTGTTTTGTCAGGTAGGGGCAAGTAAGAACAACTAAGACTAATCTACATGGTAAATACAGCTTATAGTACTTGTTGGTTAATGTTTGTTCTGTATATTTCCAAAGCCTGTGTCTGTGTTAACAAAGAATTAGCTTAGCTGGATGGCATCTGTAGCCTGAAACTGTTGGTGCTAAGGACCTGATCTCCACACTTATCTCTAGTTTGATCCCAGGGGCTGAATGCCACTAGTGATTGGAGCACATCCTTTGCATCCATCCAGAAGGAATCTAGTGCACATGCTCAGGAACTCTCCACCATGCAAACTAAAGCTCATTAAGTGAGGCCACTGTACTGCACTGTCCCACAGGAAAGTGGAATTCCTGCTAAACCATCTTACAGCTCAGGCTTTGTAAGGGTATTTTTTTCCATGGGTATTTTTCTTTCAAATTTGAGATCTGATTCCTCCTATCACCGTGGGAATCAAGGGCTCCTGATTCTTCCTAAATTTACCATCCAAATGTAATTTGGATTAAATCCATTAATCAGGAGTGTGATATAGGACAAAGTGATCCAATATGGGTACAGCATGGTAAGTGCTTTCTTTGATGAAGAGTTAATGTGATTCTGCTCATGGATGTAATTTTATCCTGAACATGCTGGGTGCTTGCTAATGCATGCATTGTTTTTATGTACTGCAAGACATATAAAAATTCCCTTTATCATTTCCCAGGGTAATTTTGTTCTTGTGGCCTTCCAGTTGTATCTGTATATGTGTGCATATATGCATCTATATACAGTGTGCAAGCATTCTTCTGTTCTTAGAAAGTTGCTACTATATGCTGCTAACATAAACTTTTTTAGGTGGTTCATGTTACACAGTTTGTTACTTGTATTCTTTGGTTGCCTTTTGTAATGCTGACAAGTGTATTGATAGCAGATACCACTGTAGACTAAGAAAAACTTTCATACCCTTTATACTTAACTTTATATGTTTTGCCATGTGTTTTTTGCTATATGTTACTTAGTTTTTGCTCCCATTTGGAGAATGTGCTTCTGTGTATTTGCAAAATTGTGCCTGGATTATTTTAAAACGTAAATAAATGTATACAATTTTCCAATTGTCTGCCATAATTTATGCATGATTTTGTGCAAAACACTTTTATTCTTGTTTATGTATACACCACTATAATAATATCTGTCAGTTCACTGAACCCAAGGAGACAAAGATATTTTTTCTCATAAATGTTGGAATAAATTATATATATAATATATATATTTATAAAATCATTAGAAATTATAATATTATGATATGATGATATGATTTGAGATGATAATATGAAAATAATAATATTTATAAAATCATTAGAAATTGTAAATCAGCCGTACACAGTTTAAAGACATTTTGAGGCATCTGCCCTACAAATATTCACTAATGCTGGGTAAACTCAGCCACAAAACCTACACTCATGATTGTATTTCTGTATGTAAAAACACACTGCAGGCACAAATACACGTTGTGGAAAAGGTCCATTGGTCCTGGTCATAAAGGGCACGTCCTTGCCAGAGCGTAGATGTCTCGGGGGTGAAGCCACTGAAAGCTCAGGAGTGGACACTGAGCACATGCTTGAGAGCTGTGTAAGTTAGAACATGGGGGAGAGATCACATTTCAGGAAAAGGTGCCAACCTCTACTTGCTGACAGGAGTGTGAAGGGGACCTACATAACTTTTGTTCCCCACTGGACCCCATGGTGCTAAGGGAGGATGGGGACTAGAACTCATTCAGCCTCTGGTCTCTGACTTTGCTATTTTCCTGTTCCCAGCTAAGAACATGGTTAACAAGCAACAGCTTTGATCTATAAATCTTAACTTGGTCTGTATGTGCTGAAGTAAACATATGTAGAGTAGCTGGGTTTGTGAAAGGACTGGAGATTCTGGGTTTATCTGTCAGCACTGGCATATGTAATGCAGCAGCTGTTAGCACCTAATTTTGGGCCAGATTCTGGTATATACCACTTAGAACTGGGCTATATTTTGTCAGCTACCAGGAAATGAAAAAAGTATTTCTGTGATAAGGATAAGACTAAATAAAGGGAAGAAATGCTTTTCACATGCTCAGTTTTGAGGGTCCTTCAAGGCTGATATGCTGCCAAGGGGCTTGTTAAGAATTTGTGTGTTACTTTTTCAGGCATACTCTGCATTAATCTTAATGTTCACTTCAGAACCATTACAATGTGAGCTCTGAATGCATATTAGTAACATGATGTAATATGGATTCCTTTCATCCTTTTTCCATGTAGGATGGTTGGATATATTACTCTTGAAGTACAACCAGACATGATAGTAGTGACATGGAATGTGAATGTGAGTTTATTTTACTGTTTGTCATAGGACCAGATAATCGAGTTAAAAAATAGTTTAATTGTTGAATTAGCCCTCTTAGAGCTTTCAAACCCCCATAGAATAGTCAGCTAAACTCCTGAGCTTTTGCTCCTGTGGCCTTACATTTGGATCTTATTTTATCAGTTTACACCAAATCACCCAGTAATACTTTGTCAACAGTCTCAGTGATATTTTCTTTTTATTACCAATTTCTTCCATAATGACTGAGTCTTCTGTGAACCTTTGTGTTTTCTTCCCTCTAAATTACTGATAAAATTGTGAACTAGTGTATGCCCAGAAAGCTATCCCAGCAGAACACCTATTCTATGATCATTCCCCATTTAAATTGCCATTTTGAAATGTCAGTTAACCAGTTTTCCATTCCTTTAATGTGAGACATGTCAATTTTGTATTATCATGTTTTCATAACTCAAATGTCATGGATACCACATCAAATGTCATATAGAATCCAAGTGCATCAACAGTGTTGTCTTTCACTTGTACTCACAATTGGAAAAAAAGCCAGCAAATGTGTTTGACAGTATCTGTTTTCCATATTGCACTTAGATTGACATTTAGCATATTTCTCCTCTTTAATTAGTTAGTAATTGAGTCCCCTGTCAGCCATTCCATTACTTTACTCCAGATCAATTTTAGACTGACAGGACTGTAATTATCTAGGTCATTAAGTTTATCCTTCTTAAATATTAACACAACATACGTTTTCTTCGAGCTTTCTGGAACATTCCCAATTGTTCCAAGACTTAGCAAAAAGCAGTAATAATAATTGTGGAGATTCTGCAGTCAGCTCTTGAAAAACTCATGGATACAAGTTACTTGAAGTTTCCTACACAAGTGTTTCTTATTTTTCTTACTTCAGTAACTTCCATTTAATTTTTTCCTTTTTTTTTTTCTTGTTGCCTGGTAGTTTATCATCTTCATAGAGTATCATCAATTGTCTGTCTTTTCCTTAAATACTGAACACAAATATTGAACACTTCTTTCTTGTCTCCATTACTCTTAACAAATCTTCCACTTCAATCTGATAAAGAATGGTACCATTGTCAGGATTCCTAATGATTTTGAAAAATATTGTCCTTAATTCTCTGGACATAAATTTCTCCTTACAACTTGGCTACATTTACTGGAAGAATTATATATGTAATGCCTTAGTTCTACTCTATATTCAGTGTTATTAACCTTCTTTTTTCATTTCATTGATTTACAATTAAGTAGAGGTTTTCATTAACCCTTTGATCTAGATAATTTTTTAACACATACAACTTTCTGTCCTGATTTTTTAACTAATAAACATTTCCATTTTCCAGTTATTGAACTATTTTCCCTCTGAGCTGATTCTCCTTTTCCATAATTTTCAGGTTGGTAAAAAGACTGTACCATCCATATAACTGTGGGCTTCATTCTCTTTCTGCCCAGAAAGAGCAATCAAGTTATCATCATAGCCACTAATATTAATTTACTTCTCTGACCAAATGCCTCTGATAATTTTTCATTATTTCTGAGATGCTGTCTGACATAAAATGCTCATTTTTGGAGAGTTCTCCATTTTGGTTTAAGAAACACTCATATAGAATGTTCAATAATTCAGCAGAGGTACTGGCATCATGAACCTTCGGGCAGATGTTGGGCAGGCTGCTGTCTCAGATGATTATGCAGCCTTTTTGCTCCTACACATTACAGAAGATGGAAAGGCATCCAGTCTTCCTGCTGTCTTCTATGATTTGGTGATTTGCAGACAGCAGCTACTATCCCATCTAGTGTTTTATCTGTTAGAGTTTTGATCCATTGCATTCACATCATTTGCTTCTGAGCTGCCAGTGTCCTGAAAACAGACTGTGGCTCTTTTACTGTGAAGTGCCACTCTTCTTCTCCCTCTCTCTACTTGATCTTTCCAAAAATAGGTAATAACCATTGATTTTAATGTTTCAGTTAAGCAGTTCTTCCCATGTAATTTCAGTAATACCTGCTGCACTGAATTTATAAATATGTAATTTTAATTACTTTCTTTTTTTTACCCAGACTATCTGGTATTGTTTTATAGAAAAACTACTATTTTTGCATTCTTCATTAATTTTGGTTTTGCCATCTTAATTTCATCCTGAAAGACTAAGGTTTTTTGGTTGGATTTAGGGTTTTTTTTAATCAGTTTCTCTTTCAGTACTTATTTTTTATCCTCTTTCCTGGCAGGCTGTTTGCCTTTCTACAGAACAGGAGACCACCTAAATGGTGCCATCCTTTCACCTGCATCAAAAGACAGATGCTCCATGTTCAGAATCTTTTTTCCCAGAATCTTTTTTCTTCCTTCATTCACCAGCCAAGGATAATATCCTGGAGGATCACACAGACATTCTTCTTCCTAAACAATGTCCGGGGTTCCCTGACCTTGTCTGAGATCTGAGAC
This sequence comes from Setophaga petechia, assembly GCA_024362935.1. Taxonomy (NCBI): domain Eukaryota; kingdom Metazoa; phylum Chordata; class Aves; order Passeriformes; family Parulidae; genus Setophaga; species Setophaga petechia. The sequence goes on from JANCRA010000006.1 coordinate 12,009,202, forward strand.
AATCCCTATGCAGCAGAGCCACTGATGCATACAGTCTTTCCAATCATCTTTACTCTCCAGCCTTTTCCCCAAATTGGTTGGGCTACACATGGTCCCTAACTGTCCTTTTTTTGAAAACACTTCTGCCTCTGGAGAATTCTGGGACATGGGTGGGAGTGAACTGGAGATGGAGGGAAGCTGTCTGTTCAAAGGGAAGTGTAGGCTGTGCTAACACATCTGCTCGGGCCCTTCTGTTTGTTGTTCACAGAGTAACCAGGCCTCTGGGGGCTGCTCAGTCCCTGGCTAGCAGCTCCCATCTCTCCTCAGGACTGGCAGAATTTGGGAACTAGGGAGTCTGGGTTCTGAGACTATGTGTAAAGTGAGCAAAGGAACTGTCAAAAATGAAACATTAAGATTTGGCTTGTTTTGTCAAATTGATCCAAATCTGCATCTTTGTATGGGGGATTTAAATTGCAATTGCCTTGCACTCTTCACTGGCAAAAGGAAAACATTCTTCCAGAGAATTTGTGATTAACTCTTCTCCTGTCCAGAGGAGAGCTATCTAAATTAATTGTCTTTGACAGGTGAGGTCTGTCCTCATTTTGGTACAGGAGATAAGGTACTGGTTACGACACAACTGGGTAGATTTGCACAGCTTTTTAATTACAACAAAAGCACTTATCACAAATGTCTTGTAAACTGAATGTCAACAGTGCTTGGATTGCAGCTGTCTGGCCTTGGGGTTTGACAGCTTCCCTCTTTAGTACATGATGAAACATTATCCTGCATTCTGTGACCAACGTTGCCTTCAGCCTGTTTTTATAGTGCCTTATAGTTCATGAAGCTCTACTGCATAGGCCTTAAAATAATGCAAATCAGATCAGTTTGGTCTCACGTTGCCTTTTTTGTCAGCACTCAAGAAAAGATGCTCAGTTCATTGATCTGACACACTTCAAGTTGCATTCTTCATCATCTTAGTGCCCTGATTGATGAAAGACACTTGATGTATGGTGATGTCACCCACTAAAAAGTCTGATTGCTGCCTTGTCCTGTGTAAGAATTCTGTAGAACTAGGAAAGGAGCTAAGCAAATGCTTCCCCTGAACATACTGTATAGAAACCAAAAATCTTCCAGCACCTATTTTGCAGGATAAATCCACATGGTACAGTACAAGCCCCATGCCATGCAGAGATAATCCTCTTGGGTCTGAATGAACAAAATGTGCCTGCATACAAATGGCAAACCATTTGTTACGTTTTTGCAAGGAGAAACATGAAAAAAATCTGTCAGAGCACAGCCTTGTAGCTCCTGGTTTCTCTGGCCTGTGCTGGGAACAGCAGGTTGAGTTACTTGGAATTGTGAATCACTTGGTATTGTGTTGATTAATTCACACCCTCACATACACACACGAAATGGCATGGTAAAAATGTCATACACTAAAAGATCAAATCACTGTCATGTACTTTTTTTTTTTTTCTACAAGTGTTGTGGAAGGAAGGGGAGATGGCAGAGTTTATACTCGCACAGCTGGCTGGAAGCTGTATACAGTAAGCACCCTGTGAACATCAAGAGATTGTGAAGGGAATTATTATGAACACTATAATGATTTTATTTTTTGTCATTTCTTCATGCTATCTTGAAAAAGATCAGTTATTTTCATCAGCACCTCAAAGATTCTTCCCCAAAAATGTACAAAGCAGACTGACAAAGAGTTTTTTAAAGTGGTTTCTATTGCATGAAAAGAAGCAGTGGGAATTTAAGAAGGGCAGAGAAAAGAGTGAATATTTAAACTAAGGACATTGAGACCTAAAATTCCAGCACTTTATGTACTGTACTTCTCACTGGTATCAATGGGAGCACATACTTAAAGCTTAGCACAGGATTCAGGGATTCTTTCATATCTGCAAATGACATAGAAAAAAAAAAAAAAGAGGGCAGTCTTTTTCTAGTGTGAAGCCTTTGTTTTATCCTTCATGATACTTGAAATGGCAACCAGCTTTAGTGATGGTTCAAGTGTCAGAATTCACTTTCCCCCCATCCAAAAGAGGATGAGGGAGTCAAACTGCACCATTTTTTTAAGGGCAGCCTTGCAGTCCTTAGGAGTTTTAAAATGTGGAAAGTACTGTATTAATTTGAGTGTATCAGTGGTGAATGGGATAATTTAACAGCACCTTCCCCTCTCAAGTATTTCTTTTCTTGAATAGATCATTATACAGGAAGCGTTGAGGATACAAACCTTGAATCATGAAAGCATGTGTATATGCTGAAAAGGTATTACAATGAATTATAAGCTCTGGTAATAGTTTAGAATCCAAAGGGCTGGTGACCTTTGCTTTTAAAAACATGCTTTAAATGTTATCATTCTACAACACCGTCTTCTCTACTCTATCTTCTAAATGCTTTTGGACACACAGACCATGGGATTAATTATATACTGCAAGCAACAATTCATGAATATTTAACACACTCATTTATACTTAATGAATAAATTTGCATTTTGACAGTGTTATTTAATGTGGTTTAAGGAAAAACTGCTCATTACCTTTCAATTTTGTAGATTAGGAGAATGTAATTGGAATGATAAGGTAGGAGAGAGGCTGCGTGATTGTTTCACGCGGTTTGTTCCCACAGGTTTTTGATCACAACGGCTCCGTTTGGTTTGTTCGGGGGAAGTTTGTCTGTCTCGGTTACTTCATCCCGCTCCCTTCGGGGAGGCTGGAGCAGCGCTGGGCTGAGCTGGGAGGCAGCCCGGGCCGGTCAGAGGGCTCTGGGCAGGGCATTCCCGGACCGAGAGCCGAGGGAAAAGCGCTGGGCTGAGCTGGGAGGCAGCCCGGGCCGGTCAGAGGGCTCTGGGCAGGGCATTCCCGGACCGAGAGCCGAGGGACAAGCGCTGGCCGGGGCGCTGCTGGGGGACAGAGGGTCCGTGGCACAGGGCAGACACAGCCTTGTGGCGGTGCCCGGGGGCTGCCGGAGGCTGCTCTGGAGAGCGCTTGCAGCGCCCGTGCCCAGCTCGGTGTGAGCGGCTGCCGGCCCGTTGCCCCGGGAGAGCTGTCCTGGGCGGGGCAGGGCCGGGCAGGTGGTGCCGGTGGTGCCGGGCCCCGGGCTTGCCCTGCCCTGCCCGCAGCCGCCCGGCCCCACAGCCCCGGTAGGAGCCGCAGGGCTCGGGGCTCAGCTCGTGCCACGTTGCACGAGGTTTTGTTGAGTTGGGTTCTTCCCCAGAAGGCTTGGTCCTTTTGAGAACGCTGTGTAAAAAGAAACAAACAAACAACCCCAGCCCCCCCAAACCCGCTGTTCATCGTGCAACGAGACCTCGGAACAGACCTGTGTACGTTTCAGCAGTTAGTTCAAAAGGAGGAGGAGGTAAAAATATATATTATTTTTTTCCTTTTGTATTCTTAATTTTTAAGCCTATCTCATGATTTGCAGGAAGGGGAAGCAGTGAGGAGGAGAGACAACTTGCTTTGGTTTTGTTTTCTGTCAGCAGTCCTGATATGAAGACTCTGTCTCATTTAAATGTCATGGATTTTCCCCCTTTATTTTAATGGGGCTAACTACAAAACCTTTGTACTTGGTATCTTTGCTTTGCCTTTTAAGCATGTATTTAATCAACTCAAATGTTTCCTTAGGCATAGAGATACTAAAAAGATTTCTTAGCTAGTACTAATTAAAAGAATCTAAAATAATCAGAAGTTAAAAAAGAATTTCCCAGGACTTGGTCTTGTATGTTTCTGTATCTGGACAGCAATAGAAGAAAATGTCCCCAGGTTCCTAGTCTATAATACCAAGGGTTGATTTTGTAGAACAGTTTTTTAAATGGGTTAGAATTTGCTTCTTTAACAAAGTATACGCATTGTTTCTGTTTGTCATTTTGAAGTGCCATATGGTGGCAGATACTAATCCACAATATATTGCCACAGTTCTCTCTGATCTCTCTTGAAAAAAACGTAATTACACAAATGGAGACTTGACCTTTTATTCAGATTTAATGGGCTGTTTTCTAGGCACATGTCTAACAAAGAGAATTGCATTAAATGTTATTTTTTAAGTTGGCTATATACATCTTGTCTGGGAAGGGAAAAATCTTCAGGCCAGAATTGGGTTGTTCACAAACTCCCCATTCAGCACACAGAATAATGACATCTTGATTCTCACAAGGAGGCTCTAGAAATAACTTTGATGTTAAGCAAAACAAAGATTTGAAATGTAAAAACTGTGTTGATATCCCTCTGCTCTGGGCAATGATGCATAAGCAAAGATAGCCCATCTCTGACATGCTGCTCATCCTGTGGGAATATCCCCACACAATATTAATAGAATGGAATGTACCAGATAAAGCTTGGATCTGCATTTTGGTGTTCTTTTCCCTTAAATTTTGTAAGACTTGAAATCTTAGATACTGCTTTGACTACATTCAGCAAGCTGAGAGCTCATGATTTGCACTCACATTCCCAAACTGCCTGGGCCTCCATCATGGTGCATCTCCTGATCAAGAATTATGTTTCAGTCTCTCAGTGACTTAATGCAATTATGGTTTTAATATATCAAAAGAATCTAAGCTCCTGGTGGGATATATGGGGCAAGTCTAGGTGGACTTCCTGTACACGTCTCATTTTTATTTAATAAAAAATGGAAAGGGTGTGTGCAGGCACAAGGTCAGGTGTTCCCCAGAGGAGGTGTGTGACCATTGCTGTTCCTGTGGCTGGTGCTGATGGGCTGTCACAGGCTGGCACGTGCAGGTACCACAAAGGACAACTGCAACACTGCCCATTCCTCCTGACTGGGAACAGGTTCTTTTCCTGCTTGGGAGGAGGGTTTGTAGCCCTGCTTAGAGGTTTTTTTGTTCCTATTTTGGTCACCAAAATGGTTGATAATGTTGACAATATGTGAACAATAGAACCTAAGTTCATTATTTTGCATAGTTTCTTTTTGATACATGCATTACCCTTTTGGTCTGGAATTTAGTAGCCCCCGAAACAGTTTTCTATCTGGAACACAGGATTGCTATCTTAGGATATTTCTGAGATACTCATTACTGAAAGTGTGTGTTGCTTGCCACCATTTTGATAAGGCAGGAAAGCAATAGAAGTCCTATCTTTAAAACTTGTCCCACTGGGAAATCTTGAGTTTGTGAATATGGTGGCTGATTATATGCATCACAAAACAAAAATGCATAATTGAACAGCAGCAACTGTCTAAAAATAATCTACTATTTCAAACAGTTGAAGGCTCCACTGTGACAAGTCACCAAGTATTTAAACTCTCTTCCCATCATTAGTCTACATGCTAGCTTGTTAAAGGCTGTTAGCTATGAATGCATGAAAGAATCCTCTTTACTCTTCCCATGTCCTGCATTTTAGTATGCCTAGAGTCATGTTTGATGGGACACAACAGGCACTAGATCAGATGTCATCAGGCCCCCATATAGCTGTTTGGTTTACTTTTTTTCCCCTCAGTATTAAAGGTTTAAAACTTCTGGGAACAAAAAAGAAGGTTCAGGATACATTAGGCTTGACTTTTGACTTTGGTGACTCAAATTTACTTGCATAATTTAACTCAATAATGTTTTGCTTGATGATATATGTGAACTGGGAAATGAACAAGTAAGAAATCTATAACTTTTTTTCTGAATTTTACTTATTAAATTTACTTATTTCTGTTGAAAAAATTTTTCAGTTGTATTCAGATGTTAGGAAACCCATATATGATGTTTGCTTTGGATTTTACAAAGCAGAGCTACTCACATCCAAGTTATGAAAAATTAGTACATTTATAATTTGTAATGTGTAAGGAATAGTGAACATCCAACTTGCTGGCTATAGGAATCAAGCCTGGGGGCATATTTAATTGACTCAGAGTCAGACATATTTCTCCTGTGGGCAGAGAGATAACTTTTCTGAGACACAGAAGTCTCTCTCATTTGTATCTTGTGCCAAGGATCTTTAAGCCTCATGAAAACCTTCCTCTCTGGAGCATTCTTCCTTCTACTACTGTATTTCCTCTTAACAAGGTATTGCTCTTCTGCTGTTAATGTTAATGAGAGTACTAAAATCTCTTAATAGGAAAATGTTTGAATTAATAAAGACAGTGCCTTTGCTATTCAGGATCAGCCTGATTCCTTGTGCAGAGATTTCTATGGACAGTTTTACAAATGCCTGTATTTGGCCTGGCCAGGGCTCTCTGGAAACTACAATTTCAGGGAGCAGCATAAATACTCTAGTCAGTCTACCTGGGAAGATAACACAGTAAAATTTTTTACCAGTATATTATCTCAATCTAAAAATGTTGACACCTGAACAGAGCAAGTGCTGCTACGTTCATTTATAATGAATTAACTAGGCTTGCCTGAGCTTTTGAAGGTTATGTGACTGCATTTATTGATCTCATTTCACTGATATCAATAAGAGCTGGTTTCTTGTTACCCCATAAGGCCATTCATGCCATTGTCTCCCAGATTCATTTGAAGCTTTTTCTTTGATCTAGAAAGGTAAAAAATCTGCATGAATCCTTAGAAGAAGCTCTGTCTGATATGGTTGCTCTGTTTATTGTCAGTGAAGGGACATAAGCCATAGCCCTATCACTAGCTCTGGGAGAAATGAAGTCTGGGTAGCAGTGGATTTGTCCTTAATGGTCTGCATTTCTCCATTGATTTTGCTCCACATTCCCCATGTCCCTTAAAACCCTCATGCACTATGATATCCCTGTGTCTTCTGTCTTTTTCCACATGCCTCTCTTGCCTGTCCCATATGTATTTCCAGAGAGATTTTCCATAGTGGTAACTGAAGTTAAGGTGGCTTCAGAGCTCCCTCACATATTCTTTATCACCTTTTTTCCTGTCTGGTGGTCCAAAGAAAACATACTTTGGCTGGTTTAAAGTTATGTGTAGACTTCTAGTCCCGATAATAAATGTGTACTCACTCACTGTTTGCTGCTTCTTCCCTCTGAGCAAACTGAACAAAAAGAGACAATTTAAACTTCTCCTGCCTTTCCTTCATTTAAAGTTCTAGCAGGGGCTCTCTCCTATTATCTGACTGTTGAGCTCCATGAAACTCATGCTTATATTTGAGACCTTTGTTTTTCTGTGAAATTAGTTTCAAATTACACAGTGAAATCCAAAATTACTTAATGGAAGTAGACAGGCATGCAAACAAGCAGTGTGTCTGTGATAACATGAGCTTTGTTTGCATTGGGACATTAGGCTTACACAAAAATAAGTGGGAAGATGAAGGCAGTGATTTATTATTCCAGTGGACACCTTTGCTAACTTTCAGGACCAGTTATGAGGCAGATTCTTGGCTTCCCTTTTGGTCCCTGACACGGATGGGCTGAGGGGAGGCAGCAGTGAAACCGTTGGAGGGTTTATCACATTTTGTGTCTCTTTCATCCTGTTTGATCGTATGACAGGTGTCAGTCATTTGTTTTTTAAGAGGTTGTCTTGGCACCTGGAGAACTGAAGTTGCCTGTGTTTGTTTTATGTGTTAGTACTAGAAAAATAAATCAGAGGTAAGAACAGAAGCAAAGTATGCAGGGAGACATTGTGTGGCAGAAAACTATGGGAAGAGATTTGGAGAGGTCTGGATTGCCAGCTGATGGGGAGGAGAGGAAAGAAAAGAGCAGCCTGACCTTTCTGTGGTGCCCTTCTAAGAGGTCAGAGGAATGAAACAATAATGGCAGCCTTCCATCTCGAAAAGGGCAGCAGGAAGAGAAGGGCAGCAGCAGAACTCAGCTACTGCTGTATAGTCGATTAACATTTGCTGCTCACAATCCCATCATTTTTCACTGAGTAGGAGCCAGGATAAAAGCAATCCTACTCAGTGTCCATTTCCCAAAGTGAAATCTAATTAGTCAAATGCTTAAAAGTTAATGAAGAATACTCAATGTCAGAAAATATGTTCTAGTGTAAGTGCAGCCCTCTCATGCAAGCCCTGGTGCAGTTGTGAGCTCGGATGATGTAAATAACACCTCAGTGCCAGTGCTGCAACAGGCCATGGAGATGGCCCTTGGCAAAGGGCCACGAGGATGCTGTGCAAACACATCCAGTGATCTCTTTAGGGGCTCAGCTCCAGTGTTAATGGAGGCTCCCCATAGATACATACATGAAAGGATCTCCTGGAGTTTGTGTGTCACCCACATCTGTAACTGCAGCATGCTGGACAATAAACCAGAGAGAAGGTGTTTTATCTGGGCATGTGGGATGCATGCACTGCTTTGCTTTAGGACTGCTGCTCACACATAGGTGCAATCTAGCTTGAAATGCTTACCCAAGAAATCAGGGAAAAAAAAACCTGAGAAGTGTCTGATGAGTTTCAGATATCACTGGAGTTCCTGAGTTGTCCAGGTGAAAGTGCATTTATTTGACAGGTAAATACTTGATGCTTGAATACAGAAGTTGGAATATTACATTTTGAGGGCTCTAATATCTCCAGATGAAAATTTCTGCTACAGGACTAAAATTCAATATTATGTAATATAATATTTTGCCTCTACACAGTGAAATTTCAGCACATTCATCTCTGGAAGAGTTTCCAGGAATTATGCTTCTCCAGGAGATGCATCAGAAATGAAAAAAAAAAAAAAAAAGTCTTTGAATCAGACAAAGGAAAACCTGTTAAAAAGAAGTATTGGGTGCAATAGTTCCACAGGGAACAAGGCCAGATTGTGTGTGGGAGTACATCAGCATTGCTCCATTGAAGACAAATGGATGATCTGGATTGAATGTTGAGTCCTACAGGGATCTCAGGTAATTTCTTTCTGAGCCTCTGTTCTTCTGGCTGAAAACTGGTCGATTGCACCTTAACAGAATCTAAGTATTGTAATTTCAAATGTGTCCTCTTCTTACAATAAATACGCATGAAAATTAATTTCAAACTCTGGTTTGTCAAGATCTAAATACAAGTAATATCCAGCTAGGATACAGGCAAAGCACAAAGCCTTTTCTCATTATATAGTTATCAGAAGCACTCTAAAATACTACAGTAGGAAAGACTTTTTTTGCTATTTTGATCTATGAGTAATTATATAAAATAGAAGGGTTTTTTTAGAGGGAGCCACAGAATGATAATTCTGTGATTTGAAGAGAAAGGAACAAAAGGTTGCAGTTGGAAAAATTATATTTTTTCTTGAAGAAAAATCAACTTCCAGCAAAGGAGCTAGATGTGATTAAAAAAAGGTATAAAAGTGATCCCTAAAGAGTGAAAAGTAGAAACTGTTCAAAGAGGTGGCTGAAATGTAGTGAAAGAATCAACTACCAGGCCTCTCTGGAGGAGTTACTCATAGCAAAGTGCTGAGGAAAAATGAGTATACTTGAGACTTGATGTGTAGTATGTATTCAGGCTCAGATAAATATTCACATTTCACAGTCTTTGCAAGAGTAGCTCCTGTGAATATTTTAATATTAACCTGGTGATCACCTGCAAAAGCTGTCACTGTATTTCCTACTCTCTGTACTGGGTTGTTTTGGTTTGGCTTTTTATTGGCAGCTGTGGTTAGCGTGAAAATCCTGGTGAATTAATTAGGAAATACTTCCTACTTCAAATATGGTTGAGTGAATTTGCCACTTTGAGAGAATTGTAGGACTGATTTTGATTCAAATTTAATACCTTTTTACCTAAGTAGTGCATAGGAATCAGATCATCTGCTGTGAGGAGGAGTCTGAGAAGGGTTTGGTGAGATAACAAAATTCAGATGTTTGCATTCCCACCAGTACTTCACCCCAGTGCCAGCTCCTGTATCTTTGAAAGGCTTCCACTGCCATGTTTTGCCACAAGAAGTGGTCCTGGTGCTGGGCCAGCAGTGAGCAGGGATTTGGGCACGTTGTGGAAACTTAAAGCAGCACAGAAGGACCCCCTGCTGCTCTCAGGTGAACTAAATAGGAGCAGGATTAAGCCTCCTATGGATGGCTGCAGATGCTCCTTCATGTCTGAACACCTAACAATTTTTATAAGGTACCTGAGGAGCATTAATGCTAGGTCTGTGATTTTGGATGGAAAACCAGTTTGAAAGCTTTCAGAAATCATCGAAGAGTTAAAAGATAGGAGATTCCCTTTCTCCCTTTTGGGGGGTTCTGGAGAAGTATGTAAGTACTGCAGCTGCCTTATGTTAGACTGGTTTAGCTAAGAAAACAAGATTCCTGAACCCATTTTTAGTTTTAAAGATTTTGTCATGTTTGGGTTTTTTCTTTCGTGTATGTCTTAATGGCACAGTTTACAAAGATTGGTGGAACACTAGTTACAGTCACCTGAAGTTGACAGCATTTCTGCTGTACAAAGAAACTCTGTGGACTTCATTTGGGACTTTTGTCTTGGCTGGTCAAATATTTTGAACAGTTTTTATCATTTGGATGAGATATGAAATTAGGAAAGAAGCAACTCATTGGCTCAATGTGGCCACTTTTAATTCTTGAAACCAGGTCCCTCCCATAAATCAGGTAAATATATTTTATTAGTACCTTTGTTGTTAAGATGTTGATATTTCTGTGGCTTCCCCATGGACTTTTTAGTGAGTATTTAATGTTTGAATGGTGTGAATGGATGTCTAATCACGTGGTATTATTCCTGTTCCTTGAGTGGATGCCCACAATGCTTTTAATCAGAAAATGAGTTTTGGTAGAGCCTGTTAGGCAATTACTGCCTAAAAACAAGAGGAGAGATGGCTCAGTGAAGGGGAAGGGCACAATATTCTGTTTGTGTTCCTGAATATTGCACATGAAACAGCAAGGACTGCCTGCCTAACTCACTGTTAGCTTTTAGTAGCTGTATTTAAGTTATCTTTAGCTTTTATCTCTTCAGTGCCCTTCCATGCTTCTCTTAGCCTTACTCTTTACAAAGAATTTCAGAGATGAAGGCATAAATTTTCTAACATAAGGTCTATTTGTGTGTGAATACACTTAGAGAGGGTCCATAAACACTGAAATGCTCTTCAGAAGATGAAAGCAAAAAACCATTTTTCCTTATCCTCGCTCTCTGAGGCAGGATGAGCACACTCAGAACAGCCATAACAAGGATACTTCTAAAAATTTTTAAGAACAGGTGATTAATTCATGAGGGCAGATTCTCAACTGGTGTAAACCACATATTTCATTCATTAATCTTGCTGTGCTGATTTTCACTGAGAACCATCTCCATAATTTTCAGAATATCATCCTACATGCTTCAGCCCAGAGTGCTGTCTCACAGGACGGTCAGATATGATGACAATGGATGTGGTATAAATAGGCAGAGACAGATCTCTGAAGGGATCATTTTGAAAGAGCCAGATGGCAACAACCACATTTAATTTTTTCCCAGTGTCACAAATATGCTTTGCAGTAGGGTTGTGCTTTTTCATTCCAAATGAACCCAACCAAAACCCCATGTATCTTTTTCCATGTATATTTCGGTTCCTCAGGGAGACATCTATGGGCACAATTATACAAAGTCCAAGCCTCATTTTGCTGATTTACCATCCAGGAAATGCAGTGACATAACCAGATTGCTTATAATTGTGGTTTTTTAATTGGCTTCCTGAAACATTAAAAAAGAAACAGTGAAAAGCACAGTTGCTGGTACAGGGTCCCATGCATACCACTGCTTTGCATGAATAAGCCTCTGATTAATTCTGAGATCCCTTAAACACATCTTAGTCATCCTAAAATCTAAAACCTTTTCCGTGTTCAAACATCCACATCACTGACTCAGTACTTTGCTCTTGATATTTCTTCCACTTCTCTGCCATTTTTTTCCTGTTCTATCTTCTATCAGGTGGTAGGAGTTCATACCTTCTCCTTGATAATTCTATGCATAGCAGACAATAGCTTTCAGATAAATAAAATGAGTTTCTCTTCCCTTAGCGTGTCTATAGCCAGCTGAAAACTTTTCTGTCTGCAGGGGAGGTGGCACTGTGCTATCCAGAGCAGGTGTTCTTTTGGTACCAAGCAGCACACTTGAGTCCAAAGATTCATTAACTGAGGTGTGAGCACGCTGTATAAAATTCTGGATTCTGGATTTTTAGTCTTCATAGCAGACGTGGGAACATACGTGTGCCTTTTCTGCCTTTGCCAAGTTTTTACTAATGATCATTAAGTACAGTTAGATTCAGCATTTTTCAGCCTCAGTCTTCATTGAGCATTTTTTACATAACAAGAATTGCTATTTATAATGTTACAATACAGAAGGGGAGAATTTCCAGAGGGCAGGTTCCCACTGAAGCATAGCTCCTGTTCAGAGGGGGAGGAGATAAACCCAGATTCCTTTCACCTGCCCCCCTTTGGTGGTGATTTACACTGACCCTAAGGTGAGGCTACCCAGCTAACTTGCAGGAAGGGCTTTGCTCTCACCCAGTCTCTGCTGTGGGAAATGCCTCTCCCCTATCTGTAAAGTGTTTTGGAGGCTGGGATCCTGTTTGGGGTGTTTGCTTCTCCCTCCTCCTCGCTGTGAGTTCACATTCCCCTTTCACCAGGAGCTCCGTGGGTGCCAGATGCTCAAAGCAGCAAGGAAGGAGGCCGAGGAGCCAGGAGGGCTCAGGGCTGGCAGGGGCAGCTTCAGCCCCTGCTGTTGTCAGGCTCAGCCTGAGCTGTGCCCAAGGCACACGACCTGAGCTGTGTAGGAGATGCAGGCCCTAGAGCTGTCTTTGTGCCAGCTCTGCCAGGTGATCACACCATCAGCTCCCTGAATCTTTCAATGTGTGATACTGGCCTGAATGTGGCAGGCAGTGCACTGGGAAAACACAGGGAAATACATTTTTTTATTTTCAAACTGTTGTCTGAATGGAGAGACAAGTGATTTGGGGATTTTTTTGTGTATTTTTATTTCTGCTCAGGGGAAGTTTAGGGCCATTTTTGATCTGTCTTATGTGTGGGGACAGTAAAATAAAGGAAGCAATAAGCCTCTGTAAATACAATTTTCTGGAGTACAGTGGCAATGATACTGATTAGTGATAAGTGCACTATTGTTCCTTGATATCTCTATGAAGTGGAGGCACAAGTATTTTGCTCCCTGGTGATCACTCACTTGAGGATAACTTTTCATAGGAATTTATGCTCAGCTGCATTCTGCCCTATTTCCTGGTATTTTTGGTAAATCAAACTGGTGTCTTAAGCACGCTTGCCTTTGTACTTTGAATGGATTGTCATTTCAGAGATGACAAATCCTTTATACAAATTTGAAGGATAAAAACTCTGTATGGCTTTTATATTCAAATTTGTTTACAGAATGCTATTTGCAGGTAACTCTTTAAGTCACTCTCTTTTTTCTTTTTATTCTTTTTAAAGTGATGGTGTAGTCAGCAGCTTGTTCTGTGCTTGGAGGTGTATTTCTTTTATTATGTCCATTATTCATGATGGTTCTGTACTCATGCTGTGGGAATCTGCTGCATTCATTAAATACCATTTCATAAAATTGATGGAGTGTGGCTGGCACAAGTTTATCTATAATATTTTCAAAGAGAATATATCATTTAACCAGCGTGTAAGATAAGTTTATAAGTTTTAAAACGTACACAGATTTATTATGCATTTTCTGTTTGCATTGCTCTGTCACCTCCATGATCAAGACCAAATGCCTCTTGGAGCTAGAATTTCATTCTATTTTGCTGCTGACATGCAGCAAGCCCTCTTTAGGATTTGCTCTGCTGTGTGACATTAAACATTCTTCTGGAAAAATGCAAAGCTTCCAATCCTTGTAACTATTGCATTCTAACTTAACTCCTGCTAGTTCTAACGAAAGAAACTTCATTTTCTCTATCAAATACTTGTGATGCAATTTCAGTGCTGCACACTCATATCTGTGTGCAGGCATTGTTTATGGTGTAAAGGTGAATAAACACTACAACACAGAGAAAAGTTACAAAGGATTTTGAGGAGCCTCAGGGTTTCAGTTTTGTATGCACATAAAGGGGAAAATTACTGTTGTTGTTATGATGGTCTAAGAAGATGGATAAGGCAAGGTTTTCAGGGAAAAGTAATATCTATTATTATAACAGCTATTATAATTTTTGAGGGGGAAAAACACCCCTCACTTGGCCTTGTGCACCCAAAGCTGGGCTGTTTGTCCTTACTGTGTTCACTTGTATAATAAAGACTATACCTCTCCCTAATGTGTCAAATTCACATTTTTCATAAAAGCTGACCTTGCTTTTGTATTCAGCAAATACAATTTTCTCATAGCCACCAGCATTTTTTCTTTTTCTTTTAGAAAATGTGCATTATAATAATGAAGTAAAAGCTACATAGCAAGGAGATTGTTATTATAGTGGACAACACAAACATGATGGCTTCTGCACTCAGCGCTGTAAAAGTAAATTGCAGATGGTGGGAAGTGCTGTGGTCTGATTACTTTAATGTGGTAATACATTAGCTTAATGTATTGAAGGTCAGGAAGTGTACATCTCAGTGACACTAAACTGGAAATCTGCAGAATATAACAGAAACCAGCAACAAGTATCATAATTGATAATCATTAAGAAATTAATTTAGCCAAAGAGAGCTATTTCTAAACAGAAGTGAAGAGCAGAGGGCTATAGACCTCTATGCAGTTTTGCAACCACCTTGTCTCAAGGAATGTTTCATTTGGAAGTGCCACTGCTCCTGCAGACACAGTTACCATTGTTTCTCCTTACGCACATTGGTCACAGAAGTCTGTCTGTTAAGAATCAGAAATACAGGAAATGCAGGACCAGAACAGAGTCTTCAACACTGTTGGTTAGGAATTTGGTAGTTTGTAAGAATTCTCATTTCATCCAGATTATTTTGGTGGTCAGACTTTTAGATCTAGAAATATCCTCTCGATTCTGTGAGCACACAAATCTACTTGGCATTTCACAAATGTTAGAATCTGGTAGGCTGTACTTTGTTGGATATGAATTGGTTTTGTTATGCTGTTCATTAAGAGATGTAGAAATATATAAAGCAAAGTACAAGACACTTATAATAATTTGCTTTGTCCTGATCTGCTGATGCACTGGAAGGCGTGATAGAACCAGAAAGCCTAGCAACTTCAGCATGTTCCTGGGTTGGTACTGAGGTAAAAATCACAAACCATGTTTGGCAAGGCATTTCTTAATCCTTGGGACATTTTTTCCTCAAAGACTTTAGAGCACTGAAAATCTGAAGACAAGAAAATTCTTTTTGATCGATCTTGCTTCGCCTTTGATTCTCATTCTGCTTAGCAGACTTGGTCCAAATAGATCCCTTCTGCCTTTTCTTCTTCCTGCTAGTTCTGCTTCCTAGTTGCAATAAAATGGATCTTACTTTTCAAACAGTGAAAACTCAGTGTTTAGGTAGACAAACTGCAGCTTTCAGAGCAAACCACGGGAGAATTTCACTTCTTTCCTGTGCAGGTTGCTTTCTGAAGTCCGTTCAAAGACTTTAGTGCTTGGAAACTCTCTTTCATTGAGGATGAGACATACACAGCTGAGATCCCACAATGACTCTCAAGTTTGTAGTGCTTTACATGGTTTCTCTCTCCTGTCGCTCTACGGATGGTTTAGTCCTAAATGGAGCTTGTAATGCAACAAGCCAATGACAAAACATTTGCCTTTAGCTTTCAGTACACAGCTATCATCTTTCTAAATGGACAAGTCAGAAATACTGATCTCAATGGCAGAGCACTCCTGAGTGCTTACCACAGTGAGCAATGCTTCTACTGAATTTCATTATTTTACTTTAGTGACCCAGCAATAAAGAGAGCTTTAATTACTTCCATTGTAATCTGAAATGTGGTTTGCCTGTCAACCAGCCTACTGGATTGATTAGTTTATGACAGGTGAAGAGTTTTGCACTGTAAATCCTGTGCAGTGCTTTCCCATGATTTACAACTATGTTGTATGTGTATCATATGGTGCTGTTAATTTCTGAACTGATCCTGAGCTGAACTGGAGAAGCTGAGCTTCCATCTCATTAGCCTCTTTTTTTTTTTTTCCTTTTTTTTTCTTACAGCAGTCAAAATAGCAGCACATACTACACTGATAAGAAACATTTCAGAAATGCAATGTAGTTGTATAGTCGGTTTCCAAGACAGTGTTTTTGAAGACTATATACCTGTTTTTCTTTCCATTTCTTGTCTTCAGTCAAAAGGATGGTGTATTACTGGATATTTAGTTCATTACTTTTTGTGGTATTATGCTGCTTAGAAAGATGTGCAAGCAGCCTAAATTTGATGGGAATATGCAAATGTCATGCAATACAACAGGCTGTGCTAGGAAGAACACAGACAGTGGATCTCAGTTTTATAACAAGGTAGTTTGTTGTTTTTAATGAGGCCATTGGGCAGAATAAAAAGGGTGTGACTTCTTTTTTTACACTCATTGGGAATATATCTCTCTGATCTCCCTTATTCTCTTATCTTTGGATGAACTAGATTATAATAGGACCCCTCAGAATCCTTTGTATTTTTTGAGCCTTTCATATCTCTTATCTGAGAAATCATCTTTTTTCTTTTATAACAGAATTTCTAACGTAGCTTTCTAGCTGGCCTGTTAAACAGCTTTTTCAGATCTATTCTGTTTGTCCAGTAACTGACAGAACCTGGTCTGTCACATTTCCCAGTAACTCTCCTACAGACTGAAAGGCATCCTGCCTCAGAGCTGCACTCATAACTCAGTGTGCAGACATTACCACCTGCTTCCCTATTTCATCACTCAGTGGCAATTACATGACTCATGCATGCAAATCAGGGAGAAACAATTCTCATGAAATTTGAGTTTACCCAAACTTTCCAAACATTTTCTGATGTTTGCAGATGTACTTTAAGTTTGTAAAGCTTTGGGAGACATGATTTGTTTTTTCTTTTAAACAACAACATCTTGGTGCCAGTCCAGTTCTAAAGCATAGATGAATGCAAGTAATCCCCTTTTCTTATAAATAATATAGTGTAGTTGCACTCTCAAAAAATGCAGCCATGCATAGAATTCCCTTTTACTATCTGGAAAAAAATACAGACAATCATAAAAAGTATGTGAGCTAATTATTCATAATTATTTCCCCAAAGTAGTGAGAATTCAGAGGTTTATAATTTATTTCAATTAGGAATTTGATGCTGTATTCTGGTGACAGGAAATGCTTAACTTCTGATGGACCAAACCCGAGACAGTCTTTCACATCAGCCATTTGAGCTGTGTTTCCCACTCATCTTACTGAGTAGCTAATGGCAGGAATATTGTGGATATTCTGCTCAGCCCTTTTAAAACCTTTCTTCACTACCCACTGTGCTTTTCACAGACACACCTTTGGATGTATTTTTAGCCATCTTGACAGAAGTACCTTGCCTTGTAGAGTTTCTGTCTTCCAACTTAGTAACACCTACACAGGTGAGCATAAAGCAGCTTGGATCCAAAACACCCCCTTAGTGTCACAGCAGGGGTTCTTGGGGTGGTCAGGGCCATTTGAGGATCCAAAACACCCCCTTAGTGTCCCAGCAGGGATTCACATTTGACCAACGCTGTCCTGCTTCCAGATCTGAGCTGGGATGTCTGTGTGGTGCTGGGCCAGCCTTGGATTGCACTGATTCACACGACTGTCCTGCATTTCAGTGCGCAGTTGCCCCACCACAGTAAATGGAAATACTTCTGGGGTTTTTTTGAAAAGAGAATGTTTCTTTGCAAAAAACCTCTTGGGAAAAGAGGGCAAATCCTTGGCTGGCAATCTCTCATACTCTGGTAACATTTAATTTAAAAGTTTTCTGTAGAAATAAGATACTTGTAGACAGTCTACCACGTAATGAGACCATATTTGGAGCAGACAGATGGAGCTAAATGAACCAGGAAAACCTACAGCTCATTTAAAAAGGTTTGCTGTAGCCAGAGAATAAAACAAAAAAAAAAAAGGAGGAAAAGAAGAAAAGGGAAGTTTTATAGGATAATCCTGAGTGTGTGTCCCTAATGTATTGACTACCTGAATGACAATTTTTAGAATTCAGGAATCAATTATATTACCACATTCAAGAAGATTAAAAATTACCCAGTCTTGCTTTATCCATTGCTGTAGTCCTTATATTTTTTAACAGTGATTTTCTGTACTATTTGAAAGATAATCATTTTAGAAAAGGCACACATTGTAAGAAGTTTCAGAAGGTATAAGAGCAAGGGCTTTCTCTCTGAAGGATAATGAGCAGAGGGGCACCCAGATGAATATGTACAGCTTGTAAAGGAAAAAGCACAAACTCCTCTCAGCAATTTCTGAGGAAAAAGGAAGTTAGCAAGAAAGAGAAAATTGATATAAACATACTGTCTGACTCATACAAATGCTGAATACCAGCAATTAAAACATTTAAAAGATGGCACTGCATGTTAATGCTTCTTCAAAGACAGTGTCTATTCTTCTCTAGTCTTCTGTAATATGCATCATCTCTGGGAAGCTGAAAAGTTTGTAGGGAGGTCTTCAAAATACTGTTCCTCCTTCTGAATGAATCATTCCTCCCAGAGATAGTTAACTATTGCCATCTCTTTGCCATAAACCAAATGATAGCCTAAACTCAATTGTAATAGCAATGTGGTTCTCTCTAGCATCATTTCAAAGCAGGGAACCTGGGGATATATTTATTTATTGCTTGGTGAACAAATATATTCTCAGCAGATGACAACTGAGGATAACATCTTGCTTTAATGGCACTTTTTCATGGTATGTTTTTTTCCACTTTCCTTCATATTCACCTTTTATATTTTCTATTTACTAGTTTCTGATGTGCAGATCAACACTAATCACACAGGCTATGCTTTCAAAGCTCCATTCTTAGTCATGCTTGGGTTGAATGTGTGAAAACACCACCTTCCCAGCCAGAGACACCACAGATACACTGCAGTCTAAGGAGAAGTCTCATGTTTGAGGCACTGACAAAACAGCCACTCACACACTGCAGGATGTAACTATAATTTGCATGCTGATGCAATGCTCTGCCAGTGTAAGTGTGGTCTGAAACCTGTAGAGCAGTATCTTAAGGAAGATGAAGGAAACAAGGAGGAAGGGTGTGTGGGGAAAGAGACATAATTTATAGCATCACGACATTTTGTCTGGCTGGCATGCTTTGGAAGTGATGGTATGAGTGCCTCTAACTTCAGGGTACACTTACAGGTAAATATAATTTCTCTTTCAGGGGGATTATCATACTGTATTTTCTCACTTTATCATTCACAAGTCATCTATAAATATAGTTATTTCTATATTTTAGGAATAAATAAACAGCCTGCATTTCAGAAGTAAATGAGTTTCTGAGCTCTGGACCAGAAATATTGGGTTATGTTTGCCTTAGAGCTCCCTAGTAGTCTTCTCTGCTATCTCTAGAACATGTTTCTCCATAGCCTGTATGGTCCTCACTCCTGTTCAGCAGCTGACACTTCCTGAGGAAAGTATGCAGGGAATATGTGTATATGGAGCCAATTCCATGGAGGAAGAAAAGCTTGTAACAAAAGTACCACAGCACAAGGGGAACATTTGGTACACATTAAGAATAGCTTGATTTTCATTTCATTTGCTTCTAGACAGACACCTTTTTAAGTCAGTAGGTCAATCTTCAACTTGCCTTTTCATTCTCAAAGTTAATTCCCATACTAGGAAACTGAGCCAAAGTTCAAAGCCACTTTTCCATACCCATATTCACACTGGTCTTGGGCCTAAATCACCTACTGAATAATTTAGAGCAAACAGGAACATTTTTATGGTCCCTCATAGCAGTTTTTCCACTGCTTTGAGCAGCCATAGCTACATAAAACAGGCAAAGTTAGTCCCAGAACCTGAACCCAATACACACAGATTGCTAATTGTCATGCTGTTTAAGCCAAGATTTAACCCATTTTTGTACATATTCATTTCCATGATCCTAGCAAGCTCAGGGCAAAGCCCTTGACAAGAATTTAGTTAGCGCTTAAGGTTTTGATTATTTTGTTCCTGGTCTTAAAAAGGCATTCATAAGGCATTATGATTTGTGGGTTTTTAACTCTTTTCCTCAATCAGTTGATCCTATTTGCTTTGTCTTTTAAAGTCAAATCTTGGTTTCTTTCTAACCATCTGCACCAAAGGATAAAATGTGAGCCCTAAGATCCTTTCTTTGGTTGCACTCTCTACCATTCCAAGTTAAATCCATATTTAAGTTTTGAGCACTTCTGTGGGAATGGCTGAGAGCTGGTGTGTTTAATAAATCTGTCATGGCACACTAAATGAAGTAGAAGCTGATCAACACATACTGATTATTAGTTGAGCTTAGGATGAGTGTTTTAAAAACAATTCCATGACCTGGTATGGAACATTGTACTTCCACGATGCTTAACACAGTCACCAGTTGAATCATTGGCCTGGGCAAGGTTGAAATGGTTGTCCTCTGAATTCCTGTCAGATCACTAAATATGTGGACAAACAACACGTCCTGTAGCTTGTACCAAAACTTTCACCAACTTCCCACCCTGAATTGTTGCCTCTGGCTGTCCAAAGGAAGCTATTTTTGAAAATGATACACTGCTTTAAGCAAACATTTCCCTTCCATATGAGACAATTGAGGCTTTCCTCTGCAGCCTTCCTTGTTTCACCTGGACCACTCCTTACTCCTTTCCATTCCCTTGCACCCTCACTTGGATGTATACAGCTGAAAATTAAGTTAGCCAAATAAATTTCATCTGAATCCCAATGTGGGAATTTTGTAAGGTCTCTAATGGGTCCCGAACCTAATCTGTCTTGATAAGAGACAACTAATACTTAATATTTCCATTAATGAACAGTAGCTACTTAGACTGCCTAGAGGGTACCTTAAATTTTTGCATGCTATTTATTTTTCATTTTTGCGAGTTCTTAAACATCTTCCTCTGTCTGTTTGTTGACTGATAAATCTAGCTGTTATAGTCTTGTGTAGACATCATTTATACCTAGAAAAGCATATCTGAAAATACATTACCTTTAAATAGCAGGATCCATCACATCTGAGCTCCCATGTCTGATAGCCAAAAAGCTCCATTTCATTTCAGAAGAAAAATTGCTTCTGTCAAGGTAAACAGAATGCATTATCCCCCCTTAATAACCATTTTTAAGCATGCTTCTGTATTACTTTTTTCACAGCTGTATTGCAATAAGCCTTAGAGTAATTGCCAGTTCTTCTGTCTAATAGGTTCATTATTCTTTTGCCATAATTGCAGCCATTAAACGTCCAATTGTTAAATTTCCACTCCTACATTTACTTAGTGTTACTTTTTATAATGGGCTGTGTCATTACAGCACCCCAGTGGCTACAGCTGTTGTTCAAAGTGTTTCTAAAAGTCAATGAGACCTGAGATATGTCTGTATTCTTGATTTTTCACAGATTCTCTTCACTGCACTTTGTCATCTTTTTTTAGCTTTTATAAAGATAGCTGCATTTAGATACCCTTTACTGAAAGTTTAAGAACCTGACCTATTCAAGAAGCCATAAAACTATGACTTTAATATTTCTAAAGCACCATTTTTTCACTTTTATGAAATGATTCATATATAACAAGGTGATGGAGCAAAGATTTAACTAAGGGAAATTAACACTTATGGCTTAATAGCTTTTCGAGAGCACTGATTTATCTTTTGTCATGTTAAATTTGTTGGGCTTTTTCTTTGTTGTAAAAGAAGCCTAGCTCCTAGTGTTAGCTACAGTTGTGGTAATAAAACAACCTTTCCTATGCCCCTTGCTTCATTACTTGGCATTTCTGGACATGTTAGTAGATATGCTAGGTTTTACTTGTTATTTGTGTGAGAGGGACTTCTTGATTTGAAATGTTGCATTTAGACCTGATAACAAAGTTTTATTTTAAAAAATGAGTGAAAACCATTAGGAATCATCTTTTTTTTTGTTTTTTTGGGTTTGTTTTTTTTTGTTTGTTTTTTGTAAGACACTGTCATCCATCTGGTTTTTGTGTGTTATCTGGCCACAATTTTCTTTTTTAAAATAACACTGAAAAATGGCTTTAAGACACCTATATTAACACTTGCATTAGTTTTTGTTGCTGACAAGCATGGAGAAGCTGTCCAGGAAATTGCTGGTAACAACCATTGTCAGCCCAAATCAGTTTTCCTGGCAAACCTGATACATGATACCCAATAAGTATTTGTGAGGTTATTCAGCCTCTTTTTAGGATATAACTTCATGTCACTTTAAAACTTTCATAAGCAGTATGTCATTTTTATTACTTAGATTTCATCCTCCTCCATAAGGGGTTGATTAAAACTGCATTTGAAATGTATATCACATAAGGTTTTTTTATAGACCACATTTTCATTCTTAACCTCATTACCAAGCTGTAATTTTTTTCAGTGATTAACCTAAAATTGCAGCATTTCCTATCAGTCTATGCAGTATCTCCTATCTTCTCCCTCACACATTATAATAAAAAGAATATGATACGGAGTACGATTGATTTATAGAAAAAAATAGATTTTTATTTAAATAGTTTTAAACAGAAACGTTTTTACCATCCAAATTCCTTCCCACATTGTAGAGCATACAACTGAAGACAAAAACAGAAAAAAAGAGGTCACCAAGAAAATCAGCTTGTTATTTTCTGTGTGGAGGTAGACTTTCCACAGAGGAAGGCAAAGAAAAACCTTCTGATTCCTACTTCTAAATTGCAGCTCAAATCTACATCATTATCAAAGGAGAAAGTTGTTACCCCATCATGTCTGTGTACATGACATTTATCTGCTTGTTATCATCATGTTTCCAGTGCTGAGGTAGTGGGTAATTAATTCTTTCAGTGCCTGGCACCAGATTGCAGTTACACTAGATATGCTAAGGTGTTGAAGATGCCATTCAGTTGTTCTGTTCTCTTCTGGAGGGGTTCTTTTTGAGCAAAGTAGATGTAGCAAATTTCCACTGTAATTGTCAGCTTTACAGCTACAGAACAGGCTTTGCTTTTCAGGATCCCTGGGTTATAACATTCAAGGGGATACAAAGGATAGGAGAAAAGACCCACCAGCTAGTATTTTGGGGGGAAAAATTATGATGGGATTAATGTTAATTTAAGCAAATAGGTGGTAGAAAATATGTAATTAATTGTATCCCAGTTTTAGCTCTGTGGGGCACTGGGTAGAAGAAAAAGATATTCTTGATTTAAAATCCAAGAGTATCACAGTCAGCAGATTATCAGATTGTGAATTTCAGATGTTTTAACCAGATGTACAATTCACAAGTAAATCATAAGCCATTCTGCAAGCCGTAACACTTAGTTAATAAATAGAGCTTGTAATTCACACAGGCTAGAAATAATTCCCATTTACATTTTTCATTAGAGTTGTTAAAAGTACCATCATCTTCTCTCTTTTACCCACCAACCATTATGGCTATAACAGCACAATTGTGCAGAAATCATCAATTCAACTCAGCAGTGCTATCAAGAGGAGGCTGCAAGTGCTGAAACTCCTCCTGGCTGGCTGTGCAGCCTAAAACCTGCCCATGAGCCTTAGGCAATTCCTGTCACCTGTAGGAGCTGTGGGTAGGCCTGTGAGGCTGGGGGAACAGTCTGCAGCATAGTCTGAAAAGAATGGCAAGGCTTTTGCACTGTTTTTTTCATACATGAGTAAAGTTCAAGTTGTTTAAGGCTCAAGTTCATAGGTGAAATTTCACTGAGAGAGTTAGGACCATCCATAAACTGAATGTGAAGGCAAAATGCTTCCCAAGGGGAGGAACAGAGTGCTGTGTCACTGGGGCTTGAGTGCTGGATGGGGACTTGGAATATATCATCATCTCTAAAATGTGCTAGAAGTAATGTCAGGGCTAGGCTGTATTCTGGCCAAGCTCTGTGAAAGTAGGAGGCTGCTCCTCAACTTTCTGGAAAAGGTAAATGGTTTTTTCTTACCAGACAGAGCTGAAGTCAGTGCTGAAAGGCAGAGTTGGGCCTACTTCTATGGGTGCAAATAAAAGTACACATAGCAGTGGCCTGGGAACATATTTCTGTGGCATTGATGGATGCCCAACACCATTTTTAAGGCTTAAAGGGCCAAAGAACCTTGAACAGGTTCCCACTCCCCAGGATGCTGCATGGGAGTGGAGAGAAGTGCATGTGTACAAAGGTGTTGTAATTTGAATGATAAATTCTATAACAACTTGTGCTTGTTCATCCAACTGAAGCATCTGTGCAGTAAGCAGGACTTTTTTTCTGCCTGTTCTGCATGGACTACCATCAACTAAATTCCAGATGTAAAACAGTGGTAACAGAAAAATGTAAGAAATCTAGTTTAACTTTCTGTTCCCAAATCATGGTTCTGGTTCACAATGTATTAATTGCAAACAAGGCCGATCCGTACATCTTCTAGACCATTAGATGGAAAGAAAACTTCCTGTGGCTTGGGAGTAGAATGACTTTGATATGGTATCACTGATGTTGACTGTAACCCACAGTACATCTGCCCTTTTTTGTGTTGGAGTAATCCCAAAGTCATTATTACAGTGACTTTTTCTGACTGACTCTTCTTTTACTCCTGCTATTGTATTCTTTTCTTTTCTCCCAACAGTACACCAGCGTATCAGCTTGAGCTTGAAATAATAATAACATTTTAGATAGTTTATGACACAGCCTTAACCTTCTTTAACAGCAGTTTTATGTATTCAATATTCTGCTGCTCTAGTCGGCTTGAAGCCTTTCAGAAGCGCTGGTCACTAAATAAAATAAAGTTCATATTTATTGCTGTGTGTCATCTAAAAGCAATCACTCAAAACAAGAATTATAATATCTTCTACAGATGAAAATGTTTTTGTGATGGAACTTGGCAAGGCCAATCTGTTATCATGAGGCATGGAGAAGAAAGGCCAATGTTCTTGACTGTTTAGTGAATGCACTTATTTTCTTTTTGCAATTTTCATTATGGCAAATTGTTTGACCTAGCAGAGAGACACCTTCTCAAGGCTGGGATCATATTGTTTTGCTAGTATAATTCCATCACAGTCAACAATGGATATAAATGGAAAAATGAGGCAGAAAGGTACAACAGTATAGAATGATATGTTTTCAGATCAGTAATCAGTGTCTATTTAAAATAAAATAGAAATATATTAAATGATATGCTTTGACTCTATTTTATTAAGGTGAAGTGAAGTTTTATTGCTAGTCTCATGATCAAATGAAGGAAAATAGGGGTAGTGAGAGCTATGCACAGGAGAATAAAGCCAAGTAGCTAAAAATCTGCTTTATTAACCTAACAGTTTTTGACATTCTGTAAAGTCATTGAGATGCAATTTTTCATCCAGAGCTAAAAAGTTTCTATGACAGTATTAGTTAAATAAAAAAAAAAGGAAAATAGGAGTTCTGGATATTGTGTGCATCTCCATTGCAGGAGACACATATGTTTGATTTTTTTAGGACAGTGTAAAGGAATAAAAATGCTAATTTTTCCCAATTCTAATTTTTCTAAATTCTAGAGAATAAATAGAAAAATAATAGCTAAAGTAGTGAAAATTACTTGCGGAATGGTAACTTCTACAAACAAAAGCACTGGTTTTTCCATTACCTTGCCAACTCAATACAGTGGCATTTAGCTGTTCATATTCTTACTTTCTTTGTAAAATGGATTTGTTATTTTTTTGTTAGATTTTTCAATGTAATGGAAATACCAAGCCTAAGGTCATTCTTTCTTCAATTTTTATTTAGCAAATATTACTTTACAGTATAAACCAGTATGTGAAGGATCATCAGGCCTTAATTTATGCCTTTGCAGCCCAGCACTCACGTGTAGTTACACTGGACCAAATTTAACAATACTGAAGGAGAAAAACAGACACAGGTTGATCTTATGAACTTTTAAAGACGTGAGGTGCTTGCTCATGTCTGTGGTTCCACAGAAGTTAAATTGAATTATGCAAATAAGACCACATGTGTACACGCTGTCAGGTTCCAGTTAATAAATGGTCTTACTCCTCTGTTATTTTCATGAACTATACAAAGAAGATGCTTATGTAGACACTTCCTCCAAAATATGAATAAAATTTTCTATGAGATGAGCAAAATAACACCATTTAATCTGGCTGTGAATGAAACTGCAAATACAGTGTTTCACTTTCTGAATTACTGAACTGTTTTAATTACATTATGAATTTATCTCCATATGGTTGCTGAAATGCACTGAAAGTGTAGTTATTAGCCATTTGAATTTATGTTGTGCTGGTTTTTGTTGGGGCCTGATTCTTATGATTACATGAAGTGTCTGACACCTGTTGAGCGATGGAGAGGAGTGTTTAAAAAATCTGCTGAGATTTGCTCCCTATTTACAGCCTCATAACATGGCCATGAGCAGGTACAGTTACCTTAGTGCAAGTTATAATCAGACCCAGTACTTTCATGCACCTTTATTTTAACTCCTGGCATTGCAGGTATAAATATGTACCCATGTCAAGACAGTGGACAATTCCTAGAAACTTGTGTAATATATGGCAGTGATCTGTGGAGGGAAGAGATCTCACACATTCACAAACACCCCCAGGACTGTCTGCAAGCAGCAGTGCCTTTCAGAGCTTAACCAGCAGAGATGCACAAGGCTTATGATAATCTTCAGCAGCTTTTGGCAGCTCTTGCAATACTCCTCAGGCATGTGACTCAAGCACACTCACAAACACCCTGGCATCGTGCCCTGCCTCATGTGGCCTTGGTCACCAGTGGCTTGGCTTCCTGAGAGGGAGGTGAATCTATTCTTTAGTCTGAGCTTCCTCTGGGTGTGCAAGATGTGATAAAAAGAGGTCTGCCTTGCCATGTATTAGGTCTCATTTGGACTTAGTTGTAGTTCAGACTACTGCGAGCCAGCTCAGAGAAGGGGAGGAAATATTGCAGTGCCCTTTCTCTCGTATCCTTGCATCAGTTTGTTTTTGACTAGCCCTGCACTCAGAGGTGGGGGAACACAGAGTGGACGTTGCAGCCTTGAGGTAGAAAAGACTTAATAAAATAAGGTTATTTTATTTAGTCACTACTTGCAAAGACATTTCTTACAAACCCAAAATTATTATTTTAATTTTACTGATGCTTTTTAGAATGAGGTGAAGGTTTAGTTGGAGAACATGACAAATTCAACTGTTTAACAATCTGTTTTTATAACAGTTTTTCTGACTGAGCTGTGAGTTACAAATCAACTCAATCTTTCTTATTCTCTATTTCATTTTTGAGCTTTATTGATAGTGATGAGTTATATGAAAAAGACTTCACATATGTTAGTAGTTACTGAAATTGTTCATACAGTCAGCAATGACTTGCCATAGCAGTGGATAAAATTTTTTTATGGAAAAATCTCTGAATGGCAGCTCATTGTTGACATACATTACCAAGTGTATGGCCACGTTTGTCCCCTCTTTTCTTCCAAAATTTTGAGAAGGCTGCTATATCTAATTTACAAAACACTTCAAATGGTTGTAAAACTTATATTTAAAAAAGGAAGAGGTTTTATCCCTTTTCTGAACACTCCAAATTTAACGAGCTGATATCTGAGATTTACTAAAAAAACCCCATTTAAGCTACAAGAAGAAAATACTTGTTCATGTTTTCACTTTGGTTGCTTCAACTCTGTTCATTTCAATGGAGTTAACCAACACAAAGATGCTGGGTCTGAAGACATACATAGCCTTGATCTCATGTCATTAGTTCATTGCTGACCAGACTACCTAAAGTCTAGATATTGTCTGTGTGATTCCTTCTGCATCATCTTGCATTAAGACTGGGTAAACAAATAACAAACTGCAGGCTCAACTCAAACACAGCCCTTACATCAAAGGTGTTGCCCACTTACCTGTTTAAACCTTGTACTCTCCAAGTACACTGCTTAATTGAAGTTATAGTGAGAACAATCAAGCTGACTAGGGTGTTTTTTCAGTGCTTATTAGGCTGCAAAGACTATTAAAATGCCTTTTCCCAAATGTTTTGAGGGCTCCCTGTCATGTGCAACGGGCATAGTCCAGGTGAGTGCACTGTCTGCTAACTTGCCATTATAAATTCTACTCTGAAAGCAGTCAGGGTTAGGGAACATTTGACTTATTTTAAACCAGTCTAAACTATCAGTTATTGACAATATTTATGATGTATTTTAAGAGCAAAATTATTATCAAATGGGCAATTTGATTATTGTCAATTGTGGCACCTCCATATCTTACTTTTTTTGCAGAAATGTATTTATTTTAAGAATCCTAACTAAATTTAAATTGCTGCATACTTCTGACATTCCCTATCCTACACTTTCCAAAATCAGGTTCAATTTTATCATCTTTATAGGTCTTGAGAATATTTTAGGCACTGTTTCACCATACTATGTTATCTTCATGAGGCCTTTTTGCATCATCTAAAATTCTTCAAGACTGCATAGAAACTGTTTTTACAATAGTTTTGTTTCGGGTATATTGACAATTGTGACAGCAAGTGCTTGTGACTGTACAGCAATGGATGATAAAAGAATAGTCTGGGCTTTCTCTGGAAGTTACCTTTGAGAGCAGATGAACTGTCAGAGCTTGAGGAGACAGAAGTCACGTCCACACTACTGAGGTGCCAATTAGCCAACTTTGAACGTGGTCCATTTGTCAGATTTTAGTGAGCGAGCATTGCTGGTAGCTGGAAGCAAGAGACAGGGAAAGCTATTACTGGAATAACACATGGAAATATCCAATTGTTCTCTACAAGCTGTAACTTTTGTTTCATCAGCAAGTATGGAAGCAAACCTGGCCAGGCTTCCTGACTAGCAATTGTAGCACAGCTTTCTTTCATCAGATTTTGATAACTTCATCAGAGACGGGTGGCAGTCTCTGGATTTTGACATTGTCAGTTTTCTATAACTTGATAAAATGTCTGAAACAGATTAAAAGTCTCTGCTAAAATCCTTTTAAAATTCTCTTGGTGCTTTGTGTGAGTATCCTGGGGCACAATGTGAATATTAATAATAATGTCTAAAGTACTGCTGATCTTTCTGCCAAAACAAAAAAATTTCCATTCTTTATCTCTGGCTTTTTCCACTATTTTCTCTATCAGTGATGGTTATTGAAGTACAGAAGCAGTCATGTACCTAATATTTATCTGTTTAAGTTTTTTGGGAAAATGTCTGTCAATAAATTGTGTGAGCTTCTACATAAGTGTAACTGAAGCTAGTTATTTAAAAATAAATCACAGGATAGTTTTTTTAAAAATCAATAAATATATATGGACTGCAGTTAAACATACATCATTTCATAGGCTGATTTAGGTGTTGAAACCAGATATGAACAGTGTTTTTGGAAAAAACACATTGTGGTAGAAACAATGGAAATACTAAGAAGCGACTTCTTTCATAGAAAAAGAGGGTTTATGTGTAGTTGTTGAAGGACTATTACTTTTCTCTTGTTTAACCAATTTTAGACATCCTCTGAGCCTCCTGTTTAAGTCCTACATCAATTACTGAAATCATTGCTTCTTTCACCTAAGGCCAAATCTTGAAGGCAATAAATGCCTGCAAATATTTTACTTTTGGTGAGAGTGGCCCAAGAGGCTGCACCCTGTTACCCAGGCTAAAATAAAAGTGTTACACATATATTGGCCACAGACTTAGGAAGCTTCTTCTAATATTCTGGTTATGTTTGGTTTTTTGCCTTCATTTTGTAATTTATTATTGCAATCCATTTTATAACTGAAAAACTTCACTTCTTCCTTGTCAACTGTAGATGGTTGTAGATGTTATAATATTCCCTGTAGCCTTTCTTTAGCAAATCTTAACAGTTCTTCTAATCCTTCTTCAAAAGCATCCTCTCTAGTCCACACACACCCCCTCAGGTTTTTTTCTGAATTATGGTTAGTTCACTGGCACTTTTGCAGTATTAGAGTGCCAAAATCTGTGTACAGAATTCCATGTGCAGTGTCACCAAAGCCATGGGGAGAAAGATTATCACCTCATTGGGCTGTGATACAATATTTCTACAATACAGAGCCAGTTACTGTTTTGGCTTCTTCAGATCTCCACTGTAAGGTTTAATTTACCATGCTTGGCTCTCTCTTTAGACTTTCCAGTGTGTCCTTTCTATGGAATTGCAGTGCATAACAAAGCATGACTTGGATTTTTGGAGGAAGGATTGAATTCTTAATATTTTTACTCATATTTCTAACATTTAAGAGGGGTTTTTTTGTATGATTACTCTGACTAAAATATAAAACTGGCAAATTGAGTATGAAATTATATGCTGATATATGAAATATTTATTTTCTACTTCCTTTAAATTGTCACTGTTAAAGCTTTCTGGCCCCCTGTTTGTGGCAATTTTTGCTTGCTATTGCTAAAACAGTGGTGACATCTGAGATAATTTCAATACATTTTTAATAAGGTTGTGTGAGAGATATTTTGTAAAGTCTGTTGATACATCAAACTCTAAAGACAAAATAAGTGCAAACCCAGAAGGATCTTGCCTGTGTCTGGTTTTATAAGCATTTTGCTATTGATTGAGATTGTGAAACAGAGGATAAAAAAAGAAATTCAATGTAGATCAGACCAAAAGGTTGGGAGGGTCTGTGAGGGGGAGATTAAAACTGAAAATGGTGATGGAAAAACATTGCCAAATGTTGGATAAACATTCTGAAATCAGTAAGGTGACATCCAATAGAGGCAGATCTCTAGATGGAAACACCAGCACACTGTGAATTGATTAGCTGTGCAAAATCACTGCAGATAATTATCTGGCCATAAACTGAATAGGAATCATTCCACAAATGTGATGCTGGATGAAAAAGAAAGCAAATGCTGCCATGAAGTGTGGAACAGGAGTGTGATCTAATTATGCCATGATATTTAGTACTGCTGGGACTCTCCAGGACCACTGTTCTCCACTTGCAATCTCACACTTCAGCTTGTGGACAGTTTGGAGAAAGCTGAGAGAATGCCAGCAAGAACACAAGGCTTAGAAATGAAAGGCTGATAGAATTGATTGCTAAAGAAGCAGCTGAATGTAATAATCACCTGCAAGAAATGTTGTCATGAAAAAGACAATGATATGGGGGTTTTATTTCCCTGTTTCTACTGACAATAATGAAGGTTAGATCCATGTTGAACAGTCTTTGTCTTGAATCTTTACTTTTATGACTCATGAAATTTTCTCTTGTATACCTTTTGGATTTAAACTCCATAATTTTGCCACCTTGAAAATTTTTGGATTTAAACTCCATTTTTTTGCCACCTTGCAAATACAAAGGAGCTATATTCAGGCCTTATACAGCCTTCTATATATACTCAGGAACTATGAACAGCCCTAGAAATTATTACCTGTATATAGAGGTCACGAGAGAGATACTCCAAACCCACACTGGAGCTCATTTTAGTGATCACTGTTTTGTTGATATGGGTAATCAGATGCAAGTAAAAGTAGTATGAAGAATTACTCCTTTGGCAACTGTCAAACAGGGAAATTGAACCTCTCTTTGCATTTTTCACACTGCTTCTAAAAGGAACAGCAACCAGAAAACCAAATGGAGAACCAAGGCTGGTCATTAATTCACACTGGCCTTCCAAAAGTGTTCGACCAGCTTGAAGTGTTTTGATAGCTTGAAGTGTTACTATAACTCTCACTGGATCACTCCATTAGTGTCACAGATTTTACCTGAATTCTTCTGTGGCCACCTCTCAACAGTTTTGCAATGTCTCACAGGCATTAAATGAGTGTATCCACACACCATTCCCACAAAGCCACTGTTATTTCTGCTTTCTACATAGGAAAAGTGAGTGCCAGGTAAAAGTCAGGTTTAAAGTCATAAAGACCTGCAGCAAATACCAGGTCTATAGAAACTCTACCATTAGTTTGGGTTATTGAGAGAAGAAATACCTGAAGATTGAATGGAATGAAATAACCTATAAATTATAATTTAAAAAATCATCATTGGCCATGGCCACTATGCATCCTACTTCTCCAGGAGCAGCAAGTGACTTCTGCTAAGTGTAATGAAACTGGAAAATAAAGTTTGACAAAATCAACAGATTCTGAATGTCCTCCTCAAAACACCACCTTTTTAGTACCTGCAGGCCCTTTAATCAAACAATGCCAGACTGTTCTGCAGAAAACAGGACATAGCAGTCCCAGCTAATAAAACCTGGGATTTGTTGGTAGTGTAGATGTAGCAGTTCATGACTGAGTCGTTTAAAGAGTAAAGTTTTTATTTGTGTGGAGAAAGCTAGGGATCCATGAAAGAGAGGCAGCAAGAAAGGTGAACCCATAAGATGCAGAGGTCTATGTCATTGGATACTGATGCAGTCACAGGTTGATGCAGGTAAATGGAACTCCTCTACTTTTAATTTAGAATGATTTGATAATATTTCTTATTACATCTGTGTTTATCATTTTATCATTGTCTGCAAAATTTACACGTGTAGTACTTCTGGAAATTGGGATTTTACAGCTATTGCAGCCTTCACTTGTAAAACTGTAGCCAGAGTTTGAACTTGAAATATGCCCCTTCAACCTTTTAATTTATGGAATATATTAAGCTATTATGTAGAAATGTAAATAGGCATACAAGGGGAAACCTATTAACTAGATTACATTCTTGATTTACAAAAGCAAAGGAAGACTGATAAACAGCACAGATATTGCCTGTGCATTGTCTTATGGGAAGATCCATGTGTGTTGCATAAGTTAAGTAATACCCCATCATCCACTCTTTAACCAACCCTTGAGAAACATGTTTCAGATAACAGAGCCAGAAAAAGCTCTGTAGATGAAAGCAGGAGATACTGGGCACAGACAAAGTCAGCCCATGAGCCATGGCATGCAGTGTTCACAGAGCAAAGCAGAGATTTGAAAATGCAATACAGAAATAAATAAAAAAGCATATTAAATAGCTGCATGGAGTGTAGTGGACTTGCAATAATAAAAAAGAAAAATTATGTCCTATAAAGCTCCTCTTTCTTCAGATTATCAATTTTGCTCTATTGATAACTATGTAGAAAGAAAAAAGGGCAAGTCTTTATTGTATACCCTTGGTACAACAGGGTGTAGAATTTAAATGAAATATTTAATTAATTTTCTGTGCACTGTAGTGATTCTTGGACCACGCAGGCAAGCCAGACATGAGCGGGTAGTGGGAATTGCAGATCTGCATTTGCTCTTACATGTTTTACTTGTTCAGTCACCTTTAGTTTTCTTTCTGGGGCCTGATGGGAGCTCCCAGATTTGGGCTCAGGCCACAGAATTACCAAGAAAGTGGGCTAATAACAAAGTGCTGCAATTGACTGCTTAGTAACCAGGTGAAGTTGAGATTGATTTGTAGGAAATTTGAACAGTGTCCTAGAACAGGAATAAGCAAAGTAAATGACTCATCCCTGTATTGAAGCAGGTAACAACTGTGAAGATTGATACCTTTATTTTCCAAATCTCTTGAGTGGACCCTAAGTCAATCCTACTAAACAGACAGCAAATATTTTAAGATCTGATTAGTGTGTAAGCTGATGGCTTTATAACCTTAAAACCTTTATGACCCATCTCTGCAGGCAGGGAGGGTATGTTTTGATTTTGTCCTGGATTACAGTCTACAGTTGTTAGAGAATGACTGACAGCTTAGAAAATCAAAACAGCTTTTTTTTTTTTTGTACACACATATGTGTGTTTCTGTGTGTATTTTAATCCATAAAGCCTTAGAATTTTCAAAAGCAACTTGAGCACCATGTTGATTGGGTCATAAGCAGATTTTATTTCAGCAAAGTTCTTGTTCAGTTTGGAAGAATTAGAAAAGGATGTGAAGACCTGTCCTTAATCATGAGGATGGCATTTTTCTGTAGCAATTTATGTCCCTGGCTGGTCCACATACAAAATTCTTAGATATATATCCTTTATCTTTCTGCCAGGATCCAAGTCCTGAAAACATCATGGCTGGCACATGAGTAGAACTGAAAGTAATTTACAAATGCTTTGTTTAAAACTAATTTATCAATACTTAGGAGGCAAAAGTAGCTTCAGCCTGTTAGTGCAGATCGAGGTCTGCTGAAGACTTTCATCAGGCTTGACTCTTAGAAACATCAGTCATCCTTTAGATATAAACATGTCTGCTAAATTGCAGCAAGTTAAATATGTGTCTTTGTCCTTGCAGGATGAAGGCTTTGAACTATGGGGGAAACTTTCAAATTGTTTTGTCACCAAAGAGTTTCACAACTTTACTTCAAGCACCAAAACTGAATTAATTGACAGCATATGTTAATTGCAGGAAAATTTGCTCTTTACATAGACCTCAAAATATCTTAATTCAGTGGGGTAAATAGTGTAGAAAGGATACAAAAATATTGCAGCTGCATGCCATTCTTCAGTCATTTTGAAGCTCATTATTATTGCTTTTTTATAAATCCCTAGAAATAGGTGTATCCAATAGATCTGCTGATAGATCCTGGGCCACAGTCACACAAATG
Organism: Setophaga petechia; assembly: GCA_024362935.1. NCBI lineage: Eukaryota > Metazoa > Chordata > Aves > Passeriformes > Parulidae > Setophaga > Setophaga petechia. The sequence goes on from JANCRA010000006.1 coordinate 12,043,457, forward strand.
GCATGTTGTAATTAGACAGGGGGTGGGGGAATAAGTCTGATGTTCTGCCAGAACTCATTAAAACAGGTTGTGCACTCCAGTGCTCAGAACAGCACTCATGACTGGTAACAGAGCATACTACTGGCAGCATAGGGAGGAGAACATGAAGTTATTTTTCAAAAAAAAAAAAAGACAAAGAAATGGAAAAGAGAGGGGAAATAAAGAAGAGTGATTCTTCTTTTCAAGGACTGAGATAATGCTGTTCTGACCATATGTTGGTCAACAAAAATGCATTTGTGTTTTACCATTTATTAGCAGGGCAAAGGTTTACTGCTCAAAGGTGCCAGGGCCAGAGTCAGTGTCTGTACTGCCCAGTCTGACTGGCATTTATTTGGCAAAGTGCACAAATTTTTTGGCAGATCTGGTGGTTGCACTTGCCAGTCATGTCCTATACATTCCTATGCATTTATGTTTGACAGTACAAAAAGATGTGTGTAGTGCTATGAGCTGCCATTTCTTGTTAAAGCTGATGCAGTTCTAGAAGCATTCCATCTGGGGACAACTTTTAAACATTCTTACTGATCCTTGCTTTCTAATGGCCAGGTTTTGACCCTGAAGGATGCTTTTAATATGTAGATAACACAGATCACCACTTGTCCCAGCAAGGTCAAACAAAATATGAATTGCTTTCTGGCAGCCTTGGCTTTGCTGTGTTTGCTTTGGCCAGACAGAATGGACACCCTGCATGGGGTAGCAGAAGGGGGGGGAAAATGCTGCTGAATGCAGTAATGGACTCATGAAACTTATTTTGCAAACAAATGTTCTGTAGTTCACAGAAAGGTAAAAAGGAGTGAAGCAGGAGTTTGTACAGCAAAATAACCTTAGGTGCATTGGTAGCCACTTAAAAAAAAGGAAAAGAAAGTAAATACTGTATAAAATACTAAGATATGGTGAAAAATGAGAGCAGATGTAGACTTGAAATGAAGATTTAGGGTAAACTGTTTAGTAACCAATTAACAAAATTAGTGTAATGAAGCTTTCTTAACTGAATGTAAAAATGCAAGGATATTTTCCTTCTGTTGATTCCCACATAAGAGGAAGCTTTGGCAAGTCTGAAGGTTATTTCAGTCCAAGCATGTCAGAGCAGGAGGCCAAAGTTCAGCACCTCTTCTGCACAGATCTTGAGAGAGAACATAGGTCCTTAAAGGTCTAAAATCATCCGTTAAATACTTCTTTCATAAACTTCTTCTTAGTATAAGATATTATTATTCTGTAAATCCTGTACCAAGTAAAATATCATTCTCATTTATATAGGGCAGGTGAGAGGATTTATCCCCAGTTTAGCTAGACTGAAGAATTGAACAAAAATTTGGTTAGTAAATGGTATCTCCCAGTAAACTAGATTTGTGATTCCTTGTTTGAATGCTATTCCAATATCCTGTGGAGATATTGTGTCCATATTATATGAACAATATTACCCCTGTTCATTGCTTATTGATCAGAGATAATAAAACTCCCTGGATCCAGATCTGATTTCAGCTGTAATCCTATAAATCTAATGGAAAAGCAAAGCAGATAACTTTTCCTCTGTAGAAATAGGTAAATCCAGACTGAATGACTGCCAGCCATTCCTAATCCAAATCATGAACAAATGATCACATATTAACATATCAGTGTAATACTGCACAGGGTGAGGCAAGGTACTGGCAGAAAAGCTAATGAAAAATAACCCTTCTTTATTCTGGGGGGAGCAAATAGCAGAATCAGCTCTAAGGCTGGCTTTGGCAGCTGCTCTGGAGTTGGTGGCCATAGGTAGATTGACATTTGCTGAGAATCTGGGCTAGAGATGCTCTCCTCTCCACAGGAATTTGGGAGTGGACCAAGACAACCCTGGAAATCATGGCTTTTTGGGAAGGAAAGTTTTCAGTGCTTCTGCTTCTACTGCTCTAGTGTGTTCTCAGCTGCAGTTATAACTGGTTTTGATCTATGCCAATGGTTGGACAAGCTTGGCAAATGCATGGAAAAGTTTTCGTTTCAAAATCCAGGGAATAGCAGAGAAAGGTCCTGGAAAAGGAGAATTTTCTGGTTCTGTGGCACATTTTAACTGATGGAATGGAGCAGCCAACTGTGCTATCAACAGCTCTGGACTAAGAGATTTTTGGGATGTAGATCAAGACCAAGCTGATAACTTGCTTAAGCCATCATACAAATTCATAATGTAGAATAACCAAAACCTACAATTATTATTAATAATAAACATAGAAATTATTAGAAAAGGCTGGGAATATGTTGAGGCCTCTACAATACTTCCTATATTTGCTGCTTTCTTTATGTAGAGTTTCTCTTTGTAAATGTATGAACAGGTGTTAAGATGAACCAGTAAAGAGGTTACAAGAATATTAATTGCTACTTTGAAGTGTTATCTTTAGGGAAAGTAAATTAAAACATAAACAAAGCAAGTAATAAGTATGCTCCTGAGGCAACAGATAAGACTCACTCAGAGAAGTTTCAACACCAAATGACCCAGCATTTTACTGCCACTGAGGGAGCAGAAAGGCTCTCCTCTATCACAAGAGACCATTCCTGAAGTCAGGGAGGTATTTAAAGTGGATACCAATTTCTTGTTGTTCTGAAGTGAGAAGTTCAGAGCTTTTACACCAGTTCTTCACCAGAGGACTATCCTTTAATTAGCTGAATCTGCACATGTCTGGCTAAGTGGATGCTCTAGCAGTGTTGTACAGTGTATCTGGAGGCCTGGCACACTCTTTGTGTGGTAAACTTGTCCAGCTGGGTATTTGAGAGGTTTTTTACCTGAATAAACTCCTAGGATGCTCAGTTGCAACTCTGTACCTACCACCTGGAATAGCAACCTTGAAGTTTACATGACAGGTGAATGAAGTCTGAATAAAGACAAAGAAATTAATCTTTCTTTGGCAAAAATAATTTTGCCACCAAATTCAATGGTACGGAAAAGGTTTTTATCCAGCATATGCAAATTTGTCTCTTTTCTTTTGATCACAGGGCTGTCTTGATCTTAGTTGTATGGCATGACCCATTTGGAATCAAAGTGCTTTTGGGTGTCAGTTATTGTGATGAATTCCCAAGATATATTCCAAGCTCTAGATTGCTTGCTAGGTTTTGGTCCTATTCAGTCATTTTTGTTTCAGTTCTGGGATTTGACATTTCATATTAATAAATGGTGTTTTTGAGACAGTGGGCATTAATATCTGAGTGGGCAGGAGCTTTACTGACCCTGACATTTGATGAAGAGCTCATCTACCTACATAAATCAGCTTGATTACTGGAAGACTGTGATGTGTTTATTTCTGAACAATACCATAAACCAAACAGATAGATCAGTAAAGGGAAAGAAAGAACATATCAACAGGAGTCTGAATGGAGACCAAATACTGATGAGAATGAAACCTTATCTCAGGATGCAGGAGTTGGCATTCGCTGCTGCCAGCAGCTTTCACAAGCCAAATAAGAGAGAGAAATGTTTTATAAAAATTATAAAGAAGTTGGGGGAACCCCTTCAATAACTACCCACCTACATCTAGCTGTTCCTGTGAAAAACCAAACAGCAGGAATGAAATCCAATAAATGCTTGTTCTTCAGTGCAGCCAAATGTCAGCTGTGGGGCTTCAGTGAAATGAACAAACTCGGTCCTGAGTAAATATATATATTAATAGCTTGGAGCTGCACTATCAAAGAAAAACAGCTGAACAGTGGAACAACAAAACAAAGAAGCTCTGAGGCCTTCCACTGCCTACAGCAATCTGCAGTTCAAGATGAATACTCTGCTCATTTCCATTCTAAACTAAACTCTATCTTCAATGCCATCAATATTATCAGTGTCATTATTGCAACTGCAGCATGAGTTTAATGCAATAGCTATTAATTAGACCATTTTGCCCTCCTCCAACAACAACCCTAGTGCATCAGTTCCTAATGGAGTTTATCTTATTGTATTTTGATTTTTTTCAGAGCAGCCTTTCTGAATTTTAAGTTACTGTGCAGTAATTCAAAGTACAGCAAAGGTTATAGAATACCCTTCATACTTTACCAGCTCATCTGCTTCACAACATTACACCAGCAGCATAAACAGCCAACTCAATAATGAAGAATGCTGACATAAAAAATAGCACCCTACAATCACACACTCCAACTCTTTTCACTCCTCTCTTGGTGGTCAGCAAGGTGAACAAAATTAGGAATGTCAAAGAGAGAGGGCAAACCAGTTAAAACTTCACTTTCAGAGGTAAGAAGTTCTCATCCTCAAAACATCATCAGCTGTTGCATTTATTTTGCACCACATTGGTTATCCTGTATAGTTTCAATACTTCTAGATTAGTGTAAATCTCATTGTTTCTTTTGTCAGCCTGTATTTACCATGTTATCTAACTTGCTGGTTGGAGTCTGTCCATCAGTAGATGAAAGAGCAGTCAGTTAATTTGCTTTGTGGGAGCACAGGTTGCTTCCTCACCAGTGCACAGGGAGTGATGCACATCTGCCTGTGGTGACATCACTGTGCTCCCACCTCCTTTAGTTATTGAGTGGAGATAGGACATGGAATACACACCTTTTCTTACCTTCCTCTGTCTCCTCTGGTCCTCTGTGTTTTCACAGTCCCCATCACAAACGGAGCTCAGCTGCTCAGCTTCAGCAAAATCAAAAAATAAAAACTCAGGATACCTTCTGAAAACCCAGCTCCTTCAGTCTGTTACAGCAATTAGCCACAAAATGTTGTAAAGATTTCCTAACATTCCAACAATCAATCAGCTCCCTTTCCTCATCTGTGGAGATGACAGTTGTTTCGCAATAATTCATGAAAATGTAAACTGATATTTGCCTATAATTTTGGAAGGGGACGGTGGGTTTTATTGATCATTGCTATTGTAATCCTTGCTGCTGTGGGTGAGTTTCTGCTTTCTCTCTCAAACAAGTTATCTAAAGTTTAAGACCTAACTTATCAACCAAGGAAGTTTTGAGATCTATAATCACATATGTATACATGGATAGATATACACACATATGTTAGTGTGTATGTTAGAATCATCTGTTCCATGAAATTGCTACTTCCTGACTTTGGACTGGGGTATATTTTGAAGGAAAGCACATTCTGGTCAAATTTCATTTCAGTAATTAGTGAGATATGTGAGCTTGGGGTTTTGTTTTTGTTTTTTGTTTTTTGGGGTTTTTTTTTTTTTGTGGTTTTGGGTGGGTTTTTTGGTTTTTTTTTTTTTTTTTTTTTGTGGTTTTTTTTGTTTGTTTGTTTGTTTGTTTGTTTTTTAATGGAAAAGAAACTAAAATGGAACCTAATTTTTTGAAACTACAAAATTCTTTAACTCATATTTGGTTCCAGTTTCTGCTTTTCAGGTTTATCATAATCTGTAAGCCAACATGTAACTAGATTGCAGGCATCTGATCCAGCAGCTTCTATGCAAGCAAACCCCCCACTGACTCCTGCTGACTTAAGGGAAGCATCTTATTGTGACTGATGATGAGTTTGAGTCCTTACAAGTGTGAAGCCTTAGGTCCAAATGTGCTGAGAGGCTTAAAATATCCATGAACAGAAATATAGATAATCAGTGTTGCTGAAATGTAAGAGAAGTTACTCAAAAGTGTCATGATGCAGTTTCCTTATCACTGGCAAGGAAAGAGAACTATAGGGTCTTCCATAATCTTTTTATAAGATCATTGTGGCCTCATCCCTTTAGAACACTTGATACTCTTGGCTCCCTGGAGTGGAACAGGAATGAAGTGAGCACGAGGGACAGTTAGTCCTGAAATCTTTGAATTTGAGATTCAGTGCAAGTTCTGCCTGAGTGACTTATGAGGTAGATGTTAGGGAGGAGACTTTGAGATTTAGCCCTGTATGTCTCTCTGGTTAGGACTCACAAGTATTTAAAACTCCATTATTGTTTCAGTAAAGCTGTTTAAGAATTTGCTGAAAACACTGTCTCCCTTGATTCTTAATGTCTACAGGATATTTCTTATGATAAATATTAATAATTTTCAAGGACATGGATGAATACATTTTTATAATTATCAAAACCCAGACATACTGGTTTAGTGTTTAAAATTAATTATAGTATGGAAACCAGCATTCCATAAGGGAATTATATTAACTCATCAGAATGAGTTCATTTTGCCTTTCAATTTACATTTGTTGAATTTTATTTACTGATTTTGTATTTAACTTCTAAGCACTTACTGAAAACTCAGCTTTTGTAACTAGAGGGCCTTATTCCTAAATGTTTGACTTGATGTGTATTTAATTTAGATGACCATGTATTTGAACTTGCAACAAGTAAATAAATACAAATAACTTCAGAGAATAAGAGTAACTAATTTTCAAAAAGTGCCTTCAGTTTCAACATTCTTTATGGTATGAGAATGGAAGATTAGTATTTAAGCATTTTAGATTGGTTTTCCTTCAGGATTTCTCAGTTTACTACGTTACTGAAAGGCAAAGGTGAGCAAGAACAAATGGCAGTTAGCCAATGCTGATTTCAGGGCCCACTCTGTTTTAGAGTCTTTAAAGGGTTACTGATGTGTAACAAAATGGGACACCATTTTAAGGGCAGTTAAAATGCCTCTCAGCTCTAATGCAATCTACTTTAAAGTTGCCAGCCAATCTCCCCAATATTTTGAAGACTGGTTTGCTTCTCTTAGCAAAAATAGCACTGAAAGTGGGCACCCTTGACTAGTCTCCCTCGAAAGTCAAAATTGAGATAGTATTGTGACATTAGTATGCATCCTTGCTCAGAACAGTGTAACTGATGCAATACATTTACAGCAAATTTTAAAATTTCCATCATAGTAAAGAGAAACTGTCATTCAATCCAGTGAAATGCTTTCTCAGCGTCAAAAGATGCTATTACCACAGGACTGGCATCATTTTTCATCCTAAAGAGGATATTAAACAAGCACAGCAAATTCGTGCAGGTGAGCCCACTGTACTAAACATAAAATAAAACCACGCATTGTTCAGGATGAATTATTTTAATGCTTATACTTTGAGTCAATTGGCCAATAACTTTGCCAATTTGTTAATACCTGCATTTAGGAATAAAATGGATCAATGTAACCTATATTGGTATATGTTTCAGTCTGTTTCAATGTTGCCAGAATCAGCACCCTGCAGGCAGGGAAGTATCTGCCGGTCAGCACCTGGTTTGCATAATGTAGTGTTACAAAGATGAAAAAAAACAGTCAACCTCAGCTGGCAAAAAAAAAAAAGTTCCCCTTTTGAAATGTGAAGGCTAACCTTGCCTAATGATTACCAGATTTATGAACAATTCAATAGCAATAGACTATAAAAGTGATAGGTCAGGCCACATGCACACAAAGACTAAGCAGCTTTGGGTGAGATAAAAGATAAGGCAAAGATCCAGCTTAGATCCAGAGCTGTATTTTCAAGACAGCCTAGCATGCTGAGCAGTAACATCTTTATACAGAAATACTTAGGTTTGAGTTTAGGAATTTATTTTAATCACACAGATTTGAATAAATAGCCTCCCTTTTCATGGATCTTGTGCTCCAGGCAGAGGGAGGCAAAGATGTTATTTCCCTTTACACCACTTTATTAAGATTCAGTAATGTTATTTCACTTACATTAGGCATGATCAGGGAGCATCTATTGCATACCATACTTTCTGTGTACCATCCTCAACTTCTAAATCCTGATTAGCTGGCTTGAAATGTCAGCAGCCATGGGCAGCTTTAGACCCCACAGATTTCTTTTCTGTTTGTATGAGTGAAACTGTGCAGATCAGACTTACGATTTTCATAATGTTTTGATTGACTTCTGGACTGTCTGTGATGCCAAGACATTGTTTATCCCTGACACACCCTTCAAAGTGCTTCTCACCTTGCACTGTTTCTGTATTTGCTGCATATACTCTTTCCACGCTCCTCTAATCTCTTCCCCTTCCTCTCTCACCCTTCAAATATGTAAAACTGTGAAGAGAGCAGTCTTTCTTCTGAATGTTAGTTAATAATATCCAGACTGTGAAACTAAAACCTACAGTACTGCATTTCTAATTAATCAGAAAGACATGCTGTAATAGTATAGCTACAGACAAGGAGCTCTGCTAGCCATCACCCAGTGCTCTGTTGAAAAGCAACTTGCCAGGCAGACCAGTCATTAGCCAATTACATCAAGGAGCTCTGTATGGAAGGGATTTGGTACATACGTGGTGGAGCAGATGGTGGGGAAGTGTAACCAGGGAGGACCTAGTCCAGCTACTCAATGGCTGGACAAAGAAAAGCTGGAAAAAAAAAAAGGGGGGGAAAGAAAAGAGCACAAGTGTTTTTTGTTGAAGATGAGGATGGGGGGATTTGAGAACGGTTTCTGTTGGGTGTTAGTTGTAGGTGTAATGTTGGAACAATTAGTACAGGTAATTTGGAAGCACTGCAGTGATCACGGCTCCTGGTTCATGGTTTCTGGTTCAGGTCTGCGTGTTTTCTTGTAGGTCCTTGTGCCTTGCTGTCTAGAGGGGCGAAACAAAGCAAAAAGGGCTGAGGAAAGGAAGCTGCAAACCAGCATTGAACCATATGCTTAAAACATTTGCTAATAGAGGTTGGCTCAGCTTCTCATGAAATGAGCCTTTGCACAGCCTGTCTTTGTCTTCTGGTGAGAGTGAGGAAAACAGGTTTTTTCCCAATGCACATTACTCTCTCATGTGTCTCATCAGCTTTTGATAGCTGCTAATTGTAATTCAGGAACAACTGTGGGGCTTCATAATTTATGGTAGCTAGAAATGTGCAGAATCAGAGTCAAGTAATGTTCTAAGCCAGTATTTGTGTGAGGTCACTTTGCACCCCATTCTGTTTGAAACTTCTTTAAGCTGAGATGGGAGAGGTTGCTATTGCAGCAATTCTTGGGTGATGCTGAGAAATAAGAATTCTTGGGTTTTAGGAGTCAAGAAGGCTCAAGTTCCCAAAACAGCCCGCTAATTTTCAGTGCCCAATTCAGGTTTTGTGGATTTCAATACCCAAGATAGTGAATATTCACAGTTATAAGGTGACAACTCAGAGTTGAGTAAGCAGGATATCCTTACTAGCAGGATATTAAAATATATACCAAAAAAATCTCCAAAAGCACTGACCAAACAAACACAGAACAAGTATTACATTATTTCATACTAATATATCATGCCCATTTATTCACTTTTCTGCTAAGCTTTGGTTCTTCTTTCCTGTTTGCAAGTTCTTGAACCACATCCCACAGTCCTTCAGCACAGCAGACTGCTCGTGAGCTGGAGCTGATGTGCAGATGGACCCGAGCTCCTCTGCACAGGCTCCAGACTGGGTGATGTGAGCCAGCTTCATCCCAGAAGGCTTTAGTCAGTGATGTGGTTCTGTGCCTGAGTTAATGTGCCAGAAGGGACGTGCTTTCACATTCCAAGCTCTGCGTTTTCCAGGCTGATAATGCTTAGAAGCAGAGAAGCTCTCATTTATCAGTGGACAAAAACTGAACCCGCCAAAGTGGAGGAGCCACTGCTGGAGAGTGACTCAGGATTGTGACAGAGATGAAGCGGCAGGAGACTGAGCAGAGGAAGCTCATACAATGAGCAAGAACAGCTTGTGTCACGTTGCCACCTGTTCCTTTGACATCTGAATTTATGGTCTAAACCATAAATGGCCTAAGGCCTCATTTATTTGAAGTCAGGATAGAAACAGCACATGCTCTACGGAGCTCAGCTTCACGTTTCAAGTACCAAGCACATGCAAAACTGAACAAACCTTATGGAATTTGGGGGCTTTTGGTAACAAATAAAATTAGATACCATGCAAAACTATTTTAAAGGGAAAGATGTCAAATTAATCCCATCTAAACTAAAATAAACCATTTTAAAAGGGCAAAATTAAGTAAACGGATAAATATGAGTGTTTGAGGCCAAATGCCTCAAACTCACCAAGGTTTTCCTTGTTCCTACCAAGCAAATAATCAGATGGCAGTAAAAGTACTGGGGCAAAACTCCAGTTAGTATGTTCCTGGTCCTGTAGTTTATGGGTGAGGACAGAAATATAATCATCACCTTGAATAAAATATATGTCATGATAGGGAGAGGTACACGATTTTTTCAAGTCCTGTCACTTGAATGAAAACCACGAGGCAGGTGGGGATGACAAAGGCTAGAGAATGTGATAATATGTATTATTAGCAATTCAAAGAAAGAAGGGTACAGCTGCTGCAGGAAATGTTGGATCCAGCTCTGCAGCTGAGCTGAATTTGGTCCTCTGCCCTGAAGTGTTAGAAAGAAAAATGAGCATATGTAGCCATGGATTTGCTCTAATCTCTGATTTGAGGATGCCAGTAGACACACAAGATATCTATCCTGTACAGAACAGAGAAGGCCTGTTTTCTGTATTTGTTTAAGAGTGACAAATATCAATAATATGGCAGAAATGCTTAAACAAGGACACAGCACATCGTAAAGGAAAACAATCCATCTGTTTCAGCAGCTGGTTTCAAGCATCCAGTTAGGTATCTATTGCAGTGAAGAAACTCTCCCAGGTTAGTTCCTACAATACACATTTATCTTGGCTAGAAGAGTTGTCTGGGATGGTTTGCAAGTAGTGATTTGGCCACAGGAGATAATTTTATAGCTGCTCTGTACTCTCTGGTAGGTTTAGATTCCATGTCCAATTGCAATTAACCAAGGAAGCTACATAAGCATGGTCACTGTATCCATACCTTTCAAATGACTGCACCCCCACCTGAGATCTCTGGTATCAGAGATTTAGTAGCAGGGTTCTGTCCCCATCTGGCTGTGCAAACAGCCAGAAACAACAGGCAGCTCACCTGAATGCAGAGATCCTCTTTCCATCTCTGTCAGCTTCTTGGGAAACAAGAGCACTCAGGACCTCTCAGCACTATGGTGAGCCCCCCAAGACTTTATTTATGTATCTGTCTCTGGAGTGTGCTGGGCAAACAAAAGACATTTGTACATTGCAAAGGTGGCCACTACATAATTTCAGGAGCACACACGACTCAAGCATGAAATTGCTGAGCTATGGCAGAAGTCACTGACAGCTACTCTCACACTGTACATTAATATTATTGCTATGAATTAACACATAGGCATATATAGTGATACACTGTGTGAATAGTAAAGATGATTCCTCTAAACACGCAGATAAGAACAGTAGCTATTACCAACATAAGATCTCTATAGCTTGGTCACTGAAGGACTTTACTTGATTCTGTGATTGTGTCTTTTCAGTTGTATGCCAGTGGATCCCCTTGTTGCCACAGTTTTTGCTCAGCCTGTCATCATAAGCGATGTTTGTGTTTGTGTTAGAAATAGCAGGAGACTTTTCTATCGACTTTCTAATAATACATAAAGAACTGCAAACCAATCCATAATGAGCACTTATCCTTCTCTGTTTCCTTTTTTGCTCTGATGCTTCATGTCTGATATTTGCTTGGTGAGTTTTTTTTAAAGTTTAGAAATTCTGTTGTGTTTAACACTTTGACTTCCTGTTGGTGTAGTTTTTATCTGCAAAGGAACAAACATACGTAGACTGAAAACTGAGCCCTTCAGGATCCTCTTAAGATCTCATATATTACAGCAAAGACACCCCACATTTAAATTTATCCAATCTCTCACCAAATCATAGTAATGATGTCTTCAGTTGCTTTGGTCCATGTGTTAAATCTGTGCTTTGTTTATACACAGGATATATTACTTCCTTCTCTTATTTTGGTAGTGAATGGTAAAACAAAAGGCCACGAAGGACCTCCCGGTCATGCCTGTTTTGCTTCCACAACTGGTATTGGGTAAACTCCATCTCAGGCCTCCTGTGCTAATTTCTTAATCTTCAAAGTTTCTGACTTTAGATGAGTAATTTTGAGTGCACTGTATATTCCAGGACATGTCTTGTTTAACTTCTCCAAAAAAGTGATTAGAATGAAGCAGAGTGTTTCATGTGAGGTTTTAAAGCAAATGGGTCAGTCCAGTTGAGCTAGACATTGTTTCTGAAACATCCAGCACCTTTATTTAGATCGGGGAGGAAAGTAAGAAATAAGAAGGGAAAAACCAGCAGATTCAGCAGATCTTATCTCACTATTTCCCCCTCCTGTTTTCATTTGCACTTCCATTTCCATGCAATATTTCATTTCTTTATGCATCTATCACTGTTTGCTTCTGTCAGAAGTTCAAAGGCAGCCTGCTTTCATAAAGGGGAGGCAGTATTGACTGATCTATAATATTGTTTCTACCTTTTTTGACCAATTCTCAATGCATATTTTGAGTTTTGAGAAGCATTTCATGAGTCACTGGGCAGTTTGAAAAATCTATAGTGTAGGCTCATTGCTTTGCTGGCTGCTGAATGTTTTCCATTGGTTGTGTTGCAAGGCAAAAATGCAGCCCTTTTTCTCAGGAAAAAGAGGTTAAAATTTCATATATACATAAATAATAAAACAACACATGAAGGTGATATCAGTGTGATGTATTTCATTTTATATATACTTTTGACTGCCCTGCTGTCCATTAATCCACACAAACTCCTATCATATTCCAACCTCCTTGGCACCTTTAGTCTTGCTTTTCTAGGTAGTCAGTCAAAAAAAGTCTCCCTTCTTTCCTCTGAAATATGGCACTCCCCTCCATCCTCCCAAATGTCACTGGCTGCAGGCCCAGGACAAGCACTGTTCTGTTCTGTGCTAGTGATCATGGTTTAAGCTACAACCTCACGAGGCTGCAGAAGTGGGAGCTTTACACTTCCAAGTGAGCTCCTTGCCCCAGCAAGCAGAGATGGATAAAATGGCTGTAGGAGTTTATTTCAGTAGAGCCAAGAGGTCCAGCTCCTGGAGACAGAACCAGGGCTTCACAGACCACAGAATGTAATGGAAATGACAAAATGATGCAACATACCAGGAGTCACTTTTAGATTAATTTTAAATATTTAACAAATATTTTCTCATGTTTCCTGCCTATCAAATATTAGTAACTCATTCTGCATTTCAAAGGCAGAAGGATATCAAAATGGTCCCGATACAGTTAACCTCGCCCCTCCAATCTATTTTAAGCACTTCTATCACCAATATTTTTCTGAAAAACACTTTCATACGCATAGTGTGATAGGAATGTATTTAAGTGCTTTCAGCACTCCTGCAGAGTGACATGCAGAACTCACCTCGAGTTTAACTACCTACATCACACCAGATCCCTTTTCTTCTCACTCTTCTGTGAAGGGTAGTAGATAAACAAAAACTCCCTTTTTCTTATTCTCTTTAAAATTAGGCACAGATCTAAGTCAGTTCTCTAAAATACTGGGGTTTTTTCCCAGTAAAAGAACCACACTGCCATCAATGAGTCGCAAAATAATTAAACATTTAAGACTGTCTGGGCTTTTGTTCTGAGGAGGTGACAAGGCTGAAGGGTAGCTGCAGCTTCCAGTTTAGAGGCATTCTGTGTACTGACTGCATGTGCAAACTCTCTGCCTCTGGCCATGGTGGAAAGGAGACAGGCACAGCAAGATCACACAGGTGGTAGACAACACACTTAGGAAAAACAACATCTGGATCATCCACAGAAACACCAACCATTGCCCTAATCCCAAATTCCACTGAATATTTCCCCTGCCAGTTGCTGAGGTGCACTGGCATAGAGGCTCCTCCACTCGAATATTCATTGCAGGCCAACCATCACGTGGAAAGTATATTTATAACTGAGCATTATAGTAAGGTGGAAATTATGCCATATAATCTCTATAGGAACTTCATGAGAAATCAGCCGTAGCTTGAAAGGGTTATTTTATATCTATCTAAAGAAATCTCTGGAAGACAAACTGGGCTAAAATGCATTACCAAAAGGTAGTTATTTCATACATCCAGACATCTCAGGGCAAGTTGCCGTTTGAGCGGTTTTATTTAGGAATCAGTGAAAGAACTCTGTTGCTCCAAGTCCATTGTCAGTTTTGAGAGGTTTGTCTCTCTCTGCACCACTACTTCTTTCACAGATTTCTCACTCTGCATAGATTTTTATGTTGTCATTAGCATCTTAGGTCCTCCTGAAGCTGCCACAAGCAGATTTTTATTCCATATGGCTATTTTGTCAGCCTGTAGCTACAAGAAAGATGAAAATGGGAAGGGCAAGTTTGAAGAGGAGACAACCCAGACCATTCCACATAGACGAAAAGCTCTCCTCAGTCAGATTTGGTTGAAAAGCCCTACTACCCCTCTGCCCCTTTTTCTCCTGGGCTAGGGAAAACAACTGTTTATGTTTTAATCTGTCTTTACCCCCAGCTCTAAGGAGCAATAGAAATGCATGGATTGTTCATTATCCCTTGCATATAGAAAATAAATTGGTTGAAGCAGAAAGTCAAATGGACTTTAAGAAGTTTTCTGTATTGACTCATTTCCAAGTTGATTAAATGCTCTTAAGTGCAGCCTATGCTGCACCTTCTTCTCCTTGCAAATCTAGCTATTGGGTATACAGATTCATATTTACATGTATGCAGATTCCAATAGTGTTAAAACCCCCAAACCTCCCGATAGCTAGAACTATTAGTTCATAGGAATTTAAAATTAAATTAAATAGCTGGGCTGTTTTCCAGATGATTTTTAAAGTCCCTGTGCGTACACAAAAACCTCCATAGGATTTACATTACACTACTGTATTTGTTTCAGTGAGCATTTGACTGCCAAGAATACAGTCTATGACCAAAATGGCAATCTAATCAAATATTTGACAAGCAGAAAGCTGGACATTATTCAAGTCAAGCATTAAATTAGAAAATTTAGTTTGTCTCCTTTATCAGTAGATTTTAAAATCAGCCTATTCTACCAAAACCCGTAAGTTTAATGAATTTGGTCAGACATACTGTGTAACAGATGTCTAACATACAGCCAGGAGCCTAAATCATAAAAATGATGCTTCACTTTGGCACTGCAAAATATATATGAAAGACTCAGAAGGGTCAGTCACCAGCAACCTGCTTGCTGGTAGTTGAGAAACAGCACTGTAAAATGTATGAGCTGCCTTCTGTAGTCTCTTCTAGGAAGCCTTGGAAAGCCACAGATAATTTGCTTTAATGATTCATCAAGTTGGCCCTTTGTTTCACTAATTTGAGTGTCAAGTGCAACCACATAATAAAGAATTACCAAGACCTGATAAGATTCTTCTTACATTGCTCTGTTGTCTGAACAACTGGTACTGTTGAAACCAACCCTACAAACCGCATAAACAGCGGGTGTGTAACTGGTGTCTTCCGTGGAGTGATAAAGCTGTGTTTACTGCGTTATCCGCTGGTGAACCACACCTTCATGTTTCTTTTTCCTCTCTTAAAAGGCACTAATTGCAGCATGCTGTGTCCATGCTAAAGATGGTATTTGTTTCACTGTTAGTCTTCCAATGAATCAACAAAGATAAAAAATTGATTTCAATGACAATTCCAGCCTTGAGAAACGTGCTGTTATGACCATGGTTGAGTTACCCCGTTGATAGTTTTCTCCTTAATATAATTTTTAATACCACATAGCTGTAGGTTAGATGTGAAGCCATATATTAGAGCTACTATTTTGATGAGTAGTTTCAAGTGAAATAACTTCATGATTAGGAGATAGATTTTTTTTTAATGCTGTCAGTCTAGTAACTTCGTAAGAGATCAACCCTAAAAATGGCTTGTGTAGAAGAGGCACATTTATAAACGTGGAATTCCCACAGCAAAATATATTTGTAATTTGGGCTCTGATAAACTTTTCACAACTGAACCGTACACTATTAACAGAAAGAAAGAATAAAAAACTTTAGAAGGCTGCTTGTGAGAGTGGGAAAATGTCCGCCTTCAGAAACCAGAGAGATGGCACGGGGAGCAAGTCTGTGAGATTTCATTTATAAGATGAAGAAAGCTTCTGTCAAAAGGGTTTGAAACCGGTTGTTAGAGCTTAGGCAAGACTGTGTGAGGGGGTATTGTCAGCACCGCACAAGTTGAGGGCGTCGATTTTTTTACTAACGTGAATTTAAAGTATTGCCTGATCGCTGCCAGCTCCAGGAAAGCCAGGTAGCGGTGGGAGAGCGAGAAATTTTCCGCTAGGGAAAAATACAAATAATGTAACGTGAAGGTCGTGCCCCGCTACCACAAGCAGGACAGAGGCCTGGGCAGAGGGAGGGAAGGAAGGAAGGAGCTCCTGCCCCTGCTCCTGCTCGCTCGGGGCCGGGGGGGCGCCGCCCGCCCGGTGCCCGCCCGGTGCCCGCCCGGTGCCGCCGCCGCCGCCCCCACGCGCCGCGGGCTCGGCAGCGGAGCAGCGCCCGAGCGGAGGCAGAAGTTAACTTCCACCTGCCCTGAAGTCGCCGCTGCGCCGGCAGCAGGAGGCGGAGGCGGAGGCGGAGGCAGGCGGGGCAGCCGAGGACCCGGCTCTGGCAGGCTCCGAGGGTCCGGCCGAGTGTAATTCCCCCCTAATCCCCGCCACGGCGGCGCTTCCCTGGCCGAGCCATGTCTGCGGCTTCCCCGCCATGCCGAGCCTAGCGGGGAGCGGGAGGACTGGCGGCCGGGAGGCGCACAAAATGAAGACCCTGATGGTAAGTGCATTGTTGGCACGGCTCATCCCGGCTCCGGCGGCGGGGAGGAGAGCAGGGGAGCGGCGGGGAGCGGAGCTGCCCCGGGCACCCTGCACACGCTCCAGCCTTCGCCGGGCTGCATCCCCGCGGCTCTCCGGCATCGCGCGAAGGCGACCGAACCTTGGTGGCGGCGGCCAAGAACTTTCCGCCTGCTTTCTTTTATTCGTGTTGCTCGTGGTTTGGGGGTTTTGTGTGTGTGTGCGTTTTAAGGAGCGTACAGAAAACCGATCTGCTTAAAGGACGAGGCTGGAGGTATCTGGGCGGGGGGAAGCGCTACAGTCCCCAACACTCGTTAAAATGCACGGATGAGATGCCCAAAGGGGGACAGCGGCACGGGAATGAGAGGCGCCGGGTAGCCGGGCGCACGGAGGGGAGAAGAGGGGAAGGAAGCAGGGCTGGGGGAGAAGGAGGGAGCCACGGGAGCGGGCTGGCGAGGGGGCAGGAGGAGAGCGGAGGGGCTTCCCCAGTCCTCTCCTCGCACTTCTGCCGGGTGTCTGCGGGTGAAACTTGCGGGTGCGCTGGCGGGGAAGCGGCGCGCCCCGCCGGGCCCCGCGGCGGGGGGAGCCCGCTGAGCCGGCTCTCTCTCTGCCCCCCGCAGCGCCACGGGCTGGCCGTCTGCCTGGCGCTCACCACCATGTGCACCAGCTTGTTGCTCATGTACGGCGGCATCGGCATCGGCGGGGGCCACCCGGAGCCGCGGCGGCGGCAGCAGCAGGTGGCGGCGGTGCCCAGCCGCCCGCCGGAACGCGGCCAGCGCCACCCGGCTCTGCCCGTCGGGGCCGGCCTCCTGGAGGGCTACATCAGCGTCCTGGAGCACAAGGTGAGCCGCCGGCCGCGGGACCGCCCCTCCTTCCCGGCCCCCTCGGGGGGCACCGAGCCCGGAGCTGCCGAGCTCTCCCTCCTGCCCCCGTGAGGTGCCCGGTTCCTCTCGGAGGGGTCGACGTGCCCTGCCTGCCTCGCTGTCGGGGTTGGCTTAAGCGGCCTCCGGGTGCCGTCGCGGCTGGCCCAAGAGCGGGAATTACCGGGGTCAGGAGCCGGGCTCCAGCCCGCGGTTGGGTATTTATGCAGTGCTGCTTCTCTTCTCCTTTGTACAGTAGAAAGGGAGAGGGAAAGATTAAGTGTTTCTAATGTTGTATGCTCTTGGTACAGTATAAATGTATGTTTATGATGATATCAGTAAGGGTTAAAGAATGAGGTTTATTTCCTGGAGGGCAAAGTCAGTAGGTAGGTGTTTATTCTTAGCTCATTTTGTCATAGGAAAAAAGAAAAAAGTCTACTGCACAAATGACCTTTTCATCCCCCCTTCTGGGAAGCAGAAGTTGTCACCCATAGTTTCCATTCTAGAAATTTGAGGCACTTCTTTAATGGTGAGCAAAATGATGTCCCTCCCCTTGACAGAGGGATTACCAGGCTGTATTGTCAGACTATAATACTTGTTTACCAGACTAAGCTTTGATGGCTCACAGGACAGATGTAGTGACATAAAGTGAGCAAGGTGGCACATCTATGCCAAAGAGATACTCAGGCTTCAGTAGTTTTCTTAGGAGGCAGATTCCTCTGCTTTTTGTTTGGTGTTTGGTTTGTTGCTTTCAGCTGGAAATTTCAAGGTCTTCCTTTTCAAAACCCCAGATATTGTTTAGTGCACACACATCTTGAAGTAAAAATTTACTTAAAAAAATAAACAAGAGGAGTGAGGATTCGCAACTTTCTTATGTTTTCACATCCAGACTGACAACCTTCTGAAAGATATGTTGTCAGACAACTTACTAGGCTCAGTTTGGAGGTGCTGTGTGAAGGTACCAGTGACTTTGATATGCAGAGGTTTTTATTCCTTCTGACATAACTTTCTATGCAAGAGTTATCTATAGGGCTCTTAGCACAGAAAAATAGCACATGATGGTGCCTTGTAGGCTTTATTTGCTTTCTTACATGGTTCTGGAAATTCTCAGATGTAATGTCTATAGAAAAAGCAAGTTTGGCCATGGGCTTCCTACTGTCTGATGTGTACTGTTGTAATTCTTTTCTTCTTCTTGAACATGACTGTATGATAGGTGTAGATAGATGTGCTCATGGTTGTTATATCCAGCAGTAGTTGAAAAGACATCTGTGGGCTTTTTGGGATGCATGTGTGAGTAGCCTTCTGATTCTGATAATACCTCACACTGGTTTCTCCAGACTCACAAACACCCCTCATTAACAGGCCATACTTAAAATCACTGTTCTGTTATTTTCCAGGGTAATTTTAATGTTTCCTTGTGTTTTGGAGAAAGATGATCCTTTGGTTTTTTAATATATTGTAATATGGCCCAAACCCCACAGATACTCTATTTCTGAAATTCATTTCACACAGCTCATGCCTCACAGTAATAATCTCCTGAAGGTTTAATAACTTTTCCACCTAACTTCTGTGGGTCAGAAAGAATATTGTGCTATCCCTGCTGTGTTCCCTGCTTGCTTTGTCTGAATTTAATGCACACAAGATCATGCAGAGAGCTGTGCCACTGTGGTGTACAGAGCAGTGAGGACACTACATTACCATAAGAAGAGTGTGGAAGAAAGGGGCTTTGTCTCTTAATAACGTATTTATTTTTGTAATTTAATTTGGTAGTCCATATACTTGTCACGGATTTACAATCCCAGAATACATAGGTTTCACCCATGATAAAACATGGAGAATGCAAAAAATCACACAAATTCACGGTTTGAAAAAAGAAGGATGCAGGATTGGGGATGGTGAGAGAATAGGGAGAGAGCAAGAACTGAGGAATGGTGAGACATATTCAGAGAACCTGTGGTTTGGGTGGGACACTGGAAACTGCAGAGAAGACAGCTTGAATAGCAAGTGAAATGAGGGAATTGGGGAAGTTTTAAGGAATGTGAAGAGAGCTGCAGGAAGAAGGCAAGGTAAAATTCTGTAGCTGTGAAAAGGACATGATATTTGAAGAGATGGGGAGGTCTGGAAGGAGATGAGAAGTATCTGTTGTTTGAGGACAACAGGCTTGCAAAGGTAAGACAGCAATGAATTCAGCAATGGTACGTGTTATTTTGATAGCACAGAGGTGATGGTGTGAAATGACAATGAATGGTAGATTTTTCACAGTATGACTTCCTTAATTTCCCATATAGAATCTTTGAATTATCTGTCAGATTGAATGACCTGAAGCTGAATGACCATTATACAAAAATCATCCTTGGTATGTGTTCATGCATGAATGACAGGTAGCAGTAGACTGAATGTGTGGATCATTCTTGTGCTTGTTTCTGGATCCCATAATTTGCTTTAACAGGAAAATCTCCTTTCATGTTCGTGGTGTTGTACCCATTCCGGTGCATTTAATGAGAGTAAGTATGCACATATATGTAGGAGCTGTCTGCCAGCTACTGCAGTTAGTGATCCATAATCACAGTGTGGGTATTGACACATGAGCTGTGTAAGTATGTGGTAGTAAAGATGTTTCTCTTCAGGATAAAATTTAACAATTGTCCTCGTTGTGAAATATCATGTATTACAAATGTCTGTCACTACTAGCAATACAGCTCATTTAGTAGTGCTGGATGATCATGTATGGAGACTATTTGCCAGAAAATCTGGGCACTTAGTACTAAGTAACAATGATTTTGAAATATGACCTGCAATATTATAATTACCAATTATTTTTCTCCTTTTATTTTATATGCAGTAAGAATTGTAGTTCCTCATCCATACTGTCAAGATAAGTAGGCAGTCTCTGAGAATACAGTAAAACATGTCATTTTTTTTTACTAGGTTGAAGAGGTTTTTTGCATGAGTTTCTAGTCTTTGCTTTCATAGTTCCTGCAAGCCCATTTTTCCATGAGTCAAGCATCAGAGATCAGAACCCCTGTACTTAGCTTTAGTAGCCTTTCACAGTTTAGCAGTGCATACTTAATTTTTGTTGAGCTGAATTCTTGGAACAAAAAAAAAATCAGAAATACTCTGGATTCAGAGATGCAAGTAGATCCTTGTCATTTCACCTCTGCATGTCCCAGAGTAACAGCAGTTGACAGACATTGTTGATGGATGTTTGAAATGAATAAATAGTATCTCTTTTTGTTCCCTATAGCTAGATATTATATCCTTTAAAAATGTCACATTTTGAACAGAAAATATGGTTTGCTGATAGTTGTTATTGAGAGGTCAAGGACTGAAACAAAGGGAAGAAGTGGTGGCTTCTAGTTCAAGGAGCTGTTGGCTCCTACAGAGGCACTTTGAGTGTCGCACTGCTTAGCTGCTGCATCTGCTCTGCAGTTAGAAAGGACAAGAGTCCTACACTGTCAGAGTGACATCTTTCATGAATTCTGTGGGTGTTATCCTGAAACTAAAGAGGTTTTGTCACTGGCATTGAGGGAAGCAGAATTATGCTCTTCTGTAGGGAGGCATGGGGATAAGCCTTTCTGTTGATTTATCATAGTGCTAGCAAGAAATTACAATGCTAATATTTTTAAAGCGATTACTGCATACAAATAAGAGAATGTTAATGAAAGTAGGAAAGCTAGCACTATTCCAGAACTTGCAAGAAATAAATATTTAACCATTATATTACAATTCTGAAATGAATGTGAGAACATGTCTCTGGATAGTTAAAAGGCTTTTTACGCAGTATTGACTCAACAGTTGGTGCTGCAAATAAAATATGAGTTTGTCACGTATGTAATTGAATAATATTTCAAGCCATCAAGGATTTTGTTTCTTAGAAAATAAAAAAAATTAAAATCAATCCTACAGTCAAAATGTATGATTTATTAGAAATACTTCTAAATACCTTAAGAGCGAATTGAGATCAACATGATAATTTAAGTGATCACAATGATTTCTTAATTTATGATAATGTGAATTATCATATGCAAAGAAATCTTGATGATCCCTCTAAATTAATGCAGATCAGAGAATAGTGTAGCTAATGAAGTGTTTGAGGAAGAGTCATTCTGCAAATAGTGCTGTTATAGCTCCTTAATCTCTGAGTTGCAAGAAGTTGCTCTTGGGTGAAACTACTTTTTCTGGGATAGTAAACTTTGTGCACTTAAAATCAGGTGGGAATCTTGCCATGTTTTATATTATTTTTAGTAATTATAAAGTCAAATGAGTTTGGAATTTTAATTTTTACCTCACTAAACCATTGACAGTTTGGGGCTGGATAGTTTTGGGGGGCTTCACTAAACCAACCTTCATAAGTGAACATAGAGATGAGAAGTAATCAAATTATTTTGAAGGTTTTATTGGTTTTTTAATGAATTTTTCACAGAACCATAATGTATCTTACAGCAAAACAGCTTGTCTTGCCTGAGGGGGGATCAAGCCCACAGAGTTATGTAAACCATGTACCATGATTTCATTACATGTTCCTGTTTGCCCCTGAAATTCTCACCTGCAAAGGAAGGAACACAAACTTTATTATACAATTAAGGGTTTGATGGAGTTTTTATTATGTGAGAGATCCACAAGGGGGAGACTTTATTCTAGAATAACCTTGTTGGGGACACTTCCATCTGTCTGAGACCTGGGCAAGGTGGGAGTCCAAAATGCCCTTTGCTCAGTGCTCTCTTGGCTTCCTGACTTTTTGTATTTTTAGGTACCATAGTTACCTACCACTGATAAACTGTAGGTTTATTTAAATCCTTATAAAGTTGTCATCTTAAAAAAAAAATACCAAGACAGTCAGGAAATATAATTGAATATCCACACACAGGGAGCAGAGACAATTGTTTTTCCAGATTTACACAGCTTTTAAATAATGACTGTCCTGTGCTTTACAATTTCTTACTTTTGAGCTATTGCAGTAGTGTGCTTTTTCAGGCTTACCTTCATTTTGATGATCCTTGTTCTAAAATTTTTAGTAGTTTCTGTGTGCACTAGCTGCTCACACAGGGCAATACAGAGCCCACAGCAATGACAGCAAATTATTGTACATTTTCCTGTTTTCCACGTTGCTTGGCATCTCTGCAAGGAACCAGTAGTTCTAGCATGGCACTGCTTCTGCTTAAAATATCTTGAAATATTTTAAAATGTTTACATGTAGGTATCAGGTGCTGTGTAGTTTATACATTTATGTTATGAAAAAGGCTGTGTTCTGTAGTTGGACACATCTTTTATAGAATTCTGACTCCAGTGTGTGCTTGAGAGAGAAATGTTAGCTAGGATAATAAGCAAGTCATATTTTACAGTTAGCACTATTGCCTAATTCTTTCTAAAACAAGTGCTGTTAAAGATGAAATCTAAATAGCAGGGTAGTGAGTCCAGGCAGAGGTCAGCATCTGTTGCTTAAAAAATAATCTCAAAAGAGCACGGGTACTATTAAATATTGAAATGTCCCTGAAAACTGGAAGATGCTTGGTATGCATCTAGTGCATGATGTTGTAAATGTTCATTAATGTAGTGTGATGGATAAAAACCTACCCAACCACAAACTAGCCATGTTCTGATAATTTCCTGCTGATTGGGAAGATAAAGGAGTGACAATCATTGTTGTAATACTGAAAACAAGAGAAGGTTTTGGAGTCTATAGTGGGTGAAGAGCTTGCCCTATGTAATTTCTGACATTATGTCATATAGCCTTATTCTTTCATCAAAACTGAAGCAAAAAGTTTATTTCAGAGACTGTTTCACAAGATATTGATGATTTCTTTCAGTAAAATCATAAATAGTAGGTAGTCAGGTTGACAGTTGATGCAGAATTGTGTTTTAATTTTCTCACATTTTAAAAAAGTCACATCTCACCACGATATCTGATACCATGTATTGGTCATGATATGTTATCTTATTTTTGCAATTGACCAAGACAGAGTGTTTGTTTGGTGGATTTTTTTGCAGTTTTTTGCTTTTTTTTTCTTTTATTGTTTGTAGAAGAAAAACTGCAAAAGCATGAAGATGTTCGTTATTGCACTTCTTTTTTTTGACTGATTCTGGATTATATGTATTTTTCACAAATTTTCCTGATTTATGAAAGAAGAGTAAATGAAGTTTATGAAGAATGAGTAAATATGCTCCTTTTGGTTTTATGGATATCATACACATAACATTTTAATATGTGGGTGCTATCTGATTCCCTTATCTGCTTACCAGTCTTCTTTTGTGAACACACTAAATTCTTAATTCAGTGGATTTGCAAAGTACTTTCAGGCAGGGAATTGGTGATATTTTGTCTGCTGGTGAAATTTGTTCTGCTCTCATGCAAAACTCTGTATTTTTTTTTCTCCTCACTTTCAGCATTAATTTCAATGACCACATTTGTATTTTTAGTATGTGTTGAAGTATATTATATTTGATAACCATTTAAAGTTGCTATATTGTGGACTTCTTTTTCACATGATCTTTCACTGTGAGCGTTCTAGGCTATTTTCATCTTCCTGTGAAGACAAAGTGTTCTTTTGAAGGTTCTTAATCCTTGGTGGAAGCAAGTCTGAACTAAATGAGATTTTCAATGACAGGAAATGTAATTTTTGCTCACAGCTGATGGATATCTCTCAATAGAGTTCCTTAAATTCTCCCTTTCTGCTTGTCCTGGGGCATAAGTGGATATTGAGTGTCATCCTAAATATGTGATATCCTCAAAGCAGTGGATTGCAGGTAGTTTCCTTTTCCCAGTGACCTTCCTTAGGACTGTAACCTGTATTGCTCGGTAACACTGTGTGCATGTCCTTGGTGCTGAGGTGGCACTGATAGGAAGAACTCAGTGCATTAATTGAACTTCTAATTAGGGCAATTATGATCAAATCAGCAGTCGTTTGGTGCTGATATAAGCAGATGTGACAGCACAAAAGCTACTTTGAAGGTGAGGTGAAGCATCATGGTATTTAACCTCACTCTGTTTCACCTCATCCCCAAGCAATCTCCATTAGTTATCACTCTCTCTAAGAGCTAAAACCTGAAGTGCTAAGACCAGGTTAACCACTAAGATTTGCTGTCAGCTGGAAAAGCAAGTACTTTCAGTTCAAAAACTGCTGTTAATTGTTCTCTATTGTCAATCCAAAAATAACCAAATGCAGTTAAAAATAGGAGTCACATAGGAAGAGAGAGAACTAGTCAAGGCTGAAGCTTTCTGCCTTCAGAGCGTTTGTTTGCAACAGAAGTGCAAAATACAGCTGGGAAGTGGAGCTCTGAGGTGTCCCTTGAAAGTCCATATGAAAGACAGAGCTGGGCACTGAGGAACACATACACATTGCTGTAGAAATCCAGCACATTTGAACTGGGTTAGGCAAATCTGGCAGCACTTTGTGTCTGGGCTGTGTTCAGAGTGACACAGGAAGGAAGAGAAGCACGCTGTGTTTATTACATGCAGTAGTGAATACTGAATCCTTACTGAAACCTTGTGATACAACTTCAGAAAAGGATTGAATTATTTTAAAAGACAGAGAGGGAAAACTGATACATTTAATAGGTTAGTGGAATATTTTTTCACAATGACAGTGTAGTACAGTGTTCATTGTCCAAGATAAGGGAACAGTAATGGGTTTATATGGTATACAGGCAGCATAGATCAGGTTTTCTTAATTCAGATTTAATAATGTGGACTGTTGTAAGTAACACAGAAAAAGAATATATAAATGTGTGTCTTGTTGAATAGAATATGTTAGGAATTCATTGCAGCTGTAAAAAATTTCTATTACAGAATGGATGGCTTAGTTAGAAATAACCTGGAAGAGGAGAAGGTTTCTCAATAAACATTCAGCATATTTGGAATTTGCATTTTTGTTTAGCAAATAATATATTTTGAATTTAGTGTGTTATTAGCATCCTCAGGTATTGGCATGATGTTAATATTGCAGAAACAAAATACTCTGTAAATTTTGTACTGTTAAAATATATGTTGCCCACAGCTATAGCAGGTCATAAAAGTAGATGTAATAACAGCAGAGCATCAGTCTCAGAGCTAGCTCTAAAGAACAGAAAAATTCCACAGTGCAAATTTGTGCAAATGTACATCTGTACCAAGCCTTGTGCACAGGAAAGTTAAAGGAACTCTTGCTATGTTTAAGAAATGGCTGGCTGAGGAACAGGATTCTAGAGATTGCATTCATCACTGTGTATGGGCTGCTTACCAGTTTGCCTGCATGAAGTTAAAACCTTTTCTCCCATCTTGAGATACCAGGCTATTTTGTAGGCAGTGACATGAGTTACAGCCAGGCTCATTCTTTTCTAAACTTTCTTGCCTGCATTACTCTTCTCTGTGTATAGACACTTTTGTTCCATTTCAATGAGCTTCGTGCTTATGGCTTGTACAAAACAGCATCCTAGAACCGTACCACTGTTTGGCTTGGAAGGGACCTTAGAGATGATTTTGTTTCAGTCCTCGCCCCACAATGGGCAGGGACACTTCCCACTAGACCAGATTGTTCCAAGCCTTGTAGCACCTGGCCTTGAACACTTCCAGGATGGGGCAACCACAGCTTCTCTGGGCAGCCTGTGCCAGCGCCTCACCTCCCTTACAGTGAAGAAGTTTCTCCTGATTTCCAGACAACACCTATTCTCTTTGAGTTCAGTCCCTCTTGTCGTAGGATACAATGTTTTCTGCTTCAGCTCTACTGTATTTCTTGTATAGAGCACACCAAATGTAATAAAGTGAGGGATGTAACAATCTAAGAGTACATTTTAAACAACCACAGTTGACACAGCAGACAGAAGGTAGCACGTGTCTGTGGGCTGATGAAATGATGCAGATTCCAAGGCTGGCAGAGGCTGGGTCAGTAAGTCTGCCTGGTATAGTTTGAGACAGCCTTGTTAGCTTGAAACCAGAACAGTCACGCTGTGTCTGAGCAAGTAAATCCTGGTCTTTGGCAGCCACATTTCTTCTGGAGCTGGGCTGGCTCTGCACTGTGCTTTCCGTAGCACTTGGGGTCAAGATAGGTGGAAGCTCCATGGAGTGCCTGGGGAATAGTGGTAAAGACACAGCAACAACACATCTGGACAGTTCTCAAGTGCAGTGCCAAGGACTGAAATTGCATTTGCTATTCCACCTGTTCTTTAACTTCTGCCTCCAAATTGTGGACACCTTGTATTTGAAGAGACTGAACCTTAAGCCACAGCAAAGTCATATTTAGAAAACATGGTTTCCAAGAGTTGTCCACGGTCCTTATGAGAAAGCTTTTGGCCAAATACATGGAAGCAGTGCTTTCCCAGCTTTGTCCTCAGTCTTAGTGCAGAGCTCAGAGGTTCACATGGAGTATGTGCTGCTGTACAACCTGTGCTCTTCCTTCCCTGCTTTCTTCCAGCTTTCAGTGTGACATCTTTGGGTCAGTCCTTCTGTCTGACACTTGGCCTCATTTCATCCATGGAGATTAAAATAATGTCACATGTGCTCCTAAATTTGATTGCTGTCCGTTTTAGTCCTAATGCTACTGGAAAAGGGTTAGTTTTACACATCTCAGCGTATTGGTTGACTCTAAAATAGAAACATAAAACCTCAAAGTACAGCCAGGGTTCTGAATGCAGCTGCTGAAGCATTGCAGAGTTAGCACTGCCTGTCCTTGCTCAGCTCAGCTGCCTGTGCCTGGATAATTGCAGGTGAACTCCTATTTTGAAAAAAAAAAAACCAAAAAAACCCCCTAAATGTTATATTTAGGTAATTTCTTTCTTAGAGTTTCTATTGCATAAATTGGTCATTGTTGATATTATTGCTAACTATCTTAAATACATTTTACAAACAAAATGCCTATAACAAAGTCACTGCTATTTCCATTTTTTCGCCTCCTTACATATTCTCTTTGTGACACTGCTCCAGATTTCTTTCTGTTTTTAATAGTGATTCATGAGCCTGAGGAAGAATGAGACACTTTGTTATAATATTGCTCACATTATCCCTGAGAACTCCCTGGGCCATGAATGGGACTGTACATAATACCCAGCCCTTCAGTGAGGGTTTGCCCAGTGCCAGCTGACATGATGTCTAAGCATATGTCAGGATGGGATTTTGCCAGCAGACAGGAGCACACTCTGCCCTCCCTTTGAGCTGGTTGGAGATGCACAGGCTCTGCTCTGGCAGCAGAGCTGCTGCAGTTTGCCTGTTGCTAAGCCAGGACTAATAAGCTTGACTGAAAGGCAGGGTTTATTGTCCTGGGCTCAGCATTCTGGTGTGGCTTTGTAGCTTTCTCATGGAGCTTCTGTGAGTGCTGCACTCGACTCCTGGGCAGTGCTGGAGTGTGGTTGGCTGTGTGGAGCATGGTCAGTATTTGCCTGCTTCTCCCAGAACAAAACTGCTGGTCCATGTCCTGATGGCTTCCTAACTCTGCTCCAGAGGAGCATTTTCAGCCTCTGCCACACTGCCAGGAATTTTTTGCCTTATGTGACTGGAGAATATAACTGAGAGTACTCTTGTCACTTAAATTCTGGTCATTAGTTTGTCACATGTTTAGTGCACTTAACAAAAAAGACTATTTTTCATAATTATTTTCTTGTACTGCAGCCTAATATGATAGATGATGTTGTGGATCAGGTTTTCAAAGTTTGAAATGAGACACTAAATTTGGTTCACAGAGCATCTGAGTCACCACTTAGAACAAAATCTGCTGTTTTCACTGGGAAGATACTTGCTGAAGAAAAGATTTTAATTTCTTTGCTTTGCAAAATTATGTTTGAGCATGAAGCTGTGTGGTTTTTCTTGCTTGTAACATGGCTATTTCTGTATACACAGGTTATTTCATTTATAATGTTTGTGTTTTCATTTGTCTTTTCTGATATTCTTACCATGTATATATTGCTTTGGAAATATTGACAACTGTATCTTAATTTTGGTCAGTAAAGAATTGTTGCTGATAGGATGTTTAGTAACATCTTCACTAACAAGAGGCTGGTTTGCCTTTGAGCCTTAATGTTACTCTTTCCATGTGTAATTATCATATTAATTGATTTAATTTTGATTTAATTTTTATGAATAGCCAAAAGCTCTGGTTTTTACAAGTAGAATCAAAACTAGAGCTGCATTTCTCACTTTTGCTGTATCTGCTTTATGTCTCAGTAGCAGTGCAGAGAAGCAATGAACCTAGTTACAGATATGCTGAATATTCTTTCTCAGGGGTAGTGTTGATGTGTCCCTGATGGTTTAAGGGCATAATTGAGGTACTTTGTGCAGCTGGTACATGTGGAGGAGGGATATCAAGGCCAGGAGGGTATCTTTGCTATTAATGTGTCTGATTTCTTCCAGCACAGTGAACCCTTTTGATCTGCAGCAGTTTATGTAATACAAAACAGCTTTCAGGGATCTTTAATTATGCCTGTGGACATTTTGAGATGGAAAGTGAAATGAGGCTTTAGAATCACCTTTCACTCCCAGCTGTGCTGGTTTGAAACTGGCACAGCTTGTTGCCCACCTGTAAGTGTAGGGATCCTGCTCCTGCTCTCGTGACAGACCTGGGTGTGCAGCATCCCGGCTGCAGTAGAAGGTGTGGGTGGCTCTCAGCTTTCAGTGCTGTCAGTGCTGCCAGGATGGAAGAGCAATATATCCCATACACAGACATCCATATAAACTGTGAGAGCATGTGTCTTCAGACCAAATTGAGATTTGAAGCACCTCACAGGACCTGCAGACCTGTCTTTGAGGTTTTGTGTTGCTGAGGAGCACAGTGAGGCAGCTGCACTGGGAGCACCTGGAATTAGAGTGTTTGCTAAACAGAGACTGAGCCACTGTGCTTTGATCAGTGCTCTCAGACAGACTCATATAGAATAAATTGATTGATGATATGGTGCATCATCTTTATTAATAGTTCTCAGAAATTGTATTTTTTA
This sequence comes from Setophaga petechia, assembly GCA_024362935.1. Classification (NCBI taxonomy): domain Eukaryota; kingdom Metazoa; phylum Chordata; class Aves; order Passeriformes; family Parulidae; genus Setophaga; species Setophaga petechia. Next base: position 12,072,746 of record JANCRA010000006.1, read on the forward strand.
GTTATACCACTTTCTAGGTATATTTTTCAGCATGTTATGGAGATGACATAGCATATTTGTAGTGCATAATGTGAAAAAAAATCGTTTTAACATGAAAATTAATGTCCCAACATTTGAACTTTGAGGTATGTTGGTTAATTTTCATGGTCTGTAGCAAATAAAAAAAGAAGATTAATTCTTTTTGAAGGTACAAGAGGTGATCTCATCCATGTTATACTAAGTCCAAGGACCTAATATTTATTTAAGTTCTCAAAACTTCTTAAAATTGAGTGCATTGTTCACAGCAAGTGGATGAAAACCTTGTGACTGAGATCAGAGGTAAAACGAGCTGTAACAAACCAGTGTGTAAGCCAGTTTAGCTGAAATTGAGTCCCTCATGATGGTGAATGATGAGGTTGCACCTGCTTGTCTCTTTTTCTCTTTTTTTTTTAATGCTTTTTTGTATACCAGTCCTTGCAAAGCACTGAGACTGAAATTTGAAACAGAATTAATCTCTAAAAAATAATTACCCTTGGAAAACAAATAGATCTGTCAAATTATTTTTTGCTTCATATCCCATACTTGACATCAGTAAAACTACTGAAAATTACATTACACTGTGTTTATTAAAGTTGTGCTCCTATGCAGTAATACACATAAGACATCTTATACTGCCTTAAGGATTAAGTTAAGCTCCTTTGTCAAGCCTGTTGGTCTGGCAGGACTGTTAATCTTTAACTGTCAGACTGGTTAGATCCTTCTTTAGACTGAGGCCATGGCTAAGTGCAAAGAAATTAAAACCAATCAACTCCTGGTATTTATGCTTTCATGTTTTTGCACAGAGCAATCAATAAAATGGGAAGCTGGTTTAGACATACATATTTCTGTAAGAAGATTGTATTTCAAGCTCTTACTTAGCAGCATCATATTTGCTTTATGTTTATGAAATATTGTGAAGTACGAAGACAAAGTTGGCAGTGTTCAAAATATTAAATTCATCAACGTAAGATATGCACAGGGTGACAGCTCACTGAAAGGAGGACAGGGGATAATTTTGTGAACCTACATTTCCTAGTTAAAAATCCAGAATTATCTACAGTATGTCCATGCTTTATTGTTACATCAGTAATTATTCTTACATTTTCCTTGCAAATTACAACATTAAGTCACAAAAGAAGTGTGCTATAATAGCTGCACCTTTAGACTTGACAACACTTGAAACAAAACCGTATGAAAAAGAGGGTCAAGCTGGGAAGCAAAGTTAAAGGTATTGTGAAAGATTGACATTAACATTTTAGCCCTAAAAGGGTACAAAACTGATTGTAAGAAACCATAACATTGTGCTATAGGCATCAAAGGTTTGTGTTTCACTGTGAATGTCTGTACCACTTAATTAATATTGTTCTTGCTAAAATTTTTAAAGAGGAGTTTTTTAATAATTATGTGATAATAGCCAACCAGTGCAATTTGTGCAAATATTCATCGATGAAGTGATACAGATTGTATGTTGAAGCAGTAGGTAAAATATACTGCAGGAAGCTTTTGAGTGTGATAGGTGCCTAATCTGTACTTTTCTAATCAGGCTGTATATTTTTTTTAGTAATAGGAAAGGAATCCCCCAACAAATGCAATTTTTTTACATACTCCTTCAGGTATAGCTTCAAGTGGTTCAAGTTTTTGCATTTTATGGACATATAACCTTCCAATTTTTCTGGAACAAGAGATTCTTTCCCTCAAATCATTGAGCAATAATGCTTTCTGCTTACGTATCACCTTGCTTCTGAGGATCTCCAAGTGCCATTACAAGCATTACATGGAGACTCCTGCCATCAAGTACAGGAGTATTAATTCCTTATGGCATAGGAGGATATTGGAACAGAGAAGTTCAAACCATAGTTTTGATCTTCAGTGTCCATAGAGGAATTTGATGTATGAGTTTGGGAAGCTCTGGAATATTGAAAACTGAGGGGATTCAGCCCTGGGACAGGCACACAAGCAGTCACTTTGAGATACCTGACTTTCATGCATGGCTTGGGGGTTAAATTTCAGACCTCGTTCTGTGTAGCACTGGAGTTGTATACAATGGATTGGGAGAGTGATGCACCTGAAATGGATTTGAGATACCTGCTCTGCTGTGCTGAGCCACCCATCAGAAAAACACTAAAGTGTGCTTTCAGTCCAGCCCTTCTGCTTCTACAGAGCCATGGTGGGGGATGGTTCAGTCCAGGTAACAGGTAACAAAAGAGAGCACAAATTGTGGGTTTCAGTTGTGATCTTGGAAATGCTGTGTAGAGTTCTGTCTCCAGGAACTGTTAAAACACATCTTTTGAGTTGGAGTTCACAACTCTTTGGAGATTTCCTAACAACTTTCTGATCTGTTTTATGGAGCTGTTTAACTCCTCCAGCTTCATCATAGGTGGCAGTGTTGGATGTCCTGCGAGGTTGCCAGATTTACCTGGCAGACACACAGAAAGAGCAGTTCCTTACATGCAGGTTTGGGTGGTGGCTGAAGGAGGCTTTTGCAGACCACACTTCAGGTTCTGGCTTTCAGCTGTGTCTGACACACTGACATCTCATTCTGAATTAGTACTCCAGCACTTAGAGTAATGCCTTGATTTTTGGAGCATATTGAGCCACATAGACTCGGTGTTCCACTTTGCCACAGCTCTTGTCTTAGGGCTGGTTCACTCTTTAGGCATAAGAGTTGATGTGCACAGCGGGGATGCACATCAGTGTTTTGGGCTCTAATAAACTTCAATGGGCCATGCACACACAGGCATTGAGCAGCATAAAATAGGCACCTTCAGGTCCTTAGGGAAACGGTCTATTCATCATACTGGCACCAAGTACTTATTTACATTAATTTATTATGCTTTGAAATATTTGGTGTGTATTTTATATGCTACTCTATCATGCATTTGGTATTTATTATATGACATTTTATCAAAAATATATTATGTTTAAAAATAAAATATGTGAATTTCATTGACGGGGGAAAGAATCATGGTAACACATCTCAGACTTCTTTTTGCATATTTAAATAGTTCCATCTCATTTTAGTTTAAAGCAAAAATAAAGTCCTTTTCTGGCTCCAGAAGATGACCAGCAAATAGGATGATTTAAAAGATATTTGAATATAAATGTAGCCAGTAACTGACGTATAGTTTTGGAGTATGAAGTCTGTCACACTATGAAACAAAAGTAGTTTGGGAAGAGGAGGAAAGAATCCTGCCATTTACCTGTTAAGATCATCTTTAAGCACAAAGGTAGAAGTAGTGTTTAAGCTGCTAGCTGAGTCCTTAACCTCTCCAGGAATGCTGATCCAGAGTTTCCTTGGACACTGAGTTGTGGCAGAATCACTTGGGTTGTGACTGTGTCTGATCCAGTAAATTAAAACAGTGGATCTCTTTAAATTCTGCAGACAGTAAGGGCATCCACTCTATGCTTGGTCTTTAGATAGTCCTCAGTTTTCTTTACCTAAAATTTGCAAAATCTGCAGAACAGGTACAGAAATTATAAATACAAGAGTGCAGATACAAAAGGTTTCAATTATTTTATGTATAGCAGTAGTGAGATATGAGCAACTGGGTACAGAAATACAGGATTTATAAAGTATGACCTTTGAAAAAAATTGAGGTCTTCTTTCAGGCTTAACATTATGCAGCTAAAGATTAAATGACCTCAGTTTTCTTTGCTTTCTATGGATTAGGAATAAATATTTTTCTCTTCCCTTCCAAAGGGTGAAAATAAAGATAACACAGTTCTATTCTTCTCATTTAAACTAGGAGAGTTTGAGAAGAGAACTGCAAGTAGTGAATCGTGTTATCATGGATAACAAACCTGCAATAAAAGCTGCTGTACACCCTTTTCAGAGTGAGATTGTTCAGACCAGGCCATTCTGATTAGACACTGAGATACACAGTGTTCCACTGTGTTATAGCTTAAGGTGGATGCATGACTCACAAATGGTGAAACCTGGCAAATCATCCATCAAGTGATGTTGAGACTCTGTCAGGCAAGGCAGACTCAAATAACTTTTTTTTTTCTTTATTATAATCCATCACTTCTTGTTGTGTATCTCCTAACACTCTTGTTTTGACAGACATTCTTGGTACTTTTTTCCTCATTGTATTTCTCGGGAGAACAAAAGCCTAACCCTGGGTAACTGGAGCCATTCCCTCATGCTCTTTGCAGAGCTGGTGAGAGATGCACAAGGTCAGGAAATGCTATGAATGGAATATCATCATTCAAAGAACCCAGCCTTGCTTCTGCTAAACCTCTGTGGAATTCTCCCCTGGAAATCAGTGGAAGCAGGATTAGTGCCCAGGTCTGCAGCCCAATCAATTGTTATTAGCAGAGGCTGCTGGTGCTGCGGGTACAAACTGCCGGATGTTGAGCATCAGCTGCTGACCACCTCTCCCATGCTGGTACAAAGGCATTTTCTGATTCTGCTGTGAACTGTTGCAGTCTATAGATCAATAAAATCTGAAGACAGGAAGGGCAAGGGTCAGGTCAGCTCTGTCAGGTTCTTACAGATTAGGAAGAAGAGTGTGAGGTTGCAGTCTAGGGCAGCTGAGGGTGCTGAGTTGTTATTCTGGAGAAAAGGAGGCTCGGTGGACACTACTGCTTCTGAAAGAAGGTTGTAGACAGGTGACAGTCAGTCTCTTCTTCCAGGTAATAAATTTCTTTGCTGAAAGGATGGTCAAGCATTGGAACAAACTGCCTGGTGAAGTGGTGGTGTGACCATCTCTGGAAGTGTTCAAAATACATGTGAATGTGGTGTGCAGGGACATGGTTCAGTGGTGTGGTTCTGGGATGAGCAGCACTGAATCTTTGTCTTCTCAGAGCTAGCACTGAGCTCAAGTCTCAGTAGTTCCCTGAAAGGCCAGGACTTCTTGCATAAACTGCTGAGCTTTCTTGATTTATCTTTGTGAACTGGTGCTGTCTTTCAGTTAATGGAACTTTGTAACCAGTGAGCTAAGAGACATGAAATAAAATGACATATTTTGCTGCTGGTTAGATGTTAATGTGAGTCCTGAAGGCCTTTTAAATATGTTGTTCTAAATCTCAGGAAATGAAGAAAAGCTCTTGTATGTATTAAAAGGCGTAGGAAGACAAACAAAATAACATTTAGCTGATGAGATTGAAGGATTTGTCACATGACTTGAAACTGGAGATATGGGTACAGAAACTGTTTATAAGTACAAAACTACAGTGCTTTGTACACTTTCATATGTTTTTTTTTTTTTCGAGGAGATTTACTATTTTAAATATAAATCCTGTTGGTAAATATTACTACATTGTAAATGACTTTGGGTTTTGTCCTGTAGCTGAGATTGAAAGAGAAATTCAAGTAGCAAAGTATTTCTGGAACTGGATTGTTACTTTGTTCCTTATTGAGAGTTAGAGCAGCTCCATGCCATCTCTAAATTTATTCTCTCCTTTTGGTAATATCATTTGCAATGTTGAGCAAAGTGGTTCAATTCTCTACTGTTTCCTGCTGTCTGTACTAATGGCTCAGGAAGAGGTTAGTTTGAAGCCATTTTTTGACACTTCACAATATCTGCCCACTTGAACACTCCTATATAATATTTTACAAGTATGAAATGCACTTAGTGTAAAATAGAACCAGGCTAGCTAGCTGTAATTCCTATTTTGGAATCTTTAGATTAAAACCCCAGCCCTTCAAGTGAATCTCTCTGTGTCTGGATGTGCCTCAGATTTCAGAGCGGGTGCCCCCAGCCAAGAAAATTGAGGCTCCGCATCATGAGGTGTTACAGTTCCTGTGCCACTGGGGAAGAGGAGGTAGAGAAAATCCTGAATAGTGTTAACCTGGGAAGCAGGGATGAGTGAGGGTGTTTTAAGATTTAGCTTTATTTCCCATTATCCTGCTCTGATTTGATTGACAGCAAATTAAGCTAATTTCCCCAAGTCAAGTTCTTTTTGCCCGAGAAGGTAATTGGTGCTCAATCTCTCCCTGTCTTTACCTGAGCCCAGGAGCCTTTTGTTCTATTTTCTCTTCCCTTTTCTGCTGAGGAGGGGAATGATGGAGCAACTTTGGTGTGCACTTGGTGTCCAGCCAGGGTCAACCCACCACAGATGTTTCCACTTCTGAGTTAAACAATTGTCCTCAAAGTTGCATAACTAAACTGTTTAGGTCTGGCACCAGGTGAAGCATCATAATCCTTGGAAAACTATACACAGGCCATCACAACCTGTATTTTCCAGGCAGCTGACTTGTACTTTTTTGTGGAATGATTCAGTGATGTTAACCTTTATTTTACCTCGTGCAGCATATTTAACTGTGAAAGTAGCATGCATTCTTTGGTATTTAATCCAGTGACATCTATGAAATCACCACTTTTGAAGAGATGAGCAAGGGGACACCAGATTCAATATTCTCTCATGGGTAAGGCTTATGGAAAGATGCATCAGGTGTGCCAGTCCAGATTTGTCTTTGAGAATAGTCCATCTTCTTATTTGCAGTAAAAGTGAGTGGATGGAGTGGGATACACATGGGATTTGTAATTCACCTGGAGTGAAATTGTGATATATGGTGGATTTGGTTTAAGGAGAGGAGTAGTTTGTGCTTTGAAGCCCAATGATGACAATGTAAATCAGCTTTTAGTTACATTGTAGCTGTGTTTACCTCAAATTAATTTTGACACACCAGTGCTAAAGTGGAACATAGTGTAACATTTGTTGTAAAGTCAGAGAAACTTGCTCCTTGGTCTTCTTTCAGTAAAGGTTAAATCCTGTGTTGGAGAACAGTACTTTCAAAATTCCCAATTATACTTCATACATCATCTCAGTGTGATTTTTATTTTTAAAGTTCTTTATCCTGTGTGTTGTTTTCTCACCTCAATGCAGTTTGTTGCTGTACATTTAAATGAAGTACACTGTTAAGATGTATAATGCTTGAAACCCTCTGCTCTGAAGTCCAGTGAGACACATTTTCACTTTTACTGGTAGATAGTGATAATGTAACTCTCTAATCTCATTAGTTTATAAAAAACACCCCACAGCACTTGTGTGCTTTAAAAAAGCAGGAGGTAGAAGATATATGATGAAGTTTTTAAGAATTGTAAGGAAAATGTTTCCTTTGCAGTAAAAATATATTTGTTCAATATTAATATTTTGGAAGACAAGGGGGAGAGTCTTTGATTCTGAAGTTAATACGCTCATGTCCTGCCTGAAAAAACTTAGTATTTACATTAATATGTTTTTCACAGAGCTACAAAATGGTGTGTTGATATATTTTACTGTTTGTCATTTACCTTTCTGTCAATATTCTTTTTCTTGTTTTTCTTATCACCCTGAATGAGACAAACTAGCAACTTTGGTTTTGTTTATCATCATTCTCAGGTGTGTTTTGTTATTCTTGGCAATTACAGAATCTTCATAGACATGTTTATTAGGTAGTGTTATTAATTTATTCATGCCTTTAAATTTAACTGAAATTAATTTATTTGATATTTTGATATAATTGTCGGAGCTTGTGTTAGAGGATTGAGCATATGCTATAGAATCTAAATTCCAGTTTTTGGTAAGAAAATTGCTGATGATTTCAGTGTTTGATTTATGTAAAAAAGTTTGATCGAAGACAGACAAGAAGCAAGTGGTAAGAAAACAGTCATGAGATGAACTCTCCATGTATTTGTCATTCACCTGAGCAATTTTCTCCTTGTTTGTAGATCCATCCTGTGCTTCTGCATGTCACAAGTCCTTTGTGCTATTCTTAAATGTAATTATCAACTTCAATTTGGTTCTCAGGCTGTTTTGTTGAAAACATGGAAAAAGGCTAAAAGGTCAATCATATTTATCTTAATGCAAATTATTTTCAGTAATTGTATTTTCACTCCTCATTGATTCTAATGGGACATAAGTGCTCTAAAATCAATATAAAATACAAAGTACTATTTATAGCATTATGAGTTAAAGAGAAATGGCCATTAATATTCATGTGATTTTTGTATGTATTTTACTAGCTGTGCAGTATAATTTATCAGATATGGTACACTGAATCCCATTGAAATCAGTGAGAAATAGATATGTGACTATTCACTGTGCTCGCTTACTATAATGTTTTGGTTATTTAGAGCTGCTCAGTGTTTATTGCCAATGTTCTGGCCTTTTCTTCCACGTCCTGGGAGGGGGTTCTCTGAAAATCAGTGCTTTTTCAAACTATCCACTCAAACACATCCTTCAGTAGTGCATCCTTGGCTGTGTCTTTTGGAATGTTAATGACTAGTACTTCCTTAGGGTTATCTTGGTTTTCATCCTGAGTGTCAGGTAGCCTGATGTGGTGAACACAACATTAGGCATTCCAAGTATGTAGACAGAACTTTGATCTTGTGCTTGATTAGAATTTATTAAATGAAAATGTCTTGCATTAGATTCTGGTGTCCTGGAGTCAGTACTAAATTCATCACTGACTTCTGCAGGGCATTTTAAGTAATAAACACTGAAATATATTCTGTCATTCTATTGTTATTTAGGGAAAAAATATTCTTTCCTTGGAGACATACAGTCTATTGTCTCAAGGAAGCTGGGAGATACATTTCCTTTTCCTTTCTTTATCAAGAACTTCCAGTTCTGTAGAATTGAAAGCCATAGTCCTGCTAGCATATAGGCTGTTGAGCTGGTGTTGTGGTTGTATCAGTGCTTTGTGTAGCAGTGTATGTGATGGACATGAGAGGTTGTACTGTAGATCTGCAGTCCTAAAACCAAAGGGTGCTAAAGGACTGAGTTGCTCAAGCTTGAGCTGCAATGGACCTGTGGTAGAATTATACCATTATACTCTCCATTTATACTGCAGAGTTATATGCAGGGTGATGGAATTGTAGAATAATTTAGGTTGGAAAATTCCTCTAAGATCATCAAGTCCCACTGTTAACCCAGCACTGCCAAGACCATATATGTTTGTGTGTGTACACACACATAGATATGTGTGGGTGTGTGATGAGATATGGTTATATGTAAAATAAGTAATATGTAATGAGATCATAAGAATTGGTTATTGTAACATGCACACTGGAAATTATTTTGGTTGCTGGAATATGACAAAAACTGAAATACAGAGGAACTCGTGTCATGAATCTTAACTCTTGGATTAGAAACTTGAATTGTTCATACACCATCTACTTGCAGCTTTTAAGCTGAAATGATTAAACACCTGTCTCCCATCTATCCATCCCATCCCATCCCATCCCATCCCATCCCATCCCATCCCATCCCATCCCATCCCATCCCATCCCTTGATTAGCACAAACTCTAGTTTTTTTAAATCATAAAAAGTGTTTTGAGCTTTGTAGCTTTCTTTCTTTTTGGAGTAAAATTCTATGGGTATTCTAGAAATTATTTTTAAGATTCCCGTTTAAGTTCAACTGCTCTGAACGCAATGTAGTATCATTCAATCTTTTGAACATTTGTGCACTATTGGTCAAATGATTCCAACTGTCTGCTTGAGGCTGGAACTAACACAGTTCATATGCTTTCCTCTGTAAGTCAGGTCTTTCACTTTGGGTATAAGAAAAGTCCTTTTCCATGTTCTTTGGTGTTCTCTGCAGGATTTCATTGGTGTTTTGCAAGTGTGTCTGAAAAGTTGGTGTGTCTCTGTGTTGACATAGTTCTCTGTGTTAATATAGTTCTTCTATTTTAAGGCAGAAGTGTGATACAGGGTCTGGTTCTTTGCACAGATCTGGGGAGCAGTATAATTCAAGCACTTTTTAATCAACAAATATAGTTTCATTACGTCTAATAGCTGGTTAGAGGTAGATTTACCTACTTCTGGTTCTGTGTTGTAGAAGATTGTGATTGAAAGTTTCCTCCCTGATGCAGTAGTTCAGAAGTCAGAGCAGCAGCAGGGGCAGCAGCCACAGCGCTCTGTGCTTTTCATCCTGCCAGGTGCTGTGTCTGCAGTTCACCCTGCAGTCATCCTGTTGGTTTGGGGTCTGTGCTGAGTGGGGCTCATCCTGTTTGGGGCTTGTCCTCAGTGGGGTTCATCCTGTGTGCAGTTCATGCTCCAGCCCCCTCCCTTGGGTGATTTTCCTCCTGTAAGCACCTCATGCTGTGTTATCTGATTTAGTTGTCTGATAGGTGGAATGAGCTTTTGATCACTGTCCTTTTTTAACCAAGTTTTGATGTCAGGAAGAAAGCTGATGAATGCTTTTTTTTCTGATCCTCTCTGAGGAGGTATGTTTAAAGGACCATGAACCTGTGTTCCCACTTAGTGAAGAAATTCTCTTTAAAAATTATCTCATGTCAGTATCCATTATATTTTCTAGTACTCTCTTTGAGACTTCTGGAATTTGTCTACTCCATAAACACTACTCTTCATGAAATGTAATATTTTCTTGCCTTTAGCCTTGTCTTTTTTTTTTTTTTCCCTTTGCTTTCTACTTTGTACTTCCTGCTTGCTTAGGTAATCTTGTTTCATGTTTTGTTTTACTTCTGCCTTTCAGTTTTCCCAGGCTTCAGTTGTGTCTTTGTGCTAAGTACACCTTGGAGGCTTATGGCACTAATCGGGGCTTATGATGCTTGTTTGCCTATTACATGTAATAAGAATCAATACCTCAGCTTGATTCCACCTAAGACTTCCATGTCTTTAAACAGGAATTAGGTTTGAGCCCCATAGCTCTGGCTAATGCCAGACATCACATCTGTATTCCAGCTCCTGAGGACAGCTTTCCTGTCCAGGCACAGATGGAGATTTGGAGGACTGTGGCTCCTCCGTGACCACAGTCAAATTACCCGAAACTCTGAGCTCAAAAAAGCCAGGCCTCCCTGGACTAAATCTAGTCAGGCATCCAGCCTGGAGCTGGGCAGAATTTCGCAATCCTATTTAATTACACAGGTCTATTTTTAAATTGTGTTTCTGCAGGTGCATTTATTTTTTCATAAAAAGTCTTAATCCTAAAAAAAAAGAGGTTTAAATTTAAGCATTGAACAAATCTATTGTTGATTACAAACTTCACTGTAATACAAATAAAGCTAAATTTGATGCCATGCGCCCAAATCTTCATATTAGATTATTTAAAGCTAACCTATATGGTCAGTTAATATTTACAGTCAGCTGTAAATATTCTTGGTTATTATGTATCAGTATCAGTAGCTTTTATGGATAGCTTGTTTGACTACAGTTGTAGATATGTTTTGACAATTATAAACATTTGTTTTTCCTTTGTAGGTAATTACTTAGGGAAATAAAGTGTCAGGAGTAGTCCAGAATATAACAAATTATATAGGAGTAGTATAGGAAGTATAGGAATCCTATAACATACAGGATTTGTTATACTATATAACAAATATAGTATATTTGTATTCTGTATATAGTATATATACAGAATATTTAGTATATATAGTATTTAGTATATATAGTATTTAGTATTTTAGTATATATAGTATTTATATATTTAGTATATATAGTATAGTTGTATTCTGGACTGTAGGAATAGTCCAGAATATAACAAATTATTTTAGCTATTTAATGGATAAATTAATAGACTGCACTTTTGCAGTTTTTAAATGGACATTCATAAATAATCTATGGGAGAGAGGTAATCCCTTTGAGCATTGCTGTAAGTTGTCCTAAAATGAGGCTGGGGTTTGGTGACTCTGGTTTGTGGAGAAATTAATGATATTGAGTGTACAAAATTACTTTAATGTGCAGTAGATTTCCCTATGTTTTGAAGATCAAAGAAAGCACAAACATGAAAACAAATAGGATTTATTTACTTGTTTTGCTCGAAGATAAGTGGAATCCCAAGTGAAATTAAATTTATTGTAATTATTGATTTAATGTCAAATAACTTTCATTGTAGGAATGTTTCTTCAGTTGTTTTTTAGTGAGTGGAATTGATCTGAATGTTAAAGTGTATAAACCATATGTGTTGCATATGGTTTATACACTTTGTGTTTACCTGTGAGTCACATTATAATAATAATGAGAGGACGAGCTTCTTTCATAATTCTCCCATACTGTTCTGTATATAAAGGGATCAGCCTTAAAACTGACTTTGACATCAGTATATCTGGCTTCTTGTAGGGGTGACCTACCAGAAAGCAAAAACATTTTAAAAATATTTCAAAGGTTTTTCTGGTTTGTTTTTTTTTTTTTAATTGATATTTCAAAACCAGATTTTATATTTCATATGGCATATTTTTAAAATTTTTAGTTTTTCTTTAACAAAAATAATTTTAGGAAAACCAAGTAACCCTGGTATTGAGAGGAAAATTTCCAGGAAGCTTAGGTTTTGCTTGTTTTTTTAAATGAACAATTTTCAAAACAGAAGTGGTTTTAGAGTATTTTCTGTGAAGAGAATCTGTGTTCAGATTGTGACCATCATCAGTATTTTGCTTTTCTTCAAGAGGAATTGGTTAGCAATGACTGTGGTAGGGTATCAGTTTGAGAGGTACAGATGTGCCATTAAGAACTTGTATTCATTGTGCAAATCATTCATTTCCTTTCATGGTCCTGTTACAATGTTTTAAGTTTGACCATTAAATATATGTAACTGAATATTTACCTACATCTGTAAATATTTCAAGACCAGGACTCACCTAGCTCCTTCCAAACAGTTCTCCTGGACTCCTAGTGCCTTCACTGTATAATTTCAGATTCTTAAATGAAAATAAACTCCTGAAAATCCAAAACTTATTTTGTAGTCTGTAATGTTCTGTTATGAGCAAGCATCTGATGCTGTAATTCAAGTTCCAATGTTACAGTATGTCAGGGGTTCAGTGAATAATCAGGGCAAGTCACATTTCTCTGTACTAACAAATTGGGTGTTTTCAAGTGTTCCATATTTTCAACTTGATAAATGTTTAATGATGACAGCATTTAATTATGTGTTCAAATTCCAAAGATTGTGTTTATCATGAATTATTTACTAGGGTGAAGATTTTATTCAATTTTTTTTGTTCAGTATGGATTACTTCAGGAAAAGGGACTTCAGAATTGATTTAATGCCTGTTTAATACCTAACTGACTATGACTTTCTGATGCTTCATAAACCCTTTGATGGGGTGGGGGAGCAGCAGGGAGGGAATGTTTAGTCAAATATTTAATCTTTATTTCCAGATCACAGGATATTCTGAGTTGGAAGGAACCCAAAAGGATCATCAAGTCTAGCTCTTAAGTGAATGGCCCATACAAAAGTTGAACCCCCATTTTCAGTTTCATGTTGTACCCTAAGATATAAAAATGCATGAGTTTTTTGTGCAATTATGGGAAAAGTCTTGTTGAGAAGGATCAGAATAAAGGCCAGGGTTTTTTGGAACAGAGGTCAATTGATACTTTGTGTAAATCAGCATACACTCCATGAATCCTTCAAAGTACAGATTGTAGAGTGATTTTTTTTTTCCCCAAGGATGGTTAAATTCTGCTTATTACATTTGGTCACATGGGTCAAGCTGGGCTGAGCTGCCCTGTCTGTGGTTGTAGATTGCTGTGAGTGGAACAGATTAGCATTACTTTGGCTAGAGAGCTGGACAGAAATGAGCGCTGGGATTTTGGTGTGGAAGGGTCCCTGGGGAATTGCAGTGGAGAACCTCTTCTGTTACTGTGGATTTATTTTAAGGCACAAATGGGGAACCAAGCCTCATTGTGCTGGGAAATCTATAAACATGCAATAAATAGATCAGCTGCAGGACCTAAAGAATTTGAGGGATAAGTCAAATGAAAGACAGTAAGTAAGGCAAGAAGTTGCAAGGTAAAGCATAAAGTAATGTTACAGTATACTTGTGTCTGAACTCTGAGAAATTTTTGTGATAAAAGTATTCTAGGAACTGATTATCTCATATTGATACAGTTATATGGTAATTCAAATTATGTAACTGTATCAAAAACCAGGAGGAAAAAGTGAAAAACAAAGTTAAAACATCAGAAGATAAAATGAGTAACTGAACTACCTACAAATGTCGATGCTGATTATTTGTGCCTCTGTAGTGGAAGGTTCCTTCAGTACTGCAGAATGTCCTGAAGGCTCTAAACTCCTGTAACCCAGAGGGATTTGTTTTGGTAGTAGAATGCAGGTTCTCAGTACCAGTGTGAGGAGGCATGCCTGTGCCTGTGTGTGTCACTTCTGATTAGGCTGGGTGTGGTAGATGGAATAAAATGTTCTACAGTGTATAAAAATATACTAGATGAGATTATTAACTGCTTACTAGGCTGCAAAGGAAGGTTGAAATACTTCTTTAGAGCACTGGTATCAAGGCAACTGTCTGATGCATGTGAAACATTTACTGTGGGGATTACCTCATATATCAGGTGCCTTTTCCAGTTAATGTCTCTATGCCTGTTGCTTTCTCAGATCAGCCATCTTGTGTCCTTGCATTTGGTTGTGATCTATTAAGAACACAAAAGGCCATATTTTTCATACTGTTTGAGCATCTGTAGAGGTATCACTTCAGGCACACAGTGAGAGAAGGTTTTGGAGTATGCATTCTAGTGGCATATGAATATTAAAGAATTTTGGGATGATACATCAAATTCTTGAAGTATGCTCTGAAGGAGAAGTTTAATATGTAAAATAAGTTTTGAAAGAGAGATTCAGCCTCATTTGGATTTGCTGTTGTGACACTGCTCATCAGCTGTGCAACACTGAGGTACTTCAGCGTCTGTCAGACTTGTAATCTGATGAGCTATACTTGGAATAAACCTGAGTTGATGAAACAATCACTGAGCCTTTGGCTCTCTCAGAACTGATTAGTGAGAATCTAGCAGGTCTTTACTCTTGTGACACATAACACTGTGCTTTATGTACCAAGGCTGAACCATGGAGATTTTGCACCGTGCCTGACCATTACTTAATGCTAATAGCTGCTAAGGGCATGGTCACCTCATTAGAGAGAGCCTACACCCTTGCAAACATTAGAATTGTGATTATGTAAATACTTCAGTATTTGCTGACAGGCTGGGGAGTTTCTTATTGATATTCCAGACAGCTCTGGTCATTTTTCCATAGATATCAGTAGTGCAGTGACTGCTAAATGCACAGGAATGATTGATTCAAATTTATGCATGTTAATTTTCAAACTTCTGTCTAGACTCCATAAAATTAACCAGTCATCCACAGAGATACAACTGAATTTCAAGGTATTGCTTGCCACTGTCTGTGCTCACCTGACAGCTGCACAAAAAGCAGCAACTGCTTGCTGTGTACATACAATACCCTGTGTGGAATATACTGTTCATGCATTTGGTGTGTAGAAAACACACTCAACGTGGTTCAGGGAAACCTCCTATTGGAGAAGGATTTGCACAAACCAATTGATGTGATTACTCACATATATCAGATTATGGGATTGGTCCTGAAGTCTGTGGGTTTATTTGAAAGTGCAGTCAAGTTTTGTGGGTTTCATTTGCAAGCAAGAAAGAATACTACAAAATAAACCGAGCTAGTGTTATACTGAGTGACTTGATCCAAAATCTGTCTAATAATAATTCAGTGAAATTCCAGAATGTCTTTGGCACTTTGCATTAGTATCAAGTAATTATCTCCAGCTAAGATAAAATGAGGGTCAAGGTTGGTTCTGGCTCTTAGAGCTGAAGTGTTGCTTGTGTTATTGAACATGTAAATTTAAAACTGCATTAGGAAGAGATGAAAAAAAAATCCTCCAAAATGAATTATGTAGTGACTTTTTTGAAAGACTGGTCTTGAGTTGTTTTCAGAAGTAAAGGAGGGTTACTGGCAATTAAATCTATATTAGTTGGACAGACACAAGCTGCCATAAATTGCTGTTAGTGGAATACTTATTGTGTTGAGCTTGGTATCTCAAGTTTAAGGCTCTTAACTGGAAAGATCTCATTTCTTATAAAATTATTACACTAGGTTTATAATTTGGCATTTTGTGAAACTCATCAAAATTATACATATGGGAGAAAGATCATAGCCTGCTGTCTTATCCTGATGTACTTTAGACTAGTAAAATAGTAAATTATTCCACTTGGTTAGTGTGGTTTGGTGTAGCCCTGCCATCATGGCATCATTGTACTAAGGTCTGACAGGCTTATCTCAATGTTTGGCTGATACCTCTAAATATTGCAAATACTACTTGACCTATGTGTCCTTTATCTGATGCCTAATTTCAGATCATTGGATGTGAAACTTGCTGTGTGTGTCATGGTGCAGCACAAACAGTTTTGAGGGCTTTCCTGCCCAGCATTTCCTTCATGACAGGACCTTTCCCCACACATTGTCTTCTTCATGCCTGTTCTCCTCAAAACCTACAGACACTTTTTGCAGGTGTCACATAGCAGTTCTGCTTTTGCTTTGGAGGAGGGTGTGAACAGCTCTTCCCAGCACTCCTGTGGCCCAGGAGCCCCATTTGAGCCCAGCCTGAGGCGCAGTGACAGTGACACCAACCCTGCAGTAGTGCCAGCCTCCAGCTGCGTGCCAGCCCTGCTCAGCCCAGGGGTGACGTCCTGGCCTGGCCTTAGCACGTCCCTGTCCCCAGGGAGCTGCCCGTGCCCAGGGCTGGGGCTGCCCCCCTGGGCTGTTCCCTGGCTGGAAAGCTGGGGCTGTGCCCTGCCAGCTCCATGGAGAGCCCCCTCCTCCTGCATCCCAGGCTGGGCCTCACTGGCACACGGGTGCCACAATAACCTGGTAGGATCAGCACCTCCTGGTTTTAACAGAATTTACTATTTCATGGGTTTAGGACCCTGATTTTACAGTGATATCAGCATATTAGCCAGCACTATGGGAAGGGATCAAGCTGCACAGAACAATATTAATTCTTGAAACAGTTTGAAAATGCACAAAATTCTAATATGAGATTATTTTCTTCACTGAGGAGGGTGCAGCAAGTCTCAGCTGATAGATTGTGTGACTGAGCCAATTCCTTTCCTGTGTGAATACATTAACTGTGATGATAATACCCTGAGAAATCCAGAGGGTCAGTTCTTCAGAAGTAGTTTGATGAAAATTTGCATTTATTTCTAACAGATTTCAGTGTCTATCTGTTTCAAAGATCTAGGTGTAAATATTTTAAAATCCACATCATGAAATAGGAATAATGGAATTTAACATTTTTGACTGTGGCTCTGTGTTAGGTGTATTGGCTGGCTGTCAATCACTACTGTGATTCTCACCTAACTCTCTAAATCAGTATTTGTGTGGATGTTTGTTGGAGTTAATCACTTCTTTATAATGACCTCTGTAAATCCAAATATAAAAATACATTCTCAGTTGTTTATATTCATTTCTTCTAGCACAAGAAAAGTGCTTTAGAGTATGAATTTGCATCAGAATAATTCATAAAGCAGTTTGTTTCAGGGCTGTTTATTTCCTTCCAAGCCCTCTCACAAAGCAGCCATGTAGAATTATGAATATTGAGGTATTTTTTTGAATCACTTGTACAGTTGTCCCACAGGAGCAACTTGATCCTGGATAGGGATTTAGTAGATCATGGGTGCAAGTTAGGATTGCAGGAGGCATTGCCAAAGAATGCAGCTGGAGGTAACAGTGCTCAATGCCAGGAACACAAACTCTGACGTGAGTTTCCATGGCATACAGAGTTGGTGAGGACATCCAGGCAAAGTATGACATTATGTATGTTCATCCCAGCACACCACAGCTAAGAGGAGAAAAACCTCATGGAATAGAGTTGATGCCACAGCAAAACATTTCAAGTGTGTTGGTGCCTGGAATTTATCTGTACTGTATCTACATCTAACCCCAGAAGGGGAAAGTATAGTATTTTCACAATAAAAATAGCTTTGGTTGTACTCATGAGTTGTGTTGGTGTTTCAGAGGAACATGTGTGGTTAGCAGGTAGAATGGTTCTGTCACTGTGAGTCATTTCAGTTTTTCCAACAGATCCTCCTGTCTGAGCAGCTGTCCTGCAGAGGTCTGTTGCTTTGCTTCTCAGACAGCTTTGCCTTGTAAACATTTTGGTTCTTATCAGCCCTGTCAGGAAGCAGACAGTCTGCTGCTCTGTCTATACATTAAATTATATTCTAAAAATGGAAATATTTGGAACACAATTGCTTTGAATAAATATTCAAAGCAGCACAGTGATACAATGCAGCAAAAATAATGAAAATGCTAGGCTCAGTGTTGCAAAGTGATAACTCCATTGAAAGCACCTTGTGGAGGTGGGTGTATTTCTGTTTGCTATAATTACACAATGTGGAGAACTATTAATGGAAAGCCTGTTTGTGCAAACCCTGAGGAGGAATCACTGAGATGCAGAGTTCCCTTTGTGCTCATGATGGCATGCCTTTGATATACAAACAAAATACAGCTGCTTTTTTCAAATGCTTTTTAATCAAGAACCCCATTTTGTCCTTTTCTGTCCAAGTGTGCTGTCTTTTGTCGGAACTGGTCTCTGTGCACTTTTCTTTCCATTATGTTCACATCCCTAATGGAAATAGTTGTTTTCTGCCACGGGCATAGATGTATAATGTCAAGATACCTTATCCCAGAGATGTCCTTTATTCTTGCTTTCTAAGACTTGCTTATCATGAAACAAACACCTTTGTACCTCTAAGTCTCCATCCACATTAGGACAATTGTACCACTTTAATTACACTTTTATAATTAAATGATATAACTTCTGCACGTGCACTGTATTTCATTGAGCAGATTGCTTTTGAAGTGTTTTTTTAAGATATCCATCTTATTCCTAACATGTTTGTGTATAATCCTACCTCTCAGTACCAGAAGACTATTATGTGTATCTAGGTCCCTGATGGTGCATTGTATCCTCAAGTAATTTAGGCCTTTCTCTGCTCGTAGTGGCATGACTGACCCCTTTGAGGCAATTCCTTAAAAGAAGATAACAGTTTTTTCCCCTGACCTTGACCACCAGGCTGACGTGTTAGCTCTCCTGAGGACTCTGTTCTGTTTCCCTCAGGAATGTGAAAAAGTAATTTCCCCAGATAACAGCCAAAAACCCAATTAAGCTTAGATTAAAGAAAAAGAGGATTTATTGGCATTTTATGGAATAGAGAGAAAAGGAAAAGAAAAGATAGGAGATATTAAATTGCCTGAAGTAGAGTCACAGACTGTCCAGTTTCTAGCATTACTCTTCAGTTTACTGAAAGATTGGTGGAATTTTAGCTGGTTTTAACCACATAACAGTCCAACATTGTCTCAGTCACAGCCCAAAGCCATGTCTGTCGTTTTCTGTCAGAGCTGGAAAGCCTGTGACACGCTGTCTTTGAAACACTGGAAAACCCCCTCAGTGACTTGGTCTCTGAATTTGATGTGAAGGTGTCAGTAGTTACAAAACATGTTTATTTTCCCTGTGGGATGCTAAAAGGGACATGGATTGAACCAGTACACAAGATTTTAATTTCCATTTTCCTGGTGTGTTGTATTTCAACACATGATTTTAGACACCTTTTGTACAATGTGTTTCACATCTCATTGTGATCTTCCAGAGGATCCATTGTTTTCTCATTACCTGTTTGAATGGGACACTAGGTACTTCCTAGTTTGAAACACAAGAACACGAACTATTTGCATATTTTTAATTAACCCTCTCTTTGTATAGATTAAGATTGCCTTTAGTAACTGTCAGATTTCTTGGCCAGTTGAATAAACAGCTTCTTGCATGCATTTCAATTACTGCACTATTATATTGCTAATGAGTCTAAGCAACAGTTTCTTGGAGGCAATCTTAATTTAGCAATTTCATTCACATTTTTATACAGGTACAGTGTTCCAGCTATGTAATAATGGTGCCATCTCAGCTTTAGAGGTGGATAGAGAATTAAAAATCAGCATGACAAATACAACAGGTATAATTCAAACTGAGAAGCCATGTTATAACTTATTTTCATACCACAGAGTCCCAAACTGTTCTGTGGTGTACACACAGAATGTGCATTGTACAGAGCACCCTGCCCTCAGAAGGCAGCAGCCAAATGTGCAGTATTTGACTTGGGAAGGTTTAGTCATGGCCAGAACATGACTGTTGTGAACCAGACGTGCCATCTTCACCTCTGGCAGCAGACAGGCTTTTGGGGCTCTTATGGTCTTGTTGGGAGGGTTTCCTGATGACAAATGGAGTGAGCCTTGCAAGGTGAAAGGTTGAGCTTACAAGTCTTACCAGTATAGCCAAACTCTTACCAAAACTAATGTTAATGTGTACAGTTGCAAATTTTGGAGTTTCAGCAGCATACAGAATGTTCTGTGAAGCTGTGGGCTGATGGACAGCTGCAAAAGCAGTGGGATAAGCAGCAGCAGCATGATTTGTAAATGAACCTTAAGTCTTTTGTAGTTAGAGAGAGGAAATGTGATTAGAAATAATTCTCACTATTCTATCAAAACCAGGGCTCAGCCTTTTGACCAGAGAGTTCAAAGTCAATTTTGGAGCAACTGTATTAGGAAAGCAACCAAAGAAATTCTAGGGTCAAATGTAAAACAGCACCAGGAAGGTCAGAGAGATGCATTTGCAAGTCAAGAAGACATTGAAGGGGATCTAATTATAGGCTTAATTGCTGTAGGTAATGACAATTCAAGCTACTATATTTAACATAGCCTGGGTAGTATAACTGAGGTCATCCAACAGATGAATCAACAAATCCAAGGCAGATTTTCAGGAAACATTTAGAATAAAAGGGGAAGTCCTAGACCCACTGAAGCCAAGAAGGCTTTTATCAGCGAGCCAGGTTCTCCAGCAGAGCTCAGATTTCACCCTTAACACAGAAAGGCTGTGGCTTTGCTTCAATGTGATTATTCATAAGTTTCTAGTAATGTATCTCCTTATAATTTTGCTGGAGCAATGCCCATGATACTCTGTGGGGTTAGAGCTGGAAGTTGATCCAGGGAACTGTGATCCCATTACAGACCCATTTCTGGCTTGCATGGTGACTTTGGCTGAGGAATGTGGGAATTTTTTATGATTATTTGCCCCTTAGTCTCTTCCCACCTAAACTACCAATCTGTCTTCATAAGAGCTTAAACATCCATGATGAACAGTCCTATGTAAGTGCAGTAACTTGATGCTCAAGGAGGAGACAAACAAGACCCAGTGAAGACTTGGTGAAGTTAGATGGGTGAAGTTAGTTGCATTTGCTGCATTCCTGCTTGTTCATATTTGTACTTCACAAAAGCGGAAACAATGTGGTATTAGTTCATGGTCTATAAAACAAAATCGCATTTTTAGTCTTGCATTTCAGTTGGTCTCATTTTTATGAACTTTGCAGTTGTGTTTCACTTGGGATGTATTTGGCTGCTTGACAAAGTGGCTGGAGATTTATAATTCCTTATTAGTAACTCAGGGCTCTAAAGGGAATAGCAGAGTACTTATTTACTTTTCTAGGTCAGACTCATGATGTAGGAGTTTAATGAACTTCTGCTAAACAGGAATTGAAGCAGAATTAGAATCTCAGAGTCCATCTGTCCAATAAGGTTATTAATCTTATTTTCTATAGGTTAGATATTTTTTGCTTGAACAGGGTGGTTTAGGCTGCATTTTCTAAGTAATCAGCCAAGAATATGAGACTGTCATACAGAACTTGGTATTAGGTCAATGCACTGATGTGATTTTGCTCTGAAATTACATTATGTCAAATAACTGTATTTATGTATCAGTGTTTAGGGCAGTAAGATTCCAATTCACGTGTGCTGGAAAAGAGTTTGTGATTTA
Source organism: Setophaga petechia (assembly GCA_024362935.1). Classification (NCBI taxonomy): domain Eukaryota; kingdom Metazoa; phylum Chordata; class Aves; order Passeriformes; family Parulidae; genus Setophaga; species Setophaga petechia. Next base: position 12,094,325 of record JANCRA010000006.1, read on the forward strand.
CATTAGCAGCCTAACTATTACTGCAACTTTGATGCCTCTCAGGTGTTGTTTGGATAACAATAAGGAGGACACTTCTCTGTAAAGAATACATTGAAATCTCTCTTCTGGAAGAAAGGTATAGTATTTATGCTTCCCTGTTAGTGTGAAGGCAATACAGTGTTTCATATACTTACAGGAGATAAACATTAGGATTTACATGGTGGTACAAAATTAATGATGAAGATAAAGATGCATGAAAGGAAGACAAAAGCATATTACATAAGTAGAGTCATGCTTGCATCGGACTTATGTGGCAGGAAATAACATCTCCTCCTATAACATTCAGAAAGGTCTGTGAAAGTGGGTAAAACAGTAATATATTTGAAGTATTTAAACTGATACTGTCTAAACCTTAGAGGTGTAACTGTGTATGGACATAAAATGCCAAATCTGCTTAGTTTATGTAGTATTCAGTAGATATATGTACATTAGCATAGGTATAAAAGAGAATATAGTTATCTGGGCAGGAAAAACCCCAAAAAACTTAAATACAAATCAAGAGATAATAGAAAAAACAATGAGGGAGGGGTTGTCTTAAATATCTATCTTTATGCTTATTCATAGCTCTGAGTTCTTCACACTGTCTTAATGCTGGTCCTAAAATAAGTTCCTCTGCCCTTTTTCAAAAATTGATATTCAAGGTAAACTTTGCAAAAGTCCTCTGAGCCCTCAGTTAAACAAGAAGGTCCTCTGCTCTGCCATGGAAAGTAGCCTGGTGGTTAGTGTGCTTATCCACAGTGCAGGAGGCAAACCCTTCATTCTTCCTTGGTCAGAAGTGATTTACAACTCTTTCTCAAGGATGCAACCCCAATCTTTAAACTACAAACTCATGTAGGGGTCAGACTGTTCTGCAGTTCTGGTTGAAGCTGTGTCTCTAGGCACAGAGATCCGAGCCATGGGGACTGTGAGCTGAGTGCTGGGGAGAGCTGGGCTCAGCCACTGCTCTGTCTGCATCTTACCCAGTGACCAGAGAGCTCCTGAAAGCCCTGGGGTGTTGATGAGCTCCTTGAGCCATCAGGCAGGCATGTTGTGCAATCTCTGTTCACCATCTCTTCTCCTTGCTCACTCTTTGGCTTATTTCTGCATTAAGTAATGGAAAGGAGTATTGAACTTAAAATGCATTTTCTGCCTTACTCCTCAGCAACCAAGTGGCCAACTGGCAGAGAGTTTCATATCCTAATTAAGCTTTACAATGTAAGAGAGAAAGCACCTGGCATCCAAATATTGAGCTAGGCTCTAAGAGATATGGGAGAAAACTAGGCTGTAAGAGATACAGCCATTTTATTAAATGAATCAGATGTGGAAGAGAGGGAGAGGAGGGATGTTTTTTTCCTTTTCTGGTTTTGACCAGAGAATATCTTGGCTCATAAGCAATAAACTACCATTATTCTTGTAAAAACCACTTAAACAAACCTTCAAATAGTAAGATGAAGTTCCTATTTAGTAGTAATCAAGCAAGGCTGTTCTCATGTGACAGCTAAGCAGAGAAGTGGATATAGGAAGCTTTCAAAGCATTATTGGTCAGCCTGATTTTGTAGTTGGTCAGTGGAAGGACTGGTTGTAGTTGCTTGTTTACCACAAAGAAGACTAAAGCAGTTGGAAATTCTAGAGCTTTTGGGGGCAGTGCCTTGTGCAAATGGCAGTGGAGGTTGTTGCCTTCTGTAGGACGTCAATAATGGAAATAACTTCTTGTGTGCCACTGTTGATGGTGATGGGAGGACATGAGACCCCAGGCCAGGGAGATGCTGAGAGAGGAGAAAAGATGTGATCACAGCCAGGCACAGTTGTTTTAGAGGAGACAGTAATGTAGAATGATTTTAAATGTAAATCTGGCAGAATTTGGCCTGATTGAGGGGGTGATGCAGCTTGCCTTTTAAAAAGCACTTTCTTTACCATATAGCTGAATCTCTGCTAAGATTGCTTTTTCCCAACATAATACACTTGTTTTCCTGTAACAATGACATGTCTCTAGAATAAAAATTGCCTAAGAATGGGAAAGGCTGGCTACCAAGGAAGGTTCTCTCTCTTTGGGAGGGGTCAGTAGAGACAATATTATGTGTTAATAGCATTCCTGTCCTTTTCATTGATATGGATTTTTTTTTCCACTAAGATATATGAACTGCCTTGAAAACTGGGTCAGCCTAAATGCTGTCACAAGTGCTCATCACCAAGCATATATTGCTGCATACCTGTCACACTCGGCAGCTGGAACGAATTTCATGAAGAAACCAGGGTAAAAGGTGAAGCTCAGCAGTATTACTGGCTGTGAAGGAATCACCCCTTTGCAGTTTTTCTGGTACAAAACAAAGAAAATGGATGAAATATTCAATACTGATAAATACAAATAGTATTTGACTTTTTGTATTTAAAATGATATTTTTGTTAGTCAAATTTATTTGCATACATATGGTAAATGCAGTGTAATTCCCATGGTGGATTATTCTTGCTGCTTAAGAGGCTGAATTTATTGACATATCTAGACATGGAAATTTACTGGGAATTGCTTGAAACCCTTTAGGGGTTGAAAGTTCTTTAAATTGAGTCAGTTCCAGTGTAATAATGCGCCTATTGGTAATAAATTAAAATATTGTATATTTTCTACTCACCAGGGAAGAGCTTTTTAGAAGATGCTCTTTTTTTTTAATGCCAAAGTGAAGTTACGTGGATGAAATCCATGGTGTCTGCTCATGGCATGTCTTTGCTCCAGCAACTCTTGGTCATGGTTCATCACAATTTAGGATTTGAGCTGGAGAACACCAGGATCCCATCCTAGAGGGACTGTCCAGCAGTATCAAAGATACTACAAAAATCATCAAAGGCTACGATATGCAGCAGTTCTTCTCAGCTGGTGATGCCTGAGTCAAGAACAGCCTCATGTAGTTGCTAGAAGGAAGGTTGTCTACTAAGGTCCACAAGTGCTGTAATTTCTAGGTTTAAGTCATATAGCAAGTACAAAAGAAATACAAAAAATTATTTAAGCCATTACAGAAAGCACAGATGATTTCTGTTACATCTTAAAATTCACATTCATCTTGTCAGTTTTTGATCTGCTTCCTTTATATTTCAAAATTAACTTCAGGGTGTTTCAAATGCATTCTTAATTTAACATCTTCATTTCAGTTGTATCACTGCAATGGCATGTGCATGGCATAGAGACTTTGGCCTAGGAAAAAAACAGTGTATTGGGGAGTGAGCAACTGTGAAAGAAAGAAAAAATACAGAAAAAATAGTGAGTGGAGAAGCTGGGTGCAAAGAAAGTGGCCTGGATTGGAAAGAGATTTCATTGGTGCCAGCCTGCCTTTGAAAGCTTGCCAAAGTGCATTAGAGAGTTGGAAACAGAGTTTTAAAGGAGAAATTTAATCTCCTTCCTAGAAGACAGCAGAATTTAACTGATGCTGGATAAAGGGGAACCTCCTGTGATGCTGGATGGCTAATTTTCACAGAGAATGTTTAATTCTCTCAGATATTGCAAGACAGCATTTACCACTTTGCTAAATAGAAATTGCTGCTTGTGAAAATCTGTTTAGTAAATGTTATTTTGTAGGGTGTGTTGGCATGTTAGGCGGTCCTGAGGCTTCTTTATCCATTTTGACCTGGCCTGCTAAACAACTGCATATTTTCCTTCCTTCAGTGAGCTTTAGCTGAATAAAAAGCCTTACCAATACTCAGTAAAACAATCAGATAAGAAGAGGCATGGTATTAAGATGAATGGTTAACCTGGGAAATATTTTTCAATATAGAAGTATTCTACTTGCAGTTCTGTTCATTTATTCCATGCATGTATAGTGCAGAATTATGGTATAAAGGATTCCATACACCCATGTGCAGCAGACTGCATGGTAGCTACCAAATCTTTACTCTGTAAATAATTCACATTTATTGCCAAGAGGAATCAGAATTTTCCAGTCTTGGAGGAAAATGAAGTCTTGTCAGTCCATCATGTTGTCATTATCACTGATGCCTACTAACCAATTACACAAATGTGAAAGTCTAGATATCCTACCTCTTCTTGGATAAGCTGTTTGATTCCTGGAGCTAATTTGCTCAAGTTGCATCTGTCTTTTCAAACTTCATGTAGGACTTGCTCTGGGTGAGAAGAACAAAGAGAATACTGGTATTAGTTTATGCTTTGGGCTAATTTGGAAAGAGTGGAATATTTTATGTTTTGTATCCCACCTGCTGCTAGTCTTGCTAGTAGGGAGAAAGGAGGCATTTTTTTCCTGTGATGCTCCTGGTGCTCAATTAATACTCACCAGAGCTAAGCCCTGTAAAAAAAAACACAGATAATTAAAAAAAAAATTATTTTATTTTGCGTTGTGTGGTTTTTTTGGTGAGTTTTTTGAAGTGGATGTTGTTTTGTTGTTGGATGTTGCTTTTTTTTCATGAAAAGAAAAGAGGCTGGCCAACTGCCATGAGTAATACAGGGAGGAGGCAGTTATTTCTGATTAAGTTTGTCTGTTTACATTTTGTCTGCCTGTGGGCTTGGAGTTGGTCATTCCAGTCTTTTATTCAGAAGGGATGAACACGTTGTTAAATATTGTGAGATAGTGTTGGATAATGGGTCTTCAGATAGAATTAAAAGGCATCATTCAGGTCATTCAGAACATACAAGGGAGGTGTTTCAATGTGTGAAATGCACAGAACCAGGTTTCCTCAGACTGTATTAATAGTAAATAGCAATAGTAAATACATCTGTACATAGCAAATAGTAAATACATCTGTACATTTCCACAGTGAGAGTTGCCTGCACAGCACTTGCATGGCTTGTGCTTCATAGGTGGCCACTGCTGAAGCAATTCAGGGTGGTGATCAGTCAGACAAACTGCCTGCACTAGGATGGCCCTGGCGTGAGATTTTCTGCCAATTGAAAAACAAAGACCTAGGACAGGGTGCAGAGGAAGTCTTTTGTTGGTAACAAGTAATGGCATTATGCTCTTAACCTGCTGTCAGCCCAGAAGGAAAGATGAATCTGCTTTGGGTTGAGATGCTACTGCCTGTCAAACCAAAATGTCCTCTGTTAATGCACATTAAAGTGAGTGCTGAGCAGCCATGTGTCTTTATTGGGGCTTTGCTGTTCTTAAATAGCAAGGGCTAGGATTTGTTACAACATAGCATGGAAAGAAATTAGTCATCCATGAGGTGGGGTAAGATAGGTGTTATCCAACCTAACTGATTGTGTAATTCTGTGATTTTCACTTTGACATGGTTTCTTCCTTCCTGCCTTGTAAGCCACTAGCCCTTTCCTTCATTTTAGGTGATGCATTTGCAATTTCAGTTTGTACATTTCCCTTTCTGGTTTTGCTCTTCATTGGTATATAGGAGGGGAATAAATATGAGAATTAGGGGGAAAAGTGGTGAGCACACTCAAAGCCTCAACAGAATGGTTTTGGGAGAAGTGGTGTCTTTATATACAGCTATGACATCTGGATACTTGGGAATTATATCCATGTGTGTGAACTAAAGTTAGAAATGCCAAAATACTTATAAAGGGTCCAATTTACAAGTCATGTATCATTTTTGCACTGAATAACTGATTTGTGTTTGAAGTTAACACCATTTATGTCTGAAATAGAACAGTAAGTGCAGTGTCCCTGTTTGCTAGCACTTCAGGCTTGGGACTGTAATGTAAAGTATAATGTCAGGCAGTGCCTTGCTGAGCCTAATTTATGGCTTTGGAACAGCTTGTTACACACCCGGTGTGGGACTGGGTGATGGGAGTAAAGAAACCTTTCCATGTGCCCTAACAGCAGATTGCCAGGTCTGCAGAGCTCTGCTGCATCAAAAGTAGATTAAATCTTTATTTAAGAAGCACAAGATGGTGATAGTGCTCTTAAACAGTAGCTGCTATTAAAATGTCAGCGTTGCTGTCAGTCACCACCCAGCACCTGAGTTAACACTTCTTGCCCTGGTATGAGAGTGGAAAATAGGTTGCTGCTTAGAGTGAACTATTGTAAATGAGGAGCACAGATCTAATCCTTTTTGATATGGCTTATTATTCATCTGTAAGATTAAAAATGTATGTTGTATTACTTCAGGGGTTACAATGACCTCTAGATTTCATGCTCCTGGATTCTAATACTTCTTATGTACTGTTACATTTTTATTCCATATTTTGGCAATATCAAGGCTTAGTCACAAATGTGGTGATTGTCCATTTTCTGAGAACTAAAGGGTTTTGTCTTGTGAGCGTTGTGCAAAATGGCAGATATTGATATCTTAGCTAATTATTCAATCAAAGAGTTGGCAGGTCAGTCAGTGGGAACAATGTACAATGGACTGGAATTGATCACACTTCATTTCCCATCAATTGGCAGAGCAAATGGTAGCTTGGATGATAAGTTAGGATCATTGCCCGTCATTTCTTGGGCTTATGCCTTCCATTATTTATTTTTTTTCCCTCCAGACAAGACCCCCCCAGACTATTAGATGACAGTGAATGCCCTCTGATGTTGGTGAATAAAGCAACGCAGAGTTTTTGTAGCTTCTGAGGGACATGAAACTATTTCTGGCTCCATAACTGATGCTGCTGCATAGTCCTATAATCACCTAACCTTATTGAATTGTCCCCATGTGAAGATTTGATTTCAAATTTTGTAATCATTATACATAATTTATTTTCACATAGATTACAGGTTCATCTGTAAAGTGACACAATTTCACCCTAGAGCTCTTTGAATATTCAACTTTTCACTTTAACTCCTTTTGGATATGCTTCTGACACTTCCAGCTTTGGTGATTTACTAGTAATTAGTAGGGTTCCATAACAGATGTATTGTAGCCTTCCAAGGAGTGATGAATCAGACATGTGGCTATGAAGGAATGGTTTCCTAAGACTTCTATTTAATACAGAAACCCAGAGATAGATCCCATGAATAGCTTTGGTGCGTAAAGCAGGACTTAACCCAGTTAAAGCTCTACTCCTAAACCTAAATGTAAAGTTTCAGTTAAAAAAAATCTTTACTTAGCTGCTGACTAACCTGAAAGCAAATAAATGAGCTTTGCTGTTTCCTCATTTGAATTTCAAGTGAACTGGATGCCTACATTTGTTTTTTTGCATCTGCCAAAATCTTTCCCCGATTCCCATGTAAGGCTGCTCAGGAGCTGAAAATGAGATTTTTTTTCTCCCAAATGCTCTGCCAGGTTTGGCAGGCCCAGCCTGCATTCCCACAGCCACCAATGCCCTTCCACAGCTGGAAGGGACAATGCCATCTACCCTCAGGAGTTGTTTCTTCAGATCACTCCAGCCTGGAGGGTTGCTCACACCTGGTGTGGAATGGATTCTGCACGTGTTCCAGTTTCTGGGGTTGTATTATTTTGTTCCTGTCACAAAAGTAACATCCTGTTTATCTTCTGGGATAGAGATTGATTCCTTTGGAAAAGGTGAATGTTCAAAAATAATCTAGTTGTGACAGGCCAAATGTTTTTGCATTAACAAGCTTTTTTTTTGAAAATACCTTGGTTTTAGTTGCTCTCCCAGGTGTCTGTTGACACCTAATTGAAAAAAAAATCTTATTTCTGATTTGAAACCATCCACATGCTAAATAAATATACAATGAACCAAAATAAACTGTTTTAATAACTTATTTTTTAATTAAATGCAAATGTAGCATCCTTTGCAGTCTGTTAAAGCAAACATAACCCCCAGCACATTTAGCATGTTAAAAAGAAGATTTTTGCTGTGTTCACAATATTACACAGTAATTAAAAAGGAAACCAGCTAAGGCTTTGGAACCTGTCCCCTTCTCTAAAATGTAATTAATTTCTGTTTAATTATAATAGTAGGGCTGTAGCATGATTATTATTTTTGAGGGGTAGAAATCCTGTACTGTTCCATTTTTACTGAGTGAGTGTTTCTGGAAGCAGAACACAGGACAGAAAGGGAAGGATTTGAACCTGACTCCAGCTGTAATTAAGTGCTGACACATCAGTGGAGTTTGGCTGCATTTCTTCAAATGTGGGTTTCCAGGACAGAGGCTCCTCCCGGCTGTGCTGTGCTGTGCTGACAGGAGCTGGCCTTTCTCCTGGGAGGATGCTGTTTTTCTCCTCAGCTGTGCAAACCTGGGCAATATTCAGGGCTGACACAGTGCAGGCACTGCCCTGCCCAAGGTGAAATTCCCACTTTGTCCACCCTGGTTTTCAGGATGTCAGGTTGCCAGCTGTCCTCAGTGGCGTTCCTTTGTCAGCGCTTTGGGCTCTCTGGGGTACCTGTGACTGAGCCAGGATTGTGCTCTCGTGCCATCTCCTGGCAGATTGTCCCCCTGTGCTCTGTCCTGGCCAGATGTGTTTGTCCCTGGGTGCCAGCTGGGTGAGATCAGTGTCGGGGCTGGGGTGGCCTCCAGTGGGTTCTGAGGGCTCAGCAGTGCCAGGGCAGGCACAGGGACATTGCCCAGAGCCCTGCTGAGGCTGCTCCAGGCTGGGGGCTGGCACCTGCACCTGCACAGGGCATGCTCAGCAAGGTGGGCATAATTCAGGGCTCTGAGGGAGTGCCAGGAGTGAGAAGCACCAGGAATGTGGGCATGTGGGCAACGGATTCCTATACAAAAAGCTGTTGACACTCCAGTGTTTCTCCCTTACAAGACGACAATATCCTGCCCTCTGTCCTGACAGTTGAAATTGTGGCTCTAGAGAAGGTCTGAGTTTGTAAAAATGTGATGTTCAGATGGGTGAGCATTGTTTGGGACATAGAAAGATGAACTTTCATGTCCAGTGGAGAAAAACTGCTTTACAATACGCCTGTTGCTCTGAGGAAACTGACAAAAGTTCATTGACATGAAAGAAGAATCCTGAATTGCAGCCAGGTGTGGTACAGAGCCCTGAAAAGCAAACATTGGTTATAGAATTTAAAACTTCCTGCCAACAGGTTATCAGTTAGATGTCAAGGCATCAGTAATGGTGACTTTTAAACAATGAAAGACTGAGAGGTACTTTGTAAAAGTATCTGCAATGTAGAACTTCTTGGTTGTGCTGCCATGTTCTCCTTGTCATTCCTCCATCACCACTACCACTGTTGCCCATCTTATCATAGCAATGTGGGCTGAATTTTATGTGCATTCAGTGTTACTAAAGACAGCAGTGCTGCATATGTGCATCCACCTATCTTTTCTTTTTGTTCCTGCCTTCTTTTGACTTCTCTTGGCTTCCTGTTCTCATGGTGAAATGGATCCAGGGAGTGATCCAGTGAAATACATTCCACCCCCAGCCCAGGAAGAACTGAGGAGGAATTGTTCAATGCCACTGTCAGGTAAAATGCACTTAAATGACACACACATCCCATCCAAGGAGTACAATTTAGGACTAATAATGTAAAATACAAAGCAGATAAAGTGTATAAAACACTCAGAAATCCCCTGTGACTCTGGGACTCCACATTGCACCTCTTTGGAGGAAAGTTTTGTTTCTGCTGCCGTTCACTAAGAGGTGATTCCTTTTTTCTTGATTTTTGTAATATCTGTTTTAAACCAACCTCCTGCATTCTCTCTGGCACACCTTCCTGCACTTCAAATTCCTTGACCAAATGCATTAGGTGGCTGTGATTTTAAGTTCCATCATTTCAGCAGTTTCTCATCAGTCACATCTTTCAGAAGGAATATTACTGAAGAGTGTTAACTAGCAATCATGCTTGGGGTAAAGCATAAATAAAAGCATTTGTGTGCCACAGCCACAAGCCAGTGCCCTAAACATCTGTGAAATACACAGATCTGAAATAGACTTTACTTCTAGCAAGGTCAGCCCCTGCTCTTGCCCTGTAATTAGCTGACTTGCTATCAGCTCTTCCCTGGCTCAGTTTTTTAAGGGCTCTCTCTTCTCATTTGCCCTGCAGCTCTCTTCCTCTAGGGGAGACCTTCCTTTCTCTCCAGCCAGCTTCAGTGATTCCTCCAGATACTCCAGTTAACCTCATCCTTTTCACCCACACAGAACATTCTGCTGTAAGCTGAAGAGCACCTCTTTGGAGCAGCAATGCCACGTTGGCAGACTCTTGTCTGCCAGCTCTTGTCCTTGATTGTCTAATTAACCCTCACTGGCAGGTTCATTTCAGTGCTAAATATTTCCATCTACAAAGTGTTTAATTTCATATTAACCTGCATGCAGACAAATAGACTCAATACAAACATCCTGATTGGATAAATGTGTTTATTTTTATCTCCTGATCAGGACTGTGGTAATAGTGAACAATTGGAGAGACATATTTTGAATGCTTGAGACCTTTTAACAAAACTCCCAAAACTGAAAGAGCTGACCTTGAATTAAAATGTTTCATTTCCAAATGTAGTTGTCCAAAATCAGTTAAAATTGTAGTGATACATAGTTGCAGATACACAAATGTTTATATGTCTGTCTTCAAGATGTTTTCTTTGCATCTGATTTTTGTCCAAAACTAAATATACAAATACTTTAGCACTAAATATTCTCTCTTTTTGTTTTCTACATATGTGCATGAGAGAAATTTGCAGTGTGTTTCTGCAACCTGTCACTCCCAAGTTAAATGGATGTTTTGGACACTTCAGCTGCCAGTACCTGTTTCCAGCATCTGTCTTTGGTGTCAGTATGCCAGGGATTATGGAGGCTGCCTTGGGATCCTGCTGTGGAGTTGGTACAACTTTGTGTATTGTAGAATCTGATACATCCTCAGAAAAACATTTTAAATTCAGATTCAGCATGTTCTCAGGGGAAAAGGGTTTAAATCTGCTTTCTTTAATTCTGTTCTCTAGTTTCTGGTGTGCTGTTAAGTCAGAGGGACAGAAGTAAGAGGATATAGAACAGCCTGGTTTACATAAAACAGGCTGATGAAGATTACATGGAGCTACCACATGAGAATGAAAAGACCACGAGGCTGAGCATTTTTGACAGATTTTGAATAAAATTTTTGAACAAAGGCCTTTAAAAAGCATAAGGAACATTATTTTTTATTTCACTCTACTTCAACCAGGTAGAGAAATACAAGACAAAATATATTTTAAAAAAATTCTCTGCGGGGGCAGTGACTTTCTAATTAGAGATTTGATCTTATCTTTCATTGACCATTCAAGGGGCTCTGCATTCTGTGCTAAGTTCTGTTAAAACTGGATAGCATTGGAGAGGCTTACTTTGTCCTTGCAATGCCCATCCCATTATTGCCTTGTAGAGATAATAGTTGTACTGAGAGTTGAGATGCATTTGGATGAACCAGATAGTGCCACAGAAAGAAGAAAGTGCTTGGATTTGAAAACTTAGGCACAAACTTTAAAGATCAGTGATGCTTGGCTTTAAAGCTGGGTTAGATAAAAAAAGGGACCCTGTGAAACTTGAAGCTCAAAAAATATCCTACATAGCCATGACAGGTGCAGAGAGAGCATGTGAGGGCATACTCACATGAAGTATTTAAACTGGAAAGAACTGCCAAAACATACCAAAGCAAAGCAGAGAAGTTGATTTGAAAATATTTTGAAGCAAAAATCCAAACTGTCCAATACTTTTCCCAAAGATAGTTATAATTTCTGTTTTTCTGACACTTCAGTGATAACAATCTGCATAGTTAAGACACCATGCCTGTGGCTCTATTTCATCATAGTGCAAGTACTTTAGCTGCAGAACAAAAGTAAAGCAGTTTGATGTAATATGGATGTCTATTTGCACTCCTTTTAAGATAAACATTAGGCAATAACCATTTCTTAGAGCCTGTGTATTGTTCATATGATACTCTCTCTTGTATAACAGTTCATGTTCATCAACATGATACATTCTTGCCTGATTTTCCAGTTCTGCCTTTCACTGAGGATATTCTTTTCTTTCTCTGATTGCTTTTTCTTCTGAGACCATTACTCTAGTTGATAGCTTCAGGTTATCATTGTATCCTATCTCCCTCCCCAATAAGCCTATGATTGATACTAATCTTCCTCATGGGACACGTTTATAGGTTTCAGGATGGAAACTACTCTCTAAATCTTAGCTTTATATGTGCTGACAATTTGCAAGGTTGCACCTTATATTCACTTCAGGTGGCTTAGGGGAAAACATCAGCACCTGGTAATCATGCTTCTACAGTAAGAAGAGAAATGTGCCCCATATACCAAAAGTTGCCCTGTTGTTCATCTCCTGTGCTGCTGCTCCTGCTCGTGGGTTTTATGTAACCAGAAGGGGCTCAGTTCCTGTAGGTGGTCAATGTCCTGTAACCAGACTCATGTCTTTTCTTTCCAGTGAGAGAAGCCATATTTTAATTAATCTAATGGAAGCTTTGACTAACAGGCAGTCCCCTGAAAAGGAGTTAATGTTCTGGAAAACACTTCACACAAGCAGAGGACTCTTCATTGACTAATGTGCTTAACGGGACTTTTTCTAAGGAAATTGCTCCACTGAAAGCTTTGTGGAGTGCATTTGCTGGGTTTTTTCCCTCTTCATAAAATAGCTGCATGTTCTGAAATTTAATTAGATTTAAGGACTGTTTCAAAATAGGATTATTATGTTTTGCCTACAGGTTTTGCAGATGCCCCTCAGTAGGGTATCATGGCAAAAAAAAAAAAAAAAGAATCAATTCCCTGGCAGAATACAACATAAGGTGCTGTGATCCCTAGTGTGAGGAATGCACGTGCTGGAGTTTGGCAATTTCACTGTCTTATCCAGTATCTGAAGGCAGAGTCCAGTTATATAACTATCTCAGAGGAATCAGTGGGAAATGACAATGCTAATGTTTCCACAATATTTGCATATTCAAGCTCCACAGCCCAAGAAACAAAGAGAAGTAATAAGAAATTAAATTGTTTTATCTTTTATCTTTTGAAACAGACATGCATTTATCTCTATGAGCAGACTTGCCAGACCTTTTTTGAATTGCAAAATCTCACTGCAAATGCTTGTTACTCGGATTTGCATAAGGATTAACAATGTTGGGCAAGTGGTATCTCCTAACCCTTTCTGTTTACTTGTGTGCTATCAGTCACTGGGATGTAGTTTTGAAGGCAGTCAGTGCTTTTAGTTCAGTGGATAATGCAGTTTGTTTTCATGGCAAATTCTCTAATGTTGCAAAAGTGTACTTCAGCAGTAATTATTTGCTCAGAGGATTTTTTCCCCTCTTTGACGCCATTCTGTACCCACATAAGGTGCTCTTATCTAGCATAATGGCTAAAAAATCAAAATTTATGAAACTTGAGGGGTTAGTCTGAGCTGGCATGGAGAGTGTAGAAATTAAGCTACACTCCCTCTATGAATACACATGTGAAAATGTCATGGTCAAAGCAAAGTAATCTTTTAGATTCAAACTTGGCACCACAAAGTCAAAACTCACAGAGACTTTAAAAGGGCATTTATCTCAGAAAACTCTTCTCATGCTTTTGGTGTTGAAGTCTGGGGTTTTTGGTCCAGCTTTTTATAAACAGAAGTGTTCCCTACAATATTCTAATATGCATCTGAATGACTTCTACTGTTCAGAGAAGACTGGCTTGATAGCATCATTTCATAGATGGGACTTGAAAAATAGCAAAATCTTTCAGCTTGTATGTGGTTGGTTTTATTTTGTTGGGTTTTTTGTTTGCTTGGTTTTTTAGTTTATTTTGGTTTTTTGTTTGTCTGCTTTTAAATTTTTTATTCCTTTAATAGTATTATGAAAGCACAGTTCCATCAATATATTACAAACGAAAAATAATCGGGGAACCTGCATTATTTTCCTGGGATCATGTCTCCCAGAGTCCTTGCATTGTGGAAATCACTTCTGAAGTGCACAGCTGTGCTTCAGTAGTGAGACAGCTCGAGCCCCACAGCTTGCTGCATTGGCTTACAGAACACAAGTTACTTGGCAAATGGGAAGCCTCAGTGTTTCTATTTTAAGTTGGTTGTTGGGAATCTCTCAAAGAAAAGTAGATTTGGCCTCACAGTTTTCAGTCTTTTAGGAAAAATACTAAAGAAGGAGGCACACTGATAGAAACAATACATGTAGCTTGTCGTGGGGGATGGACATAATGGCATGAGCAGCTTTACAGCTGGGGCAGTGCAGAATGACAGGGGCTCACCAGAGCTGCAGCATTCAGCTGTTTGTGATGTGCCAGCCGTGGGCTGGGCATGGCTGGAGCTCCTGCAGAGCTTGGGATATACTTGTGGTCCTGCAAGCCTCTGGGACAGGAGCACTGGGAAGGAGCAGCCAGCCTGGTAGAGCAGTGGTTCCAAGCCAGCAGCTTGTGAGAAACCAAAGAGCTGCTCAAAGCTACAAGAAAGTTAAAAAAAAATTCAGCTGTCAGAACAAAATATTGTGTCACTGGCAAAGCCTTAATTATTTAGTGGTTTTGCTGGTGGCTGATGATGCAGCGATCAAGAGCAAGCCATAAGTAACAAATGGCATTGAACATGGTGTGAACTCAGCGTTCAGTAGCATCACATAAGAAATGTTGATTATCAAGTTCTGTGCACAAGGCAAGGAACATGGAAAGCAAATATTGAGGTAACACACAGTGAGTGTCACAAGCTGTTGTGCTTAGGCCAGGCACAATGGGCACCACGTGGGGTAGACATGAAACTCCTCCCAAAGAAATCGCCTACTTTGTAACAAAAAGAAAGCAAGGCTGCTCTGGAATAAGGTCACTTTCTCTTGAACCAGTAAGACTGGCTCTTACAGGGTTTATGTGTGCTTTTTCAACCATTAACATACTGAATCCAACTGAATTAATTCAGTTGAACGTGGAAACAGATCTGCTTTCCTGTACATCAGTCTTCTTTGTACCAGTGCTTTTACTCGTGCAGTCAGTTTGGCAGCTGTTGCAGAGAGGCTGTTGGCTCAGCAATGCAGTTCAGGGCTGGTTCCTACAGAGAGGAGCAGCTCTGTAGCCCCCAGTCCCAGCTCTGGCACGAGAGAGCTGGCCAACAATAGAGGTGTTGCAGTGCAAGACAGAAATTTTGCACTTTGTCTCAAGTGCTTAGTTAAAAGTCATCCATCCAAAACAAATTTGGATGTTCTTTAACATTTCATGGTATCTCTTGTCTCCCAATACACTTTGAAGTAATCTGTGATATTTCCAGATGTATCCATGAGGAATGCTGGTGTTGATGAACTGACAGGTGGTCTTTTTCTGCTGAACTCAGTAGCGAGCTGTTCTCACTGCAGGTAGTTTTTTGTTGTTTTGGTTTGGGTTTTTCTGGGGAGGTGGGTTTGCTTGTTTGGTTTGATTTGGTTTGTTGTTGTTGTAGCCAGGTCATCATTGCCAAGATAAAATACTCTGACATTTATTTATAGAACAGAAATTTTTACGCTACTGACAATGGAGCGATCTGAACCCAGGGGTCTTGAAAGTAGGTCATTAAGTACTCAGTATAAGAAAAAGTGTATTTGACAGTGTTTGTGATTTTACTGGAGAGAACTGTCTTCTTATCTAAATCTTGGCTTTAAAATCAAGAGACTTCTATAAGCAAAAAAATTTAATTGATTTCATCACAAAGAAAATAATTATATCTGAGAATAACTTATTTTGTATCAGGAAGAACATTTTTCAATTTATTCTTCTTGAGCACTTGAGCATTAAAGTGTCTGAAAATAACATTTTTCGATCATTGGACAATGTAGATTTTAAAGTCAATAACAGAGCAAATTGCCTCAAATTGGAAAATACAGAAACAACCATGGCTTTGTTTTTGGTTTCATTAACCAAATCAGGCATTTGTGATAGAGCAGCAGCACTTCTGGGCTAATCTCTGGGAGTGGGAGTTGCCAGGAGTCAGTTTGGCCTGTGGGAATACTTGTAGCTGTGAAAAGCTGCACAAGGTCATGGATACAATGGTCCTGTTATGGGGTTTATCCCATGACAGAGTTCCCCTGCTGCCTTCATTCCCTCAGGATAGCCCATCTATCCTTGAAAAGCACCAGCTGATTTGCCATCTTCTGGGGCTCTACACTGTGAACTTGTACTGTACCCTCTGTTCTGCCTTCTCCATGTGTGTCTTGAGATGACTGGACATGAGAGGTGATTTGGGCAATTTTTTGGACAGTACTTGGCTCATGTGGTGCCCAAGTGCCTGACCTGTGTTGTAGCAGTTGCCATGTGCTCTGCCCTGTCAAAAGGTGCTGTCCATGGAGTTCAGGTACACGTGAACTGTGGCTGCTTATTAACAATGGGTACGTTCAATGTCAGCAGCTTTTACATGCATGATATGTTACACGTCAGAGTAATTAACAGGATGCTATAAAACTCGCCTTCCTCTCACCCTGTCCCTTTTGAAGCAAGGCTCCTGAAATATAACTCATATTTCATGGGGTTTGCTTTCTTTTCACTTTGCTTTTTTTTTTCGAAAATATCACTGTAATAATTACCGTAACAGCGTTTTCTGTGGAGTTAATGTTCTTCTGGCTTAATGGCCCCTGGTTATTCTCAGGCCATCAACTTTTTCCAGCTGGTCATCAATCCCAAAGAACTGCCTTGTGCTTCCATTATTATTGCTTAAGTAGATGACATTTCTGGTGCCACCGCTGCCTCCCAGTGAGATGATATTACAGCCAATGGCATTTCCCCCCCCTTGCTCTCACTGTTGTCAAAGCATTATAAACAGCTGGTGTGAGAATGTTGTGGCTGTTCCCTGTGAATTCCTGTGGTAGTTTTTAGGTGCGAGTTTTGTAGACTTCAGCTGAAGGGATCTGAGTGAGGCAACTGAAAATTACTTGCCTAGAGCTGCTACAAGGGCTCAGCCCCCATGCATCATTCAGGAAGCGGCTGGGCAATACCTGACTGTTCCACTCTAAAGACTTTTTCCCAGAAGGAACATGTTTCAAACAAGATCTGGGACAGATGTTCTGGGGGATGTTAATGTTCATTAGGTAGCCTCAGACCCCTCCCCAAGTTTCCACAGCTCTGCTCCCTTGTTTCCTAACAATTGATGGATTCTGTGGCAGGCTTTTTTAAAAGAAGCAAGGAAGTTGTAGCTCAGTAGGCCAGAAGCCAGCAGAGATTGTTTAGGTGAAAATGCCTCGCTATGTGGATTTTCAAACCTGTGTGAGTTAACATTGGTGCTGACTACATTTCCTTTAACCTTATTAACACCTTGTCTTGCTTTCCCAAGCATGGTGGTGGAGCTGCTAGTTCACCTTAGAGCCTTTCACTAGGTAATTTATCAAAGTGGCAGACGAAAGCTTAAAGGAAAAGGCATGTAAATACTGCATTAGGAACCTTGGCTCACAAAGGCATGAACATTTTCACCCATACCATTAGCTCTGGATTATAGTCCAGAGATGTGAAAGGGATGTTTATTGGGGGAGACGGAAATACAAGGCTTACTGGTAGAATCACTGTGCAGATTGTATACTTTTTCTTACTTTTTCTTTAATTAAAAAGCATTAAGCATTCATGAGCTAGTCTCACAGAATAAAAGGATCTCAGACTGTAACTGTAACCACTTAATGCTTTCAAAATTAAAAACGAGTTACTACAGTAAAACACACTCATCAAGTACTCAGGGCCAAAGCATTTTCAAAAAGGGGCCTGAGATTGTGTCAAACCTACATCATGCATCCTTTTCAGCTTTAGAATTTTAAGCTGTGCTTCACTGCAGACTGATGTAGTCATTGGATTCCTGTATATGAGTAGATCAGAATGATCAAGCAACTGCAGTTCAGTCTCTGTGCCGGGGTTTATCTGATGGTTCTGTTTCATTTTATTTTGTTAGGCTGGTTTGGTTTTTTTTCAGGGGGTGGGTGGGCACTGTTGTTTGTTTGCTTTGTTGTCGTTGTTTGTTGTTTTTCAAAGACACTAAGATGCACACCAAGTGCAAGATATTATTTCCTGGAGGGGCTACCAAGGCACACCCTCAAACAGTCTTTATTTACCTCACAGTTTATTGTATTCTTGTTAGAAAGTAGTACTTTGGGAATACTGTTAACCCTTGCACCTTTTAGTTCTCATGCTGAGCAGTAGATAGTGACACACTCCTCTATAATTGATACCTGTGATGGTGGCATATTTCAGTAACATGATTTATCATGCATTTTCATTTTCATGAAAGCTTGTTTTACTCTTCTGCTTCCATTAGGTCAGCACTCACTGAACAGGCACCTCCCATTCCATTTTACTGAGTAACTTTCAAACATGATCTGACAAGGTAGCAAAGTTCAGTGCACTAACTCACTGTCATGTAGAATACACACAGACATTACTGACCAGCTCTGACTGTTGAACCCTAAAGGAGGTACAAGAGCACCACAGTGGTTGTGGCACAACTTGCAAATAACAGGGAAGCACTGGGCCAGGGTATCAATCTCTTCCTGTAGCAAAATATCCTGACCCCAGGGTTGAACAGCTATTTACACATGAACTTACAAAGACTTAGGATTTATTATTTCCCCAAAAAAAAAGGAAGTGGAAAAATAAAAAATACTGTAATTATAGCTGTTATAGCAAGTGGAGGAAGTACAATCCTAAGCAGTTGGGAAGAGTAGAGAGGCTGTTGTTATTTGGGTTTGTGAAGCAGCAGTGGAAAGGAGGATTTACACAATGGGCTTAGCTCCACAGAGGAACTCTAAGGGCTGTACATCTACCCTGTATTCCCCCCAAACACATACAGGTCCCCAGCTACTTGGGCAGACTGCAGGGAGAGATTTCTGCACATTGCTCTGAGGTGTTTGCAGTGAAGTACACCATGAACGTGTGAAGCACAGCTGTGCAGGGACAGGGACGGTGTCTGCAGCTGACTGTGTGTCTTTGCAGCCGCTCAAGATGCACTGCAGGAGCTGCGCGCTGGTCACCAGCTCCGGGCAGCTCCTGGGGAGCCGGCAGGGCCGCAGGATCGACGAGAGCGAGTGCGTGATCCGCATGAACGACGCGCCCACGCGCGGCTACGGCAACGACGTGGGCAACAAAACCAGCCTGCGAGTCATCGCGCACTCCAGCATCCAGAGGATCCTCCGGAACCGCAACGAACTCTTAAACATGAGCCACGGGGCTGTGTTCATCTTCTGGGGCCCGAGCAGCTACATGAGGAGAGATGGCAAAGGCTTGGTGTACAATAACCTGCAGCTGATGAACCAGATACTGCCTCAGTTAAAGGTGTATATGATTTCTCGCCACAAGATGCTTCAGTTTGATGACCTTTTTAAAAGGGAGACTGGAAAAGACAGGTGAGAACTTACACGGATACACCTAGGGAATGTCACAGAGTAGTAAAATAATGCAGTTTATATATACCAATTTCAGATCTGCTCAGAGGGACAATCCTACCCATTAAATCCTCTGCCTCGTGAGCTGTAATGTGGCATGACATGCCAAATAACATCACTGGTAACATAAGTTAAAAATATGCATCAAAATGATTTGTATGGAGTACTGCCTCATCAGCCTAGAATACCAGAGTCTGCATGTAATGTTTATGGAGTCAAGGAGGCAGGAACTGTTTAAATCTCACTTTGGGGTAATATACATTAAAGTTTTTTTCACTGACGCTGAAAAATTAGAATGGATAGGTTATGTTTTCTTATAGAGGAAATGCCACCATTCAGTGAATTATAATAGCTGTTTATTGAATTTAAGCATTTTTGGAACATTGCAGCTGTAAAGCTTCTTGTAAAACAAATAAACATTAGTCATACATTAGGTGCTTCAGAACAGTTCATCTTACATTTGCAACTGGAAAATGGGAAGTTATTATGATAGTTACATCTTTATGAGACTGTTTATGAGACTTGTAGGCTGATCTTCAAATCAAATTTGTAATAAGTGACCCACTGCAGTACTTGAATATTTTCACATATAATGTTTGAAAATGGGCATTCGAACTAAAGACTTCCCAGAACGAAAAACATTTATTTTTAATGAAGTTCTGTTTTTTTACTTATTAAATATGCTGCTGTAAAAATGGCACAGGGTCCCCACTTAGACACAAATGAAGAGGTAGGTTAATTGTGCAGTAACTCTCAGTCAGATGTTCTACCTTACAAATACAAAACACACACCACAGCTTTAACAGGGATCGATCCTGTTGTGGACTCGAGCACAGATCTCATTTTCTGGGCTACATGAGAAAGGCAGAACCAGTGTTAGAAGAAACTGTTGTACCCTCTTAGCCGAGGGCAATGTTTGCTTGGCATTTGCTGCCTTTGTCACTCCCCACATGGTTTGCTTGAAGTTCTGTTATAGCGGATCTGAGGTTGTGGCTGACTCAGGCTCAAACCAGAGCACAGAGTAACTTGGTCAGTTTTGTAACATTAAATTGTAACATTAAAGGTTCTTCTCTTCATCTTCCAACTGGTGTATTAGGGTCTCTGCCAGAACAAGAAGGAAGGATAATAAGAGGAGATACCCTGCCAGTTGTGATGTGTTTTTCTTTTCCAGAGTAATGCAGAGTGAGAAGGTGAATTAAGCATTTGAGCCCTTCAGGAAATGTGCAGAGGGTTATCTGTGTGCTCAGTATTTACAAAGGCATGCAAGTCAACAAATTGCACTGTAACCTGGCTACCATGACCCCCAGGGGAGGCCCTGGACACAAGGAATGCACACTGCCACCTCCTTTCCTGGACTATGCTTTTGGTGATCCAGGGCAGGATCACGTGCTGTTCCCAGTTCTGAGGAACAGCATCCCTTCCTGCTTCACTCTCAGAACTTCAGTTCTGCCATGGGGAGCCAGGGTCCCCTTCCTTCCCTGACACTGCCAGGATCCTGTTCTTTTTTTGACACAGTGCAATTTCAGGCAAGCTGCTCTTTCTGGTTCTGCATCACCCATCCAGAGCCAGAGGCCTGTAGTGAGTGTGATGGAAGCATTTCTTTTTCTGCACAGGCACCAGGCTCACGTCCTGAAATATTCTCAAGGCATTTGAGCCATTAATGACATTGTAACAAGTTTATAGTGAATTCAGTCATGGGCACCCGGAACTCTCAGGGTGAATCAAGGGCACTCGGATGCCAGAAAAAGTCAGCCTGAGGAACAGGCCCTGTTGATTTTAATAAACTGCAGGCTCTGCTCTGAATGAACCACTCCTTTAGAGGGCACAGACAGCATACTTGAAGGGCTAAGAAGATTAAAACAGGAGATGAAAATAAATGAATAAACTGCACAGAAGAAAGGGAAAATGAAAAGAAACATGGATAAGAAATAATTTGTAAGGGAAAAACTTCAGGTACTTGTGGGGGCAGGAGCAGAACATTGTAAGGCCCAGAATGCTGCTGTTCTCTGGGGGGGTTCTGCTGAGCTCTTGACATTAGTGCCTACAAAAAATAAAGGAGGAAGAGAGAGCATGATTTCAAGGTTGCAAGAATCACACTATTAATTTCTGTCTTGAAAATGATGAGACGAAAGGTAATTGGATGTATTGTGCTTTTTGGAAAAAAATTATTTTGAAATTAAGAAAAACCTTCAGAAAACATTGCCAGTTAAATAGCATGGTGAAAGACAAAGGCTGCAGAGCAATATATTTGGCATTATAAAGTAACTGTACTTGAAAATAACTTTATAATTGAATAAGGGTACATTAAGAAAATACGATTCAGAACCAATATTATAGTAATTAGATAAAAGCAGCATAAATGAAATAACTGCAGGAAGAGTATTTCCAAAGAGATTATAAATGAGATTCTGGTGGAGCAGAAAGGCCTTTAATTGTAATTTAGTGTGCACTACAGAATTATCAGCACAGTGTGTTAGTTCATCATATAAAAGAATATCTGATAATTTCCCCTAATAAGCACATGACAGTTCTTCATATTCTCTCATTACTGCTGATTAGGTATAAAAATAGTATTCTTTTGTTGGACTCTTGCTCAAATCTTTTAGGAAATGCAAGACACTGTAACCCTGTTTCTGTGTTGCTGTCCTACAGACATGGTATTTAAAGAGGGCAGTCTGGTACTTGAATGAATTTTTGAATCTTTATTTGATTATTCAGCTTTAAGCCAGTTTAGTTATATTCAGTTGATTTCCTGTTTTTGGAAAATACTAAATGACAGCCGAAGTGTGTGTAAGCAGAAAGGAAGCTAACCCAGAAAATAAAGCAGAGAGCCTAGCTGGGTGTCCTGCCCTGTGCAAAGCTTTGGTCGTGTCTGGCTGCAATTGCTCCCTTGGTTTTGGAATGTAAGTGTTGTTCACCCGGAACAGTGGACTTGTGCAAGCTCCAAAGCACTCTTAGCCTGAACATGTTCCTGAATTCTCTAGTGATTCAGAGCTCAGAAACTCTCAGATGGCAGAGAAATTTTTTAGGCTTTTCCCTACCATTCTCTTTCCTAATAATTTTGAGCCAAAAATTCTCACTGTTGTATATTTTTGCTATGCCTGAAGGCCTCCACTGAGCTTATGACCCAGCTATGACATTGTGACAAACTGCACCACCCCCTCCAAGCTTCACTGCACAGTCAGAAAATAAATAAGGCCCCATAATTGGAAATAATGAGATGCTTATAACATGTCATTCTCCAAATGCTAGCTTAGCCTGAAAGTCTGGTGTGTCAGGAGCAGTAAAAATGTGTTTTGGGAGTTTAAACATTACCAGGTGATCCACTAAGGACAGGACAAATTACCTAGGATCCTCAGCATCCTGCAGGCATAGTTAGTCAAAGAATTCCCTTATGTTTAGAAGTGTCTTTTAAGCAGCTGGCACAGACACCACCACTTTTTTTTTTTTTTTTTTCCCTTGTAGTAGTCTGATTCCCTGAGGAAATGGGAAACCTTGGTACAAGGCATTCCTCAATCTGACAGTGCTCAAAACATCTCCTCCTACTGCCCTGTAGGTGACCTACTTGGAACCAGCTTGTTTAGCATTAGCTTGGGAAGCTGTGTGGTGGCTCCTGTCAGCTGAATTAGATGTTAGTGATTGCTGGCAGTTGCTTGCAGTGGCTTTCATGGCCTCAGGTCCCTGCTTCCAAGAGTGTTCCACATCCTGCTATCACTGGGTAAACTGTAAAAGATGGCCTTGGAACTTGGGCCAGGACCTGGGATTCCCTGGTGACTTCTCTGAAGAGAACCTCATGTTTTCTGCTGTGCTTTACTGGGGGGCTATGTCTGGCAGATACAGGTGCGGGGGAATGGGATTAATGTGGGTCCTACATTAATATATTCAGGTAGAGTGCCCAGGCCTTCCCAGAGCCTGCACTTGCTCCCCCGGTGCCTCAGCTTTAGTAGGAGATGAAGGGAGAGCCTGTCGCTGTGACAGGCTGTCAGCAGCGATCTGAGGACTCTTCGGGCTGCAGATAACACAAGCCTCAACTTCTTCCTGTGGGACTTTCCTAGCTGGGTGAGGAGCCATTAGGGAGAATTCCTGTCTTATTCTTTAATAGCATTTGAAAGGAGACCCCTGAGTGAACCTTTGCAGATAAGAACCTGTGATACAGCAAAATATAAACACAACTTTTAAATCCCTTATATCTGTGAGCAGCTACAGGGTGGTATCTCCTACTTTGCCTAATTAATAGTGGGATCAGTTGAGCTTCTTTTAACACCATGTCCCAGCCTGCAGTGAAGGCAGGAGAGGTGCTGCCTTAAGGGCTCCCTGCCAGCGCTGTCATTCCCATTGTCAGGCTCCCCTCGGGCAGAGATGGCACCTGGGGTGGTTCCTAGGATGAAGATTTCCCAGGCTGGGAGCTTCTAGAGACCAAAGTCAAAAGGTCAGCTAAATATTAATGTTGCTGTGCTTAAAATTAATTACAGCGAGGAAAGTTCCTGCCCAGATTACTCAACGGACAGGAGGCACCAGAAAAATCATTAAAAGATGGACGAGCAAAGGAGTCTTGGTTGCCCAGTTTTCAAAGCCTTGTACAGGAATGAAGAAAATGCCGAGAAATTGCTTCAGAATGAATGAATAGATAAATAAATAAATAAATAAATCTTGAGAATTATTTGCCAGCTTAGAAACTTAATTATGTTTTTGCTTTCAGGAAGATATCCAACACTTGGCTTAGCACGGGCTGGTTCACAATGACTATCGCATTAGAGCTCTGTGACAGGATAAATGTTTATGGCATGGTGCCACCGGATTTCTGCAGGTAGGATTTATTTCAGAACCATTATTAGCCAACAAAGTTAATGTTACAGATAAATATCTGAATATTTTAATCTTTTTCCTCTGAAACAAGTCTTCAGTCCCCTTAAAGCAATTAATGAGATGTCCCATGATCTCATTCTGAAAACAACAGACAGCATTTAATTATGTTATATAAAATATTTTAAAAATTTGTTTGTACTGTGGGAGAATTAATCCATCTTGTTGCTTTCTTTTAGTCTCTGAATATTTATCAGCTAAAAGTAATGCAATAATTGGCATGAAATTAATCTGAAGAAAGAAGTACGGGAAAACATTACTTTTAATTTGTTTTTCGAGTTCCCCCCAAATTAATAGAGGAACAGTGTTCTCACAGTGACTAGTTTCTAAATTGAACTTTCTGTGCAACTCAAATTAACATTATTGTACCTCTGTCACACAAATGCCAATCTTGCAGCTTCCTAAGTGGTGCCCAGGAACCCCGTCCTGTGAATTTGACCCCAGAGAATCAGTCCTGTGATCTCGTTGTGGGCACGGCAGGGGCGGGTCACAGGAGGCAGAGGCAGCACAACTGTGCCAGTGGAAGCTGCTGTACACACAACAGCCTGTGCCCTTTTCCAGCCCCCTTCTGCCTCCAGCCATGCTCAGGATCCAGAGCCCAGCTCCTGGTTAAGCTTTTCCCACTGTGGATCAGTGACACAGGGAGAGGCTTCAGAACTTCCAGTGCTAGACCAAAATTACCTTAGCCACAAGATACCTGTATGAACACAGACAAATTTGTATTTCAGCAGCAATCTTGATGCTGACCTAAGTCTCACCTGCCCACCCAGCACTAGCCCAGCACTGAGTGGTTCCTGCCCGCAGCTGGTGCTGATCCCATTTGTCCTGCTGGATGACCTGGGAAGAGCTGGAGCCAGTCTGGAACGAGGCCTCAGTGCAGCATTTCATCACCTCCTCACAAACCCCACTCACCAAGAAGTACTTGCTTAAATTTTCTATTGCAAATGTCATGATCTGTCTCAAGTCTGGTTCACTGAGTAATTCCAGTTGCTTTTCAGGGGCAGGGAGGGCAAGGCTGCAGTGCTGGGTCAGTCTCCAAGAATGGGACTGCTTTGACTTTCCTCTGAGCACTTAAAAAGATCGTTCAGGAATCTGCATTTGTCTTGGGCACATTGTAGAAATCCCCAAAGAAATCACAGCATAAAATGTCAACACTAAACTCCACTTTGTGAGAATTTCTACAAATTATAACAAAATACTGATGATAAATGCTGTGATGTACTGCCAGACTTCATCATGAATTCTCCAAGGAAAATTGCAAACTAGATCAGATATGCCAGACAACAAATACCTTCCACAGCACAGCATCTCGTTCCTCTGTCATCTCAGTTGGCCAACACATACTACTTCTGTTTCTGTAAGTGGCTGGTCTGTCTTACTCCAGAAGTGCCTGTATTCCCATGACACATGGAAATAATTCTTAAACTGATGATCTAAAAATACAGAAGACAGCATTTTACTGCAAAATAACATGAAATGCTGACTTTCCAGACAAAGTCAGAATAGTTTAGATACATATTTTAAAAAGCCAGCTAAACCCAAGCAAACTGTTTTGAGAGAGACTAAAAATGTCACTGAGAGCATATGAAAGGCTTTCATAGAATTAATACACTGAAATCAAATGGACTTAAATTATAACACAAGAAAGGCTGTAGATCAGTCCTGCCAGTGAAAGATGTAATTGTTCTTAGAGCCTGCATAAAAAAATCTTAACATAAAGGTATACACACACCTGGTTGTAAAAAGGGAAAAGGTAATTTCTTAATCAAAGTAATATGAAATGTCTTTACTTCAGCTTAATTCCTCAGGGGATGAAGGGGAGAACTGTAGTTGCCATGCCTGGAAGAAGCTGTCCATGAAGATCTGTGAAAGGAGTTTCTTGCCATAAACAGAGTTAGCCTTCTTAGCTGGCTCTTCAGCCACTCATTAAACAGTGCTTTCTTTCCAAGAAATCAGACAACAGAACAGAATAGCAGAAAGAAATATTCTGTAATCGTAAACCATATTTCCTTGTTTTCAGTCAGAGAGAATAAGAATCTACTATTAAAACAAAAAAAATCAAGAAGTCCCAACAAAACAGCTGAAATGTGTGTGTGCTAGGTGTGTGTGTGGGTATCCTACTTGCTGTGCAACTAAAGAATCATTAAGATTGAAAAAAAACCCACCAAGAAATCTTATTTCTGTTCATAATTAGTATCACCAAATGTATAACTTCAGCAGCTAGATACCCATTCATTTTTAAGTATTAATTTGTGGAATAAGTAATGAGTGTGATGATCACTGTCATGGAACTAAATTAGTGTCACATTTGTCACATGAAGGACACCTCAAAGGTACCAGGAATCTCATGCTGTTGATTCTGCTACAAATTATTAGCTTAAGATCATTAACCAAACTGCTTTGCACCCATGCAGGAAAAATAGTTTAGTGAAGGAGTCTGGAGCAGAGACTAAAAGATTTGTCACTATTACTTGCAACAAGGTGTTTTAGATTCATTTCTATTTACTTTCACTGGACGCTGAGTTTCATAGCTGAACTGGACTTGGTGTCCTAATTATTATAAATTTCTAGTACTTTACAGCAAAGCTCTAAGTAATTTCAAGCCCCTTTGCTTGCTACAGATTTATGCTGTAGTAAGGGTTAATGGCTTTATATTGCTCTCATGCTGTCTTGTGCATTCTGTAATAAGATGAAAGCTTGTGCTTCCATGCACATTGCAAACATTTCTGTGAAGTGTGCACACCTCTCACTCACTCTTTTGTCCCAAGACAAACAAGCCATCGTGGTGTATTTTTTCCAGTGTCCAGGGATCCAATCCAGGCCTTTCCAGATAGGAAGCACTTCCCTCTCAGAACTCCCTTTGGCAGCCCTGCATGCACAGCACTCACTCCTGAACTGGGACATGCTGGACTCTGCTCTTGCCTCCCTGCAGCAGCAGCCTGACACTGGAGCCCAGATACCACAACAATTCCTGAAGGCACTGCAGGGCTGCTGCTTCCCTTTGTGGGTGCTCAGCAGGGCTGGGAAGGACAATGTAACAAGCCTTAGTGAGTTTGTAGGAATTCCGGCCCCTGTCTCAGGCATTATGGGCAGCAGGGACAGAAAGGCTGGTTCCCTGCAGGTCTCAGGGTACTCCTGTACACAAGGAAAACTCAGGAAGTTAGTGAGATGAACCCTCTTTAACTCTTCTCCTCTTCATGGGCCTTCTGGAACTCCCAGAAACTTAAAACTTAATTCTGAGCCTTATTTTAACTAATATGAATAATTTTCTTTCCAGTTATTGAACCAGATAATTTTCCTGTAAGAATCCTCATTTGACTGCCAGGTCATTTTTCATGATAATTCACCTGAAAATTGGTATTTGAAATACTTTAGTGTTTTCTTACCTCTCTTTCTCTCCACTTTCAGTTCCTTTAAATCAAATGCAAAGCAGCAGTTGTTGCTGGTTGCATTTCCTGGAACTTATAAGAAACTGTAAGCTGTATGTGAGCTACTCTTGCTCTTTGGTCCATAGGTCTCACCTCATTAGCTTAATAACAAAATGCATTCATGGTTTGGAAAACAGGACTAATTATGGAGGTCAGGAAAAGGAGATCCTGGGAATAGAAGGCAAAAGATTATCTAGAAATCTTCATGGTCCTGACACAGCACCTTGCTCATCACTCAACGTATAAATGACACTTTACTCACACATCAAAATATGAATTATTTTATGAAGTGTTTCAGTACCTATAGTTTTAGAGGATTGATTTAGTATGGCTCTTCATTTCTAAGGAAAGAGGTTGACCAGAATATGGTATGGGGTGGCCTGATTTCCCTGCCTTTTTTCTTTTGTGTTGTACCTCCAGCTTTTGCTGTAGGTGGATACCATCTGTGGGAAAATGTGCACTCAAGTGGCAAACAGCAGCTGACTGACAGGGGTACAGGCACTTCCACGGGTGCTGTGCTGGCAGGAAGCACAGGATATCTTACAGAGGAACTTCCAGAGATTCCTCCCAGCTGTGCTATTAATATGCATGCAGAGTCTGACAAAATACTGATTAATGTCCAGTATCAGTCAGTGATAAAACAGCATCTGCTTTAATGTTAATAAATGAGGTGGCAAGCAATTTCCTTATAGAAATTACTCATGCATTTCATTTGCTGGTGACACAAGCTAATTGCAGAGCTAGAAGATAACATAGCACAGTTAATTTGGGTTATGGTGCACTCAAGCCAGAATTCAAAATCCAAAGTTTACCAGCATGCAATCTGGGGGAATCCAGAACTCCCATAAAATGAGAAGGTCCTCCATGTGTAAATACCCTTCAGAGTTCCAAATCTAAAAGACAGCTTTTGGAATTTAGCCTTAAAACCTCAGTCAGGTGCAGAGTATTCCTAGAGAGTAGCCAGCAGCATTCCTGCCCTGATCTCAGCCCCAGCTCAACCAGCAGAGCTGCACACAAGGCCTGAGCCCCACAGGCTCTGAGCTCCTGCCCCTCTCACCTGCCAGGCCCTGTGCCCCAGGTGCCTCTGGGCTGTTCTGGTGGCGTGGTGCACAGGATGCAGTGACCTGGTACAGCCTGGCAGGAGCTAAGGACATCCACTTAGGACACACTGGTGTTAGTTCAGAGCCTTCCATGGAATGTGGAATCCCTGGTTTCAAATACACCTTGCCTGGAGGGACCTGCAGCCTGAGAGGGTCACTTTGTCCCTTAACTGGGGCTGCATTTTTCCCAAGTCTGTTGGACATATGATTTCAACTTTACTAATCCTAACTTTAAAGCAGTAAATTTATACCAAGCAATTCAGGTTGAGGACCCAAGAATAAAATCCAGCTTTAGTGCAAGAAGGAAGAGCAGTCTGAATGAGAGGCAGAGGTCTATTTGTCTAGTAGTTCTTAACAAAAACACATCACATCAAAATGTATCCTATTAGATTTATATTAACCATACAAATTATTCATTTAAGCAACAATAAGAGG
Source organism: Setophaga petechia (assembly GCA_024362935.1). Lineage (NCBI taxonomy): Eukaryota > Metazoa > Chordata > Aves > Passeriformes > Parulidae > Setophaga > Setophaga petechia. The sequence continues at coordinate 12,123,286 of JANCRA010000006.1, forward strand.
TCCAATGTATCAAATAAGTGAAAAATTAATTGAAGACTGAGTTTTAATAGTTGTAGTTTAGAAATAATAAATTTCTACATGATGGGCAGGTTTAGATTACAAATACATTTTCTGTAGGTGAGGTGATGAAGGATTTTGTTTCACTCTTATGTATTCCAGTGAGAATATATTTAATAAGTTTAGAATCCATCTTATTCTAGAAATGTAATTTTATTGTTGTTCTGGTCTTGTAAGATTGATCACCATGTTGTGTTACAAGGAAGGCAGACTGATCGAATTAAAACGTTAATCTAAGGCACAAATGGAAAGCAGCAGCAATATCATACATTACTCTGCATATACAATATGGATAATGGCAAAATAAGAAAAATTAGAAAATTGCGTAGGTGACAGAATTACACAGTAAAAATAATGACCAGCACAGACTACTGACAGATTGTGGATGCATTCAATTGAAAGTGACCTTAAATATTAGCTCTTCAAAATGAAAATAATCAACTGTATATTAGAGCTGACAGCCCTGAGTCTGTATCAGATTTCTTCTTCTGTGCTGGGGTCCTGTTCAGCTCAGGCTGTAATACAGAGCAGCTCCAAGGCTTCACTAAATACTGATATTGGAAAATTTTCTGCCACAGCAAAATAGCTGGTAGCAATCAGGGAGAGAGGGATACAATTGGGTAATTCTGTCTGGGACAGCTTGCTCTTTTAGTATTTCTGACACAGAAAGAGTGTGAATTCCTGTCAGCCCAAAACGCCTGTGCCCAGAGTAAAAAACCGTCATGGGTACAGGTAGAGATTAAAATAAAAGGAGAATGAATTGCCCTGGCTTATTATAATACAGATGTGCCATTTACAGAATGTTACATGGAAACATTGAGGTCAGAACTGCTAAAATGAACTTCATCCTAAGTATCTAATTGGTGTTTGGCATATCCAGTGTGTCACCACGAGTCACTCATCTCCCGCTGGGAAATGTGAACGGGTTCACAAGGTCAGATGGATACTATGGGTGAACAGGTTTAATTTTTAGCTTAGATACATGAAAGCTGCCGTTGTAAAATAAAGAACTCATTTGTGCATCAGATGTTTGATTAAAATGCCAGCACCAGCAGCCTGTAGCACTGACCTGGCGAGCGGACGCTCGCTGAAGCTGTGCTCTCGGAACCTCGCGCAGCATGCTGGGAACGCTCAGCTGAGCTGACAGGACACAGATAACCACCTCCGTCTGTCATCTTCTCTTTCTTCCCAGTTCAGGAAATACCTCTGCAGGACCTTTAACAAATCACAATCTAGATTTAAATCTCTTTTAAGCAGTTCACTTCAAATTTCATAGTAGTAACACAGCCCTGCAGCACTTTCCCTTGTTTCTGAGCTACTGCTGTCCTTCATTTAACTGGGAGGAAGAGGATTAAAGGAGAGCAAAAGAAAAAGCAAAGAAAATACCTTTGCCCCATTCTGATGTATTAGATATGCAAGAAAAAAAAACAGCTACATGGTTTAACTGGGAGGAAAAGTGGATTTGAGCCCATCAGTTCATTAAAGATAGCATCTTTTCAATCAACGAGAAAGAATATCTTGGGCTTCCACCTATTTTCTTTTTTCCACAGGGATCCTAATCATCTTTCAGTACCTTATCACTACTACGAGCCTCTGGGCCCGGACGAGTGCACAATGTACATTTCCCACGAGCGGGGCCGCAAGGGCAGCCACCACCGCTTCCTCACCGAGAAGCGCGTCTTCGAGAACTGGGCTCGGACATTCGACATCCGCTTCTTCCAGCCCGACTGGGAGCCACAGCCGCTCCCTGGAGCCCAGCCCGAGGCCAGCCCGCTGGCCTGAGCACGGACACACGGACACACGCACCCAGCCACGGCACCTCCCGCAGCAGCGGCCTCTGGGGCTTTGGGCCAGCACGGCAGCCTGGAGGAGAAGGGTCCCGGGGCGTGCAGCCGGCAGCCGCAGCAGGCAGGAATGGCACGGAGGAGCAGCACACACCCCCAGTACTTGCTGTTAAACTGTATGAACCCAGTCTGTCACCTTTTGGGGCCATCTGATGTCCTGTGTGTGTTTGTGATTCGTGAAACACAACCTGAGTGTCATTAAGGGACCTTTAACTCATTATGGCTTTTTAAAGTACGATGCCACTGAATTTTCATAGTGAAAACTTTCCGTATTTATTTAATGGAGGTTTTTATGCAACCTAGGCCAGTATTTTTCTAATTCACAGTTATGTGGTTATCTTTCATAATCTTTTAAATCCAAAATTAATATTGCTGATGGTTTGAAAGGCCTAGCTTTTTATTTATAAAACTTGTTTGAAATACATAATTCTATATGGCATGTAATTAATATTTGATCAAGAAATGTTGGATTTCTTCTAAGAATTTTGGGCTCCGTTCCAGCCTAAAGCCTTTAACAGCAAGAGTGGTCCCATGTGCAGATCCAGCTCACTTTACATTCTAACATCTTATGTTAATATGAAAATGGTAGTGAAAATTCTGTTTGATATTAATGTGCATTTGCTGCTGTGCTATCGCGCTGCTGTTTTTTAAATAGGGGTGGGAGGAAGGAGGGCAAACAAAATTTATCCAAAAAAAGCCAAACCCCCCACTGGCCGTGGCAGCAGCTTCTCAGTGAAGACAAGCTAAGACTGGAGGAGTTGTGTTCTGTTTTGTCTCTTGTATTCCTGCAAGAGGCTGCCAGCAACCCCCCCTGAGGCAACAGACTACAAACCAGGCCACAGCTGCTCAGCACAATGTGACCAAATTTCTGGAATGAAGAAGGTAAAGTACCAGTACTACAATAAATACCAGTCATAGCAGCCAGAGAGATCACAGCACTGCACCTGCAAAAATCTCTGCTTTCCACTGTCCCAAGATCATCACCGATCTCGGAGATTCTGGATCACACTGAAGCTGGAATGTGAAAAGTGTTCCATGAGTACAAAATTGTCCTCCTGAGAGGAGCAAAGTTAAACTCTGCTTTTTTTTTTTTTCCATGAAGTACCTGTATGTCTGTGGTGAGTCCCTGCAAGACAAAGGGGATGGACAATGATCACGCTGTGTATGGAACCTCACAGTGGGAATAACTGGGTTACATGTGGCTTGTGAATAAAGAAGATTTCAGTTACAGTATTACTTTTCCTTTTGCTTCACAAATACCCAATCTCAATTTTTTTTTAAGCAATCACTAACTATTGCATGAAACATATCTCAGGTGATGAAAGGTGTCTCTCATTAGACAAGTGCAAAAGCTAGAACAAAGATACTACCTTTAAACACCTAAATCCAAGAAGCTGAACCTCAGAGGCGAGACACAGAACTGGACCAAACACTCTCATTTAAACCCCATTATAACCTATGGTCTTCCTCTTTCCAAAACTGGATAGCAATAGCTGCAGCTGCCCCACAGATACCCTGATTCTCTGGGGACAAAGTGAACTGTCATGGCAGGGACAAACTGGTGTCACCTCTGTAACACTGCCTGAACCTGAAGTGCAAGTCTGCAAGAGCCACTGTCCTGCTGCAGCCCTGCCCACTATCAAAAAGTAAGAATCTATAACGTCTTTTGCCTTAAAAGCTTTATTTTGGTGTTCTTCCTGGTACACACCACTCAGCTTACAAACTGAATGCCAAGTGCATGTTACCTTTCTCTTGACAGCTGGTGTTTACCTCTCCTTCTTTCACTGATGGTGTTTTATTCCTTCCACTTGATTTCACTGCATTCTATAAAAAACAGAATGGGTTTTGAACTAATGGCAGTTTGAACATCCTTTCAACATGTGTACTGGGTGTGTATGCAGCATATATTGCCCCAATTGATGAAACCTGTCAAACTGATTTACAGACCGTTTCTAATGTGACTGCAAGACATGGTACAGATCACAGTAGGTCCTCTGATGCTTCTGTCCCTGTTTTATTACTGATACAATAATAAAAAGATCTTTTCATTTTAAACTAGAGCTCTTAGTTTTTCCATCACTCAAGGGCTGCAGGATGTGTATGCTATATGTTTAGCTATGTTATTGTTAAAATCAGTTCATTTAAAGATAGAGTACACTGGTCTACTTCCAGTATTCTGTAGAAACACAGAGATTGGCCAGACCCCACTGTGTTCCACAGGCTTGTTCCCTGTTTGCAAGACTGCTCAGTGTCAGGTATATATGGGGAAGCATTAAGAATATGAAGAAACGTGGAATAAACTGTAAGGATACTAAATCTTCTAAGACAGCCAAGCTACGCATTGTAACTCATTCCTTGTTCAGTTTCTGTTAATAGCTCTGTGTTCTTGCTACCCTCATACACATATTTTAAACAAAACAAACCCACACTCACTTTAGTCTCATCAGCCTCCTATGAAGTTTCAGCGAGGTCCCCCATCTAATTACAAAAATTATGAAGGAGTATTTTCTAAGTCACACCTGTATATATAAAAAGGAATTTGATGAAGCCAAGGAGACAGCAAGTTTTAAATAGATCACACAGATTTACATGGAACATAAATTGAGTCCAAAAAGCACAAGTTAGAAGAGTGCAGAAGAAATGTAAATAACTGTTAAAGCACTGCATTTTTAATTAACAAATCACTGACGTATTTCTCTACAAATGCACAATTTTTGAACTACAGAATCCTGCTGCATTTCAGCCTGATGTAAGGTTTTATGGCCTAGTTATAAACCAAACAGATTTATGACAGAAAATGCTGCCAGCCTAGGGATAAGTAGTACAAACTAGGCATTGCTGCCATTCTCTGCTTTATGCTGTCATCTCACACTCTTCACTATAATTTGATTGATTCATGATCTGCAGAGCATCATTTCACATATTAAAAGCTGTTGCAAAACAGTGTTTACAGATATCAGCAATTCCAAGATCTATGTTAGTTTAGTTCTGAACTCCTTACATACCTTTAGGCTTTTACACTTGCCTTTGTCAGGAGATATTTTTCATCTTGAAGAACTGTAGCTCTTACACCATGATATGTGCAACTGGAATTGAGAATGATAAAGAAAACATCTCTGCAACTAAGAACAAAAATTACCACAGCTGCTTTGTGTTCTGTTGGCTCAATGCTGACAGCACCATGGTACAAAGCAAAACCATGATGCACATGGAGAAACCTTCCATCCAAAGTGCTACAGACCTCAGAAAGTTAACACTTTATTCTTCATAAGGGAACTAAGGAAAGGAGAGGTTAAAAAATTAAGGCCAAATTACAGCCTTGGAACATGATTTGGGAGAGATTGGGGGCTGCTGACTGCAGCCCTGGCTCCATCCACCAGAACACACAGTGGTACTGCCATGTCCATTCACACAGGGCAGGAAACAGATAAAATCCTTCTGGAGCTGCTTCCCTGGGACTTCCTGCTTCCCTGCTGCATTTTCCAGGCAGATTTCAAAGGAAAGTTAAGTGATTTTTACCCAAAATACCTCTAAGGTTGCAAGGAAACAGTAAGATAAAAATAGCTGGAAAAGCATTGGGGAACGGGGGTGAGGGGAATCTAAACAGTAAGGAGTGAAATGTGCCTTGTGCCATCTGGCTTTATTCCCCTGGAATATGAAAATCAAACTCAGGCTGGAGCTGACAGAGGAATGTCCTGGCTCAATAGCAATGGCTGTCTTGCATAGATTTCTTTGCAGGATTCTGTAAGTTGATCATAAGTGCCACAAAAACTCTTCAAAAAATGCTGATAATAATTTCTGTAATGAAAGTTAATTATTTAATCTGATGCAAGGAGACACAATTTCTAATTCAATTTAAAGCATAGCTTAGGGATTAAAAAATAATAAGCAGTTGAACAAAGAGTACTTGTAAGGCAGCAAAAGGTACAGCAAAACAAAAGAAAGTACAGAAACCTCACAGGTACCACTACCTCTGTCTTCCCTGGACTACCAGTTCATACTGATCACTTTGAACTTCCAGCTGCCTGCTGCAAAGACACACCTTGCATATAGCAAACATGTGATTTTGTAAGAAGAAAAAAAATTAAGGACAATCTTGTTTAATAAAAACTAGAAAATGTTCTTTTAAAAAACCCTAGGAAATAGGAAAGGGCAAATGTCTAAGGTGGTGTGAAATTTCTCTGTGCTGAAGCAGAACAATATAAAATTCAAAGACTTTTATAAAATGACTATCAAATGGCACTGCTTATGCTAAATACCCTTAAAACCACTAGACTGTTAAATGTTTTTCACACTGAACATTACACCAAAACATGAAATGTCAAATGATGCCCTTTCACCAGCATGTGGGTGGAGATTCAGCATCACAGCAGAAGCAAAGCTGGGGATTTCACCTGGGCCAGCTGTGGAACAGACTCCAAGGCAGTGGCAGAGTGGAACCAGGCCCTGAACCAGCATCCCCTGCGTGCTGAGCCCCCTCCAGGGGGCCAGTGGAGAGCACAGGGCTGCCCTGCACTGCCAGGAGGAAGGGACACTCCCTTTGTCCTGCCTGGCACTGAAAGCCAGGCCACACCAGAGAAGCTGCACAGAGATCACCAACACACAGTGTCCCTGTCTGCTATGGAGTGCTCTGACCTGGAGTTGTCAGGAAAACACAACAGACAGGAAAACTACAGACAACCCCAGCAATCCAGACAAACAGATGGCAACCTGTGAGAACAAAATCAGGAGTCATAAAGAAAACCGACTGGCTGGGATGTAATGCAGCTTTTGTAAGCAAACCCCTGCCTTGCAGATCTGTTAAGTGTTCTTCAAGGTTCTCTGAAGCAAGGGGACAAAGAGATCTAAGTGATGGATCTGCTTGGAATTCCACAACTAGATTTGCAAAAGACTTCTAAAGAAGTTACAGTTAACAAAAAAAAAAGTAAGATCCTCACTCTATGGAACCTTTCTGAACATAGGAAAATAAGGCCAAGAGGATACAGCATCTTAAGTGTACAAGCAGAATTCCACAGGAAAAATGCCACAATATATTTTCCTCTATTTTTCTGTGCTATTCCCTTGGTAGCTACCATAGGCCATTTCTAGATGCAGGACACAGGAGCTAGACTGCATTTAAATAAATAGATAGATAGATAAAAAATATGCAAAAATGTATCCAGTGAACATCACCTGGTACACTAAAGCCCAGTTCCAGCCTTGCCATACTCTCCATGGGAGAGCTAACACAGGAACTGCATTCTCATTTTACTGACAGCAATGCCAAAGCATCCAGCACAAATGGAGAGCAAGACTGCACCCTTTTTAGCAGACACAGAAAATCATCTTAGTAATTTCATTTCTGAGAACAGGTTTGTCTTCTTTAGGACATCTCTAGTGCTATTTAAATCTGCCAGTTTCTTTGCACAACCCAGACAGGTGTTATGATAACATGAGTAACTTTTAGGACACTAGCTGCCTCCTGAAGTACAGGGAAGATAAATGGAGTAATTCATATGTGGCAAGGTATAAAGTTTTAGGAGTTTGCTGAGTTAACTTTGACTGTCAGGTCAGTTGGAGCCTATAATGATCCAAACACAGAGCATGGTGAGAGTCTGCTAATAGCAAAACAAAGGAAATTCTGAAAGGAACCATTTGGTGTGGATTCATTTAAGGCAAGATCTTAGGTCAGGTTTATGTTTTAACACAAAGGTAAAAGAAGTGAACAGATTTATAGCATATGAGGATATGCTTCCCCATTGCATCCTGGCTGCACACAAGGCCAAAACTGAAAGTGGTTACTGATATTCAGTGGGACTGCCCCTTTGTGCTGGAGAAAACTGGACCATTTCCACAACTTATTTTTTGGAACTTTCCATAACTTATTTTTTACTGTGGCTGTACATGTGTAGATGTGTATTACATGAAACACTGAAAAGCTCTTCCTCATCCCTCCACTACAAATGATGCTGCAGAGAAGGAGCAGATCAAAGAAACCAGCAAAAACAGCAAGTGCAGAAAGCCCTCTATATATATGGAAAATATAAATACAGGGGCCACTCCAGAGAAGGGCATGTAGAAGAACTGCATGAAATATAAATATACATTGCAATGATACACTGATGACCCCAGTGATCCCATTTGCCATTCCATGTGCATTATAAAGACCAAGGGAAGTGAGAGGACCCTAAAATCATCACAATTTGAGCCACAATATTTTCAGCTACAAACTTAACCTGAACAGGGAAAACTAGTACAGAAAATTATGAAAATCAAACATAATCTAATGTTTATTGAGGCTCTTTGTTAGTAAGTGTCAAAGCATTTGACAAAGGAAATAAATACCATTATATTGGAGCTGGATATCAAGGACAGAGCCTCAAATACTCTCACTATATGCAGAGCCAGTGGGCCTAGTCAGACATTTAATATAAGAGCATTATTCCAGTAAGTCAGACCAAGAAAGGAAATGTATTTGCTATTCCAGATTAGTCAGTTTTGTCACAGGGACTGGTATGACATGCCATGAATCTCCTGAATAAACCACAGCCTGGTGGCCTGGTCTCTGCTGAGCTGTCACCAAAGCCATGTCAACAGCAGTGTGAAAAATGCTGTTACACTGTCAAACAGTTTGCTTCTTGTGGGGCTTGTTTTGTTCAAAGGATTGTTGTAAACAACACCACCAAAACAATTTAGGCAAGTACAATTTGCATATCTATTAAGCCTGTTGGCCAAAGCAGCCAAACTGGCTCAGTACTGGCCAAGGCTTTGGTGTTATTCTCACACAGACCTGAAAAGAAAGAAAGGCAAAAAAGGTAAATCTATAATCTGCATGGGGAAGAAAACATGGCATAATCCAACATTAATAGATATACATCATTGAATGGAAACCTTAAATATTATCAATTTAATCACTAAATCAGGCAGAAATCCTCATTAGAGAAGAAAAAGTAACTCAGTCTTAAAGAACTTGCAAGTGAAATGAGTTCTAAGAAATGCTGATTTCAGACTATGTTATGCAGCCTGTGCAAGTTTTCATTACAAAACACAGACACTTTCAAGATACATTTCCTGAAAGCTTTTATTTTTAAAAGTTCACAGAAAGAGGGAAAGCAGAAATAAATTTGAGTAATCTTCTATGACAAACTTTCTCCAGTTTTTTTAATTCGCCTTTCACCACTTAAGAAATGCAAAAAACTATTATGCTCATTATGGTACAGAAGTGCTGAAGTGATGGTTGTGGCATGTGTGATTCATTTGTGGAATATTGAACAGAAACTTCTGCAGGACAACTATTGGTACTGAGCCCCAACTTTCCTCTCTGTCAGCTGCAACCTGAATTTGATCTTCACATGGTTGAGAAGACACTTTCATTATATACACTGCTTTTTTCTGCAGTTCATAACTTTATGGATAAATTAGTCTCTTGGGCGAAATATTTTATGCTTGTCTCAATCCAAAGGTTAATTAGTCTGGAAGCATGATAAAATTCTACCAGGTCACACAGAGCTCTGTAACAGAGACAGAACTGAAGATCTGTACATGAGGACACTGATCTTTCTTGTCCCAACCCTCGTCCCACACTGCACCATATACAAAGGTTGTCTCCTCTCCAGATACCACAGACTCTCTGAAATGCACCATTCTCATTTTGTGGATTGCCTTCCACTTCATCTGTTTTTATCAAGTCCAAATAATCCTGACCACATAAAAGCTTTTGACTTCACAATGCAAAGATGGATGAAATCTTCACTATTTACCAGAAACTAGCAGCATCTCACTTCCTCAGCTATACTGAAAGGATAATTAGGGAAGCTTTCAGAACAGAAACTTCCTTTTTATTCCTTCTAAGAATCCATCAGAGAAGAGAAAGCAGTGGTTCTGTAACATGAAAAAACCCCTTAATGACATGTTGTCTATATCAGGATTGCCAGGGCTGCAGACTTCTGCCCTGCCTCTGCTCGTCCTTCCAGTCCCTCTCACAGGAGTACAGTGCAAGACCTCCCTGTCCTGATCACTGCACAAATCCTCTCCACCCAGGATAAATTCACAGCTGAACCTGGCCTTAGCCCCTTTGCAAATCACTGATTTAGTGCAATTCAGCCCTGCTCCAGCAAGCAATGATGCCCCTCTGAGAGCAGACCGGACCACAAGTTCCATTTACTTCCGTGGATGTGGTAGCTGAAAATAAAAATCCCTGACTCTGAAACGAGACTGAAATGGGCTCAGTGTGCAGGCACTCAGCAAGAGAATTAGACCCAGACTGCATTTGTTTTTCTGTAATCAATAACAGACACCAGCTTTCAGGAGGAAAAAGCAACTGAAAGAAAAAACCCCTGCACTCTCTAGAAGAGACACAGCATCACTAATGATGTTTGTAAGGATACCTGAGAACAGGCTCTGGTATTGGCTTATGCATTTCATCAGAACCGTCATTAAACATGAAAACACTCTGCTGGCATAGAGCAAGAAACACTGATTGTGTTACCCCTGCCCTGGTTTCTTTCTCCAGTCATTTTCTGTAGGAACCTCACTTTTCAGTCTGTAACAGAAGCACAGCTTGGTCACACACTGTGTCAGCCTTTGGGCCTGGTCACAGGCACTCCAGGGGACAGGAGAGCACCTGACTGTGAGTACAGCCTTACTGGGGAGATACTTTTTCTTCATTCAATAATAAAGATGCACTTTAAGATGTGATCCTGAAAGAGCTGAAAAACTGAAATGACCAACATCTATTTTTACCATCCATGAGTGTTCTAAACAATACCTTAAAAGCCCATTGCAGGACCTGCCAGTGCAGTTCCACAGCACAGGGTGCAGACATGAAGACACTGAGTTTTGGAGGCATGGGCACGCTTAGTTCACAGACCTATCCATGCAGAGTCCCAAAATGCTGAAATTCAACTCTGCTCAAAAGGTTCCCATGCAAAGAAGCATCAGGAAACTGCCACCTGGCTTGTCTCCTGGATTCCATCAGAAAGATCACCTGTGCACCTTGGAGGAAGCATCCATACTGCAAAGCACACTTGGCCTGCACATCACAAATGGTTTGTGACTGACGGTGACATGGCTGACTCCCAGAGGCCACATTCCAAACTGAGCTTGAAGGCCTCCCGGGGAAAATGGAAAGGTTACTAACTTTAAATAAAAAATAAATATACAACACACGTGTACAGACAATTCTGTGACATTCCTGTACTTGCTTTCAGACTGTAACTGTTCAAGGAATAAACGCTATCACAGCATAGAAAAGACTGTCTCATAGGTGTAGCATAGGCAACTTGATGGTGTCTCAGAATGATCCATTTCAACTCCTCACTTCTGTGCATACAAAAATGTTAAAAATGCCTGAAGCAGATTTTGCTGCATTCCAGTCAAACTGTTGTTCTCACTTCAATTTAATCACCTTCGCATGCATACTTACTGAGTGCCTCTATTCATAAATTGCATTTTAATAACCCACCTAATTGCCTCCTTTTCCCTAAGCAGATAAGCTTTTAAAAAAACAGAATCTTTGGTATCTACTGCTACTGGCAAAATTCAGCTGAGTTCTGTAGATGCTTCTACCACTTCCTGCAAAAGGTGGCTGAAAGAGGGAAAGAGAAAAATTGAATAAGGCCTGAGGAGTCCAAATAAGTATGACTGCAAATGAAGCAAGGCACAAAGCTCTATCAACTTGACTTTGTACACTTTTTAAATGTGTGGCAAAACTTGCCTATAAAATAAATATTTGATTAAAATATTTACTACAATTGAAAAAGAGTTGGATTAGGAAAGGAAAGCTAAGCAAATCCTCTAAGGAATTCTGCAGGATTCATTTCTGTACTGGGTCTACACATTTCTACATGGTCTGTGCACAGCAGATTTTACTTGATTTTTGTATTAGAAACTGCTCAGGGGAAAAAAACCCCGTTGTTTTGATTTTATGAAAAATCACCATTATATCAGATTGTGGATATGAAGTCATTGCTTTTGAAGGACATTATCCAAAAAAACAACCCCCAAACCCAACACACCGTGAATAGATCCAGACATCCAGCACCAGGAATGCTGCTCAGACCCATCCCACAGAGTGTTTTTCTTGCCCTTTAAGTGGCATTGTTGTTGGCAGGGAGGATCTGTGCACCAGTTACATAAATGCTTCTGATCAGCACACTGAGAAGACAAGTCCAGTATTATCCACCCCACTGCAGGAATGCTTGAGGTCTAATCCCTACTCCTGGGCCTTAAGCCCCTGCTACTGAAAACAATCCCAGCTCTTCACCAACAAGTGCCACAAAGAGGTGGAGTAGGCAAGTGTTTACCTTCCCATAGCGGATCATTTTGTACCTTCCACATCTCCAAGCCTAGAAAATCTTTGGAGATAAGAAACCAAGGCTTTAGCTCTTGAGCTGCACCACACTGCTGTTTTCTCTGTTCTCTGCAAGCCTCAGTGGCTGCTCCACCCCCTCCCAGGCTCACACAGCTCTGACAGTTCACCTCCTCTCACCTGAGGCTGGGATGCCACAATCAAGCTGGAAGAGAAAAAAAAGGACAAAAATGTTTATGCACTCAGATTTGTGTGTGCTGCGCAATAGGAAATGCTCAGAACCATATTCTAAGAAAAAGATACCAACTCTGACACTGTGTGTGATTATAGATAATTCCTAATAACTTTAGAGATATGTGTCTAGTACTTACACCATGACTGGGTCAGGTAAGCTTTATTTTGGTTAAGGAGAGAACAAGTTCCAAAAGCACAGGGCAAAAGCTTCTCCTCGCTGACTGATGTGTTTCTACACATGCACAGATTTGCTCTTCTCTTCACAAATATCACTGTATTATACAGACAAAACCCTTCTAGCATACATTCATCAGTAAATGTCCAGGAAGAACAAATCAATATGCCAAACCAGACTTTACAAAACACAGGCAACATAGCACATTTTCTAGGGGCTCAGAAACTACAGAATACAATGGTAAAATTTATAATGTTCTTCATCCTGATGCCAGAGCTGATTTTCTTCAGTGCAAAATCCAGTGCACTGAAAATTCTGAAAGCATCCAAGTCCATATTATATGCAGTGAAAATACAACACCTGTGAAGGGCTTCTAATGGACGTGGTGAAGTCCTTTCACATTTTTTTTGGCCTTCTTTTTAAGTAGATTCAGCAAGGTCGTAATTTTTGTTTCACTTTCACCAACTCGTAGAATTCTAGACTCAAAACTATCTAAGGTGAAAGGACTGATCTAAGGATTTTATTTAACAGGGAACAAAAAATAATAATAAAAAAGAAATCAATATATTCCAGAGTATTTTTATTTTTGTGAAGAAAGCTTTCAATATGCCATGCTGAAGTTTTTATTGCCAGATTGACATCTTAAATAACGTTCTCCACAACGTCTAGTTCTTTAGTAAGAGGTGACTTCTTCTAAGATTTACTTCAAAGTATAGTGGAAAGAATTTGCCCATTTACAATCCAGAAGCAACCACAGAAATCCTGTAATAGGGTTTAGGTCCTGCCCTTTTTTAAGTTTAACCGAAAAGAAAAAATGCTCAGAAAAGCATTAAAATATGTTTAAATCAAGACAAAGTGAAATAACAGCAATATTAAAACCATTTGTTAGAATTTTTCCAGAAAAGGGGGCAGAAGAGATGGCTTCAAAAGAACCTTTAGAAGCAAGATGTCAACACAGTGTTTCAACACAACCGTAATCCACATGCAGGGAACACAGGAGATACCCATGAACCCAAAGTAGCAGCCAGTGCAAGTATCTTGTTTGTTCCAGTTCAGAAGACATGTTTCATGTGCTTGATTCCATATGTTTTGAAGAAAACCATGATGATCAATGCCCAGAGTCCTAAAATAAATCCTCCAGGTGGATGCCAGTCCTTTTGTTTTGGTTTCTGGAAAAAAAGAAAAAAACAAAAAGAAAAACAAAATTTGTACTTAGTTCTCACAATAAGAAGTGCACTGTGTTTATCAACTGCAAAAATATAATCCTTGCAGTAGAACAATACCAATAAGCTGTATTTCTTCCTGAAGTAGAAGCATCTTTGTGATGGATGGGGAGGCTAATGGGAGGCAAGTTGCCACTCAAGCAGGGAGGGTAAGTACCACAAAAAGGCCACTGGAACTGCGCCTGAGACACCACTTTGCCTGCGTGCATTGGTATCGTGGGACGTGTTTCAACTCATTTGTTTTGACAGATTTTCTTGTATTTGGTCTCAGGTTGATACAAGAGAAGAATTCTTTAAGAATGAAAAACAGTTCCTACAAGTGAAAATGTGAAAGAGAAAAGAGAGTGTTGTTTTTCCACTACCTGTTTTCTACAGCTGCTTTTGTACTCAGAATTGTGTGAATAAACAAGTATCTGACCACATAATAAGTGAAGACTCATCATTACAGCAATATCATAAAACAAAATAGGATTGTTTTCAATGTCAGTCACATTTCCCAGAGGCCCCATTGAGTCTAACTGCCTTTCCCTAATGTGAAATATATTCTGCAATTCAAACTTTTGTCCCTCTTCAACAAATTTTTCATCTTCAGTAAAAAGCCGTACACTGCAACTGAAGGCCTTTTCTGTCTCACACATAGCAGCTAGACAAGGTAAAACTTGCCTGTATTCTTCCTTCCCTTACTAAACCAAAAATGCAGATACTCCACAGTGAGAGAATAGAGCAATGGATTGTAGAAGGTAAGAGCTGCCATGTACCCCAAGATCTGTCTCTGGGGCTAAAAATAAGGTGACTATATGAATGCAGAATTTTAGTTGAGACTATCATGACAAAAATACCAGAATTATAGTATTTAGAAGTGTAACAGTCCCTCAGGCCTGTGCTGCTCTTGCCCTCAGCAGGTATGTTTTACAGATCTCCCAGGCAGACAGGGATGATTTACTATTGCCATAATAAATACTGAAGCGCTTGCTGAGATTTTTATTCCTGCCTTGCTGAAAGATTTGCACCATTTTGTCCTTGTGCAGAATGGGACACAAGGGGCACAGACCATTTTGGTTTTGTTGCATTTAAGTCAAATTTAAAATTCTCTTTCTGCCATGTGAATAACTGTTACAAAAGATTTTGCTGTTTTAATTTCAGCATCAATCCACACAGAGAAGCTTGTTGTTCTCTGCTAAATGTACCAGGGAGGCTGGTGAGCTTTAATGAAAGAAGGAACAGTTTGCAGTGTCTGTTCTTTCAAAACAGCTTTCCTATCAACACAAAAACAATGTTTGTTGACTGCTCAGCTCCCCTTTATAAACCACACATTCTTAGCTTTAGGATTTTTCTGTAAGTGCTGCAATTTCTGCTGTGCCTGCAATTAAAAAGTAGAACAAATAGTCACATCACCTGAGACACCCAAAGAACTTGGCAGTCTGAAATATTAATGATTTTACTCAGATACAGGAATCACAAAACCAGCATTATAATTTACATCAACCACAACAAAGCCAAAGATGTGAGCAGAGCAGGTGTCTCTGTATGCAAAGCACTGAAGTCCCTGAGCAGCTGCAGCGAGTGCTGTTGGTGATCTGCCACCTCGCTGATATTCACAACTGCACATCTCCACACAAACATCTCTGAAAATCAACTCTGCCTGCTCAAAAGGCTGCCAGCACACCTTGCTTCTGAGAGTAACAGCACATGACACTTCTCCACACAAAGGGACTTTCTTGTTTAAATCTTCCTAATTAACCTGTAACTTCGTATGCATATTGCAGTGCCTGTTCCATCAATCTCTTTGTACTATCAATCTTTCCTTCTTGGATCTCAGACAAGTATCTTACCACAAAGTGGCACCTGACCCTTCAAGACAAATGGCTTCAATTTGCAGCCAGTGACACTAAAAGCCTCTCTTTCCTATTTTGTATAGAACACGTAATTTAATTTCTTTAAAGAATTTATATGAATAAATATTTATAAGGTGATCTATGAGTATGGTTTTACATTTTGTCATGTCTTGTACTGAAGTCTCCATGGAATTGTGCAAGGGAAGAGAGGCCAGTGTGGCAGTGGCTCCGCACTGGGAAATCAAGGACATACATACAGTCACTTTAAAGTCAGGGGATGCAATGTTAAAATGTAAAGGATTAAAACCATGAAGGCATGACGAAAATTATATGAGGCTGCACAACAGCTACATACTCAGTAATCTTAAAAATAAATTATCCTAATAAGAAAGATTTACAAACCCAGAAACTGAAATATACACATAAATATTATACCACAATAAAAAGGCAAAAATATTCAACTGTGTTGAATATCTGTAAGTCAATATCTCTAAATGGTTAATTGAGCACAAAATCATACTGAAATAGGCCAGTATTTTCCATGAGGACATCAAAACCTTATGAATATCTAAAATTGGATTACACAGATTCACATTTAAATCCACAAAGTATACCTGCAAGAGCTAAAATACCTAATTTCGTTTAAATTAACTTGCTCATAGATTCCCAAGAGAGTTCACCACTAAATTAAAATATAATTAGTTGTCAAACTAACAAGTTCATCTTTCTAAAATCCTAACAAATACAACATAGAAAGCATCAATAACAAAACTCTGCCTAGGTGGGCACGTCAGCTCAGCAGCAAAGAGTGCTGGAGTTCCTTTACTAAAAGCTGCTTCTGGCACCTGTGCACGGCCCCATCTGCATGAGACATGGAGCCACTGCTCCCATGCCCTGTGCCAGCCAGCTGTGCTCATCCACATGGGGTATGGGGTATGGGATATGGGGTATGGCATATGGGATAGGGAGTATGGGATGTGGGATGTGGGGTATGGGATGAATGCCCTCCCAGAAACACACGAGTGCCTCACCCATACTGCTGCAGAAGCTGCTGTGGTTGTTCTGTGTAGGCAAAGGGGAAGAGTCACAGAGATTTCTCCTAATGGGAAAGACTATTATAGTGAGAAAGAATTCATTTAACAGCAAATGAAAATCCTTTTTAGATCCACATACTGGAAAAAGGTTTAGAAAAGCCAAAATTTCTTTCTGTGCTTATACCAGTTCTGTGGCCACAAGCCTAGATAAACTATCTCTTTATATCAATTTTAGGATTGATCAGGTAGCATTAATGTAAGTAAGTTTTTTCACAGATTCAGAAAAAAAGTCAGTAGTTCTCCTATGACTGTTGCCTAGTTCAGAGTCTTATTTCAGCAGATTTCTGTGAGATTCAGGCAATTTTTACATGTCAGGCATTTTCTCACTTGCAAGAAAATGCTAAGTGGACCAAAACCATGTTAAATGTCATGGTATTTTGATCTGCAATTTATTATCTATCACTATTATGTTTCAAATTGATGTGAGAATGTGTACTACAGACTGGCTGCGCTACCTACACAATACACAAAACTTGTTCATATTTGGGACTGCTCTGGAGGAGCAGAGGCAATTTTTTGCTCAAGTTATTCTGAATTTCATTGTAGCACCCACCAGTAGGAACTGCCTCTAACTGACATATTTAGGTATTGTGATTCACACAACATAATCCCATTCCAAACACCTTCCCACAATAATAGCAGTAATGCATAGGTGAAATTCAGTTCAGAATGGTACAGTCTGTCATGAACAAATACATTTAGCAGCTTAAGGACTAGTCATTATGGAATTGCTGGAGATTCCAAATTAAAAAGACAGGTAGCTAAGCAACAGCAATCTTCCTCCTGTGAACAGTTTTTTGCTGTACACTCTCTAGTTCTGGTAGACTCATTATCCTGTGGAATTTAAAAACAGTTAACAGAGTTGCTCCAAGTACTGTAATTAAGGAGAGGATAAAACAGTGTATTTTCAAACTGGATGGGTCTATAGGGACCTGAATGGAAAGGATCCAAGACTTTCAATGAAGGTGTTTCATAAAACATGCAAAACATGTTACTCCAATTAAAATGAGCTTTATGAAAAAAATAATTTTTAAAAGCTGAAATGTTAATTAGAGGAAGAATGGTTTAATTTAAAAATATTACATCACAACAGAAATAAGATTTAAAACATCACATATTAACATTTCACGTGGACAACTCTGTCTACAACTTATCTACAAGGACAAATTCAAGTGTTTTCCACACTGGAAGACTGTCAGACTATAACATCCAACATCTTCCAACAGAACTCTCTCTTAATGTTCTCAATAAGCCCAAAAATATTGGTACAGTAAACTTTGGGTTAAACTCACAATTCACATCTGAATAGTTGCGGCACAGAAAGCTGAGCAAACAGACAGGAATTAAGTAATTACCAAATGAAACAGGGATACACAAATTCTTCAATCTCCTCCAGTACCTTTTTCCAAAGAGAGCTTTAAGAAAGGGTGCAAATGCTTAGAAATGAATGTGCACATCATCCTTGTTACAGGGGATGTCCTCCCCAACCTGAGGCAGATGGTGTGTGTTTGTAGCAGGAGTGCAAAATACCCTGTGCAACTGCACAAAAAGAACACATCAGAAGCACTAGGTGCCAGCAAGTCCATTAAAGTGGCAGCTATTGGATTTCAAATTAATCCCTGCTTAATTCTCACTGCACTTTCAGCACTGAGTGTCCTAGACCCAGTTTTGGCCTATTTATTGCAGCACATGTGGTATAAAACATCCCAGGGTTCTGGGGCTGCCTGGCAGACAGCAGCAGCTGCAGCCAGGAGAGAGGTTGTGCACATCCTCTGAGGGCTGCTCCACCTCCCCTAGTCCTGGACAGCAAGCAGGGCAGTGAAACACACTTGTCTGTGCAGTGCTTGCACTCACTGGGGTGAATTTCCAAATTTTCTTCCTGGTCATTCTCCATTTAAATGAATGTTTCTTTTTCTTCCAGTGCATACCAAAGGTTTTCTTTCTTGTTCCTCAAGCTAACAAATTTTATGTGAGGCTCTGTTGTAAAGACCAGTATAGAAATCTAGAAAAAAGATCCATGTCTCAAAACAGGTCTTTGAAATTCAAGGTGAACCTCAAATCCAAAACTGGAACAATCCACTGGCTTCTCACCTCAGAATACTGATCTCAAACTGAAGGAAATTCCTCAGAAAAGCTAAATTCTGCTACACAGTGCACTGTGCCAGGAGCATACTATGTATTTCCTAGAGGCACTCCAACAATTCCTGTTTACTTGCAATTTGGAATTTCAAACTGGGTAATCCTTTCAATTCTTACGATAAAGCACACAACAAAGTTTATTTCCAGAATGAATTTATATGTATCACAAGCAAATCACAGCATAAAGTATGTCCTCAAAGCTTTCACTGGAAGTCTAATTTGTTGGGTACAGTTTGAATTTTGGGGTCCTCACAGGGGAGTGGGGAAAATCAAATAACTCCAGCCACCAAGTAATAGTTTAATCCTTTCTGTGCCCACAGAAGGATTAAAGTCATAAGAGAACTCCAGCATCAATCAACGGTGCCTGTTAATCTGCAAAACAATTTAAAGTACTTTTGTCTAATCTCTTGGTTTGTATTTATTAACCACACTGCCATGATTACTGATATCTCCAATATTAATAAAATAATGAAGGAAGTTCATTCATCAACAACAAAAACTCACAAAGGGTACGGGAAGAAACAGCAGCTAAACTAAATTAACATCAATACCAACAACTGCATTTTAACATTTACTTTGTATAATCATTGTAGGAGGAACAATACTGTTATGTTAGCTTTACTTTTTCATTTCCTTCTAAAATTCATAATCTAGAAGGGTTTTTTAAAAATGAGCCTCTACTTATTACTGCCTACTTTCAGATTTATCTCTTAGCATTTCACAGCACTGTAAAGTGCTTTTAGTGGTTTAACAATTATTCCCTGATCTTCCAACCTGTGATACAATACATAATATACAACTTCTAATCAAAGGGAGCCTTGCCAGCACCTGGGAGCCAGGGCACCTGAATTCCCAGACAAGTCAGTGCTCACCTGAGTGATGCCCACCCAGCAAGCACAACAGGGATCGCACCAGGGGGACTCCAAACACAGGTGTGTGGTTTGCTACACCCAGAAAGAACACACAGAGACCATTCCTACCTGTCCTCAACAGCCTGGCATGGGGCTGAGCTCTCACCTGCTCTGCTGACACTGAGCTACATACTGGAATTCACAAATGCTTTATTTGAGGAGCATGAGGAGATGAGAGAAATCAGATTAGGTTGTATTTAGGAAAAAAAAAAGGTGCAACTGCCTCTATTTAAGGTATGCTAAGCAAGTTGTTCTTTATATTTTAATCAAATTCATACCCATATATGAAGCCATGATCATTATTTTCCACAAAAGGCCACCTAAGTCAACAGTAAATATATGAGTTACATTTGCAGACACAAAGGTTCATGCCAACTGAAGCATGCAAAAATACCAGATGAGCAGCTTAATTAAGTAGACTTGGTATTCAAAACTCAGTTACCGCTACTTAGAAAAGCATGTTCCTTTTTTAATATGTTTATATGTAATTAATTTAAACAAGAGAAGGATTATTAGCAAAAACAAGACTAAAGGCAAGAATTCAGTGCTCAATGTCATGCCACAAATGGAAAGATAAACTCTTTGAGATCCTTACAATGGATGGAGTCAGAAAATGACAAAAACACACACTGGTGAGGCAGACCTCAGCAGAGAGAAACCTCCAAAAATCATCAGATATAAAAGCAAGTCCCTGCCACTGAAACTCTGGGTTAAGCAGACAGAGACAGCAGAGAACCAAGGATGTGAAGGTGGCTAGAGGGACAAGAATATTTTGTATTCACAGAAATACCATGGCATAAATAGGACCAAGCTATTCTTGGAGTGTAGGGGAATGGATTGCAAGAAACCTCACCCCTGATGAGCTGCACTGTAACAGCCTTGCCCTCAACAGGGCACAGCAAGGTCCAACAAGGATGGGTGTTACAGACAGTGGGTTAGCTGCTAGCAGGAAGAGTCTGCTGGCTGTGCTGTGAGGAGGAAGGGTCAGGCAGTTGTGCAAGGGACAGGAAGGAGTCGAGTGGTCTGTGCCAAGAAACAAGTGAAGTGTCCCGTCCCTAACCAAGTCTGCAGCCACATCAGAGCACTGTTCTTCCAAAAGCATGCACTGCTCACCTTCCCCTGGGAAAAGATTATCTCAGTCTTCTTCTGTACAGGTCTTGTTCACACAAATGCAACACTGCACTGCCAGTGGCAGAGGCAACCTCTCAGCTCTGCAGAGCCAAGGCCCCCACACGGGGGCACATGCACCCACGGGCTCCCACCTGTTTCATCTGGGATCATTATTCCAAGTAGCAGCCTCATCTAGCCCAGCCTTTCAGAGAAGCACAGCCCTCCTACTTCCTCCTAGGAACTCTGACTTGGATTTCCCTTAGCATCTCTCTGAACCACAAGGTGAGTCCATCCAAATGCTTTTAAATCAGTTTTTCTAAGGAAGGTTTTACTCCTAATCTTATAGAATTAATTGTATGCTTAGAACTTCCATGATGAAGTGCCATTCTGAGTATTCACATTCAATCAAAGGTTTTTTTCTGTTTATATAGAAAAACCATGATGTTAATAAATTATTATGCTGTTTCTTTCAAAGTAGTAGTGATGGTTCCAATCACATTTCTGTGTCTGCACGTCCTGTAAGTATCTATTCATTTACTGCCAGGTGACAGGCTGCATTAACAACAGATGTTAGACTGCATTAGTTCTCATACTGAGTATGCCACATTGAGTACAAGATCTAATGAAATACTTCAACAGTTACATTTGAAATCCTTATACACATAGTTTTTAATGTCCATTTCTCAAATCTCTACAGCTATAATTTAAAATGTTCTCCATTACCCTAAGCCCTGTGCTGCATTATATGCATGTGCAGTAAAGCTCCACATTTTCTAGTTTCAGCTTGCACAACTTGAAACAGCATTGTAAAAGGCAGGCATGACAAAATGAATGAAGAGAGAAGCAGGGCTGAAGCAAAAGATGCCTTCACACTTATAAGAGCAAGATCAAGAATGGCTGTACTTTTACTGCATTTCATTTTCATTTTCAGCGACAAACCAGTGAGTAACAGCTGGTGACAGACCAGTTTGTTCCCCATCACCACCCACCTTTTACAGGTGATTCTGTATTCAGTAGTTTTGTACTCATAAGCCAAACAAGTGTTCCTACCCAAGTTTATATTGTATGTACTCTCTTATGGGAAAAGGAAAAAGACTTGCTCTGAAATATCAACCCAGTACTTTGGGGTACCCTAGCTGCTATAGAAAACAAATCATAAAACATGGACATGGCAGTCATACAGGCACTTATTTAGTGGCTGCACATAATTACACAAAAAAGCCATTTCTGTTACACTCAGTATGTCAAAGGACAAGGAGTCCCAGAGAGCAGATCCATTCCTGCACAGAGTTTTTGTAGGCATTAAGAAAGAATAGCAGATTTATGGTATCATAAACAATCACTGTTCCCACGTGAAATTTGCATGATACAGCTCATCAGTCAAATACTGTGTGGGGCTCACAGAGAGCATCTTCGTGGAAGAATGAATGGGTGCAGCTGAGGACACACCCTCCCAACACCCTCCCAGACCACCACATGTGACAGGTACAGAATTACAGCTTCCAAAAGGGTCTTTAAAAAGGATGAAACCACACATGGTTTCATCTAGGGGCAAACCAGCTGCAGCTTTCCTGCCTCCATCTACCCTAACCACAGGTTACTGCTCCACTGTCCAGCTGTCATTCAGTCCCCTCTAAGCACCACTCATCACCCATGTGTCAGCCATGTATTTCTAGATGGGCTTTCATGTTAAGCACTCCTGAAGAGAAGGAAATCACTGGCTAATTCACAGGAACGCCCACCATGACAGAGGGAATCACTTCCACAAGGCTCAGTCACAACCCCGTGCAAAGAATTTGCACAGGAACCACGATGCAGGATGCTGTCTTGACTGTCCAACAGTATAAACACAACTGCTCCATTACCAGAGTCTTCATTCATTTACCCCTTCCATTCATTCTTCAAATGGAAATGATTTCATCAAATTTCAACCCTCTGAATTATTTAGGATAACAATTCTAGACAGAACACCAGAGAGCAGCCTGCCAATATCTCTGTCTGTGGCCATTCATCAGTCCTGTCAAGAGCTCGTGAGTTACATTTCTGTGCTCCTCACAGCATGCTACTGGAGAGTAAAGAAAACATAATTAACTTAACACAAAAAAATCACCAATAACACCTAGGATTACATGGTTAAGTGGGATAAATGTGTGAATATATTTGGAGCTAACAGTGCCTTCCCCTGAGGAAAATTGTGTTCAGAAAGGTATTTGCTGTCACAACACCACAAAATATATCAAGATTGATAACATTTCTATTTTTCCTTATCAATGTGAGCTTATTGGTAACACCTACTTTTTATACTGCATAAGCTCAGAAGAAATACAGTGGATAGAAGAAAAAAGATCTAACAAAACTCCTATTGCTAATTTTACTACTCACTGGAATACCATTTAAATAAACACTGTCTATCAGGGAAGCTTTCATGTGTAAACAATAAAAAAGTAATGATTAATAAGCACTGTACAAGGTTATGTGAGAAATGAAAATGTTACACAACACTGAACAGACACCAGAAAATGGAATTAAATCTTGCATCTTGGACAATGTACTATAAAATGCTTCAGTAATGTGTTTGATACAGGAAGGTCCCCATCCAGCATATATTTAGTGATAGGTAACACAAACTGGGTCAAGAATAAAGACTACTAAATACATTTCCCTTTGCCTAAAGACCTTAGAGCATCCTCTCCTTTCCTCTACCCAACACACACCCATGCTCACACTTGGCTGTGTTATTGCTGCCATTTCATTCCAGGGACACCAATACAACCCATCAGAAAGCAGAGATCTGCTACCAGCCACAGGGGCTGCTGAGCCTCCTCTCCAGACTCATCTCACCAAAACTGCAGGACCAACACTTTTAGTCAGGTAATTCCCAAACACAGCTTTGGGGAGAGAAGGGCTAAGAACAATCAGCCCCCTCCAAGGTTCATGAAGTGACACTGCAACTGGGTTCTGACAGAAGCCATTCAGCAGCACCAGGAAAGTGCTGAAGCAGAATGTGCCTCACTCCTGCAATACAGCAAATCTCTTATCAGTCCTTTTATCAGTTTCTACTGCATACAAAGCCAGAAAAAATCTGGCCAAACAAGCTGGGTGTAATTTGGGGATGCCAAAGGCAGCATGTTCATAGCCCAAACAGGCTTTGTAGAAAAATCAGCTGCAAGCTAGGAAAGGGGCCCTTTCTCTGCATATAAAAACCAGTGTCTCACTAACCAATGACCACCATGGAGCATTGCTAACTTTACATTTGCCAGTAAATCTTATTCCAAATGTAAAGCATGGTCCAAAAACTTCTCCTAATGGAACAGCAAAGCTGATCACCAAAATAAAAGTAACTCTGGAACAGTATTCCTGCTGTTAATACTGTATCTAATAAAATAAAAAGAGATTTGATTTACCATCAAAAGGATTTAATAAATCAGTCTTCTGTTACCTAGAGAAGTTCTAAGATTTATTCTAGGTCAACCATAATTTTGAATTACTACACCACAGCAGTTTATTGGTTGTTCTGATATAGACAAGATTTACATTTTTTTAATTTAAGAAAGATTAAAAAAATAAATGTAGCAGTAGCTCTTCATTCCACGGTATCTTCAGCTTTTACTATACATCAAAAGACAATGAATAAAGTAATTTCTTTTAAATATAGACTTATAGTGCTACTGTTCACAATAATAATAATAATAATAATAATAATAATAGTAATAAACATTATAGTCTCTACAACCCCATAATTCTACTGCTAGGAATTATGTCTTCTCACTAAGGTTTTTGTGGCTTAATTGTCTTCATGTAATATTGATATCTGGTACTTGGATGTAATTAAGAATAGGGGAACCATTCTTAGAGTACTATTCCAATCCATTAGGTAAATTTTCTCACTATGATATGAAAATTTTCATCTACTTAATTAGCACACCTACTTCTTCCATGCCTAAGTGCACCTAAGCTGTGCTTTATGATGGCCCAAGGAAAGGAAAAAGAAACCACAACACATCAATTATGCTTCCACTC
The DNA here is from genome assembly GCA_024362935.1 of Setophaga petechia. Lineage (NCBI taxonomy): Eukaryota > Metazoa > Chordata > Aves > Passeriformes > Parulidae > Setophaga > Setophaga petechia. The sequence continues at coordinate 12,148,216 of JANCRA010000006.1, forward strand.
AGTTGTACAACTATTTTAAAATGTGTGAACAGTTAAGACAAAATTGAAAAATTACCATAATAGGCTTTTGACACTTCCCCGCTTAAGCAAAAATTAATTCTAACTCCCTGTTTTTATGCAAAGCCTTTATAATTTCTCTAATCTCAAGTTCCCACGAGAGAGAACACAATTCTTTCAAGTACAAGTATGTGAGGCTTGGCATCTTCTCTTTTTAGTTATGCAGTTTATTTGATGGAAGTCTAAACTGCTAAGCCTCCCTTTGTGCTTAATATAAGCCATCCTCAGTGGAAATACAAGTTAATTTAAGTAAAATGAAATTTTAGGAAGGATGCATTCTCTTGCACAGAAAGCCTCACTAAATCAAAGCTTTTTTAAATGCAGCATCTGTTTCCTGAATTGCTCTAGAACCTGTAATAAAATAAACTAAAAAGAAGAAAAAAATTTTAAAGGTACTTTTACATATAAAACATCATAAACATAAAAGCAGACAAATGGAGCAGCTTACCTCTCATTTTACTGTGTTTTGCAGCCTCACATTGTATTGTACATGAAGACACTCTTGCAACACAATGAATTAGCAGGTTTCAAGCATCATCTGTTTTATTCATGGTCACTAATATTAAAACCTACTGCTTGTGCATCAGCTGTGCTGTATTGCTGGGATACAGTGCCATACACACTAAGCTGTGTGGGCCACATCCTAAATTCACAGTTATTCCACAGCACTGCTTAGCCCTGAAACACACCTGAAGTATCTGTACATCACACACTTTGCTTCAGCAAAAGTCAGGGGTCTATTCTGATGCCTACAAACCTATTAAGGTCACAGACAGCTTGTGGAATTCTTTAGTCTGCTCCCATGAGAGGCAGGGGTATATTATTTGCATACCATTATGTACTGAAAAACCTATTCAGTTATCCCCACTGGAGACAACTCACCTCCCTGCCCTAAATAGCATTCACTTTTCCAGTATTTGAAGGAACAGCAAGGAAATGGGACCCAGTGCAGACAAATCCAAAAAAGACTCAGAATATCGAAGGATTTTGACTTATAAATAACAAATGTGAATGAATGCAGACCAATATATAACAAAAAATATCAAGGAAACAAGGAATGATGAAAAAAGTGAATTATATTCTTAAGAGAGGACTAAAATGTTGAGAGTGAAAATGGCTGAAGATAATTTCAGGAAAAAAGCTGGTATTAGCCGAGCTTATTATGAACCACAAAGGAGAGCAAAGAGTCTCAAAGCACAGAACTCACTTAAAAATAGCCCCCCTACATTTGCAGTGACAGCAGCAGTTCTAATATAATCTGCCCAAAACAAAGTGAGACAGCTATTGATGTTTTACCTATAGGAGGGTGCAACAGTTCACATGATGTCAGTAACTGAGACCCATGGGACCTGTACATGTTGGTTCTTCAGTACCAGCTGCACTACTGTGAATATTTGCTGTAATCACAAATATGTTCTTACGTGCCCTAATTGTCCTGCTCAGTTTCATTCCCCCCATAATTACAATGTTTTGAATAAACATCTCCCAGCCTCTGCTCAAACCCTTTTTCTAGTTATCCTTCCTGATGTCAATACAGCCACAAAGAAGGGAGAATATAAATAAAGTATTTGTGTGCTTTGTGCAGAAAGTCAGAAGAGATTAACATAATGGTCCTTTACAGCCTTAGTCTGCAAATCAGAACCTCTTGCTGCTAACCTTGGTTTGCTTTTTGCCAACCTGCTATGTGAAGTTTACTTCAAGCTCTAAGCATTTCTGAACCTGTCTGTTTCTGTAAAGCTCTGAGCAGAGAAAAAGCACAATAGAAACAGTAACCATCGCCTTGAAATCACGGTCGTGAGCAGATCCTGAATAACAACAAAAGGGGATCATGGCACAATCAGTCCCATGCCAAAACAAAGACACAGAAACATCAATAGTGCATATTGAAAGGTTTGTGCACACAGGATCTTCAAGCACGTGGCTGCTTCAGCTGACAAGAAGCAAATCAATTTTTTGAATACAAGGAATATAATAATTTTTTGAGTCCATGGCTATACCGTTACTACCGACCCTTGAAATGCAGTTATTTGAAGTTCAGATGAGTAAACCCCAGAGATTACAGCACTCTATAAAGCCTGTCATGTTACAGTCATTTCCTGAACATCTTCCTTCATTTTACATCTTAAATAGTGCTTATTAAAAAGAAACTGTTACAGGAATTACCTCTTAAAGGAGCTGCAAATCCAGTGCAGCACCTCTAACAATTATAGCTACTATAGAGCCAGGGTATCTTTTCACATATTTTTTAATAGTACATCTGACAATTCTATATGCTGGTGGGTATGAAACTGATGTCTCATAATCCACAAAATGGATGAGGCTACAGTCACATATAAAGCCTCATATTAGCAGTATTCTCAAGGGCAAACTGAGCACTCCCATGATATGCACAGAAGCCTCAAATTTATTTCCATTTTAACTTTCCACAGTAACAGCTATTTTTACTCTCATCTGCTCATGCGCAATATAAACAAAAACAATCAGGAATACAAGTACACTTTATCAGTTTTAGCTGATACTATGTATCCTAGTTGGTTTTAGAAATTCTGTAGTCACAAACCCAGCCAGGATGAAAAATTCCCTTTTTTTTTCAAGCAGTACTTTGAACCATTGCTGTGCTTAATGAGCACAGGACTCCACCAGCACTGGTGAGAGTGAAGTGTGGCCACTTGAGGGGCAGCCCCTTAAATTGCTCCAAGCTGTCTGTCAAACTGATCTCCCATCCTGTGCCAAAGAAGAATGGAGATAAAATGCCAATCTGTACATGTCAGGGTTTCACAGGCTCAGAAAGAGAAAAGAAACATGACCTCTGAAAACTAACAGATCAGAGTTAAAACTTCTTTGTCCAAACTGCAGGATCTGGACAGCCTAAAACAGTCATTTTGAAAACACTGCATCAGTTGCCTGCTACTGCATCTCCCTGATGAGGAGGTTTTGAGAGAGAGCACGGCCTGGGGGTTGCTGTCACCTTGCTGGGAGCCACTTCTGTGAAAAGGGGATAAAGTCACATTGCAAGATGTGACAGCAGAGACTGGATTCTACTGATGCCTAGAGCTCATAATGTACATACACATCAAAGAGAACATATTGAGAAGTGCTCAATCAACTGTTCTTAATAGTGTGTAAGAGGAAAAACAAGTCATCCCTTAAAATACACTTTGGTTTCATGTTTTAAAAATGCAAGGAAGGACGTAAAGTTGCATGTTTTAATGCATAAACAGGGAAGAATGGGTGGAGCATGCATGCAACAGTTCTGGCTAGAAGAAGCTACCAAACACCATCTCAAACATCTCTGGGATGCTGGAACAGGTAAAATTTCCCCTTCTGGGCTTACAGAAAATGTTTAATGTGGTATTTCTAGTATGAAACAGTTAAAAACAAAACCCACACAACTGACTGTTCAGGTTCCTCATGCAAGGTACCTTCCAATGCATTTAGTTATCCAATCCATTGTATTCAGCTATAATTGAAAAAATCTAATACTACATTCAGTTCCCCTGTAATGCTTGGTCAGCAACAAAAAGCACTCATGGTTCTTTTCTGGCTCTGCTGAGCAGTGTTGTGTACAGACAAAGGAAGTGCTCCCCATGCATGAATACTTTGGCACTCCAGCCATACAGAAATGAAGGTCCCCATAATTGCTGCTAAATTTTTAAGATTTGGGGGGCAGCATTTGAAAGAAAAATAATTCTCAGATAGTTATCTTTATTCTGTCTTGAAGACTGAGAAGAGATTCCATGTAATATTTTAACAACAAAGAGAAAACCAGCAGAACTTCCCCTGTGGTTGAGAAACAGTAAAATAATGGTCCTGGATAGGCAGAGAGTGATCACCCACAAGAGTCCTTTAATGGGAAGATGGAAGAGAAAAGACTGTTTTACTACATCTCTGCTTCCAAGAGGGAAGATCATGGTCCTATGAAAAACATAACAAAATAGAAGCAGCTCTGTCTTGTCAGAAAAAACAAATGATCAATAATTTATGCTAACTCCACATCATGGTATTCTGTGATTGGAAAAAACTGATGAGAACAACAACAGCAAATTTTAAAAATTACATTGTTTCGTTTTTACAAAAATACTTTATGTTGCACTCAGATATGCTATATTTCAGGAATGTTATGAAGTTTCATGTGGCTAATGAACTATGTAATTTCTGAAGAAGAAGAGAGACAACTTAACTGTTTGTGTCAACTACTGGATTACATCTGCGTACCATTCTGGTCTCTGCAGTAGTTCACTAGATGAAAAAAAGCCTGAAAAATCTCTGGTTTAATGATTTGACAGTAAAAAGATCTGTACCATCTATAACCAAGTCAAGATTCAGTTTGGTGATTTCTTGCAGTGAGTCAGAGAAACAGGGGACTGTGCCATTCTTAATACATTACATGACTCATACACATAGCACAATTCTGCACCTCAACTTTCTGAACCAAACTTAGGATTAGAAGAAATCTTAGGGAGTGAACTTCAAAGTACCTATATGCACCAAGTAGCACAAGGTGTTGGCAGGAATACCTCTGCTGCTCTATGACATATTTGGTTTAGTTGGGAAAAGTGTAGTAATAGCAGTAAAAGCAGTAATAGCTCTTTTTCTTCTGATCCTTTTGACCACCAAGTTTTCTACTAGATAGGATTCAATTTAAAGAAAGCTCTAAAGATTTAAATAATCTCTAACTTACACAGCAGTAAGAGAAATTAGGTCTATATACTGTTTACAATTTAGGCAAAAAGCAAGTTCTTATGTGCTGGATGATATCTAGTCATGATTCCACTTGAAATCACTTCCATTGTAGTTATAAAATGTAGCCAAAGCCTCTAGGTTAAACAATTCACAAACATATGTTTAATACAGAAAAGAAATAGAAAAACCCCAAACATAGCAGACACATTGATTTCTAACTCCAATACATCCCAAGTGCCCTAGATGAAGAAAGGTTCAGCTGAAGGGGAACAGCACACCTGGGTTTAGCTCTGTACAGAAAGCCTGAGCCCCAAAAAGCACTTCAGGTGAGCTGGTGAGGAAGAGCACACAACACATTTCCATGATGTGCATCAGAAACACCTGGACCAGACAGGTGAGAGCCCTGGCAGGACACGCTGCTGTTCTACAGACACTCCAAAATGGCCCCAATAAGGTAAGGGGACAACATTGTCCTCAGCACGTTGCTCAGCACTGCAATGGCAAAGCCTGACCAGGCAGGTGTCCCAGGGCAGGCTGACATGTCACAAGGCTTTTTGGCAGGAAGCCAAGTGATGTATTTTGTTAAGATAAAACTGGACTCTGAAGTCAGCGTACTTTTTAATATTTGGTATGAAAAACCTATTTTCAATCATCCTGACAAAATCCATTTTTGACAAAGAAAAGCATCCCTGCCTGAGCAGACCTATGTTTGTGCTAGCAGGTGCAGCAGAACCTGGACCTTTTGGTGAAAGGTTGTATTTTATCTCTGACATCATTCAGCTGAATACCATGACCAGAGTTCTAAAAAGCAAGATGTGCTTCAAAGTTATTTTCAAACACAGCTACATGAATGGATTTTCAAAGAATGTATAAATAGCTGTGTCTAAAACTTTGCACATCAAACCTGAGACATCTAAGTATTACAAGTTGTTTTTGAACCTCTTAGCCTGTAAAGACACAGTAAAATGCAAGTATCACTTATCAAAGTACTTTAAAATTTTTAATAAATTAATATTCATAAACAAAACCTTCTGTCTGCATCAAAAGTAAAAATCTGGGTTACTGTTGCGCTATTAAACACCTTGCACACTTAGCCAAAGTTCTGAACACTAATGGCTTTATAAAACATTTATAGGAACAAAGACTCCACCATCAGGACAGAAGCAGACTGGGAGTGAGGGGAACTCCTGAACTGCATAAACTGCCAAAGAGCAGCTACAAGGCAATGGACAAGGAGCTTGTGTGATCCCTGAATTGTAAAGTTGTGTTTCAAGACTGTCTCACCATGAGATGGGTTACTTTTCATATTGAACGTTTCACACAGATTGTAAACCACTTTAATGTTTGTGAAAATATTTTAAGTCTGAGAGTTAAAATTGTTGTGTTATAGATAATAAAAGGATATTTCACAAAAAAATCTATACAACATAGTGTGTTCTATTTTCTTAATACTGTTTCAACAATTTCTGGCAAATGCCGCTGAAGAAAACTTCTGTCAATTAAATCAGCATGAAACCAGAATAACAACAACAAATGCAATAAACTAACCACCCTCTACAACGTGAGAATGAGGCCCTGAGAATCAACAAAAAATTGATCTTCAAAGCAAAAGGATTTTTTCTGGGGGAAGGGTGGGGTGGGTAATGGCTGCAAACTTGTTACAGAAGCACAGAAATGATGGAATCAAAGGCCTTCCTGCAAGAACTACTGCAGAACTGCAACCCTGCAGCATCCTTTGATGGCCATCAGGATGTGCATTTTTAACTCTGGAGATCTCCCTCCCATCATCTTTCATAAATTTCCTGTTTAATTTCCCTGTGGTGCCTGGAGCCCACACCCTCAGAGCAGCTCCCCCCCACTCCCCCAGGCTGGAGTGAGCCAAGCTCATGGTGCTCCACCAGGCCCTGGGACAGAGACACCTCCTCCAAGGGTCAGCACAGCTTCCAGCAGCTCCTGCAATTACTGAAGGCATTTGCCACTGAGCCTTCTCATGGAGAGGCAGCACAAAAACACAGGGTAAAACTTCTACAAACCAAACTTATATCTCCAAAAGGAAACTCTATCTAATTTAATTGGATATTACATGTAACATTCCCCCCACGAAAAAAAATACCTAAGGAACTCCTCATTTTTAAGTAAATCTGCAACTGTAAACCATGTCAGATTTCAGGTAAATTGTGCAATTTCCACTACAGGCTGCAAGTCACTTTCCTGAAATATCATCCTGGTTTAACAGCATGCTCATTTATCTGCTTAATGGTTTGAAATGGACTAAAATAAGTATGCAAGTTGACTGTGGTCTGAATTTGTTGTTTCATTTTGTTTTCAATTATAACACCATCAGGATATCTGCTGTTTATCTGCTGAAATGTGCCTTTCATCAATAAAACATTTTTCCATCAGTAAGACACCTATAACAATTTAAGTCTCTTCAATATCCTAAATCCTGATTAGGCCAAGTATGTTAACACACAGTGACATTCCAAGCACAAGCACTGGCACTGAAGTTAGGTACTTTTATTAAAATGATTTGCTGAACTGCAAGGCCAGCAGTGAATATAATTTATGATAAATGGAAACAATCTTCTCAAATGCAGTTTGCCCTGTTCTTCCACCAGACCTGCTTTGACTAAAGACAAGTGCAGAATTAAAATTATCTTCTTTTTCTCCTCTAAATTTTTAGTTTGGGTTTTGGTTTGGGGTTTTTTTTTGGCCTTATTCTAAGTAGCATAAACTTCTTGTAAATAGCAGAACTGTATGCATGGCTGTACAGAGGGAATCTCATTAAAAAGGCTGTCTCATGTGGGCATTACTCTGAAAGTTCTACTTTTACAAGTCTATATTAATGACTGCATTCCTTTACCAAGCACTAAAGGTTTTTTATTTCAGTTAAAAGCACAAGGAGTATTTTAGTAGTGTTCAGGAGAATAAATTCATCCAATTTTAAAGCTGGATAGTAGTGGTGGCTATGTTGGCTTAAAAGTATAATTAAAATGTACTTTATACATTATACTAATTTAGGATACCTGTCCACCACTGTGAAATTTTAATGTATATTTATTCTATAAGTACACAGCACTGATGCTGTTATGCATGTCTAGAGTATGTATGTATCCACGTGGATACAGCATCAATAAAACACCACAAATACTATTCGCTATTGTTACTCTTGTCACTTTTTGGTTTCTTATAATTCCCTTCTTTATTCTTAGAGCAAAAAAATCCTTTTTCATATAAACAAGGCCCCTGCACAACTCGTCCCAGTTGTGCCAGGTCCCTCAGAAGCGTTCAAGGGGTTCTCTGCAGAGCTAATTCAGCACGATGCTGGTGCAGTGATGCTCAGCTGGGGGCAGCTCAGCCAGGCCATCAGCCTGACACACACCAGGGCACGGTTAAACTCCTGCCCCACAGCTGAACAAGGGGCCTTCATCTGCCTTCTCTGCATCCAAGACATTCACAGTTCTGCTGGGTCTGTTCTGCTGTGCAAGTTCAGCAAACAGGTAAGAGCACACGAACCCAGCTTTTTGCCTTTGCACAGCACAATACTCTATTGCAGTGTAACACACAGTGGCCAAAGGAACACTCTGTGGTTATTACCCACCTAATGCTGTAAAAACATTGCTATGACATTTGGTCTGCTCGACCATTTTAAAGGTTAATTCTGTTTCCTATTTGAGCTTTTCCTCTAGGTGAGCCATTTCATGCACTTTCTATTTACTGATTCCAAACAACCCCCAAACTGTTTCATTGCTCACTCTCACTGTTAAGAACATATTGACTGGCTGCCTGCTCTGCTGTTTAATTCATTTATGCTGAGAGTCAGGCATGAAGACAGAATTTTAAATGTGACATTTGCAGGCTGTTGGGTCATTTGAAGCTCTGACAACACCAGGGAGTTCCTGACATACAAACTGGTCCTGATTTCCAGTCTTCCATGTTCTGAACACAGAAATTCTTCCTGAAGGTGCAGATTTCAGCCAAAAGTTTTAAAATCCCTTGTGCTTACAACTTGCAGGAAAGGCTTGTACACTTTAAGGTTTTAAAATAAAGCTTATGTTTCCTTTAAGGTAAAACCAGCACTGCCTGCAGCATGAGACTCAATGCTTTAAAACACTTATTGACAAAGGTATTTGGTAAGATCCATGATAATAATTAATATACAAAAAGTTGCTTACAAAATTCTATTAAGCGACTTAGTGGACTTTTATTTGATCCTGTTGATCTTGAAGTGTTTAGAAACAGCTGAGTCTGAAACCACAGCTTTATCTAACATTGCCTCTCTGGCTTAGTGCTACTCTGACCACTACCAAGTCCCAGTTTTCAATCTGGAAATTTTCCTTATCTCAAGGCAGTGAATGAACTGCACCATTTTGTCTCCCAACATGAACTGTCATCTTCCCCACATTTCAGGTCAATTTTTCAGAGCATACTTGATTACCTGGAAGATTCCATGCGGCCACGACACCATTAGGAAAACAGTAATGTGATCTGTTTAGCCCTGACTTAAGAAAACTGTAATTACTTATCCCTGAAGCAGGACTCACATCTATAATGTTATAGTTTTATAAGTTTAACAATTATTTATTTTATTTTGAAAAAATTCAAAATTACTGCAACAGAACAGGTCATTTAGCCTTCCTTTAAGGCATCCCCAAGATGGGGAATGCTAATTCTCCCCAGTCATGTCTGACACAAGTTTGATGTGTGCTGTTTGGCCATAAGCTTTTCCACACAACAGGCAGAGCCCTGTGAGGCTGACAGCAAAGAATGAGGAGACACCTGAATGCAGACTGGGTACCTGATCTACCCAGCAGGATGGATGAAAAACCAGGCCTTGAACTCTGAGGAAAGAGCAAGAAGGGAATATAGAATCTTCTGCACAGAAAAGACCTCTTCTTCCTCCTTGCCATTAATTGAGGAAGACATGTTACAAGAAAAACTTTAATTCCAGCTTGTATGTCCACATCATCCCTCATTTGTTTTCTTAAATCAATAGCACAGTACTGCATTTAAATAAAGACAATGTTAGAAGGCACAAGCTAGGAAAAACAGAAACCTTTTTTTTTCAATTGTGCAAAACAAAAAGCAAACAAAAAAACCCTGTTCAAAGCAGAAAGTATGATGATACTGCTATAGTTAGAAATAAAATGCTGCTAATTCAGAATTGTATTAGGAGGAAGGATTGTTTTCCCTGCTCAAGTCATCATGACAATTATCCCATGATAATGACTCCATACTTTGGCTGCTTTTTCAGGAAGGGAAATACGATTTAGGTCAAGATGCAAATTTGGAGAAATTAATGGATTTTTTTCTTTTCTATCAGCAGACACACAACAACTTTAACAAGTAGCTCTGGAGTGTTAACCATGTCATACAGCAAGCATCTTTTCGTTGCCATGTTCAGAATAAGACTTTTATAATTTAATAGTTGTCATCTGAACAAGAGTATCTTGTTTATACATACTTCCAGCGTGAGGACATTAATTCTATGTGACCTAGAAAAGCAGTTAAAGTATTACAGATGTTCTTTATTTTCAAAGGAATTTTTAAAATAGAAAGACTTACCTGGTGTATTATCTGAGCTACAGGAAGTTGTTCAGCATATTTTAGTGGCTCTGTTGCCAACTCCTCCTCTGGAAACCTAGGAAGAAAGAAAGTTCATGTGTGTCAAAGTTAGTACAATGTTTACCAAATTAAATTAATGAAATTAAGTGTTTCAGGATACTGTTTTGCTTAAGGATGAAGAAAAAGTGTATTTTGTGACAATAATGGAATATATTTCTTATGAAGTTGAGTGAAAGAACAAATTTATAGTAAACAGAATTGTTCATAACATTGTGCATTTTTTCCCCTGACATAAAGCACAAATTTAGCAGCAGAAACCTAAGAAAACCTTTAAATTTCGTTTTAAGTGAACAAGGACTGGTGAAAGCTGGATTGAAATCCCCATGGAAAAAAAGTCTTATGCATTTACAGAGCAGATTCAGCACTGCTAACAATACAAGCTTCTTCACTCAATCCTGCCAACATAATTCAAATATGACCATCTCAAAAGGCAGGAGGGATTATTCACCATTTCCCATTTTTGCTGCAAGTGCACAGCAGTGTTTACATGTGGTAGAAGTTGAACACCACAAATATTCAAGTATTTGCCAGTACAGTAGTGTGTAGTCCTAGTTATCAAAAAGCCAAAACGCTAGTGTGGAAAAAAAAAGTAGAGTGAATTTGTGAATTTCTTTGTGGAATTCACAAAAAAAGTAGAGTGAATTTCTTTGTGAAATATTTCACAAAGAATATACATCATAACCCTTTACATTTTGAATAAACTGTGGTCGCAGCTGAAGAATTGGAATCCATAAGAAGCGTCTTAAAAGAATATTTACATGATAGTAGATTAATATGAAAGCATGTTTTAAACCCTTCAACCATGCTGCTTTCATCTACTGGAGCTGCACAGCATGTGTTACATTTTCAAAGCATCACTCAAGTTTTTCATCAGCCATTCCTCTATTTTTCTGAAGACTTCTGAATATAGGAATTTGAGCACTTTGACAAGAAGTGAAGGGAAAAAAGATCCTGACAAAAACAAGGCCCTTCTCTAAGCTGATGTAGAATTATTTTCAGACAAAACTGTGGCCAAGACATTATTTTTCAGGCTCAAACCTTATACCAATTCTAGTGAAAAAGGATCTGTAAGTGCTGGGTTAATTGACCTGCAGAGCAGCTGCCAGGTAAGAGTCAGAAACTCCAGGTTTAGTGTCTGCACTGGCAGTCAACAGGCTGTGGAAAAAGAGAGGACCAAGTGCACATCTCTCCCCTTTCCCACTACTGAATTTCTGCTGTGATTTGAAAGGCTTTAAGCTCAAATAAGAGTCTGAATATCCAGAAATTTGTAATGAACAGAGTACGAAAGTCTTACTGTATAAGAAATTTAAAAGCAGAGAACAAAAGAAACACAGCAATATTTCAAAGATCATAATGACAGCCTGCCCAGAACCGTTTAATGTGCTTAAGACAAATTAAATAAGCAGACTCTGAACTGCTGAAGCTGGTCTTCAGATAGAGCTCATTTACTGATATGGTTTTTAGAGTTTTGGGATTACTATGACAGTGATGAATTCATACTTTTAACATGAAATGCATTGCTGTTGTAGTCCAGTGCAACCATCAGAGCTTAGAGGGGGCTCAGCAACTCCACCACAGAGTGCAGAAGGAATCTTTCCACCCAATTCCTCCCAACTTCCTGTCATTAGTCCTGATTGGCAAACACATCACAGTCAGTGTGAACTGGAGATTACTTCCATTCTGCTGGGAGCCTGTTAGCTGACACAACACCTTGATTTATGGATAGCAGCTACCTAAGCCTACCTTTTAGTCATAGTTCTAGATATGAAGCAACTGTACACACAACACAATATTCATCAATATCTTGAATACTTATCTCTACAGTTTTTACAGGGACACTGCAAATCTGGAGAAATAAAAAAAAAAATGTTTCTCAATTCCCAAAATTAAACACCTGAAGCTGAAAGTAACAGCTAAAATTACTATAAATGAATTCTAGCAGAAATTAAAAAAAAAAAAAAGAGCTTGTCTGTCTGCTGTGTCAAGGACCTTGTACATTTGGCAGTTTTTCTTTGTAGATGAAATCAGCATTCCTTTGCATTGTCAAACACACTCCTTGTACACTGCAAGAAAAAAAGACTTTCCTTCAAATTACAAAGGATTAAAAAAATAAAGAAAAACTATCAAGATAATTTTAAGCCTTAGGAAGCTTAACTAAAAAAAAGAGGAAGAGGAGAGTAGTATAAACATGCATTTTGAAGTGATTAGATTTAAATTGAAATTACGGTGATAGAAGCCTTTCAACATCAAAAAAGACATTTTACTTTTTTTCTAATTTACTTTCTGAGAAAAAAAGAAGTCACTTGAACTACACTATATTTTATATGTAAATGAATTATAAAATATAGATTAGGTAGGTGGACATTCTAATGTATTTAAATAAACATCTACATTTATTTATATACCCATACTCTAAAATGTTTACCCACACACACACAGGTGTATTGGAAGAGAAGTTCAGAACTGTTTTCTCAAATTTTTTGCTGTAATGCCATGGACTTTTTGTATATGTGTTTAGTGATGTACTAACTGTCAAGTCTACAAAAGACTTTTGATTCTTCTCTCCTGCAGCTAAGCCTAAAATCCCCTGCAAGTGGGAACAAAGGGTGTGTTTAACCAGTCATTTCTGTAAGAACAGAGACAGCTCAGGGCCAGTAAGATCAAACCCCGTGGTACAGCTCACAAATGGCTGCATTCTCTCCCCCAAAGCAGGGGCTGCATCCCCAACTGGCTGCTCCAGGCAGGTGCTGAGCCTTGAACCACTCAAAGCCATTCTCCAGCTGGAGTGAGCCAGGCTGGTGCCAGGGGCCACAGGACAGTGACACTGAGGTGGCTGCAGGACAGGATGCCAGCCTGGCTCACAAGCACAGCTGCAGCCTCGCCAGTCTTTGAGGAGGTCAGCCTGGTTACCTTGGTCACTTCTGCCCATCAGGGCAGTCTGTACCCAAGACAAAGAAACCTGCTGCAAAACTGCTCCTTCGTTTCAGCCCTAGGAATAGCAGCCCTCCAGCACTCCTAGACTGGCAGAACGACCTGTAAAGGGCAGTCCTCTTCAGAAGAGCACAAGGGATAGAAAGGCCTAGGGGCAAGAAACAGGTCAGCACAGAAGAGGGTGTTCTACTTCCTCCTCTTTTGCAGGGTGGAGGAGGAGAACACGTCAGGATAAAGATCATCTCCAATACAATTCTTCTGACCTTGTCTCTCCCTTTCACAGAGGGACACAAGCAAATTGGTTACTCCCTCCAGAGATAATTTCCAGATGCCTGGGGATGCATTCCCTTTTGCTCAGAACTAGTTATGGCAGGAAAAAAATCCAAATACAAAAACCATCTCAGCTGATGGAATTTGTGCTCAAATCACATGTGGCAATTTGAGGCTGTAATTTCACTAAATTAGTTGGCCTCACTGTGTTTAGTTCATTCATATTTGACACTTAAACCTTTATAAAATTAAGGACTAATTTGTTGTAATACAGTTTTCTTTGTATGTTTAATTTCTTTCAAAACAATTATATTACAGAAACAAAGATAGTTTTTCATGAATTAATTTTCCAGTAAGAAACAGTCCTTTCTGTCTCAATTGAGCATGACAGCAGAGTGCTGCCAACAGTGGCAAAGCAAGCTAACACAGTGGCATATCAGCATATACAGCATCATGCCTGACAGCTGGTAATGCAAAACATAAGGAGATCTTGATTTTCAGGGAGAAGAGTAGAAAGAATTGTAAAATCAGTAGAGAAGTGGGAAGCAGTAAGAGATAGCAGAAGAGGAGGATCTTGAAAAATTCAATTTAAAAGCTATTTTTATACTGCCACTGCGACTGCTCTTAGATGAAGGAAAGTGAGCATGAAACAGAAACTGTGGAAAGTGAATCTAAATCCAGTAAAACGTGTCAAGATATTTGGTGAAATATCTTATTTGCTATTTATATTTGTATGCTAGCTCTTAAGGGAGACAGTCAACGTGTTCTAAAGAAAAATAAATTCCGAGCACGAGGAGGTGGCACATTCTCCCACAAGTGCAAACCCAGCCCATGGTCTTCTACACAGAATAGCTGCAGTGGCTTTAGGGCAGAGATGTATTTTATCTTCTGCAAGTATTACAAAATTGCAGGGGGGAAAAAAGTACATGTGATCACTAATTGGTTTGCTCATGGCAGAAACGGGCTGTTAAGACATTTAAGTGACAGAAAAGTCTAGGTAACATAAAACCTGACTCTGGGTTAATAGAAACATTCACTAATATAACAGGCAGCAGGACTAAGGCTAGTATTTCTTCCTTCTTATATGTTCTCTAGACTTGATGGCTCAGAAACGTCACAGAATTTCACACCTATGACCCATGTACAGGTAATGCTGCATCTCTTTTGAAATTCCTGTTCTTTGATGGTAAGTCCTAATAAGGAATCAACTCTTTTGAAGCTATCCAAACTGGAAGTCAAGAGTGTGAATAGGGTACAAAGGTACAAAGAGCTATCAGAGACAAAAATGCATGAGAAGAATGGGTTTGGGGATCACCATCTTTCTTTTCTGCAGACTCCATTTGTACTACTCGAGTGCTGCCTGGCTTGTTTGAGGCATGACTTCTGAATAATGTGAATGAAAATGTTGGAATGGGCTGTGCCCCTTGTAGAAGCAGCTCTGAGCAGAAACATTGCAACTGCTTGGACAGCCAGCACGAGCCTGAGGGATGCAAATAACACAGCAGTGCCTAAACCTGATAGCCAAGACTGAAAGTCTGAAATTAATAATCTAAACCTGTGTATAGCACTGATAGCTTTATTGACTGTAAATACAGGAACACACTTGCATCTGGCAATAAAAAGAAAACAAAATACCAGAGCTTTATGCACCACATCAGAAAAAGTTATTAGCTTTCCTATTAAAGAGAGGCTGAAATGGGCTATGTCAGGTTTGAGTGAATAGTTTTTAAAATTGGCCATTGAGAAATTTATCTACCATATCCATAGTACAGAAGATTAAGAATTAGACCTTGGATTGATGCCAGGTACTTGATCTATCTGTTAAATCCTAACTTCATACATATTTAAGAATTGGGTATGTTTAAACAACAGAAGGACTAAGATACATGGAAAACACCAGTGCTTGAAAAGGTGAGATCATGCTTAACTCTGCTCTTCTCTCAAGAGTGTGCTCATCAATGCTTTTCTCATCTTTATAAGAGAATGCCAGATTTGTCTACATGAATATTTACCACATGGATAGTCACAAAGAGGAGAAGAAAATACTTGATGACATCATCATTCCAGGGAACTCCCTCACGACGTCTCCTTCCTGGCACAGTTTATACTGAAAGGGTCGAAACTCAGTGTACATTTTCTTGCTGCAACCTTTGCTCAGGTCAGCGTGGATGTTTCCCTTTGAAGACCTAAAATGCAAACAAGTTCCTTCACCACCCTAGTCCTGGGCTTTGGAAAGCTGGGCAGCTGGAGGCTGACCTTGGGGGACCTTGCAGGGCTGTCCCACAAGAGTAACACTCATCTGTGCCCTTCACTGCTGTGCAGTCTGAACACCTTTGGGTGGGAAAACCACTGCTGCCCATCCAAAGATGAGGAGAGGAGGGAGCTGTGGTGGAAACGTGCAGGCATTTCACAGGCACAGCCAAGATTCTCTGCCACAAATGCTGTGGCTTCCACTCAGAAATGCTTGCAAATGGCAGACTATCAAAGACAGCTTCAAAGGAAGATTGCACAAAAATGAACAATAGAATATAAAGATAAAGGAAAAAACTAAATTGACAGTGAAAATATCTTTGATGTGATGAAAAACTAAATCAGTGTTAGACAAAATCAGTTTTATAATTTTTTGAAGAAGGATGCTACTGACTTACATTGTGAAGTAAAATTAACCACTTCAGCTTGCTGGCCTTTACAGAGAGATATTCCTGTGGAATAAAGTAGCAAAACATCTTGCAGTTCAGAAATGCAAAATACTTTTTGTAATCTGCTCATTTATTCTTAAATAAATGTGAAAGATTTTGATCCAAGCTAGTCACACAGACTTATTCCTGGAGTTTAAAAAATACCTGAAGTCTATGAATGCACAGCACTTTCTCTTGGACCTGATCACAAAAAGGTCTGCTGGTGTTCCCAGAGTCTGCCAGACACACTGAGTTCATAAACCGAATAAAAATTGACTGTAACAAATGTTTCCTCTGTCTTTCTGTGATCCACACAATTTCCTGTGTGAAGAATTTCAGGTGATTAACCTTTGTCAAGCCACATGTTCTTAGCCATATTAAGATCCTAAAAAGAGGCAATAGAAATCTATAGTGTCTTTTAATACAGGCTGACCAGTATTGTCTCTCTCCTCTTTTCTAGCCAATGACTTTTGCCAAAAAACGTTGCTGAAGGGATTCTCTGTTCTGCCTGCTCCTATTTTTATTCTGAGGCAAGACAGAGGGAAGAAATTAAAAAGAATATTAGCTTAAGTAAGCAGAACTGACTTTCCTGCTACTGGAAACCACATGACCTATAGGGCTTCATTTTGTTATCTCAACTATTCCACATTTTAGGTAAATGAGAAAATCTCTTTTGAATTAATTTAAAACTTCCACACGATGATGCTGCTGAAGCACAAAATGCTAATCAAAAGTTGGAGATAAAAAGGCTCACTAAGTCTCTCCTCTATCACTGAAAATCACCATTTGAGTCCATAGCTAAAAGTAGGTGCTCATGGTTTAATGCTAATTCATTCTCACAACAGGCAGGTTTTGTGGGGGAAAAAAAAGAATACAAATGTCAAATTTCCCAATCTTGGGCCATGTTTATAAAGACAAGTCCAGCAGTATCAGAGGAGCCTCTACTGATGCTTCAAACCAGTCAAAAGAGAACACTGCCCACCTCACTGAACAAATGTTTGATCCAGTTTGAAGTGTGTATATGTAATCCTTAAGAACCAGGGTTGCAAATTTGCCCCTTGAATCCATTCCCTCCTAATTGCATGGGAAATGTTTCTGAGTGGTTAAAAACCACACAGGTTATTAATTATCACTCTATATCTGGGAACCTATGACTGAATTTCACAGTAATCTCAAAGAACAAAGTCCAAATCCTCCTATGCCACCACATCATACATCCTGTTTAAATACTTCTACCAGCACGTGTTGGAATTATACTTTCAGCTGGATGAAGCACACTTGTTCATTTTTCACAACTGCAAGTTTATCCACAGTGCCCAATCTTTATGTAGAGCAATTCAACACCACCTGCCAGTGCACTGCAAGTCAGGAAAATCAGTAGGAAGATGTTTTTAAATCAAAGAATTAACTTGGGAACGTGCCAGGATAGCAGTTCCATTATTTAGTGGTCCTAATTAGTCTTTATAGCAAAGTTGGTTTTGTGTTTAATACTACTGTTCCTTCCTGCACATATTCAAGCTAAACAACGTATCTGTATTGGTTTGTATTGTTACACTTTTCAACAATCACCGTCTAAAAACCCTATAATACACGTATTTTAAGTCTCAATATTTCTACACCTACAGTATATATTTCTGGTTTTCAGTTCAAGAGTCACATAATGTACTATCCAGCTATAATTTCTCATGAGACTGCTTAGTTCAGTATACAACTCTGTCAAAGTAGCATTGTTCTCTGCCAAAAACTATCCTCAGACCTTTTACCTTACCCCCTTCATTTCAAGTTTCCCATTTTGCTTTTTTGACCCTTTACTCCAGTCCATCAAGGGAGGTAACCACACAGAATTACAGAAGTCTTGTTTCTAAGGCACTTTCAGAGACCATCCAGTTCAGCCTCCCAGCACAAGGTCAGGTCAGCCACGGTTTTGCCCACCTGAATCTTCACAACCTCCACAACCTCTCTGTGCTAACTCACCCTTCTTTGCAAACATTCCTCCTCATGCACAGCCTGAACCTCCCAAGCCACAACCTACAGCCAATGCCTCTTGCTACACAGGAGGAGTCTACCTTAACCACCTCTGTGACTGCATTCCAAACAGCTGCAGCCTGCTATTACATTTCTGCCTTTAAAGGGCAAGCAAGCACAAATCCCTCAACCAGCTCTCTCACAGGATATGTGTCCTCAGGCCTGACCATCTTGGCAACCTCTCTCAACATCTTTATTGAAGGGGAAGGCCAAATGCCAAACACAGTTTGAGGCAGGGCTTCAGCAGTATCAAAGAGAAATTATAGCAGTATTGCTCAATCTGCTGATCAGACAACTGCTTGTGGAGCTCAGAAGGCAGCTTGTCCTTTTATTGATGGTGATGGTACTGGTGCCCATCAGCACCTCCAGGTCCTTCACAGGAGGGCTGCTGATCCTCCTGCCAGATCCCAGCCCCTGTGGATAGGATGTTTCCAGGGAAGGCACCAACTGTATTTCTGTCTGTAAGTGTATAAAGGAGCACACACTGATACCAGTCATAGAGCCAGATTTTCTTGAAACATGCTATACCCTAGGTGCTCAGAAAATTCATCACAAAAATTACAGTTCTGGGCTTTTGAGAAATGGTTTACTGTGCAATCATGTCTCTCCTGAATACTAGATGTTGCTTTTGATCTTTTTTGCTACAACATGATCAGTAACACATTTCCATAATGCAGACAACCAAGATACACCAAGAGTTGCAGAACACTATACTACAAAATTTAATCAACTGTTTCCCCCTTTTTCACCAGTGCTATTCTTCTCTGTAGCCAACTCTAAGGGTTCTAAGAGTGGCCACAGTCAACAGACTTGAGTAGCACTCCAGTCAGCCAGCAATAAATGCTTTATTCTCCTGTCAATGCATGTACCTATGTAACAATATATTGCTAACCACTTTAGAAGGGCTTTGCTTCATAGAAAGCTGCATAGAATGTATGTAGCTCTTAAGCTTTTTATCAGTCTTTTATCATCTCTGGGACCATGATTTTCTTTTATTTATAGATGACTCGTGCCCTACTTTTGTCTGCATTCTGGTTTGTTTGTTCTTGTTAATGGCAGATGAAACCTCCAGTTCACATACAAACACTTAGACAATATATTCTCTGAGGCCAAGGTACTGCAGGTTACTGAATCTGCTGATGCTGAACAAAGAATCTATTAATGTTTGATTCCTTAAAGCAGCCATCCTTTTTATTCATATTAGTATTTTATGGTCTGCCTTTCTGTCCTCACTTATTTCACACTATTAGGACCAAAAAGGACTTGTCTCCCGTCCACCACAGACTATTGTGTACTAACCAGAATGTTCTATATGAAGTTCAGCACTTTACAAACTTTACAGCCTTTAAGCCCATACAATTTAGTAGTCCCAGGAACAAAAGCAGAAGCAGCAAATCATACTTATCCTGGCACATGACATTCCTCTGCCAGCCTCCCAAACAGGCACACAAACTTGGGAACTCCCCTGCCTATCCAGGCAAGCCACTAGGTCTGAGCCTGAGGGACAGAAAGTGGGACTTTATGCCCTTGTGTTCAGTTCAATGCTGTACTAACTCCAGTATCTGTCAGCTATACCTACACAAGACACGGATCTGGATTTGCAAGCTATTCCTAGCTGCGAAGTCAAGCGATAGGCTGGAGAAGCCAAACTTCAATATTCACAGGTGGTTTCTAATCCAAATACTTGACACAAAATCTGGCATCTCAGACACCTGCCAAGTCCAGATTTCTGATTACCTCACACTTCTTGCTGGGAAGGGACAGATGCAGTAGCTCAGAGCGTGCCACAGGCTATCAGCACCCTTTCTCTCTGCAGTGTCCCAGGGACAAGAGAAGAGTTCCTGCTAGATCAGGAACACAAACAGCTCTGAGGGCTACAGGCATGTCCCTCCCATTTCTTTCTTCTCAGTTACCTTAAATTCTCTGTACAGATTTGTCTTACTGCAAGAGTAAAGAGATAAAACCATTTTAGTAGGGAATATTTATTTACAAAGTTTGCTTTTATTTACATATCAATTCTGCAGCATGGTAAATGCCAAGCAATGTTTAAGCAATCATCAAAGACCTTCTTTATAATGCAATAAAGCAAAAGCTACTTCTATGAAATGTAAGTTCCTAAAAAATTAATTAGCACATTTTTCAACAACACCTATATGGGTTGGACCCAACTGACAGTAAAAATATGTTAGTAGAACTATTACACTAACAAAAATGTCTAACGAAGACTAGTATTAAATTGTTATTTTTGAAAATGGGACTTAAACTTTTAAAATTAAACCTTCAGTATTCACTCATGCCCAAACTTAAGCTGACCATGACTTTCTAAGACTGCCTTACAACAGTGGAGTACATGCAACAAATGGGTTCACCTGGCTTTATTTTCAAAAATAAACCAGAAAAAAATAGCAAATTCACTCTTTTGTCAGAGGATTATTCCATGTTGTTTCTTTTTAAACAAATGCAAGGGTTTACACAAAAATTATTTATAACTTCAACTAAGATTGGAGGCCTAGTATTTTTAACCTAATCTCAGTCTTTATCTCATTCTTATGGTCTGTTCTTCCATTATTTTCAAGTCATTTTCTGCAAACATTTATAATCTACAGAACATTGCATCAGTAATCTGAATGTTAAATGTATATTATCAGTAGATACCAGCACCAAGAGGCTGTGTAAGGCAGAAAAGATCACAATGCCAATCTGTCACTCAGCTTTTAGAATTTCAGCCTCTCAGTGCATCTTATATAGAAGAACAAAATCTCCAGTGCTTTTGCAAGGTCTTTCACAATCCCAAACATACATATATATATATATATATATGTATATGTGTGTGTGTCTGTGTGTGTGTGTTGCTGCATGTGTAGACACGTATGCATAAAAGGGAACTTTGAAACTAAGGCAAAATTAAAAGTTCATTTAGCAGAGATAATGAAGCCAGATTTCTCTTCTGACACCTTCAGATGGAATAAGTAGCAGTTAGAGAAACAATGGAACAACTCCAATTACACAGTAATATGCTTAGGAAAAAACCCTCCAAATTAAGAGAAGCACAAAGAAGGCAAGAGCTGAAAGATTTCATTCTGAAGAATTTTACATGCTACACTATCAAATATATGAAATCTAGTAAAGAGTTTACATTCTGTCTTGCTCCTTTTAACTTCATGTTTTATGTGTTTCATGGAAAACAAACTTCCTTTTTAAATCACCTATTTTCTCTCATATTTTCATGAATGTTCAATGTACCCCAAACTGTTGGAGTGCTCTGAATGAGAACACCATGGTCTAAGGTGTGCACATGCAGCTGCTCATTGCTCAGCTACAGTGGATCCTCACTCATAAGTGGCGCTCCCACACACTACTCCAATGTAAGCCACCAAACCCATTGGCGCTGGATTTTTGTACAGCACAAATATCAAAGTATTTTAAGAGACATACCATGAGGCCCTTTTACTTGCATCACCTATAGTTCAACTCAGGGTTTGGAGTTAATAATAGCCAAAGGTGCATGATGGCAATTGAGTACATGGGTCTTCTGCCCAAGGAAACTAAGGAAAAAAATCTTTTCTTTCTGCATTTTAAGACTGGTATCTCTGCTGAAATTTTTCCATGTGCACTCTGTAGAGGCTATACAGTACAACAGAATCTTACTGCAAAACTCAGAGTATATGCTGACTGTTTGTGGTTAGTGCATATATTCTTTATGGCTGCTGGTCAACTGAGATTTCATGGGCATGAGCTTTTTATACTTTAATGTCTTATTTCCTAGAAAAAGAAACCCAGCAAAAACCTCCAATCAAAACACCAACCCCAAACCCCGCATTTGTCAACACTGCGATGAAGGTGGCAAACACACCCATGCCAGCTGATGAATACCTAAGTCACTCTGAAATGAAAAATTTCCATTTCAGTAATACACTGCACAGTAATACACTGAACTTTCACTAGAGAGCTGCTCAGTGTCTGCAGCTCTGTCTCACCCCAGAGTCCTGCCCTGCAAGGCGATGATGCAGAACTGAGCGATGCACTGCGCTCCGGGGGCAGGTGCGGGCTGGCACTCGGACACCAGGGCAGGCGGCACCAGGAAAGGGACAGCTCTGCCAGGCTGGTGCCAAGCAGGAACAGCCCTGACTGCCTGCAGCACCTGCAGCACCCACTGCCTGCAGCACCCACTGCCTGCAGCACCTGCAGCGCCCGCTGCCTGCAGCACCCACTGCCTGCAGCACCCACTGCCTGCAGCACCTGCAGCACCCACTGCCTGCAGCACCTGCAGCACCCACTGCCTGCAGCACCCACTGCCTGCAGCACCTGCAGCACCCACTGCCTGCAGCACCTGCAGCACCCACTGCCTGCAGCACCCACTGCCTGCAGCACCTGCAGCGCCCGCTGCCTGCAGCACCTGCAGCACCCACTGCCTGCAGCACCTGCAGCACCCACTGCCTGCAGCACCCACTGCCTGCAGCACCTGCAGCACCCACTGCCTGCAGCTCCTGCCCTTCAGCACCGGCAGCCTCTGCTCAGCACCGCTGCCTTCCCACAAGAGCTGCAGCCTGCAACCTACAGGGAAGCCATACAAACTCTGCTAAAACACAATTACTGACAAGAATATAAGAGTGCTGATGGCTCTCCACAGGTAGAAATTCCTGGGGTCTTCCACTTATCTCAAGAATGTGAGGTTTTTTGTTATTCAAAAACTTTTGCTACTGATTTTATGCCTATAAAAATATGTTGACCATGTATGGGCCACTGCATCTTCAGTAAAACCACCATTGCTCAAGAGGTTTTCAGTGGAGAGTGGAGGATATTGAAAGATTATACAGACTGAATTCAAGACAATGGCATAGCCAAGCACAACATGAACTGGTAATATTATAGTCACCTCAGGAGTACAATGAAAAAGTACAATGAAAATTTGGAGTTTTGTTCTATGGTTTTCTGTTTGTTTATTTCTAAATAAAACATAATAGAACTACTGATCTCTTTGACATACACATTAACCCTGACAGGCTAACCACATACATGATATGTCAAAATTATTTTCTACTGGAACCTTATTCACTCCACTGTAAACTGACAGTACCCTACGGTAACTTACTGTTTGAAATCTTTTCTTTGAACAAACAAATAGTTTTGACTGTGTGTACGCAGTAGAGCTATAAAGGTAAGCAAACCCAAAGGGAAACATAGGATAAACTGCATAGGATAAACTGCAACAAGAGAGATCCTGAGAGGGAATACTCTAAGTAGATGCCAAGCTTGGAAATGCCTCAGTCAGCTCGTAGGAGGGCTGTTATGTGAAAAAGATCAGGAAAAGACAGCATTAAATATTAAACTGTACAAAACCATAAATGAAAAAACCCAAGTAAACAATCAAGTCATATATTTTAATTTAGAGAAAGACACCCTTTCCCCAAGTTTATTCATCTGGAGAGAAGTATTTTGCAAGGTGGTTTATTTACTTGCACCACCTAGTGGGGTTTAGTTTCATCTACCAAAATAGTCAGAGGTCAGTCAGTTGTGTTCCTACCTCATGATGTTAGTGACAGACTGCATTTTCTCACAATACAATGTTTCAAGCCTTCACAACCCACTAATACCACTACACTGCTAAGTTCCCACATGTCTATAAAAACACAGCACAACAAATGCAAGACAACAATACCTATTTTCCTTGTATTAAGTTCTGCAGGAACTTAACAGATGTCACAGAAAATTGTTTCATAAAGTGGTGTTTAGGAGTTTCAAATTCAAAGCACATGTCAACAGTACCTTGTCAGAGCATCCCATACATTAACTCCAGAGGCTGAACACATTGTTAGGTGGTAACAAGGTCGCACACTGAGATTTGGAAGACTTCTGCAGGATTTTTGAATCAAACCCCTAGAAGAGGCAGGCACAGTGCAAAGGGTTCTGCCTGCAGGAATGAGGGCTCATCAGACAGCAGCAGCCACTTGTGACACAGCCCAGCTGCAGCACAGCGAGCACCTCCACTGCCTCTGTCCTGGCTCCAGGATGCTCCACCACAGTTTGTGCTCCTTACCTGGCTGCTTTATAATCCTCTGCCCCAGCACAAAACTACTACATGAAGTCCAGCCACACTGGAAAAATTTATCAGGTCAAACCCCAACCTGGTAATAGACAAGAATGAATTAAATATGCCATGTAAGGCTTGTACTGAAACACTAAAATGATCTTGTCCAGAATGCATCCTTTTCCTGGTAATTCCTAGGGAAGAACTCACATACTGGAGTAAGCAGTCTGCTGCATTTGATCTGGAGGAGAAATCATGCTATAGAGGCACTACAGAACGTTTTTAGATGAGGAAACTAAACAAGAGAGCAGTGCCAAAGTGCCTCTAGATCTTTCATGTGAATTTTGTAGAGAAGAGACCTTAAGCATTTGCAGAAATTCACACCACCTTTCTTTCTTACATAACTCATAATTTCATGATTTCAACTTAATCAGTTTCAGTTCTCACTTTCATACAAACATGTATTTGTAACTCTGACAACAGCAGAGGAGAAAAAAAAAATGCTGTACCCACTGAACAATACAGAACTTATCACAAATGTTTCATTTGGATGCACAGGAAGACTTTGGGGAATGATGTTAAGACTTTTTACCCTTCTATAAACTTCCACATGAGACCAGAGGAGAGGAAAATACTTTTGTTTCACAAGGGTTTATAAAATAACCAAAATCTGTTTGTTCAGAAACAATGCCTTTTTTTCCAAAAGAAACAGATGCCAGTAAGAACTGCTGTGAGTGCACGCAAAGCCCCGGGCTACAGCTCTGTCTAGGACAGTTAAGTACCCTCTCCTACTACTCAGAATCATCTTCTAACAATGGGAGAGGATAACTGCTGCAGCCAAGCACACAACAACACAGCCCTTTGAAGAGAAGGCAAGAATTGAATCAGACTATTATAAAGAAAGGATAAAGTGTTTGTTGTTTTCCTTTTCGTACTGAAACTTTTAGATTGTTTCAATCCTCATACGAAGCAGTTTTTCAGGACAGAATATTAAAGTGATTTTTTTCAGTGTTTTCTTATTTGGTTACTACTCCAACATGGGCTATCTTGTTCCATGAGGACTAAGATCAAATTTAAGAAAACAGCTACATAGTAATGGGGAAAGAAAGGATGCTTGCCATTTTATCCCATGAACATTTGACGCTCACCCACATAAAATCAAATCCTGCACAACTATGAAGCAATAAATAGGCAAAACACCAGACTTGTTACCTGATACCAATGCACTGCAGAATGCTGACTCCATTCAGAAAGACAAAAAAGACAAAAGAATATGAAAGCTCAGCCTTTGAGTTAATTACTGCTATCAGAATATAGGTTCAGATACAAAGACACGGGTGACAGACTGTACCTGTTATTTTAAGTAAAAGTGCTCTGAATGGGCAGCTCACATCCCTAAACATTATCAATGTAGTTGTTTCTTGAAATTTTTGTTTAAATTCTTGAAATTTTGAATTTTAAAGCTGCCTTTGCTACTCCTGAAGGGCAGTGCTATGTGATCAAGAACTCACAGTAGTGTCATTGTGGGACCACATTTACTAATAGGACTTTTGGTCATGTTTGTACCATAAAGGACATTTTCAGAGCCCACTCTTCCACACAGATTAAGACTGCAGTTGCTCAGAAACTTAAAAGTTGCTCAGAAAACCATTTGTAGAGAAAAAAGTAAGAAAAAACCCCAACAAACAACTCACATAACTTTCAATCATTTTTAACCAAATCCACAAAAGTATCTCTTTAAGAGGGTCTAATGGGGCTAAACACTAAAACTTTATCAATAGTGGTCCTGTTTTTAAATAAAGACAAGCTGCCGCTTATCAGGGATTTCTGAGATAAAAGCTGAGCAGTAATCATATTTGCCTTAAATTTCGTTTTTATTTTTAATGCTTTATGAAATGGCCCTCATATTTTCTGTTACATTTCTGCTCTTTTTACTCAGCTATTTTCTAAAGCACTGGTGGTTGCCATGGTAACTTTGGCTTTTTTCCCCTCAATGTTCATGCAGGTTTTCATCAAACCCAATGACTTTTTTTTTTAATCTTATCTGCTCTATAACAATAGTTCTTTGACTAAGGTGCTGGATACTGTACCAGATGAGAATCCTGGTATTTCACAAAAGCAAATGAAAAAATGCTAAGTTTTGCTAAATTCTGAAAACTAGCAATTAAAGTGGGAGTTTATAGAGGGTTGGTTTGTTTGTTTTTAAATGTCTGAGTGCATTTCTTTCTTCCTTTTTATCTGCATATTGTGCAGGTAAAAGATAAAGCCAATTTTTAAAAATAGCAATGCTTGAGGAACAGAAGACTTTGTGGAAACTTTTTGAAAGAAAAGTAATCACTGCTGTTTCACACAGACTAAGAAGAACACAACTGAACTAAATGAGAACTGTGTCATTTACTGCATTTCCACTATGGATTAACACTAGTCCAAATCTTCCTGTCACAGAAAAAAATACTTCTGGCCACCTTAATCCAGTGTTTCTTAAGATCAGCACACAGTCTGTTACCAAGTAAATTGTAACCTACAGGAAACAAACTGCATATACCAACAAATAGATGACATACATGCAAAGGTTTGAGCCATTTCCAAACACTCTTCCCTAAGATTCTGGTTTAAACCTATTTCTCCAAGAATATTTAAGTTTAGGGCTAAATTTCTCAATGTGGCTTTGGTTGTAAAGGTTTGCTTTCCCTTGTATTAATGCAAAGGAGATGCACTCTTGATATTTTCTACAGGACAAGGTTATCTTCTTCTGCTCCAGATAGGAATAACCTTCCAGGAGAACTTACCACCTTACTCACCAAAAGTAACACCCACAGCCATTCAATCAGACTGAGCTGATTAAATGACACAAAATTAAATGAACATACAGGACTGAACATTCAAAAAAATGAATCCACACCAAACTTTTGGCAACAAAGAGATTAACTACTTCACTCACTAAACAAGGTCCAAAAGTCGCATTACTGGACTAAACTTTTACTCCAAGATAATTACCTGAACCTGGCCCCTGACTTGTAATGTTTCCAGGCAGGGCTGTGCTGGAGACAGTTTGATCCAGTTCAGCAGAGTGGGCCATTGAAATAACCCTTGCTAAAAAAAAATACTTTTAATGGTGTCATTTTCTTAAGCAGAATTAAAAACACAAGCAAAAAGAAAAAGGCTTTACAAGCTAAGAAAATTCCTGCTCCACAGAATTTTGTATTACTTTCTTTGGGGATGGGTTGCACTCAATATTCATTTTTCTTGACAGTTATAATTAATCTTTTTGTCATTTATTATGATTATGCAAATTTACCTTAATTTCAGGTTTTACAATCAGAAGCACACTATTTTTTAAATTTGAGTATATGAATAACATGCCTATTGCTCTTATTTCTGATTATATTGATTTCCTGATTCCCTCCTCTCCTAGTAATGTTTTTCAATTCTGTATATGTAAGAAGCACACCTAAAAATTATACTTCTATTTTACAAGGACAGGTGAAAATAAATAATCTACAATTTGCTCCACTTCATTTCAGCAATTTTGTTTCTATTCAAATTTCTGGTGAAGTTAGCTTTATTACATAATTATTCTTTTTACAATTCTAATTACATTTAACAAAATAATCTGATTACCAGATGAGCACAGTAGGCATAAAAGGCATTAATACATTAATTATTCCCTGTTTCAATTTGCATTACCCTAGTTTTACTGAGACTTCAGTTTGTTACCATGTGCAGGTTGCATATTCATTTGGTACATTAAAGATGGTTGGATTTCCTCAGTAGGTGGGATCTCCTTTCCAATGGTATTTGTACCAGCCACAATTTTTACAGCTTTCTCTTATGCTCACAGCAAGATACAGGCAATAGTCACACAGCAATTAGGTCTCTTCCAAAGCTGCATTTTATGATATAATTACCAAGATGTAAAATGAGCTTCCCCTCCCTCCACTTTTTCTTTCCAGTCTCAATCTATCTCATAATGGACTTCATTTTACATCCAGAGAAAGCAGAAAGAAACAGTTAGAAACTAGTTAGAAACAATTACCTAGGCTATCTAAAAACTCAACTAAATACCTCCTCGGTGATGTACGACCATAAATAAATACCACATCAAACTACTAATCACTATTATTCTAAGCCATCTCCTGCATCTATTATTTTCATCCATAAAACTCACATAAATGTACACAAAATTCAATGCAGTGATAATGATAATCTTTTAAGAACTGCACTGTAATTTTAAATGTTTTATATTTACTATTATCTGAATTTAAGAACAGTCATAATAAATACAGCACAGAATCACAAACTGGCTGATGCATACTCTCCCATAGTGTTAAAGAAATAATTATGTTTGCACAAAACCTCAATAGTGCAATATAATAAGAATTTTGTGACTAGAATGGAATCCCTCTGTTTGCAGAATATGTACAGCTACATAGAAAAACTACTTTTTTTTCTCCCACACTTCACCACCAACTGGAAATGAGTCCTCAGCCATGACCTTTCCACAGCTTCCAGTGTTGCTGGAAGCATCCCCAAGAATGACAACTGTAGAAGCTGTTTTCATGACACAGCTGCTTGTTAGTAACTGAACAGACACATCACATCAATACAACCCTTATTACTATAAAATATTTAGAGTGACTGATGTAAACCATCTTTGAGTCTATGGCATGAGAAGTCTCCCTGCCACAGCTAGCTAATATTTTCTCTTGTCCTACCTAAATTACTTTATAACCCACAGATTAATAAAGACCTTAATATTTTTCAGTAGTGCCATTAGATTTGCAAACCACATAGAAATATTCTGATTTAAGGACAATTTTCTATCTAACCACATTTTTTGTGTGCACACAGTTTCCAGTTTTAAAACATTACAGCAGAGTGCAGATTTATCCATTTTACACATGTGCCATATATTTTTATGGAGACATCCATAAGCATCTAATAAGGTAGAAGTCAGCTTAGAATATTTTGCAATAAAGTACCTGTTAGTAAAAACTATATCAGAGGGAAACCACACACAAAGGAAAAGGAACTAGGTCACTGTATTTGACAGCTGAGGAAGAAACAAAGGTTACGTCCTCTATGGCTGAGATTTAGAGCAGTTTCACTTAGTGGCTGTTCTGCTCCAATTCCCCAGCTAAAATTTAGACCTACAGCAAGAAGTCTTCATTCCTATTTTATTCTAGCAGGAAGTCATGGTTCAGACTCTTAAGTAACCAATAGGAAAAAAAAAATAATAGCCAGTGGGGAACTATGAAGCTTAAATATTATGTTACAGTTAAATTGAGATAAACCTAGGAGCAACTACAGGGTTCACTATATTCTCCCAAACTAAAAGGAGTTATAAATTGTTAACTATTCAGAGGTGTAACTTTTGTCCTACTATTTCAAACACAAAAATACTACTGAAATAACCCTTTCTGATTTTTAGCTCACTCACATTATTTAGTACAACTTTAATATTATATCTACTACCCCATCTGCCAAGTTTAAATAACTACTGTGGAACAAGAGGAATAACATACTCTTATCTACTCCTTTCACACAGTTTACACTTAGGTACATTTTCTGATGGCACAGAAGATCTGACCATTCCTATCATTCAGAGCACTGTGCTGCTTGGGAGGAAATTCAGATGGATAATCTGCAAGCCAGATTTGGACCCAGTTTTGGAAAGCTTCTGCCAGCAGAACAGTGGCCCTGGACTGCAGCTCCAGGAAGGCAGCACGGGGAGAACATCTCGGCACCCAGCAGCCCCAGCCTCCCGTCCCTCTGAGAGCCCAGGTGGGGTCTGAGCAAATACAGTGAGCAGGGCTGGTTCAGCAGGACAGCCCAGCCACAGCCCAGCTCTGCCCCTCTGCCACAGAGCTCTCCGAGAGGAGAACCAGAGCATCTGCTCTGTCCTTGCAGGGCTGCCCCTTCCCTCCCGGCGAGGCAGCAGATCTGCCATGACAGCAGAGTGCAAGAGGCGCCCGGGAGCCGCCACGGTGCAGCCACAGCGTCTGGAGATGCAGGTCAGGGCCTGCTCTGGCTGCCACCTCGGCCTTCCCAAGCAGCATAAATGCACCCAGCTTTGGCTTAAGAACATTCAGTGTCCCAGGACAGCAAATCCACTTTCAGTAATGGTTAACTTGATGAGGGTACTCAAACTGCTGACGTTAAATATGAATTCAAACGGTTTTCAGAATAAGAGAGAACCCATTTCTACAAAGCACCATCTACATTCTGAATCTGTATGAATCCAAGCATCTGTCATTTATCACTGACTGCTGAAAACCCAACAGTCTAATGAACATTTTTTAAATATTGAGATACGAAACATAGAAAGAATGAAAGCATAACATCAATTTAAAGATTATCATCTGTTGAAGTTTAATCCGAAAGATTAGCAGAGCTTTTCCTTATCCTTCAATCTGTGTCTAAACTTATACCAATACACCAGTATTATTCAGTCTCTTCCTCTGCATCTGGTCTGTCCAGAATTAATTTTTTTTTCTATGTTTTTCACATAGCAATTACACAGAGAATTACACAGAAAGTAACACTGTAAAATTAAAATCCAGCAACAGAAGGTAGGAGGAAGGTGCAACATTTTTAATGGTTTCAGTTTCTGATAAACCATTCCTATAGCAGTGGAGTAAACTGGTACATCAGCTGCACTTCAGCAACATTTTTTAACTAGGAAGAAGAGAAATTTTAAATGGCTATCATATAATTCAATGAATTTATGCTAAAGCAACTTTGAATAACAATGCTCAACAATTATTCTTCCCTTCCCTACAGGAAAGGAGATTCTAGCCTCCATTGTGGTCTTGCCTTCTCTTGGGAACTAGTGGCTGAACTATTCTTGTCTCAACACTTGGCTGAGGTGGGAAGAAGACACATTCTCCCTCTCCAAACTTGCCTCTAAATTCTTGTTCCTGCCTGTCACCAAAATGCTGCTCAAGAAATGCAGTGCTCTCACTACTTTCATGTCATGTGTACAAAGTGAAAGAGGAATTTCCTAAACAATCTCGTGGTTTCAATCTACATATTTTGGGAGCCCACTGATTTGAACCATTCCTGCATTCATAAGAAACACATATATATTTTGGTTAGATAAAAACATAGTAATTTCAGTTTGCAATAAATGCTGGTGCTACATTAGAGAATATGAACACATCTTCACACTTACACACACAGCAGCAACTCCCAGTTCATTTTGTGAAAGAGAAATCCTGCCTGTCTTTACGTTCCATATTAGCTCTGATCTCTAGACAGATGACTAAGGAGGCTTCAACCTTTCCAGTTCTTTTTTAATATCATATAAACTTGTGCCCAATTTAACTGGCAGAGCAGAGGTTGGCTGTTACCATTCTGTAGAAGCTGAGCATCCACAGTTGCCATTCCAGGAATCTCCAAATAGTAAACGGGAGCCAAACTAATTAAGTTCACTAGGATTCAAAAGATACAACATATCCAACCCCTGAACAGGTATTCCTCCAGCTCCCTAGGCATCCTGCTTCATCCTTTCCTTTCTTGTTCCACTTCGGGGGATACAGAAGACTTTACTGTACTCCATTACTTCTTGTTTGTTTCTCCTGCTATTTACCAATAACAAATCCTTCATGCAATCAGTCTTCTGCCTGCAAAAATGCTGAATAAATCCCATTTTGCAGTAAATTCTTTGTTTACAGTATTACTATCTTATCCTGAAAGATCAATCTCACCTCAAAGTTAATATTTTGCCATCCTAGAAATTTTATAAAATAATCTTAACAGTAGCTTGGGCACTTTAGTAGATGTATTCAGCATCTGTTTCTATAGATTTCTGATACTCTTGACCAAACACATAAAACAATCTCATTTTATAAAGTAATACTAAACAGTGCTCAGCAAGCCATCTGTAAATCCGGTGCTTTATGTGATTGGAATCGTCTTTTGTAATCACCTCAAGTTTGCTTTCCATCCTTTGATGCAATTGTGACTTTCTTGCTCCCCTGATATCAGAAATTTGCACTGGTCTATTCAAAGACCTAGCTGGATGGAAAAGAGATGCCTGGCAATAATACAATGGTTTGGGTTTGGTTTTTTTTTATTGAGTTCAGCTCTTCTTTCACAACTTACATTTCACTCTTTGCTACAGAACTAGGTCTCAGTATGCCCACTGAGTAGCATAACCTCCTTGAGTGTAGCACTACTCTGAGTGTAGCAGAGCCTTCAGAGACAAGCAGGGACACATCTCAATCTTCCAGACCATCGTGCAGCTCACCAAGACCAACAGCAGGGCTTCAGGGAGTTGCATTTCAGTAATCAGTGTAAGAGCTCAATGATGAGAGCTTTGGTCTGGCAAATGCCTGACTTGAGAAAGGTCCCTCCTATTGAGAGGGCTGAAAGGTGTAGACCAAGATCAGTTATGGTCTTTTAACAATGGTTAAAAGACCATAACTGATCTTGGTCTACACCTAAATACATTGTGAATGCACTTCCCTCCACAGTCTCTTTCCCTCCACAGCTCTGGGCAAGACATGACTTTTCAGAGGCAAAAATTTCTGACCATCCAGAAGGTCATCCCTCAGGTGCTCAAAAAATCAAGGGTAAGCTTTTTGACAATCTGTAA
This sequence comes from Setophaga petechia, assembly GCA_024362935.1. NCBI lineage: Eukaryota > Metazoa > Chordata > Aves > Passeriformes > Parulidae > Setophaga > Setophaga petechia. The sequence continues at coordinate 12,181,112 of JANCRA010000006.1, forward strand.
ACCAGCAAAGACTAAAATAATTTCCATATGGCTTAATACCATATTTTTAAAAAGCAATAATTCTGCTTGAGCCTTGAAAATCTAATAGTTATGTGCACAGATTCATTTCTAGGGCATAACAAATGTTAATGTGAGCTTGGCCTCTAAATTCCAAAGACCTGAGAGTTCCACAGTCACTGCTTCCAGATACCTGCTTCTCTTCACCCCTGTTTTTTCACTCTGCTAGAAATCACACAAGAGGGCACAATCACTAGCAGCTCTGGTACTTCTGACAGGAAGCAAATAACAGTAATACAGTTTTATTGAAATTCCCATGTTATCTCACAGTGCTGAAATCGTGTCAAATTACATGAAAATATTTCCTGGTCAGACTTATGTCAAATATCACAGCTGTTTTCAAGGTCTTCTTCAGCAGCAACATAGAGCACACAGCTACAGAAATACCACTAGAAACAGACATTAATTTTTATTTAGCACCTGGGCAGCAAAGCAAGAAGATCAAGCCAGGACCTCCATATAAATAGCACTAGAAAGAATAACAAGCACTTCAGGAGACTGCAATTATAAAGCAGCCTGCTCAACTGCAAAAATAATAGCAGGTAAAGATCACACAGGGAGAAGAGATAAAGAAGAAATAATGAAACAAGACAAGAATTTTACATAGGAAAGGTATAAAAAGGAGTGGATAAAGGAAAACAAAATAAAACCCCTACATTAAATACTCTCTGATATCTAGATATTCCCAAGCTGTCTAGATGATGTTAAAATCTACTAGATATACTTAAGATTTCCCACTAAATCTGCCATGCAACAATTTTAGACTGCCTAACATGTGCCCAAGTCAACTGGCATATTGAAGTCATTTGTGAAGAATGTAAAGGTACTGAACTTGATTCAAAAGCTGAATCCAACAAAATACTGCCATTGACTTGCATGTGCTTCATGGTACCTCTACAGACCAAAAGGTTTCTTTGCCTATTAAAATTATCCCTAAAAATAACTAACTATATACAGGTTCAATAAAGCAGTGTTTTACTAAAAATGTGAAATGATAGAAGCACAACAGTTGAAGGTTTCTCATAGAAAAAATGGAGGATCACACACAGAACAAAAAATTGGAGGAAGAGGGGGAAAAAAATTACCAAAGAAAGTCTGAGTCAAGAGCTATAGTTTTGAAACAAAACCTTTTTTTTTAATTACCAAAAACCATTCCAATATCTGTCAAAATGCATGGTCAAAAATCCTTTCAAAGGAACAAAAAATAAATTGTTCAAAGCTGTTTTTAAAAATATTTTGCTAAACAGGGACTGTAATTACCAAGCAGAGCACTTTAGTGGATTTAAAATCTTCCCAACACAATTTATACTTGCAGTTCCTTTCTATATTGTCAGTCATCCTTATTTATTTTATACCAACATTATACTAGTGCAATTGTGCCCTCCTATGTAATTTTTCCTTCTAGAGTCTTCATAATAATTTCACTTGTATTACCTTGAAAAGTTCTTTTACACTAGTAGGTATAGGAGTGTGAGTATATATGTCTATGAATATATTGACTTATCTTTTTGAAAGCAAAGAAACCCCAAATATATTTACAAAATACTTTAAGAAATCCAGCAATAATATTTAACAGCAAAAATATTTAACATTGGCTCAGTCACCTTCTTTGATTACTTGTAGGTTATTAAAAAGCACATGGATTTAAAAATCCAAACCTACCACTAGAACAGAATAAATCTGTAAGACATTAGAGGAAAATACAGTACGTGTGTAACTAATTAGTGTTCTTCACGGGAAAAATTATGAAACCCATCTGAAGATGCTTGTGGTCTTAGAAAAAACAGCTTCTTATTTTTGAATTCCCAGTGGGAATTCAACTCTGATGCATAGAGACCTGCTAAATTCTGAGGTTTTTTTCTATTTCTACATTACTCTGAAACTGAAACACGTTACATCTCTATCAGGTTGAGACAGTAGGAAAAGAAGATAAAATGCTTTCCATTATCCCGTTGAATTTCCCCCGAACAAGGACCAAGCGGAACTCCCCGTGTCCACGTCCGCCTGATTCCGAAGGGATCCCGCAGAGCGGGGCGTGGGGCGGGCACGGCGGGGTCCCCCCGGTCCCGGCCCCGGCCCCAGCCCCGGTCAGGGTTACAGCCACTGTCCCAGCCCTGGTTACGGTCACGGTCCCGGCCCAGGTTACAGTCACTGTCCCAGCCCCAGTTCCGGTCGCTGTCCCAGACCCGGCCTCAGTTACGGTCACGATCCCGGTCCCGGTTGCAGTCACTGTCCCGGTTGCAGTCACTGTCTCAGCCCCAGCCCCGGTCACTGTCCCGGTCACTGTCCCAGCCCCGGTCACTGTCCCGCTCCCTGTCCCAGTCCCGCCCGCCGCGCTCCCGCTCCGGAGCGATGGCGCCACCTGCCGGTGCCGGCCGGGAGCGGCCGCGGGTCCGCCGGCGCTGCCCGCCCCGCGGAGCGCGGGACCCCCGGCAGGAACCGGGACCTGCCCGGCAACGCGAGCCGGCAGAATTAGTCCTAAAAGTGACTATGAAGCGTGAAAGAACACATTTGTGCCACGGGGATCTCGGAACAAACCCGGACATTCTTATTTAAGGAAAGCCCTCTGACGGAGCAGCATCTACTTGTCAAAGAATCAAATTACCTATTGGTTCATAAAATGGATTCCCCAAGGCTTTAGGACCACGCAACAGCAGCTTTAATTATTAAGCACATCAAATTGAAAAAAAGGTGGTGGAAAAGAAGAAAGGGCAGGAAAGAGACGCCAACACACACACACAAAATAGATTGAGAGAACATTAGCTAGTAATACTCTGCAAATGAACCAATTATTCATAATTAGCCTGTTACAAGCGTCCCTCCTAACACAAGTGACCAATTTATTTATTTTTAGGAAAACTGTCACTGCCAGTAGTGAAGAATCACAATTCTTCATAACAGAAGCATTAAATACAAAGCCTAATTCTCAAAAGCAATGAAATTAGGATGGTTTTTATCAGGTTGTCATTAATTCACTCCTTACTACCCTCAAGGGAAATATTCATCCCAATTTTTACCTACACTTTCTGCTGATACAGGTCTTTTCCTCATGAGAAGAACTGAAAAGGAAAAAGTGTACCAACTGGCAGTAGAGTTACAATCCAAGTTTGAAAGACACACTCCTAATTTATTGGATTTCCCAAAACCTGCAAGGCTCCTCCTCCAAAGAAGCAGGATTTCTTCTACTCCTTAATGCTGACTTATTGCACTTGCATGGGGATTTAGACAAAACATAACCATCTGAAGCCTCAGAACCCCTAGACTGTCAGATTTTCTGCTAAAATTGGCAGCTACAGATTCTGTCAGGACTGAAGCAGCTGCAGAACAAGCCCTTTGAAGTGAGCACAGCTTAGACTGAACCAGCTATGAAGAAAGGAAACAGCAGAGGAACCTTCTCTTTATTTTTTAAAGCTTTTACTCGCAAATATTCACCTACCACTACGTGGGTAGAAAGAAAGCCTCTTCTCTGGTTAATTAGTAGTTGTTCTCTGTATGAGTCTCAGCCCAAGCCAGAGGAAACTTCAAAGGCCTCACTCATCAAATGTCACGGCACGAGCTCCACGTGAAGCTGCCAGTTCTGATCTGGCTGCACAGCTACGGCTCACGCTGGGCCGGGGAGCGGGGCTGTACAACCAAGTAATTGCTAAGCAATTGTGTAACAAAAGAACAACCTTCTATTGAAAAGATTTGGCAAAGTCACAGCAGTGGGCAAGAAGAGAACTTGAACAGTCTGCCAGCAGTACAATCCTGCGACATGCCTCACATGACAGCACCTTCTTTACCCATAATCTGTGTAATCAGTGGTTTATCTCTTTCCTTCATTTGGCTTTTAATGTCCTTATCTGCACCTGTGACACCTGCAGCTTTAAAACAAATCAGACCTAACACAGACTACTTAAGACTGTGTCAGAGCTGAGGGCCAGATTTCGTTTTCTGGTTATGCTCTGTAACACAAACATTCTGTAGCATTCTACTGCCACCAGTATGTAAAAGGAGAAGAAAAAAGGTATCAAGCTACCATTGAGGGAAGAATAAAACACAGGACATATTCATAAAGAATGGAGCCTCAAGACTTCATCAAATATTAAACCAATAACATCTTCACGCTCAGTAACCAATGTAATATAAATTTTGATGTACTAGTAGTATATACTTGTGATCTATCAGATGCCTCTTGGTCAACAAATCTTACAAACTCTTAAAGGCCCAAGTTCAATTCTCTATTACTTCTTCTACTTCATTAGGGCTTTTAAAACAATGTTGGGCATGAACAAGATTAGTCATAACTATTTTGGAAGGATTATTTCACTTTTAATAAGCTTGGTTGAGTTCTCTCCCAATGAAACAAAAAAGAATAAATCAGGCTTTATAAAGAATATAGGCCTATATAAAGGTTTTTATAAAGAATAGCCCCATCCTTCCCCAGCTGTTTTAGCTCAGAGTGTCAACAGCCACTGCATTCCCAAAAGGCACAGAATGGGTTAACTGACACTGAAAGGATTAAGAATAAGAACTCATATTCTTTCATTCAGGAATCATTTTTACATTATTTTGGGACAACCAGTGGTAGCATCTATTAAAAAATCATGTCATTCATGTTCTGCCTTCTCAACACCCTCAGAAATAGGTGTGTGTAATGTTCAAAACATTCTTTTTAAAAAACAGGGTAACTAGTTCTTGTAGATCACACCCCAAAACTGCATTTTTAAAAGGCATTAACATTTTCATTTAATAAATTCACTACAAGCTGTAATTTGTTGTGATTTCTAAATTTGTTGTAGCTAAACAGAGCTGTAATGCCAAGAGGTACTGACCTCAGAATTCTGCTAAAGGAATTTATTAAGCACTCCACATCACTGTCTGTTAGAGCTATATTACAATTTTTCAGTACTTTTTCATCAATTCCATACTTTCTTCTTCATTAAAAACATATTGTTTATAAACTCTTTCCAAATGGTAACAAGACACTGAGAATTTAAGTACTTTTTTAGAAAATTGTATAAAGGAGAACCATTAAACCAGCATGCCTCCACCCCTTCCAACTTCACAGACTTAAGTAGATTGCCATGATAATGTAATACAGCTTTCATTGAATATCAGAACAATTCACAATTAGAAAATTTCTCTGTGCATGAATGTCCATTTCTCAACATGCTTCCATGTGTGCATTGCAGTAGCATCAGGTACCAAAAATCTCTCCATTACTGACACCAAACTAACATGCCCAAAAAAAAAAAAAAGCTGAAAATTCCAGCCAGTCATTTCCTGTTTCAGAATGGTAAAGTCCTTCAAAATCTATTTCTCCTTTCAATTTTCCACAAATTAGAAACCCACATAGGTGAGTTTTCATCACGGTTTTTGACTTGCAATGTCAAATGTCTTTTACTTGCCAAGAGCTTTTTTATTCTTCAGTGAAAAAAACAATTTAATGCTACTAAGTACTGTTCTATACTAAGGAATCACAAAACTAGCTTAAGATTTATAGGGTATGTATTAATGCATATGATCCAGATATAAATACAATATGAAAGTAAAATATGAAATACACTAAAGCTTGCAGGATATTTACAATGACAAGTACCAGAGTTACTGTTAACCTTGAAAATAAATAAAACTGCTATCCACTGGCTTGAGCAGCAGTAAACAACAAGGTAGACAAGAATTTACATGAATTTATGTGTTGAAAAGTATTTAGTCCCTGATATTACACAGTATTTCAATCCTTTGTTTCTCCTCCTACAGGGCAGTATCATCAAGCACAAAAGACACAACAGAAATGGAAGTACAGTGCTAAATAAACCCTACAGAACAAGCACATCTTCTTTTACATCTTCCCAATAGGTGGCAACAGAACCCCAAAAATACAAAGAAGTTTATATACTTCTTTCTTCATCCACAAAGTAATGGAAGCCCTGTTACGACTTCAATCAATGAACTTGCACCAGTAATTTTAACCAAATGAATCACTGAAATTCCCAGGAACAGAAATACTCAGGACAGAATAATGTCAAAGGACAGAGTATTCAGAGAACTGAAACAAAATTTATTAAAAAGCTAATTGTTATCAAACACCTAACCTGATGGCTTATACTCTGAGCTTATCTGGGAGGGGAAAACTACCACAAGCAGGAATCGCACTAACAAAATGAACACTAAAGAAGAAACGTTAAGGAAGAAAGGAAATTTTAAACTACTTCTGTTGTTGTTGACATCCACACCTTGGTCTTAAGCAGCATTTATTTACAAGGGTCAGGAAAGGAGTGAGCACTTTTAAACAAAGTTTTCAGCTGACAACTTCATGACAGTAGGAGGTCCATGCTAACTCCCTGATTCCTTGTAAGAAATGACAGGAAGTCAGAGTTCTTTTTCCTTGGCAGCTAAATAACTACTTTGTTTTTGTGGCACGAAGCTATAGAAATCAGGTGTAGATAATGCCCACTTACTTGCTCTGCAGGCCAGGCACATCCCGGTGCAGGGAAAGCGTCTCTGCGGTGATCTCCACCTTCCTGACGCTGCCGAAGAAATCCGTGATCAGGACGTTCTGAGGGTCTCGCTGGAACAGGTCTGTCCGGTGCCCAGGGGTGGAAACACACAAGCTTTTTGGACAGACCTGGAACTGAAACCAAGATAGGCAATCACGTCCTGTCCCTCATTCAACACTCTACATACACCTTCCAGAATTAAACGACTGTTAATAAGATAAATAATACATATAACTTGCAATGATTTCAGTACAAGCTCCACAGCTCAAAAAAAAATGGTTGATAAAATGTATTAGAAGGTATAAATACCTTGATTAAGCATTTCTGAAAACCATTTTCCTTACAATAATGCCACTGGAGTTTAAAAATGCTCCTGTGAAAGCCAACCATCAATTACACCTAACTGATAAATGCACATATTGCTGAATAGAAATGCAACAATGCAGCTATAACCTTCCAGCAGTCACAAGTGGGCATAAATTCTTCATATTTACCAAAAGGAGGCATGCAAAATTAAACAAGCTTTGATAAGTAGCTATGTTGAAGGCTTCATAAAGAAACAAAAATTTACATTTTGATTGGAAAAAAAAATCCAACAGTCTTGTTTCTAATTTAGAGCCTACAAATTAATGCATAGCATCTTCAAATACCAAAAGTGCTTTATTTACATTAAGTTCACAAACATTTTGTGACACCTACAAACCTTATTATTTATTTTATCCATGTATTTTGTCTACATATCAGATTCCTACATCCCACACACGCTGCAACACCTGAAAGACAAAACCAGCACTAACAAAAGCAGAAGGAACAGTGACAGATTTGTTGCTGCATTTAGAACACCTGGCAAGACAGAATGTCTATTAAGTAACAGGTTTGTTATGTACTCAGCAGACACTGAAGGCAATACAAATGCATGTTGGACACAAAGCATTTTGCACAAGTCCTACCACATTTGCCACAACACAGATCACCTGAAAACAGTGCAGGTTATGTGAGTCCTTCACATTCCAGCCACACAGAACATTTTACAGAAGAGATTTAACATACAGGACTAAGAATGTCACTCTCCACATGGGTGGTCATCTTAATCTTACATTTTGCAAGTGATTTTCACAAACAGGTCCATCAACCATAGGAACTAGAGCTCATGTACCTAAATTACATCATGGGTCAGCTTTTACAAGGTTGCATCCTTATGATAAAACCACACGTCCTAATCAGCTCAGTGCAAATACATCTTGGAATTATCCCAGATCATGACTGACAAAAACCTGTGAGTTTCAAGTCATACCTCCCAACAGAAATACTGTGCTCTGCCTGACACAAAATGCACAGGTTTTTGTTGCTCATTCTCTTTGGACAACACAGTCCTACATTACAAAAAGTTTCTCAGAGAGGAAACAATCTATATGGCTTTTCTTCATAGAGCACAGATTCTACCTTCCCATTCCTCCCTTCTGCTGTATTCCAGTTTGTCTTTTATCCCTTTTTAGCCCAAGCCTGTAAGCCTGTGGCATTAGGCTGCTTGACCAGGGACACCTCAGCTCACTTTCACCTTTACCTGAAGCAGACAAGCACACATACACACTCAGCTCTTATTTTAAAGACTCCCACCTCTCTTGTTGGCTGCTATCACACAGCTGCTAAAGAAAAGATGGGGCAAATCCTTGTTATCCTCCCTGTGGTGAAAATGAACTAGACTCATCAGCATCATACTTCCCATACAAAAGCCATTTGTCAGTGCACACACAAATTTGCTACAGTTCTCATTTTCACCAAAACCCTATCAATTTTCTCCAGCTTTGTTCCAATTAGGGACACAAACATAAAAACTAATTCTCTGAACTAAACCATAAAAAGTAAGCACTTGTATTAATCTCACTATTCAAAGCATAAATTTTATGCTGCAGTTCTACAATAAGTCTCTCACCAAGGTTTTGAGTATGAATGTTCTAAGAAACTGCATCAGCACTGAAAGTGGGAAACTCATACTGCACCCAACTAATTCTAATCTGTCCTGCAACAGTTTACTACCACAACATATTGATATGAATTTGAACAAAAATATGAAGTGGCAGTGAGAAGAAAACTTCAGTATTAAAAACCTACCCATCCACTACCACTCTGAGAAAGGACTGAAAACCAATTATACCACAGCAGACTAACAGTAATAACCAAGGTCTTCTGTCAAAAAAAGGAAAAGGTAAACACTGGCTAAGTTAAGTACACTTTTTCCTATATAAAATTTTCAAAATTTTAAAAATTTTTTTTTCAAACAGAGCTAAAGAACTCCCCCAACTTTGTTATCTTAACTTTTCTGACAACAATTTAGTTATTTTATGATAAATGACACCTCATTTAGAAATTTATTTGAATCTTATTTTAAAAGTTCAAATGTACAACATTTCCATGTACAAATTTCAATGTAGTCTTTATTTTCAGGGAATTGTGATCAAACCTATAGTCAGTCATTTGCACAGCTTTATGCTATCCCTTAGCAACACAGATGGAGCAGGTGGGGAGTGGGTGGAGTGGATTATGGAAAATGATGCATCATTCTTTGCAGGAATGCAATATCCAAATCCTAGGTGCAGGTGAAGAGAAGCTGTTTCAAGAGGGGTTAGAGAAAAGTAAAGAGGTGACAGGATAGAAGTGGTGTAACAAATACACAGTACTTCAAAAAGAGAAGACATTAGACATATCAGAAGATCAAACAACTGAAGATCATTTAATTTTAAAGCTAAGTAGTGAGCAATGCAAGTTACCCTGATCTTGGAAAGCATTACTTTAAACTTAAAAAATCAGAGTTGGAGAGTTGGATAGAGTACCTCCAGTGCCAGAGTACCTCCTGCAACTGCTGGCAAAAAACAGAGGTTTGTATCTTTACCATGGACTAACCATATGTCATTTTGGAACTCTTAGATGAAGCCTTGAAAAGCACCAACCCAAAGTCAAGTGGTCACATGTGCTGAAATGTGTGCAGATTACGACTCGGTACCTGATCACAATGGTCTGGGTTGGAAGAGACCTTAAAGATCACCTGGTTCCACTTTCCTGCCAGAGGCAGGGACACCTCCCTCTAGACCAGGCCTTGAAGTCCCATCCAACCTGGCCTTGAACAGATCATCACAAATCACAATATATTTGTGTCCCTTCTCTTCCACTCCCCAAGCATCAATCAGTAGATCAATGCATGATAAGATGACTTACATGATGTAAGGAATTTACCTGTTCTTCCTGAATATTTGGCATATAAGCAAAAACATAGTTAGGTATCTTCTCTGAAGAGCTCAGAAAGTCCTTGGCCAGCTAACAAAATTCTATACTTTTCACAATAATCAGATTAACATCCTCCTGGCCAGCCCACCTATACCACTTCCCAGAGTGACTTACACAGTAGAAAGCACTGTTCCATTTTTATTACCTTTTATTATTAAAACACATTAATTTTCTGTTTACAGAGAAATATGAATGAACAGGCTAGTCAAGGATACTTAATCAATAAAGAACTTGCATGTTTTTCTTTAACAAGATTTATTTTAAACCTACCTGTATCCCACAATTAGAAGGTATTATATTATAGGGCAGAATTGCATTCCCATAGAAATAAGTAAAAGAACCTTGAGTCTTAGCCACTATATCAATTCTGTATCAACATAAAATCTGCCAAGTGTGGGTTGTTTAGAGAGAATTCTAGCACACATGTAGCAGTCAGGCTAACACCATCCTCTGTAGACCGAGGGTGGCATAAAACTTTTGAGCAGCTGCTCCTTTTACAGAAAAGAATCTATGACAATGTGTTCTGTAAGTGGTGGCTCTTAAGATTACTGATGTGGCACAGCAGGATTTACTGCTACAACGTACCCAAGTATAACCCGTGACTACAAAGAAACTAGCATTGGAACAGGTATTAAGGGTTAATAGAGCAAATAAAATATGGTTACTTTTTATGTCATCTCACCAGTGTATATATCTTACTGCTAGAGAGGCATTTTCATAAATTTTGTCATATGTTACCTGGTTGTATTCTTTTTTTCCTTTTGCTTCATACCTGAAATCTACAGTACGTTTGCCTCAGTTATAATTAAGTTCAAACACTGATGGATTTGTACCTATCTTGCTCTGGAATCTAAGCAGATATACAGATCAATTAGTCCCTGCAGGCATTTATGAGTGTACTGTTAGAATTTTAACTGTTTAATCACATTATGTTGTTTTGCAAAACAACATCAATGCCTGCTTTTCCACATCTGCAAAGTGTCTTCTATCCTTATTTTAGACGCTTCCTGCTAAAATATTTCACATGCAAATGCTTCATTCCATTGATACAAATATTTAATGAACACTTTATTATTTTTTTTCAGCAAAAATACAAAATCTGGCTAATTTTGGTTATTTTTTTCTGGAGCCAGCAAAGCACTTTCAAATGAGGACAATCCTTGAAGTGTTACACAACTACATTTAACAACAGCAAAAAAACCCTCCTTCCAAAGCTGCTTCCGAGAGAAACAGCAGGAGCATAAAAAGCATTTGAAGAACCCTACAGACAAAATAGATTAGTTTTGGAACTATTAAAGTCATTAGCATATTCATGAATGTTGAGTATTCTACTTACTAGGTCATTCATATTTGTCTGACTGGCTGGATGGATTTCTTCCAAGAACTCTAACACATAGAAGGTGTATCTGTCCATGAGATGAACGCCAATGCCCAGGTCAGGCTGATGCTTTAAAAACAACACACAGCAGTTATTGGGCATTTCCAGGAGAGAACTCAGCATTCAGGAGAAGGAACAGACTGTAACAGCACATTGCAAAACTTAAGCTTAATTTTGTTTGTTCTTAGGCAAATTATGCAAAGAAAATGGCTAGCTGTGAAGAAACCTACTGCTGAAAGGCTGAACAATGCAGTTTATTTATAAACTGTATCCTGGCAATATCTATGTTTCCCAAAAGGCAGGGAACCCCTTCTTAATGGTCCAACATGGATTTGTGGACTTTGAAAACAGGGCTGGGAGAGCCAGTGTATCTTACAGCAGTGCATGGGTTCAGGTAATCCTGACCAGCTGCTTTTGGTCTGGCTGGGATCTTTCCTATGGCTCCTTTTGTAATTCAGCTGGGATATTACAGCAGGTGAAGGTTAGCCTTTTTGTTTTGTTTTATATCAAGTATAGTAAGTCCTAGATTGAATATCCCTCACACCCATCTCTCAGCAGTCTTCCCATAAGATTCTGTGCTATCCCTAGACAATGCATATATTGGCCAGCAAGCACAGAAATCCATCATTAGCCTGGTTCTTTGGGACAGCACACTTAGAAGTTTTGTCAAACCCCCACAAAATACCTTATACATTCAGCAATTTGAGTAAGAGAAATCTTGAGCTAAAAGTCAGAAGGAATTGTGCTTCTAATTCAGGCATTCTGAAAACTGCCTTCAGGATCAGATAAATCTACTTACTGATAAAGAATCTTCTCCTACTTGGCTGCTAGCCAAGGCCATTATATTGGGTGAATAAAATCGTTCATACATGGATGCTCCTTGACAAGTATCAATAATAAACAACAATTCATTGTACCTGAAAGAAAGAAAACAGCCTCCTTACTCATTTATACTTAAACACCATATACATACTTTGTTTTTTAGTTACCAGGGCAGTTAGCTGCTCAGAACCTAAGGAACAGGAGCTCACCCTGATCAGTTGTAGGATGTGAATTTGCCCAAAGCAATACCTTTGAGCAGCTCTAACTGCAGGAAGCTGAAAGCAAAAACTAAAACTCTGCATTCTGAATGCAAACTGTCAGACAATTTTATGGACAACCAACAGTATCACTGCTGCAGGTAAGCAAGGCCTACCAGTAAGACACACTTTAAGAGTATGTTCAGGATATTCAATATTCAATGTCTACATAATGCTTATTTCTTACCTTCTTTTCTGCCACATTTGTTCAAAGGCATCAGCAAGCTCTACGTTTGTGATTTCTTCAGAATCCTGAAATTTTAGGAAACCATTTCCACCATGGCCTGACAGAAAAATCAGAAGTTGGGCAAGGATGTAGGTTAAAGGAAGATATACAGCCTTGTTGATCATTTTTCTAAAACAAGGTGAACACAATTCTCTTTCTACAGAAACAGTCCAACAAAACAAAATATTGGTACACTAAAAAAAATACACATACACCATTTCAACAGGAAACTATACTGGCTTAGTACTGCTTTCCAGGCATTTTTTCTTAATTAGAATGACATACTACAACCAGAAAAAAAAATCTTTTGGTCGATCCTTTTGTGCATTTGGACTATTGATGCTTTCAACAAACCCATCCAACTGAGCAAGCATCAATAGATTGTACACAGAAACTTGCAATTACCTGTCATATATATTAAAATATTGCTTCTGTCATCAGAAAGAAGACGTTTTGATCGTGGTGTGCTTGGTGGGATTCTTCCCGTTAAAACACGCAAGAAATTTTCCACAGTAACCTATGAATAGAAGCATAAAGTCATTTTCTAAAGATAAAAATATTGATCAGCCACAGGCTGGGTTAGAGAAATTAAATAATGGAACACTAAAATATACAGTGTATCTAACCAGACATCGTATGGCATGGTATAAACTGCATAAATATTTTCTGTGTAAGGTTTTACTTAAGAATCATGTGGTACTCTCTACTATACTCCATTAACACCAGCTTGTTGCTCAATTATATCCAATAAATCTACCACCAAAGTAGATTTATTAAATACAATTATTAAATACAATTTTAAAATACATTTACATTACATCTACTACCAAAGTAGATTTATTAAATACAATTATTAAATACAATTTTAAAATACATTTACATTAATCTAAAAACCTGTCAGCATACAGCTTCATTGTGCCAAAGCTGCTCCTGTACTCACAAAATGCTCCAACATTAGTGTGTGTTACCATGGAAAAACAAAAGTTTAAATTCCCTCTGCAACTCAGGAAAGAAAAAACAAGATCAATTCAGTTACATAAGTCTGAGTGAACAGATAAGATCTGATCTGACCATGTGAGTGGTGACTGCAAGATATCCTATAAAACACCCTTTCCCTTTTTAAGTACACGTGCACAGCTCAAATGCCAGCAACAAATCCATACCCAGGAAAAAACATGATAAAAAGAATGTAGCTCTACTCCAGTTCTGTGTCTTCACTTCTTTGTATAAAAATTCAGAGAAACAAAATATCTACTATATACTTAAATCCAATCCAATAAACCTTTAGCAATAATTCTACAGCACTATTGAACCAAGAAACTGGTGTGTAATTTTGTCTCAACTGGTAAAGACACTCCTGGTATGAAGGAATATTACATGAAAAGAAAGGTGACAGAATGCAGATTTTTATACAGTAATTGTTTTGCAGTAATGATTAAGTTATGGTTTTTGTTTTATTTTAGGAGCATATGCTTAAGATTAGGAATTGAAGTACATCTACCTAATAATTCATTTGCACACCAAAATTTTCACAGTAATTTTTGTGTTGCCAAGATGAGACACTGAGCAGTCATTTCCAGAGAAATTTCAGTGATTCTATTCCATTATTTAAAATAGATACACTAAACATGATTCTAGGATAATGAACTTCAAATACAAACTCAAATATCAAGGAGGGGAGGGGTATGTACTTTAGACTCATCAGTTGATAATAAAAGTCCAGCCCAAAACCAGTAATATGAACAGAAATACTTTCTCAGACTTCATAGATCCTGCATAAATCTTTAACACCAAAAAAATAAAGACTCAGTGTTTTAATTAAAGCAGTTACCTCATAGCTTCTGTAATCCACTTCCACATCATCTCCATAGACATTCAGCTCCATGTTTTTATGACTAAACACAGTAGCAGGTTTGGGATTTCTGGGATTACATGCCATATCATCTGCCAGCATCAAGACAATATGACTGTGAAAAATAAGAAAAAAATATTTCAGGCGTTCTACTTTCACATAACAGTCAAACAGAAATTAGAACAACACTCTTCAACAATTACAATAGCTTGGGTCATTAAAAAGATTCCTGGAATTGCAAGTGAAACTTTGCATAGTTATACCCTATTTCCTTAAGAGCATCCTCAGTATCACGAAGATGTCACACACAGAAATGCAGCTGGCTCTCATTTATCCACAGGACTAAGTCAGCCAAAGATGAGCAGGAGAGTATTTGACATCAGCAACTGTAGTACACAGGCTTGCGTGGACCTAGGGGGTCAGAGCTCTTAATGAAATAATTCAGAGATTTTTAAAGGGCACTAAAACCAACCAACTCCAAGAATCATGATAAATGTTTAATTTTGATGTGATTTTGAGGCTTGTTGGGAATTTTTGGTTGTTTTTTTGTCTTGTCAGTATTTTGAAAGAAGTCTTGCAGCAAAGACAGAAAAACATATAAAGTAAGTTTGCCTGAGGTCAAAACATGTTCAAATCCACATAAAAATTGCAGTGAAGGCTAAATAAACAGGCTATCTCTCACTCTCTCTTTAGGTCTTCTCCAATGTCTTGGAGAGTATTCTTGTCTGTAGTCTAAAGCATTGCTGGATTTTTGAGATTAATTCCAGATCTTTGGATATGGATAAGCAATGGATCTTGCTACTGAACACAAAAATCTCAGTCACACCATAGTCCTTGCAGTATTTCTAAAACTCACAATAATTTTGACTTTAATGGCAAAGACGGATGGATGCAAAGATGATGGAAGTTCTCAGGTAAGGGCAGGATTGATGACAGAATTTCCACGGCAGTGCCAAGGGCACCTGTGCTTCAAAGGCTGCACAGGAGAGAGGACACCTGCTCCTGAATGACATCCTCAAGAACAAAAAGCATCCTCCTGTGCCTTTCAGCCCACAGCACTTCTGCAGTGCATTCCCTTGGATTTATAACCCCAAAATCATCTAAAAATTGAGTTTCAAAACCCACTCTTTCAAAAACCAGAAAGCCACTCCTTTTTTTCTTTTTTAATATAATAAACACAGGGAACAGGATGTTACTGTCAGTGCATTCATAGTTGAGTGGGAGTTAACTGGGGACTCCAAGTGTGCAGTTTTGGACTTGGACCTTGGACAAAAAAATGCCAAATGCTAATTCAATCCATCAGAACATGCATTTTGCAGTGATGAAGCAGGCCACACTTCTTCAGGCAGACATGCTGGAGAAACTACCAGTCCTCTAAACTACCATTAAAAACCAGGACCACAAGGAACTCTATAAGAGCCTATGGTAACAGGTTATTACACAATGGATGCTGGTGCCTTAAATTCACTTCCACAGTTCTGACAGAAGCAAAGTACATTCTGAAACAGCTGGAAGGAACTGTGCCAACAGCGCTACAACTCTGAGTAGGAACACAAAGAAAAGATAGTTCAGAACCTTCCTATTCCCTTTGTCAAAGAAGAGATACTGTTCTAATCCTTGTGTATCACTAGGGAAACCCAACTTGTACAGACAAAAAATTAGTTTTTCAAATAAAATCATGCAAAATGGATTTTTCAAGGCAACTGTCAATATACAGGAGTTTCTCCTATAGTTCAGAGCCTTTAAAGACTCAATGTAGTTACAGATGTGGAAGTCTTACATCTTAGTACAGTCACAGTTACCAACATCTCTACACTAAAAAGAAATTAAAGTACAGCAAGACTCACCTCTCACAGTAGTACTGCCTCTGCTTAGTGCATTTAACAGTTTTCACATTACTTTTACCCATTTGCCAAGTGGTACATTTTAGTGGCTAGATCTAATTAGCCTGTTCCAAATGGAAATTTTATTATGCAACTTGCTGCTTTTCCTTTGGAACAATATTGCTGCACTTTTCATCACATTGATGTGCTTGCATTCTTCCTTTTTACTTTTGTCCAGTTAAACTGGGAAGAAAAATGTATTTCCATACTGATTCAGATGGCATAAGAACTTTAGTAGCCCATTTGCAGGAACTGGATTCACCAAGATTCCCTCACCTGTCAGGAATGCCCAGCCTCTTGACACTTCTGTACACTGAAAGGGTATTTGCCACATGACGATAATTAAACCAGAATCGAGATGTACACACCTTGAAACAGAAAAAAACCCACATTAAATAGTGCAAAGATACAAACTGGCCTGACACATTCCATCAGAACAACGTGATCACAGGAATATTTAAAAATAGTAACAACTCAGAAAGAATATAGTAACACCAAGAAACTCATGATATAAGTTATGCAAATCTTAGCTGTCCCCAAGCAAAAATTCTGAAAATAAAAGTTTAAAAAAAAAGTTCCTAGCATATTGACTCAAGATAAAATTGCCATAAACCCTTACTAAATATAGAAGGTGGCACTTTGGGGAATAATCCAGCAAGTAGATAAAATAAAGTTTTTCATTTGCTTTCTCCTTATCAAATGGAAGAGAGATCAAAGGAAGAGTTCTCATCTCAATAGCAATCCCACTCTGGGAGCATTCTTCCACAAAGGCACAAGTGAATTAATTCATGCAGAAGCCACACACAGGGGAAAATGCACTGAGTACATTTGCACTTATGGAGTCAAAATAAGAGCAAAGTGAGCTCTAACCAATACAAATGAATCTGGATACAAATTCTCAGAGTTTAATTTCTATTGTTCTAACAGGCAAGGGGTCAGGGCTCAGCCATTCCCTTTACTTACATACTCCCTAAATCAGGTTCTGATTCAGACATTCCAAAAGCTTCTAGAAGAGGTGACTTAAAACCACAAAAACAGAGATGCAGGAAAAAACATTTAGATAGTTTTTTAATTTTCCAGCTCTAAATGTAGAGCTGTAAGTCAACTACATAACATCTCTTTCTCTACTCTTTCCATAATAAGAACTGAGCTGCAGCTTAAGTAATAATAAAATTCAGCCTGAAAGGATCCCCTTGTGTATCTATTACCCTGTCAGTCAGGAATTCCAAAAACCCCACAGGAATCAGTCCATGAGGACATCTGCCTTTCAGCAAGACTTAATGCTCTGAAAACAAACTGTGTCCAACTTAGCTGAGACATTTCAAGGCACTTTCACCTGACCCCTGCCTCCAGTACCTCCCTTAGAACACACTGGAAAGTGTCTAAGCCTTAAATAAGCTAACTATGCTGCAGCACATTAATTCAAGCTATTGAGGTGGGATTGCAGGCTTGAAGTGCCTGACAGCAGTAACCTCTCTCTGGTTTGCTGCTTCAAATATTAGTAGCAACTGTTACAAAACTCAACCATGAACTACTGAGAAAATAAAACCAGCAGAAAATCTGTTCAGCACAGACAGCGTAGGTCCTCGGACATAATTTTTCACCTTCTTTATGTGTTTTTATGGGTACTAATAAAAACATCTATTTGTTAATAGTATTAAAACATTCTGTTATGTTTAAACAGTTTCAAGTTTGTACATTGTAGAATATAGAAGTTATTTCTTCAATTAGTTACTGTTAACTTTCCTTTTATATTGCTCAGTTTTAGTATCTGGAAAACAAACAGCTGCTACTGAGTAATTACAATAGTGTTCTGAAACAAATTAGTCATTAAGACCTGAATTGTGATTAAGAACCAATTGTGCAGCATGATTCAAAGCTAATAAAAGTTACATGGCAAAGAAAAAAGAAAGGGTACAAACAGTCGATCTAAACACTGTATTGCCTCAACTGATCTTATTCCCAGTCTGTTATCACAAGTTAACAGGTTGAATAAGAACAAAAATAATACAAATCCTACCTTTTTGCTCAAAGAGACCAGATTTCCCTGGTATCAGAATTACACCTTTTTTTTAATACGCAGTATGTTAATTTAACTATTTTAATGCTATCAGAACTTTTGTTTTATGAATCCTGCCATGTAGCTAGACACACTGAGTGCTTGAAATTCCATCATATTGAAAAGATAACTTCATTATGGTGTAATGAATTTGTAGGCACAATTTCAAAATTATTTATTTCCAAATGTTTATCTTTCCATTTCTTTCAAATAAGCATGACTCTTGAATGACTGTTCCAATTGCAGCTCCTGATGAAAAACTGCCAACATTATTGAAGCAAAACAACCTGGA
This sequence comes from Setophaga petechia, assembly GCA_024362935.1. Taxonomy (NCBI): domain Eukaryota; kingdom Metazoa; phylum Chordata; class Aves; order Passeriformes; family Parulidae; genus Setophaga; species Setophaga petechia. Next base: position 12,199,702 of record JANCRA010000006.1, read on the forward strand.
CCATGCTTACCAAAACTGCCCAGTTATTCGTATGTCCACTTCTAAAAAACTGCTCTGCTTGATCCTGAAAGATGAAAAAAATTTAGATTTTTCAGCACTAAGAAAGAAATGACCACTCATCATTTTGTTATTTCCACAATAGTGTTCAATGCACATGTTTACCACACATTAATACTAAATAGACCTTCGAAAAGCTAGAAGAGAGGTGCTTTTCTTAACATTTGGACATTTCATGTTAATTGCTCCAAATCTTTCCCTGAAATTTGCCACAGAACAAAGAGGAACTATTAGTCACTTGCACCTTAGCTAAAGAAGTCCACACACCTCCATGCCAAAGGACACTCCAAGAACAAAATAATGTGATTTATTGACCTACAGTTTCATCCTTAATGAGAAAAGAGGCTAGGATTCAACTCAATTCAATTTTCAAAAGCAGGTAAGAGAATCTGCAGTTTGAACCCACTTTAAATCCAAGGTAGTTATATTTATCTTCCAAAATCAGGATCTATGACAGCAACCTTCTGTATAATCTGTGTTCCCCACAGTTCCCACTTTCCTTTGCAGATAAAACAGCCCTTTCTCCTCAATAGAGAGCACAAATCAGGATACAACAAGGGGCTAAGACTTCACAGAAGTAAGGGAATAAGTGTGTCATGGGACAACAACCCAAATCTGCTGACTCTTAAATCAGACTCTATTAAATCTGAGGAGTTCTAGGATGATGCTCGTGGTCTTACACAAAACACACGGTAACAGAAATAGTGTTGTACTTCAAGCAATAAACAACCTGCAGTTTAATTAGTCATCCAGAGATTGTAAGAATATTTCTATTGTTCAAGGTGCGGGGGTTGTTTGGTGCTAGTTGTAATTAATTTCAAGCATAACAACTTGTTAATAACGCAAAATTCAAAATCAAACAACACTCCAGATGCAGCGTGGGCACAGTGCATTAAGCTAATTGCTGAAACATGAAATTACTCCCACCTGACAAACCCACTGGCACCTGCCGTGTGCAAGCGGGCACCGGGCCGGGGAGCCCGGGCCGCTCCTCCGCCCTGGGAGCGCCCGCACCCGGCCCGCCGGCTCCGGCAAGGGCCATCAGACACCCAACACAGGTTACAGTGCGCGGCAGGGAGAAAGTTAATTTCAGAAACCCGCAAGAGGATGAAAAGTCTGAGGGCTTGTAACTTTCAGCAGTTTGAACAAGGCACCGGCGCTCTCGGCAGCGGTTCCGCCCACGGGGCAGCGCCGGGAGGCTCCGCCCGCCGGGAGGCAGCGCCGGGGACCGCGGCTCAGTGTCAGAGCCCGTCGTACCGACTGGGCCCCTCCTGCGTGCCGCCAGCGCCTCCGGACAGCTCCGCGGGCAGCCCACGGGAGCGCTCCCTGCCCGCCGAGGGGCGGCGATAGGGACCGAGCCCCAGGCGCCGCCCGTCCGCCCGCTCTCGGCCCCGCCGCGGCTCCCCCAGCCCCGTACCTGGAGGCCGCCGGGCAGCGCCGCGCCGCAGCAGCCCAGCAGCAGCAGCAGAGCGGCGGCGGCGGCGCGGGCCCGGGAGGCGCCGGGCACGGCAGCCGCCATCTCAGCCCGCCTCCTGCGCGGCCCGGCCGCGGCTGCCGGAAGGGGGGAGGCGGCCTGTGCGCAAGTTCCGCGGGCGGGAGCGCCGCCGGCCCGGGGCCGTGCCCTGCCCGCTGCCGCCGGCCCGGCGCCTCGGGAGCGGGGCCGCTGCTGTGAATGCACCGGGCCCTGGTCACGCACTGAGCTCTCCCGGCTCTCCCAGCCTCCACGGGCTGGCCGGGCAGCGGCGGTAATGGCACCCGGTCTGGCGTTGCCTTGGGCACGCGAGTTCGCTGTGGCTCCGTCGTGAGCTGGGGCTGGAAAACACCGGCCGCGCATCCGCTTTCGGCTTGGTTGGCTCCTGCGGGGTAGCAGCAGCCCTTCCTCTCAGCCGTCTTCCAAGAATTCCGTGATATCCTGGGCTCTAAGAGACCAGGCCATGGCGAGCCGTGAGCCCAGGGTGTCATCAGGTCTTGGTGGCCGCAGGGCTGGCTTGGAGAGCGGAGGGGTCGGCTCGGGCTCACCTTTGGCAAGGGAGGGAGTGGGATCTAAAGGTAGATTTTTTTTTTTTTTTATCAAGCCTTGCTATAGCTTTGCCTGTAGTGTCTTCGTCCCTCTGAGCTGATGCATCATCAAATTTTTATTTCAATGTATTGAACCACTTGGTATGATTCTTTTATTTCCACTATCTCATCTTGTCACTGCTTTGTTCAATTGCCTGATGCCTTCCATTAGTGAAGATGCAGAATCTGCCCTGAACCATGGAAGCTATATCTTGCTCCATGTACTTGTCACCAGTAATGACTTTCTCAGACAGGAGCACATTTCCATGTATTGATGTTGGAATTTCAATAGCATCACATTTGCTGTTTTAAAGCATCACTGGTTTCCTTGACAAAAATAATCACCTGCTATTAGATGGTACTTACTCCCTTCAGAATCCCATAGCCACCAGCTCGTGTTGTGCCTGAACCCTTCTCCTGTGTGAACCTACTGAGAAGTTGCTATAGTTGTCGATGTCTCTTAGTGCCTGCTTGTAAGCTGCACTGTTTATCTTCTTCTTCCAGAAAGCTAAATGAATTTAGGGCCAAACTTAAGCTTTTTTCTTGCCCCTTCAAATGCTTCCACTTAGGTCTCTTGATCATTCTCAGATGTGGTCATGATGTGTCAGTAATTCTAAAGGATAGACAAGGACAATACTAAAGGATCTCTCCAAGCATATATTCATGCAGTATGAGAGATGACTGTAACTTTTTCATTCTCTGGAATGCTGGACTTCATAGTTTTAATAGCATTCTTTAGAGGTCACTGTGTGTGATTTGCTAGTTAAGAAAATAAACTGAAAAAGTGGAAAAAACCCTTGAGTGGCATTGGAATGTTATAAACACTGGTTAAAAACCATAGCAAATTTTCCTTACATGAAAGATCACTTGTATTTCCCATGGTTATGTGTAGTTGGGTTTGCAATCACCAGGAAGGTTCAGCTGGCTCCTGATGCAAAAGCTGCAAACATAGCTGATACATAGCTGCACACTCCCAGTTCTTGTGTCCCCTGTTGTCATCTGCAGTGTGTGAGCAGTGTTTGGATCAGCCACAGCCACACTGCAGGGGCTGCTCTTTCTTTGTGGGTGTTCAGGTCCTGTTGCTGCCTTTCCATCCCAGGGCAGAGGCAACACTGAGTTAAGGCAAGCTCAGTTGCACAAGCTCTTTGGAATATTCCAAAAGAATGGCCATTACTCCCTCTGATTAATATTCTGTGTAATACAGAGCATCATCTTCTTAGGCCTGTCTCTGGTTTGCCTTCTGAATTCCCTTAGCCTGTTTGAGTGTCTTTTCTAATGGATCTAATTCTCCTTCTACTTCTGGCTCTTATTTCTTTACAGGCTCAATCTTTCTGGGCTTTGGTATTCATCAGACATGTATGAGTGTGCCAGTGCTTCAGGCATTATTCCTGGAGGTGGTATCACTTCTCTTTTTTTTCTCCAGTAAGACAGTACCAACAGCTTTGTCCTCATTTTTTTCATCTTTATTCCCTAAGGCAGCTCTCAGTACATACTTCCATGCCTGTGCAGGGTTATTTTTTTTTTGTCTAGAAGAAAAGCTCTATGCTGTCTGCTCCTGTTTCTTCATTCTGCTTTGTGTCTGTGCTAATAACAGTACTTTTCATGCTCTGAGTGTCTTCAGTTTGACCTTTGCCACAGTGTGTCTTGTACTTCATGGTGAGTAACTAGAAAGGGCACCAAATGTGTATTCCAAACTTATTTGTAATTAAAACAATTGTTTAAAAAGCTGCTGTCACTGCAGCTGGTATTCACATTGCTGCACATCTTGGTGCCCTTCCAGATTCTTTCCTCCTCCAGCAGGTTGCTCAGGCCCTAATCCTCTAATCTATACCCTCTAGAAATTGCCCTTTATGAACCATCTGTCAACTTGTTCCTGTCCAGCATGGAGCAAAAAAGCCTTGCCTTCTACTGAGGAGGAGCAAAAATCACAAGTGTAACTCCATAAGCTCCTAAAAGAGGGATTTCTGATACTAGAGTTCACCTGACACTTTCTAATCATGAAATTGGTTTTTTTCTGTATCAAAAATGCCAATTAAATATCCATAATTTTGTTGGCATCAACCTTGATTGTATTACTTATTTGTATCACAGTGCATCTCTTCCTTCTTCTGTACTCTTGATCACTGTTCTGTGTCTGCTTTCCTGTTTGTTTTAGACTTGCATGTACTGTCTGATAATTGTCTGCTGTGTAAGAGAAAAAATCTATCTTTGGCTGTATTTGTTGTGCTTCCAAAAGAAAAATTAAAATAAGCTCTTACAGTGACATAAGTCAACAAGAGTGATTCTTAAGGAATCATCAATAATAGCTGAACTCTACTATCCCACTTAAAAATGCAGATTTATTGCTTTCTTCCTTTTGACTGTCAATACAATAGATTTTAAAAATGCCAAAACAAATCTAGGAGTTTTGTATCTTAGCTGATAAAATGGTAACAGTCACTCATTTGGGTTTTTTCCCCCTTCTGTTACTGGAAGGCTGTCTTGACTGAAGAATGTTCATACTTTGAAAAAATTTACAATAGCAAATTAATGCTGATAAAAAGTAGGCAAAATTAATACAATGAGAGTAATAGATACAGAACTTCCAAAGGAAAATTGTTTGAAAGAATCCTTATTTCTAATTTTCCTGAGCTGAAACAGATGTACTGAAGAGTGTTTATCAATAGATTCTCTTTGTACTCTGGCTAAACACAGTGGACTGTACATTTCTGTTCAACCATAGCATCAAGTGGCTTAACTCCACATTGGAATCAAACAAGACAGTGTTTGTTCTGTTATTTACAAAGTGGGATTATAGAAATAGTGTTTTACAGGCCTTCTGAGGTCAGAATAGAACACAGGCAAAAACCTTGAAGCCTACAATGAAATTCAGTTGACATTTGTTCTAAATGAATTTACCATCTACCTTGTCATCTGTTCTGTTATTAATGATGTAAATATTACCAGGCATCGAATTTCCATACTGTTGAATTGTGAAATAAACCAGTATTTCATCTTCAGAAGACATGAAGTTACCAACCATTCCAACAGTTTATTCTGTTGGTAAAAAAAAGGTAAAATATGAGAAAAGAAAACATGGAAAAACAGTAGCAGCTTATTGAGATAGTTAATTAGGTCACATTTAGTCTTTGTGCACCAGTATTTTTCTCAATAGATAAAGCTGAAAATATTTTCTCAAATCATTATTAAAAGAGCAAAATCAGGGAAAAAACAGCAGTAAACCTCCCCAGTGTATTATTTATTTAAAACATTATTTAAAATTACTCTCCCCATTGTATTTTTTCATTGGTATTTCAAAAGGGTTCATTCTGAAATAGAAAAATCATGGGCTTCTTAATTAGAAACAAGATAAGAATCTTAATTAAATTGCCCTAAAGACAGCTAAATTTAGAACCAGTTTTACCTTTGGCTTCAAGCAGTGGATAGAACATTGTGTGGTTTAGAATCATTAAGAAGCCATCACTTTTATCCCACTGCCAGTTCTGACATCTGTATGATAAATCTCTCCTGTGTGCTGAACACACCAACACCTGAGTGTCTCAGCAAAGTCCTCCCTGTAGGGCTTGAGCTGAAGTGGCCTCAGCTCTGCTGGTTAAATTAACTCAAATAAAGGGCAGTGTTGCTGATAGACTCATTTTAGCTCCCAAACCAATACTTAAAGCTATTGTGTGTACTCAAACTGGTCTTCAGCCTGCAATCTAAATATAACCTTTTGTCTTTCAAGTAATTGTCTTATTTGCAAGCAAGGGGTTTTGTATTCCATTGAGGACTACTCATCAGCTATATGAGAAAACCAACAAAACATTTGAAAAAAAAGGCTGGATGCACATCAGCTTTACCTGGAAAAAGTTAGTATTATGAAAATCTTATTAGAAATAAGATCTACAGTGAGCCCTGAGTCAACTTTATAAAAGGTTACTCATACGCCAAGTACAATAACATTGATTAATGTTAAACATTTGTACAGTGACTAAAACTGAATCCAGTACATTGCCAGGAAAGGTTATGCAGATCAATGTGTGATGGATACTGAAATGTCATTAAACCTGACTAGAGGAAGAGTGACTTGAGAAGCAAAATTTAAGACCAATCCAAAATTAGGCCATTAAGGAATTTAAAGAAATATTCTCAATGAAAGGAATAACTTAATATTTTAAAATGTAAATATTCATTGTTGTTCTTCCTAATGTTTATCCAGGAGATTTAGGGAAGAGCAGATTGAAACAGCCCAAGAAATTTTTAGACAAAACTTTACTTGTAGTCATAGGAGCAGCTGCTCAAGAGCAGATCAGCAAACCTTAATAATTTCTCGATCTACTCAAAGTGTGTAAAGCAGAGAGATCATTTTCTTCTCTCTTTAGCTTCACTTACCAGGGTTGTGTAAAAGCTGTTGTGGATCAGGTGGAAAGTGCTCATGCTGAACTAAGCATAGAGTATCCTTCAATAAACTACAAGTTCTAACTCCATGCTCTTGGAAATTAAAAGTATCTGTTTCTGTGAGCTCATTTACCAGAAACTCTTCCCAAGTACAAATGCCAGAATGACTTCATAAATTGAAATCATAGTGCTTGGCAGCCAGATTTTGCTATGATTTATAAGAATGAAGTCTTTTTGAAATTTCTTTCTGCACAGGTCAGTAAAAAGCCTTTTCACCATGACAATGCTGGCGCTCAGTGCAAGGTGGAATTTTACTTTAAAAATTAAATGAGCTATTACTAAGCAGAAAGTCTGGAAAAAAACAACATATTCAGCTAGAAAGTAAATCAGTGACTTGTCGACCCTTCAAATTCTTCCTTTCTTAAAAGCCAAATTGTATGGCCTAAGTTAATGATGATATTGTGCAAACTGAGAACTCCCCACAACAATTGCACTGTTGTGAAATCTATGAAAGTTTTTCTATATTGTTTTGCAACTTATCAATGAAGAATTCAAGCCCCTCATTTTCACCTGTCTTTTATCTTTGTGCTATGCAGTGTGTCCTGATGAGATTTTTCTAACTGAAAGAGAACATCAAGAAAAAGACCTGGTGATAGTTGGAATTACCAATACATAAATATGTGCCTGTCATTTCTATGTATCTGTCCTGTGACCTGAACTAGTTGTTTTTTGCTGCTAAATATCTGTATTACATGAAAATGTAAAAGCTACATTTACTGCAGTTAATGACCTTTTACATTTTAAGGCAGGCATTTGAATTTAAATGTTCATTCAAGGTGATTGATTTTTACGAGGAGAGAAGGCACCCATCAGTCAATCAGCTTCAATTAATCAGTGCCTTAATGGATGCATTTGCAAAAGTATTATCTCAGCAAAAATCACCTTCTTGCACTTGAACTCTCTTAGTTATCAAGGGTCTCCTCAAACAAAATTTCTCTCATTATAATATTATGAAAATGCTCAAAAACCCTGTGCATTTTAGCTGCATGTGCAAATTAAATATATAGCTCAAAAAACAATAATACATCTCTTTACCAGGTACAGAAATGTAAGGATTTCAGATCTAAGTTTCACAAACAGAACAAATTAAGACTATTCCTTTCAGAAGAGTTACATCAGAATTATTATATGAGGTCAAGGGTATAACATAACTTTCCTTGCTACTTAGCTTTGGAGTGAAGATGGTAATCATTTGACATTGTTAAATGTAAAAATAATTACTGCTTTTTTAGCTGTACAGCACCTCTTACAGAAAGATCTCAAGGCAGTCAGTGTTAATTCCATATCATCTCAAACCTGGATACTTCAAACACTACTCAAAAATTTGGAGTGTTGCTAATTTGTATTCATTTTTGATTTTATCTGATTCTGTTTGCCTGTATATTTCCACAGGATTAGGAAAACAGTTTAATTTTTTTAATTGCTATATATTACCATGTTGTTAGAAGCATTTTTAATCCAGATTCTTTTCCTGGATGGATTTTTGTCATAAGAGACTGAACATATTTTGCCTTATTTATATCCTCATCTAGGAACCAGAAGAGTATGAACTATCTTTTCCATTTCCTTCAGTAATTCTGTGTCTAGTTATGATGATCTAAAATTGCCATATTTGTTTTCGAATCCTTTTGTGAAATAAATTATTCTTCATTCATTATGCTATTTATTGCCTGTGAATTCTTGATAGAAAATATATTTTCTCTCTCGTAGGAGATCCTCATATGTTCATAAATCAAAAATTTATTTTGGAAAGGAAGTATGTCTGTGTGTGTATTAATACCATTAAATGATAAAACCAGGATATTTTTTCCAGAAGTTGCTCATCTTTCAATAAAAGAACTCAGCTAGGGAAGCTGTGCATTCTGCCTCTGCAGACCATGTTTCACTTTTCCCTAGCCCAGAGGCTGATAGAATAAGGTTCCAGTAGAAAGCCAGTAATCAATAATTTTCAATCAATGTATATAGAAAAATGTCAGCTACACTACAGGGTAATTCAAAAAACTATTTCCAAAACTGATTTAGGGGTGATTTAGCTGTATATTGTAAAGAATGGAGTAATTTAAGGGTTCTTCAAATATTCAACTCTTGTCCAAATAATACCAACTCAGCAGTTAAGCCAATGACCTCTTTGTCAAATACACAAGAGTTAAAATAGGTTTGTTTTTTTTTTAATTCCTGAATATTTTTTAATAAATTAGAAAAGCACAGCCACTGGGTTTCTCACTTGTACATTTTATATGTCATGTTATAGTAACCTGTCTCTGCTGCTGAGGAGTTCACATAGGAGCAGAACTTTGTCAGTTCTCCTGAAAGCAGTGATCCTTGGTTAACTTCCCCTGATCCCTGCCTTTTGTCATGACTCCAACATCCAAGGTGGATTTGCTTTCCAGAGCACAGTTGCCTAATCTCTAACAAGGCAGAGATTTATAAGGCAGAGTCAAGGATCCTGTGCAGTCCTGCACTTCAACAACTGTTTCATTTTATTGGGTAGCATGAGAAGAAAAAGAAAGGTCTTGGTGATTCACCAAGTGCTGAAGATTATTAGTAATTTCCAATGTTATGAACTATATGGTGTTAAGTTCTATCAAATACTAAGTAACAATCCTTTCTTCCATTTAGCCAAAAGTTTTCACCCCATGCCATGTTGAACCTGAGTTCAAGTTCAACCCTCATGTGATAGTTCCATCCACAGTTCTCTTTGCTAATAAGCCATCTGGCAGGGTGTCAGCTTCTATGGGAAACAGGTGTTTGATCCAATTCTCATTTGTTATACTGTCAAGAAAGCATTCACTGAAGTTGGTGACTAAATTCAGACAATGTTCTTGTATGTCAGCAGAAAGGCAGGATGAATTTCAAATTAACATTAAAACATTTCTATGGTTAAAACATTTGCCAGTTTCTCTCACGTCTCTCACCTTAGCCTATTGTATCTTCAGGTGCAATTTCTTTATCTTGCCTACATTCTATGTTCTGATTTGTATCTAATTATTACATAATGTGTATATTTTAATCTCTAGATACTGCATTCTATTCATTGCAATGCAAGAACAAGAAATTAAAGGGATGAGTTCAAGAACATCAGATCATTAGAAAATGACTTAGGCAAAATTAAAATCCTCCCCCCACCCAAAATGTGTTCCTTACAGTAGAATTCAGAGTTGTGAGCCAATACCTGCCAAAGTTACAGCCTTTCTGTGTCTAGAAGAGAAAGTTTGGACAGTCATTCCTCACTTTATTATGGAATACAAAATACAAAGAGAGCTTTAGCTCTAGAAAAACTAACAGGGAGAAGTAAACACCAGTGACTTACCAACATTTTGACAGCTACTGCTCTGTGCTGAATACTGGATACACACTGAATATGAAAATAGGAAACTTTTTTTATCAGAATGCTACAGTTATCACCATGGCCACTTTTGAAAACAGAACATGCCAACATTATTCCATTGTGAATCCTAAGTATAAAAAATTGTGATGTCGTGAAACAAGACTTTTTTTTTCCTTAAGATTTATTTTATTCTTTGGAATACATGTACCAACCATGTACCTGACCAACATTAATGGTCCTCATTTTTGAGTAGAGAAAAAAAATCTGCACTTAAAAATGCCTTTCATACAACAAAATAGCCCATCCAGGAATCCTTCTTGACCCTAGGTAAGAACAAATTATATCAAGTGAAATTTCCCTTTTTTCCTTTGACTTAACATCACAATGTTTTGAGCCACTGTAAAGATATAAGCATCAAAAAATGTTGAAGTTTTCTCAGTGTGAGCAATTCCTGAAATCATTATGTGACTTTTCTAAGGCTTTCATACAGGAAGTTGGTTTTACTTGCAATTCATTTAGCAAAAAAAGAAATAGTCAAGATGCTTATCATTTCAAGAGCTGTACTTTGTGAAAGATGATTTTCAAGTAGGGAAGATTTTCACTGTATGACTGAATAACAAGTTATAGAAATAATGTCATATGGCACTGGTCCATTTAACCACTGAAATAAAACCCAAATGCCAAGTAACAGGAACTTGTACTTTCTAACAATCTTGAGCTCCACAGTGTTCCCAAGATGAGGTCTGTAGCTGTGCTTGAATTCTTTTCTGTTCCCACAACCACCACCCACAAGTCATTATTCAGTTCAAGCCTGTTTTATTGACTGAATTTTGCTGTGGTTTTTTGTGTTTTATTTTGGGTTTTTTTTCCTACAGCTACACAAATTCCCTTATCTCATAAAGAATAAACTAGATGAATAGAAATTATTAACAGGGGACAATGCATAGATTAGAACCTTGAAATATGTGGTTGGATCCTTAGGACTTTATTGGACAAAAACCATACCACATTTGTAAGTTTTTGAAAAATCAGTATTCACGGATTTTGAGTATTTATTTATCAGTTACTGAAAAATGGTAATTTTATTTATGAAATAATCCTCCCATAGAGCAATTTCTGTAACACTGTCGGGAGAGGGGGAGATTCAGTTTAACTGACATAAAATAAAAGCAAAAACATCAAGAGGCTGTAATGGACCAGACAGAAGGTCTGTGTAAGTGCTCAATCTGTGCTCTCTCCAGTAGTGAGCCCCTGTCTTAGGGACAAGGAAAACCTCCAGAGGACCTCCTGCTTTTCATCTCTCAGAGATTTAAGGACTTTCTGAGGTAAGAACCTTGAATTTATTAAGTTACATAATGCTGTACACTATCCTATTATAAGCCAAATCAAGGATAAAAACTTAAATACGAAAATATACATTATAATTGGGAATTATTTAAGAAATGTTAAGAAGACAGAAAAAAAAGCAGCAATTTGCCTTGAAAATAAAGATATATAAGAATAAGAAAAACTTCTATTGTAAATACTAGAAGCTACAAGAAATATATGTGACAGATTTAAGAACTGCTAAACAATGAGAAGGGAAACAAAATGACATAAAAACCAATAGTCAGAGAGGTGCAACAGCATTTAAAAGAGCAGCTTTTCTGAAGAAAGAAAGAAAACAATCCTTACAACATTTGTGCCATATCCTCTCATAGATTTATCAAAATTGATTGAAAGGCTTCATGACATATTTCAGTTCTGTATATAAATGATCAGATGATGTAACTATACCACTCTAAAAACTCTTGGAATACTTATATTCTGGGAATATGTTGATCACTACTTTATAAGAGTGCTGGCATAGGGAATTATAGCCCTGGCCATCTAACATAGAACTTAGTGAAAAAACATAACTGGTAAGAACATACTGGAATATAGCTTATATGAAATTTAATGAATGCCTGACAATGCTGGCTTCTGAAATAAAGATCATCTCAGATCTGTGCACAAATACTTGCTCAAGAAGGTTCCTTTTGGCTGATGAAAAAAAAGTGCTGATCTGATGCCATTTACTTACTGCTGCAAGATATTTTCTTTAAAAAACCCTGAGTGAATCCAAATTAATGTGTATATATATTTAATGATTAATTGACTGGCCTCAAAAGTGAAGTGTGAATGGGAAATATTGACTTTCTGTTTTGGTCCCTTAGGAGCTATAGTTTGGCCATGTGCTGTATAATATTCGCAGTGATTACCAAAACCAAAGAAAGCCACTGGTACCAGGGCAGGGAGCAAAGACTGGGGCAGTGGGATCTCCCAGAGGGGACAGCTCACTGGCACTGAGCACGCTGATTTCTTGGTAAACTGGGTGCAAACAAATATAGGAAGTCATACATCAAAAATAAAGTGCAGATGCTGGTGCTCCAGCAAAGGAACCTGGGAGAGAAAACAGTGGAAAGCAGAGCTGCTGGGAATCTGCCAGGTACCCAGCTCAGGGTGAGCCCTGTTGCAACACCACAGCAGGGCACAAATTCAGCCTGTCAGCAGGAAAACAACAGAATGAGGGCACTGAGGGTGTCACAGGCAGGCTGGAAGAGCAGAACAATGTGTCCTGTTTGATGCCTCCACATCCCACTCAAGATCCATATAGATAAACTGGACAGTTCAGGGAAAGGTCACAAGAATGATTATTTAGCTATTTCATTTATCATAACAAATATGGACTTGATCATAGCATTTCTTTAAAATGTTGGTTTTTTTTTTTCTCAGCAGATTGAAATATGCATCCTCAAACTTTTAAGTGGCATGAACTTCTTTCTTCCCGTCCGTGTTCTATTCATCTTGGTGTCCTCAAAATTTACATAAAGTGTTAATTCTGGGACTTACCAAAATCTAGATCCAGAAATTAGATTTTTCTTGGTTGATTTTTCACTACTTTTCAATTGGTGATATATTTCACTTAAGTAACATGCTCAGGTACCAGCAGAAAAGAGAAAAATGTCTATCAGAGTCGAAAAGAAAAAATGGTGTATCAGAGTAGAAAAGAAAGGTGGGGGAAACATGAGGTTTAAAAAAACCAGTTAATGCTGTAGCAAAAGGGTTTGGAAAGGGATTTCTCCTAAAAATTAAAATATCATTTGAGCAATCTTGGATTAATTTATACCACGCTAACTGAAATATGAGGCTGCAAGTAAGTTCCAAATTTACATTAAAATGCATACCATTTCTGGATCAGAAGCATATAATTCAGCATGTTCTATTAAAAAGGTGGCACATAATTGGTTTATTTACAGAATCTACAAATGCAAGCTGTCCGCATATCAGCCTGTACAAGCACATTAATCCAAGGGTGTTGGTTCTGATTTAATAAAGATGTCTAGCAGAGCAGCAACTGGTATGACAGATCCAGCCACTAGTGCTTGAACAGGCACTAGAGAAAAAAAATAGTTTATAAAATACTGGGGTATTCTGAAGTGATTTTTGAAAACACAGAACCTAATTATGGTTTGACTGAAGGCTATGGGTGTTGTGTAATTGGTTTAACCAAGAAGAATGGAAGGCCCAGAACACCACATCCCAGCTGATCCCTGAAAATACTGATTCATCTTAGTGCAGCCTCATGTAGCTTCTGGAGGAAACAAGAAGAATGAGAATGGAATCTGCCAAATGCTATAAGATCCACAGGAAGTTTTCTAGATGAATTTTCAGAAATGTTGTCATTTTGATAGCAAAATTTTGTTCTTTCTATGGTATCATCTTGCCCTCCAGAAAAGGTAGGAAATAACCAATGATCCTTGTGCTTCACCCAGTACCCTAAAAGCTGCCTGCACCTTCAGGAATGGGCAGTGCCCTGGAGCTCAAATGCATTCCCATTCCTTTGAGCATTTTTACATCCTGTGTTACTTCCTAAGGCGGTGAGACCACTTCACTCCCACCTGCACTCTTGATCAGACACTTACCTTCCAACAGCTCCCTTTATGTTACCTGCACAACAAATAACCCAGCTTTTTGTGCCCCTTTGGCTCATCTCTGCTTAATCCTTCACTGCCAATGTTCTTCAGAGCCTTTGAGAAGCTTCCACCTGCGACCCTGCTTCAAGAAGGGGATTCTTCTGACAGCAAATGCATAAAACATTGCTTCTACAAGGAGGAACTGGATTATTAGATCCAAAAATATCCTTTCCAGATACATTTCACACCTTCAGTCTGATAGATTTCCTAATGGCTGTATTTGTTCTGAGGTGGTAATTTCTGCAACACAGAATTTGATTTTGTGCAACAAAACAACATTTTGAACAATAATGAAGATGTGGATAATAATAATGCATAATTTTATAGCAGGAGAGTTATATCTGTTATTTTATTTTCCGTTAGCATTATCTAACTGAGCAAAATGCCTGGAAGCTTACGGTAAAAAAAAAAACAAAACCAACAAGTAGGACAAGACTTTACACAAAACATATTTCACATTCCTGAGGAAGATGCTATGGAAAACATATGAAAGGAAATATTTTTCTCTTGCTAAACTAGGACATTGGATGAGATACTAATTTACCCATAAATATTGAGTATATAAAAATATATGTTCTGAAAGCCTAAGTGGAATTTATCCAAGACAATTATAATACAGATAAATTTTTTGTTGTATCAAGAAACAAAAAAAATAACATCCACAAAATGCCAAAACCACAGCTCTGTGTTCCTAAATAGAATGCCATCTTCTATTAGCCCTCCTTAGCAAAGACCTCATTTTAAGAAAATATCTATTTAATTTAATCCCATCTTCCTTTTGTCAACCTTCATTTAAGGTAATTCAAAAGCAATTATGTCTCATATCTTTTTATTAGGACATTGGAGCCTACTCATTTTACTCAATAAAAATTAAGGCAATGTGCTTTTCAATGAATTTACATTTGGATGGATTAAAATTTTAGCAGAAGAAAGTAGGGTTAAAACCACATCCAGATTTTATGGGAGAATGAGAAAAACTGCAGAATGCTGTTTAAACTCTTCAGCGAAGACCAAAGTCTTACTTGAACATATGGGAAGTGTCAATTCAGTGACTCCAGCTTCTCTAAGTAGACACCTGTGGATTGATAGAAACTGGAGCTGGAAAGGCTCTGAAGCCAAACTGCAGAGACACTTCAGCTGTGGTTTTCCAGCAGCTTTGCACTGTAACACGTTTGCCCAGAGAGCTGTGTGAGCCCCAGTCCTGTAAATGTCCAAGGCCAGGTTGGATGGGGCCCTGAGCAGCCTGATCTCTGAATGGCATCCTTGCCCATGGCAAGGGATCAGAACGAGATGATCTCTAGAGCCCCTTCCACCCCAAACCATTCTGTGCTTCTGTGGGCCATCCATCAGTCAGTTACTGTGAAGGGATGTCAGTTGTGGCCCTTTACGTGGTGGTTGCTGGGAATATTTGGATGACTTGGAAAACCAAACAGTCCAGTTCGTCATTAGAAGATCATGGGACTACCTTCTGGGAAGAATTTAGCAGTTCATGGAATGAACAAGGACTGGAAGCTTCTCTGGGAGAAAAAAAAGAATAAGCTGCATAAAACTCTGGAGGCTGGGCTGAGGAAAACAAGGGCAGTTCAACCACAGAAACAGCAAAACAAGGAACATGGCTGCAGCTGAGAGGGAGAAGCTTGTCAAACTGATATTGATCCACAAATCATATACAACGGGGAGAAGCTTCTTAAAAAGACACTGGAGAAGACCTATCTATTTTCCTATCTGTCTGAAAAATAGGGATGTACATACACCAAGCAGTGTTGTTTATAAGCTTACAGTTACGTAATCTATTTGTGTTAGGGTGTGCCTCAGCACAAATACAAGGATATTCTGTTAGAAAAGATAATAAAATTTAAAACTATTTGGAAAATCAGACTTGATATAGGACACTTCAGCAACCAAAATACTCTACTCTGACTTCCAGTGTGCCACAGAGTTACCACAAAAGCTACCCCCTACTTAACACTGCCCAGAGTATATCCAGAATGATGCACCTGGCTTTGGGCTCCCCAGTAGAAGAGAGATGTTAAACTGGAGTGAATTTGATCCCTGTACGGGCCATTCATTTACAAGTTGGACTCGATATATTCTGTGATTCTGAGTTGAGTGGACAGCCACAAAGATGGTTAAGGGATGGAGAGCACTTGTTCTTGAAGATGAGCAGAGGGAGCTGGACTTGTTCAGCCTTGTGGCAGGCTTAGAGGTACATAATAGCAGCTCTCCAAGGCAGGACAGGAGACCATCATGAAAGTGGAGCCACGGTCTTCACAATGGTGGGCAAGGAACAAAATGAGACATGGGAGGTGATAACTGAATAGGAGAAAACTCTTCTTCATGCCGAGGCCAGACAAGCATGGATTGTCCAGAAAGGCTCTGCAGTTGCCACCCTTGGAAGGTTTTGCAAGATGAGACTGAATAAAGCCCTGGGCAACCTGGTCTGACCTCCGGAGCTGTCCTTGCCTTGAGCAGAAGGCTAGACCAGAGATCATTTCAGATCTCTTCCTGTGACTCGCCGATAACAGATGCTCATGACTGATCGTAGTTCGTGGCTTTTTGCCAGCCCAAAGTGTATGAAACGTCTCGCTCCTCGAGACGCCCGAGCACCGTGCCAAGGGCAGGGACCGCGTTACAGCGGGAGGCTCCCAGCACCCCTGCGCTCCCCCGGTGCCCAGCCCTTGCCGCCGCGGCTCCCCGCGCAGCCGGCGGAGCGGGTCCGCTCGCTGCCGGGGCAGCCTGCCCGCGGCTCGGCGCCAGGCACAGCCCCCCACCGCCTCCGCTCGGCGCCTCACCGCAGGCACCCCCCGAAACTTTCCCCGGCAGCCTGCGCACGCTCTCGCTCCCCGCCGGGGGAAAACGTGCTCTCTCTCGCTCCCTCCGAGCAGCGGGCACGGGAGGCGGGCGGCTGCCTCCCTCCTGCCTCCCTCCGCCCGCGGAAGCCTCGCCGAGGCTCCCGCATTGCACCGCCGCGCCGAGCCGAGCGCGGGGCTCGGGCTGCCCACCCGCCCCGCCGGCGCCCCCGGCCCCGGTGGCGGAATGAGCGCCGGCGAGGCGAAGGAGTATCTGGCCCGCAGGGAGATCCCGCAGCTTTTCGAGGTAGGCGAGGCGCAGGGGAGAGGCGTTTTCCGCCCCGTCGGGGGATGCTCCGCGCTGGGACCCCGCGGCGGGCAGGGCTGAAGGTGGCTGGAAGGACGGAGCAGCCGGAGGCTGGCGTAGCCTGCGCGGGGAGCGCAGCCCGGGCCGGGTGGGCGCTGGCGGCGCGGGGCCGGGGCCGGGGCCGGGGCAGCGCTGCCCGCCGCCCCCCGCGGAGCCCCCGCGGCCGCGCCCCTTCGCCCGCCGCGGCCGCCGCCCGCCCTCCGCCGCCGGCGGGGAGCGAACTTGGGCGTCCGCCGGGCAGAGGAGCGCCGAGGAATGCGGGCGGGGAGCATCTTTCAGCGGTCGTGGGGAACAAAAGAGCCGCAAATGTTTAGTGAGGTGTTGTTTAGCTCCCCACAAGTTACCTGCTGCTAATGGCTGATAATTACTTCTCTGTGCAATGTGGATTTTTTTTTTCCCTCCCGGATCAGACATCCTGTCATCTGTATATAACATACACACATATGTATTTTCCCTTGCCTGTGCTGAAGCTAGACGGCTTTCTATATATTTTGAAAATTGCAGGACACGGCGAATGCTAATGTTTTAATTACACAGAATGTGAATGGTTTAACAACAGATGCAGACAAAACTGGTTTTCTGTTGAAGCTCAAAGCTTGAGCTACTGATTTTAAAAAATTGGTGCATATCTCCTGCAAAAATACACTATTGGTTGCTGTGATCAGTTAAGTACTATAGTAAGGGCATGGATACATAGAAATTGTATCTTATTTTATAAGCTCAAATGTGTGTAAACAACAATTACTGTACAAACTGTAGATAGCAACTGATCAAATCCTGACTTGGAGCTATTTATGTTTACTATTAATACCGACTATGACCCTCAAGTTTATTCACGCAAAAATTAGGAAAGGCAAAAAGAACAGAAATCATCCTGAAAGACATGCATTGTTAAGGGCAGGTTGGATGCAGCAGTCTCGTGGAGAGGTGAGATGATGACTTATGTATCACTTTGTCAAGGAAATGTGTCAGAAGAGGGCCTGGCAGTCTTTCTTTCACACCCCCCACAATGCTCATGAGCACGATGAGTGAACAATTAATACCGTAGAAAAGGGATTCCGAACGACTTGAAATCTGTGATCAATTACATCAGAAAGCACATATGAATTTTGGGGTTGTGGGTTATTTTTCCAGATACTGATCAAGGTGATATTTGAGTATTTCTCATGATTTTTCAAAATCCTCTTTTCATTGCTTGTGTAAGTGTTGACAAGAATATCGATGAGATACTTGTAGGTGCAGTGGTCTTTAGGAAAAGATACATTTTAGTGATGTCAAAGACTACAAAAGATATGTAAATTTTGGGGCTCTCTAGCTTGCACATTGCTCTGTGTATACTCGCCAGTGACAGTTCTAAGAAAAATGTAGGGGGATTTTTTGGTATTTTTGGGGTTTTTTTTAATGCAAACAAACACTATAAAGACATAGCCATGAGCTTCCTTTCCTAGTAATTTTTATGACATTGGCAAACGAAAATAATTTGATTTTTTGCAGGCCTCACTTTTACGCATTGAATTGCAATAGAGAGTCTGAATATGAAGGGATGTGGTGTTTCTGTGCACAAAGTAAAAGACAAAGTAAAGCTGCTTGGTTTTCCCTGGCATCTATCATTACAGTCTGTGTTTCTGATCTTACATTTCAGAGTCTGTTGAATGGATTAATGTGTTACAAACCTGATGACCCAATTGAATATTTGGAAAGCTGTTTGCAGAAAGTAAAAGAGCTTGGAGGGCCAGAAAAAGTGAAATGGGACACTTTTGTCAGCCCAGAAAAGAAGACCCTGCCTCCACTCAATGGAGGACAGTCCCGGAGGTCTTTTTTCAGGAATGGTAATGTATTAAATTTTAATATTATTCTATTTCTTCAGCTATGTATGGTTTTACATCCACAACTGAGTTTTTTTATACTTCTATAGCAGATTATGCCTCACTCTGATTATCTGTAGGCAAAGGAGTCAAGAATTCTGTTTCCTTGCTTTTTGGCACTTGTTTTTCTCCTGCCGTAATGGATGCTAGGCAGGAGAGGAAATTGTGATCACTTTCCAGCCAGATGATGGATGCTTGCTGAGTAAATGTTTAACACATCAGTGGAGGGATTTTTTTGTATCCTACCAAAAATATTTGCAAAGATGGGGCAGATACGACACAGTGAACTTGGCTTGTTTTTTCAGTTGGTCCTTATGGATGACATACACACCAACTTCATTGCAGTTACATTATGTGCTTTTCTAGTTTACGTTGGAGCTGTATGCTAATTTACTAAATAAAATATAAATGATAAACTCTTTGAAAAAAGTGCATCTCATAAAATCTAAGCAGATGTCATACCAATACCTGTAATTATTTTATTTGTAATGTTAACAGAGTAATTCGCTCATCTTTCAGTTGCCATAGTTATTTTTCCTTGCCATCCAACATTTCATGAAGATAATCAGCAAGAATACTGTCTCTATCTCTGTGTACAACGTGTATCACTAAAGAGTCCTGCTTAATAGTAGAGGTTATCTGCACAATATAAAGCTTTTCTTCTCAGAGGCCCCTGCTGAACTCTGGGTGCTACGGGCAGATGTTCATAGAAAACCTGATGTGCTTGAAAGCATACACCAGAGAAAACTGACTCTGCGTGGTTGTGATTTAATAAATTGGTTATTTAGAGGCCAAAAATATTTAATATAGCAACAGCAAACACAATGTAAAATTACGAGATATTTATACTTTATGTATGATACTTATTTAAATCTGTGTACAGAACAGATTTTGAGTTTTCTGCCTATTTCCACAATTCCCAGTTTATCTTACTATTTTACAGTGATGCCTGATAACTCTAACTTCCCCTACCGACGCTACGACCGGCTGCCTCCAATCCAACAGTTCTCCATAGAAAGTGACACTGACCTTTCTGAAACTGCTGAGCTAATTGAGGAGTACGATGTGTTTGACCCTGCAAGACCTCGACCAAAAATTATCCTTGTCATAGGTATGAAGGCAGTCATTTTGACAAGATTTTATCACTTCTGCTTTGCCTTTTGCTTTGTACTGCAAATACATTGAATGCCTATATGAATTTAAATACATTTTTTCCATCTGCCGTAGCAAGTGGTGCAGGTCAGTTAAGAGTGTGAAATTGGTAGTGCTGGACATGACATTCCCACTGTAACAAGTTTAGGGGTGGCAGCAAGCACCTACACTCATGCTATGTAAACTGGATGCCTCTTAGCAGCTGGAGAGCTCATGATTTGCTTATGAGCACATTTGCCAGTTTGATTTCATCTTATCTAAACCTGGTTCATGCATTTCCAGGCAGCAGCACCATGTGAATCAAAGTGTTCTTCCAAATCATGCTCAGGATTGAACTAAAACACTCAGATATATACTCAAAGCTGATCACAAAAATGGGGTATTTTAAAATATTGTGTAAGCCAGCTCAAAAAGGTGATAGAGAACTGTTGTCCTCTATACTTAGACCCTTGTCAAATGATTGGTATGCCCAGTTGGAATGACACTGTCACTAGTTCATTGCACTGGTAAATTAATTCTCAGGCCCATTTGGCGAATGAATCCTGTTCCAGCTTCACAGAGAGCGAGCACTCAGTTCACATTAGTTAATTGTGCTCTCTCCCAGAGTTCTCTCTTGTGAGCTGTTTAGTGTTCTTTCTAAGCAGCTCATACTTTCCAGCCTCAGACAAGCACAGGTTATTAAAAAATAGCTGCAGGTTAAGTGTAAATCGATTTTTTTTTCTGTTCATGAATTTAAGTTCTTTGCATCAATTTCCTTATCAGGTAGGTAGCTCTCTTTAGAAATGTTACCACAGACCTAATTATCTGATTCTCTGGATGGCTTAAAGAGTTAAAGCACAGGTGCCCAGTGATGGAGAATTACATTTTTAGTGTATAAAGCTTTATTCCTAATAAAGAAAGATACTGCTTCCATAACAGAGAATATATGTAGTATAATAAAAGGGAACAGAAATGTCTTCTCTGTACTACAGAATGGAAACTCTAGGAACAGCATGTCCTCTAGGCTCTGCATCCAGCAGCTCTCAGAAACAAGATATTGGAATAGATTGGAAACAGAAGACCAGGCATTTTTTAAAGTGTCTGTGGTAAGCCAAAGCAATTGCTCAAGGCATTTGAATTTTTGTAATCTTTTGTTTCAGGGTTACAGATTTCAATATGAAAATCTCTCTATGTATTGCTGAAACGTGAAGATTGCAATTAAGAGGAGAAATAACATATACCTTTCTTTCATCTTAATTAATTAGCTACATTTTCTTTTCATAAAGGAGAATAGCTGGCTCCTTTTCAGTGACCACAGAAGGCTCTTAATGCATTGAAATCTATGTAGCTCAATTGCAGGAGAGTGATGAATGAAGGTTTGATTTAAGTGAGATAAAGAGAGATTGGCTTTCACCTCTGGAACTGAGTGCGGGTGTATTTGAAGTGAAATCCTTGAACACCAGCATGCAGTGAACAGACCATGGATTTTACAGAGCTTTTCTTTTCTCCCATTTATATAGGGAACGTTGTAAACATTCCACAAAGGCTATTTCAGGTTTATATTCCCACTGAGTTTCTCTGAATCTATTACAGTGTGATCTGATAGAAACACAATACTCTATGTAACTTGGCAGCTATTGTCCATTTTTGTACAGTATCAAGACAATTTCTCCCAAATTCAACTTTCTATTGAGAAAGCACATAAAAACACGTTGGAAAAAGTAACTGAATAAAAGAGAAAAAATAAATATACCGTTCATTTCAAGAGATATTGGACACAAAAAATGTGTTGCATATTTTCAGTTTGCATCTAATGCCAACAACAAAAAAAAAAAAATCAGTGAAGTAATGTATTTCTGTCTAATTAGAGATAAGGAATCATCCTGCCTTGCTCAGGTGGTGCTGGTCCCAGTCACTGTTAGGGACAGAAATGGGGTTAAGGACCTGTCTTCTGCTTCGCATATTCGGTGAACTTTTCTTTATTAATGCATTAGCTCAAGATCTTTTTAATGCTTCCATAAAGGTTTTTACAACTTCTTTGCTTTATGAAATCTATCATCCTTATAATGAACCAGGTAGCTCCAGGGCTGAAGAGAACTCACTTATAAAGGTGGGCACTTTGTTCTTTTTCTGGGTTTGCAGAGGAAACCTCTGGTGAAAGATAAAGCTATAAAGCTACATAGTGAGCATATGACTGGATTTCAGAAAAATCAGATGGAACCAGCCAGGAGGGCACTCATCTGAATCAATGGAAAAATTAAGTTTCTAAGGCATTATAACACTAGTAAATGAGATTGTGTTTAAAAATGTGCTTCCTAATATACTTTTAAGAAACAAATTTGTACTGTTAGTATAGCTTGAATTTAGAGATCTTAAAATATTAATTATCTGGTGTCATTAGCACCTTAGTTGAGTATGTTTTTAAGCTGCACTTTCTTCAATATATTACTTAATATTAAAAGAATACACCTTCCTTTTGAGATCAAAGTGTAAGGGCTAGATCAAATAAAGTGCTGTCAGCAAGCAGCTGCCTATTGATTTGTTAAATCTAGTCCACAGTCAGATTTTAAAGGAAGAAGTATTTTCAGAAATTTTATTCTTAGTTGAATTAATTCTGAATTTGCAACAATATATGCAAAATTGAAATAATGAACAAAATTAGATTGAAACAATTGCTTTAATAACACTTTTTGGGAACACAAATCTTTACTTGAAACCTGTTAGGAAACATAATTTTAGATGCAACAAGTGTTCCCTAGTCTAGACATCTTCTAGAAATATGTAAAATAATCATACTTTCCTTGAGTAATCTACCTCAGAATAAGTAAAAAGAACAAAAAACGAAAGGGATTTGATTTTTTCTTTCTTGTGAACAGTTTGTCAGTGTGATTTATCAAAGACTCAGGAATAGATACATAGTATGATAAATTATGATCTGCTGTGGGAAGTAATTTTGTCCTATGACTTTTCCCTTATTTTGTTACCTGAATGTTTCCCCTCAGATTGTAAACAGATAGTACCATCTTGATATTATGTGTTTGGATTGATTTGGATTATGTTTTTGGGACGTGTTTGGATTGATAGAAACAAAATATGTTGGAAGTTTATGAATATTAAACCAAGCACTTTATTAGCTATTTTCTGATTGCAATTCAGATTGAAAGAACAGAAGTGCTGAGCTACACTTTTTGTTGTTGTGTTTTGTTTTTTGATTTCTCTTTACTGGCAAAGCAAAGCTCTCTCTAACAGAAGTGCGAAGTCTATCTACTTGTTTCAAACATGGCTTTTTTTAGCTATTTTATACTATTACAGACTGATGTTTTATCAGGTATCAGTTCTGGTTTTCTGCTACCTTTTGTATCTGTGTTGGAACATGAGCACTATTTTCCTTGTTTCCAATTTTAAAATTTTCTGCACATTGCCTGTGTTTTGCATTTTTATTGTTGTTGAGTGCAACATGTCTGTTTCCAACATGTAAGGTTCAGTGAAATGCATTTTTCATGGGGAAGGCTGAGCATGAAAGGAAGCAGGAGGAACTGGAGCAGAAGTGCTTTAGAGCCACTTCAGTGGACAAGATGATTCCTACTGTATCAGATGCTTGTGTACCTACAGAAGGAGAACATTCTTTATTCTAAGAGGATAGATAGCTCAGCTGTCTATGAGAGAGTCCAAGCTGAAAAAACTAAGCCCATCTAGATCACCTGGAATTACTGAAATGGAAGAATAGCTGTAGAACCTAAGTAGCTGTAGTCTGCTGAAAGAAGAGAGAAACTTATATCTTTTTACAACAGAAAGACCAAGTGAACTGAATGAGAGAAAAGATTTTTCAGTTTTGATCTTACTATATAAAATACAGTTTTTCTTTCATTTTGTACATGTATGTTTTATGAACCTCTGTAGCTGTGTTGTCTAGTTGGATGTTACAGATAAATGCTTGTAGAAACATTATTTATACCAACTGGATAATGATAAAACCGGTTTTTCCCCCAGGGGCATAACTAAACTGTGGGCAGGGTATGGGAACACGATAACAACAGGCACAGTTCTCTGTGCACCCTTGAAATGGTTCCTGCTCTTTGTTCCAAAGGGCAGGTGCAGCATCAGCATCACTGCATTGGGGCACAGAGAGCTCCAGGTGACTGCTGGTGACACTGAAAGCTCTGTGACAGTGATATTGGGGTGCAGCTTGGAGCCTGGTTACAGGGACTGCCCTAAGCACACGTGTACAAAAGCTGTAAAGCTTATCCTGCAGCCAGAACTGTATTGGTTATAAAAATGTTTAAAAGCTATTTATGGGAATAATACAGATAATATAAAAAGAGTTACATGATTACTAACAAGAAGCTCAGTGTATTCAGATTTACTTTCATTGCATTGCTGTATTTTTTAATTTAATAAAAAAGTATATTTTTTATAAATCTTGATTATTTTTCTGTTGAAATAAAATTCAATGTTCTCACAAAGAATCCCCAAAACTATAGCTACCTAGGATTGGTATTATTGTCAAAACATTTGGTTTTGGTTTGCTTTGTTATACTCTAGTACGATACATTTTTCTACACATAAATATTTATTTTGATAAAAACAATTTCTTGGTTTTAAATATTGAATTTCAGATTTTCTGCTTATCACATCATAACATGTCCTTTTAGTTCAGACACGTTCTGATTGTTTTACATGCATTCTGCTGCTGCTGTCCAGCTCACCTTCCCTGCTATGTAACGTAGCTGTTTCCAGTGATTTTGATACCCTTCCTGCCTGGGCTGTATATATTGAAGGGTCTCTTTATTCTTCAAGTTGTCTAGCAAGCTGAACCTAATTTCTTCTCTGTCAGATGCTTCAAGCATCAATACCAAAAGCTGGTATTGCATGGTTCAATAAAAGTCCTTATACCAAATCACTATGGAAACATCTCAGATGATTTTTTTTTTAAATTTTAAAATAAGGAAACCTCAGGAGCTCTTGCAAACATATTTAGGAGCAGATTTTATTAGTTCCATTTCATGACTAGTTCATTGATTTAATTGGCTTATTTAACCAAGTATGATTCTTTCTGACATAAACACACTTCAGACTATCTGGCTCTATCTCTGGATTCATAGAGCTTAAGAAGGGAATAGTTCATTTGTCTGCTCCTCTACTGTGGATCAAGAAAAACTCCATTCCAGGAATGGAGGTCAACCTCAAAGAGGACTTACTTTTATTTTGCAAGTGGATTTGTATTCTTTTTGAAAATATCATTTTACAAACTGTTATGTTTATGATCCAGTAGATGAGACATATGGTTGGTAACAGGTCATGCCACTGTGAGGTTTATTCTAATAATGCTTGGTAAATTGGAGCCAATAGAAAAGATTTCACCTGTGATTGGGTATTTCTGATGAAAGGTTAATTTAATGTTTTTCTTATGATTCACACTAGGTGGACCAGGAAGTGGTAAAGGGACACAGAGTCTGAAAATAGCAGAACGTTATGGATTTAACTACATATCAGTTGGTGAATTGTTAAGGAAGAAAATCCACAGCACAAGCAGCAATAGAAAATGGAGCCTAATTGCCAAAATAATTACTACTGGAGAACTGGCTCCTCAGGTACAGTGTTTCCTATGTTCATATTTACTTCCAAGGGTTAATACATCTTGTAGTAATGGGCGCCATTAAGAAAAGTTCCTTTATGATTTTAAATAACTAACTTATTTTCTCTGTGAAAGGAAACAACCATCACTGAGATAAAGCAGAGGTTAATGCAGATCCCTGATGAAGAGGGGATAGTGATTGATGGATTTCCCAGAGATGTTGCCCAGGCAATCTCCTTTGAGGACCAAGTAAGAGATTGTTTTTATTCTTAAAATAACTTACACATCTCTACAACAGTTAAGTTTGTTGAAATAATCAGTCAGATTCCAAGAAAAAGCATTGCTTTTGAAATCTTTGCAAGTACATAATTACAGGTTGACAAAAGATTTATGTTATGTTATGCCCTGTTATCTGAAGACAAACTATTTTGTAAAAAGACAATGTGATAATATAACCAAGAATCCAAGCCTTTTGTCTTGTAATGAAAGTCCTCTCAAGATGAAGAAGAAAAACACATGAAATCTAACAGTGAATATTTTCTGTATCTTAGTGAATTAGAAAGTGGAAAAATATTATATTTCCATATCTATTTGTTCAACATAATCTCCATTTAGAGAAACATACTTAAAGCAATGCATGTCTTCACATGCACAGTGCTTTTAGTGTCAAGTTTATTACAGGGCATTGAAAAGATGAATTTAAAAAAGGCTAAAACTACCCATGCTCTGCAAGCTTTTGTAAACCAGAAGGCATGCTTTTTTTAACAAAATAAGGTCATTGTGGTTATTCTAAACTACAATTCCAAGGTTTAGTCAGCTAAAACTGTATTCCTGAGTACTATTGACATGTTGTTTTCTCGTGTGTATTTTAAACTTATCTAAAAATACTTTAATTCAGTGGAAAAACAAACAGCTGATGTCATTTTGTGATCAAGTGCTGCTACCATAACTGTTATGGTCACAAGAAGAGGTTGCACTTTCAGAGCTAAATTCTTAGAGTGCCTACATGCAGAATGTTTCAAAGTCTTTCACAGTTGCTGGTCTACTGCTGCTTCTGTACTTAGAATTCTTAGTGGCATTACCAAGGCAGAAGTAATGAAACAAAGCAGCTAATGAGGCTTTTCATTAATGTGCTTTATAAGGTATTATTCTGGGCAAAATTTAGAAAACTGAATTGAGGAAATTAAAGGAAACAGACAAAATAGTTATTACAGGAAATAGCAGTGACTGCCAGCCCTATCTCTTTATAATTAACAAAAGGAAAGATTGACTATTTTAGAATTTAAACAGCAGAAATGTAGACTTAATGATAATTTCCTTGTGTCTTTTTTTTTTTGTCCAGTGTGATAGTGTTAAGAGTATTTCTTGGTGGCATAATTTTATGTTGATGTTGTTTTTGATGAAAGAATGGGGGATATGAAACTGGAGGAAGTGAGAGGAATTAAGTATCCTAGACAAATTAAGGAAAGGAAAACCAGTTAAATAACATTTGATTATAGTCACAGAGAGTTCCTTCTTTCTCAGTCAATTGGGATTTGTAAGTCAGACTCCTCAAAGCCTGATTCTACCTGAGAGATAAACCACTAAGTCTTTCAAAAAGTCCAGGAGCACCTCATATAGGGACACCTTTCAGTCTTACCTGTTCTAAAAAAGTACAGGAAAGAAGGAATTCCAGGCCTTTTACAGGTGCATAGGCTGTCTGTTCAGACTCCCTCATTTCATCTTTCTTTGCAGTTGACCTGTAATATGAGCATATGTGAGGTCATGGAAATAAATGTACGAAAGCTCTATATATTTCAACATTCAATCCTATAGCAACATCTCCAGTGAGATGTATTCAGTGCTTTATCTTGGATTTATATTTTAAAGAAATAAAATAGACTTGTTTCTTTAAAATTCTCTGTTTAGTAAGCCCTGATGCTTCCTTGGTAGGAAGGTTTTGTGTTAAGGAAGAGGGACTATCAGCAGTTGTGGTACTGCTCATCCTTCAGAGGCTCACAGTCACCCATGGCATGTCAGGTGATTTACATGAAGCATGCAAACATTTCCCAGGCACTCAGAAGTTCCTCAATAGGAAGTGCAATTGAGTTGTGGAGAATTCAGTAATTAACTGTTGTGATAATTTGTCTAGGTCTGCAATTAGAGATAGTAGGGGGTTTTCCACAGCTGAGAAATGTTACAGCTTTCTTTCTAGCACTGTGGAGAAGAATTGTTCTCATTAGCCGAAAGTGACAAAGTGAGAAATAATTAGTTGAAATTTCAGCAAAGAAAGTTTTGATTAACTAGTAAGACAATTTTAATTAGACCCACTAAGCAATGGAACATCCTTTGAAGAAAATGGTGAAATCCCACAAAACGCAAATTGCACCTGTGCCACATTCTTACAAAGACATTTCCTGTAGAACACTGAGATCTGTTGATAAGTAGTTTTGAAGAAGAATTAATTCTTATTGCTATCACTAGCTTTGTCATCAGCAAATACTTATTCCTACATATGGTCCCTTTGAGACCATTATGTCTCAAATGCTTATGTACCTGAAAACAAGAGAAAAGTTTATGTGACACATATGAATTCTTTACCTTTGTTTACACAAACTCCAAGAATATAGGTAGTAATACCAAAAGTGAATTGTGGGGGGTAGCAGAAAAGGAAAAGGACAACTGAGGTGCCTGGTTTCTCTTGAAAGCACATGTAAAATGTAACTCTGCTGTGTTTGCAGTCATCTTTAATGTAACAAATAATTTATGCTAAATTACTTCCTTCAGTCTTATGGCTCATGGAGCTGTTACTAAAACTTGACATTGGGCTTTCATAATCTCTTCCTCTTGTGGAAAAATCAAATGGATACATGTATGCATGAGCTGTAGTTACAGTGTCTGTCCTGCATAACATTCTGTTATAGAAATGCATCATGATAACAACTGCTTGTTAAACTTCACTTGCAATTGCTCTTGGTACTACCAGCACATTTTTATCCCTTTGACTAATCCAGAAGCTGAACTTTTCTCTGGGAATAAAAATGTTATTTTTAGTAAACTAGTCAAAGCAAACCAACTTATGCTAACATTCCCATACATAGGTATAGCTAAAAGATGATGATTTCTTCCTTCTTATGTTGCCAGACTCTCATGTGGACAGTAAGTTCTCAACATGTTGCTAGGCAGAATTGTATTAAAGCACGTTGCATCTCAGTGACTAAAGTGCCTAAAATAAAGCAATGTATCATTTGCAGCACACACAGTATTTCTCTTTCTGTTCAAATCTAGAAATCAGAAGTAACCAACACTGCTTCCATGCAGTAATGTCAGTCTGGAATATGTGCATTAGAAAGCACTTTGCGCATCAGAGGAATTTCATATTTGAATTTAAGCTTTTCTCCCCTTCTTTCCAATTGAATTTTGTTAATAACACTGTTCCTGTCATCCATGTTTTTGGAGCAGCAAAGAAGTTTTTAAGATGGCATTGGTGATGTTTTCAGAGTTTCAGCAGTGCTTCCCAGCCAGCAGCACATTGGCCATTCTGGTCACTTACACCAGCTCCATTTCTGAGTGCTCAGCTACTCATTGCAGCCTTCCTGCAGCCTGGAAGAATTCAGCCATGAGCACTGCAGTATTCTTTGAGTTTATCTCAGTTTTCTTTGAACTTTTTAACCAAGTTGAAGTAAGCCCTGTATTTTTCTCTTTGAGTTTAATAAGTAAATTCCTCTTATTGGAAGTCTGGGATTGTTGCCAAGTCCTGACCCTCTCATTTCTTATTTCCAAAGAGCAGAGTCGATACTGCCAATACTTTTGATAGGGGTACTTTTAATAAAGCTATGAAGTTCCAAGCAGTCACAGTTGTGGGGCAAAAATGAAAACATGAATTTTAATGTCTTAAAACCAAGCAGGACTTCCATTTTATATATTCCTTTTAAATATATGATAATTTCTATATTTTTCTCAGTTTGAACTCCGTCTGCATAGCAGTGCAGATTTAATACTGGTGTATTTAGACTTTCAGTTTGAACCTAGGCATAAAGCTGTCCTAAACCACAAATTTCATAGGTATCCATGATCTCTGCTGAGTGCAAATAGCAGAAAGGTGTTTAGGTTTCAAGGACACACTTGAAAATGCCAAGGAGAAAATGGTTTATTTACCATTAAACTGTCATCTTGAAATTCAGCAAGTCACCTGCAGTGCCAACAAGCTGAACATGTTAAATATCTTCTGTCCTGCAATGCTGCAATAAAATGCCTCTGACTGGTGTATAGAACTCCAATGGCTTGTCAAGAAATTGCAGTTTGACTTTCTGTGTAATCTCTCACATGGTTTTTATCCTTCCCAGGAGAAACAATTAACTGTATTTTAGAGTTAATTTCAATTATTGCTTTAGTTTGTTTTTTTCCACTACTTCCAGACATTCATATGTAACTTCCCTCTTTGTTAGTATCAATAGGGTAATTTCAGATGTAGTTTGCTTAAAATATACTCAATGTAATTTTTGTTAATAGTGAAATAAATGTAGAACAGGTATTAGAACCAATGGATGTTCATAAATGAATGTAATTCAATTGCTTGAAAAAAGAGGAAAACTATTTTTGCAGAAATTATTAAAAAATATATGTTTTGTCGTATATGCCTAGGTGACAAGACTATATTTGAGTAAAATCTTAATTTAAATAATAAACAGAGACAATAAATTTTATCCAATTCTTTGTTTAAAATGCTCTTAGGAATGTTCATAAATGCATATACCTCCAGTGAATAACTGCTCATCTTGGCTGTAATCTGAGTTAATTTTTAAGTCTCAGGTATGTTCTTCAGGAAAATCATTACGAGAATAAGTATGATAAAGTGGAACCAACTGTGGCCCAATATAGGATGGTGAGAAATGCTTGGGGACTCTCAGAGGCTGAGGAGAGCAGTCCTGTTCCTCCAAGGCTGACACTTAGACCTCCAGGCAGAAGCGATGCCTGCAGTGCCCTCCAGGTTTGACACAGCTGTGTGTGGCAGCTGCCTGAGGGTCTGACTGCCAAGCTCCAGCTGTGCAAAGAGCTTCTCACAAAAAACCTGCTGTTCCTGGCCAAGAGTGTGGCCTCCAGAGCAACCAGGGAGGTGGATGCAACCTTCTTGAGAAGCTTCTTAAGGGGAAAGGACCTGTTTCTTGCAATAGTTTTTTGTTCCTGTAAAGATATTTTTTCTGTATCGTGGCAAATGTGTCTTCTTTATTCCTTCTCCCCCTAAACTTCTATCTGCCTTCTCCCTGATCTGTACTTCACTGATCCAGGTTCAATCCTCTACTGAGTATGTACCCAGGGATCTGTGTGAGGAGTGGGAGGACTGCCACATGAGCAGTCTGCTTTGCTGTGGTGCCTTTGTTCACTGGCTTTTCCCTGTGAATCTTACATTGCTCTCTGTAGCCAAGCTGACCAGGAGGCCTGTGCAATGGTCTTACCATTCTCCTCTTCTCCCCTGGACGCTGGAGCACTCTCCAGAGAAAGACAAGCAGTGGTTCAGTTTGCTGCTGGGTAAGCAACCCTAGGCCTTGGTTTTCCAGATTTTCAGAGCAAGGACTCTTCTCTGCTAGTCAGAGGGGACAAAGGAGAGCTCATCCATTGTTGTCCTCAGGACAGGACCTATGCTCTGAGTTCAGAGTGGATTGAGGTGCCTGCTGAGCAGTTCTGAAGCAGAAGTCTGTTTCAGAGTCCTTTCTTACTATCACTAGCATTTGTGTTAACAGATAGGGATTTTTTATTAGTTAGCTGCCTGACACAGGTGGAAAGCTGAATCACTTGTTCCCAAAGACACCAATCTGCCTAATTACATACTCTAGGCAATTTGCTGGAAATTTATTTTCTGGGCAGTATGAATATGGTTCAAAAGAAGCTACCAGAAAGAGATTCTATCAGCAGGATTCATTATTTGACAACATGATTCATGATTTTGCATTTCTAAACCAAGAAAAAACTATGCAAACGGTCTAATAACCCAGCAAAGATGGAGCTATAAAAAGCAAATAAGTAATTACAAGGGAGAGCACACATACAAAGGACATAAACCAGCTTGCTAGTAACCTTTACCAACAAGAATAAAATGCACTGTTAAATTAATGGCAATTGTTCATGAGTTGTCAGTTTTCTCAGGAGTATCTAGTAGAACATACCAGGAATTAAGAAACAGAGCATTTTCATCTTTTGCCTAACAAGGAATAATGAGAGAGAGTGTAATCATCTAATTTCTAGCAAACAACCACACTATTCTCACTAACAAGAGGAGATGTAGAAAATATCCCCAGAGAAAAGAGAGCATCTTTCCACTTATACTGCTTAATGTCAATAGCACCATCAACTTGCATAGAATTACTCTCAATTTACTCCTGGTTCCAGTTTAGGAAGGAGATTCAGACTCACAGAGAGTAGGATTTACTTACTAGTAAATATGATTCTAAAAAATGAGAGGATGTACCCACCAGTTTTATTCTGAGTTGATGCCATATGCTCTTCTTCTCATTTAAAATGAATAACCAGAAACCTGTCTGTTCCCATAGGCAAAGATTCTCCCTTCAGCTGAGTTCCAGTTAGTAAGTAGTCAAATTCCCTCCCCTGAGCCCCACAGTGCTACCTCACATGCATTGCTGGACATGAATAAAACCTTGAGAGCAGGATGTGTATACTGGGGAAATCATCATGAAGGAACCCAGCTCTTCTGTCTGTCTTGGTTCTGTATAACTTTTCAACGAGCTGAGTCTCAGAACAAAACTTATTCCCTAGCCCTAACATTCAAAAACAGTTGTGAGTTTGAAAAATGGGTTTATTTTCAAGTGAATCACAAAACTCCTTCTCTTTTGTCAGAAAAAAAGCAATTTATACTCGTATTTATATAGAAGAATAGATATGTTTCTAGAGAAGTAATCCCAGATGTCCATATATTCACTCTACTCTGTTACATTGCAGCTAGAAGTATTTATAAGCATGTCTTGCAGGCAGATACAGTTGAGGTAAGTGGGAGCAAAATGGTTCATGAAAACAGGAGTGAAATATCAATAGCATTTCAAGGGTGTATCCTGAATGTTGTAAATGCATGTAGGAGAAATAATAATATTAAGTGCTATTAGGTCTGTATGCCTGTGCATACAGGACAAATGTTACCCTTTTGTGCATCTTGTGTTTCTTACATGGTCTTCAGCTACTTCCTGATGATAAAGATGCATATTCTGCAGGTAAAAGTTGAATTCGTAGAGACATCTTGTAATCAGGTTCTATTTTGACTTCCTACCTCAAATATGATTGAATTACTTTTTTTTACACTTCAAAAAATCTTTTTGATAATGCTTCATTTGAAACTAGGTTTCTTGATCTGCGAATTTTAAAGCATTGTTTTCATTGACATTTTATTTCTGTGAGTGAAGTGTATTTCAGATTAAAAAACACAGTGTCAGAAAAAAAGTAATATTAGTACCTGTGATAGTGTCTTTTGTATTATTGCTGTTGTAAAAAAATAGAGAACAACAGTACTCAAATTCTGTAGAAAACTTTCCATTTTCAAAAGCAAAAGGAGATAATTAAACCTAATTAATGATTGTCCAAGTCATACCTTGTTATTATCCTCATCGTACAATTAGAAAAAAAAAGAAAGAAATTAATCCCACTGTGCCCAGGGTGTGTTTTCCTGTTTTCTTAACCAGTAAGTGACTTCTGCAGCCAGTGCAGTTTGTGGGAACTAAAAGCAGCCGAGAACTTGCGCACCTGATGGAGCCAAGGTGGCACTGGGATCCTTCCCTTCCTGTGGGAAGTTTCTTTAGAGAACTGAGATTGATTGTGGTGAGCTGCACTCTCATGTTTGTGTGAGACAGAAGGAGACCCTTCAGGGCTGATAATTTCATGAGTGGTCTCTATCTTAGGTACTCTCTGTAAGATTTGATGCTGTATGTGAAGTCTTGTGGTGCACAAAAGCTCCAGTCCTGCATTTGGGGAGGTCTGGTGTCACTTCACAGCCTGAGTGGTTGCTGTCCTGAAGTGCTGAGCACTGAAAATGAGGCCAGCCAAGGCTTGGAACATCTGAAGATTTCTTACCATCTCCCTGCAACTATTATTAGGATACACAGAAATGGAAGTACTGAATAAAACTACTCGCTTGTATAAACTCCTTTTGTCCTCCACTTCACTAGATCTCTGATTGCCAGTTGTAATTTCTGAATCCCTGTGTAATGTATGTTAGGAAGCTTCAATCAGCTGGATATCCACACAGGGACTTGAGATGCCTCTGTGCTCAGTCTGCTGCAAGGTACATCAGCCATTCCCTTTCATCAGACAGTGTTCCGTGACTAACAGGCTTTGAAATCTGTAGCGTTTTCTTTCAGAACCTATCTGTGTCATAATTTGGGGTTTTTTAGTACTGTATGCTTTTTGAATTTCCAAATTCCTCATTATTTTTCTATTAGTTGTGAAACAACCTTCATTTAACCAAGCTACTTTTAATAATGTACGTATTGCGTGAAAGTCTTACACAGAAACTTACTTTCATAGTGATTCATATGAATAATTATGTGCCTTAAAGCTATTCTGTGGTAGTAAAATTAAAGCTATTCTGTGGTAGTAAAATTAAAAAAATTAATTACTTTCATAATTAATTCATTCCATGAACAGACTAACTCTGTTTACAATAGTCTGAGAAAGGAAGGGAAAATTACTCTGGTTTTGTTGACGTTGAGGTACATATGATAGAAGTAGGAAAGAGCTTCTTTCCCACTGGAAATTATGTTAAAAAAACAGGTTATAAGGTTAATTGTTTCAAAATCTAATAGATACTCATAAATAATTACCAGAACTATTATCTTTGTAGTTTGTGTGCTCATGTCTCCAATCATCTACAATGTGTGTAAAAAATAATTTGATTTTCATTTAAATCCTATTTAATTTTCTGTAATGATGAAGAGACCACCATCTTTCTTGCTAGTGCTGATTTTCAGACTGTCCTTTACTGTTTGAATATGGCTCTGCTTTTTCACCACTTTCAGCTTCCTCATATCCATATGCTACTCTGTCAGCAGCCTCGTTTGTAAGGGCTAATGACCACCACCTCAGGCTGGAGAAGTTGCACTGGCCTCTTTTGACTTCCTAAGAACCTTTTTGTACTCAGCCTGACAGTAAAAAAGGCCTGACCATACTTCATGTTGTATTCTCTCAAGTGACAGAAACATAGCTTAGAAGGGATTTTGTTTTTTACACTTAGTTACTAATTTTCCAGATTGTCCACATAGGAACTTTTGACTGTTCAGGCTAGAAATATGGTTGTCTTGATGCAATTTAACATCCTTGGGTAGAGAGACCTAGACAGAGAGAGCATTCAGAATATTAATTGGTTTGTTCTGGCCCTCAGTAACAATATCACAACTATATAATTTACATAAAGATATGAATCAGTTACTATTTACACCATAGTCGTTAGAATACATGTAGATGGTTTTGTGATACTGGTGTACAGCTCAAATTTGACTTTCAAATTTGCATTGCATCAAGCTGAACAAAGACAAAATTATTCTGCAGATAGAAAACATAATGAGAAAAATGTCTGTTTAACAGTCTTGAACATCCAAAATTGTTTGCATTGTAACTAGATTATGTCATTTCTAGAATAGGAAGCCACTGGTTTTTTAGTTAAAATTAAAGTATGAACTTTTTTGTTCAGGTAAGTAAAAACAGGATAAATGACTTTGTGCTTGTATGTGAGAAAAAATAAATCTTTTCTAATCTGTAATCAGATAAAAACTTGAACTGTTTGTTTTCATCTTAAATGCTGCTTACAGAGAATTCTAATATGTTTTAAAAGACAGCACTAAGCTAGTGAAAACTTTAGGGAGAGGTAGATGTCTTTGCAGCAACCAGATGGAGGAAAGAAAAAAAATCAGATGTTATGAATTAAGTTTATATACATTTATAGCCACGTTGTAAAGATGCTGCAAATTCAGATGTCTGAGTGACTTTCGGGTGAGAGGAAACAGTCTCAGGTTACACCAGGGAAGGCTCAGATTGAATATTAGGAAAAATTGCTTTATGCAAGGGATTGTCAAGCATTGGAACAGGGAAATGATTGAGTCACCATCCTTGGAAGTATTTAACAGATGTGTGGAGATTTCTGAGGATCAGTAGAGGTTTCTGTTTTTTCACCATAGGTACTAAGTAGCCGTGACCTCCAAATATTGCCTGTGAACACTTAGCTGTATCCCTAAGAAAGTGGGTCTGTCACTGCTTTCCCTACATCAAGTACCAGAGATATCTCTTCTTTAAATGTTTGATAGCATCTTATAAATAAGATTTAACTAGGAAAGAGCTAGAGTTCAAAAATTTTTCTTTATTTCATTGCTACAAGGCTTTACTTCCTGAACCACAGTGCAGGGTTGGGTGTGACACATACCAGTGCTCACCACACAGACTGAAAAGGATAGGGGAAATTAAAACCCTTCTGGCTGTCCCACCCAACCTCTTGAAAAGTGCACTGAAGCTTTAGAGAGATTTAGAGAAATAGATAAAGTGTTATAAGAAACTGTGGCTCTTGGAACAGGTCTGTTTTCACCTGGTCCTTACCATCAGTTACCTTCACAGGGCTGCTGGATTTTAAATACCACCTTACTTAAAGAGTTTCCAGATGGAAACCATGCATCCATTTTCCTGCAGAGTATGAGACATTTCTATTTTGCTCTTTCAAAAAAAATTTAGGTAGGAGAGACTTCTGGTAATGCAAATGATGAACATAGCCTAAAGAAGGTTTTTGCAGTGAAGTAAAATTTTTTCATTAAACTTTTTCCTTACATATCAGGTGAAACAAGTTGACTAACTTCCACGTAAGATCAACAAGCCCCTCCTTAAACCTACAAACTTTCTGTAAAAAAACCAACAGAAAATTAATGACTACATCAAGTTCCAACTTACGCAAATGTAACATATCTGAGCCTCAGATAATAATGGAATTGCTGAGTCCTGTAGTGCTGAATAATCAACTTAATCAGACTTCTTGAATTACTCTTTCCACAGATCTGTACCCCAGATTTGGTGGTGTTTCTGGCATGTTCCAGTCAAAGGCTGAAGGAAAGGTTACTGAAGCGCGCGGAGCAGCAAGGGAGGCCTGATGATAACCTGAAAGCCACTCAAAGAAGACTAATGAATTTCAAGCAGAATGCAATCCCACTGGTTAAATATTTCCAGGAAAAAGGGCTGATTATCACAGTAAGTCCTTTAGTGTATGTCTCTGAAACCTTAATTGTTGTGGCTGTACTTGGTTTCTGGTAGCTTTTGCTTTAAGACAGGCTAGACGAATCTAATTCAGTTTTAAGTTAATAGCATGCCTGCTAAAGTAATTAATGAAGACAACTAATTCATTGAGCAGTTGACAGCAGTTGAATTATTGGCATGTTCTAAGTTACAGACTGTGTCTGGTTGTAATAAAACACAGAACTTGGTACCACATGTGGCATGGGAGTGCAGATGGTCTGCTTCTTTTCCTTTGGTACCTTAAGTAGTTCACATTGGTATGTGCTCCTCACAGCAAATGTGACTAATTCTCTGTGCTGGTCAGACTCATGACAGGTTAAAGCATCCTTAATTGCAAAGTCATCAATTAATATTAATAGCCTTAATTATGTACTTCAGCATCTTTCTGAATTTAAAGATGAAAATTCCAGGAAATTATTACATTAGCTTCTCCAGAGAGATTGTGCTCTGGGTTAAGCATTTTGATTGACTTGATTTTCAAGGATGAGAGAACTAAGATTCTTGCAAGTTTTTTTTTTATTGTTGAGGAAGTCTGTATTTTATAGTGATGCTCCTACAGCCTTTACAAGTGCTCTTATGGAATATGTTTCTAGCTCTTCAGGAAATATGTGCCTTTGTGCATAAAGCGTGTGGGGCATCTGGATAGAATTGCATTTCTGTGATGGGACCTGAAAAACAGAAGATTTTGTTCTTATGGAGGTTTCATCTACTTTTTAACTCTGTTTCTTGAGAGTCCTGACGATAATTTAAATTGCAGTGTTCACCTTAGATATCCTCTTTTCTTTTTGAAGAAAGCAGGTGTTTATGATGGGTATGGAAGTGACAGCATGGAATATAAAGATTAAATTACTACAGCACAAAGGAAACAGCATATACAGAAAATATTGCACTTATTCATGCTATTTCCCTAGAGAAGGAGGAAGAAAGAAAAAATAGCATTCATCCTGTTGCTAATAATGCTGAACCTGGGAAGACACTGAAATACTATGCAGATAAGAGCAGTATAAGAACTAGAACAGCATAAAATAGAATTACAGTAGCCTGATTCCCAGAGGAGTGAATCCTTGAGGCAAGGTCAGACAAGGTCAACACTGACTAGAAGGAAATAAAAAGATTTACATTTTTCTTAAATCCCTACCTGCACCTTATCACTGCTATTTAAAGCTGTAAATCTCAGACACTTCTAGCCAGCATCACAATTCTACTCAGGGGAGAGAAGCAGGACCATTTGTCTTACGGAGTGTTATAATTTTAGAATCACGGCTCATATTTTATACATCTACTTAATAAATATGTTGTTCTTCATCAATAACAGACCAAAAAAGAAAAGAAGAATTCACTGAAATATCACTAAATATTATTAATAAGTAGGCTTTATATATATATAATTATAATTTACTGTTAGACACTTTATGAGCAAGAAATAAAAATCTAAATTCCCAAAGAAGATTCATTTTCATGCTCCAACAGTTATTTCATACTGCTTTTAAACATACTTTATTTAATAGAATTGAGAGCCACATTCTTCATTTCAGCTCTTACTGGTTAGGTTCCTCCAGTGTAAGGGTTCCCCTTCATTTTTTTTCACATGATCTGTGATAATTTGCTACAGTACCCAGGTTGTACCTGCTTGGTGCTCTGTATGCCTTATGTTCTCAGTCTCTGCCTGGTGTACCTGCTCTCACAGTCTGATCCTGATTTCCATTTTTAAGGAAAGAGGTGAGGCTCCCACCTACAATACTTCTAAGTAATAGGGAAATACAACTCTGTTCTTTCTGAAAAACTCCCTCTTTGGAATAATGATATGTAAAGTTCATTATAATTAACAGAAGTAAATATGTGATATTTTCAGGAACACACAGTCTGTGTTTAAAATTCATTTTAACAATCTGTCAGTAGACTAACAAATCAGAACCTGACTTAACTCAAATTTAAATTCAGAATTTACCAAGACTATAACAACACAATATTGGACAGGGAGTATGTAAATAGATGCATATGCTGCCATTTACTGTTTCAGGAACTTTTAACAAATGTTAGAACATTATGTATTGTTTACCTAGAAAATAACTGTACACAAATTACCTGGTGGTGATGCGGAGATATTAGTTTGATTAAGTTGTAAGAGGGAGAGCATGTAGGCACATAGGTGACCTCAAGTTCTCTAATGTTCAGCAGAGAACTTTAGTTCTGGACACAGATTTCCAAATCTCCAATTTGTGTGGACTGTGTACCTGCTCTCACAGTCTGATCCTGATTATAGATAATGGTGTCGTTCTTGGAGAGGAGATCACTGGGTTGCAAAAATTTTTTGGCCAACAGTTATTAAATCTGCTCTCAGAGAGCTTAGCTGCTCTTTGTAGAACATATCTCTTGGTCTAGACAAAAAAAAGTTTACAGAGCTCATTTTTGTAGCAGTAGAAGTTTCTCTGACTAGAGGCAGGATTTGGTCCAGTCTGCCTTATTGACAGTGAATCTACTTAATCTTAGAGCTGCAATGTCAGCCTTGATACATTAATAAGTCTGTGTGCATTTAAGGGGAAAAAAATAAAAGGCTGGCTGTAGTGAGACAAAAATACTAAACATTAAAGAAGACTTTGGCCCTTATTTAAACAGCCAGAACAAGATAGCATCCCATGGCATCCAGGAAATGTGGATTTCTCTGATATCTTCATTGTTCCACTTGTCCTTTTAGGGAATTTACCATGCTTATGAAAACATTAAAATGACATTCAGATTAGTCAGAGAAGTAAAGAGAACCCAGAAAAAGTAGCTGAAGCTGGAAATGGATTCTGAGCACAAATTTAGAAGTTAAACAGTTGCGGGTGAGGGAAGTAGCTGTCTGCCCTCATAAGCATCAAACAAGCCTAATGGCTGTCAACTGTCACAGAAAAATTCCCCATGGAACTGTGTTATATAAATTGTTTCTCTTGTTTTGGTTAAAAAAAGAGTTTTACTATAGAACTTGCACACTGACATGAACTTTATCTAAAGGCTGTGACTTATCAAAATGCTGCTGAAGATACAGTTAATTTCTAAAGTTTCTCTCTTATCATACAGCTGCTCAACTTGAGGTGCTTGTTTGGGTTTTTTATTTGTTTGCTTCTGAATGCTGAAAGACTTGCACTTACTCATTCTTCATTTAATTTTAAGCCTATCCCTAGAGAAATGTGGATCCTGCAGTGCTTTAAGCAGCTCCCAAGGTCTATTCAAATCTCACTGATAGCAAACTCTTCTGAAAGGCTTCATAGGAACTCTCACCCTGCTTTCCAGGTTCTAATGGCAGCCTCTGCCAGGCATGTCTCCCAGACCAGAATCCAGCTCAGAGAATCTTCTCCTCAGTGGAGGAACATGCATCTGGTTTGGCAGAGCACAGGACAAGTAGATGCTTTGTTTTCTCGGTGCCAATATTTGCGTGCATCCATTCAGTTTTTGCATTAAACAATCGTTAAAAAGAGAATTTTAAAAATCCCACTCCTCCTTCCCTGAAGTGCTGCTAGGAATAGGGACTGTTAGCCACCACGTCCCCCGTGTGCTCTCACCTCCCTGCTGCAGGCTCAGAATCTCATTTATGCGCCATCTGACGCCTGGATCTTGCGTCCTCGGCTGCAAAGTGATACAGACTTGGCAGGAATGGTTTCCCTCAAATGTAGCCTCATTGGTATGTGAGCATGGCCTTTCTCCTCACAGGTCACAGGTGGGCGTTTCAACCTGCTTTATTTTCTAGGGGATACTGAACTGAGATTTCCTATTAATTGGCCCAATGCCAACAAAATATTTTCAGAAGCCTCTCACTAGTTTTAAAAATACAACAGCCATAAGCACAGTCTTTAGGAATATTTTCAATGTGTTTTTAACCTAATACATAGGCTCTTCAGAGTACTTCTGGCTTCTTGGGCATGACCAAGTGGACATGCAAAGAGGAGCCCAGACAGTTTGGAGTGTCTGGAGCAAACCTTCAATGTTTTAGAACCTTTTCAAATCAAACAAGGAATGTAGGCAGCTGTTTGTGGGAACCTTGAGACCAGAGGTTTTGCTTGAGATTCAGGAGTCTCCCTCTGTTGTACTGTATGGTAAATCTTTATCTAGCTCCATGAATGCATATGGTTATATAATAATTTTTAAATTTATGTAGAGGGAAAATTAGAGGTGGGATGGAAAATAAGGACTATCACATATTCATTTTTTGGTGATTCAAAGCAGTGAAAGGTAAGCTGAAGCCTAAAACAACTACCCAGAGCTTTGCAGTCACAGAAAATCACTGAAAATTAAGGTTTTCTGTGTCTCTTCTATATTTGACAGCCCTTCTGCAGAAAAATTGGGCTAAGAGCAAGAGCCTGAGCTGTTTCCTGTAAAACTGCTGAACTAGAGATCAAGTTTCCCATGTTCTAATCACTGCTAGGTTTTACACTGCATCTCAACCCTATGTATGTGTTACTGTTTTGTCAGATTTTGAAAAACATACAAAGAAGGTCCATAAATGAATTTTATCTAGAAATGAGTGTAAACAAACTGTTTGTAAATATATGCACATTTTATATGGGAATGATAGATGAGTAATTTGTGCATATATAGAAGTATGTGCACCATAAACGCTTGCAAGTTTCAAAATATTTTCAGTCTCCCATTTTATGCTTTATGTCAACAAGTATATCAGACATACCAATGTCTGCCAGAGAATGACCAAGGATGGAAACTTGCCATCTGTGTACATAGAAGCATGCAGAGAAACCTTGAGGGTAGAAATTCTTTGCTGAGGTGAATAGTATCAGTGCAATACCATGTTCTTGTCTAACTTTGGAAGTATGATAATTTAAACAGCAACCAGCTTTTTGAAACCTGCCCTGCCTTTTGTACACCCAGTGACTTGAATGAAGCAGATGACTTTGAAAAAAAAAAGAAACAAACTTTGACCAGTCTGGCTATGGAATTAAACAGTGATGAGTGCATGGGCCAAGCTGATTTAGGAACTCCATAAGAGAGAGGGAATGTTGGCTTTGACAGCCATACTATCCCAGATTTTATCCATTTCTGGCACTGTGAAAGCTGATACATGCTTAAAATTACCAGACCGTTTTTTTACAGATCTGAAACTAAAACTGAGATAAGTAATTAAGCCAAGTTATCACGCAGAGGAATGAACTGTAGGAGCTGTTTAAAATAACATGTCCTAAATATTCTTCAAGTTATTTTAAACAGTTCATCTTAAGGTAATTAAGCTGTGTCCTTTGGGTGAATAGCAGCTTCTAATTTCGTTCTTGTAGTTAAAATGATGCTTAAAGAAGATTAATTTTTCTTATTTAGATGAGATATATCAAGAAACTAGATTGGAAAAAATATCTCTTCTCTGAGAAGACCTTTTGTATTGAATCAGGAATATTTATCATGCATAAGCAAATTTTCCTATCCTGAACCACAGCTGATTTTGTGAACATCCAGCTGAAAATCCCAAGCTGCATTTCAGCCCTGCATTGCTGTAATCAATAAAAAAACCAATTTCTTACCCGAAGTTCCATTAGTGATTTCCAGCTCTAATTGCCACCAGTGGATCTTTCCACCAGTGAAAAATTCATCGTCAGTGACTTCATGATTTTATGACAAAACCACTCTGTTGCCATTTGGTGGAGAAAATTTGCATATTCACTCATGAATGTTGCTACTTCAGTAGAATCAAGACAGTCTTTCAGCTCTCATACTCACAGTCCTATAAAAATGTTACTACATCTGATAGCTTGTGCTCCACAATCCCAGTGTTTAACATCCTTATTTTCTGAATCTATCATTGCTTATAGCATCTAAGTTCCTGTCATTAGCTGTTGTTAGCTGTTTCTATTTCCTTATGCAAGTGGCAGCTGAACGTTTTTTCTGCCATAGTACTCTCAGCTTTGTTTCAAAGGGCAAAATGAGACTGAGTGAACTGGCCTCTGGTAATCCAATCTAGTACCATTCTGGGATTATTTGAGCATTTGCTCCTGTTCCTGCTTTCCTCTAGATGTACCCTGAAAGAGAGGGGAGACCTAAAATGTTCTTATTGTTTAATGCGTCACAAAGATACATGCATTCAGATTTGTGAATGCTCAGGTATTGTAATGATGGAAGCCATTGTAGTGTCAGCAGAAAGTCTGATGCTCTTGACATTATGGGCCTGCTCCTGTAATCTGGAGTTTTATTTAGCTTTATCAGGTTAGCTGCAGCTACAGCGTTAGTGGAGAACTGAGAAAGCTGCAAAGTTACTCATCCATTGTGTGACTCAGGGTACACACTGCACTGAAGTGAGAACTACAGCCCTCCCCTAGGGCATTTTCCCCATTGCAACATTTCCTTTTGAGCATTTCTGATCGCTGTTGGGAGGACTTTTTATTTTTTCTAATGCAGTTAAAGAATATCTACCGAGCAGTGCTTTGAAGAACTGTGTGAAGTGCTTCCTAGTTAGGAAAACACCACTATTGTATCAACTCAGCATTTCACTGAAGTAATATATCCTTGCTCCTTACATTCACTGATAGTTACACATCAGAAAACAACTAACATGGCTATTTTGTGTTTCTATTAACTGTGGTACATCATTTAGTGTTAGCACAAACATCTTTGCACAGCATCACTTTTTACCATGTAGACATAACCTAAAATCCTTGGCAGAGACTCTCTTGTGAATCCTGTGTGGTTTGTCTTTGCTATATTTGCTTCTGTATCCTTCAGCTCAGTTATCATCTTTCTTACTTCCAGGGTTAACACTGGAATGTATCTGTCCATCTTACATAATACTGCAGTTTGTTTCATTAATGGCCAGTGAATACAACTATGTGTTTACTTTGTTGTCACCATATCACATTCTGCAATTCAGTAATCTACTTAAATAATACATCAGGAAAGAAGCCTCACAAGAATAACTATAACACTGAAGTCAAAATTATTGTCATTTTCTGTGAAGGAAGAGCTGCTGTCCCCATTCTCATCTGTTCATCTCTTTTTGTGCCAACAGTCAATCAAACCAGTCACAGTAAAAGAAATGAAGAATTAATGCACAAAATGTGACATCTTTTCACCGTAACTTGCTACGATCAGTTATTTATATCTAGGATTGTTCATAAATATGCTACTCCTTGATCAGTTTTGCTAAAAAAAATTGCTGAAACTACATTGTTTTTAGGCAAATCTTAACATTTCTTCAATACGTAGTCCACCAAATTTTTCCTCCTGTCTTTAATCAGAATGTCAAGTTGAAGCTCCACATTCATGTTTTCAATATCAGTATTTCAAAATTCTTTGCTCTGTATAGCATGCCAGGTCTCATCTTTTCTTGTATTATACCATCCACTGTATTTTGGTAACACTATAGTTTTTCTAATGCCAAGGTCATCTCTCTCTCTTACCACTGCAAGATGCCAATTAGGCAATTTGAAAATATACCTTCCTAGTTCCCTGCCATGTCCTACCTTATGGGCTTTTTTGGGTCTGCTTTGCTGAAAAGAACAGACTTCTCTGTAAATGCAGAGTCCTTACTAAAAGGGAACCTAGAATGTGGGCAATACAGCTCTTAGTCAGGTTTCTTATTAAATGTATTGGTCCCTAAGACATTGGGAAAAAAATATCCAGCAATCCT
This sequence comes from Setophaga petechia, assembly GCA_024362935.1. Classification (NCBI taxonomy): domain Eukaryota; kingdom Metazoa; phylum Chordata; class Aves; order Passeriformes; family Parulidae; genus Setophaga; species Setophaga petechia. The sequence continues at coordinate 12,244,154 of JANCRA010000006.1, forward strand.
CTTTGTGTCTGCACCTTACTGCAAGAATTTCACCATATAGATTCTACTTAATACAGATTCACATCACCCCAAGGCAGGTAATTTCTGTTTCTTTTGCAAGAACATTCTCTTTGCTCTCTGTCAGGCTCTATGTTGCCTCAGTCTGCTGTAATGGCCATTACAGGTTTTGTGGATACTTTAGCTTTCATCTCTGACCCTGTTCATGGGGTGCAAGACACAAATGAGCTCAGTTCCAGTACTGTGAACAGAGGGTTTTCTTCATTTATGCATTTCATGTTCCCTCATATCTCTTGATCTTTAGAAAGAGGGTCAGGAGCCATGTGAATTCTGAAATGAGCTTGGTTTTAAGGACTACTCATTATATCCTTGAACTACAGCCAGGAGATCACTCCTCAGAAAAATCAGTAAATTTAGTAGATTAAGTGTAATAGAGAATAAGTCGAAAAAAAATTGGGTATTCTCTCATGGGTTAGGTCAGCACTTGGCAACAGAAATCGTGTCAGTGTTTCTTGGAAAGATGCCTCTGCTGAAACCCTGAGCTTAACAACCACTCATGTTAGTGGGAACTTTTGAAAGAATTTATTTCATAGTTTTTTGTTAAGGCTGCACAACCGTTTGTTATAACCCCAATCTGATAACATACCTTGTAAATATTAATTATTCTTTAGGGTTAAAGTTGATCATTTTACATTGAAAAAATTTGAAACAAAACTGCAAGATTCCCTTTTCCTCCATGAATTACACAAGCATGGGGACCTTTGCCAATTGGTTTAAAAAAATGCCTTGGAAAAAGATTGACTAGAAGATAACTGATATTTGCCATATGAAACAAGGCCTAAATCTAACCTTTTTTAAGTACATGATTTGGCTTGAGGATGAAAAAGGACAAATAAAAAATTCTTAAGCAGGAATAGAAGCTTGTGAGAGCTCCTTCACTGGAGTATGGATGAGAACAAGCACGTAGAGAGTGTCTCAGGCTTCTCCAGTGACTCTTTCTGTGAGTACAGGAGCTGTGCTGCCCTGAGAGGAGGGTGTGCAGGGAACCTCCTGGAAATTACATCCAGGGAAGTACCAAGGGTCTCATTACACGAGGCAGAAGAGTGTTGAGCTAAATTAGCTGGTATGCAACAGCCAGTGCTTGCAGAGCCAGCAGCTAATGGGCTCTCTGCAGACTCCTGATTCCCAGTCTGCAGGGAGGAGGAGGCCAGCAACCTCCTCAGATCCACTGAAGGGCTCTTAAAGAAATGGGGGCTATTCTGATCAGTGGAGAAGGGTCTGCAAAATCTTTTGTTTTATGAAGTATTTGTATTTAGTCAGTTCCCCATGTCCTGTAGCATAATTTCAATAGAGAGTAACCTTTACAAATAATTAGGATCTGCCTCCAAATTATTTTTCTTCTTATTTTAGCAGAGACTACTCTCAACATTAATAGAATCAAATAAGAGATGACAGTTCTCTGGAAGTTTGACACTGACTTCCAAAAGCTTCTGGGAACTAGAACACAATCGTAGAAACTATAGGAAATTTTTTTTCCTTTGTAGCAACAATGGCTGTATAAAACATAGTCATTGTTTGAATTACAGTTTCAGAAAACTGATTTTAAAAACTAGCATATCTGAACTGTCTTGAAAACTCTGTAAATCTTGTTGTTGATTCTATAAATTATCACAAGTCCACTTTTAGATGGAATGAGTATTGATACTTCCTCCTTAACATTTATCATGCCTATTGGAGAGGACAATGACCCTTAGGGTGAAAAAAAAAATTACCTTTGATATAATACTCTCAAAGAGTTACAAGAACTAGTAAGATTTAGGATATGCAAAAGGAGATAATTGGAATTGTATTACTGATTACTAATTAAAAGATTTTCGGTGGGAACCCATTTAAATATTTTTTTGTTAAAACATATTTTTACTGTCAAATTATCCAAGTAATTTTATTCAAAATTAAAGCAGAAAAATTATAGAAAGAGAAAGGAACATTTGAAATATTTAGTTTTCTATCTCCCTACAGCTTAAACTACGTGGGAGAATAGGTACATAAAATCCCCCCAATCCCTTTCATATGCAAAAAAAATGGGATGTATTCACACTGTCTTTTTTTCCACTTTAAGTAGTTTCACTGCAAAAGTAAACAAGCCTTCAATTTCTTTAATGTGTTCTTTTTAATTAGAATTCTAAACAGAAAAAAAGTGCAGTGGAAGATATGTTTAAGTCTTCATAAATGAAGGCCTAAAGATATCCAAGTAATCAAAACTAAACATCAAAAATCTTAATCATAAACTTGTTCTATCCCTACAAATTTTAGAACTTCTTACATTTACTGATGATGTTAACACAAAAGACTAAGTTCCTGTTTTTCAAGGTCTGTAAGTGCCATGGTCCAGAGCCTATGCCCTTCACTCTGGATCACATGAACGGTTTTAATCATATTTTTATCAGTAGTCAAATTTTAATAATAAGGGAAACATAAATCACACATTCGTTATCTTAGGGTAAATTAAAAACAACATATGGTTGCTAAATTTTCTAAATAGCTACTATTTCTAGTCACTGTTTGAGTCCCAGTCACTACTACAACCCTGGGGAAGGCTGGCAGAGGCAGACCTTCTGTGTACTTTGAGCTGGTTTGTATTACAAAGACAAACACTTTGAATGCGTTTCATTTTGTAATTTGTTGTCCATGTTTTGCTGGAGTCCCAGCAGAAATTAATGCTGCTATGTAGCTGCAAGATTGAACTTATTCTGAGAAAGTAATCAAGGGATGAAACAGCCAGAACCACCCATACTAGCACAAGGCAACAAATGGAAAGGTGGAAGCTTCACAGACACTTCCTTTACCAGGTCACATTGAAAACAAACAAACAACCTCAGTGTGAGGAGGAGTCTCACCCAACAGGAAACCACAGCACTGGTGAGGGAGCTGCCCTGATGGAGAGCAGTAGCCAAGACTATTTTTATACAGATAAAACCCCCAATTATAAAATAATTACTGTTCAGTAAATGTAAACTGGTGGATTCTGGTTTCAAAAGCTCTAATTTTCTGCATATATTGAAGGAAAAGTCAGTTATAGCAGTTTTTATAGATAATGTTATATGAATACTCAATATAGGTTGCTTAGCTTGCTTTTGCAATAAATTATTTATACTTTAACAATGTATTAATACTAACTATGGTATTAGACCCCAAGTATTGGAGTTTCAGGCATTCTGTAAAACACTTATCTCAAACAAGCAGCCAGAAGGAAAGTGTGAAATTCTAATAAAAGAAAGCTTGCAGAGTCTTCATTTTGATCTTTCTTGGGTCTTTGTTTTCATCTTTCTCCTGCAACACACATGATTGTCACATTACATGCATTTCTTTTCCATATCCCTATCCCTTCTCAAATTCAATTTTCATAGTGAGGGTGATTTTTTAAATTTGTGCTTTCCAATTTTCTGACCAATAATTGGCCATTCTCTGTGCCAAGATGTTTCTTGGACATTTATTGTGCTTTTTGAAATAAATTAATTTTATTAGTTAGGTCTTCCCTAAAATTATATTTCATTTAATAGCCTCTGGGAAGAAATATTGTCAAAAGCTTTAAAAAAGTTAAACAAATTATGTCAATCAGTTCCACTTCATCCACGTGTTTTATGATATTTAAAAAATGCTTTCAGCCTACATACTCATGTGGGATTTTGTCCTACATTTGTTTCCAAAAAATACATGCTGGATGCAAGAATGTCATATTCCGTGATGACTACAGCAATCGTTTCTGTCAGTGTCTCCTCAGCTTGCCAGCTTTCATTTATAAATCAAGTAGTCTCCTTTTTGCTCTGAAACAACATGCTCCAATAATTTAGATGTCAAAACAGAACTTTCTGGTACAGAAATTAAAATAGCAGTGGCTCACTTCTTGCTGCAAGAAACAAACTCAAATCCTTCCTGCAGCAGCACAATTGGAAGTTGGCTTTATGAGCCATCCTGAACTCAGACTGACATCTGCTGAATATTATACTCTTTGATAAAAGTCCTACTTCTAGAGATAAATCTTTTATTTCATGAAAATTTAGTACTTTTTAGCTTGAGATGACCAAGGAAGGGCTTATTATCAAGGATTCCATTACCATTTATGAAATTTATTAATACAGAGACCCCCAGTGGAAATGCTGCTTATTCTGGGTCAGAATTTAGTTAATACACAGGAACTGTGTAACTGAGAATTAAAATTTAATTTTGTCTCCCACGGAAAATAGAAAAGTCAAAAGTTTTCAAACATTCCATTTCTTACAGTGTGAAATTCCATTTTAAAAAGCTACAACTATTGCAGATGAAATTATTTGTCTTGCTAAGGTCCTAGATGACTAAAAATGTCATTATTTCTTGACTTAAATGCAGATTTTGCATATGAAACACCCACATCATCCAATGCCTAAGCCTATGGTTTACCCTATACTTGTTCTTGCAGCTGAGTCATGAGTCCTCGTGCTTGAATAACTGGCTAAATTTGCAGCTGAAATGAACTCAGGGCATTTTTTGTTAGGTTTCAGATGGTAGCATTCTTCCTTAGAAAATTGTGATGATACATAGGCAAAAATTATATTTTTGGTAATAATTGTTATCAAATCATCTAATAATAAAAGACCAGACAACAATATTTTACTATTTTGTTTTCAAAATCTCTTCCAAAAAAACCAACAGGAGAAATGCTATTGATCTTGAAAGGGAAATATTTGGCTATATTTGGCAGCAGCATCAGTGCTTTTCTTTGAAATTAATTGCAAACTGTCAATAGAAGAAAAAAATATTTATAGGAAGAAATGTCTTTTATTTCTGATTTTTTTTCTAATTTTTTTGTCTTCTTATTTACATTACAGTTGTTGCGCATTGGACCTTTTGGGGAAGCCAGTGTCACTGTATATTTATTCAGTGTGCCTGTCTGTGATTTGTACATACTGACGGAGCTGATGCTAGAAAATTATTTGGCTTTGTTTTAAACAAGAGTGACACAGGAGCTCTATAGGCAGGGGGAAATGTATACTTTTAAAAAACTTTAATCAGGAAAATCTTTCTGCACACAAACATACTGGTTAATGTCATTTAGTTATAGGGCTCATTCTGCCTGAGAAGTGCCATTGCAGTCAAAATTAGCAAAGAAAAGGTATTAAGGAAAGCATTTATATGAACATATTGGTGATCAGAGCTGTTTCACTGAACTGGGTGCTCTGGGAATGTGAATATTCCAGTATTCATCTCATGGGGTACTGGAAGAAATAAAGGAATTGTTCTGTAAAATCTGATCCTTAACTGGTTTATTCCCAAAGAACAAGGGCACATCCAAGCCTCATAGGAGCTTTCATAGTTAAAGGTGGAAGACAAACATTATTATTATGAAAAGAAAAAACAAAGGCATCTGGGGATGAGCTGGGTAATTCTAGATCTTTCTGTAATGTCCCTGAGCTTTATAAAGCAAAGTGACAATTACAGCTTTTATTGACTGAGCTTCATGCCTCTTGTTGGTACCTTTCTGCCCTTTGTCTACATTTCAAAATACTGAATTTTACATTGATGCTTCATTGTTGCAGCGTCACTGAGCTCTGGTAAATAAGAAAGGCAAGCTGAGGCACAGAGAGCTGTTCAGGCTGTGTGAGGATTTGCACAGCTTCGAGTCACACCTGACTCTTTGTAATCAGTAATGTCTTTCCCCTTCCTTTGGGGTTAGGTGCATAAAGTGAAAAATCAAACAATTTATTCTAGACCCAGTGGAGGTAGAGAGTAAGATGATTTCTCCCTCAGGCTGAATGTTTTCCTGGGTTCTACAGGAACAGAGTAAAAATTAATTCATGGAGCATCTCCTAACTCAGACCATAATTAAGTTTTCCATTCAAGCTCTTCAGAAGTGATCTGTCTGCATGCTCAACACCACTGTTCTGTTTCTTTGTAATATCATTTGCCTCTTTAAAAGCAATTTCCTTTAAAAAGTAAATGCATAGTGAAAATAACTCCAACAATGGAATGCATATTTTTTAAAATAAGGAAAAGTGTTTGTACTTCCAAGGTAGAAAAGATCTCTATATATTCACATACTAAAGCATTTATTTGATTTCAATTAATCTTCAAAAATAATTAACATAGTCGACTTTACTACAGAAGCTGCTGAACAGATGTAATACATATCAGGGTGAAAGTTTTCAATGATTTCCAAAGTGAATATGCACACAGAGTTTATATGCAGAGATGCTGGCTGTATTTATAGCTTGAAAAGTTCCTACTAGAAGTAACTTATCTGAAAAGTCAGATAACCCAGAGCAAACACATGCAAATCATGTCCTTTTAAATGCTATGTGAAATAATGCATATGCTGCCTAATTTGGTTCTGATACCTGATGATTTCCAAGATAATTATAATACTTAGAGCAGGGGTCATGGTAGTATAGAGAAATAGCTGAAACATTTGAATTGTTTGTTCCTGACTATGTTAAACTGACTTCAGGTTAACAGGTTAGAGATACAAATATGGTGGAGGATAATGCCTACTGGAAGCTCTGAGGAATGGAGAACATGATGCAAAAATGATTGTGTTAATAAAAGAACAATCCATTTGCTTTCCACATAATGGTCACCAGCCTTCCAGATGAATATCCTTATTGGGGAAAAAAAAATTAACCAACCAGTGCTCTTGAGTATGTGCACAGGCAGAAAGGCTTTGCATCTTAGTGTTATGAAAAATGTATATGTTCCAAACCCACTCTGTGGCACCATCAGCTTCCCTATTAAACAACCAATTGTTTCATCCTCCCAAGTCCATTAATTTTCTGTTACCCTGCCACCAAATTATTGATTTCTCCCCTCACCCCCAATCACATCCAACTCTCCTTCAGTTTGTCTGTTTTCTGCTCTGGAGGGGCCTGTAATTGCACCGTGTCTTTCCCATCATGTCCTGCCACCACACTGCCCGAGGCACTCATTATTATCAGCTGCAAACTGCTGTAAGTCAGGTGTTGCTCCAATGATCGCAGCATAAAGACAGAAGTTCTCCCTCTGTCTACCTATCAAAAGCTGTTACTCCACATCAATGTACAAAGACAGGCTATTGCTTCTGCTACTGTTGTTCCTTCAGGTGAGAGTTACCATTTCCTTGCTGTTGCTCTGTTCAATATTCCAAGTGTGGAAGCTGCAGTTTTACTGTGAGGGGAGAGAAACTGCCACAACACTGCCACACTTGTGTGCTGTAGGACTAAGTTGTTGAGTTTAGGCATGAAATAAGAGAAAAGAATAAAAAAAATCCCAAGCCTGTGTTTTGTAGTAATTTCATTGTTTATGGACTGCCAAATTAATATAAAGGAGTCTGTGAATAGAAAAAGACAAAATTAGTGGCTTTGAATTGCACCTATTTTGAGTACCTGAGTCTGGGATGCAGAAAAGCTCCCAGCAGTTGCTGCAGAGCTGTCAGCTCCACTCAGGGCTGCAGAACATTTACCCCCCTGCTTGTTTACAAGTAGCACTGACAGCAGCAGATCCTTCACTACAAGTGGAACTTGAGAAACTAATGATACACCTATGAGGACTCTGCAATTATTTATGAATACTCTTTGGAACTCCTGTGCTAAAAAAAAGGTGCTTATTTTAGATAACCCAGAGTATTCCTTAGGATTTTAATAATGGTGTCAATATCTCCAGTTCAGTTTTGTTCTAAATTTCTGTCTGATACCAATTTGTGACCTCTGCTAATTGCATAATAATTTTAAAATCACTGGTGAGCTCTAGTGTAATTTAGTTGTAGGTTTTTTTGTGTATGTGGTAAAATACAATATAAAAATTAATCTGAGATGTCGGAGTATTTGATGGATAAGAATGAAAATGTTAGAAATAAAGGATGAAAATATTAGAAATAAAGGATGGATTAGAGAGAAATATCTCTCCCCTATGTCCTCATTCTGCCATTTTGTGGTGTTTTGAAAGCTTTTTTTGTTTTTTTTAAGTGGATCACTAAAAATACTTTAAAATAGTATTATATTATAGTATTTATTATATAATATATGATATTATACTATTTATAGTATTATAATAGTTCCCTGAACTCCCAGTCTGCACATTCCAGCCTCATTTCAGTGCCTCTGCTTATTGGTTTTCCTATACAAGTCTTCAGCTAATTTTCTTCACCCCCATCCCAGTGGTTATTATACTACTTTATATATTTTTCCTCACATGTTTCTTTGCTGTTTTCCCATGTTGCTGGTGTTTTTCTTTTAATTTTTCCACTCCCTCTAGAAGTAACTGCACAAGTCAATTGTAATTATTAGGAGAAGCAAACTAGGGATGGAACAGCAATAATGCAGGAATTTCTGTGTGGGTGTCCAAAAATGGAAAAGCAGCACCTATCCCTCAACAGTGTCTCTGACTTCACCTTTTGGTATTACCAAGGGTAAAATAGAACCAGTTCTTATTTGTTTTCAATCCTTCAGGATCAAATTCCTGCCTAAATCAGGATGAATAATAACAGCGTGTTCTCATTGCATTTGTAGCTGCTGAAGATCATTACAACTTCCTCAATCTTATGACTCTCCTTATTTTACTAGGCTTGCCAACTTTTCAACCAAAAATACCAACACTTAAGGGAAAGTGGTGCAATCTGGCTTCTACACTAGATACCTCTTAAAAGAGTGGGAAAACCAAGAAGCCATGTTCTTTTTTCTGTGGATAAACCTTTTTTTTTATTTAAGAAGAAATTGTTCCTCACTGCAGGTGATAATAGATGGGTAATTTTTCCACTTCCTAAACAACAATTGTGTTTCACCTCCATGAACCTGGTTAATGGATTATGAAGTCTGAAGTGACAGTTCTGGCTATGTAGAGCAATACTGCTACTTCCCTGAATTAGATCCTAGTTTAATTTTATTAATATTTTTCTTTTTAGGAATAATTTAAAATTTTCAAATAATGGGGAATCCATTGCAAATTGCGATAAATTAAGCAGTAAAGACAGTGATAAAAGAATCAATTTTGCTGTTTGCTTCCATTCTGAATTTGTCTCATTTGCTCTTCATTCTTGCATCTTACAATTTAGTCTTCTGGATATAAAAACTTCTAAAATTTTTCCTTCCCATAGAAAGGTACAGGATAAAGATCATTGTTATAGCCTCTCTGGAAACCCCTCCAGTTTATCAGCTGTGGATACTGGCACTGCATCAAGCATCCAGGAGCTTTCACCCCTGTGCCAAAAACCACAATGTTATGTTATGTTTAATTTGCACATGGCTTATTTTCTTTTCATTGACATCTATCCTGTCCTAAAATAGAGGAAATTTTCATCTACTGTTGTAGATGTTATTAAACTGTTATTTAACTACAAGTTTGTGGTTTTTCTGTGCTTTCTCCATTTCTAACTTTAATTCAAGCTGCACAAACATAAATTTCTTGCAAGTCTTACTAGCTTTCCTATACTGCAGTTTGAAAGGCCAGTGGCATCTCCCCCTATTTTGAGAATGTTTTAGATAAACCACATGCAAAAATCAGCAGTTTCATTGGAGGTGAAACAGCCCTGAAGGGGCAGTGCCAGGCTGAATGGTACCCTCACCCTCACCCAAAATTCTAGTTAACTGCACCTTCCTTGATGTTTGTCCCCTGACAGATGTGAGGAAAAAATTCTGCACTTTTTTCTTTAACTTAATGCATGGTACTGCCAAACCTCCGTTTATCATCATGGACTGGTGAGATTTGCAATTTTCAATAACTCAGACAATTTTTCTGTAGAGCTCCTTCTGTTGGCTAGGATTCGTTGGGTGCTTATATAGAAACAATCATCTTTTTCTCTCTTCCAGCAGCAACAACCACCTGCATTCCCTAAGGCTATTATTTACAATAGAGAAAACCTAGAATATATTTTTCATCATTTTTATATAACACCATGCCAGTGACAGGCTCTGCAATTCAACAATGCTCATGTGAAAATGAGATACATTTTCCACATAATTCATCATTAAGCCAGTCATTGTTTACTTAAAGAAATAAAACCAAGTACAACCCCCCAATATACTTTAGGAAGGTTTGTGAAACCTTTCAGAGATTTTGATGGGTTTCCAAATGGGATGCTCTTATCCACTGAGGTCCTCCCTAATCTTTTCCTGCCCCAACTAAACAGAGGCAGCATAAAACAAAAACACCATTAGTCCCTCATGGAGGGACATGCCATAAAGTAAGGTCAGACCTCAAACCCCTTTGACCCCACAGGGAAGAAACACTTTGCTTCTTCCTGCATTGCTGGTAAAGAATATAACAATGCAGACAACAATGCAGTTAATGTTAAATAAAATTACACCTCTATAAAGCATAAGCCTTGACTATAATTAAACTGAGACATCCCTTAAGATACCCCTAGATGACTTAGTTGCAAAGAGCTATGTATTGAAGCAAGTAGGGATTTGTTTTCAGTAAGGAAAGCAACCTTTGGATTTAGACAGGTTCTGCTAAAAATACAAGTTTTATTGCTGTTTGTTCTGTGTGACTAGGGTTGTTTGAGTACCGTTTATCTTTTATTCAAGCCTCCGCTAATTACCAAAGGATTTAATTTTAAAATATTTAGCATTTCAGTGAAGTACAGAACTCACAAGGTTACTTAGTTTCTTTCAAAAATAATTTTTCCATGGAAGCTACCTTGCCTTCCTGTGGCTGAGGGTATTACAATTCTCATTTTGTGAGGGGAATACTGAATCTATGTGCAAGCTTCAAATAATTGGTTTTCTTTGGGTGACAATATAGGTTTTCATTACAAAGCCCAGACTTTTCAGAATGCTGAAGCACAGCTGGTGTTCTTTGAATAGGAAAGTTGGTGTTCAAATTCTTGGAACCTTTAGAACATTTTGAGATTGATCATGTGTTTTTTTCATGGTGAACTGGATTATTCAGAGGAATGCTATTAATGAGAAAGCAAGTCTGTTGTCTCTTCAAGTGTGGTGGGACCTACACAATAATGATCAGACACAACCTGGTTGCAATTTACTGGGTTTTATGCATGCACATACCCACAAAGATGATATATGTCTTCCCTAGCATACGTTAGGAGCACTCTTTTCCTATCAACAAGGACATTCCAAAGCTGCTCCTTGTGTATTGATAATGAATTGCCCAAAACTTTTATTTTACTAACAGCTGTTATATTAACAGCTTTATTTAAGAGCTGTTCTTCCACAAGCCTTGGTTTTGATACAAATTAAAGTGTAATCCCTCTAACAGGTAAACACAAACAAATTTCTGCTTTAGATTTTTTTTAAGTGCTTTGACGTGGCAAATACTAAATGGCAGAGAATTTCTCCAGATTATATAAATGTCTGCCCAGACAGATGGTGACTGCTGCAGGATGAACTTCTGAGTGGTCTTCAGGTCAGACCCTCAAACTCCATTTCTAGAACCTGACAGAAAACTCCATATATTGATATTTATAGTAGGCTTATCTAGCTGAATATGTGATTATCTAAATACATAAAAATTCATAAATACAATAAGGAAAATCACAAACCCACTGTCAAGAATGTCACTGTAGCAGAACTTTCCTCCTGCCGCTGTCACCTGGCCATAAAAAGAAACCTGTCAGACAGAGCCTAGAAAAACCTTTACAAAATTAAAGTCAACATTTAAATGATTCATACCTAAAGCAATGGACTGCACACATTAAGATAGAAAGGCTCCCCAAGGAAGGCTTGGGGTGAGAAGTCACAGTAGATGTTGATGTTCAGACAAGTAGTAAGCAGTGCCTGATTGCCAACTTTTTATCTTTTTTTTTAGTTTGATGCCGACAGGGATGAAGAAGAAGTGTTCTCTGACATAAGTTCTGCAGTTGACAATAAACTATTTGCAAACAAAGAGACTGCAGCAGGTGAGTTAATGTAAGATTTAAAGAACTATGTTTAGTGTACTGCATTTGACATAGGGATGCCTCTTTCATATTCTTCAAGTTCGGATGTGGGTACTGTAGCAGTCTTGACCGACCTCAAACATTTGCACAATCAGGGACAAAAATCTCTTTATATTTGGAAACTTCATATAGCTTATCCAACAACTTGTTTATCTACAAGTTAGCCTTGAAATACTATGGCAAGTCCACTAAGCTATACTATTAATACAAAAATCATGTAAGTTTTCAATTTCAGTTGTTAGCTGATCAGTTCCAGTGATACCTTGGTGTTCACCAGAAAATCAGTCCTGTGAGATTAATGATCATACTTCCTCCCTAATAATTGGTGTGTGAATATAAGTCAAGTGTTTGGGGATTTTATTTATTTGTTTATTTATTATTTATGCTTACTGAGGCTTGAATATCTTCAAAGTAAAGCCTTTGAGAGACAAAGGACTGCAAAAGAATTGAAGCTAAAAATCAGAGCACTGAAAATACGTAACATCTGTCAGAAATGTTTTGCTTGAGGGCAGCAGAGGAGTGTTCCTTGGTAACTTCACAACTTCTTCCTTTTACAATGGCATCCCTGGCTGTTTTTCAAATCAACTACTAGGGTTACATATGTAGATGATGTCATAAATGCCTTCTGAACCAGCACACAAAAAGAAATTTTGGATAATGTTCTAAATGAGATAAAGATGAAGTACCAAGGTGGGGAGGGTGAGGGCAGTGAATGCAAGGGGAGCTGGGGTTGGGGACAATGATGAGAATTATAAGAAGAGCATCAGCTAAAAAGCCCACAGGATTCTAGTGGTCACCCTTCAGATAAGAGGCACAAGAATAAAGATGACTTTCTTTCTCTGTTAGATGGCACACTTATTTATTTTGTGCTTAGCCTTATTCATAGAGGCAACATGTTGATCACAAACCTAAAATGGCATTCCCATTGTACAACATTGTGTTGATAATTGCCTCTGGATTCCCTAACTGATTTAAATTCTGGACAGGAGGACAAGGAAAGAAGCGTCATAAAGGTGCAAGCTCTGACAAACAGCTTGACAAGAGCTAAGCAGTTTGCACAAACTCTTTGTGATTCTGGATGAGTTCGTCAGTTCCTCGAAAATCTGATCTATTTAATAAATCCCTCACCAAAATAATTGGGTAGCCATGAGCAGATGCTATGCCACATTCACCTAATTAGTGCCTACTTTGAGCACTGATAATAATAAGGAGATTTGAGGGTTCTATGAAGGTTTTTATGAGATCAGGTGTTTAATTTCTAGATGTTGCAATTCCAGCATGTCTTGATCTCACTTCTTGTCTTCTAATCTTATTTGTTATATTGCAGTATACTGTAGTTCCTTGTAGCAAACATAAACATAGTATTTCTAATATTTTCATGCCTCCACATCAATCTAATTCATGTTATACCTGTAAAATCCAGTTGTAATCAACTTTGTAACAATACGTACCAAAAGAAAACAACTAAAATGTTTATAGATGAAAATACAATTTTCTCATTGTTGCCTTCTACAACATATTAAGACCGTTGCCAAGAGCAACAACCTGTCATAAAACTCAACAGTGTAAGGTTGCAATAAAATTTGTATTAGAAGCATCTTACTGAGAGGAAAATTAAAATGTAATAATTCTAATGCTAATCAGTGCTTCAACAAATTATTTCTATAATATTCCACTTGAAATTTATCTTCTAAGCATTTGTCTTGCCCAAATGCTTATATGCAATATGTATTAACTGAGTTATTAGATGGTGCTTCACAGCATGTTCCATAACATCAAAAGACACGTTTCTTTTATTGAGTTTAAACTTGTTATTAAGAGAAACAGTATGTTTCATGGGATAGGCTTAGACTGCTTTTATGACAGTCAGTGCTGAACTGTGTGAATAGTATCATTGTTAAAATATGAGTATGGGCATATTTGAGCCAATGAACCATGCTGAATAGAATTGCTAGCTGGATTCAAAATAAGTAATGTATTTAAGCAAAGATTGGAAATTCATTAGCTGATTTGCTAAACACAAATGGTCCAAGGAGCAGACTTAATTAATTTGCATGATGGGTCATAGCTACCTTGTGATGGGAAGTGAAGTCAACTGCAGATAAATTTAGACAGATCAGTACAGTCTATTTTCATTGTATAAATTAATTTAGTGAACTGTGAAAAAGCAATGCTTGACATTTGCATTCGTGACAACTTAAGGATGAACACATTTTCAGAGAAAGTGCCATGAACCCAGGCTTAAAACATTGAAGTGTTTTATAGGACCAGAGACTTTACAGTCATGATCCCCTGGGCTTTGGGCTGCATCTCTGTGGTAGGAATTACACAGCTCCCTATGACAGCCACACTCACTCAGCTTTCCATGATCAATATTGTGCAATTCAGGTTAGGAGCAACAAACATTGTGGAAAATACAGCATAAAACATGAAATACAGCCTCATGGTGAAGGAAGTGACTGAGCACAGCCATGCACCCCTCTGTCCCTGACTGTCAGGCTTGGCAGGGGTAGTGCCTGTCAGCACATCCTTGTACAACTGCAGCCACCTTTAATTAACCTTGTCCTCTGTGCTGTGCCACTGGATCCTCTTGGATTCCTCACAAGACAAATTTTTGTGAAAGACGCCTTCAGTGTCAAGACATAAAACATGGCAAAAAAAGGGATTGCATTTCAGCCTGTTCCTCCCCAGAGACCTGATGATTCAGTTAATGGGGATTTAATAAAAACTTTCAACTGCCTTATTTTTTAATTGTGCAGTACTGCACCTAATAAAATCCTCTCTTTTTTCATCTAAGGAAAACACAGGGCACATGAACGTGACCAGGTGTCCCTTTCCTTAACTTTATTCAAGCAATCAAGGAAACATATTTTGAGCCCTAAGGGTACCTTTTCAGATCACATGCTGGCAAGTTATTTCTCCATGGCAGTTGAACTTTCATGGGCTTTCTTAAATTTTTAACTTGAGTTTCCCCTTTTGCAATTGATAAAACTAGATAACTTCCTAAAGATTCATATAAGCACAGGAAGGCTCCAAGTTAACCAAGAGCTGATTTGAGCCAAGAGATTATTTGGTGGAATGGGACACCCTTTTGAAGGAATTAAGACAAATCAGACTGTAAGCCTTTCCTCCTAATAGACAAGTGTGAATTGTTTTTATAGCCTAGTTCTCATGGTACCAACTTAGCAAAGGAAAAACAATGCAACTTGCTCAGAAA
This sequence comes from Setophaga petechia, assembly GCA_024362935.1. Classification (NCBI taxonomy): domain Eukaryota; kingdom Metazoa; phylum Chordata; class Aves; order Passeriformes; family Parulidae; genus Setophaga; species Setophaga petechia. The sequence continues at coordinate 12,259,267 of JANCRA010000006.1, forward strand.
AGGCAATAAAAGTTTATTTATGATCAACTGTTTGTTGTCAGACATGAGATGTGCAGCCTGCAGCCTCAGTGAAAGTAGCAGGGCATGTTTTCTTCCCAACTCTTTTCCTTAAGATGACATTGTGCATTTCACCTATGATAGAGAAACGTTGCCACAGGTTTTAGGTAAGATGTTGCTGATTTAAACTCACATTTAGAAAACCTGAGCCAAGTTTTGAATTATGCACTTTCCAAGGCTCTCCTTTTGGCTTTAACCTTGTCTGGAGATCTGCCTAGAGCAGGATTCCCAACTGCCAGTACCTTGCCAAGGGGCTCCCTGCTGTGCCTCTGCTGCCTGCCTACAAGCCATAGTTAGTGAGCTCCTTCTTCTCCCCTGCAAGACCTGTTTGAGGAAGATTTAGTCCAGCCTTAGCAAAATATGCTCCCTCCAACAAGGAACTAAGCTGGAGCATAGCAAACTACTCACGCTGCACCAGGGATATCACAAGAACTCTGATATGTCCCTTAATTACTTTATCTTGTCTTGGGAGTAGCCATTTGCTTCAATTCATTTCTCATGGGTTTGTCTTTAGGCAATTTGAGAAGGGTAAAGAAGTCTGAGCATTGTTCAGTGATAGATGGTTATGGGGTTTGTTAGTTTTCATTAAAGCATGAAAGAAAGGGCTGATTTTCAATTTTTCTTGGATATAACCTAGGAAGAAGCTATGCTTTTCCAAGGACACCAGTATTCTAATTCAAGGCTTTAAGATGCTTGACCATATTAAAATTGTATAACCATTATGGCTTTTATCACTTAAGATACATTATGGATGAGTATTCATTTTCAGCCTGACCTTTACATTTAAGTTTGCAGCACCATATTTCATACTAACGTTTCTAGCTAAGAATATGTACTGCTCTTGGTAGTTAAGTGACAGTTCATCAAGCGCCTTTAATAAAGTGCCAACGAGTGCCTTTAGCAGTGATTGATGTGTCAGAGTAGGCCAGTGCCAGTGACAACTGAGACTTAGTTAAATTATATTATCAACAATGGCACGGTGTTAAGAGTGAGATGTCAGCTGTGTAAGATAAATCAAAAAATTAAGGTTCTTTCAGCAGCTGGAAATCTATTTCCTTGTATATATCTTTTAGAGAAAGTTATTTTCAAAATAAACCATAAAGTGTACATGCCAGCAAACATGCTGTGTGTGTACATGTGACACTGCTGTACCAGGAGTATAATTCCTTTCTGTAATTTCTCTGTAGCAATCCGAAAAACTGTACATGAGCATTGGGGGTGGGGGCAGGGGAGTGAGGAACCAAAACAAAAGCACCATCAGATGGCAGATGCAGGTCTTCCCCTGGTTTCTCTTAGGTAGTCCAGAAAGTTAAATTGAAGATTAATTTGGCAGTTTTTGTGATAAGGATTGCAAACTAAGACACTCTGCAATCATCATTTGTACCATGCAGTTACAGTTTTTGGTCATCATGACGTCCAGCTCCTCTCCTCTATTCTCTCAGTCAGGGATATTTACTTCACCACCCACATAGATTATTACTATGCAAACTTCTAAAGCAAACAAACCCAGATAATATATAAATGCATCTGGCACAAATTGAACTGCAAAATCTGTTATTGATAGTGCTTGTTACAGCAAGCCACCCATACAAACAACTCTAATGGTGAGAAAACAACTCCAGGTCAGCAATAGGATTAAACCATGTACCCCCAGTGCCAGTGCTTGCAGGAACATCATACCAGGCAGACACACCTGTAACCCAGGAAGGAGGAGTTGTTTTCTTCATCAGTGATCTTGTTTCACTGAGCACATGAGGAGACAAAACAAAACACAGCTGACACTTCCCCTGATGTTACCTGTTGCTGCCCACATGATGTGAGTGGTTGGACTCATCTGTGGCCAGCTGGTAATAATTTTTAGGTTTCTGTGTATCATTACAATATTTTTGTTATTCTCATTTTGCTAATGCTGTGAAAGTGACTTCTATAGTCTCACACCTATTGACAGTTTTATGTGTTTAGAATATGTGCAGTATTTGGTTTAGAGCTGCACCATCTGGAGGACCCAGGAGAACATTTCCTTCTTTATTGCCCAGGACTGAGATAATCTGAATGGGGTGACAGTGCCAGAGTATGATGACCATGTTAGAGCCTTCCTATGTTTAGACAGAAACATTATCGGTGGTTTATCCTCCCGTTGTGGTTTAGCAATGACTCCTCCCCTACATGGCTTCTTGAAATATCAAGCTCAGTTTCTGCTGTCCTGCACTTTCAGCAGTTCAGCTGAAGCTAAACTGTAAAGCTCAGCCAGGTCAAGGCTTCTCAGCAATTGGATTTTGTGATCCCAAGGGCAAGAGACTGCATTCTTCCTGGTCCTGCCACAGGAAGATGACAAGGAGAAGGGGCAGAGCCATACAGACTCCTTGGGAAGGGGTAGAAGAGGATGGAAATGGAGACAATTGCTGCTGGAAGCATGCTGCTTTGGTCCCCTATCCACACCACTCAAGAACCCTTATTTGCTAATCAGAAATCAGTATTTCCTTTCTCTTTCTTAAACTGATTTGTATTCTCCCTTGAGTGTGGAAATTTAAAATTGCAAGTCATGGCATGCAGAACACCGTGCCCAATAAATATGCAATCAAGCTAAAACAATTCACCATTTAGCACAGCCCTTCCTTATTGAGATCTACAGTAGCTTTTATGGATATTTTGAAGGCTTTGCTAATGAAATACCATTCACCTGGGCACTCCAGCAAACCTGAATGGTTGGTGCCTTGGATCACAGTTTTTGCACAGATACAGACAATTGGAAATATTATAGTGTTTTACCACATTAAGTGAAAGTTTTCAATCCATTTCTGAATTCTAATTTTCTTTCCTATTTTAGGGCCAAATGAACTTGATTGCAGTCTGATTATGGATTCTGGAGATGCTGTTTATACAGAATTTGACTTTGAAGACCAGGTAATTTTCTGTATATATGACTTCTCTCTAGACAGTTTTCTAGTTTATGTATATACTGTGCTATAAAATTTGTCTAAACAAGGTGATGGCACTTTAAGGATAGGGCAAATGGATTCTTAAGTGCAACATAAGTAAATTCATGATACACAGGTGTTGCTTTCTGGTTAGGAAAAAAGAATTAATATTATTGTAGTATTAAGAGCCTGTATCTTCCATTACTGTGCATTGCTGAGTTTCCTCCATAAATTTAAAAATATTGGCAAATGTGACAAATAGAATTACTAAAATGCACTGTAAATCTGCTGTATATTTAAGAAGTAGTAAAAACTTTCTAAAGAGCAGTATGAAATTATAAGAAGTGTGAAATATAACTACAGCCAAATCAAATGTTCTCCCTATGAAGAAATGTTTTTAAGAATAAGAAGAAACAAAGCCTTATAGTATGTTGAAATCAGCCTTTCTACTGAACTTGTCCAATCCACATCTGTAAACTAAATTTTGATAAAAGTTTTCTTTGTATATAGGAAGAATACTGGGTGGGGGGGAAATTATGTTTATCTTTCCCCTAAAGTTTTCACATCCACACTGGTAAGGTCACATCTGGAATAATGTTCAGTTCTGGATTTAGTAATATGGAGATACTTAAAAGAATCCAGCAAAGGACCACTAAGATAATTAAGGGACTGGGCCATCTCTCTTAGGAGGAAAGGCTGAGAGACCTGAGTGTTCTGGAAAAGAGAAGGCTCAGGAGCACCTCATCACAATGTACAGAAGTCTGAAGGGAGGATGCAGAGAAAATGGATCCAGGCCTTTTCTACTGCCCAGTGACTGTCCAAGAGGCAGTGGGCACAAACTGAAGCATGGGATGTTCCTGAGGCTTGGATGCTGTGCTAAGGATGAGGGTTGTGTACTTGTTACTGTGCTGTGGATAAGCATTAGAAAATGCCTTAGAATTAAAAAAAAAAAAAAAAAAAAAAAAAAGAAAGAAAACCATCTGTCTATCACCCCACCATACTTAAGGGTGGTGGTTTTGTATGTTTTGCTTCCTGTCTTCCACTTTTGAATGACTCTGCTTGTATTTTCTTCATGAATACCACAAACATCTCTCTAGATTTGTAAGAAGCTTGGCACAGAATGCTAATTTGTGTTTCTGTTGTCATTCAACAAAATGCAGTTGCAAATGTTCTCACCTCTTTTCTCATTACTTGCAAAAGATATCTTTTCTTGTGACATTTCAAAACTAGTGACAAAATGAGGGCCAACAAAACTGAATTTTCTTTATGACTGGATCATTCATTGATTTTCTTTCACAGTATTCAATGCAACACTTTATCCTCACCTGCAAAATGTTGTATGTTCTAGCTCCATTCATTTATTTTAATTTTTAGATCCCTGTACTGTTCTTTTTGGCTCAGTTATTTCAGCTTGGCTGTTTTTCAAGGAGGCAGCTTGCCTCTGTCTTCACATCCCCTTTTAAATCCCATTCTTTCATAAACCCTTCTTAAAATGTTCTCTGCCCAGGAAACTTCTAAATTTCCCATTATATTTGTCTGTACTGCACTTTATTATTTAGAGGTTTAGGTCTATAAAGCAGAATCTATATTTATATTTATGTTTGCTTATTTTGCAGTTAAATTTTGCATTTTAATGACATTTAAAATAGATTCTTTTGGAAGAGTACATACACTAAAGAAATTATACTCTTGGTTCATAATGTTTACATAATATTCACAAGTTTTATAGTTACAAAATAAAATAAAATTAATGGAAACATGAAAATTATACTGATATAATAATAATTTCAAACTATATAGTTCACTGATGATACATTACACCATCCATAAAAGCACTGCAGTTTTGAATGCATGTGATTCTCACATGAGACTGAACAAGACTGTGATGGGACCTTATTGTTTTTGTCAATGGCAAATATTCCTTCTGTCAGAATGTTGCAGTTAGCTTTTCTCATTATTATTTTAAAAACTAACACATTGCCATTGCCAAGAGTGCAATACTGTTAACAAAGAAGGAGAAATGAAGTTAAAACAGTGCTAAAAGCCCATCAGTCAGGGACAGCTATATAAATATGAAGTGGCTGACACCGACTGACTTTAGCAAGTTGCTATCTTGATACTTTTTTGCAACATTTAAAAAAATAAATGTTTCTATTACTAATAAATAAATGTACACACAGTTTCTATGAAATGCCTTGTACAAATATAAAGAAAATATACAAGAGAAAGCAATTGCAACCAATTTGAAATTATGGAAGCAAGTATTATATACAGAAGCAAAAAAGGGAGTGGAGATTACCATGAAGTCATAATACCACCTAGCTGCCTGGTCTGAAAAACAAAATGAGAAATTACTCTCAGGATGGAAAGATCAATAACTAAATTCAGGAGTGAGGAACTGCTCACATTCAAAACTTGAGCTCATTTTGACTGTGGCAGTGATTTAATCCTCCAGTGATTTACCACATGCTGTTTACGAATTGTGTGAAGCATCAACAACCTTTACTCAGAGAATCTCAAGTGGAAAAAGAATGTGTGTCTGGATACAAATGTGTCATGCAGTGATGTTATTGCATAGGAAATCTGTCATGAGAATGTGGGGGATAAGAAGGCTGGTTTCCAAGCAACCTTACACAGCTGAGCTGCTAAAAATGGCTGAATTTTAGGGGAACATCTTGGTAGTCACTGAACAAGAGCAGTTGGGGGTCACACAGAAGACAAAGCCACAGCTGGCAATGGGAGCCTTGGTGCAGCTGAAATGGACTTACACAGATACTTTTGCATTTTCTCATTCTTGGAATGAGCCAGAAAAATCTCCAGTGTAAACTAAACCAAAAAAGCATCTGAGTTGTTCAGAGGTACATTAGTTCTTCCAGAATAGTGTCTCCTGCAGGTAGGCAGGAGTGAGGAGACTGAGTGCTGAGGTTCCAGGCACTGATGGAGTCCTTGGCTCCTGCAGGAGTGCCAAGAGCTCCCAGAAACACCTGATACCTCCCCTTGAAACAGGGCAAAGCAACACTGGTCCAAATTAAGATCTGGCCTTTCTGGAAGAGTATGCAGGGGAAATTGAATTTCAAACAACTCAGAGAAAGCTTGAGCTTTGAATTGTACATGTTATAAATGATGGTTCAATTAACTTTGTGTAACTAAATTAAAAGTAAGCTGATTATTTTCTACTGGCTATGCATGAAGACTTCAAGAACTAGAACACTTGTAATCATCACTAAGTCCCTACAGCACTGAAAAGCAGGAGGGAAATACCCTTTAAAAAAATTAAAACCCAATTTTTTTCTCCAAATCATTAATAACTATTTTTCTGGTTTTGTCTCAGATCTGTGAGGTCCTGTATTATAAAAGGAATAATACAAATTTTTAGAATTACTTAGAAATACATTCTTCTGAAAAACAGAAATGAGTAAATAAATGAAGGAGATAGTACCTCTCATTGAGAATGACTTATGGAAAAAACAGCCAAGGTTTCAGATCTTAGCAATCTCTACAGCCTTTTCTGGAATAATGATTACACTACTCATGACTTGATTGGATAACATAAAGCAAAGTAATGTGGTTAGTTTCATATATTTTAACCCATATTAAGACTTGAGGAATATATTTTGGGCCAGGCATTTTTGAGTGCTGCAACTTTAAAGAGTGTTCTCAATTTGCAGAACTTGCTGTGGTGACTAGGGTCTGGTTTAATGAGGATGGTTCTTTGCTGCTGGAATACTCTCAAGTGTGATAAAGGTTTTTAATGCTCACTGTGTTCATTTATAGTTGCCATTCAATTTCTCAACTTTGCCAGAGAGACTACCAATGTAACACCCTTGTTTCTAGAGATCAGAAAGTTTTTATTTTTAACAAATGGATTTTTGTTAGAAACTTACCATTTGGTTTATTTCAAGTGTATTCAGGCAAAAGGGAGTACTGAAGAATTGGCATCAGTGAATCCTATCAAAGAGTTCCAGAAGAAAAGAGCATCCAATTATTTTCTCATGGAAACAAGCCTTTCAGGAGAACCTTAACTAGCCTGATGAATATTTAGAGTAATTAAATAAAAAGTTAAAACACACTGTCAGGCAACTGGAGAATGGATGCAATCCTGTACAAGCACTTACAGAACTTTAGAATTTGGGAAATGCGAAAATCAGGTCAACTTCAAGTAAAAACCTCAAAAATATATTTAGCCTCTAGTAATATTTAGAACAGGAAGTTCACAAATTTCATAGCCTGGTTTGGGTTGGAAGGGATGTTAAAAGATGATTTAGTTCCAGCTTTCCTGCCATGGGCAGGAACACCTTCCACTAGGCCAGGTTGCTCAGAGGCTGACTCACCCTGGCCTTGAATGCTTCCAGAGATGAGACATCCACAGTTTCTGTGGACAACCTGTTCCAGTGCCTCACCACCCTCACATCTACAAAACATGGAAACGCATTTTTGTGCCTTTCAGGGAGTTACCAGTTCTTAACTGAGAGATTTCCATGCCCTTGCAGTGTCATGCTGCATTTACTGATTCAATTAGATAAATGCAATAGGGCAAAGAAGAGATTGCCTTTTTTTTGCCCCCCCCGCAAATGTATCAAAGACCTAGGAAAGGTAGATTAAAAAAAAAAAAAAAAAAAAAAAAAAAGTTTTTAAAGTTTTTCTTTCAGTAATGACAAGCAATCAACTCAATGAAACAAATTGAATAACCCAATTTTTGCTGCAAATTCAGAATGTTTTATAATTAGAAATGTGACAACTCACTTGAAAAATTCACAAGCAAAACCAAAATCAAGTGGAGGAAAAAAGCTCTGAAAGACACTTACTCATTCTAACAAGAGGAAAAGAGGAAACAGGCTCTCAATTAGAAGTTTTTGCCATGTAGTTACAATTCATTTTGCAGCTTGGTGTAGTTTCCTGTCCAAAGCACTGAGGAATCCAGGCTTTAGGAGAGCAGGAGAAAAGCTTTTAGTGAACTGATGCAAAACAGACTCCACTGCTACCAAGACTATAATAATATTTCTAGCCTGACTGATTAGCATAGCTTAAAACTTAAATATTCAAGAGACATAATGAAAAGTTCCTGAGAGTCTTTTCAATGCAGAGGTAGAACACAAATATTAATAAAACTGATGGGCATGAGCAAAGTGAAAGCCTCATTTAACTAAAGCTCTGTGAATTAAACCAAAGACCATTTTCCTCCGTTTACTGTGTTTCTTATCAGTTGTCACTTTCTTTTGACTCCCTTTTCCCTACTCTGAAGATTCAGTCCAAGTAGTTTATTTAACCCTTCAGACACAATACTTTGGGGTTAGGATTACAATACTACAGAGAGCAAACTGTACACCTTCATTAGCAGGAGAAATTTTCATTCAGACTTTCAAAAATCAGATAAACATTAATTAAATTCTTCAAGGAGTCAGATTAGAATGTCATATATTAATAATGTGCTTTCTTTTTACTTGAGAACGTCAGGAACTTCTGGTGCAACAGCAGTTTATTCATATATGCTGTGCAGCATTAAACATTACAGGTCTTAGTAAAATGACCAAGAGTAACCAGAAGCCATTTGGGCTTTTAATGCTGAACACATCTGCAGTGTCCATTTCTCTTTTGCTGATAAAAAGTGGTATCAATTTGAATTACAGATTCTGGTTATACAGAGAAACTGATTAAAACAGGAATATGGGATAGAAAAGAAAATGAGAGGATACTCAGAGAATGGTTGTAAAACTCTGTTCTCTCAACACTTGTTTTTTGTCAAAGGTGGAGTCCAATCTAGTTTAAGGATATCTGCAAAAAGGCAAAATGAATAAGCATCCAAAGACATGAAAGAGCTGGAAAGGCAGGCCTAACTACAGAGAAAAGATGTTTAATAGAAATGTACTGAAGTCAGTGAACAATCTGTTCAGTTCATGTTGCCATGGAAACTATCCTATTAAATGCTTTTAAAAAAAACAGTTCCAGAAACAAAGTACTACAGTTTGCCTTACAAAATGTTTCCTGAATAAGCTCAAACCATGTGTATTTTGGTGCTTTGAAATAATTTTATAAACGCAAAGAATTTTTTCTCTTTAAAATCACCATTGTACACTGTAATAAAGGCAAGTATTGGAAAGTCTCCTGCTTTATTTTCCCCCATGCAAACCATGGCAAAATGGGCAAAAAATAACCAAAGAGTCAACCTGCACTTTCTTATGTGAAATGCCAGAAGCAGTTGTTTGCTTCTTCTTTCACAGATGTTATTTGAACTTACTTTTTGGTGATACTTATATTAGTGGAGGCTAAACTGCCAGGGTTAGTTGAAGTCTTTGCATTCCAATTCTTTCCTAATTTTGAACCCAAAGCTGCTGCCTGCAGCTCTGGTGGGCAGCACAGGGCAGAAGGATTCAGTTAAAATGATGATGTGCTCAAGTGAGTTACTGGAGATTTAAACAGCAGTGACAACATTATTCTTCAAGAGGTGCTGCATTTATGCTTCACTGAATAATTCTGCAGTAAATTATGAAGTCCTTCTCTGTGGAAGTGTCTGTAGTAAAAGCATTACAATTTACAGTATCTCACCATCATAGCTGTAGGCAGCAGGAGTAGGATACTGCACCTTCTTTCCTCACACCAGCTTGCCCTTCCCCTGGCAAAGTGAGGCTTTATGCCTTCATGAACAAAATATAACTTCCCAGCTAAATTTATCAGTTCTACCTTTCCAGTCCAGAGAACTTGCATAATTCTTGGGGATATCAGGTATCCCACACAGTTGATGCAAATAGGATCCACAGCAGAACTTTTCCTCCTCTACCAAAAGTTGATAAAGAGATGTAAAGGTGTTTTTTAAACCCATTCTGCCTCCTAGATTCAGAGGCCTCACTCAGGGCTGTGGATTGGTGCTGTTCACATAGCCCAGCATCCCCAAAGACAGCTACCAAAACCCTTTCTTGAAAACATTTGTTGTAACAATTCCTGTATTTTAAAATACTGCAGAAGGAAGTGCCTTTTTATTTCTTTTATATTTCTTAACCACTGTCAAAGTACATCCTGTATATTTTTACATACACATATAAAACTGCAGTGATTGCAAAGATGCTGTTTTACTCTATGGGATACAAAACTGCTCTTAAAATCACTTATTTGTATTGTATCAAAGCAGAAAAGTGGTTTTTCTGGGTACACTGGAAAATTTTTTTTTAAATCCCCTATGTATTTTCAGAAAGCCATATGTTTCCTAGTTGGTTTTTTTACTCCTTATGTATCCCAGGGTTGTGCAGTCAATGTTAGTCATTTTGGGCTTAAATACCAGTCATAAAGAGTGAAAAGTGGCCTAGTTTTAGAACTCCTTCACAGCAGTGCATCTCAAATCAGTGGACTGTTTCTTCAGATAGTTCAATTCCTTCTTAACACAGAAGTCCTTTAGAAATACTGCAGAAGTTGAAAGTTATAGAACTGCCTAATAATAGATAAATAGATGCTATAGTAAACCTTGAATATGCTTGTGAAATGTTAAGCAGAGAAGGCCTTTGAGAGGTAAAATTTGAACACAATTGTCAGTTTTTATTTGAATAGCAGCAAATCGTAGGATCTGAGGTTGCACACTGCGTTTGAGGATTTATTTGCAACACTCCATTCTTGTCCTTCTCCATGCCAAGATCTTTTTGAAAACTGAGTTGAGACAGGCAAATGCTCCACATAGAGAAGAATAATTTAAGGAGTGATGGTGATTTACAGAAAACAAAAATACCAAAGAAAAATAGTGATAACTTCCAGAAAGAATTTTGTAGGCACTGGGAGCTTTCTATAAATACAGACCTAGCTGAAAACTGACTGAATACTATATGTCAGAGAACTATTTTAAAGTCCGTGATAGATAGAAACTATGTATAGATAATAGAGTTACTGCATGTCTCTAATGTCTTTAAAACACAAATATATTTAAAAATCAAGCCCCAGTTCTTCTTCAAGTTCTATATAATGCTGACCCCTCTAGTTCAGCCTTTTACATCAAATTAATATTAAAATTGCAAATGAGGTGTTTAGTTTACCAGAACACTCTTACAGTGCTGTGATGATGCAAACTGCTGCTACCCTCCTGGGAGGGGTGTTCTGGTTGTACACCTAGTTGACCTTAAAAGGTGATTTCTTTGAAATTTTTTCCAGTGTCTGGAAATCAATATGAAACTAAATAGATTTTGCTTTCACTTTCATGATTATTAATCATATGCATTTTTAAAATTATAAACATGTACAGAAGTTAACAAAAACCAAATCTCCCCAAACTATAGCACACAGATTCTGGCTTTTTCCTCTCTAAAGTACCTACAGATATTGTTGGTGTTCTTGAAGAACAGGAATGCAAAATCTGAAAAAACCCAACCAAATTTAAAAGCTAGATAATTTGATATTGGCTTTTGGCTTAAAAATGGGTTAATCTCTAACTAATGGGTATAATTTTCTATTATTATTATTATTATTATTATTATTATTATTATTTTAGAATTGATAATAAGTTTTGCTTTAAAAGAATAATCACAGAATGGGGAAGGTGGGAAGAGGGACTGCAGTGAATCATCTGGTCCAACCTCCCTGCTCAAGGAGGGTCATCCCACAGCCCATGGCACAGGATGACCCTTGAATATCTCCAGTGAGGGAGACTCCAGGACCCCACTGGGCAATCTGTGCCAGTGCTTGTTCCCTGCACAGTCAAGCTCTTCCTCTTGTTTAGGTGGGACTGCTGTGCATCAGTTTGTGCCTGTTGCCTCTTGTCCCCCTGCCCAGCAGCACTGAGCAGAGCCTGGTCCATCCTCTGGCAGCTCCCTTCAGACACTGACTGAATTGATTTGGTCCCTTCTCAGCCTTCTCAAGGCTGACCATGCCCAGCTCCCTCAGCTCTCCCACAAGAGGGCACGGCACAGAGTTTTGTCTTTGCTAGGAACCTGGAATTAAATGGGAATCACAGCAATCTCATCTGTCAGAATTCTGTAGATACTATTATGAGCACTGATGTTTTTGCAGCTTTATGCATTGTGAACAAATAAAAATCACCTCAAAAAACATTAGCTCTGTATGCTCATCCTAATTTCTTCAGTCCTTTTTAACACAAATAACTCCACTCTGCTGAGCAGTATGAAGTATAAAAGAAAATTTTACTTTTAATGGAGAAAAAAAGTCTTGAAGTGTGAGGGTATTCCTACTGTGTCTTACCTTATTTATTAGTTCTGTAGCAGGGGAGGTCAGAGCACAGCCACCTCTGCTTTACAGAGGCATACTTTAACACTCAGCTTGCAGAAAGCAGCTCAGGCTGAAAAATTGATTTGAAGTATAAATCAAGTTTAATGGTATGGCTCATAAAATCCATACCCAGGGAGCACTGCCCTTGCATAAAACGAACAAAGAAACATGTAATTTTTATTTGTTTAAATAATTTGTGTCTGAAACATTCCTTGGAATATTTACATTCTCAAATTCAAGCTTGAAAATTGAGCATAATTTTAAGCAGCAGTCACGCTGTATTTCAAATTCAGTCTCATTCTACTGCCTCTTTTCTCCTCTGTCTGTGATTATTTATCATCTTTGGTACATTTGGAGGAGAAACTCTGGTTATATCCGTTAGAAATCTGAATGAAATGTATCAGGCACTTCTCACCACTCTTTTCTAGAAGCGCTCAAACAACAAAGAGGTGATAAGGGAGAACTCTTGTCCATGTAGAACAAAAGAAACAAAACCCCAACTAAAACACGCAAGGATTGGAGCAGAGGTTATTACTGGGTAACAGGAAAGCTTTCACATTTCATCAGGTAACTGACATTCCCACAGCTGTCACTAAGTCCTCACGAAGAAAATGTCCCTTCAGTAGATTAAAAAATGAAATCTATTTTATTGATATGCGTTAAGAGGACCGATTCATTAGCAGCAAAGTTGAAACTTCTAAAGAATTCTGTATCATTCCATTATTATTTGCTGAGACTTATTGTCATAGTTTGTTACTACAGAAATTAGGTAGTAATTTCTGTAGTAACAAATTGAAACTAGATGATCTTCCAACCCAAATCATTCTATGATTCTGTGGACTTCCCTCACAACCTAGCAATGACAGTAACTGAAAAGTCGTTAACCAATGAAGTATCTACTACCAGTCAGATATTTACTAATTACAACACGTGGCAAGTAAAATGGCAGTCAAAAGCCTGTGTTTTCCAACTCTAAAGACAAATGTCAAATAAGTGATTCTTTACAGGCAGCAAACTTCTCTAATTAGCAATTATTTTAATGTACTGTTGATATTGTTTAAGTAGTTACACAGACAGCTGTGCTCCACTAATGGATATGTTTCCAGATAATATTTGGAGATATAACTTGACTGTAAAGGCATATGAAATTACAGACTACCTATCCTTCAGAGCTCATTATGAGATGTAATCTTCCTCACTTTGCTTTCAAGTACATGGAAACAGCTATACTGAGAGCACAGAGACTGCTGCTAAATCACTGGATTGCTGATGGCAGGCTGGTGTCAAATACCATTTGCTATCCATTTGCCTGATGTGATCACGTGCTAAATCCCACAGTTATTTTCCAAAGCGCTCTGGTAAGGAGGCAGAGCAGTGTGTCCAGCCTGATACAGGCCAAGCCATCCACAGTTGAGAGACCTACTTGCCAAAAAGACTCAATCTTTGAGTCTTTCTGTCAAATACTGTCAAATGCAAACACAAGGGGACTGCATTAAACAGGGTGCCAGACTGTCACTCTTTGCAGGGGACCTCAAACCAAACAGCACATCTAGCACAAAAACTGGTTGGATTCAGTTTCTGCAATCACAGGGGAGAACAACAGCAAAACTTGAAAGAAGTAATGTTGCTTTCAATTCTTTAATTTGATTAAAAGCTTGGAATTCTGATCCTGCTTTTTAAAGGGATTTTATTCTAAACTTAGTGCCTAAAAGGATTTTGATCTGTAAACTTTCAATGCGGGAATCCTTAAAATTAGAGGGTCTAGAGAAAGTTAGGAAAAAGACAAGCCTCAGTGACAGCAAAGACAGTGAGATGCTAAAGCAGCAGAAAAATTAGTAATGTAGACGTGAGAAATAGAACAATAGGCCTATGTTAGGTGCTGCCTTAGGTGGTAACAAGTTTACTTAATGTATATCTTTAGAAGGTTAAAAATGAATAGAGCTCTGTGCCTTGTTTGTTATGAACAAGCTGTTGTGTTTGAATGTAGGCCGCAATTGTTTTAACCAAAGCTACGTGTGCTTTACGTGATTGGATAGAAAAGGATTTTGATCTGTAAACTTTCAAAGGCATTATAAGAAGTAGAGTCTAAAATGAAGCCTTTTGTATGCAATATATGCTTTGCAGGGTCAATTATTTAATTGCATTATTACATGCAAAAATAATGGACATAGGGTTAATATTGTCACTTGAATGTAGGAAAGAGAATAATTTCTCATTTGAAAATGACACCTTTCTCTTTTTAAGATGGCAGTTTTTCTGCTGCAGTGTAATAGACTGAGAATTACTGTGAATCAAAAAATGAAAATAATTTGTGTAACCAGTGTAATGGTACTTCAGCCTAATGAAGAGTACTTCATTTTCAGTGATGATGGGAATACAAGGAGAGACCTGCAAGGATAGTGCATGAGCCCTGCAAATTACAGTGGGCAGCAATTTACCCATTCCAGTCACCTTGCAGTTCATGTCACTTCATCTACTCCTCAGCTCTACAATTTAAAGGTGGCTATTTCTGAGAGCTGTGCTGCCAGAAGCTATGGCTTGATAGCCATATGCTACAGAGATGACTCACATAACATGTTTCATGCTGATGTTAGGCACTGATGTAGTACTGTCACATGAGGATGTGTTACTGTCAATGCTATTATTGATATTTTACAGACCAGGCTAAAGCATTGTTGATGTGGGGATATTTACACCTCATAACCTAGACTATGTCCAGCATATATATAATTCTCACTTATCAGAACAATAAAGAATTCCCATTCTGACAGTCTTGCTGGCCAATATTTGTAATTTCTCATTGACTGTAATATACACTAACAAAATAATTTTAAGTGGCTGAATCTAAGGAGACAAAACATCCTACATCCCCCATTTCCCTGGTGTTGTTCCTCCTTGTAGTTCAATAGCCTCTATAACAACTTGTAGCTTGTGTTACATTCAGAAGGTAAACACACTTAGGTTGAGATTAAAGACCAATGCCATCTTTATGTTATAGTCACTTTTAGAAGTTTCTCCAATATTGCTTTCTCACTATTAACAGCTGATCATACCGTAGTGACTTCAGAAGAAATTCAGGATGCTCATGGTTGCTTATCTATCATGTGGGAATTGTGCATTTGGACACTGAAGAGCCATTCCTCACAAAGCCAGTATTACAGCAGAGAATGGCCTGGGTTGGAAGGGACCTTAAAGATCATCTTGCTCCAAACCCCCAGCAGGCAGGGATATGTTGCACTAGACCAGGTTGTTCAAAGCCCCAAGCCTGGCCTTGAACACTTCCAGGGATGGGTCATCTATAACATCTCTGGGAAACATGTTCCAATGCCTCTCTGTCCTCACAGTGAAGAATTTCTTCCCAAGATCTCATCTAATCCTACTATCTTTCAGTTTAAAGCCATTCCCCCTTGTCACTCTGTCTCCTTGGAAATAGTCCCTCTCCAGCTCTCTTGCAGGCCCCTTTCAGGTCCTGGAAGGCTGCTGTAAGGTTTCTGCAGAAACCTCTCCAGGCTGAACAACCCCAGCCCTCTCAGCCTGTCTTCCTAGGGAGATGTTCCAGCCCTCTGAGCATCTTTGTGGGCCCCTCTGGACTCACTCCAGCAGGTCCCTGTCCTTGGGCTGGGCCAGGAGCAGTGCCCAGGTGGGGTCTCACGAGGGCAGGGCAGAGAGGTGGAATCTGCTCCCTCAGCCTGCTGCCCACGCTGCCTTTGGTGCAGCCCTGGACACTGTTGGCTTTCTGGGCTGCAAATGCACATTGATGGATCATGTGGAGCCAATCACTCCAAGTCTTTTTTCCCAGGACTGCACTGGATCCATTCTCCATCCAGCCTGTAACTGTGCTTGTGATTGCCCTGACACAGGAGCAGCACCTTGTACTTGGCCCTGAGCTCCATTAGGATCACATGGCCCCACCTCTCCAGCATGTTTGGGTCCCCCTGTCCCTGTCACCAGCAAAGATGTTAAACAGCACCAGTCCCCATTCCCAACCCTGAGGAACTCCACTCTTTAACTGGGAGACTGAATCATCTCAAGATATCCTGGGTTCTCTGTGCTGGTGTTCTAGCAACTGCAGCAGCACTGACAGCATTTCTGTGACACTGTAAACCATATCTCCACATAGATTAAAACTGAGACCTTAGAGAAATACATATTAAGATATACTGATAAGCAGATATAAGAAGAAATGCAAACTATGCAGAATATCCATTTCAATTTGTCAATTGCTTAATCAACAGGAGGAGGATCAGTCAAGTTTTTCTGGTTATGAGAGCACAGGAGGTGAGTTTCTTTTTCAGTGTCAATTGCCATTTAATTTTGAAACCTTTGATTTCCCATTATTTAAATAGTTAATTAGAAAGTAAAGTGAATTCAGGTGATTTATATTGTGAGCTTTATGCCTCAAGGGATTTTTTGTGAAGTCTTTTGAATGAAATTTTAAGTTTGTAAAACACTTTTCTATACTCTTTTGGTTGGATCAAAAGTTATTAGAAAATACTACTGTTAATCAGCATCAAATCTCATAGGTGTTTTCAGAAATTGGCAGTTATGAAAGTCTCCTTGGAGAGAGTCTAAGAGGAATGAAAGGATAAAGCAAGACTTTTCATGGCTAATGATTTCTTGTAATAAGAGATCTACACACCACAAAATAAACCCCAAAAATTGTATGAGCTGTCTTGTATATGATTAACAAAATCACATATGTGTCTTGTAAGTGATTAACTCAAAGACATAATAAAATTTCAGCAGGCTTACATGGTGCAACATCACCTTCTGTACTGTATAATCAGTAATGATTATTGATTATATGACAGCAATGGCTGGGACTCAGACCAGGAGGAATTGCTTTTTCAAAAGATACACTTTCAGTTAAAGACATAGCTGTAATACACACCATAGTTTTGGTGAGTGTGTTGCCTGGATTTCAGCTAAGATGGTTATTATTTGGCTGAATTTGGGGCTCGGAGGAATTTAGAACTATTTCAGAGAGTATAAAATGGAAATGGGAGGTGGACAGGATTCTATAGCAATTATAATGTAATAATATGCTCAGTAGAAACTGCAGGGGCTGAGGAGGCATTACATCACATTATACATCAAGATGAATCTGCTGCTCTCTTCTTTCCTTTCTTTTTTTTAAAGAACTGATGTGTATTGCAAGGTCTATTTTCAGGTTAAATGTCTTTTTAATATCTGTAATGACAACTATGGAACTGAGACATTTATAGGCTTGTGGATAATAGCTCCTTTTGGAATGGAGAAAGTATAACTATTTTTTATAGCAGAAAGTAAATCTAGTAAAAGCAGATCCCCTTGCATGAGTGTTACACAATTTGGTGTGGTAAGTAGCTGGCATTAATATTAGTACGTGTTACCACTAAAGAATTTTTATTTTCATTTTAGACTTTTCAGAAGATCTAAGGAAATCAAACATCATTTTTCTTGTTGGTAAGTAGGATTCCTAATTTAACTGCTACACTTGAATATTCCCATGTTATTTAGTTTTGATTATGTGACTTATTTATTTATTTAGCAAAATAGATTGGCTGAGAATATTTATTCTCCAATGTTGGTTTAGTCTTCTGAAAGGCAGTTAGGATTTAATAATATGTAATTAACTTGGGTCTAACCATACTATCAACAGTTGTGTAAAGCTCAGAGCAGGCAGCTCCTTTGATGTGAACATGTTCAAAAGTTAAGTTGTGACTTCCCACACCAAAGCTGCCTCACCAGCACTAATTAAAATTTTACTAAACTGGATTGTAAATCAGAAGTTTAAGATTTGATTGAAAAATCTCAGGTCTCTTCCCTTCCTTATTTGTGAGGCAACTTCTGTTAAATACAGGTTTCAATTCTGCACGTGTTCAGCATCATGTTAAAAGCCAACAGGCTGCTCACCAGGCATGAAACTCTGCAGGTTCAGAGTTTACTTTTATATTCCTTTTGGAAATCCACAGAGCAAAAGCACCATGTTAATGCCTTTTATCACATGAATGTGAGTAATATAATTAGCATAAACTTGGAGCAGTCTTTTAAAACAAATTATAACCAGAAGATTGATCTTAAAGCTTGGTACTAATTACTTGGAAAGAATAATTGCTTTTGTATTGAGCAGTTTTTAGAACTGCTTTACAATCCAGAGCAGGAACACACATACCCGAGGACCTAAGGACAGATACCAGAACATGGGAGATTTTACATAAAACTAAATCAATTTGTGCATTGTTTTTCCTGGGGAAATAAAAACTACAAAACTTCCAAAATTAATAAGTGAATGGAAGTTTCATTCAGAACCAGAACTCAAGAAGCATCAAAAACCATTCCAATACCTGCAGGTTGAGGGAGATGATGCTTCCTCCCTATTCAGCACTGATGTGGATGAATCTGGAGCACTGTGTCCAGTCTGGGCTCCCAGCACAAGAAAGATAATGATTTACTGGAGTGAGTGGGGTGCAGGACCTCAAAGATACTTGAGGAATAGGAGCATCTGGCATTTGAGGAGAGGCTGAGAGAACTGGGACTATTCAGCCTGGAGAAGAGAAGGCTCCAGAGGATTTTACCATTAAGTATAAATAATTACCTGATGGGAGGGAATGAAGATGAGGGAGCCTGAATTTCTCAGTAGTAGCCAGTGACAGGAGAAGAGAAGATGGGACAATTTAAAATGCATTCAATTTCACCTGAACACAAAACCCACTTTTTTACTATGAGGGTAATCAAACACTGGAACAAGTTGCCCAGAAACTGTAGAGTCTCCATGCTTACAGATGTTCAAACCCCAATCTGACAGAGTTCAGATCAACCTGCTGTAGCTGATCCCAGTGTAACACAGTTGTTTGAATAAATGATTCCAAGAACCTCCTTAAACCTAAAAGATTCTATTAGAAGAGTGTTCTCATGTTGCAATTTTATCTCTTGCTCTCTTATGCCAAATACAAGTTAACTCAATTTATTGCAACTCAATTTTTATCTGTTTGAAAAAGTAAAATGAGGTTACTGAAGAGTTCACTGGAGACTTTTTCTTAAGGGAAGGGTGCATAAAACCTAATTTTCAGTCCTTTAAGCAAACTGTAATCTATGCTTACTGATGTACACCTTCCTGCTAGTCACCACAGTGAAAAATTTTAATTCTGTCTCACGTATCATATTGAAAAAAAATCATTTGGGTTTGTACAAACAGATTTTTAAGAAAAAAAATGAGAACACACTCAAGGAATATTGCCTCTGAAATTGTCCTTGGCAATGCATATTTTTCATTTGCCTCTGGGAATCTTTTTATTTTACAAGGAGTTATTTTGAATTTTCATTTATAATTTTTGTAGGACATACTGTAGCCATCTTGCAGCTTAAAATTGAAATCACACCTTTTTCCTAGTTATTCCTGCTCTGATTTTCTTGTAAATGCTTTGGGGATGCGGAGATAAATTGTGCCTTAATGAAAACACAGTTTTCTTTGTTAAAAAGATTATTATGAAAAGTTTTACTGAGTCCAAATGTGGGTTGATAAAAATTATGTAGAATGTTTTATTCTTTTTCCCAAAATACCTCCATCTCCACTCCCATCCTTGCACCCCTGAAAAAGTTTCTTAAAGTCTTATGAGAAGAGTGAGAGGTTCTTTGTGGGTTTGTTGGGGTGTTTTGAACAAAATGAGAGCTCCATGGTTGCTCATTTGTCTGCAAAATCTTGACCTTATTCGACTTAGGTAGTGAAAGTAAATGGCATTGCCAGAGACAGATTTCTTGCAGCAGCCAAGCTGGAGTGGCCACAAGCTCTTTTGCCTTGAGTCCTTTTCAGGCAGGTAAATCTGCAGGGATCACCTGTTGATCCACAGCCACTCCAGCTTTGGCTTTGCACTCACTGCCCACATGCACACGTTTGTGCAGGCAGGAAATGTCAGCCAGGAGCTGAAATCTGATCGTTGGCGATGGCACAACAGTGAAAGAAAAATACGAAGAAATCTTACAGAAGCAGAACAAAACTGTTGGGCATGGGGAGAAGTAAAAAAAGCCCCAAATGTCAGTGGTGAAAGTGCTCTGCTGCAGTGAGCAGTGCTAGAGATGTTCAGTCCATGATACCCTGACTAGAGAGGGAGCAGAGAAGTTGGGTCAGAGCAGGCTGCTGCGGGATGCTGGAATGGGATAAACTGTCTTGGGCTCAGGTGTCATTAAGGATGTTGGCTCATTACAAAGGTGTGTATTATTTCATGAGGAAATAATAAGATGCTTATAAAGGTGTTTTGAAGCTAGAATTTTAAAGATGTACATTTGAAGAAGTTTACAAACAAATCAAAATGAATGCACCATCTGCCATGGTGCACACACCTGACAAACAGAGATACTGTTTATGACAAAGGGAAAGAAACAGGCAGTTCCCTCTCCCACTAATTACCCTTGAAAATTTTCCAAAAAGGGAAAGAAAAAGAAATCATCTAATTAGCAAAAGTTTACATTAGAGCTAATGTAGGAATTAATTGGAAAAACAGTCAAGTTGGATTAATTAAGCAACAATGTCAATGTTCTATCCATATTGTAAAGCAGAGAAAGAGTACCAGCAAGTAAAAAATATTAGAGAAAACAGCAGGATAATAAAAGAGGAAAAACAAAGATAAATTTGGCCAGCAAAGTAAATTTCAAAGAAGAAAAAATATAAAGAGGCACAAAGATAAAATTGGGTGAATTGGGTGATGCTCTAATAAATATTCAAAACTTAAGTAATCATTGCCAGTCATTAAAAGACAAACAAAACAAACAAAAAAATGTAATCAATTTGAACCACAATGAATGTTGAATGATCTTCTAATTCTTAACCTCTGCAACATTCCATATTGCATCCACAGAAGTGTCATACATAGCTCAGCTTCTGGGAGCATTCCCCCTCCCTGGCCCCTGCAGGAGCTTCACAGAGCAGTTGGCTTCAGCTGAGCCTGAAAGTAAAACCGGAGGTTCAGGAATCTTTCTGCGCTTTGGATCAGAAACAAACTCCCTGCTGACTTGAAAATGAGGTGTTTAAAGCTTAGCTAATGTAACCACTCTCCTCTACAGAATCTTTGTTACATTCTTGTTGATGATCAAAAGCTGGTAGAAACAGACCAGCTTTTTAGCTGACACTGAAGATATTCTCACCACTTACACCTAGAGTAGACACTATCAGCTGTAGACAGAGCTTGCACACACACCAAAATTCAACAAGTAATATATCATAAAACTCAAACTCTTTATTTGTCCCAGGTATGTCAGACCTTAAATGACATAACCTAATTCAATTTCTCATTAATTTAGGCCTGCTTTGAGTATAAGGTTTAACCAGATGAGGTCCCTTCCATTGTAAATTATGCTACAATACCTGCAATCAGAAAAGCTGAGAATGAGCAATACTGATAATTAAACCCCCAGTCAGTCCAAGCTAACTGTGGATGCTGTGCAAGGTTGATTTCCCTGACTTCCTGTGAAATAAACTTCACATTTTCTTTAAGAAGGATGAAAACTCACTGATGTCCCAGGATATTGCATCACTCTATCAACATGCACAACACGTTGTTTTCTAATGAAAAATAATTTCTCAGAAAAAATAAAGTGTTGAGGCCTTTGTTGTTGTTGTTGTTAAGTAATAGTACAATTCATGTAGAGTTTCACTTAGATTGAAATAATTTGTGAACAGCAGATGAGGTGCTATTGAGAAGCCTTCAAATACCATATTTTGAAGTTAAGGCTTATTTTTACTTGTCTATAAAATCCAAGTAGCATTGGTGAAACTGCCAAACTGATCAAGTCGTCCAAAATTTTTGCTTGAATTTAGGGATAGACTGACTGGGGTTATTTTGGTTTTAATTCAGACTTCTGAGGATCCCTTGTGCAGCTAGATTTCCCCTGTAGGCACTTCTCCCTGATACAGGGATGATGCTCATCATGATAACAAGGTCTTGAAATTGAAACATTTTAAAATAAATAGTGGGACAGTCTTGTAAATACTACTGATGGCTTTTTATATCAATGCTTATGATATTTTGGTACATGATAAACTTGTAAGATTTAAAATAGAGGCATCTCAGTCTGCTTGCATGACACTTTTGCTCTGGCAGTGTTTCTGGCAGCAAAGCTGGTCCATGCACTGCTCATATTGTGTGTTCCTGGCCCTGCTCACTCCCAGCAGCAGTCCCAGCTCCCTCTGCCATCATTAATTCTCTGCTGGTGACGCTGTGCTCTAGGGCAGAGCTGTTCATTTCAGCCACATGCCCAGGCTCCTCAGCCTTCCCACTCTGGGGGACATTCGGGCAGGAGGGAGGAGAGCTGAGACCTTTGATCCGGGGCTGACTGCAGCTGAACACCCTGAAGTGCTGCTTGGGCAATTGGTTGTTACCACCACTCACTGAGACGCTCTTTCTCTCCTTGAAAGACTCTCTGTGAAGCATTTCTGCAGTCAATAATTTAAAAAGTAACCACCTAAGTCAGCAGTGCTGCCAGAAAGTTATTTACCATGAGATCCCCTCTCGCAGGCTGATGAATCAACATAATGGAAGGAAATATTGCTCTAAGGGATTGCATGGACCTTTTAATCTGCCCTTGTCTGCAGAAAAGCAATACAGAGAACTGCATTTAATTTCTAGGTTGGTTTCTCTGTTGGTTCCATATTCTTGCTTATCATTTGTATCAAAAAGCACAAAGGGACACTCAAAGAGTTCTGTTTCCAAGAATAACCTCACTGATTAATACAATGTTCTTAATTTCTTTACCTGCAATTTTGGATTTTTATTAAGTTACCAAATGAGCTTTAAAGCAAGGTCCACTGCACTGAGCAATACTAGGAAAATACAAAAGCATGCTAATATTGAAGAACTGCTGGTAGTTCTATATTGTCCTACAGGTCACATCACACTCATAATTCCTCTGGCTGTTTTCTAGGCTTTGGCTTTTTCTCTGCATAACATATATAGAAATCAGAAGACAACATGATTAATCTGAATAACAAGTTATCATGAACCTACACTTTTTTTTCCCAAGTATACGTAGGCAGATCACAAGATGACAGCATAGAGAAAAAATAACAGTGCTCACAAAGAATCTTACGCCTTCACAACAAAAGTGGGGATATATTTTTCTGCTAACAATTGAGCCATTGGGAAAACTCGATTGCCTTTTTCAATGCCTCAAATATTTTCCATATGAAAAACACTGTAACAAGTTGCAGTGAAGTCTTAACTGAAAAAATCTTTTTGCTAGCCTTTGTCATGTTTCATATGCAGCTGTTATTCCAGATAAACTTTCTTCACATTATTTTTTTCTTTTGAAAAATGAATAGATTTAAGAAGAATATCCATTAAAAGAGCAGGTACAATTTTTGTAACACTACAAATTCACTGTGAGCTTCATGGCTGCAGGATTAATTTGCTGTTAAAGCTGCTTATGTAGCAGTGTTTTAAGTATGTAATCTGAGCAAGAAGGCAACACCTAATTAGTAAAAAATGCACTTTCACATCTTTTCTCACCTGAATAGCTCTATTTCAGTCACATTAAGGAACTTCAGAGGGAGACAAGGTAATACTTTCATTTCAGACATGTAAATTAATACTGGTGTAAAGGCCAAGTTGTGCTCAGCCTTCAATGCTGAATTTCCTGAGGAATTCAGTCTCTTCTCAGATCATGCCAAGCAAGAACTGTGGTCTCATTCATGGATAAGAAAGCACAAGGCTTGATATAGTGGGTTGTATGGATTTGTCAAGCAGTGGGATGCTCTGCTACTCATGAGATGAATCTAAATTAATACCAGCGGCCATAAAAACTACCAGGTTTAGCACATAATTTAATCAAATATGTTTTTACTCTTTAAAGAGCTCAGCATGTTATGTCTGCTTTGTTTGAACTCTTCAATAAAAAATGGCCATTTTAATTAATGTTTTGGAGGAACACTCATTATGGTGTATGCCCTTGCATATTCTGCCATTCTGACAGTGTTCTCTTTTAAAATACTAACACACAAAGGTATTAGAAGCACATCAAATTTTCTGAATATTTACCTGCTAAAAACAAAAAAATGCTCTTGTATTTTTATTTCTAATAAGAGATGTAGTTAATTTTGTGTATGAGTAGAAATGATGAAACTTCTCATTGGGCTCTGCATTCAGAAGAGAAACAGTTACATAAGAAAAAGAATACAATCATCTTTATAGCTGGGTTTCTTCAATACTGCATATGTGCACCAAATAAATAGGATTAAATTACTGCACTGTTAGCATATTCAAGGCCAGGAGACAATATGTGTAAACAAACTTACTGATCTAAAAAAGCCCAAAACAGGCCAGAAATACTATTAATTGCCACTCTGATATTTAGGGATTCATTACTAGTAGTTTGCCTGTAGTTTTGTTACATCGGTTTCTTTATAGCCACTCCTATTTTTATCTTGTTTTCTTTCAACTAGTGTTTTTACAAAAAAAATTATGTTCTTCATATTATGGCAACAGAAAAACAAGATGCAACCCACATTGGCCAGAAGATAAGCCTGCAACAAAGATAGTTGTAGAAAAATTATAGCACAGGTGTGATTCTCACACCACAGGCTGCTTATTCTCCTTGTGAAGCTGAAGTAAAAGACTGCACATCACAGAACACAAACCCCTTCCTTTGATGCTACTCCTTTGTGACCCAATTTTTAGTCTCAGCTACAGTACTGTAATTTCTCCGAAAATTATATGCTCAGAGCAATTATTTCTTACATTGAAAGCAAAAGTTAGAAGAAAGTTCAAGTGAGGCAAGAGAGAGTGCTAAATTTGCTCTATTGTGAACGCATTATTCCTATATTTGTTTGTGGAAGGATAAGGAAACAGGAAAGCCTCATATTTTCTAGCATCTTAAATGCACGGAGCAGAGCTGTGTAGCCCTACCTGCAAGTCCTAGCAGTTGATAAATAACACAGGTCACCTGCTGAAAAAACCCTACTGAAAAGAGTTTGAGCATTGTCTCCCTCCAAGGCTGTAATTACCTCCTGCTGCAGTAGATCTTCTAAACAGATCCATCAAAGGCTGCAGAATTGCTGCTACAGGCAGTGAGGTTTTCTTCACAAACTCCCAGCAGGAATTGGCCTTCCTGCCCGCCATGCCCTGGCACCGCCATGGCGCCTCAGGGCCTCACCTCAGCTGTGCCAGCAGCGCTGACGGCACCACACTGGGACTCCTGGCAGGCGGCTTCCAGAAGGTTCCGTGGGCTGTCCTTCTCTCCAGCCAGGCAGGGGTGGCTGCAATGCCTCAGCAGGAGCCTGAAGAGAGAGGCCTTCCATGCTATGGCCTTCCATGCTGTGGCTTCCATGCCGCGGCCTTGGAGCAGAGGGAGAAGCGGCCGCCTGCATGGAGGAGCTGGGCCCGGCGCGCCTGCACCTGCCGAGCAGCACAGGCAGAGCTCTGGGCTCTGAGCTGGGGGCTGCTGGCTGACCAAGGGAAGCAGGAGGCTGAAGGAGCCATTCCTGCCAGGAGGACTCCCCCAGCATTCCCGGGTCAGTGCCCTTCCCCTCCTGGCGCTCTCTCCCACAGCTCCTGTGGGCAGCACCGGGCCAGGTGCAGGTGGGTGCTCATTGTTATTCCCCTCACGGTGCTGCAGTGAACATTACTTGCTATGATTTGTTGCAGCTGTCAAATCGAACGAGTGCAGAGTGAAATACCCTTTTCCACAGGCTGTTTCATGTTTTTCCTTAACATGCTAATGGTGTTTTAGGAACAGGTTCTCCTCTGTTAGGGATTTCACACTGTTGTGACTCCTTCAACTTCAACACATTTTTCAGTCAGCACTGCAGTTGTATCAGAGGGATATACAGGTATATGACTTGTTCTAGTGTAGATAATTTCTCTACCAAAAAAAAAAAAAAATTCAAAACAGTCAGTGTCATCAATTTCCTCCCATTTTCTTGGTGGGTACAGTTTGAGAATTGGAAGATCTTTGTTCTTTTCTAATTCTAGTTATCTTTTCCCTCACATAGGTGGGCCTGGCTCTGGCAAAGGTAGCCAATGTGAACGGTTAGCCAAGAAATATGGATTTACTCACCTGTCCACTAGTGATCTTCTCCAAAATGAATTATTGTCATTATCAGAGAGAAGTAAATTGATCAAAGACATTGTGGAATGTGGTGAACCTGTGCCTGGCGTGAGTGATGGTTTTATTTGGGGATCTAATGGTTAAACAAAGGCCGTGGTAGGTATATTGTCTAAACCAGTGAAATTGATACTGGAGCTGATGGTTCCCATTTCAGTAAAATTAATCTGCAACCTCAGGGAGACATTTCCTCTTTGCCAAATCCATGGCACTTGTTTCCCTTTTCAGTGCCAGTATTTCTTTATGTTTCGCATAGGCAATAGATCAGACATGAAATACAGTGAGACAGATGCATTGCAAAATGTAAGTACAGGAAACAGAAACTTTATGTCCTTTTTATAGCGTTACATTTCAGATTCAGAGCTGATCCTCCTGACAGCTATTTCAAATTACAGTACCTGCAGCAGTTCCCTGCAGAGCTGGCTGACATCCCAGAGTAGCTGGACTGCAGCTTAATGGAGATTGTGAAGGCAGAGGGTGTTGTTCTCAGCTGGACCTGACTTTTACATGGCAGGTCCACAGTCCCAACTCTTGGTGGGTATTCAGCGACTGCAGCTAGGTCAGAGGATGTGTTTGTTAATGAAAGATACTGGGAAATTTTGCTCAGGGGAAACTAAAAGCTGTGCTCAGGCTTGATTTTGATTGCTTTGCTCTTCAGTGTGTTTGGTCAGATGGGGTCACTTTCCATGTAATATAATTACACCAGTGACATAGCAAAATGCAATCAGATTGGAAAATGCTGCAGCAGTATTCTGGAGTTTCACAGGTATTAACATTAATTTTGAAGCTATGAAATATTCTGACCTACCTGGAGGGTATTTTAGGAAATCTTGGGTGGATTGCAAAATCACATTTGTGTGGCATAGCCGGTCCTGAGAGCATAAAAAGCAGGGTGCCCTGCTGCCTGCAGGACAAGAAAAACACCTGCATTCACAGAGCCATTTTCAAGGGTGTAGGACTAAAGTCAGTGCAACAAGCAAAGGTATCAATCTCTCTTTTTAATTAACCAACTAATTCCCTCTCTTTCCTATACAGGGTATTGTTCTGGAGCTACTGAAGGAAGCCATGGTTTCCAAGCTAGGGGACACAAAAGGATTTCTGATTGATGGGTATCCCCAAGAGTTGAAAGATGCAGAAGAGTTTGAGAGCAAGGTGACCATACAACTGTAATGCTGCTGTAACTCCTTTAATTCTGGTGCTGCTTCAGTCCCTCTCTTCAGCTGATTGCAGCAGGGACGTGTAGAAAGCCCATCCAGGAGAGCTGTGCTGCTCATCACTGAAAGTTTGGCACCCCATATTTGCAACAGCAAATATAGCTGTTGCCCTTACCTATAAGGAATCTAGGATACAAGGAGAAGTAGAGGCTGATTTTATCTAAATTTAATGTAAATCAGAAACAATTCACATTTCAGGGAAAACATAATTTTAGAACCAGTTTTCTGGTTCTAGTGGATAGTGCTGTACTTCTCATGAAAATCTGATGCATGATCATAAAATTAAGTATCTTCACAGTTAATATTTATTACCAGTAAGCCAGCTCTGCTAAAGCTTGCTGTCACTTGCAGCAGCCAAACCAGATTTAATTTTTGTGGTGAGTAACAGGTGGCACAGCCATAAAAAGAGCGTTCTGCAAGTGCCTGCGTGGCAGCTCCGAGAGCTCTCGATTTCCCCAGTATGTGCTGAGACCTCGTGAGAAGCCTCAGCCGTGCATTTCTCAGCCTGCAGGAAATACTCTGTCTAAGCCTATGAATGAATCTGCCAGGGCTTGGGAGAAAAGAAGTGGTGAATTAGGGATAATAGATAGTCTGTGTTTCATCATATTACACTCCAAAAGTGTCCTAAGCAAGTTTATAAGGTAATAAAACTTTGGTGAATCCCCTGTTTTCTCACTAAGCCTTTAGCTGCTTTATTTATTTAGTTGATTACCATAAAAGCTTAGCAAGATTTAGGCATCAGAAGCCAGACAAAATAATGAGCAATGGGATTTGCTATAGAAGCATTTACAGAAATGTTGACTTACTAGTCCCTTTAATAAAATGCTTTAGACTATTAAAAAGATGATGGAGATTTCTCTCATTTTGTGTCTAAGGAGGAACTATTTCAGCAGTGCTGTTTCTCTGGCAGGCAGTTGGTGTGCTGTGGACACTTCTCTATATTATGAAGTGGGATTTAGGGATTGGGGTGTCCTGCACTGAAGTATTGCAGGCAAGTAAGTCCTAGTGCATCCCAGGCTGAAGCAGAGCTCCTTAAGTTCCCTGAAAGCAGCAGAAGATGCCGTAGTCCTGGACTACATTTGGCACTTGGAGTAAAAGACAAAGACTTCAGGTGACTGTTTTGAAGGTGCTAAGTCCCCCCTGTTGTGCCTTGCATCCACTTTGCACAGACTGGCCGTGAGCTGCTCAGTAAAACTGCAGAGTTTTTTTCAATGAGTCGTTTTTGAGTTAATGCTCTGCAGTTCTTTCCAAAGGGTGATGAGAAGTTCTTAAATTATAACCGAATGAAAAGAAGTGCACATCAGGCCTTACTAATTAATGGCAGCAAAGTACAGATGAATAATGCTCCATATCTACATGATATGTGAAAAACTTTATAATTGTTAACAAAGACCTGTTCTATTTAGAAGACATCAAGAATAATGCTTGTGTTTCAGAGAATAAACAGAATGAGCTATGTAGAAATAGCTGATTCTCCAGCCAGTATAACCCAGTTCCCTTCTATGATGCAATTGTATTTTTACCCAGCCATAATTTTACAGAAGCACAAACTCTGCTCCCTCCTCAGTCTTTCTACAAGATGAAAAAACATTTTTAGGTTATATATTCCACAGCACCAGGCAGGAAGCACGCAGTGAGACAGAGTAAAGACCCAAAACATTAGACTTGTTTGGTATGTATTATTTAAGCTAAATTGTATCAGGAAAATCATAATTTAAAAAAAAAAGTAACAAAAATTGCTGTAATACCTTATAAGGGCATTAGTTTCACTTTTTGTGGGTTTTAGTTTGGAAGAAAGATATTTCTGTAATGGTTTGAATTCCAGATAGCAATACTGAAACTTCTAAGAAAACCACATACATTTTTCAAAAGCAACTCAGACTGAGTGTATCAAGCAAGAAGCTATTATCTGATCCTATCAATCAGTAGAGTCCTTCATATCCTCACTGTAAGGTGACAATATAACTGATAAAAGGAATAATTTCCCATTTATTCTAATTTAGAACAGACCATGGAATTCCTCATGTAAAACTGGGAGGAAATAACTTCTCGCCATCCTAATCCAGTTATACAAAAAGGGAATTTGTTTAAATCATTGATTAAGCCCACATCTTTTTCTTTTTAATTCTCTATGTCTCTTGCATATTAAAACTGCCTTGTTGGCTTTTTTAATCCCCAAACTCAGTGCTGCTACAGCTAATTGCATTAATGTTTTCTGTGTGGAAAAAATGGGTAGATAAAAGCCTGTCATTGAACTGTCTGACATAATCCCTCTGCTTCAGCTTCTCCTAGAAAGTCATTAAGGGTAGTAGAAAGGTCAACACAATCCAGACATCCTCAGTCAAATGCAGAAGCCCTGACATGAAATATTTACCTTTAGGATATTTCTTCCTTTGGGGGCTGTCAACAAAGATAACAATGACAATTTCCATATATCAGTCATTTAGACTTTCTTTACTGTAGCCATGGAAAAAATATGATTTTGTAATTGTCACTAGTGTGAAGTAATCTTTTTCCAAAACTTCTCACTTTTTTCCTAAAAAAGTGTTTCCCAGATCCCTGCTGGAAAGGGAAGGAATGAGAAAAAGACTGAGCGTGTCATTGAAGGATTAAATACATAACTGCATGGAAAAATAAACTTCCCCACTGATCTGTAACACCTTTATTTTGCTTGAGACAGTGGAATTTATGGCTTTGGACTCAGCCCAGCAAGTTTTGCTCATACAAAATCTTGTGTCAGAGAGTACTGTGCCTGAGCAGGGTGCACGACAGTGCATTCCAAGATTTATGCTAAATGACATAGATATTTTTGAGTATTTCAGGGAGAGAATGATGAGGATTTGTGTTTGAAACTTTTGTCTCTCTCCTGAAATACCATAAAGAACATTTTGCTCCTTCTTGCCATTTCTGTTTTCCCCATAATATCTATGCAATATCTATGATAAAATGTAGAAAGAGACGATTATTGATGACCTTTTCCAGGCCTAAGAATCAAAATACATAAATCTGTATTTATTTTTATTAAAGGACAGACTCTCCCTCATGACTAGTTTGGCACTAGCCAAACAGCATTAAATGACCAGCTTCCCACAGAATTTGGAAATTACTTGCCAATTTGAAAATGCAGAGAAATGTATCACATCCCTCCTTTGCAGCATGGGGAGGAATGGTGTGGGTACACTGCAAACAAGGACATAAAATACTGTGTGACATAAAGCAATTCACAGGATGTATTCCTGTGACTATTTGATGGTGTCCCTGAGCCTGTTGTTACTCATTTCCATCTCAAGTGGGTACACTTTTATGTGAACATTTCCTGCTACTGCATCTTGAAATACTAAGCTAAGTTTACCACTCCCTTTTCACACATTGAACAACAAAAAGGCTACAAATATAACTGAGTCAAGTTATTGCATAAGTCCTCTACTGTTTGCATCCAGCAAATAATGAACTGACACTCTTGAGTCCAAGTAGCCAGAATTTGTCAGATCCCATCTCTTTGTCTCTGGGTGTAGAGCCCAGGCAAGCACAGCCTTGCTGCTCAGTGCTGGCATCTCTTCGTGCTGCCACAGTGAGGGGTGGTTGTTAAATAAGCATCATTTCCCCATAGACAAATACTATTTGCTGACAAATTCCTTGGTGACTGTTTTGGTGTTATCCAAACAAAATCTCTTTTGCTGGGCCAGTGCTTTGAATGTTCGTTGTTTTCCTTGGTCTCTAGATTGGGGAACCAAAGCTGGTGCTCTGCCTGGACTGCTCTGCAGAAACCATCAGCAGTCAGAGCTCTGAGAACACTGAAACCACTGAGGACAGGATTGAAAGCTGCTACCAAGCATCAAACCCTCTGATTGCATACTATGAAAGCAGGACACAGTTATGCAAGGTAAATACTTGACCTTTTAAATGAAATTATTGCTTTTTACTTCAATTATAGTAGCAGTATTTGGAAAACACTGACATATCACCATTTACGTACTGTTCCCACACTTTTCAGTTGTTCTCATTTTATAATTCCCTGGTTTGTTTGCAACTTCTGCAAACTTCTGAGTTCCACAGTACAGTTTGAAAGAATAAAACCCCAGATTTATCCTTAGTCAGAGAACATATCCTGAATCAATAACTCATCTAAGTAGAATCACTTATTTAAAATAAATTCTAGAAAGCTTTTCTTCAAGTATTAGGATTTATTACTATATAAGGGCTTTCAGAATTAGGATGAAAGATTATGTTAATCCAAAGCCCTTTGGTAAAATTTTAAAAACTGACAGTGTATATCCTGAAATAAAACAGGCCTTCATACAAGAGAGATCTTTTTGCTGGAATAAATAACATAGTTATATTAATTTCAGTGAATTGCCTTAGTTTGCACCTGCTCAGGATGTGATATTTTAAGCATTCTTTATATTCTATAATCAATACTTCAAGAGAAGCAAGAAAAAGTGCACTTAGCTGGCACAGCTGTAGACTCATTTACATAGGATTTTGGGTTTTTTTTCATTGTTTGTTTCTCTGCTCTGTCATGACAAACTGTCCCTTAGTTCAGCCACAGAAAGATCTAGTCCTACTGCTCTGTCTTGTCCTAAAAGAGAAAGAATCCAACAACAGTTTCTGGAAATATGATGGGATCTATTTTTCCTATGGGCTGTAGCAAACGTGAAAATCACCTGCCCCAAACTTTTCTCCTTTGCAAAGTTCCCAAAAGAGGAATGTGCAGCTAATTTATGCACCAATATCCTGACCTGAGGACAGGATAAATGGCACAATGCTGAGAAAAATGATACCCCAAGGAAGAGTTCTGATTTGTGGCCTTTCCTTACCCCAACAGTAAGTGCACATAAGACAAAGCCTAAGTGTCAGAAAAAAGTTCCTGCTTACTTTTAATCTTTAGGTTTACAAAGGATTATGTGGTTTATTTGTTTTTTCTTTGAGAAGCTATCTTGCCAAAATTGCAAGGATGTGCTAAGAATTCAGTTCAACACACAAAACACCAACACAGCACAATGCCAAGGAAAACAGAGCTCTCTGTCTCACTATCCTATTCCAGGGAGCTGTGCCTACCACAGTGTTTCCCTTTTTGAAGCATCAGGGAAGTGACAGCCCCAAGGAGAGTGAAACTGCACTTAATACTTTCACACAGATTTTGCAGTCATGATCTGCCTCATTTCACATGACATGCACTTTCTTTGCCCTTCCTTAATGCTTCTGCTGTAAGTTCCTGCTCTTTCCCCTACAAAATGGCAAAACGTGCAGTCCTTTCTTGAAAGTTGGTAGCTCATTAGCTCCTCAAGGAACCTGCCAAATCTATGGGTCACAGCAGGGGATTTGTGATTTGTACTTGCACCATTAGTTTTGGGGAAGCTGACATTGTGTGTTTGCATGTTAGAAAATAAAATACCTGTGCTTTGCTGAGTCTGCACTACTTTTCTTACAATGTCTGTACATTGTCTGAACTTGCTTCTGGTGAATGTGGTGTTTACCACATATCCATCTTCCAGGTGGACCCATTGAGTATGAATGCTCTGTAAAATCAGCTTTATAAACATTATTGTGGGAAATGTCTTTTAAAACTATTTTATTGGTGAACATTTAAGCTACATATGTTGAAGAAAGCAGAGGGTCAAGGGGAAGTTTGCAATTCCCTGGACACAGAGTTAGTTTCTTATTTATAGAAACAGATTTTACACCCAGCCAAGCATTGACATTAGCAGCCACTGGGTGTTCTCTGAATGATGAAAGGAAATTCAGGTGGAAAGCAGAAAAACTGACAATAATAACTTCTGATCAAATGTAACTTCTGACTGCCTTTTTGTTTGGTGCAGGCTAGGCTAAAATAGTCTTTGTTTGTTTTTTTAAAATTTGTAATATCATGCACGCAGAAGACTGAGACTTTACCTAGAGGCAGTCTAACATGTTTAATATTTTTCTTTCCCATTTTAATTAAAACATCACATATTTTCAGTGCTGGGGATTTGTTCATTCCTAAGTGGGTTTATCACTCTCCAACACTGACCAAAGCTGGCTGAAGATGTTTGTGCTGCCATGGAGATGCTGCTGCCTCTATAATTCTGTTTCCTGAGAGAACTGTGTGTGTTTCCTATCCATTTCAGACAAAGTCACCAGTTAATTTACCAGTGCTGATTTGAAGACCCCTTAAAATAAATTCTCATCTGCATTCCTGGATTTATTTTGAATCACCCATGGAGCTCCCTGTAACTACAGATCAGAGGCTCGTGTACTCTTTCCCTTAGGCAAAGCTGGTGGGATCCAAGAGCTTCAGGGAAGCAATGCCTTCATGAAGGTGCTATTTCTGTGATCCCAGGATAAGCAATGGCCAAAGGATCTGAAGAGAAGCTGTTTAAGAGAGGAAGAGAAGAAGAGTCCTAAAGAGTCTTTGATTCCTGTGTAGCTTTGGTTTTTCAACAGAAGCAGCTCTTCAGTGAAAGGCCCACGTGAGCTTTCTGTCCCTTGGGAGTGCAGCAATGCACTTTCCTAAGCATGCAGAGGAGTGGGTGTTGAGATTCTAGAGGAATGTTGGAGTCTAAATCCTGCTAACTTCCACAAAGATTTGGCATTAACCTTTTCTAGCCAGCTTACTGCAGCATGTGGCCAAGGACCACTAAATTCTAGGTATTAATTGTGTAAGTGATCCTGTTTTATAGGGCTTGACTGTAGCATCCAGCTCCACCTGGCCCCAGAAAAGAAAATCAGAAATAGACTTGTGTAACAAGAAAATGGGGTTGGCATATTGGTGTAATTTAATATCTCCAGTTTAAAATCTAAATTTAGGACTGGACAAAATTTCCCATTGACTGGGAACAGCACATGACAGCAGTGGGATGTATTTAACTTCTCCTATCCACTCCAAACATTTTCAGTCCTGAAAGAGGCTTATTAAATATGCAAATGTAAAATTCAGTCCTGGGCAGAAGGCCAGCAAAAGGTCTGGTGTGGGAATTAGATGTTGGCTGTGCACTCAGCAGAGGAGGAACTGATCTGTCACACCACATCAAGGTGTGGTGAGAGTCCAGTGTCAAAGGAGCTTTCTTATCTGTGCACTGGAACACAGAGTAAGAAATGCTTTACTCCATTTGGAACAGGCTTTAAGGCATGGTTGGATGGAGTCTGACAAACACAGTGCAGACAGAAAAACTCAGCTCTGACCTGGCTTGCTCTGCCCTCATTGGGAATTCTCTCCCTGCTTTGCTTGCACAGAAGAGACAAAGGTATATGGTTGTAACAGCATTCCCACTTTAATCCTCCAGGATTTTATGACTTTCCCCAACCTGGAGTGATTGTGCATAGGTGCATTCATAACTAATATGATATGATATCTGGAACTGGAACATTTTTCTATTCTGCTGACCTCTGAACAAGAACAGTGACCTGGTGAAGCTGACAAATATCGGGGTTGTGTTGGAAATTTCCTTTTAGCCGAGACTCCCTCTTTGTGTTTCTGCTCAGCAGTGGAGGCTTGAGGCACGCATGGACAGAGGGTGAAGGCTGGGGGTGCAGATGAAACACCTGTAAACCTGACAGGAATAAAGAACAGCAATCCTTCCAACACCCTGCTGAGATGAAGAACTGTGTACATATTTGCAAGGGAAGATGAACTGATGAAGAATGAAGGGCAAAGGCAACAGTGTCCTCACTTTTCTGCTGAGGCATTCACTTTCTAAATTGTGTTCTGGAAGGTAAAGTAGTTGAGACTAACATGTTAGAAATTTTTCAATTTTTTTTTAATTCATGTTTTGGGGATTTAATATCCCATAATTTCTTTTGTAGCCAGTTCCAGAACACCCACCTAAGGAGCTGCAAGTAGCTGCTTTTCATTAAAGACCTTGTACTGGAGATGCAAGGGCTGAAAGCACTGCTCTCTAAAACACTGCCTGCAAGCTGCCTGCTTCTGTGGGGATCAGGTGCTTGAGATAAATGACATGAAATGAAATGAAATAAAATGCATTATAGTAGCAGTAAGCAGGTAGACACTGTTGGTTTTAAATCTATTTCTCAGTGAGTTCCAAGGCACCTGGACAGAAAAGTGCATCTGAAAATTTAGTAGACACCTACTTGTGTTTTGACATGGCAAAATGTAAATCCCTTTGAAGATATGGCTCTCTCTCAACTGAGAAGAAAGGAGGGGGGAAAAAGATTGTTTTTAATATCTGACTCATCCTTTAAAGCTTTTTTGAAGTGACAGTATGTAGGAGGGTAGTAAGTAAAAGGGAAGAGAAATGCCTTGGTAGTCAAGCAAGACAGCCCTGATCCTACCTAAGCTAACATAAGACACCTGGTAGGTGTCTTACATACAAGTTTCCTATTCAAAGTCTGAGGAAAAGGGCATGATTATAACAAATAAGCCAAGCAGGGCAGAGCAGAGGATTAAGGGTGCCCAAAAACTTTGACTCTTTCAGATCACATGCTATGAAAGCTTAGCCTACAAAACCCAGCAGGAGTTAGTTTTTTCTATGCTTATTTCCTTTCATTTTTTTTTTCTCAGTGCTGTTCTATTATTTCTTTCTAAAATCACTTGCAGTCACATTTTCCATAACCATTATCATAGAACATGTGACCCTCCACCCTCTCCCCATTTTCCTCTTGTGAGCCTTCCCTTGCTGATGCCATTCCGAGTGCGTGTGGGGAGGGGCGACCTCCCCCGTTCCAGGAGGGGTAATCAATGGTAATAGTGAGAGCAGTTATGTGGTTTATTGCCATCTTTTGAAAGGTTCTGAGACCCATTAACCCTGATAGATAAGGATGTGGGGAACAAAGGAACAAGTGATTCTCTATTCCCCCCTTGGTGCTTTGTGGCCCATTAGATGAGAAACTGATCTAGAAAGATCCATCAGAAGCATTAGCAGGGGATCATGGATAAAACAACAGAAAGTGCATGTCTAATATGAATAGGTCTCAGGGCAGTGTGCTTCAGTGTATTTTTCACAGCTTGATCCATTGCTGTGAGAACCAGGTGCTGCACAGTCTCAGAGAGATTTTCTAACACACTCTAGTGACAAAGACATAAATGTTAGTGACAACACAGCTGAGCTTGACTGACCTTCAGTAAGAGGTTTCTCACTGCTGAACTCATCCAGAGTCTGTCCTGAGCCATCCTCTCTACAGACAGTCAGGTTCTCCTCAGTGGCAGTATGTGTCTAGAGCTCTAAATTTCAAAACCTACAACAAAGGTAGTTTTGTTGACAGAAAACTCAAATTGGTTGATTTTAATGACAAAAGGAGCAATATTGTACTATATTGGTTGATTTTAATGACAAAAGGAGCAATATTGTACTATAGGGATGGTTACTGCAGTAGTTTTTCATATGAGCTCATTAAATTTCTCTGTATTTGAAGTTACCAAAAGCCATAGCTGGATTTCAAAACTGTGGAAAATTGTATATGGATCTTGTTTTATGAGAAGTCAGCCTTAAATAGCCTTGAAAACAGGTCTAATTTATGAGGTTTGTTAGAATCTGAGGAAGAGAAATACACTGTTTTTTCTCTGGAGCCACTGAGAATTGCTGAAATACTGTAGTACTAGATGTGAATTATTGGCACATTAAGTTAGTTTTGTGCCACAATGTTTAGTTAGTTTTATGAATTGGGCCTTTGTTATTTAGGAGGCCAGCATGGGAAGCACTGGGGCTGTCATTAGTCAAGCCCATCCATATTTCATTGTGCTTTAGGAAGTCAGCATTCCAGCCCATCATAAAGGGTGACGTTTCCATGCTTACAGAACTAATTCCTCATCACAACTCCCTAGATCTAGACCTGAGTAGGAGTCCCAGTTCTAAAGAGGTCACCAAAAAGCCAGTGGCAGTCATCTGTGCTGATAAGATTAGATCAGTTAGACAGTGCAGAAGTAAAAAGATAATAATAATAATAATGCATATTAAGATGAGAGCTTTGAAATGGCTGTGGCCTTCCCCCTGCATGCAGTGTATTTCCTGTGGGATAGCCATATGAAAATAGTTGTCTTGGCAATTGAGACAGGCCAAACAAGGTGTTTTATAGCAGCTGAGATGGGAGTTGCTGGTTTTGTTTTAACTGGAGAAGGCAGACATTTGGTTCAGAATGGTTCATCACCCCCGTTTTCTCTTTGCTGCTAGTAAGTACCCCCACTTCTAAACCCTTGTGAAAGACATGCAGCACCAGCAGCAGCACCAGCAGCAGCACCAGCAGCAGCACCAGCAGCAGCAGCACCAGCAGCAGGACCATGAAGGGCAGTGAGGGGGCCAAGGGAGGCAGCCTGGGACCGGCCAGGGCAGCGAGCAGAGCTCAGCTCACGCTGTCACACAGCCCTGCAGTGAGCCTGAGGGGACAGGCCCAGCCAGGCACGGCTCCTAAAGGCTGGCCTGGCTGGTACCCAGAGCTGGAGCTCTGGCTGGTGAGATGTGCCAGCACTCCCACAGGGACCAAACTTCTCAGCATCTGCAGGTGCCACCAAGAGTGAAAGCCAAGCTCTGGAGAGTGCCTGCAGTCCCTGCTGGAGCCCTGCAAGGAGCAGCTGCTGACTCCCACACAGCACCAAGGAACTTAGATGTACATGGACTGCAGTCAGCTGTACAGGAGCTGGCTGCAAGACAACATCATATCTGAGCAAAATTTCTTGGCCTATTTAAAAACACATTTATTTGAACATGAAACTCCCTTAATTCTCGTGCAGACAAGAGATGGCAGAAAGTATTATAGGCAGGGATGTCCCCTTCAAACACTACAGTCTGGCTTTCTAGTCAGCAACTTGGAGATGAAAATGCAGCAGTTCAGAAAAAGATCCTTTTACAAAGTTGTCATGGGTCCATTTAATCTTGTGCAAACTTCATGTCATGCATGCATGAAAGACTAAGCATGGAGAAGCAGAGAAGAATCTTGCTTTTGTGTAAAGACCAGATATCTCAGAAGGCACTTGAGGAAAGGAATAATCAGCAGAAGCATCTGCATGGAGTACACAGCCAGTGTGAAAGCTGCTTCTGTCACTGCTGTGAGGGCTGAAGACAGCTCTCCTTCCTCAGGTGGCACAGCATGGGATGGACATGGAACTCCTTGCTCAGAACAACTCAGTTCTGCCTCACGTTTTCCAGGGAACACAGACAAGTATTACTGGCTGCAAGCGTCATTCCTCTCTGCTGAAATGCAGCTCTCTCACCTTCAGCACAGGACTGTAAATTCATCTTGTTTTTGTGAAGTACAGTAATGAAAAATAGCTTGGTCAGAAAACTTAATCTTTGGGACGTTCATGAAAAAAATTGCTTCAATAAAAGCTAGTTCTTATACCACAAAAGCAGTGCTCTTATAAAAGACAGGGGCAAAGGGTGTCATAAAACCAGAACCAGTTCACCAAGTTTCCAATACAAATGCACTGGAATGCATTGATTTGCTAAGCTACTGTGGAGTGGCCAAAACCCAGAGCACTGTGCAGCCCTTCAGAAGGACCTCGCCAGGTTGGAGTGATGGGCAAAGAGCCCTTGGCATCTGATCTGCATCAAAGGTGTAACCTCACCTTAAAACATGAGTACCTAAAGCTCCCTCACTTGACTGACGTACTTTGCTACAGACAATCGAGCCTGCAGAACCTTCTTACAGAAATCTGTGGAAACAAAATGAGTAATCTGGTTTATTAAGCTGCTCCTCTACATTAGAATGCTTCTACCATGAAGCAGAACAACTTTCATTTTATATTAGACCAGTTTTTTATTGCAGTGTTTAGATTCTGAGATAACTCTATGTAACTTAATCAAAACTTGGGTTTTTTTGTGCTTCACAGGTTGATGCAGAAGGAACACAGGAGGATGTTTTCCTGGAAATCTGCAAGACAATTGACTCTTTTCTGAATAAGGAAGAGGCAGCATTTTTTTCACCAGAAATGCAGTAATGGTGTGTAAGGTGTGTACCCAGCCTTGCCCACGTGCACCCCACAGCCATGATTTGCTGGTCAAAGCAGAGCTGCTTCCTTGAGAGGTATCTGCACGTGGCATGTTACCCTAGATGAAATCTTAGTTCTGAAAGTGCACCCAACAGAAAGTGGTCTGTATGCTAATCCCACTCTGAGAACTGTATTTTGTTTTCTTGGGTGTTTGCTCTTCATGGGTTAAAAGCAGCAAGGTGAGCAGCAGCTCTGGTTTTGTGTTTCATGGTCACACACATTCCACGGGAAACGGGGCAGTGCCTGGCCAGCAGGGAGCTCCCCACCCACCCCAGTCACTGCCCAGCAGACTGACAGTAGGGTTATTGCACACAAGTTCCCATTGATTATTATTTTCTTTTTATTAACAGTATTAATTTTTGTGGTATCACTTAGCTTGTTCTTGGGCTTTAGTGCCCGAAACCTGTTCTCTGTAACACGCAGCTCTAAGGGAGCTGGAATTACTCAAGCTACAAGTTAAAATAACCTTTTCACACATGCCCAGAACACTGTTGCGAGGAGAAAAATTCATTGAAGATACAGTTGAATGTTGTGGAAGTCTGTCAACCCATTACTGGGAAGCAGACACCATTTTTGAGACAGTCTTGTCTTCTGCTGGGAATGTTACGATTTTGTAACTGACTTCCCAGTTTTGTGAGCTGAGAATGATTATTGTATTGTATAGTTAAATGTGCAATCCAGTAATGATCCATATTAACAGCACTTGTGCTATAGCTATTAAAGTCCATATGTAAAGTTGGTTATGAGCCAGAACATCTCATGTCATCTCTAAATTTCACTTTGGAAGTATTTCAAATGCAAAATTCAGATCATCATCTGTTGTCTTGTACTGGCATTGCCAAAACTTGGGAAGGTGTGGTGGGGTGGGAAACCAAAAAAATAGGAATATGTCAGGGATTATTTGATTCATATTGCTTGCACCTTTAGTAAGCCATTTATCTGTAATCTGCAAAAAAGTCTGTAAAAGTGCTATTGTATTTCTGTTAGGTTAACTAAAATATCGTGGAGTTTCTTTGGTAATACTGACAGCTAAATAAAAGCTTGTTTGACATTGCTGTAAAGTAACTGCATCCTCTTACTGGAACTACTGGATGAATTTACAGTGAAACTGGGTTGCATGACTGCTTGTACTGTCAAAGGTGTACTTTATGCAGCAGATTTGCATTTTTAAAGTTACCTTTCTTGTAATGAAGACATAATACAAATAAAACGTACAAAAATGAGGAGTAATGATTTCTGTTACAGTATATGTGGGTTTAATCCTTTTCAAAGCACAGTACATGACTTGAAAATATAGCTCAAATCAGCATGCTTACAGAGTATGTCCTTTTTCCAACCAGGGCAGATTCTTCTGCTTCCTTTTCTTCCATAGCATTTGCCCTGTAGATGCTAATTCAATTATTTTTTAGGGTCTGTTTTACATATGTTCTTATCCTTCACATCATGGATGTTCCTTCTTTCCTGGGTCTTCTATAGCCTACATTTTACCTCTGGTGCTCTAGAAGTGCTTCTCCAGCTCCAGCCAGTGCCACTGAGCAGCAGCAGCAGCAGCAGTGCCTGCAGTACCACAGCAGCTCCCCAGGGCAGCTCTGGCCACGCCAGCCCTGTGCACCAGCAGCTGCTGCTGCTTCTTTTTAAAAGAATACTCTGCAGTTACCACAAAGCTGCAAATTCATCTGGGTAGGTTTTCTGGAGTATTTTCTATGATATTTAATTACAATAGAAGTTATAAAGTGTGGAGTCTCACACTTGTGCAGGATGGGAACAAAAGCAACGATCAGCTGCTGTTTTGTTGGGGTTTTTTAAATCGAATTACAAAAATTATTAACCATACACTTTCAGTTCAATTTTTCTTTCTGCTTCTTATGTCTTTTCTGTGTAAAAAAAACCAAAAAAATCCCATGCTTGATTTGGTGTTATGTGCATTAGATACCTACTTGCATACGTTCATAATGTATGCAGGAACAATAGCTGCATATGCATGCATAGGGAAACATTAATATTTATACATATTCAATAAAATAGGACTTATCCAAGACACTCTTGAGTGATTCAGACTTGAAATTATCCTTTGGCTTCCAACCTTCTTCCAAGGATACCAAGATCTTTTGTTCTTTCCAAGCTATCCTAAACTGATGACTATTTTCTCTAATTTACTTTTCTTATTTTATTCCCATAATTTTTTCAGGATATAAACAGAAAATTAATGTTACCACAGATCCTCTTCCTGATAATATACCTTCACCAACTCTGGTTTCTTATAAAGACCATGAATGATGTGGAAAGCATATTTTCATGGCCTTAGAAAGCCTCTCAGAGCAGTATCTTTTCCAATTAAAACTAAAATACATCACGTGAGTTTTGTGTTGTGTTTTTTTAAGGTTTATTAAATTTACCTAAGTATATGAGATATGTGAGATATGCTTACAATATGATACTTGCTCAGTGTTTTAGTAACTGTACTGTATTACTTTCTAAATAGATTAAATGCCTACATTCTTTCTTCTGAAGCAAAAAATAGCTACACCTAAAGTTACTGCAAAAATACTGACCAATTTATCATTAAAGTTACTAGGTGCAGCCAGCCAATCATCCTTTCTATTGCCATCTTTTGAAGTCAAATTAGTTTGTTTTCTAGCTAATTGCTCTGAGTATTCTAGCTTCAAAGCAACTGGAAGTCTATTACAGTTATAAAATAAT
Organism: Setophaga petechia; assembly: GCA_024362935.1. Lineage (NCBI taxonomy): Eukaryota > Metazoa > Chordata > Aves > Passeriformes > Parulidae > Setophaga > Setophaga petechia. The sequence goes on from JANCRA010000006.1 coordinate 12,301,344, forward strand.
CAAGTGTTTCTGAATCACAAGCTATACATTTCAATAAAAAATATATTAAGTAAAATATGTCACAATAATTACAAAGTTTCTCAGACAATGGTATACACTGTACCAAGGCTACCAAAATCTGGAATTTCTGTGGTCTGACAAAGAAGTCTGTGAGTGAGGAGGAGAGAACTGGAATGCTAATCCTGCCGGCCCGAGCAGCGGCGGCGCTGGGTGAGATCCAAATGTCCTGTCCAAACCTTCCAGCCTGATTAAAGAGTCAGAACTACACAGAAAGGAAGTCACAGCAAGCATTCTATATATAAACAGACTGTATCCACATAGTTTATTTCTCACAGTTCTCCTGACAATTGAACATTATTTAAGAACATACTGTATACACAGATAAGAAGAAACATACAAAATGTTTTAAATGATGCACAACAAAATCCAGCAGTATAAAAGAATGCATGTGAACCCTTGCTCACTGCTCAGGCTAAATTTAATCACTGTTTAAATAGTAATAAAAATACAATCTTTCATGGATCTTGTGCAGACTACAAAAGAGGAAAAATTATTACCATATATATGATTTATATTAGGCAGTTTTCTTTGATGAGTTGCACTAACAACTCCAAATACAGAGGCAGAAGGCTGTGTATTTCATTTTAAAGGAGTAAATGTTGAGTATTAGAGACTTTACACAGTTACTAGCACTGGCACTTTTCACCATATTTTGTACACATCACATGATCATCTTATATAACATTACATTTAAAAAATATATCTGAGTGACAATTTTATAACATTCACACACCATGAGCTGGTTAAGGAAGCAATGCCACAGTTGCCCCCTGTAGTGCTTCACTGTTGGTAAATAGAGTTCGTTGTGGTTTTAAAAAAAAATTTAAAAAATTGAAGGTCAACATGATTAAGCAGCTCTGATTTAATAAAGGCCTGTAGCCAACCATTGCTGAGACAGTGAGTATTTTTAGAGTACAGCCTAGAAGCAAACACTGTCATTGGTTAAAACCTTGCCTAAAGAAGTCAGTTACTGTGCTGAAAACTATTTCACAACAAAACTGCAAGCTACTAAACTGTTTTTATATAAATACTTCATCTCCTCTGGATCTCATTATAACCAAGTTCTTCAAAGCCTTTGGAATTTACTCTATCTTTAATGTGTGCTCTCATTTCTGGCTCACCCTTTTGTATGTGTTTCTTTTGTTTAGATTCACCACCTAAAAGTGACTAATGTGGTGAAAGAAAAGTCTCCCAGTGAAACCTTCTGCACACTAGGAATGTTCAGCTGCTGTTCAGTGATCTAGAACCATGACAGCTCAAAGCTGTAGTTTGACAAGTACACCCAGGAAGCTGTCATGCTGTGAGTGACATTTCAGGGAAAGCAGAGTCTTTCCAAAATGTGCACAGAATTAACAATGGTGCCATTGTTATTTTTCAAAGAGGATAGTAAACCCAAGTTGGTAGATCTGCTTCCCATGTCATCTATTTGCTGGAAAGTAGTTTGGGTCAAGATAATTGTAACTGGTGCCCTGGGACATGCAGTAGTCTCTGTCTAAAAATGTCTCTGCTCTGTAAATAGGTTCTAACTGGTGATCTTCCTTATGAATCTCTGTTTCATGCAGACTGCAAGGGAAAGAAAAAGATAACAGTTTAAAAGTCAAATACTTTCCTTATATTTAATTTTCAGAAACAGTGATCATATGAACAGATTCAAACCAAACTGGATAGCAGTTCATTCATAAAGTCTAATTCCCCCCTCTATTTAACTGTACTAAACCTATTTGTCCACAGTATAAAAAAAAAAAATATATATATATATACACATCCAGAATCTGCTTACAAAATGTATCTCCCACAAAGAGAGATGCTATTTTTTATCTTCCACTTTATTCAACACAGGCTATTTGTCCTGTGCTGGAGCAAAGATTTCCACCCTACATAGCAATTCTGCAGCAGAGATTCAATGTAATGACAAATATCAAGTAGAAGCACAGGCTGCTCACCAGTCAGAACAGGAATCACAGAAATCCAAGGACATTTCTTGAGGGCAGTCTTGGCAGTGCCACCGAACGCCCTGGATGGGCTCAATCCCGCAGTTGTCACACTGTGGAGCAGAGGGAACAGCACTGAGAAAGCAGCAGCTGAGGGAGGCACTCCCCAGTGCACACCAATGCACCCCATGGGAATCTCTGTGTGTCCCTGTGCCACTGCCAGCCCCACAGCTGAATTCTCCTCACCACGTGCATCAACAAGTCCTCATTCTCTAGGAGAGGCCCCCCAGAGCCCTGAGGATCCATCAAGCTTTTGCCTTGCTTCCCACTCCCCAAAGGCTCCACCTTGGCACCCCCCTGCTCCAGCAAAGCAGCCCAGCCCTGCCTGCAGGGCTCTCATCCTCAGGTGGCTCAGGAACTGCTGTGACACAGCACAAGGATGGGATGCTTCACACAAGCCCAGCCACATGGAATGTCAGCCCTTCCATGGCAGAGGGAAGCAGTAAGACCAGACCAGCAGAGCTTGTTGGGCTGCTGGGGCTCTGGATCAGGGCACACTGATGCCCTTTCCAACTCAGGAAATGCAGTAACACATCATGGGTGGGCTGGAACCAAAAGCCAGATGGCCAGGAAGGAAGGGGAATCACATGTTCAGAGAAGGAAACAGAGGTCTGGAACTAAAACTGAGCAAGGCGACAAGAACTAATCCCAAGTGCAAGAGTGTGGCATGAAGAGAAAAAAATCAAAGTAAAACAAAACATGAAAGACTAGATAAAAAATTCACAGTGGTACAGAAAAGGGGCAAAAGGGTTTCTTTTTTCTTTGATCAAAAAAAAGAAACCAGGAAAATGGGACTTGCAGGCAAGGAGAGCTTTTCAAAAATCTGAACTATGAAGAGTGCTGCAGAGACAGGACTGAAAAGGCAAACAGAATGTGGGAAACAAGTCTGTGCTCCCACAGCTCATCCTGCATCCATCCATCAGAACCTCAACTGCTGTCTCAGCACCTGTGCAACCCAGCGGGACACAGCAGCTGCTCCTGCCACCCCCGAGGCACTCAGGGCTACCAACACCTCACACTCAGCCCTGCACAGCTGCACCCCTCTGCCCACAGTGTGAGGGCTGGGAGTGAGGAGGGACTGAGCACACCAAGAGCTGCTCTTTGAAAATATCAAGTTCAGAATAATGCTAGAACTGAAAAATTGGCTCCAGTTATCTGAAGTTGAGGACCAAGACAGTGGAAAGCCTTGACCTCAGTTTTTATGTTCCAGCTCCCCTCTGCCCTGTGAAACAGAAATAATACTATGCCTTTCATTTTTTAATGAAGAAAAGAAGTATTTGCAAATTGCTTGGATATTATAGCAGTGAAAGCCATAAAAAGCCCACAAGGGATTCAATAATTCAATATTCAAAGCACAGGTTGAATAATGTGTAGTAAATGAGGCCAAAGGCTCTGCAGAACCAAAACTGCTCTCAATGGCTGCTTATTAGGTGAGCTCTGTCCAGCCCACAGACTGAATTTCCTGAGGGAAAACAGCCCATAATCACCTGATTTCTCAGCTTACTATAATGCATAATACAATCAAAGTCAAATGCAAAGAAACTTTCAAACTTTAAATGCTTGCACTGTGTAATGTCAATTTACTTCTCAGGATAATTTTACATAGAAAAAGTTTGTTCAAGTCTGGTCTGACTGATTAACGCTTCAAATTTTTATTTAAAAAATCCCCACAAAATGAAACGCCAAGCATACCATGCCAACTAAGGCCATCAAAAATAAGAAGCACCTTGGTGGTCTAATAATTTAAATCTGTCAGTATCTGATGAGGCTGTCTTAATTTCACAATCAATTTGAATTGAACCTTGAACTGTCCTTGCACTCTTATGTAAATGGGTATTAGAAAATAAATCCATCTCCATAACACTAAAGAAAAAAAAACCTGTTCCAACAGTTACAGTAACCAGTTAGATACAAAATCCCTTGCAAACCAGAAAATAAGATTTCCAGAGTGCCCTTTCTTTCATGTTGCCTATTAATGGTTGTTGCTCAGACAACACATCAGTTTAACTTAATGGTTTTTTTCTTAATTTTACACAAACATTGTTTGATGTCCTTGCTTCAACTTCTGTCAGTTATCACTTGATTAGATTGTGAAGTTGCTACAAAACAAAAAAAAATTTAATCTATTACTCTTATCCAAAATTTCTGTCCCTTCTTTGGCCTCAGGTAGAGGCAAAATTGCTCCAAACTCATAATCAGAAAATTATCATTAATAATCACTGTCAAAACAGAATGTAGTGTCAAATGGAATTCTATTATGATTTAACAAGACTCTAATACAAACTGTATTTTCATAATGTGGTGAGAAAAAGACAGCATGTTTATTAATTTCCATATAACATCAGCATTCAGTGAAAGCTGAGCTACCAGAAAGACTGAATTATGTAGGCTGTTTTTCTTAAAGAAAACGAGGGAAAACAGACTCAGTGAACAAGAACTAAGGAGCCAAACTTGTTATATTCCATGTAATCTTTTCAGGAAATTCAAAGCACATTCTCTTGGAAAACTTCCACATTCCACTGAGCAACAGAAGAACATCTCTTGCACTCACCTTAAATCCCACGTGCTGCACAAACCCACTTTCTGCATGCATCTGCTGGAGTTTCTGTTTCTTCAATTTTTTAAACTCTAACAGTTCTTTGTATTCAGGTAACTCTCGATATGTTACTGGAATACTCTCTTCATCCTGTTCAAGGTTAAAAAAAAGCCAGAAAAATATTCTTACTTAGGAATACATTAGCTAGAGTAAGACATGAATTTTTCCATAAATCATTATGTATGATTAATAGTGTTCAAGAAATTGATGGCCCTATTCTAACATACTGGAAAAATATTTTTAAAACCATAACAGCCATATCCAGTATTAACTTCTCACCTTTACTGGTAAGAATAAAATGCAATGAGAGGCACCATGAAAGAGTAGAACTCACAGTTATCCAACTCCCTTTATCCCTTTACTGTCTCTTAAGAGCTTATAAAAACAGACTGCTGTTTTCTCATAAATTATGAAGCAGTTTGTCTCCCTGCAGGCCAGTGCAGACATCTTTGCCAGAGAGGTACAACAAATGCTCCTCTTTTTCAAAGACATGCAAATTCTGCTTTTTCTCACACTGTTTCCTTCAACAAAGGTTGAGGATCTGCTAAGAAAGGACAGAAGCTCTAATTCCAGTTCAGATGCTCATTTCAAGGTAATGGTTTTATTGCAGCAGCTGTAGTTGGTAGATGTCACCTGTTTTCAAAGATGACAAGTCTTTACTGATGTAGAGCAGTTTTCACATCCTACACTGACAGAAACCTTCAGGTAGGAATAACAACTACAACTACCAGATAGTGATTAAAATTCTTCTAATGTAGCCTGAATGTGTAATTTCCATTTCTTTTTATGAATCTGTGGAGATTGAAGATTCTGTATTATTTAGTAAGTTTATTAAAGGAAGTGAGGGAAACAAACTTTACTACATTTCTGAAAGGCTTTATCAATTATTTAATTGCAATTATGAGCCTATATAAAGGACTAGGCTGCAAACTATCAGAAAAGGTTATGGTTAAATGACACAATTCAGTTGTGTAGTGATAAGCTACATTTCCTTTACTATAAAACAGAGATTTACCTTCCACACAAATCTCAAAAGCTTTTCTGAGAACAACTGCCCATTACACAATAACTGGTTACTGAATGAAGTGTGCTTTAATAGCTCCCTGTGTGGACAATTCATTCTGGAACAGTAAATAGCTGTGTTCTAGAATAATTAAAGACTACTCACAAAATTAAGAAATCATAACTGAAAAGTAAATGAACTCTGTTAGCAATAGTGGGTCTTCACTTGAAAATAGCTCGTTTATACCAAAACATAATTTTTCAGGAATAGTTATGACTGGTAATAATCAGGCAAATCTTTTCGTCTTTACACAGGAAAAGCATGTGGCAATTCCACTGTGAAATCAAAGAAAACCTTTGTTTCCTGCTACACTGCTTTTCTTCTGCTAAATGACATGAAGTATTTTTCTCCAAGACAACGACTGTCACTAAGAGATCTGACTTGTAACACTAGATTAGAAGCCTTCATTCTGAATATAGTTTACAATTCCTTTTTGCTTCTAAACTGCTATTATTTTGTACTGATTGTGGGGATCTTTTGGATAACTGAGCTCCCCTGAGTCTTTCTACCTTACTGAAAGCCAGAACTGGATCTATCTGGAAACGTTACTCTAGTGAAGGAAGAAAAGATTATGCCAAATTAAAAAAATGTCACTGCATGGCACATGACCACTCTTATCACTGCTATTGTGCCCACATTAATTATGAGTTAGGGCACCATGGTGTTTTGCAGAGAAAAGAAGAGAAACCCCCACAACTCTGTAAAAGTTGTTAAGGGCATGCTACTTCCTAGAACTTCAGATCTCCTTTTATCTCCTTTCCACATACATATGCTTACAGTTTCACAATAGGCTCATACATATTCATTTTTATGGACTTCACGTGACATTTGCTGCTAGTTCCTCTTCATCAAAAGGAATTCCTAGGTCAGGTTGTCCTGGCCTTGCTTTTTGTTTCTGATTTCTTTATCAATCTCTTCATTATCTCTGTCTTGCAGTTTTTCCTTCAGATTTGGCTTAAAGACATTTACCTTTTTAGACTTTTAACCTAATTCAAAAAGGATTTCTACTTAGGGGGATTTTTACTCTGTCTCATTGGCAAAACCAAAATGTTTCAGGAAACTGTTCAGAACAATTACAAAATATGTATTTAAAACCAATACAGAACAAAAGCTTGTTAGCTCAAAAAGAGGTTGCACTGCATCTCTTCTAACACGCATTTTGCTTTCCAGGCCTTTTAAGATTCTTATTGGAACATGCAAAGTTATCAGGAATGGTTGTGGATGAGCAGGAAGACCATCACAAAGAGAAGACAAAAAATGAACACAGATGGGATTTAAGACTAGGAAATAAATAAGTAAATGCAGTACTTAAGGAATACTATGCAGTGCAGGTAAATAGTCAGTAAAGAAAATGAATGGACTGATAGTGGGTGGCCTCAATACTTGTGTTATGCAACAAGGTTTTCACACACAAGATGTCACTAGGCTCACAAAAAAAAATAGAATTAACTAGTCAGGTTCTTCAATCTAAGGAAAACAGGAAAACGACAGTAATTCACACCAGCTGTGAAACTTGCCCAGCTCCCAAGCAGTAGGATCAAGTCCTTCTACGATTCTGTATGGCAATGGGAACAACATATGTCTAAATTCCTGTTGTATTATTGCATGGGATAAATTAGGAAAGTAGTACGCTCCATGATGCAGCAATTCACTGGGTTAGGAAGTCTACTAGAATGTGCCTCTAAGAATACATAAATATGCTTGCTGATTGCCAAGTCACTCTGTTAGTTCACACTTTGAAGTGGTTTTACAAAATTCATAATTAATTCAGCCAGTAGAAGATAAAAAAAACCAGTGACGCCAATAGCATTTGAATTTTACCAGGACTCCATGTAACCTTTCTAAAACACATCTTTAACCAGAATCCCAACTATATCATCTACATGATTTTCAAACCTCTCTCATACCAGATCACTTACCAAAAATATGCAACTAGAACTTCTTTGAGATATTACAGGATAAAACTGTTTATGACTTACAGACTTCCTTCCTGATTTGGTCTAAATTCTTTGCTGTCAGAAGCTGTTATAGTAATAATGTATTTATAATTCAAAATGGCTCATGAATCTTATTACGATTTAATATTTCCTTGATGATATTTTATGGTGAAGATGCCTTATCTATTAAACACTAAACAAGGTCAAAATGACAGCCAGCAAGACATTCTCTGACTGATTAGATGACATACCGATACTTCCTCTTCTGCTGCAGTGTCCATATGGCTGTGAAAACTGCATCTGTCATCATCTTCATCCATATAAACTGGAGGTTCATGAGATGTCATGAAAGTTGAAGGTTTGAAAAGATGTTTATTTAAAGGATGTTGCCGTCTACTTGATGACTACAGTGAAAAAATGGTATATTTTAAAAAACATTCCTTGGCTATTATTTAAATAATCCTCATTGACAAAACTTTGCCTGGAATTTGTTCTTTCACATTAAATATTCTATAATGTTTCCAATTACTGATATTTATATCTCTGTATCACAGCTGCAGTTCTTCTCCCCCATAACAAATGGAATCCAATGAACAGTGCAGTACTTTGATAAAAATGCAGCAAAGAAAGAGCCCTTACCATAAAACCCCAACCATCTAAACAGGTGAGACTGACAGCAGGAGTAAAACACAAAGTAAGGCTGGTACAGTTTTGAAGACTGAGGACCAGAGAGCAAAAATATTAAAAAACTTCCAACAGTGTGTGAGACCAAGCAAGGAAGCAATGTTGCACAGGTCCAAGAGACAAAAGGTCCATGCTTGACACTTATCAACTTCTTGTGCCTTAGGAAAAAACCCCAAGTCTAGACCTATTGTCCTAGTGCAGGAGAGATAAAGCAATTCATTGCAATAAAGAGCATTCTACGAGTTAGAAAGAACTGCTCCCTAAAGGTTTGCATTTCCACTGCAAGAAAAAGGAACATAAAAAACATTAGATGAAATAAATTACTCCATTAGTGCACATCTAGAAACTTTCAACTTTAATGCTGTCTGAAGGTGTAGAATGATGCCAGTTTTAAAAGAAGTTACTTAAAGGCACTCAGCCCTCATTACTTATTCCCCAGTGGGAGAATATTAAATATCAAAAAGAAGAATTTGGGGTGAATGAAACTGACTCAACCCCCTTTACTTAGCTGCTTTCCAGACTAGCAGTTTGACATTTAATGTCAAAACTTACATTCCTCGACTTAAAAAACCCTACAGTGTGAATAAAAAACATAAACATGAAAAGTGTTTTTCCTAACAATCATAAAAGTGAGGATTGCTTTACACAGTGCCTAGCTGCTCATACAGCTAAAACAAAAGGAATACTTGCAATAGTTAGTACTTTCTCCTTTTATAGCAAGAGCTTTTACCCCAAAAGGTTCCTGTATCAGTTACAAACCTGTAATATTATAGTACAAGCCTTTATCTCTAAAGAGGGATGTAGCCTTATTTTACAGTTGTGCACAGTTTAAAAACTAAAGGCACAGCTGACACCAATGATTTAGATGGAATGCATCTATGCAGACAGAAGCACCAGGAGGAATTGAGATTAGCTCTGTTTGGTCTTACTGGAAGAGATGAAGTCTGCAGTAACAACTGGAAGGTGTTACCTCTGATCTGCAGAGCTACTACAATGCAAAAGCAACAAGAATTTCTTCTAGGACTAATGTATTTTATCTATTGCGTTGGATTTTTCCACTTTCTGCCTTATGATCACCAACTACCTGAGTTTTGGTGCTTTTATGATTTCCCTTAAGATTTCAAACCTCTCTAAAATACATCCACGTATAGATGACATTTCAGCCTGAGCTGACACAGTGATTGACATTTTTTGTTAATAGAACACAGATCTGCATTCAATACTAGATCTGGAGTCAGGGAAGGAAAGCTGTGACTGTGCTTATACAGCAGCACTGCCATGCATGACTGAGCTGTGACGTACAAATTGAACTCAGGATTTGAATTATCTTCCTTTGGTGAAGAATGAACTAAAATATTACTTAAAAGTAGACAGTTAAAGATCATTTTCCCTGTGGGAAATATATCTCTAGATCAGGCTTAAAAGCAGGTGCACTAATGATATTATATAAGGATTAAATTGAAAATGATAAGCCATAATTGAAGAACTGAATACTAGAGTCATAAGTCTCTGATCCAGTTTTATTTTCACCAGCAGTAGGTAATGGTTATACAGGAAAATAAACTGTTGCATCCTGCTTAATTTCCAGTATCATTAATTAAAGACATATATGTCATACTAGTAGATATACAAAGTTAACTTCAACAAGATGTTCAAAAACAGAACAGGTTTCTAACCTCCCCAGTAACCATTTTAAATAAGCATCCTGAACAATCCCCACGGAGAAATAGAAGTATTTTCTTACAAAGCAACCCTTTTGACACAAATCTTTATATTAAAGATACCTATGTTTCTTATTTTCCCATAGGTATGTGCTTTAAGTATTAGCATCCAGTTTCAAACTTCTATTGCTGGCTTTACTGCAGGCACACTGCAGTTACAGTTACTCAATATCAAAATTAGGACAGGCATGACCCAGGCTTCCAACAGCCCTTGCATTTCCCTTCTGCCACATCATATCTCCACTGGAGACCTGGGAGTAACTGACCTGCTATGGTGCTGTCAATCTGCTCAAAGCAGACAGCTCTATCAGCAGGCTGAGAGCTCAATTTCTCCACATACACTATTGGTTTCACTTTTTCATCTGCTTTATTTCTTGCACAGGATACAAATATAACACAGGGATCCTGCTTAAATACAAACCAGGGCAGAACGACCTTACTCTTATGACCTGGCAATAAGGATGTGAATCACACTGCAAAAACTGAACTAAGTATTGGATATCTTTTGGATACAAGCCTAAGAAAAGTCTGTATGATGGGACTATTACTCTTGCAATGTGAGATTGTTAAGAATTTTACAGAAAATATGTTTCACTCTTGATTATACTGGGTTTGCCCACAGTGCAATCACTGTTCAAATTAGTGAAAAATACAGTTAAAATGTCCCACATCAACTGATTAAGTACTCCTGATGTTTATGAAATACAGTGATCTGCTGCCTGACAACATTACATACATTCTGTAATGATGGGTCTTTCCAAACAAAATTAACAGGAAAGAACAAAAGGTGTGACCAAGGTAATTGTAAGTGGTAGAGTGACATAAAGAACTCAAACAACGATAATTTTCAGAACTAAATCTTCAATGCCTGTTGAAATCAGCCACACAGTATTACTATACTACAGAAATTAACCCCAACTGTTTATGCAATTTGGATTTCTGACAGATGAATCTCCACAGTATTTAAGGTATCACTGTTTCCAGCTGGTTTTTTGGTTCTTCTGCCAGAAAGAACTTTTCCAATAGACAAGGTGGCAGACAGTCATGTCTGCACCTTCCCTGCCTCTGTTTATAGAGCACAATAGTAGATTAAAACCCTGGTGAAAGTAAAATGGTATCACCATGATGGATGGCAAACTGGAAAGGCTCCAATACAAGCACTTACTGTTTGCAGTAACTTCAGAGATTACCTGGAGACAACTAAGGGTGTGTAACATTTTAAATCATTACACACCAGCTGTGGTAGATCTTTGTATTAACCCATGGACAGCAACTTTTGTTTCTAACACTGCAAAGAACTAAATCTGCAAGTCTGCCTTTCTGTAGAATCACTGGAAAGTTTACTCTATTAAATATTTATCAGAAAACACCATGGATACCTGGATGCAAACCAGTAATGTTACTCTACAAAATGCCACTGGTAAGGGGTTTTGAAGAAGTTTTCTAAATACCAAGTAAGCAAAAAAACCCACCCAAACCAAATAAATAAAACACCCATGAAACTTGAGACTGTCCTCTTTTACTGTCTATGGACCTTATTAGTACCCAAGAGCACCTTAAAGATTACTTAAATGAAAATATGTGACTGATCTGCACAGAAATTTAGTCTTTGCTTTTGTAAATTAAGATTTTTTGGGACCATATTTTTTCTCATCCATTTCAAGATCAGAAAAGCACTGTATTTTAATGGACATTTTGGCCTTAAGCCTATGCCTGAGCTAATTCAGCATGCTCAGTTATACATCATTTCCTATGGCTTTATTAATTAGAAGATTACTGTACAGTATGAATTATAGGGCTCCTTATCTTCTTCCAACAGCGTTTTTATTATCACTTCCTGATCAGTTATGGTAAACTTACAAATGAGAAAGAAGTACCCCAAGACCATCACTCTACCCTGCCTGTTCAGCTGCAACCTCAACATTTCACCTCCCCAAGAGCTCCATTGTGAAACCAGAATTAACATCCAATTCACTCCATACTGGCAAAAGAAAGGGATTACCTCATTAAGTAACTTTATTAATCCATTAAAAGTACTACTGATTCCAATTCAACTTTCACATAAATGCAAAGAGAAACACAGGATTCTGTAATATTGTCTCACCTTTTTGGAATATAAATATAAGTTTGGTGTTCTTCCTGGAACTGGAATACCAGCTTTAGTCAGTTTAATAAAATATTTCTGCACTCTACTGGCAACCTAGAAAAAACCAACACGCAACAAACTCAGTGTCAAATGAAATGTAACTGGTCTTCAAAGTTTTGCCAGGGTTGCTACAGTGATTCAGAATAACAGGAAAAGAAATCCTCTGGATTCTACTTTGTGACAACTACTCTAACTGGTACCTATCTTGCAGTGCAGCATTTGTGCTATTTCCAGATGCTTCGACAGCTTTCAGAGAAAAAAATTACCCTTCTTTAAAAATACAAAAAAGATCTTGCAAAAATTCTGATAGAAAGAACTTTAGTACTAGTTTACTTCCAGCTGCAGCTAAACTCCTTAGCAGTGCCAAATACGTTATCCATGGCTGGCACACAGAGAGTAGCTTTCCATTATGAAATCAGCATCTCTATTTTTTCAGATGTGGAGAAATATAGATATGATCAGAAATGACACAATCCAGTATACTGAAGTACTGAATTATATTTTTATCTGAAATATACGAATGAAATAAATGAAATTAAAATACTGTAAACACAGAACATCAGCATTTTTTACTTCTGGTCAAAATGGAGAAATTCTGTCATCTTAGGGGAAAAATTCCAACAAGTCAGATGCAGAAATACTTGGTGTCTCCTCATCGGTGTCCTTCTTCTGTCTGTGATATTTACATGTCTGCCCATTCTAGAGTAGTGAGGTGCAGGAAACTGGGCACTACAGTGTTAACTCAGCCTGAGCACAGTTGGTGTCACTGCACTTGCTGTATAGAATTAAATTCATGCTGTCAAGATCTAATGAACAATTAGGTTTGGCTTTGCCATGGGTTCCGGGGCACATTAAACATTCTGTATTTGAGGTCCATTGTTACTGGTGAAATGCAGGCCCTGCTGCTACATTCTTAAGCTGAAGTGATTACTGAAAACACACTGAATTTTCTTCAGTGATATACAAAAAAAAAAAAAAAAAAAAAAAAAAAAAGAAAGCGAAAATAAGTGAAGATAAACACTCCTGGAAGTGTTTTACACGTTACCTGCTTTGCTGTTCTATTTCCCAGTTCATCTGCTATCTTCTGCCACCGTCGGGACTCCACCTCCTCTGGTGGATACTTCAAAAGCAATTGCTCCAGTTTTTTCTAAATCAACAATGAAAACGAATAAATACATTTTTCCAAGTACAGTCATGAGCTGTCACCTATCTAAACACAATTTTGATCTCCCAAGTGCTATGAACATTATCACACAATCTGCTTTTATGCTCATGTATGTTGCCACAGCTACAAAATGAAAGAGTTTCCTGTTACCTGTTCCTCTACAGTCCACAGCTGGTTAAAAGTTTCAGGTTTGGTCTCATCGCAAAGTCGCCCTCTTATCATCTGCTCAAATACAGGACATAAAATGGAATATCTGTTTAGAAAAGTTATAGCTGGGATGATTGATTTGAACCCTCTTCCTACTTAAGTTAAACCAAAACCAAACCAAAGCATGAGACTTCAAAACAAAATTTGTTGAAACCGAAGTTTAGTTCCAAGATTTGAGTACAGGAATGGCATGTCATCACCAACATGAACATTTGAAGTAACAGTTAAGACACTCACATTCCATACTCAAAAGAGGAAAAAAAAATTAAATTTACTATTTTGTAATTTTTTTCTTTTCTTTTCAACAACTACCTGTGGACGACTGTTTGTGGAACCTTCTGGACCATCACTTAAAGGCAAGACAGAGTATGAAACAGACTCTCCATCCTTCTTGGGATCCAAAGGACTTTTTGGTCTTGCAGGGATACCTACTGTAAGCAACACAAAGGGAGCATTATTGAACTTCCACACTGGTCATTTCTTTCTTGTAACACATGCTCACTTTCTTTTACCTTTGTCAAAAATCAGCTTCACTCTCCTACTGTTACGTTTTCGGTTTTTGAACTCTCTCTCGAAGTTTCCAAGGCTAGTGGTGTATTGGTCCCAGGCAATCTCAGGGAGCTGAACAACTCTCTGAGGAAATGGAAGACCCATATCAACCTGAAAAAATAAGAATGGAAAGTAAAAAGCAATATTTAATGCAATCACTCTATATCCAAACAAAAACCTACAAATACTGAAATGCTCCAAAGCCCAATACTGCTTTTTATTTGACAGAAGAATGAAAAACCAGAATTTCTGAAGTGCCATGCAGCACAGTTATTTTAAAGAGAAGGTGAGATCTTTCAAGAATTATACACAACAGTGCATATAAAATATGCAGCGGCACGGTCAATGATGGCTTATTGAGCATAAAACTTTAAAGTGTGCATTTCACAGCTGAAATCAGGTGTTTGACACTTCAATAACCTGTTTCTGACTGTCTTTTATTAAGCATACCATTAGCTGAGAATGTGCACCTTTCTTAACCCAGGAACCCAAAAGATCCAGAGTTTCATCACCTGATACCTCAACTCCTCCCATCAGAGAAATCTCTGCCTATTTTGCACTGCTTCTGCTGTCTTCTGCCTCTAACAAAACTCTTGCAAAGCTCACCTCTTTATTTAAAGGTCAACTGCAAGATTGTCATTCCTTTGGTCCTTTTTGGGCAAAAGTACACCAGAGTACTTGAAACTGTCATTAGTATTTCCCCACAAAACACTAGCAAATGCAACACTCTTACCTCATTTATGCTATTAACTAATCTCAAACTTAAAAGAAAGACAACTACTGAAACCAAGGGGCTTACATGTGACCTAGGTATCTACAAACCTAGGAAAAGAGAAGCATAACTTCATTCTTCACTGAAATATATGTTGCTGTCACACTAGAAGTAGCCTTGTTTGCCAGTGGTAGATACTGCAGCAATACAGGATTCAAGCTGAAAACATTTCTTCAGTACTCCCGTTACTATAGTTTTTAAAGTTTGAAAAGTTTTTAAAGTTTGAAAAGAAAATGTTTCCTTATAGAAATGGATTCTCCTCTATCAGACAATATTCAATTCTGTTATCTGTAACTCAGGTATGTTTTCCAGTGTTCACTTTGGGTTTGGAATAAAGACTACATCTCCTGCTCTTTAAACATGCCCTACCAAAATCATTCCAAGCACAACATTTCATTTCTCAAATGAGAAAGATGAGAATTTTTTGATCTGATACTTCCAGTCATGTGTAGACCTCAAGTGGTCTTAAAATACCTACACTATAATTCGAAATTTAACAATTTCATTTCTACATACCAAAAAAAAGGAAAGGAAGCATATCTGGTAAAATCATTGAAGACCTATGTCTTACAGATCTAGTAAGAAAGCAAAGAGCTATTTTTGCTCAGCAGTTAAAAGATTTTAAGCTCATATTTTTTATGCAAGTATATATATATATAACTCTTCTTCAGTTTCTACAGAGGCTGAATTGCTAGTTATTAAAAAAAAATTCCAAGGAAGACTTAGGAAAAGTCCATAGAAATACCTTCTTCTGGAGTCTTTCCACAAATCCAATAGGATCTTTCAGTGCTTCTCTCTGGTGTCTGCCTAAACTTTCAAGGTCTTGAACTGCTTGAGTACGTTGAGCCTCGAGTACAGCAATCGTCTGTAACAGTCTCTGATAACTACAGAGACAAAGGAAAACATCTCACTGCAATTGCCTTTAAAAGTGACACCCCCCACCTAAACACTAGCCATGGTTATCTGCCAGAACCTACCAGATTTCATAGCTCATCTGAACCATTTCATAAACATTTTTACTGAATTAAAGTAAAAATAAATTAATTTTAAGACTAAATGAATTTATATAAACCCATAAGGGAAAATATATTTAACTCTGCAGTGGCTTCCTTTAAACCTGTAAATTCTACAGTAGCTGAAACAATATGGTATACTATATTCATATTCTCAATAGCTGTAATCAACAGACTTTACTTACAAAATTAAAATACCACAAACAAAATGAGCCAATTTCTCTTCAAGATCAGCTTCCTTCTACCCCAATACAAGTGGCTACCACAGAATTTTAACATCTCCCTCAACCATCCAAACACTGGACAGGAATGTTTATAAACACAGCATTTTATAGAAGCCCCACCTCAGAGCAGAATATGAGAATCATTTTTGAAATGTAACAACAAATCAAGGAATAAGTAATTTGCAAAATAAATTCAAACCAGATTCCCTTAAGAATACAGAAGCTGAATGAAAATGTCAGAGTTCCCTCAAACGTGCCTCCCAGACAATTTGGGGTGTCTGTTTCACAGACATGCTCAAGCATCACTGGTGGGACTGTCATGCCTGTACCCAGTAATGAGTGCATTCCAAACTGGTTTTCATAAAGCTAACTCAGACTCAGGAAACCACAGGACATGTTAACACAGCCTTTAAAAAAGTTAACTACATTTAATACCTTTTATTAGCTTTAAAGTAACAGTTGCCCACTTCAGTTTCTGAAATCCAATAGCTACCCGTGGCCCCTGTTGTTGCAAATTATTATGTATTAACTTTTTCATGCCAATGTTTTCTGACATGTCATATTACAACTGTAATTTAGTTCAGTACAAAATACACATACTAATATCAGGTAAGAGCAATCACTAGTACAGTATTTCAGTATATTTTCTTTCTGTTCCCTTATTGCTAAAACAAAGAGGAGCCTGGCACAATTAATTCCATGTGTACTGCAGAAAAGATCCAGAGTTTACTTAGGTAATTCAAGTTTTTCAACTGACTGCACTAATAATTGGGTAAGGCTTTAAGGGGACAGAAGTAAACAGCCTTAAGGCAAAATACAGGCTTTGTATCTTCAAAAATTTCAGTTTCTACCTGGACATTAAACTGCTGCCTCTCCATGAGAGAAAGTAATTTTCTTCCCATTAAAATGTAACATTTACAAAAATTTATAAAACATTGCTATAGTTTTTGAAGTTTGAAACTAAAATACTGAGCTTGTTTAAAAACAATAGGACATACTTCTGTTATAAATTTATTACTACATACATTTGTCTGCATATATTCAGGTTTACATGGAACGAAGACCTAAAATGTTTTATTAGCCCATTAATATTGAACAGTACTGAATATTTTCACTACTGGGAAAGTACTCCAGTTTCTTCTAATCAAAATAACTCTGCATAAAGTGAGATAATTAATGTGACTATTCTTGAGCAGGTGAAAAACTGACTCCAGCAGCAGCAGCAGCTTCCAAAAGTGGTGACACAGATCAGACAGAGCTGCCTGGGACAACAGCAGGGCTCCGGCTGCTCGGTGGCTGTGGATGAAGGTTTCACCCAGACCCTGCCCACAGCACGTGAGAGCCCTGCAGGCTCCAGGGAAATCAAACAGGCAGGATGCCAGCAGATGCAGCTGGAACAACACAGAACAGCTTAAGGATACCTGGGGAGAGGATTTACCCTGGACAACAAAAGCCTGTTTCCATCAGCAGGTGCCCAAACTTGTGCTAACAGAGCCGCAGTAACAGAGGCTCAGCAGCTGCACAAATTTGCATCTGAAAAAGGGCAGGTATTTAACTTTTCTTTCTTGAGCCATTTTACTTCATTTATTCAAATTGTATTTAAGCGATTGATTTTCTTAATGAAATTGAAAAAAAGTAATGATTTCATTTAAAACGTGTAACTACATAGAAGTAAAAAGCAACCAAATGTTGGAGATTTAAATGAAGTGATAATTTAATAATGATTCACATGTGTAAAGGGAAGAAAGAAATCATCTTAATGAGGTAGCCTTAAATAATTTAGTCAGAATGGAAAGAGACGAATTTACATTTGGGGAAAAATAACATAAATCCAAGAATATTCAACTTCAGTTACTTCCCTCATTAAAACATTCCCATGACCTCACTGAAGCAGTCTTTGTGGAATTAAGTAAAAATACAAGAATGTCAGGATCATTCAAAAAACATGTACATGATACTGATCTGTGGCTACTGAGTAGCACTATAATTTGAGAAAAGGGTTTTTTGAACCAATTGTTCAGAATAAAAAGATTTCCCAGCACATTTTCATACCTCTACTAAGACATGGAATAACTTGGAGCTATTTACTTGAACTTCCATATTCAGTTTTTATGTGTTAATATATTCTGAAGCCCAAGAATAAGACTGCAGTTTCATCAAGTGAGTATCAGAAGTACAGAAATACACAAAAATAGGGATTTTGGTATTTTTCATTGCCTGGGAAAAAAAATTGAAAATACTAGTCCTGAAATACACTGCACACTCCATATTCAGGTACTTGCTGCACAACTGCATTCTCCTCAAACCACTGCACATCCCCTTCAACTTCCACAGGGCCTTTTACTGAACTGTATGTCTGCAAATGTTCTTTTAAGTTTTGAACAACTACTATTCCCACAGGTTTGTACAGGCTCTCTCACCCTGCATGACTGTAATATAGCCACGTGTTTCTCCGAAAAAGCAGCAAGGTACCTAAAAACACAATCACACTGAGCCCTTTCCTGAAGCCTCTGTCAATTCTGGCTTCTTAGCCTCAAATGCTACCAGAATGCTCCTGCTGCATTGTGCCAGAGATCATGTGAATTAATAATTTCCAGGAGTATTTTAAAAAGCGGCTAACAATACTACTCTCTAACTTTCCAGATTCTTTGTAAGTAAGCACAATTCTGATCCAAACTATCTCCTGCAGTTGTGTTAAAATTCTCCAAAATTGAAAGACTTTACTAAAACAAAAAGCAGCTCATTAATGGGCTGCAAAACCAGCTCCACCCTTGATGAGGCACTCGAAGAGCAACCAGCTCTACATCATCCAGCTACAGTTGCATCATTTTCTCTGAAAGACCTGTCAGGAATTACCAAGGAAAATTATCCCACATCCTTTGCCAAAACCAAACACTCTTGAGTAAACTCACAGACAGGTCCCCTCCTCTAAGTTACACTTTCCTCAGTGCTAAATATTAACTTCTTAGCACATACAAAACCCAAAGCAGTTTTCTTTGCAGGAAAACTTTCACTCCAGAGAATGTAATTCTGTTTCCACAATCTCAGTATCGAAACACTCTTGCAAGTTCTTACATCATGTTAATTGCCAGGAAGCTTCTGGATAACACTTGAATCATTCCCCACAGCACAAAACAGCTTCAGAATCTCTGCTGAAAAACCTTGATTAACACAGGGTTTGAGGAACTGATATTTCAAAAAGGAAAGCTGCTTCTTACAGACTGGCAGTGATCAGCAGAAATTCCTGCTGATTCAGTTTTTCTTTTGCAGGGACAAGTATTCCACTCTTTTGGACTGCTCCATGAAGTAATTATCACAGAGCAGAGCCAGATTTCTGGAAGTCATGCCATAAGCAATTAGGTCTTACACAATTAATTTCCATGAATCTTGTTCTAACAGTGATTAGGGACACAGCAGCCTCCTCTCTTGCCTGTGACAAAGCTTGAGAACAGCACAGCCATTGCCTTAGTGAGACCTATGTCCATTCTGATCCACTACCTTCAAAATGCCTCTCCCCTCCATTCTTTCTCTTCTAATAGCATTTACATTTCCCATCAGAGTACTCAGTGTCACATCACAGACTTCAGTTTCTCTGTGTCAGGACCTAACAGTAACCTTTAGAAAACTATATAAATATAGAATCAATCTCCCTTAACAATTGCATGTTTCTTAAGCTCTTTTTTTCTATACTAAATAACTTGGTACTGACCTATAAAAGGGGCCACATCATTCAAAATTTTTAAAGAAATAATTTCATTTTTACAGTAAGAGTCTGTCAGTCACAGTCTCTCCATGGTTTCTGCAGGTTTTCTCTCCCTTGAAGAGAATATCCTTAGTTGAATGAGTGATGTGAGCAACTGATAGTACAAAACAAAGATTTTAACTTTTAGGTATCTAAAACAAATTAGTAGGGGAAATAAAGTGGCTGTTGATAAAATTCATACCAATCAAAAAAAAAAAAAAAAAAAGAAACCAACTCAAAATCAATACCCAAAGTCAGTCAAAAGTACTTTGGCAGCTGCACCTGCCTTACATCACTCAGTACCTTGCAAAGATATTTACTTTGATGCCTAATGAAAAAGAAGTTATTTATCCTCTTGACTTCTAAAATTCTGTGTAGCTGGTGGTCATCAATTTCCACTCCCAAAACTAATTGCACTTCTCCAGTTATAGAGTTCACAGTATGTTAAAATGTACAGTAGCATCAATTCTGGGGGGCTCTGACACTAAGAATGATTACCATAATTTAGAAGTGCTCATTAGTTCCTGTGCAGGTAGGAACTGTTTTACATGAGGGTGAACATGTCTCACAATAAAACACAGCTTATATATACATATATATAAAATCCTTGTTATTTTGTATTTCCAAGAGCTCTGACACAAAACTGGTTGTTAGTCACAGGAGGACTTGAGCAAGTCTTTGTTTCATTGCCATCTGCTGGCACTCCAGCAAAGTACAGATTACACCCTGCTCAACACAGGTCATTTGTTACTCTGGACTTTGGTCTACTAACAGCAACTAAAAACAAAATTTTAGCATCCTTCATTAGATGCTAAGAGACAGTACTGGATATTAAAAATGTAAAGACTGTAAATTATGTAGGAAAAGGGAAAGATTAATTGCACTTAGAATTTCCAAGTCACCCAAGGAGCTGTAGTTAAAGAAATTGGCTCCCTGGAGAAACCTGTGAATCAGATCAAACACAATCCTGTCATTTCAAAGAAGTATGGTTTTTTGTTTGGGCTTATTTTGTTTGAGTTCAGAAATATCAGAAAGTGCTCCCAGCTCCTAAGCCTGGCCTGAAATCTTTGCCAGTGTCACAACACAGTAATTACAATTCAGTAATTTTGACATTGCAGAGTTTCTTGCAAATTATTCTGACGTGTAACTAAGATTTAAAAAAATCTCTAACTGCACTATGGAAGAGCCTGGGATTCAATGCTGGATGTGTAGAGCACACAACAGCAACCAGAAAGCACAAGAGACTGATGCAGAATGGCCCTTCTTTGATCTCCCTTCAGAAACAGAAAAGAGTTACAGGGTATAATCAATAAGAGCACACACACATCAACCCCTGTCAGGGCTTGTAAAAGCACCTGTGCCTGCAGGAAGCAGCACATGGTGGATTTTTACCTACCTAATGCTTAGACACTATGACCAAGGTAATCTGCTTAGAGGCTTTTCTGCAACTCCTTACTAAACTGCTTTCTACTCTGGCTTAACTTCTTTCCACATACTGTCATTTACTGCACTTTCACTATGCATATTCAATATTCACACTTCAGACATCCTAAAGTAGCTCAAAGGTAAGTAAATAATTGAACTGCATCTCTATCTTATACATTAAACAACTGAAGTACACATTATATGGCTTCTTCAAGTCTACTGAGTCAAGAACAGAACACAAAGCACTGTTTCTGAATGTCAGCTTCACATCTATTTAAAGCAAAACAGAATTAACCCAAAAACCACATTTTTAAAGGACATTTAAAAAAACCCAACAAATCCTAAGGCAAAAAAGTGAATTGTACTGCAGTAAGTAATTTACCTGGATGCAGAAAAACCATCTTCCACTCAAATTTTACATTTCTTTCAGCAGCTTCAGATTTTGTGTTTCAACTGCCTGAAAAGTATTTTACTGGTTTTCAACTTGTGATGCCCCCTTCTTTGTTAAATTTTTAACTCTTCCCCATAAAGAGAACACACCCTCATACATTTCTAGAGGCCTCATTCTCATCAAGAGTTGTCTAACACACTCATCAGGATTTAATATTAGCTGCACAAAAGCACCCTTATCAAACATTCACATTTCCAGCAACTTTTCAAAATTTTTAGTAGTAATTAGGTCTCTGTGCCTCTAAAAAAACCACAGAACTTGTTTCAGTCTTGTCAACCAAACAGCACCCATCAGTCCTCTCCCAGTTAACACAGTTCAATACAGCTTTCTGATACTGACAGCACTCTAAACCACCTGCCTGCAGGACAGTGACACTCTGCAGGGAAGAAGATGCAGGTCCCTGACATTCCTCTATTTTCCAGGCTTGAACTGACATGAGATAATGATGGAAATTGTTTTCTTCACAAATGGCACAAAGACAGACTGACAGCACACCCCAAACTTTTTCTCGTTCCCTCTCATCATCTCTAATGAGAATGGTCTCAATTCCTTTACTGAGGGAAAAACACCACAGATTCCTCCAGCATGCCCACTTGGATATTCCTCTCTAGAAAGATGCTGGGGAAAGCAAACAATCAGAAGGAGCTTTATTCCAGAGACAAAGTAAGAGTGATCCATGTTCCCTTGAACATGTTCCCAACTGCACAGAAATCCTCTGGTAAAACAAGCAGAGAAAGCTGACAACACTGATTATTGAACTCCTTCAACCCACTCTAAATTAGTTTCTGCAGGTTTTCACCCAAACAAGACACACACATACACTCAATTATTCAGGGGTATGTTCTCGCTATAGGAACAAATTAACAAATCCCCCTCAAGTATCTGTTACAGTGATATCTGAATATTAGAAACAAATTACAAGAACATGATCTACAATCATGAGTGGCTGAATTTCTAACAGCAATACAAAGCATTCATTGATATTTTTTGGCTAAACAAGTGGGGAAAAAAGTTAGAAATAAGGAAGAAAATTAGTAAAATATGTAGTGCTATTAGTACTTACTATAATAAACTATGGACAAACACAGCTGGTCCTTGGCTTAGGAAGCACAAAACTTTCAAAGACTGCTTACAAAACAGCAGCAATGTTTTTACTTTGAGCTATCCAAAGCAAAATAAAGATGTGCAGTAACAAAAAATGAAAAATCAGTTGGCTATTCCTACCAAGAACAAAGTTTTAAGGAAACCAAAAAGTAGGAGCTTTCTAAGTCTCAAATGCATGAATTGATGTACCAAAGGAACAACTGGATTGATTAGCACTCCCTGCTGACTGAAAGCAGCTAGTACAATATGTAGAACTTGTGCAATTTCTTTTTAAAAGATACTGCTGGTCAGTTTTGCAGATCATGCTAGAGATGCTGCTAAAACTTTATGAAAGACCAGAACAAAACCTTAAAATTAGTCATGAAGCAATGTCAGGCTGAGTTAGTTAAAACTGACTAATAAAGACAATCCACTCTCAAAGGCAATGGCAGTCACTTGGTTCTTGTCTTGGTGGCATCATTATGCCTACTAATATTTTACTGATCCCTACCCTGTAGGCAATTATGGTAGCATTAATTTATTCCTTGTTCCACCACACAACTTCACACTGACATAACTGGTATAACCACAATTTACTGCCTCTGCTTCCAAGTGTCCTTGTGTCAGCAGCCAAAACCACAGGCAGAGCCTCACTCTCCACACAGCTGTGCTGGGTCAATACATTACTGCCCCATCCTTCCTTGGCTTTCTTGCTCTTTTTTTAAAAATCAGGACTGTGACTCCTATGGCATTTGATATTTGGTTCCAAGTGGTATTTTCTACACCTCAAAACCATTTTTATTATTTATTGATCCTTAATTTTCCAGTTTAGATGAATTTACTAATGAGCATCCTTAGAAATGGTAAGCACTTCCAAATGAACAAGCAGAAAAATATTTTTTTTTACATTTTCTTGTATTGGAATAATAGGTTTCGTGTTGCTTGTGGTTGGAATTTCTTTATATTTATGTATTTTCCCCCTCCATGATTTTTGGTCCATGTTGACCAAAGAAATGGGAAAGACAAACTGAATTCCTGTGCATTCTCCAAACACTTGGAAAGGCAGCTTGGAAAGGAGGTCAGAAGATAACTACTGTCACTACAAGAGACAGGCAAGCACAATTCAGCTGTTACTTGTCACATTCCTCCATGGATCCATCACCCACACATCCAGAGGTACCACACCAAGGCAGCCAACAAGGAGCCATCTCTGCCCTGGAGAGCTCACACTCTCTTCCAGGAGTGGACTGCTGCAACAGAGGACTCTTGGTGTGCCTACACAGGTGCAGGCAGAAAAAGGAGGCAAATAAGGAAGGAGTTCAAGGGGTAAAGGACACAAACCCAAAAGAAATCAAGCTTTACTTTCCACAGGATGCACTATTTAACTGAGGACTGCACTGTGCTTGCCAGGGCTGTTCACTGGGATGATGCTGTGGCTGCCAGCAAGATGCCCCTGTTCAGGGAAGAAAAATGAATGTGACAAATGTACCTGACATTTAATGGCTCCCAGAGTGTGCCCATTCCTAGGGAGCAAAAAGCTGATGCAGCACATGCCCAAGGCATCACCTCTTGCAAAGTAAGAGCTCTAGCTTTTACTGAATAGCTTATGTAATTAAAAAATATGATTCTATGATTACAATATACTGGTATGGCAAGGTGCACCAAGTCCTATTCTACCAATTCAAGCGCAGTCAGATGAACTTTTATACTGAACTGCTTTAATTTGATTCTGTAGGCAGAAAGTTTGTGACTGAGTAAAATATAGAACCTATGCCACAGAAAATGCTAAAAATGTTTTTCTTTCTCACATTCATATAATATTAAAAAGTGGATCCAAAGACATAAACAGTATTATCATCAATTGTTAAGTATATGTAAATCTGATTGTTGCACGATCCTGCACGGTTGCCTGTATTTCCAAAATCACTGCAACAGTACAACCCACTGTAGGTAAGAATCTGGGTTTTAAGGGATGTATTAAAATCCTCATCTGATCTGTCTTCACTTTAAATGCCAGTGCAGTTGTTGTGATTTTAAATATTATCAAGTAATAAAGATACATTAAAATACCTATCTACTGAACAAGGTCCTAACTCTTAGAATTAAATGTCTGCAGGGAACTGCTCATGCCTAAGGCTGCTTTTTCAGTGATCCTGCTCCAGGTCTCAGTGGATTCTGTAAGGCCAACTGCAGTTTATAGAGTCCTAGAAATGCATTCTATAATGCATTATATACTTGTGACACCTCAATTCCTCAATCACAGTTTCATCTAGAACCCAGGACTAAGAGTCAAACACAGATTGTGCCTTTGTGCAAGCTAATACCTGCCAAACATTACAAATCTCCAAGGGAAATAGAGAGGAAGAAGAAGAAGAAGAAAAAAAACAAAACCAAAAAAGGGCACTAAATGAAACACTGGGCAAAGGCAGAAAGTTCTGAGAATAGAATTCTGCACCCGGACAGAAAATTAAAGAAAGCTGCTGCAGTGTGAGATAGAATTACATCATAAAAAGATACAGCAAAGAGATATGAGAAATGCCTGAGGAAAGACATATGCAAAATACTGAGCACAGCTTATAAAATTCAGCAGTGTAGAAAGTTTTACATCAGGAAGCTGAGTCTTGATGAAAGTATCTCAGGAGAAAATGCAAACATTTCTCAGCTAGAACACAGAAGCAAAATTCCCAAATACACACTAAACCATACTTTTCTAAGAGCAGTTACAATACACAAAAATTCCAATTATGTGTGTAGCAACAGACAACACTGACAACACTTCACAACTCTACAACCCCCAGATCAGTCTGTTATTATCTACAAAAATGTCTATGTTGTGATAACATTGCTGCTTAGAGATCTCATCTCTGTCTTTGTAGGACAGATCTATTTTAATAAAGAAGTTGCAGGAACATCCATCATTTCAGCCTTCTCTCTGAATAACAGTATTTCATAATCTGTGATTACTGTTTTTCCTATTGTATCATCCAGTTTTCTCAAAAACATTAATATATGAATATTGCTTAAACATGTTAATATCCAAAAAGCATAATACATACAGAAATAAAACAATTTACATTTAGGTTTTTTTTTCTTATAGCAAGTCTTATCAATGGCTCTTAAAGGTTTCAGTATATTCATATTTTCTCAATGTCACAATAATTTCTTGGAGAGTGAAAACCAACTGTATGAATACATATGTCACCAAGCTATGTACTGTAACAAGAAATAATATAAATTTACAGCCATTTAAAGCTGCATCTATAACACAGAGGAATATATTTTTTTTCTGCCATGCAACATCTGAAGAATTATACTAATGCCTTCCTGGAGAAATCTGCCTCCTCAACCCAGCCAAGATGCTCATGTCTGAACTGGCTTTTCAAAGAGAGCAGAAACATAAACCAGAGAAATAATCACCCATAACAATCCCAAGCTGATGAAGGGCAGAAAACCAAACCTGTACCATCTGAAGATGTGACATGCAGAACACCAGAACATTTGGCTTAGCCAGAACTACCACAAGCAAAGTGAATATCCTTTACCTCCAGCTGAACCTGCACTAACAGCATGGGAATCCTGGAATTTTTTGCATCTGACCCATCAGGGAATACATTTCAGATAAACTGGCAGAGTTTGGTTTTTCTTTTACTTTAATACTTTAGAAAATAAGTATCAAATGATTAAATAAGGGTATAATTAAGACACTATTCAAAAACTGTTACACATGAATTAAGAGCATCCTCTAATGAACTCTGCTATTTTTAAAACTGGATAGAGGACACAGTGCACTGCACTTGATTTACTCTTGAAGCCATGAAATTCTGGATAAATGACAACTGCACTTATATGTCAAAATAGACTTCAGTTCTTTAGAAGGATCCTATTACCATGCAGAACCATCAATATACCAGGCTTATTTTCTTAAAAATGTAAACAACAAAAAAGGATGGCTGTAGTTTACCAGTTCCATCAAAGAATTTTTAAATTAAGAAAAGATAAGGCTAACACTCCCTCCACCCCTCAGTAGCATGTTTCCCTTTGGGAAAGCAGCAATATAAGAAAGAATAAAAACAATAACTACTTTTGGAATTTTGCATCCAGGCAACAAGTTAGCTGCAAGCTACCAAGTCCTACTTGCAATTTCAGAAGCTCCCCAACAAGGTCTCACAAACAGGCTGCCAATCTGTACAACAACTACCCATTTCTTCAGAACTGGGTATGTTCAAAAGCTAACACCAGGGCAGACACCTGAAATTTCCAAGGACAATTCAGATCTGTGTTTAAGAATAGAAAAAACTACTGTTATTTTTATAGTATTTATAATAAATATGACCCCCTACACCAAACCACATTACTAATGAATCTGTGTACAAACATCTCTGATGGAAGTCGTATTTCATTCAGATCCAAAATCATCCTAAGAGAGTCAAAAGACAACAGTCCATTTTCCCCATTTGTAATTTTCTTTCTATGTACTGGGGAAGTGTCCACTTTGGACTGATGGCTGAAGCCGCAAGTATTTGATCATTATTTTGAAATCATGGTTTGTCTAACCCATGCTTGAATTCAACATCTTCTGATTAAAATTATTTATGCATCTCCAATACCAAATAAAATTTTACTATATAAACAATGCAACTTTAATATCAAAAAATCCAGTCATACTGGATTAAACCATCATCTGTGCCTTGTGCCCTACATTCACAGTAACTGTGCTGTGAACATTTACACTGAGCTACTACCAGTGCTTCAACCCTTTGTATGAAGCAAACTGAACATCATCTGCACTTGGCCTTTCAGAACTCACAACAAAATACAGAACACCTACTAAAGAGCAAAACACAGGAGTCAAGACAGCATTACAAAGACTGAAATAAAAAACTGTGTCCTGATCTACTACCTGAAGAGTGAAATAAAAAACTGTGTCCTGATCTACTACCTGAAGACAATTTTCTCCATGGAGACTTTCTTCAGTGAATTGCCCTTTTGTGTCAAAAGCTCTTGCACATTTACCACAAGGTTGTGGTGGTTTCACAGGAAATATGTTTTCTGGGATTTCTGGGATATGCTGTGGTCAGGCCAATGGGTGCTCAGATTTTAATATTGACACCTGGTGTGGCCACTGGGAATGTTTGGACAAGCCTCTGAGAACACTCACCCAGGGGTTAAAAGCAGGGCTCTCCCCCTCGGAGCTCTCTTTGAATTTCCAGCGGGAGGCGTTGGATCTCTGCCCCCCCCCCCAGAGGGTGGAAGAGAGAGGCCATGGGACAGCCCCCCCAGAGAGAGAGAGAGCGCTGCGCAAGAGGCGAGGAGCCCAGCCGCTTGTGAGAGCTTTTAACCCTTTGTGGACAATGAAAACTTTACAGAATATTAACCCTTCCTAGAAGAGAGGTAAGAGTAGAGGATGAAGAAGGAAGTGGGCCAGTGGTGGGGTCTGGCAAGTGGGAGAGAGATGTTGGAGGAATGGAGAAGATGGAGTGGCATTTTTGCTGGACTCTTTTTCTGTATAGCCATGGACTGTTTCCTTGTGATACAGAGACTGCATTCCAGAGGAAAGCAAGGGCTCAGAGCCAGGAGAGTTCAGTGTTTGAGACCCCTCAGTCCCACAGGATGTAAAAGAAATGGGGGGGACAGAGGTCCCAGAGATGAGACTGTGCTCTGCTTGGAACTGGACGAGGCATCCTTACAAAGAGCACCCTGGAGCAGCCCTGCCCATGCCAGTGGTGAGAGCACCGGGCATGGACTGGGCATGGAAGGAAGATGTCACAATGGCAAAGGATCTCCGGGGGTGCTACATGTGACAGGCAGCCCATGGCACAAGGCAGGACTCCTTCTACTCTTGATGAACTGAGGATTTGATTATCTAAAGGGTGCTTGCCGGACCAAGAGCTGGTGATTTGGGAAATGTAAATGTATTGGGAATTTGGTGGGAGGAGGAGGGGGAGTGTTTCTGTGCAGTTTTCATTTTCTTTGTGTGTTTTTTTTCCTTTCTTTGTAGTTTAGGTTTTGTAGTTTAGTTAATAAAGTTTTTTTCCTTTCCCCTAAGTAGGAGCCTGCTTTGCTTATTCCGGGTACCACCTCACAGCACACACCAGGGAGAGGATGCTCTCACGGGGGCACTGGCACTGTGCCAGTGTCAAACCATGACAATGCTATAGTTACCACAGTTCTACTCACAGACATTCAGATCATAAACATTAAAATGACTCAGAGCATAATAATAACAATAATAACAATAATGAGATTCCTATATTTACATGTAATTAATATAAATAGCAATGCAGACAAAATTTACTCTGGAGAAAGTTGCTGCATTTGTTAAATTCATCTTCCTGAACACAATAATGCTGAGTTGTTTCCCATGACACTGAAAAAAGTATCTAACTTTTTTATGTACAGCAGAATAACAACTGTATAAGCTTTATCTGCAGTGTTCATTGGATGTGCTGATAAATTACTGAAATCTAATTAAAGGTTATAATTCCTTTGGTTTTCCTTCTAGCTAGTTTTTAAGAGAAAATAAATAGCAGATGCATTTTTAAAGAAACAAATACCCAAAGAAACTCAAAAAAACCAAGTTCTGGCTCAAGAATCCTGATTGCTAGAAATGTATAAACCACATTGCTGTACCATACTGCATATTAAATAGAGTTTAATTTTGTTTGAGGTAGAAACAAGAAAAATGAAGACTGAAGAGTATGAAAATTAAAAACCAGTTAAATTTTTGTGGAACTATGTTAAATACTTAATAGTTTTTGTAATAATATTATATTTTTGGTAAGAAACAAAAGCAGAATTCATGGTTACCATAGTTACACATACTCTTTGTTGTGTTTCAATGCCACATGATCTGATTCAAAGTAATACACATCAGGCTCTTCCTCATCCTCCTCTGCAGTGTGGATGTTGGCACTCTCTTTGGCAGATGGTACAAATCCAGCAACAAGCCTGGACTCAGAAAGTGGTTTTCTTAGTCCATCACTCCCATGATCCCCTGTATTATTATTTCTCTCTTTTTCATTCTGTTTGATTTCTTCAGACTTTTTGGGAGATCCATTGATATTATTAATACCTACAGGTACATTCTTTTCAGTAGGACTAAGATTATTTTCCTCAACCTGTCCGTTTTCTCTGCAAGGAGAGTTATTTTTAGGAGGGCTACTTCTGGCAGGGGCAGCCCTTCGTGGTGAAGTTCTCAACGTGTATCTGTGTTCTTGAAGTTCCAACATATTTGTCATCTGAGCCGAAACACAGTTCAGCACTGAAGAATGTGGTTCAGGTTCACCTGAGATTGATGCACTGTCTTGGTGAGTATTCAGGTTGCTATTGGTGTTTTCAGCACACTGTTCCTTAGAGGCACTGCTATCTCCTACAACATCCACCTCCTCCTCCGAATCCCTTAACAAAGATGACTGGATTTCAGAAAAGGACCCTGCAGCTGGCTCAAATGCCTGATTAGCATGCTCCTCAGGCAAGCAGTCATTTATTGGTTTGTGGTCCTCTAACTTTACCTGTTCTTGAGAGTTTGTGCAAGGCACATAATGGTCTACAACACTGTCCTCTTTGCTGCTATTAAGCAGCAATGAAGAATGGGCAAACGAGTTTCCATTTTCTGCTACTGTTTTGTCCTTGGGCGTATGGGAACCAGCACTGTTCTGCTTAGCGCTCCCATCAACCTGACAGTCATCACAGTTAAGAGAATTTGAGTCTCTCTCAGCAACTCCATTGACAGTCTGATAACCTGCAACCTCCTCAACTACTGCAGAATTATTAAACCCTTCTGCACAGACATTCACCTTTTTAACTTCCCTTTTCTCACAATCATCCAATATAAGACATCGACAAGCTCGCTTAGTGCCCGTGGAGGCTGCATCATTGTCCGACACCAAGCTTTTGTGCTCCAATGGCTCCTTCTCTGCCTTAGTGGGCAAGTCTTCCTCAGAACTGTTGGGTGCCTCTGAACGGAGGCAGCGTTTAATTCTTTTCAAAACTGGTGAAACAGGTTCTGCCTGCTTTTTTTCACTATTTTCCACAGTTTGTTTATCACCATTATCTTTCTCCGAAGTGGACAGCCCTCTCTTTCTAGGGCTCACCCATGACTCCCGAGCACTCTGCTGTTTCAAGTCAGTAGTTCTGCCACCGTTGCTGCCCTTCTGAGTTTGCACAGACTCTGGCCTCTTCTTTGGTGACCTGGATCGGATCTGAGGATGGGCTGAGACCTCCTCCGGATGAGCAATACTGCGGTTCCTTAATGTTCTACCACAAAAGTTTTCATCCAAACCATTTAAACCCACTGTAGATCTTGTAACACGAGTAGATCGAGAAGCAGCCATACTATGGCAAGTCCCTAAAGTATGTTCATTGTGATCCACTCACTGGGAAACCTTCAAAAAAAAAGTAATAAAAACAGTCAGAAAAAATATTTACAGAACACCTAGAGACAGAGTAAATGTGAAGAATGTATTGTCACAAATGTACTGATGTAAAACTGAATGAGCCCATTCAGTGTATTCATACTGCTTCTTTCCGAGGCATTTCTTTAGTGCATTAAATTTTTCCATCTCAGCTACAAAGTAGCTGACTTGGTATTTGTGGTTGTTCTGGCTTTAGTGCTTGTGTGAGTATTGCTCATATTTATGCCTTATGTAAGGCTGGAATGTCCCAGTTAGGTTCTAGCTAGTAAAATACACTATTTTTATGTATTGTACACATATTATAACGTATTGGTATTATTATTTACAATTTTCTCTTTAAGTTAAAGGTACGAGACTGTATTTTTAATATCCCACAGTTTCCAATTACATGGTTTCACAGACTAAAAAGTAAACCATTAAAATTACATTTGCTTACTCAGTTGTTGCTTAAAGAAAAAAACAAATCTCTCATATATAAAAAACAGAACTGCAATTCTAATTTAGCAAGGAATTAAAAAAATAAAGCACACCACTAAAAAATACTTACAGTTATTACCAGTAAAAATGAAATAAAACAAAATTTCTGAATCAGAATCATAAATCATTCCAGCTGGAAAGGCCTTAGGGAGGCAATTCTATCCAACCTCCCATTCAAATGAACATGAGGACTAGATTCAGATTTTGTTACATGGAACATTATCCAGCTGAGTCTTGCAAAACACTGAGTACAGATATTCCACAACTTCTCTGGGCAAATGTTCCAGTCCTTAAAGCAAAAATATTTTTTCTTATTTTTCTTATTTCAGGTGGGGTCTCTCCTACTTCTGCATCACTTCTGACTAAAGCCTAACTCCATCAGGAATGTCACCTGAGGTACTGGAAGGCTATTTCAGCTGGAGAGATGGATCACCACTCAGATCAGATTTAAGTAAAGTCAGACTCAAAGGTAAGTTCAAAACATCCCATTTAAGAGTGCCTGTATTTCACATTTCAGGGTGAAATGTAGGAGTACGTGACCTGCCCAGTATCTCAAAATAATTTGTAGGAGAACTCTGTTCAGTCTTACCCTTCTATTAATTTAATCTTTAAAAGTCCAATGTGTCAAACTCCCTATCACCACAGACCTGTCATAATAGCCACACTAATGAACAGATTCATTTCACATTTGTGCATAATGGTACATCTTCCCTTTTTCATCTACTCAGATTCCAGATTATACAAATCCTTTCAACTGTCATATGATGTGAAGAGTACAAATTTTAAATATGGAATCAAACCTTTCACACATTACTTAGAAATGCTGAAAATAACAAATGGATAAAATTGTTTCAAGAGGCATTTTTCATTTTCAGTGAAGAAGGGAAAAACAAGAACATAAATTCATAAATTCTCCCAAATCTAGCATTTAAGTATCAGATGGTCCTAGAACAGGAAAGAGAATGGGACAAGACAAGTACACTCTCATCCAATACAATTCTGTATAACAATTACCAGTATTTACTGCATTGTGTGTTTAGAAATTCACAAGCAGTATTTCTTAAGGGAAGCAATGTATCCTAACACATTGCTTGGTGTAGTTTTTGGACAAAACTGTAGAGGAAAGCACATTAATTTTGTGTACATGTGGTACAGCTCATACACAACTGTGTACGACAGCACATCATTTTGTGCAACAAAGAAAAAGACAATTATAAAGTGAAAATTTCAAATGTTCTCAAAACTCTGATTTATTTGTGCTGCTACAACCCTCCTCCTTGTTAGCTACTCCTGCAGCCTCAGATGAATGCCTGGAAACGTGCACTGTTTGTATTCCTGAAAATATATCTAAGGAGATGCTGCAGCACTAACTTTCATTCTGTCCACTTAAAAGTAAATAAGTGTGAGCCTCCAACACACTCTGCCTGAAGAGAAAATACAAATAATATGTCAAGCAGCAAATGGTCAAACATCAGCAGCTGATTGAAGACAGCAAAACGCTATGTGTTTTCTATCATGGTTTTTACACCTATTTTCCACATGGACAGACCTGCCTGCATATTCTCCCTCTTTGCATGCAAGCTCAACACCATATGGAGAGTGATCCCACTTGGGGTTGAACCCAAACATTATTTACAGATTCCATTTCCCCTAGGCTGTTCAAAGCTAGCACACATTAGAGGTGAGTAACTGACATTTCAAATCAGTAGCAATAAAATAACTTAAACCAAATTCAAATGTATACTTTGGTTAGTAATTACTTCTGAACACAACAGACTTTAGAAATCATATGTAAGAAATCTTTACTGATTTGCTGATATCATACTTTCTCAAGAAATACATCTTACATAACAAGAAAGAAAGTTATTACTACCTTAGTAAAAATATAAAAAAACTTACCATTGCAAAACTAGAAGAAATGTAAACTTCTGGCATTTCATACAGCAGACTCTTACTGTACCACTCAAATAATATCAATCACCATTGCTGATATCCATCATGTAATCCAAATGCTTTACTAGTTTATGCCATCACATCAACCAGATTTTGAAAACTGTTGAGAAAAAGACAAAGATATCAATAAAACATTTAAATTACCACATTGAAAAGAAGAAGAATGCAACAGGACATATAAAGAGTAACAGCTTTTTAAAGAAGAAATTATGAATTTTAAAAGTGTCCTACTGAAAGAATGATTAATATGCTATGAAGTAATTAAATAAGTGAAATGTTCATTTAGATTTCAAATGTAAAATGCTTTCCTTAGTAGTTTCTAAGTGATTCACTGTATCACACTAAATGTGCAAGCAAATGAATTCACTGGAGTCGTGTTAAGAGTGTTCAAATTTCAGAAGGTATTTGAAGAGACATAAGAAAACAAGTTGTGACAGGTATTACTACAACTAATGAATTATGAAATGCACTGTATTTTATAATTAGATACACAGTGAAAAACTCTGCTGTTTAATTTTAATTAACTGAGCAGACCTCTAAACTTATATTGGCTCCAAATCCCTGAATAACCTTCACTGATCAATGGGACTAAAATGCTTTCTAGAGTTCACATTAAACTTGTTCTTCATCCAAGGAAAACAATGTATAGCACCTCATTTGTAATGGAAGTAAAATATTTTGGATACTGAAATACAAAATACATCCACAGATCCAAATGTTCCACAATGATTTCAGTCGTCTCCAACCTGGGCATCTGTGCCAAAGACCAAGTTACTGCTTGAAAAAAACCACCAGCAATCACATTTAATTCAAGAACATCTAGTACTATGAAGGCACCATAATTCACTACAGAATAGTGGTTATTGAAGCTTTCTTCATATTCTATTAACTTCATACAAGTGACCTTTTTTTCATCTTGACAATTCAAATCTTCATGATCTAAACCACAAGATGACAGGTTCCTCCATATTCTTCATTCTACAGGTTTTATATTTAGATTACTGAAAATTGTCTTTACTTTAAACCTATGTTTAAAGTAACCTAGTTATGTTTTCATACTGGTAAGACCAGAAAATTAATTCACCATTAAGTTGCCAATTCAAAATCCAAACTGAGCTGCATAAGAGGAGATTAATTATGTCTAATTGCAGTGAAGTTCAGTAACAGAAGATGTTTCTTCAGTGATGCTACATGAAGTATCACAAATTCTATTATGTAGATAACTAAATCAAATCAGGTTTCATTTATTCAGTAGGATTTCTCAATTTAACAAACAGCAGAGAACTATCATCATAATAAGACAAACAAAGAATGGAAGAAGAAGGCAAAGACAACCACTTGAAATGCATGGTACTCTTAATCCATATTGTTGCCTTTCCTAAAGATGCCTTTAACTGATGCAACTGGAGACAATAAAAGTATGACAAAGTTTGACCAATTTTTGCAAAAGAACAACACACCCAATAAAAATACTAGCTCAGTAACTTTGGTAAAAATACATAATATATTTAAACAAAAAACATTCAAAGAAAACATTTAAACAAAATATTAAGAGTGAGCCAATCAGAAGGTGGCCTAATGCCATCCAGTCCTAAGTAAAGAACTTATGAACAAGTTGTTTCAGGAATGGCTGGAATAGTAATACCAGAATTTTGTCAGATTTGTACACCTCATCTCTCCCAATTGTCTTTTGCCCAAAACAAGTCTGTTTTACTCACAGTAGGAAAGACACAACCCCTGCTGTGCCCATGTGCCTTTGGGGACAGCTGAAGCATTTCAGACACAGCAAAAAGACTGCATAAATATCTTCAGAGAAGAAACCAAGGTGGTTAAAAAAAGTTTTACTTAGTCAGAATTTTTTGTCTGGTAGCTGTTTCCAGGGATGAAGGAGGGAATAACAATTTACAAAACCAGGAAACTTAAATCAGGATACAGTGAAATGACGGCCCTAAATTATGCTTAAAACATAGAAAACAACATTCACAAGGGCATAACAAGTGAACAATTATATAATTTTTCACTGAAGTTTTCTTGGAAAAGCTGTCTTGAAAATTAACTATTATTTCTTTACATTGCATAACCAATTACAATGACATTTTTCACTTAGAACAACCACATCTTATGTGGCAGAGAAATTCAATGGAAGAGTAATTTAATATTTTGGACACTGCTCGTTTTAGCAGCTATTTATGAGTTGGGATAAGGAGTGCAAGGGAAACTGTATAAGCTTTTAGGTCTAAAAGCCTTTCTTCAGGGAACCACATCAACATTTAAGAAAGAATACTGAAATACTGCAATAAAGCCTAGAAATTTGAAGAGTGATAATCAGCTAAGAAACAACACACTCTGGTCTGCAGAGCCCACTAAAAATGAAGAAGTTACAGGTTAAATAGAGAGTAATGCAGACAGAGCTCTTGAAATAAGTTAAGGGACTCTGAATTTGTCTCTTGTGGGGAAGGACCTGTGTAAGAAGCCAATGAGCAAATGTTGCTACTGAAACCACCCAGGAAATGGTCACACATTAATCAGTGAGGACAATCTTCAGAGTGAGACTGAAGTTCAACTGCTTGCAAAAATTGTCTGTACATCTTGCATGCAATCAAGCATTTGATGACAATATAGGATGCATATCTGGGTATGCATTTTTTGCATTAAACTTACTCAGCTTTAGGCAGACTCTGCCAATACATATCATCATATTCACATTATGCTATAATTTTTATTTAACTTTGCCACAAGCCTATTTAGTAAAGTTACTGAATGCTCAACTGTGTGCATGAAAACTTCTAGCAACAAAGAAACAAATTTACATGGAGATGAAAAACAACAGTTAAAGACAGCAGAATAAGGAAAACCTTTCCTAAAAAGGCAGAATAACTAACTTTTTTTCTGGATTATGCCAGTACTGTCTATCTCAGAGTCAAGTACGAGCCAAATTGTTTAAAGGAATCCAGAAACATGGATGCAGTTACAAGGATGTCCCATGTGGCCCTAAGCCAGAAAAGAGGCAGTGAAAAAAAGCAGTCCATACCTGAACATACTGGGTGTATACCAGAGCTGAAACCAGCAAACCAAGAGATGTCTCTACTATAACTGTGGTAGAATTATATATATGGAACTTAGGATGGATAAATTAACAGTACATACAAAATTAAACTTTTTTTTTTTAAAAAGTGCACCCAGGGCGGGGGAGAACAGACTTTCAAGAGAAGTCTCCAATGATGAAGTCTCTTGATGTCACTATTTGATGAAAATGGGCAATATCTAAAGTCTTCCACAACAATTCAACCCTAGGAAACAGAATAGTGTGTTCATCTGATCTAGAGTATAATGAATCATTTTCATATTGAAGAGAAATAATCTGTTATCTTTCTTCTGAGTCTCATCTAACAATCCATATGCTCAGTGATAAAGACTCAGATTTTTCCAAGGGGTCAGATATGGCACTTGTGGATCACTGACAGCAGGAGCACTCTCCAGTACCATACTTCAGTAAACCCCAAATTACTTCAGAGACAGTATCTGCTACTGGCAAAGTTACCATTTACAAGAGCAAATGTGACACACATATATAATTACCCAAAGTAATAAACTGGTGCATCTCTGTGGTATGAAATAGCAGTTCTAAATTCTCTGCAGAGCAATGGAATGTTACTTACAACAGTACATCTTGAAAAAGTGAAAGCAGCAGCTATTTATGCAAACAGAATCTAATCCCTTACAGAAGTATTTGCCCAAGACAAAAAAATTAGCACCTCTGAAAAGATGAGAATCGGCACAGACACCAGATTATCAAGATTTTGGATTATCTCCACATAAAAAATACATTACTTCCTAACAAAGTAGTATTACTAAATTAGGGATGAATTTCATTTAACAAATTATATTCAGCAGTCTATCACATCTAGAGTATGCCAGCATCTCTTCCCACACACACTGAGTTTCACAGAACTACATTAGCAAGAAATCAGTTTTCTGGAAACAGCATTTTATTCTTCTGATTCTACATGACATCAAAACAAGCAGTACTTTCAAATGATAGAAATAACCTCCATCAAAAGACATTATGAAGATCTTACTTGAAATAATAGGTAACAATAAGCAGCTTAAAGCCATAACAAAAGCTTAAAAGCAATAAAAATTAATAAATGTTACTTAAGTTATTCTGAGATTTCAGTTGTCTCTGACACAGTAGGATTGTATTGCATATGGTCAAAATATAGTCTTTCAGAATGGGTCTACTTATATTAATCTTACATATAAAAGGCTAGTAAGATAAAATAAAGAAAGTAAAAGAAAAAAATAGAATAATATGAAAAAAGAAGTCAACAGGTTTTCAAAGCTAGTAAACTACCAAGGGAAAAGTTTTACTCAAAACTGAAACTGCAAAGAACCAGAATGGATAATTCAATATGCTATTTTTATTCCTTAAAAGAGATGGGTTCACTAGGCTAGACAAGCCTATTCTTACGTAAGAGGAAAAAACTCCTTAGAAAGAATCTTCTTGTGGAAATCTATTTCTACTTCTTTCTGGGAGAAAAAAAAACAAACCATAATGGGCAGTGAAAATGAATTGGTAGTTAAATAATGGGATGTATGAAAACAAACAAAAGCTCAGCCTCCTCCTAACACAGTCTTGCTCTTTCTCTAAAACCACAGAAAAGGCTGAACAGAAAGGTGCATGACAGTGACCAGCAATGACAGTATGACAGTGACCAGCAATGACAGTATGACAGTGACCAGCAATGACAGTATGACAGTGACCAGCAATGCACCTCTGCTGCTCTGCCCCTTCCACTCAGCACTGCCATCACAGCTGCTGCCAGCTCTGCTCTCTCACTCTGCTGGGCCACCCAGATGGGGAAACATGGGAGGATGAGTGTGACACAGGCACCACCCCTCTTCCAGCCAGACATTCCAGGATAAGATTGCAAAACTACTTCACATAAACCTAAATATGAATTATAAAAGTGTGACTTTACAGCAGAACTCTAGAAAAGCAACCACTATATCAAATTTGTTCTCCTTAAAGCCTGAAACACTTTAACTGCTTTCAGTTTCTTGTATCCTGGCCAAATTAGAGTTTGTGCTGAAATTATACATTGAAGCATCTGTCTCAGACTGATATTCCCACCCTGCTGTCTCTCTCCTGAATTTTCAGTCAAAATAATTACTCATTTCAGTGCACAAATATGGAAATTATTTTAAACCCTTCTTGCTGCTTAAGATACATCTGACTGTCTCCTCAAGAAAGTTTTCTTCCTCCATATTTTGGAGTAAGAAATTGGGATTCAGCATAGAGGAGTTTGCCTGAGAACAAAAATCCTGGTGGAGCTGTGATGAAGGCAGGCTGAGGGCAATGCTAAATGTGAATGCACAGGCAAGGAGACCAGCTGTGCTGGCAAAAGGAGTGGATGCTGATGGAGAAAGAGACACACAGGAAATCCTGAGGAACTGCTAGAAGACAGGAAGAACACAACTATAAACTCACTACTGTCTGATACAATTAACTTATGAAGAAAATTGAAATCAGACTATGTAAAAATTGAAGCAGCAGCTATTTATGCTATATTATTTAAGCTATAATAACTTCCATGTCCCAGTTTAAAAAAATATGCTTAGCCTCACTTATTGGCCATCCCTCTACATCCTTATCACCACACCTACCCAATCCACTTTATCAACCTAGGTGAAAGTCCCACTCTAAATTATAATACAGCTTTTTCATGTGAAACCATTCAATTGCTAATCAGCTGTCCTGTTATCCAAAGAGTATCTCCTGTGCAGGATTACCAAAACACGTGACTTACATCTTTGAGATACATTAATCACACAGGTTCTTGAAAAGCTCATTATAAAATTAATTACACTAACTTAATTACAGTAACCATTTATCAAACTGTTACTCCAGGAGAAAACTTCAATAAGATTTAATCTTTTAAGCAAAGAACACAGTCTTATACAAATAGGAAAACTATTATTTATTCCCTGAAGAAGTTATTATTACAATATACAGAAAAGATCTAGCATAAAAAGACATTGCTTTTTCCCAGGTAGGCTGCAATTTTAAGAGTTCATCGAGAACTTAATAACCCTGCTAGCAGTTTACAGATGAAAAGCAACCTGATGGGAGAGAATCAATGCTCCTGTACTTTTTCTTAAAAGCCAGGATAAACCATTTGCTCATCTCTGTACAATATTACACTGGAAATTATTACTACTCTGTCTGATTTACTTTTAGAGCAGTGACTATGAACATGCTACTGTATGAAGTAAACTGTAAAGTGCATATTGTATGAAATACAGTCTAGAACATATTTTTATCCCAGACGATTTTCAGTCAAGGGCATGCATTTGAAATGCAACAATTAATACAGCTTTTTATATGCAAAATTACAGCATCAGCTCCATGAGCCTCACAAGGCTGATGCACAGCTCAGAGCAGCACCACACACACACCCAGGTGCCCTGCGTGGGCTGTGCTTTGAAGAGATCCTGCATTGTACTAAGGCAAACATAAACCCAGAGTTTGGAAAAGGGACCCATGAGGCAACGGTTCCTGTAAAACATTTTCAATGTTGTTGTAGAATTAAAATGTTTTTGTTCTAATTTTTTCTTCAAAATTTAAAATATGCCCCCACTTCCCAGAGAAACAAAAAGTGAGAAGGTTGTTTTTCCAGCTATCTACATTCATGAAAACGGTTTTCACCACTTATTTTCCATCTGATAATGC
Source organism: Setophaga petechia (assembly GCA_024362935.1). Lineage (NCBI taxonomy): Eukaryota > Metazoa > Chordata > Aves > Passeriformes > Parulidae > Setophaga > Setophaga petechia. Next base: position 12,341,750 of record JANCRA010000006.1, read on the forward strand.
TTTTGCCTCGGTCTAGGCTTTTCCCCCTATCTAGGGGAACACACACTACTCTGGAAGCAGATCAATGGGCTGGCTTTGGAGTCCTAAATGTGGCACCATTCTGCCACACCTCCAGTGTTCTGAAGAATGTCATGTTCCTCCCTCTGGCCATGTCCAAACCTTAAGGATGGTGAGACAAATTCCAACCCATATATGCACTGACTAGACTGCTTGCAAACCATGTATAGCAGGTGGCTATTGGGCTCAAATCCCCCTTAAAAAGGGGGCTACAATTTTTGTGAAACCTGCAAGCTCTCCACAGCTCTGAGATGTTTACTCTCAGCTAAATTTAGAGGAGTTGCTAAGTTGGCCTAAGGATTCAAATATTACTTAGTGACAACAGTAAACAAATAGAGGGACACCTAAACAGTTGATCTAAATCACACTCCAAATGCTGAAAATATATTCTGGACAGACTGGGGGCAGTGAGGGCATGCAGAACTATCCCCAAAACAATGAAGCAAAAAAAATTGCAGTTTGTCACAGCTGTGCTGTGGCCATGCTGTGTCTTCTCAGCCAGTGCATTTTCACGCTTCCAGAATTACAGGCATCCCTTGGCACACCAGCTGCTCCTGTGTGTATAATCATAGCACCAGCCACCACCAGCACACAGATGAGTTCTCACATGCAAGGGGCTAGGCAAAGTAATGGACAGGCTCAGAAGCCAAGTATGCTTTAAACTTGAATTTAAATACAGTAGTAGCCTGCTACCATAGAATCACAGAATCATTTAGGCTGGAAAAGACCCTTAAGATCATTGTGTCCAATTGTAAATGACTTGCCTTATGTCACTTTTTGATTGGCAGTTATTTTTAAGAGCCCCAGCTCTTTTAAGTGCTCATGTGGCTTTATTACAAGTGACTGTGACATATTAATAAAACTGTATTACACCAAGTCATTTCTCTGGTGAACAGCCAGAGAAACATCTATTTTCTAAACTGTCTGAGGTGCTACAGCTGTTGACATGTTTCAGCACTGTATTCTATGCTAGAACCTCAATATTGTGGCAGTTCTCAAAACAGTGATCTGCAGTAAAAAGACCCATCCCTCCTTCTGCCTTCCATAGAGGATGTTGTTCATTTTCATTGCCTCATGCTGCAGTTTGGTCTAATACACAGCACAACTGCTACAGCCATATTTAGCCATCCGTGACAGCTTTGCATTGCAGCCTTCAAAGCAGCTCTGAGCACGTTCCTGCTCTGTGAGCTGGATGTCAGCATCATCTACACCAAGAATGGGCCTTTCTCCCCACAAGTACTTGAAGGCAGACAGAAATTTTCTTCCAATGCTTGAGCATCCTGACAAAACTGCAGATATCAGCACCTGAAAATGTTTATTCTTAGATGCTGTCTAAATTCTGCTTTGTGACTGACACTGAGCTTGTTAAGCAGAGAGGTTTCAAAACACCTCTGTAGTCTGATGTTCTCACTGTATGCTCAGGCTGTATTTATGTTTTCTGAGTAAGAAGAGTGTTATGCATATTTCAGTCTACTTGGCTTGGGAGTTTCCACTGGCAAGTACTGAAGGTGTTTGAAGTGCATTAGGAACTCTGCTTTTTAACAGCTCTTAAAGGGGCAGGGAGCAGCTGCTTTCTGTTTTGCTGCTGTCCTGTCTTCAGGCACAGGAAACAAACCCAGATGCAATAAGAACAATATCACATATCCCTCCTTTTAATCACAGCACATCTACTGCTAAGAGAGGCCTTGATTAAAAAAAGCACTGACTTTATTGTAAGAGTGCTCCCAGTTCAACTAGTACACTACCTTTTTCCAGCTGCTACTGTTCATATCCAGCTACTTCCAAATAGGATACTTAGCCACAATTTCTTTGATTTAACAGTACCTTGGTAGCCCAATTTACTTTTCTAGTCTAATATATATAATTCAAATAGAACTATGACCACATCACATGTAATTTTGTTTTACTTGACTGCCACTCTGCTTTTCTCTCTTGCTATGCTCAGAAGGTCTTCGTAGGCCAGCACAGTCACTGATAAACAATATGCTGCTTTTTACTTCCCACAATTTCTGTGTTCTGTCTGGCCTATGCTTACAGTACCAACTGGAAATACAAAGGAAGTTCTGTCTAGACTTCATTTACATTTAAAATGACAGCCTTTTAGTTACTCTTATTTTCTCAGTATGAATATTTTTTCATTTGAACACTTCGGCATTAAATTTAATTAATTGCTAACATAACGGCCGTGTAAGAATGCAGGGAGTTGCTTGTTCTTTTCCTACAGGTTTTTGCTTTTCCTGTGACCACTGACAAAGAACCTTTAGGCTTGCTCCACTTTCCTTTTTCACCTAGATGCAGGCTTACTCATAGCTTTTGCAGCTTCTACAGCCCTTGCACAGTAAAAATTCAGAATACTCTGATTCACACTTTCTTGATCTTTCAAAGTCACAAATTTATTCCCTTGAAAGACTAAGCTGGGAGAGTACAACTTTTCATACAGCACCACTGCTCATCAGCTGTTTCTTCTCCAGGTATCTTATTAACATGCTAAATATACATATTTGATAGATTTAAAATACATTTCAAAGCATTTCTAAGACTTTACACCGTTCCTCTAAACCTACAATTAACCTGTCAACACACTGCTGAAATACAACTACAGTTTACCCTACACATGCTTTTCTTCTGGCTTCCTTTATTCAACTTTGTGATACAAGGAATTCCCAGATATTCTGCTTTGAATTTATTGTTCTTCAGGGTTTTGTTTTGCAACACTCAATTTATGACTTCTTGCAACTACATGAGACAATTTATTTTCAAAACTATGCTCACTGTTCAAGTATAAAATGAAAGACTGCCTATGAAGTGAAAAATTTATTCTGATTCTATTACCCAGTCCCAGTAGCAGAATACTTTATCAAGGACTTTGTAAGGATCTGTCGATATTGAGATGTTGCACGACATTTCCAGAGCAAAAGGGACCCACTCATTGCTGCCTTAGCACCGAGCATATCTGTCACCTATGCACAGGGACACCTGATTCCCCTGGCATGTTAATTGACTATTCACTTTCAAAACTTCTCCCTCATTAAATTTAAATGCAAATCAATTATGTTCAACATTATTAAACTTCAAGCCTCTTTTCTCACACGGAGCAAAGCCACACTTTGCAGTCAGTACTTTGTCTCCAAGAGCTGTGATAAGCAGATGGTTAGGCAAGAGCTGCTGTGTATAATACCATTATAGCTTCCAAATATTTTTAGCTCAGAGTCCTCCTAAGTCATATGTGATATCTATCTATTTTCTAAACTTCACTGAATTTCTCTTCCATAAATTTTCCTTGTCTTCCCTTGAGCTCCCATAAGTTTTTAGCGTTCAGGATATCACTGATGTTTTTATAAAAAGAGAATTCTGTATTTTCATTTTTCACATGGGTATAAAGACCTGGCAAAAAAGAAAAGGCAAGGTTAGATACCCAATGCAACTCTCACAGCAACTTCATATTAACTCTTTCTCCATTCTGCCTTCAATTGGCTTTTTCCTGTTTTGCTTTGTCTTTTTATATTGGCAGAATAAATTTTTTGTGTTTTATTTAGAGCTTCCCCTTATACTTCAGTTTTTCTGACTTTGCCTAAGAAACACTTTCTCAGTGATGAAAGCAAAAAGCCTCATGGTATTACTAATGATGGGAAAGCATGCCATTGCAACTGTAATGTGATAAATACTGCAAATACATACACTCAGCTCCAGTAACAAAGGTGCATGTGTGCAGTTCTATCTACCCTAATAAAACACACAAAACTTCAAGGCTTTAAACAGCATCTTGCCTTTTCTCATTTTAGTTTCCTGCAGCTGAAGTTATTTTTCACAGATTTGACTTTCCTCTTTTGTCTTAAGACAATAGGAGTAATGATGATGGTAGTATTTAATGGACTTTATACTTCATCAGTTATTAATTCAATAATTCAGGGCAAACTCTGACCACATTTTAGTAGAATAGCAATTAGAACATTTAACCTTTTATATAAAAATACATGTCTGGTTATGGTATCTAAAATTCTCGATAGCATTTATTTCCATAAATAAAAAAGAGACATCATTTTACCATTCCTTGCAATTATCCTATAATATCAGGTTAAAGGACTGAAGAAACATTAAAAGGCTATTCAAGTTCCAGGTTCAGCCACTAGAGAATTTCTTCAAGCACAAGAAAAAAGGGAAAAAAAAGAGATACCTTCAGCACATTTTATCACAGATTCAGGAAGCAGGAAGAAGCTGCCAGAAGGTGGCTCAGACAGTGTGAATGATGCAGCTTCCACACCTATCCCAGCAAACACCAGCAGATTGCCACAGTTCAGACACTTCCCTAAATGGCCAACCCATCACTGCAGTACAAAACCTGCACTTGCAGTTAATTCTTCTTTATTGCTTTGTCTCTGAGCTGCACACCAGGATTGCTCACATACTGTATCAAATGACAGCACATTTAAAAGTTCTCATTTGCAGGAATTAGATAAAGCTTAGACTAAACGGTTCCATTATTTACTCTGGGCTTAGATACCGACTTACACAAATACAATAGAAAACTGACTTCTTTCCTACTTTATCCCTCCAAAACATTCAGCTACAGAGACAGGATTACTCCAAATGTTTATGTTTTACGAGACCAAAACCAGCAGGATCAGCAGCCTTCTGAATATGCCATAGAAACAGTCTGGAATTTTGGAGTATGAATTTGAAAATAATCAATAAAAACAGTTACAAAGTTAGAAATCATAATGGTTTGCTTATGCATATTTACATTTTTAAAGTAAAGACATCAAGCAGGAGGCTTTATAGATGGTTCTTTTTAATAATACATTAAAGAGTTTGCCAGTGATGTCCTATAAAACTCTAACTGGCTCTTCCTAAGGCACAGTTTTTACAAAGTATTCTAAGGAATTTAACAGCACTGTAGCAAAACCAGCACCGTGCTTATTACTTACTTAGTACCTCTGAAGAGCTGACATGAAATATTAAGTAAGGATTAACTTGACAAATGTAGTTTATATACCATCCATAAAACTGCTTAACCTTTTAAAAAATACTATAGAAAAAAAACCCCAACCCTGATTGCCAGTTATCTGGAAGAACATCTAAAATTTCTGTAAAAAAATACAAAATTATTCAGCTGTGAACAACTGTATTACTCACAGCACAATGCTGTAGCCATAAAAGAAGAAAAATAAATGCAGTAAGAATATATCTCCTGGGTGGCCTTTGCTGTATCTTGAACACACAAAGCCCTCATCACTCAGTGATATATTATCACTCCTAGGTCAATAAGCAGTTAAACACATTCCTTCCTTGATAACAGTAGGGAAAAAACCCTACATAAAAACTCTCATACCTTTAACAATTAAGTTTCACAGTGTCTGAGGACATACCTTTGCTGTAAGATCCTAGAATTAATGGTTACTTTGTCTGGTTTATCTCCTTGGTGCTCTGCATAAAGAAGCTACACCAAATTTTGATTATTCTTATTGCCCATTTCTGTATTAAGTCTAGCAGACAGATCAGTGTGGGATAATCATATTCAAAGCATGGCCTATGTATGTCATAGATTTTTACCACAGAATAGTTAATATTTTATGTCATGACCCCCTTCTATTAATACTCAACTCTATTTACTTTATTTGACAGTGAAAACTGAATTGATGTCTTTACAGAAATGTCTATCAGAAGACTTTCCTGAGCACTAATAGCTGATTTCAAGTCAGGGTTGGGCTTTTTTGCATAAAGTTCTTTTATTCTTATGCATTACTTCATATTCCTAACAATGAGTTTCTATTTTAATACCCATTTGCTCAGTTTTTTGAGATTCTTCTGACTCAAGACAGTGGTGAAATAAAGAGTCATCAAATTCGTATCACCACAAGACTAGAGAAAGGCTTTTTTTTCTGCAATCACTGAAATAGTATTATTGAAATATCACTATCAGTATTTATAAAAATTGAAATTACCATCTTCTAAACATCTGCTTATTTTGATTTAAAATGCCCCTCTTAAATTACATGCCAGCTATGGTGGGCACTGCTTCCTTTCTGAGTTCTGCATGCATACAGTTTGGATGATCCTTGCTCAGTTGAGGAAAATATGAAAACTTTTTTATTGCTCTAAGTGATAAGAAAGGAGCAACTCTGCAATGTATGTGTATTTGAACAGCCACTATGGAAATAGAAATGCAAATCCATGTGTGAGACACCAGACTCATAATTAGAAATATGTTGGTGAGTCCAGGGGCCTATGTCAAGGGTTCCCCACCCATCAGCAATGAAGGTTACAAAGACAGCAAACAGCTTTGTTACAGACTGAACCCTCTTTCAGCAGCTGCCCTGACTTCCAAAGGTTTTCACTGTCACTCCAAGTGGGTAACTCTCATAAGGATCCTGTCATTGTGCACCTGAACTACTGCAATGGTCCTTTCTCTGCCCCTGCTCAATTACATCCATTTAGATACTTCCCAAAAAAACATTTCCTTCTTTATTGTTCTGTCCAAGACACCACTTTCCCTCCACCTTCTATCACAGCAATCAAAACCACACCCATCAACATTCCCACTCCTTTATCAACAGGGTGGATTCACAGGCTGGTGGTGACCCTTCAATCATTCTCTCTTTAATTTTGCAACAAGACTTCCCAGGTGAGGTTTCATGTACCATGACGTGATTTAACCTACAAAAAGAAGCAATCCCACTCCCCTGTAACTCAGGCACATCACTCCTATTTTTCCCATGCATTTGCTTTTGTGTTCAATCTGAGCTCACAGTCAGTGGATTTGGATATCACAGGTCCCTACAAAAGAGCCATTTTTGTTCTTGCTTGGCTTCCTAGACAGCTCCCTGTAATGGTGCAACAAGCACAGGTGCCAGTGGAAAGCAGGGCCCACGGCTCTGCCTCTGGTGACAGACAGTGCTGGGATCAGGTGTGCTGCAATGTGAAGCCCTTCTCTCAGGCTCCTCCTCTGTAAGCCGAAGCAGCACGGGTGTTCCTCTTATCTTGGAATTCTAAACTTCCCTGCTGAGGACAGAAGTGTTTTCTAACTGATGCACAGGACCAATTCCAGCAGGTTATTGTTTCCATCGATGTATAGCTATATATCCAGCTATAACCTGTATTATTCTGGAATTGTGAATGCTGTTTTCACACAGCAGAGGTCACAGCATTGTGTTTTACTCTATTTTCATTCTGGTTAACTGTTCACTTTTATATAAGTCTGTTAAAATTCTATTGAAAACTTAACTGAAATCCAGCTGATGAAAGTCTTCACTAACAGAATCTCAGGCACAAAAGAGAGGCATCTGAGGGGAAAAAAACCCTGCAAATTTTCTGTATTCTTATTTGTTACTGATTCAAACCCCTGGACTCTTTTTGACATTTCATCATGAAAAGTATGGTCAGTGAAGGTCAAAAAATCAATAGTTGTCCACACTTCAACAGAAGCTAATTTCTAAGTATTAGAAAAGCAAACTTTCCTTTCGAGGCAGTTGCAGGAGTGAAGCAAGCAGGGAAGCCACACTACAGCCCACACAAGGGAAGGGCACACTCAAAGGAAGAGAAGCAAACACAACTTACACTGGATCTCACGCCACGGCTGCAAACCAGGCCTGCTGACAGAACAGGCAGGATGAGAAGAAATGTCCACATGATTATTTGGTACAAGTCATATAACAAAGCTGCAGTGACACATGAATCCAAACTGAAAATGGTACCAAGAATATCACACAGTAAGCTTCTCCAGAGCTCTCCTGTTTCTCACAATCTCCTGACTTTTTGGGATGGTTTCTTCAAGGGAATTTCTCTGGCTTAGTAAATACAGACATACAACAATCTAAAAAGTTTTTTAAAAGGGTAGCTGATCTAACTGCAACTAATTCAATTATGAAATACACCCTAAAAGCAGAACACAAGGTCTGATAACCAGAGTTACCTCTCAAGTGGAAAATCAATGAGACATGAGTCACACTGGATAAAATGACAGTAACTGGCCCGCTTTTACCTGCAGAACCCAAGAGAGGCAAAAAATTCTCTCTATATACTCAGAATTCTGATCAAATAAAAAAATAACCTTTCATGTAAAAGGTGAATTTCCAATAAAACTGCTTCTGGGCTGGAATCAACCAGAGATGTTTTCAGATCATGAGAGATGTAAGTGAAATTCATCAATATTAAGAAGAAGTTTGTTACCTGTATTTTTGGTGAAGGTTTCTGGTTGTTTTTTTTGAGGTGCAGTTAGAACAATAACAGAAGACTTCCTATCAAGATCTTAGCAGCAGGAAATCTGTTCCTGTACACTTGTATAATCTGAATGGTGCTGACAGCAAACTGTACTCCAAAACCCAACCCATTTATGAGAATAGAGGATTCTCAAGGATTTGCAAAATTCACTTTGCTTCAACAATTCAGATCTCCAAAATACAGCCAAGAAATCTGAAAAAGACAGACTTCACTTTGAGATGGGGGAGGTGTGGGCAGCTTTATTTGCACTAGGACATCATACAAGGAGTGAGTGCTTCTCATTGTCCTTCCCAGCACTGGCTGTCAGATAGCAGATATATGAAGAACCTTTTTCATCTGAAGTATTTTAGGAATCCTCTTAACAAAGGATCACTGAATTCCCATGATCCAGAAAAACTTTCACCTGACCTCACTTAGGAGAAATTATGTAACTACACTTTATTCTGTTAGAAACCACTTCCTCACAGGTGCATTTAAAACTATCCACGCACATGAAAAGTAATTGCACTGTAGCAGCCTCTACAATAATACTGTGAATAAAGATTTTTTTTCAGTCTGCTTTTTTTAGAATGCACTGAATATAGCAGAATTTCCAGAAAACTGATGCAATGAACATCACAATTCCACTGAAAATAAAACACTGGTTAAAAATAAAAAACCCCATAAGCTATAGTGGCTTCTCATTATGCCTCTTTTCCCAAAATTAAATAAATAAATAAACAAACCCAGAAATGTTGACAAGTAAGGATTGGGAAGATCTGAGAACATCTAGTTAGCTTTCTTTTTCCTGAAGTCTAGCTTTTAAGGAAACTCCCAAAGAACAGTGCTGGCAGCATAACAAGGCACAGAAATATTGTCAAAGCTTTTCAAGTGACAATTAGATTAGTTACTAACAAAAGCAATACAATCATGTATCCCTAACCAGTTGTACTCTGACTTTTAGAGACATGTACATAGAAAGCACAAGTAAATGAAAAGAAGGTAATGGGTGGAAAACATGTACTAATATATTCTAATTTCAAAAATATTAATTAGATATGATTTTTGAAGTTGCCTATTTTTTTTTTACATTGGAAATAGGAAAACAACCCAAAGCAAAGAAGCCATGGTGTCTGCTGAAATGTTAACAGCCAAATCTTTCATCAGTCACCACCTATACACCACTGCAGTCCACTCTGCAGGAACTGCTGCTCAAACTGCAGGTTCAAGCAGCCTTTTCCAGGCTGTTCTGTCTGACCATTGCACCTCAGTTCCAGCTGCTCAGGTGGAGCTTAGGGGACAGGTGCATCTGCCCCTGCCTAAGACCTGAGCCTTTGTGCCCTTACTACATGAGACACCACGATCCCTTTGTAACAGGCTACAAAAAAACCTCTGTACTGCAGTGATACATAGAAGGGAAATCCCTGGAAGACACAGAATACTTGAGAAAGGGAACAATTCATTTTCTGGCATCAGTCTAATATGGTGAACAGTGTTTGCATTCTTCCTTTATTGATTTCCAGGTTTATATGAGCAAACACTACACCAGGATCTAAACCCAGTGCCCTGTCAGTTAGCAACACTTTGTTTCTTGATGGTTTAGTCACAATTTGCCATTAATTATAACAAAGACAATGCTGAGAGTCTGTGCAATGGAAGTACACATAAACCTTAATCCATATAAAAGTGGATTAAAGATGGGAAAATGTACTAAAAATGTACTAAAATGTACTAAAAGTCTAATTACAATTAGACCATAAAAGATTGAAAGCATCATTTTATCTAAACTCTCTACACTCTTTTTAAATGACTGAGAAGGTGACATTTGTTTCCCTTTAACCCTTTCCCTGATTCCAGAGCACAGACATATGTGACACAAAGCCTATCCTTCACTTGCCCTCAACCCTGAGGCAGCTTTGTCAAATTTCAAAAATCAGAAATGCTTGAACAAGGTCACATGGGATGTAGCCAGTTGATTTTGAACAGAAAAACCACAGAATAAGGCATTAAACTGAATTTAGTTCAAAAAGTTCTATCAAATTGTTCAGTACTTTTAACTCTAAAAAGCTTTAACTCATTTGTATCAAGGTTAGCTCTTCCAGTGTAATCAAATATTTTTAAATCACCCAAAAGAGTACCAACGGAGAAACTGTGTATAAAACTAGGATATGTAGTAGAAGGACACATTTCTACAAAAGCTTATTTATACTGCTATTACATAGCAATGGGCATAAAAGACTGAAATCTATTCCTAATACATGGAACACAAACCAATTTTAAATACAATATACTTATATAACAAACCCTTCAGGAACCTTAAGACTTGATCAGTGGTGATGAACCCCCAGCATCCATGTCTCAGACATAACTGTAATCTCGATTTTACAGAGGTGGGAGTGCTCTATTGCAGAGCCTGCAATGCACCTGACTCCTGGCTCATCACAATTTATCCTCTGAGCTTTGCTCCCCCTCAATGAAGTCTTCTCAAAGACTTTGACTCCAGCTCAGTTTCTTTCTCTTGGATCACTAAAACCACCGAAAGGCAAGTCAAAGATATTAAATCTACAATGAAAGCTCTATTAAAGTTACCTTCAATATTACATTACAGATGGCTTTAATAAACACTTCATAAAAACCCTTTAATGAATATATTTGATAGAGGGTTTTTTACTAAATCTTGCAACTGTTACATCACTAATTTTTTTTCTCCACCATGTTGTTTTGTTATTTTACTCTTTTAAATCATGGTAAACAATATTACAAAAATCTAAAAAAGAACAGAGATCTCATGGTAAAAAGTCATCTCATCTCCTATGGCAAGGACAGAAAACTACACTTCAATCACCTCCAAAAGGAGGTTATTTAACCTTTTCTAGAGCACTTTCAGCAACAGATATCCCATTACTTCCCTCAGATATATAACCCTGTGATTATCTGTCCTGGATAGATAATCTTTCCTGAAGCTGGAAAGTTTTCCCTGACATCAAAATCTCTTTTAATGCTCCTCAGGACTACTATTTCTTCTCCCACCTAGAGAGAACAGTTTATTACATTATTCTCTGTAGCAAACTTTGTTACCACATTTGAAGCCTATTATTATGTCTCCCCATCTCTGCTAAAGACTGAACAAGTTCAATTCTTTCAGTCCTTTCTCAAAGGGCATTATTGCAACTCTTCTCTCAATACTTTCAGCTGGTCCAAACCTGTTGGAAGCAGAGTAACAAGAACAGAGACACTGCTTTACCTGAGGCCTTGCACTGAGGCTGCAGAGACTCTTCCCTCTCACATGCAACAATCCTGTTCATAAACCCCAGTGAGATCCTGATTTTCACAGAATTGTCATGACTCCACTGTGTTCATTTTGTCATACAGCTGCTTATTTAAGAACTGTTGCCCAGCCAAGTGTTTCTCATATTTAAATTTACTATTTCTACCCAAAGGTACTGTTGTTTTGTGTTTCTCTTTACTGAACTGCATCCTGTACAGTTCAGGTCATTGATCCAGTTTTCCAAGACTATTTTACACCAATGCTTACATTCACTCCCAGATTTGTCCTGCCCAGGCAATTAGTAAATCTGCTTTGTTCTATCACCCAGGCCACAAAACAAAAAAACAACCAGGAGTAAATTCCCAAAATACAACTGCAAAAGACAAACCCATGCCTTCAATCTCCAATGTTCTTAAAACATTTATTTAATAAGCAATTAAGCAGCATGGCAGAACTCCTCTGACAGTATCTATCTTTGGTGTTTCAGATTCCTTGGCTGTGGAGATAACATTCCTAACTTCAACACCACTGCACAGGCAGAGCATGTGTCAAACACAAACACACACAGGAGGCTCTGTCACTCTCCTCCCTCTTTAATTCATTTCTGTGTGGCACAGTAACCCAGTTGCATAGCTCCTCCAACTTGCAATTTGGGCTCCCTGTTTTTCCTTCCTAAGCTAGAGATCCTTCAATTCACACAAAAAACACCTGCACCACTAGCTCTGAAAAATTCAGCTCTCATGGACATACACATATGCTAATAAAACTAAAACAGCAACAAAAAGCAGGATGTTGTAATTTATGTACCAACAGGTCAACCCTCAGGAACACTCCCTTCCTCTCTGACTTTCAAATTTTCTAACTGAAGTGTTTTAAACAAAATCAGAATCATCCTTCTTAGGCAAAAAAACCAGCTACTTCTCATGACAAGAGACTGTTAAAATCCCACTTCTCTATTACTAACATATAAAGATGAGCTTTTACACTTCTTACTGATATTTGTCAGCACATATGCACCCCCCCAAAAAACCCCCAAATATCTGTGTTTAAATACTGTATTTAAATCTGAACTACTAAAATATCTTTAAAATCTCGGGCAATCAAATTGTCTATCTTGCCCACATTCATATTCCTCTGTCCTCTGATGAGGTTCAAAAGACCAGAAACACTGGAGAGCAGCTAATAGCAATGGAAACCACTGCTGCAGGGAGAATCAACTCTTTTCTGAAGCAACAGGGGACAAAGCACTCAGCTGTATGCAAAGCAAAAATACTGAAATTCAGTATCAGGTAAAACTTTCCCATGGGGTGAGTGATGGAGCTGCTGAAACAAGCATCACAAGGAGGAGCTCTGCCATCAGAGGGAATGATCCCAATGTACTCCCAAGGGCAGAGGATTGGACTCACCGAGCTTCATGTTTGTCTGTGTTTAACTGAATTCATTACAAGCATCAAAACACTGAATTAACTCTAAAGGACAGTTATTGCAAGTTAAGCTACTGAACATTTGGACAGAAGATACTGCCTGTAAAAGGGAAAGCAATTAAATGCAAACTGTTAACTAATACCCAAATTTTGAACACAAACCATATAAATCAAGCTACAAAGCCTGAGTATTTTGATTACAAAGCTGCACTCCATAAGGGAATATTTTTAAAGGTCTTTTTGGTTGGAACACAAGTGTCCAATAAGAACACACCATTTAATGGTCAGCTCTGCACTTCTGAAATGTCTTTTAGAGTTACTCAAACAGAAGGAAGGTTTTCAGAAAACTGCAACTACCGGGATGGTTCTTTTACAACCACAAACCATATTTACAGTGTTCTTAAAACTGGAACAATATACCTTTAAGTGTTAGAGTAAAGTTTACCAGGACCAAATTCTTATCAGCAGCAGCATGACTTACAGCAAAGAACACTTAATTTGGAAACGTTAAAAAAAAAAAGAGCCTCACTACAGAAGTGAGAAAGTTTCTCAGTTTCTGCAACTTCACTCACGCCTACACAAGTGGCAGAATTTTTCTTCTTCAAGGTTTTTAAGGACAAGGTCTACAAATATCTGTCTGGAATAATACAATTTGTTTGAAACCAACCTGAGAGAAAGGAAACAATAGGTCCTACAGTACTGCATTTCTAGAACTGTGAGTGCAATCTCTATATATGGATACAAGTGCCAAATACTTGATGAATAAATTCTCTCTTGCAAATTTGGTTCCTTATGATCAGAGAGACCTATATCATTAGTTCCCACACAATGCAAAGACTTTGGAAAAACCAAAACAAAGCAAACCTCAATAAATTAGTCCTAGACATCTTAAAGAGGGGTTGGGAAATGTGAAAGATAATTTAAAAGAAGAAAAAAGCCCAAAACAAAACAAGAAAAAAAGCACAACTGGAAGCAGGGCAGACTGCAAAGACTTCTGTTCCAGCTTCCCATTACTTTTAGAAATGTTAAGAAACACATTTCTTATTTCCCTTATCATAAAAGAGCAGAGTATAAGTCTTTCCACTTTGTATCAACCACACAACTATTATTGATCACAAGTCAACCTAAGTACCTAAAATGATCTGGAAGAACCAGTCACAGACAAATGAACCAAAAAACCCCAAGCAACCAACCAAAAAAACCCCACAATGACTTTAATCTGAAAATACTGTGAGTGTAAAGCCTTCATTCTGTAGGAGACTAAGGACAGCATATCTCACTGTGTAATCTCACTACACAAGTATGTTACAAACCCTGATAAACATCAGAGCAGTCACATGCTGCTCACTGTACAACAAAAGCCCTTATTAGGACACATTCCCAAATTCTGTGAAATAAAGATCTAGTTATTTTTGCACATTAAATCCATGATAACATCAAGGCAAAGAATCCCATTTCCTATTTCTCTTTTTCCAGAAATGTTCAAAATGATGAGACAAGACACACGATTGAGCTCCATCACTAAATACCTCAATAATTAAGCTATTTAATACAGCCTCTCACTTAGCAATTACACACTTGGAGCATGCAAGGCAAAGGGAAAATCATTTCACTTAACAGTGGTACAACTGAGAATTGCAACAACTACCTATGACAGACTAAACACCAGAAACAAACGATCAGCAGTATTTCAATGTAAGGTCATTCCCTGCTGCTCCTTACTGACACACACGGTTGCACTGCATAACACTCCCCACTAAAAGCCTTTAAATTCAAGGCTCCTGTACATTTCAAAGCATAGAATTTTTCTGTGGAATAAACATGACAGTGTTGAAAAAAGCCTGAAACCAAGGTTGTTTAGCTTCTTAATAACTTGCTAGAAGTCACATGTCAAACTGACTTAACTGCTAAGCCCTTCTAAGGTAATGGGAAGTTTCTTCACTTGAGTGACAATTTTCACCTGATAGCTATTTTTTGAACATTTTTCCCACTTACTCTTTAGAGAGATGCATTTTTCTCCCTTGCTGTTTAACACACACCATGATTTTTTCCATTTCTGATTAAGCAAGTGTAATACTTGCTTACTATTAATGCAAGAGACAGTACAGTAAGATTAAAAGTGCTTGAAAACAAACTACAACAGTACAAACTACTACAACAGTACCTTGTCAACTTCTTTTCTCAGAAGTTACACTTGCTTATGTAAAGAATCCCATTTTCCTAATCCCAAACCTACCAGTCCCTACTAGAGGACCAGTCCTTGGAGCAGCTATGATGGGAAGCCAGTATCCAATCACAGGTTAGAAATACACCCAAAAGCATGTTCTTAAGAGGTTGCACAAGTCAGTATTTAATGTAAAATACAGGGTACACGGAGAGCTTCACTTAAAAGCCTCAGTAAGCAATCACTACGTAGTGATTAGTACAGTATGACAATATCAATGGAAAACATGCAAATATATGTACAACCATGGAAGAACTACTAGTTTTTTTAATAACTGGAAGCATATTTACAAAATAAAATTTGGAGCATCAAAGCCTCAAAACTATATCCTTTAAAAAAATTCAGCCTCTGTTATGTGTTAGCCTAGAACCAGATTAGCAAAATACTCCAAGACTACAAAACCTGCCAACGTAACTGGATAAAAACAAGGACAGAATACAAAACACCATAAGGAAGAAGAAGAACCATATGCTCTCCCTTAAAGGAGATCAGGATTAGGAGACAAAGGGAATATTGCTGAGCTGGGACACTTGGACACGACTAGAATAATTTTTTTAAATACAAGAGAAAACAGAACTACATGTTACAAGTTTGTGCTGTAATGGGACATATATCAAAGCCTCCATCTAGAGCAGACTTGGGATGTTCAAGAGCTCTCTTTCGGAGCTCTGCATCCTCAACCAGCAGCGCCCCTGTCCCTGCGGGGCAGGCACCGCTTGGGCTGCCCAGGAGAACCCGGCCGGGAGCGGGGGCACAGCCCGGGCAGGGCGGCAGGGCAGGGGCGCGGGGCAGGGGCACGGGGCAGGCCGAGACGGCGGGACACCGCCGGGGGCCCGGGGCTGCGGGGTGGCCGAGGAAGGGCCCGGGAGCCCCGGCCGTGAACAGGGGCCGGCAGCCAAGAGAGGGCACGGCAGGGGCAGCGCGGAGAGCTCGGGGACAGGCGGTGCGGGGGTGGCACGGCGGAGGCGACCCGAGGCACTGACTCTGCGGGCACCCGCGGCTGGCGGGCCTCGGGGACGGAGCAGCGCGGGGGAAGCGGCGGGACGGGGAGAGCCCGAGGCGGGGGAGGGAAGGGGGGGGCGGCCGCGGGGCAGGCACGGGGTGATGTGAGGTGAGGCGGGGCAGGGCCGGGGCGGGGGGGAGGAGGCGGCGGCGCGGAGCCAGTGGAGCTCCCCGGGGCGCGCGCCCCGCCCGCTCCCGAGCGCCCGTTCCGCGGCGGGAGGGGCGGCGGGTCCCGGTCCCGCCCCCGGCCCGGTACCATTACCCAGCGCGCCCAGCGCCGCCGCCATCCCGCACTCGGCCCGCTCCCGCGGGAGCCGCGCGACCTCGCGAGACTTCCCGCCTGCCTTCCTTCCCCGCCCGCCCCTGCCCCCGCCTCCCGGCCCGCGCGCGCCGTGCCCGCGCGCGGCTCAGACACAACATGGCGGCCAACGGCGCCGCGCACGTGCCCCGGGGCCGCCGCGCCGGGCGCGCGCACACGTAAAGGCGGGGGGGAGGCGGGGCCGCCGCGCACGCGCAGGAGGCGCCACCGCGGGCCAGCTGATTCGAACGGGGCGCGCGAGCCGCCACCTCCTCCCCGCACGCGCTGGTCACGTGGGGGCTTCCCCCGCTCGCTCCCTCCTCCTCCTTCCCCCTCCCCGCGCGGGTTCCGAACTCGCCGCCGCCCGGGGTCCCCCCCGCCCCTTTCCCCGGGGCCGGGCCGGGCCCTCACCTGGCGCCCGCTCCTCGGCGCGGCCGGGCCGCGCAGCCCCGCTCGCTCCCTCCGTGCCGCCCGCACCAGGCGGCGGCTCCGCACAGCGCCTGCTCCCCTCAGCGCGGCGGCGGCTCCTTCCGCTTCCTTCCCCTCCCCCCCGCGCTGCGGCGGGACCCGCTCCCTGCAGCTCCCCCTGCCGGCGGAGCGCGGCGGCGGCGCGGGCCGGGAGCGCGGCGCGGCAGGGCAGGTGTCTGTCTGTCTGTCTGTCTGTCTGTGCGCCGGGGCGCCCCGAGGGGAGGGGACAGCTCCGCCCGCGTGGGCGGTGGCAGCGGGACGGCGGGCGGCTCCGAGCGCCCCGGCACAGCCGCCGGCAGCGCGGGAACGCTCCAGGGCTGCCGGGACGGGGAGCGCGGCTCGGGGGCAGCGCTCGGCTGGCTGGAGGCGATCCTGCCCCCAGTGCCAGCTTCGTGCCCCCAGAGCGGAGCTGCTCTGTTCGCAGCTCCTGAATAATTTCCACCACGGTGTCCCGACTGAGCTCAAGCTGTGCCGCAAGGACAGGCTCCGTGGGGTACTCCAGCCTCCTCTGGGTTATGATTAAATATTGATTGTGCTTTCAAATGTCTTCCTGTAGTGCTGCTTGGTTCTCAGCCCACCGGTGTGCGATCACCAAGAATTACTACTACCTACCGCCCACAGCCTGCTCTAATACATCATTTACCTGTACTCCTACACAGACAACAAAACTACTGTCTGTCTCTTGACTATTCTTGAACTTCTCATTGCTTTTTTCCTGAAACACCACAGTTAAAATGCATTTGGAAGAGTTTTGTGTAGACAAGAAACACAGAGACTCACGTTTTCTGTTAAATGCTAATGAAATTCAAAAAACTTTCTCTTAACAATAATTACCATTTCTAGATTGCTGGGAAATCCTTAGGTAAAACAGTTGTCTGTAACAGAGTTCAGTATTGCAGAATATTTTCAGTTGCTTTTAAAGGTAGCTATTGACTGTATTCAAGTGATAGATACTTTTGTAAAGAAAGAACATTTAATAAAATCCTAATTATCCAAATTGCAAGTCTAGTCATACAGACATTCCTTCTGCAGAGTCTGCAGAAAAACCTCAGCAGCTTTTCCCACCCTCCCAAGCAGTTCTCACTTTTCCCTACATCTTGCTGGCTTGGAAGTCTTCTGTGATCAAATTCAAACCAACAGAAATCCCACAAGAGAGAGAGGGAATTTTTCTGTCGATTCCGTGCCGTTCTCCTGCAGCCCTGTTGTGCGTGTGCCCGAGCAGGAGCGCTGCTCTCATTGCTGCAGGAGCACCTGTGTGCACTAAAGCGCTCTGCCTTGCAATCCATTTAGAAATATGCTCACTTAGCTGAACAGCTGCAATGGCTGAGGATATTATTGCATCGCAGACAAGCCTTAGTGCTTCCACAGGAGAACTGAGGCTTCTGCTCAGCTGCTTCTCAGCAAAATCGATTGGGTGTTTTGATGGTGGGTTGTTTTCAGATTCCCGTGGCGCTGAAAGACGCAGTTGAGTAACAGACCTGACCGACTCCAGGGCTGCTGACACGGCCGGCAGCACTTCCCCCATCCCTGCCCCACAGTCCTTCCTGCTGCCCACTCTGCTGCTCATCTACACACACGGTAAACCAGCTGGATTTCCTAAACGAAGAAGCTGTTCCTGTTTCTGGTGTGTTCGTTTTCATCTAGAAATTAAAGTGCACACCACAGGGCTGACAAGAGCCAGCATGAGAGATGGGGGAGGGAGTGCTGCCAGTAGAGGCGAGGAACCAGGCAATCCTCCTTTGGCACCAGTAACTTTCTGGCAATAGGATTAAACCAGTCCGACCATACTGTAACCACACCCTACACCAGGATTTGCCTTCAATTCACACTTAAATATTAGGTTCTGCCATCTTGCCTAAGAAGTAGCGATGCCTAGTGATGGAAGGTTAACAAAGACATGTTAACGTGCTAATGGTGTGATGTTTGAGGTCATGGCTCCTGCTAATGAAAGGGATACTCCTCAGGCTCTTGCCCCACCTCTGCACCCTCCCTGCTTTTCCCTGGATTTAATCCAGCCATTGTGTACCTACTGTGTAGTTTGGCTCTGTTAACCTTCCAGAGGAAAATTAACAACATGCAAAGAAGAGAAGGCAGCCCATGTGTAGTAATGCCTGAGATCAGGTTCACTAACACCTCCACCCAAAAGAATTTACATTAAAACCTGGAGAAACCTGCTTTGTTTGAAGCTGCCTGAGGCTCTACATCTACTCAGATGTCCCCACAGTTCAAAATCTTTTTCACCCACTTGTGCTATCTTGCAGCCCCTTCCCTACATAGCAGCTCTGAAATAATTCCTAAGTGTAAAGGAATCTACTCCTGCCTAGCAGCACCACACTGCTTTCTCCACCACATTTTCACTTCCAGTTGGTGTCCCTTGTTCCTCATATACTCTACCCAAACTATGTCACATCTCCAGTGTTCTTGTGGCTGCAGCTTCCTCTGTGCTACAGCATCTATCTCTTACCAGTAGCTGGTAGCTGTATTAATTACGGGCACCTTTACTCATTACTCATTTATAAGGCAATAACAAATTCTGAGGCTTCATCAATGTTGGTAGTGGGAAAAAAAATCCCAAACCACAAAACCCAAACCACAACAAAACCACCCTCTATTCTCAGCAGGAGATAAAGGTGTTAATGACAACTTTTCATCAAGTTACAATGGGTCAAGCTATAAATTAGTAGATCAGACCCCTCCCAAAGCAGCATTTTCTACAAGAGCAGAAGCTTTATATCCTCCATGTTTGTGGGATGCCTCAGCTCACGTTTGTGCAGAGAACTGCCAACATTACAAGTTCCAGCTTTGATGGAGCTGTGACACAGCTCCTGCTTTCAGAAGCAACATCACTGTTCCCACCCATCTCAATCCATGAAATTGCTTAATTGCTTCTCCTATTACTACAGCAAATAATATGTGATTTCTTTTTCCTGACAAAAGATTAATGAAACTCACTCGTTGGAACTCAGCACAATTGAGAAGCTGAGCCTAAGGACATCTAGGTTAGTTCTGACAGCTGCTCTGCTCCTTCCCCCATGCCCTCCAAAGAGCATTAACAAGCTATTACTGGTTCCTGCCCCAGCTCTGGTTCAACCGGGCTTATGTCCTTGGCTACAGCTCTGGATCTACGCTGGCTCTTCAACAGGGCATGCAGGACAAGGGAGATTATGGCTCAATTCAGCTCCAGAGGCTTATTTCATCTGACTCAAGCCTTGGACAGTGAGAATTTTCCTAAAACCAGATTAGGTTCTGTTGGGTCAATTTCCATGGCCCAAACCTAATGAAAGCATCCTGGATTGGACGAGAGTTGGCTCAGCACAAGAGTTGGATACTTCTGCATTAATTACTTCATCACCTCAGTGATTTTGTCTGTAGCTACTTTATGGGTGGCACTTTGGAGAAAGGGAAGAAAAAGTACTTGCATTCTTGTAGATAGTTACAGAAGATAAAGTTATTGAAGGATAGTTTTTGTTGAGACAAAAGGAAACAAAAAAAAATTAACAGAGTTAATTTTCTGCTTGAATACATGACACATCCTTACACAATCATGTCATGTGTTGTTATAGGTCCTCTGTTTTGCTCAGTTTTGCCTGCTCTATTCCCTGGAGACCTCCACATTCTGATTTTTTTCCCATTAAAGCTACCATATATAAAGAATAAATATGAGAAAGGCTAGATTGCCCTCAGTGAAATGTTTCCACTGGTTTTACCTGAAGCAAAATCCTTTAGAGGAACAGAGCTGTTTTGTGTCTAACCTTTAAGAACTATTCTGCCTGAAGACACTT
The DNA here is from genome assembly GCA_024362935.1 of Setophaga petechia. Classification (NCBI taxonomy): domain Eukaryota; kingdom Metazoa; phylum Chordata; class Aves; order Passeriformes; family Parulidae; genus Setophaga; species Setophaga petechia. The sequence continues at coordinate 12,362,469 of JANCRA010000006.1, forward strand.
ACTCTACTGATGCATCTAAGTGTGGAATGCCTAGGTTTTATGCCTTTTTTGGGGGGGTGGGGTAGGAACAAGGTAGGGAGAAATAAAATTTCAGCTCTTCATTAAAGAGAACTATCTCCAGTCACTGATAAAGGGTAAGTACATTAGACAATTCAGGAGTCTTGCAACCCACACAGATTATTGCAGATTTTACTTTAGCTACTGAAATTAGTCATAGCCCATGCTGAAAAAGCAAGTTACCAATCACAAAAGTTAATTGAATTTTGGAACTTATTATTCACATTTTGTGTCTGTATATTTAAAGTAGAGACAATCAAATTCAAATTGGTCTAAGAAGCTGCAGTGAAGTAATCTGATACTTGTTTTTAATAATTGAATTAATTAGACTATATTGAGTACTATGCATAAATACCCCTCACATATGAGGTATTCCCATTTAAATGGCTTTTTCTAATTTCAGTAGAGGCTTCAGTCAGGTCGATACGAAATGACAGCAAGATTGCAGTGCATTATTACAAAAAACATTCTAGATTGCAACCCAATAAACATAAAAGCTACCAAAAGGAAGATCTTTGTTTTTCAGAATGCATTATTCGTCTTAGTTTTTACTACCCAAGAGTGAGTTTTTATATTCCAAAATAGAAATATTGGTACCTTTTTCAACCAACTGTATCTTTTTTAATTTGCTTTACTGCAGTTTCTTCAAGTGTATTATTATTGTAGTGTCTGAAATTTGACTCAGGCTTCAAGAAAACAACAATCCAGAGAGTTCCATGTTCTGGGACATTTTACCTGTGTGAATCAGGGAAGTTTTGACTAAACAGGATGAAAGGGTGAGCTGGACCTGTATAGGCACAGTGGTTTTGCCTAAGGCTACTAAAACCCTGAAGGCCACATCATCTCCATTTTCCTCCCTGGAGCATCCCCATCAACACAGACTTGGAGTGAGTTTTGTCAGGAGTTTCAGTCCTTACAGATATTATCAACTCCAGCCCAAACAATCCCTTTTATCTTTCCTCTCTCCTGCAGAAGCATTCCTTTGTTACATGTTTGGGAGCACTCTCAGGTAATAGTGGCTCTGCATTAATGTTTTGAATTATGCATAACCTACATGAAGGTGCATCAGGTCACAGAATATGCCTGTTACTGTTTTGGCTACCTTAATATTCCTTCAGGTCTTACAACACAATAAAGGGCTCTATTGTTACTCTAAACAGTATGTAGAATGTTCAATGTCAGAAAAACATAAATTAGCAGTCTTCAAGTAAGATAGAGGCGTCTAAATAAAATAAATAAATAAATAAATAGACCTGGCACACTTCTGTCCATCCTTTAGGCCCATTTGCTCCAAACAGAAAAGCTTTCCAGTGACAAGCTTGTGAATTGAGCCCTCTCACACAGGATGTGAAAGATTTAAATAAAATTTCAAACAAATTGCCATCACATAGGAGTGAACACCACCACCACTGACAGTTTAAGAAGAGATTCCTGTTCAGGGCTCAAATCCAGAATGATAGCAGATCCTTTTCAGATTTAACTTAAAAGCAGAGCAGAAGCACAGAGACTCCCTCCATTACCTGAACCTTTTCCAACATCTACAGAAAGAGCTTAGGAACACCAGTCTGCACTTGAGTGTGCAAAGGTAAGGTCACATATGAAGCTCAGATTCCTACTGATCAAGTTCAAAAGACAGATTATCTCCACTACCCTGCTTAGCTGGACAGCAAATTAATTATACTACAAGCAAATGAGGTAAAAGAGAGCATATTTCCCTTACTAAAAATTCATTCACAAGACAGGGCACTCAGAGTTCACAGCTAATACATGTTTTATTTCTTACTTCTACAGTTAAATTGTAAACCTTGGTACTACATGAAACACTTAATTGAAAATACTAAGTGAATTAATAGCTGCCAGTTCATTAGCACTTTGGCATGCATGAGTGCATTTCTTTTGTTATAACTGAAAATCTCAGAGCAACCTTACGTCTGGTGCTAAAGAGACACAGGGTGCAGTGGTGGAAACAAACATGCATTCACAGTGAGAGCAAGTGCTGCATGTTCATTTGGGTTTGGCATTTTAACAGACACCCAGGGGAGGTGGGGAAAAAAAAAAAGCAGTGTATCCCCATGGTAACCAGGACATCTTTTTTTATAATGTTTAACATGTTTAGCATGTTTAACATTAAACACACCAGACAGAAAAAAAATAGTCACCTAGAAAAATATTCATTTCTGAGCAAAACTATTAATGAACAATGAACATCAAAAGCTCTTGGCTGTGTCCTGTGAGATATGAAACAAATATTGTTATTTTTCATTTCTGGCAGCTGACAATTTATTCTAAGCTTTTTTCCTACACCTATGAATCAAATGCCTCCTCTCTTCTGCCCTCTTTATTCTTCTCAACAAAGTACTTTTAGATTTACTTTCTCATGTGCTAAGTTATTCCAAAACCAGATCTTACTAAATTTTTTTATGTATAATAAATTGTTTGTGATCTCCAAGTGAGGAAGGAGGAACATATCTGGAAATGAAATCTTCTCAACTTGATTTGTGTTATGAAAATATTTTATGGATGATGACTCCTTTACTTTTGTACCTCCCATGCTCCCAATGACTAGGAAGAAAAGTACTTTAAGATTCACTACCATTGCATAAGGGCATCTCAAAACTGCATAACAAACCAGTGTATTCCTATTATGCCAGCTTTACTTTTTTACTGATGGTTCATTTTATACTTGTATATAAATCAGCCAGTCAAGTGTCAGCTGTATTTTTACATGTCCATTCAACAATCAGAACTTGAAGTTTTAGCTAATCAACTCAATCTTGAACAAGTCAGAACAGAGAATGAATTTACTTGCCTATTCATCTTATGAACATCCTATTTCAAGGATCATGTGATCAAGTTCCTACTGCACTTTTTTAAAGCCCACACATACACCCATGTGCAACCTATGTGGGAAACTTGCCATGGAGTGACTTTGCATGTTGTACCACGATCAGTCCAGGTGCAGAAAACCTAGTGGACACTTCAGTGATGTTTCTCTCACAAATAGACTTTCTTTTTCTAGCTGCATGTCTGAGCTGACACACAGAAGAGGGAAACATTTTGAGACAGAATAAATAATTCCAACTTTCTGCAAAAACCACGACTCTGCCACTGTAAACAAACATGTAACATGAGATGCATAAACATATTTTATCTTGCTGTGGCAGTATGCACTGGTTTCTATGGAGAAGCAGACTTGTCACCTTGTTGAATGGCTTAAAGTTAGCCTGAAGCTTACCCTAAGACAAGTAATATGTTTTAAACAGATATATATATGTAATAGATATACAATAGAACATATTCAAGAAAACAAGTTACACTTTTCATTGTTAGTGAGAATAGCACTTCTAAAATTTTACTGAACAAGGCTATTTTCTAATCCCCTAAGATTCCAAAAGAGTATAAACCAAGTTTGTTTGTAACTAGATTAATTTCTGTGAATTAACACTAAAAGTGATTTGTCTTTCTCAGTGACACTTCAGAAACCCAGAAGTCTTATTTTGCTTCCCGCTATTAACTGTCAGCTCTGGATGGCTTAAGTACAGAGGGAAGCCAGAAAAGCCATCTGTTAGGAAGAATGAGAAAGCCTAGTTGTTTTACTCATTTCCTGGGCAAAATGAAGACTGAAAGGTTTTCAGTGAGAAAACTGCTTAGACTGCACAAAGCCAGATGTATATAGGGAATTGAACAGGAATAAATGAAATAGAATTTTCTTAGTTCAGTAAAAAACAGTTGTATGGCAAATATGAAGAAAGCACTTGGTCCCTTTTAAGCAGATATCATCTAAGTTTTTCAGTAAAATTTACAAACCCCAGGCTTGCTTTTCCAAATGAACTTATGAGTAATGGGGTACTAAAAAAAAAGTCAAATGTTAGCAGTATCATTACAAATAAATGCCTTCTGCTGTAGTCAAAGTAGGATATATAGTGCTGGAAAAACCCAGTCACTGTAAGTTCTGAATCTGAGAAGAAGAATTCCTAAATAATGCATTAGCATAGCATATCAAATTACATTAGATTTCATATGAAAAATTCAGGACTATTGAACTGTGGGCATATTGAACTTTTGCTTCACAAATGAAAACCTCTTCATCCACATTATAATATAGCCAAAAACATTTCTAACATTTTATGCTTTTTTATCTTCTCTTGAAACAGGCCATTACTGATGGGAAGGCTGACACCCACTATAGCAGTAAACTGAGTGTCAACCAAACAACCTTTACCAAATGTAGCTACTCCAGGCCACTATTTCAGTATAAACCCCAAAAGAATTATTGTAGTGACTCTAGCCATAGTTCAGTTAAGACAATGGAGAAGTAGATGATGTGCATTTTTATATACATATGTATATAGATACACCTGTCTTTTATATATGTATGTATAATATAATCATATTAATAGACATAAGTATTTGTGTATTCCTATACATAGGACCAACTTGGGTGATACCTGCAGAAACACCTTTCTGGACTCCTCAGTTTAATCATTCAGCAGCCAGACTACTTAGCTCTCACCTTTGAAACACATTACAAAACTGCCTTATTTTATTACTGAGTAATTCAGCAGCTCTTCTGCTATTCTTTTCCCCTCCAATTACACTGTTCAGCTACGTTACACAGTATCTGAAGCATGTTAGGTTTTCAGATGAACCATTAGTTATATTGCTTGCAAAAAATCTTCAGAAATTTAGAGAAATCAAGCTTTGAGCTGCTAAGTTCCTGACACCCTCCACAGTTTTCCCCAGAAGAGAGGATTCAAGTTACCAGACTGAACTGCAGCTTTTAACAGCTCATACCTAGATTTCCAGGCCTACAACAAGGAGTCCATTGGATTTTTCCCTTTTTGAAGGGACAGTTTCTCTGGCACACAAACACATTGCTGTGTTTCCTCAACTTGAAACAAATGAACAAAGAATCCAAATAGTCTGGTGAAAGGCTTATGGAAAAAAATAATTTCCACAGGCCCTTCCTGAGATGCATTCTTTCTTTGCTACGAATCATGACAGCTTTTCCCAGTAAAGGCCTCTCCTTTACCTATTCTCTGAATTATTGCCTTCCCTGCAGCGTACACAAGCCATCCATCTGGAGCTCTCCCACACTGCCTTCCTTTAAAAGACTACTTCCATTTCTGTGACATAATACCCCTTGTAGAGCTCTCAAAGGGCTGAAAGCAAGACAGTCATTCCTTTGGAACTGTCCTAAAACACATCTATTTATCTCTGCAAACACAGGGGTTTGGTTTTTTGGTGTGACAGAGTTCCAGTGTGAAGATGCCTTTTTCCACAGTGACAAAGGCATTTCACAAACTCTGCTGCTGTAAAGTGTCTCCTTACTGATCTGTATGCATCACAGATTATGTTGGACTATGGATCAGACACCCAGAAGCAAAGAATGACTAGAAGCATCCCAGATTTCTGAAATCAGCTTCCTAAACCCAGCACACATCCCCACTTTTAAAGCTGAGGCAAATATCTTTGCTTATCTCAGAAAAAATGTGTTCAGTATTATACAGCAATTATTTACACATTGGAAGTCTTGCATTTTCAGCATTCTTTTAAGGGAGAAAACAACTTCTTCAACACTGAGTCTTGTTGCTTTCCCTTAAATGATCTCAACTTGTATTTATCATCATATAGCATTTAAAATTGGAAACACTACAGATGAGATCTCACAACAAGCACAGCACCAAGTAGAGCAGAATAATTACCTCCTGTGCCTCACATCTGATGCTTTTGTTACTATTACCCAGAGCAGGTTTTGTTTTGGTATCACTGTGTCTTAAGTCAGTCCAATCTGCTGTAATACTCAGAATACTCAGCACAGAACTGCTTCATTCCCTGACAAGCTGATGCCCCTAACACTCAATCCATTTTTCCCTTACAAATTTTACAAGGCCAGTCTGTTCTACCATCCAGACCATTAATGAAAATACTGAATAAATTTGTAAACTTGATCACTCTACTGTGCTTTAACCAAGGATATAGTTCCTGAGTTTCCAATTTAGAATGTCGTGTAGGAAAAATTCTTCTATTCATTGTTCTTTATCTTTAGTATGTTAAAGAACCTTAAATCAAAGAAAGCTAGAAAACTTTAGCAAAAAAAAAAAAAAAAAGAAAAGAAAATACTTTAAATAGACTTGAAAGCAGACAGTAGCTCACAGGCCAACATGAGCAAGTTAATAATGACTGTCCATAAGCAAATTACCTTTACCTCCTTCAGTAACACCAGGCAGCAGAAAGCACTTGATACATTACAGGGGTAATGTGATTTTAGCTTCAAGATGCTTTATCTACTAACATCAAATCACATTTACAAATACTTACTGTTAGAGGATATTCTCTCTAGGCTGTGATAGATGGCTTTTTAACTAGAATAGCATGAAGTCCTACAAACCAATATGTTGTTAAACTACATACAGAATTATTCAGAGGAAAGTTATGTCAGCATTTTCTTACTTTGGAACTGTCAACATCATTGTCTAAACTTAAAATGGTCAAAAAATATAATTGTATGGGTGTGAGAGCAGTACCACAGCATTACTTCAAAAGTTTTTGTATTTGTATAATAAATGAAAAACATCTAGGAAAGCTCCCCCCACCTACTCCACAGTTAATTTTGGTTTTTTTATTGATCCAGTCTTGAATAATGCTGCTTATTTGGTAACAATATCAGGCAAAAACATGAGCAAGTGTCATTCTGCATTCCAATATGAATCATTCAATAAAGTTTTGCAATATATACATTTTATCCAGCTTCTGACATTAAAGGTCATCATGCCAATGAAAATTCTCAACAATACAATAAAATCCTTCAAATATAAATGCATAGGAATGTCATTCAAGAGACCAGACAATTTAATTTTCTGAAATTTATATCACTCATATCCATAATAATTTTACATTTCACACTTCATGCTCTCAAATGTTACCCTAGAGAAGACTAAATCTTTTTGCCACATATACTATTAAAGACACTAGCCAGGTTTATAGAGTTACAGAAGACTATAATAAGACGTAAAATTTAGTAGTAATAAGTTATGACATTTGCTGACTAAACCATTATTCAGTCTACCCTAATGTCTGAGCCACTCAAATACAATAAGTATTTGGATGTTATACACTACCCATTTCATATACTTACAGTGCAAAGTGAAAGACAATTTTTTCCTGAGCATTTAGGAAATGAAAATCCTTTTTCTTTATGTTTGATTACAGTCCATTTAAAATATATTCCTCACATACCTAGGCTTGTCAAGACTGTACAATTAAGACAGGCAAAAGTCTGTAGATATCAGAAGCCCAATCAGGAATCAGAAGGGTTACTGAACATCTCTAAAATTTGTCCCTGTTTTTCAAGTCTAAGGATATAATAGGATTTTGAGTTTTAGCAAAGAATTCAGAAATTACATTTTTCCCATGGACCAAACATTCCAAAATGTACAAACCACATGCCTTCCAAAACAGAGAAACAGTTGCTATTTAAACAAATTGCAATACATATTTCAACTTACTATTCTGTAGTTAATGTAATGCCCAGTGAGCTGTGCCTCCAAAAGACATAAGAGAATAAAACTTTTTTTTAGGAATGTGTTTTGGGCATTTTGTAAGGAAGCTGGATTCCTTACAAGTTCATCTTTTCCTCAATAGCTACAGACCATGAGTTTCTAATTCAATCTTCTCTTCTGTTTGCAATATATCAGGTTCTACTGGAGGAACAGGGGGTCTGAGTATAATCTCTGGACCTCCACCATATATTGACTGAAGAAAATTCCATGTTTCTTCTGATATTTGTCCAGAATCTGCACCTGAAAAAATTTTAAGATTTTATTATTATTTAGAATAATTCTTTAATGATTTTTACCCAGAACAGATAAAAAAAGGAAAAAAAAATCCAGATTAAAATTTAAAACTGTAAGCATTCAGATCCAAATTTAACACCAAAACCTTTATTTTTTCTTTATCTTGCACCAGTTGCCAAACCCAATTGCCTATTTTGTGTTAGTTTTGTACTTCTTGATTCTTACAACTATCTGCTCTAAATGATGCAGTAATTGCAGAAAACACATGAAAATTCTATGATAAACATCTTATCTAATATCTACCAATCAAGCTCACAGCCAGTAAACCTTGGACTCAGGAAACAATGGCTCATATTATTATAAGTACATGTGTCAATTACAGAGTAAAGTTCAAGGACTCAAGATTCTTGCTTCATCAGAGAAATGAATATTGATAGTAAAGAATAAAGGGATGAGAGGCACAGTGCAATTCCCAGAGACAAAGGACTATTCTCAGGATAATCAGAGCTCCAGCAGCACTGATGGCTCAGCCTGATCTCATTCACTGATTCAAGTCTTTGCCCATGATCCCATGCTCTGGCTACAGGTCTGTCTCCTGCCTCAAGCCAGCATCCAACAAGCATTTCTGATTCTCCACAACTTTGTCCAGTGGCAAAGAGAAGATGCATCAGCACATCTCCCCTCTAGGTTTCAATACAAGATCTGTCTGATATGGAGTGATTTCCTCACATTAACCCACAGAAAGGTCACATTTCTGTTCTACCAGAATGAGCCTTCTCTTCTTTTAGCCAACCAAAACCCTACTTGAAAGCAAGTTTCCCCTGACAGCCTTATTAGACATTATTAATTTGTCTTGTTAAGCCTTGGTTCAGCACCCTCATACTTTAAAAAAAGAAAGTCATCACTACAAACTTCTCCTCCTACCCCCTGTACTTCTCTGTCCTCATCACCTGCTGCAGTGGTGCTTTATATGTTTAGAGTTTCTAAAGGGGAAGGGACAAAGAGCTGCATGTTTGGTGAGCTACACAAACCCAGCTAGGCAAAGCTTCCTCTAAAAGTCATCATGCAATCCCATGCCAGTACTAATGATGTTATGCCTCACTTCTACTCTTTTACCTTTAGGCTCTCAAGAAACAACTCCACCTGTGCAGGCACAGGAGCAGATCTGCACTCACCCATCCAGAGTGCAGCCAGTCAGGTCAAACTGAACAGGCACAGTGAACTCAGGCACTGAATCACAGAAATGTGCAGTACTGCACCCTATTTAGGGGCATTCCCACCTCTTACAAGTTAGGAGAAAGATTTTCTACATCTTATTCATCTTTATTTCTACCCAAGCTCTAATTTGTACCAATGTAGCTGAAAGTAAACAACTGGCTAATTTGCTTCAATTTTAATTATGTTTCAAATTCATTCAATTAATTAAATAATAAAAATGCACTAAAAAACTCATGAATGCCAAAACTCACTGTTTTTAAAATAAACTCTTGACATTCTACAGTTGGTGAGGTATATGGTAGGTTTACTGGTATATCTAGTGTATGCTGAGGCATTAAGCAAAATTGGGAAAAAATCAAGTTAAATAAATGTTAATCTTATTGATGCAGATTCTTCTTTTAGACTGAGCTGCAATGAATTTAAAGCTTCCTAGAAAGTCTAAAGACTTCCTAAAGCAGGTCATATAAGAATGTTTTCCTCTGTAGCTATGAATTCCAAATAAATGACATTGAGCATTTAAGTCTGAAGAACAATGAAGAAATCTGTATCTTTGGAAAAACTTCTCTAACATTAAATGTACAGTATCAAATGACTTGCAGAAAAATGAGCAACAGACTTTATGTACAGTGGTTTTTCTCTCTCTGAGATGTTTTTCTATTCAAGTTAGGTTTCAAGATTCAAATAACTACTACAGATATAGAACAGTCTCCCAGTTTTGTTAAGGAAACCCCCATCAAACCAAGTGACACAAAGCTAAAGCACACTCTCTCCATTTTCAAGTTACTCTTGAAACACCTCCTACATTCTCAACTGCACTTGGATTAGTCTATTGCATATAGTAATTCTTCATTTTAAGAATAAAATGATTACCCAAAAATGGGCACAACACAGATTAATTAGAAACTGCCATTCATTTTACTGTAACAATAAATAAATTTTAAAAAATCATAAATTTCATAAACTTCCAGCAAATGCAAAAAGCTGCAGCAATATTGGACACCTACCTTGCTTTAGCACAGCATTGCCACATTTTGTTACTGCAATCTTAGCATTATCAATGGGGCCAGGAGGATCTAGTGCAATAGAAAAATTATTAAAATTGGGAGAGCTGGAAACAAACAGCAGGTTGGAGGTTCTATTTGCAAAGGAAAGGAAAACCAGATCATTTGCTTGTTCTTCTACTGTTTAACAGTACATTCTAAGCTGTTAAAAGCTAATCACATCTTAATTAAGAGCAAGTTTTCCAAAGCATTCCTGATTACAGTTAAGTCTTCAAGCAACATAAAACACAAATTAATCCTAATTCTTACCCTTACCAAAGCTGTCCCAGAGCAGACTCTGATAAGATTATAGAACAATTTATCAGTTTCCACTTTAAAATTTTAGAGGCATCTGAAGTCAGCTAAACTGACATCAGTACAGCTGTTACTGAGCTGAGTTTACATTTGACAAGGTCACCTTTCCTCCAGAAGCTGCAGCATCATACATCAGTTTGCACAACAAAATCCATTCCCTCCTGTACTTAGATCCAATTTTCCTGCTGCCACTAACAGCAAACACCCTGCAAACAAGCAACATTCCTCCCAACACCATCCCATTATCCCACTGCTATAAATTATTTTACTCTGTTCTGTAACCTGGATGTATTGTAACCCATAAAACCTGTGTCTTAGATATTTAAGAGCTTTCTTTGCCTTTGCTATCTACCCTTCCTACAGTTTTTTACCAAAGCAGAAACAAACAGCAATACAACAGAAGATTACCTATATTTTGAAATGGAGCACAACTTACCACTGTCTTTACCCTTCACAAAGCCTTCCCATTCTCTGAACCAGTGCATGCTGATGCAGTAAAACGTTGATGGAGATTCTTCTTCTTGGAATGCTCTATTAAGCTACAGGGAGGAAAAAAAAAATCTGGTTTTCTGCCCTTTCATTTCTTTAAACTACTGAATTCTTTGAACTGTACTAACACCATACCATTACACTGTAACAGAACATTTTAAAGAATCACTGACCATAAAAAAAGTAAACACCTAGTGAACAGGTGAGATGAGATTCTGAAGCAGTGGTAGCCTTCATATTAAAACCTGATTTACTGTTTAGTTGAGAAATTCCTTTTACTTCCTAAAAACAGCAACAAGTTCTTCTTAAGCACAAGTGCTTACTCATCAAACACTAATAGATAATTACTGTGAAGGCTGAACTTTCAAGTAGCAAAATAAGCAGAGATCTTATTTTTGTAAAATGAAAGTGCTTTGAAAATTTTCTGCCATAATTTTATGGAAAGTTCTTTGTGTGATGAACTGTATCTTCATCTGTGTTTCTTTTTCCTCAAGTATTCTGAGCAGATGGCACTACAATTCCAAGCAAGGCACAGTGAACTAACACACTGGGACTTTTCATGACTTACAGATCTTTTTACAACGTTATGAAGAAACAAGCAAAAAGTCACTTAAACCTTCAAACCATTATCTTTTTAGCTCAGTAATAACACAGCTACACTTCCCCTTTGAAGTCATAAACCTAAAGCAGCAACACAAATTTTTATGGTTTCATATAGATTAAGTGTTGCAATCATTCCCTAAAGCCATCTTTATAGAGAACAATAGAATTTTCTGTGTACTAACCAGTAACAATACTTGCACAACAGTGCACATATAATCACTGCTTTTACTGGGAAGACACTGACTGCTGAAGCAAATGGGCTTGACTCAATGTCATGAATTATAATTTCTATCCCATGATAATCCAGAGTAATGAAAATTCCTTAAAATTTTAGAAAATCATGGGAAATATGACAATCTCTAAAGTGTGATTGAAGGACAAACAGAACTGAAAAAACAGAGTCAGTTCTATTTTTCTTCCTTTCATGAGTTGAGATAGCAGAAGTGGAATTCCAGTATCTCTGCACTTATTTTCACCGAAAACTTCAAACCACATTTTGGTTTAAGAACATCAAAATCATTACCTCTAGTTATTTTACTATTCAGACTCAATCACATAATCCTCTAATATAGAGGAAAATATAGTAGCTTCTTGATATTAATTTTACAGATCCATTACAATACTAACATATTTACTTCACACTGAATCACTTATGTTTGTTTATATTTCTAATGCCTTTTCTTTAAAATTAGAACTAATGATTTTCATTAATTTTTTCTTGGCACAGTATTATTGCACTTAAACTGTATCAGGCTGCACAGAACAGAGGACTGGCAGTGTAACTGCTCACCTGGCAGTTTCCATACTATAAAAAAGCAATCTAAGAAATACATTAAAATTTTTCTCTAAGTACATTTTCACGTAAGAGTTATCTGGGATTTCACAAGAACACTGCTGCTGCCATTAAGAGAGGTGGGGTGGTACACAGGTATAGAGATATTTAATACAGTCCATTTGTTACAGGAATCCCTTCCAATTCCAGTAATCCCTTGGGTCTAGTCATGACTGTCAGGTGTTGGCCAGTAGCAGAAGGGGTAAGTGTGTACTGCTTTACCCGTATAAACATTTCCAATTCATTTTTCCTTCTTTTTTCAATTCTTTCAGACTCTATTTGGCAGGTGTGACAAACATACAGATGGTTAACAGCTGGTCCTCCTCCGTATCTGCAGTAAAAGTAAAAAACCCCAAACAATCAGCCTCGTGGAAAACATCATGGAAAAAGATCACACACCTGCAGACGTGGCAAATGTCAGCATGAACAGAAGGCTGACACATGGCAGTCACAGTGATGCCAAAAAGCCATAGTTTATTTTCTTAGTAATATTCTGTTCTCCATCCTAAGACCATCTTGCAAGTTCTGACTGCCTCATGTCAGTACAAATCATCTCAAACTCAGCAGCATCACAGACTTCAGAAGGAGCTGCTATGGTTAAACATGTCAGTGAGCAAGGATTGTTCCATATACACCAGGTGTGATTTTACCAAAGAAGAGTCTAATTCTATTCTAAGAAACAACCTATGGAAATTCCAGCCAGTTCTGTCTTAAACACGTTCCTCCATCCCACTGCAGACTTCATTAGCTTTGCTACCTCCCCGACCCCAGCCTCTAAACTTATTTATAGTCTTGTTCTTAATATGTTATTCTTGACCCTTCCCTCAGGTTTTTCTTTTGTGAAATTATATCCATGGAAGTCTGCAGGGGTACTCCTCCTGAGAAGGCTATTTTTACATACAGAAAATGGATAATGAAAGAAAAATCCAGTACATCTAGGAAAAGGGAAATAAACTGCAAATACCATTGTTTTGAATTTTTACTTATGTGCACCAAAACTTTAAAACATTGATAAAAAACTCCCCAAATCCTTAGATGTATCGTTCAGGTGGCAGGAAATTAACAGCTAAAAATATTTAATGCAAGTGGAATACAGAGTGTTGAAAGCCATCAGCAAAGCTCTGCTGCAGCTTTTTGTTACTCTGGAATAAGGCACAGCTTTTAAGAATTCCTGCTTTGTAAGCAAGCACTCAAACCTGACTGACATTAAAGTGTGGGGCAGTAACACAGAACACTCAGATATAAGTTATTTTGAAGCAGTACTGGCAGCTGAGGCTATGGATTCAAAGCCAACATAAAAGAAAAGCTGTCTCCAGCCAACAAGAGAACAGGAAGCTGATACAGAGAGCTCTTTCAAAAAACCTCTGCAAAGTGTACTTTTACTGACCTACTTTGTGTTATTCCATACATACCATACATGTTTATTGCTTTAATATTGAAGTACTGACCCAATAACATACTACTCTATGCAGTCTTTTACTTTGCATAAGGAAATGATATAAATTGGCTGTCTGCAGCCCCTTCACTCAGCTGGGTGCCCAGAGGGCTGTCTTTTTCCTGAGCCACTCATTCTGAAGTCTGATGCTGCTGCTTGGCTCTCAAACTATCACTGGATTTTTCCCAATTGCAGCTCCAAACGTACCTGCTATACAGATTGTCCCATATATTCTGAGGTAGCATTACAACGAGGTCCTCTATGAAGTTAGCTTTGTGTGGAGGAACACCTGCAGAAGGAAGAAAAACAAACAAACCCCCTCAAACAATGAAAAAACACTTGTGGATTTCAGTGAGGGGAGGAGACTATGTTACAAGTCCATAAATAAATAAAAAACAGAACCTTTCAATGAATTCAGAGAAATTACATTAAATAAATTTAACCTAGGTATAATCTATTACTGTATTTAGAGACACCACTGATTTTAGTGTTTTATGAGGCTGAAAAGCTTATAAAAAGCAGAAGCAAACTAACTAAAGTTAAAGGGCTAGAATCCATTTTATATAATGAGTTCAAAAAGCTTCTTAAGGTATACAGTTAAAATGTCAGGATGATTAAATATCTTGATTATGCATGTAAACACTAACAAATTGTCTACTCAAAATTCACTTATTTGCTGCAGACCTTTTGGGATTACTTCAAACAGCATGAATATTTGAGAGCAGAGAAATTTTGAGGAAGGCAGAAATGGAGGGGCTTGCAGAATTAGCAGTGTTGAGTTGAAGCACATAGTAAACAACAGTGGACTATGCAGGAATTCTTGGGAACAGAGAAAATCAGGTACTTGGGCACTTGTACATCAAGAGTCATCTGCTGCAGCCCTGCAGAGGGAAAGCCAAAGGGCTCACAGGTACTCTGCAGATGGCTACAGGGACACAATCATCCTGTGTTAAAATTTTGGTTCAGCAACAGGGGCAGCACCTCCATCATCCAATCTATTGCAATTGTATTTTTATTGGAAAATAGGTACTACATAGTAATGATTTCTTGGATTGTTAGCACTCAAATATGGGTATTCCCCCAATGTGTTTTGCTTACTGCAATGCTCCTATTTTATTTTTTTTTAACATATAGCACAAGGTAAAATTTTTATGCTCCTATGCAAAATACACAGAATTACTACTTGATTGTCACACTGCTATGCACTGGATATGATGCATCAGATCAATTTCTTCCAAAGCAGCTTTCAAACCTTCTCACTGCTTATAGCCCCAAGCTGAGAAAATAATTTCAATTTGCAGATGAAAGTATTAAGGATGAGGATATAGTGACAGGGTGTTTTAAAATGTGAATATACATGTTTAAGAAGCAAGCAGACAAGAGGAACTGTTCCTCTTTAAGAATCAAGAAAGTTTATAAACAAAATCAAATGTGCAGAGAAAAGAAAAAAAATAGGACTTCACACAGTATAATTTCTACTTAGTCAGCTACTAAAATAAGAAAGAATTTACTTAGAAGTTATAATTTACCAAAGAAGTTATTAACTTAGTATAGTCAAATTCCTTTAATTAAAACAAGTATACACCACTGTTATAGCTAGAAGTTGACAAATTAGTCTTAAATGATTCACAGTTACAGTCTCACCTCCATGCATACAGAGAAAGTCATTATTTGAAATTGGTCCTGGCTCAGCAAAAGTCTTGAATTTATTTAACCACTGCCTGGAAACATAGAACTGCAGAAGACTTGGCTCCATCATATTCAGCAGCCCTGATATCCTCCGTCTCTCTCTCTGTGCTTCTTCACTGCTCTTTCTATTACAGAAACAGAAATCATTAAACAAAACCAAATCCTGTGTCCAGTGCTGATACAGATCCTTGTGTCCAGTGCAGACAACTTACTTTGTGAAAAGAAAACTCTGCCAGTGAGTAAATTACCTGGGCCTTGATGTGCTTCCCAGTTTGCACAGCCTAAGAAAGCAAACAGCTAGGCTGCAGGACAGCAGCACCCAAGGGCTCAGCCCATGTGCTCAGCTCCTCTCGGCAGTGTTTGAGATAAAGCTTTGCAAGCTGCACTCCTTGCTGGGTGCTCCTTCCTCACCTTCACAAGTAGGGTTACACAGTAAGGAGATCAGGAAATTCCCCTACTCTTCCTGTATCCTCCTCCTTTACTCACTGTAAACTGGAAATAACTCCTCTCTCCCGTTTTAGATGGAATAGAATCTCTCTTCTCCAAGCCAGTAGTAGTCTTTTGCGTATATATTCTTTTTTAAAGCCATATTTTATTAATCCTATTATTTTATTTATTTAAATATGTTAACCTACAATCAAAGATTTAGTGTTTTTTCTTGGCAATATGGCTTGACTTCCAAATTCCTTTTAAAAGGCACACTAAGTGAGACTCATGGGCTCTACCTGAACAGTGACAGGTGGGAGTGCTCCTAATGAAAGCTTAAACACTCTCAGAACACAGCTTGTTTTTCATGCAACTCTGACACAATGTATTTTGCAGCCAACTTTTAGTGGAAATTTGATCTTAGTACCAGAAATTTAAAATCTGAATATTGAGTTGTTTTTATTATCTCAAGCACAAAAGTTCCCTAGACTGAAGATGGTAATAACATGACTTCTCACCTTTTATTTAAATTCTCAGAAACAGAATAGCCTACAAATAGCATTAAATTAAAAGCATAATAAAATGTATAATACAATGGATTAAATTACAACACATTAAAACCTCTATTGTCCTACATCCCATCCATCTGATAAATACTTAGAGCTCTAACTGGAATTGTCCAAACAGTTAAAAACTTTCTGTGCACAAAACTTCCCTGTGTGCAGAATTCACTTCCTCTAACTGAAAATAAGGTGGCTAGTTCTTAATTGATGCTTAAAGTTCTCTTGCTATGCAGATTTCATTTTAACACTTTAGCTCTTACAGAGCAAGTGTTAAAGACATAACTGAAGGATTAAGTTTTTCTCCAGCATAGGCTTTTCTCATTGGTCAAATTCTTCCATTATAATTCTCATGGGGCAGCTAATTCTGAAAGCTGCCCAATGGCTTAAAAGGCATTTACATGCATGATTCATAGGGGTATGATTGTACTTTTGATGTCTTTCTTACCTGTAAAAGAGAACATAAGCTTCTGCATTTTGCACTGTGGATTCTGATACTTCTGTGACACTCTGGTCATCGAATTCATACCACAAGTTATTTAAATTGTTGCGACAATAAGCTATATAATGTCCACCTAGGGGGCAGGAAGCAAGAGTTATTAAAGAGGGTCAAGAGCTGCCCATTTTACTCTGTAACACATGAAAAGGAACTAAGTCACAGAAAGCCCCCCAAGTCTTAAATGGGAGAAACAGAATTGTTAGCAGATATGACTTTGAAATTAACTCCTGTCAAACTCAACATCAGCTTTTTAAAAAATTTCTATTAGGTAGGAGTGAGTTGAACTACCTTCAGCACATTCCTGCACTCTTCAAGCAGCATCTTGTTTAATACACTCCTGAACCACGACATTCAGAGAAAGATTGTCTGAACAATTTACCCTCATCAATTCCCACAACAAACTCTTTTCAAATCTTTGTATGCTTTATAATAGAAAATAGCACAGATACGGAACAGCTACATGATATTACAACCATAACTAATTGTGTTTCAAAGACTATTCACAATATATTTTAAATTATTACTATTTTAAAATACATATTTAACTGCTAGTAAGTAAATAATCAAATATCTGCTAAACTGATTACGTGAAGCATGACTTAGCAAGGACTAAATGGAAGTTGAAAAACTATCCAGTAAAACAAAAATAAAGGAAAAAAAATTCAAACAATGGATACTTTAAGTCTAAGAAATCTGAGGGGGCAACTTCCATAAAAATTTAAATAATTTCTGGCTTAAATGTTTTCTTTCTCCTATTTTCCAAATCTAATAAATGCTGAAATCATCTAGGCAGAAATGACCTCGACATATAGCAATAAGATGTTTATTCAGCTACTCATCATTACCACAAAGAGCAGTTACCTCCTGTTTTTGGGGTTAAATGGCAGTGATCATACAAAAGAATATATTTTTTAAAAATGACTGGTATCCTTGTAGTGCTTGGTAAACAGTTTCCAAATATTAAAGCATTGACATGAACAGCAGTTATGTAGAGCAGCTGATCAACTGGTCATCTGCTGGCAATATTATTTGTACATTTATGTTGTTCAATAGTTTTCTTACTTAATATTCCTGGATCTGTTAAATTTTTTCCACCTTCAATTTCATTTAGGTAGGCCATTTAATTTCAAAGTTGTGCCAACTCTTTCAGAGCAAGCCTTAAATCTTCAGGATCAAGGTAAAAATCACAGCACTCATCTTCCACATTCTAATTACCACTGTTTATGTCTTTACCCTTCAGTACAGAGTTATCATCCTTGAAGAAGAGTGCTGATGTACCAGCAGCACAGATCAAACAATCAGCTCATACTCACTGCTGGCAGTTCCATGGTGGCAGATGACAGACAGGAGATCGTAAGTCACGATTTGAGCTGGACTGTCCTTTGCAAGGAAAGGCTGAAGGTCAAGGCCTTCCAAGGGAAAGGACACATGGGTCCCAATTTTTGTGGAAAACATGAGTTCATGTCGAAATCTTTTGAGATGAATGCACAGAATCTGTAAGGATTGACAGATTCAGTCAAGAACTATACATGCTATTTGATATTAAATACCTAAAAACTGTGTGTACCATCTTTTCCTTTTATAATCCCAAAAAGGATAGTTTTCCCCATGACTTCAAGCATATTAATAAACTCTGTGTTTTAATCAGCTGTGGCTACTAACATTGATGCAGCACTGAAAAATGCACCTTTTCTCAATGCACATATTGCACAATCTTGTAATGAGGGACACTAATTCCTCCTGATTATTGCAGATATCAACTCATGCTTTGAAGTGTAAGACTTTCTAAATGCAAAGTTACAAATGTTACTACAGAAAAGCTTTCCAGTCTGGCTGTGGTGTTTAATTCTGTGAACACAGTATGAACAGTAGAATATATACTAACACAGAATAGAAATGCTGTTACTGCCTGCAGACCAACAGCAATAACATGGGGAAATCCCATTCCTGTACTTGTCATGCACAAGATTCATTTTCTTACAGGGTGAACAACCACGTTGCTCACATTCTTGACAAATGCCAATATAAAGGCAGACTTCCATCACACAGCATTATAAACACAATTTACTCTGTGCAACTCATTTACTCTTACCACATTCATAATCATGCAGAAAAAACACTTTAAAGTGCATATTGTAACAGTACCTCAGGAAATTTTTGTACTTTGCAGAATTTCACTCCATTTCTTAACCTAAGCAAAGGAAAAACCAAACCAAAACAACCAATGATTAATTCTGAAAAGGTTTTACTTTATTGCACTAGATCAGCAAAAGCCTAAGCTGAACATTGCATTACTAAACCCAAAATATTTCTGGAATGTAGACTAGACATGTAGTAGCCAAAATGATACAAACAATGATGGTTCATAAGACAAGACAATCTGTACTGCTGAAAAATTCAAACCAGCAAATACAATCAAGTCCCAACTAGCCAACAGTTTCTCTTAACATAGAGGAAAAAACTTGAGGCTTCATAAAAGCTGATTATCCAGCAAAAGACAAAAAAAAAAAAAAAAGATGAACTAAGTTTACTTCTAAGAAATTATCTACAGCACATGCAAGAAGGAATAACGTTCCTGTACCATAAAGGGCTTCAAGCAGTCTTCACACCACTTTTGTTTCTTGATTCTTTAGTATTTAAAGCCATAGTTTATTTATTTAACACACCTTAGTGAGCTACTGCATATCAAGGGAAAGCTGCTAGTATTAGAGAGGGCTAAGAGCTTTTATTTTGTCAAACAAAACCAATTTACATCTAAATTGCAAGGGCATGAGAAAGAATTAAGCACACGTGGTAGGGTTAATCAGTGCTTCCTTGGGAAGTATTCCTTGGGAATACAGAATTTCTGACAGTCAGAACACAGGATCATATCAAAAGATGAACAGTATTGGGACATACCCAACAGAAATAAATGTCTCTTGACTAACAGAAACAGTAAAACCTCAAGTTAAGACAAAGTAAAACAAAAGTAAAAGCCAGCTTACTTTTTACACCTTCCACAGCTGTACATGTTATCACCTGCAAACATCAGGGAGAAGAAAAGCAGCCATCATTCTCTAAATCCAAACAGTTATCCTTTAAGTGTGTACATTTGATAGAAAAAAATGTCAAGGGAATTTAAGTTGCATTCAGTATTTAATAGTCATAATAGTGTTGACATAGCAACTACAGGAGAGGTTCTTAGGTTTTATGTCTTCAACTATGAAGCAGTACAGTATAATCTGAAGAGATGATGCTATATAATTTAAAAGGGAAATAATTTACTATGTCCAAATTGAGGTTATGAGAATGAATATTAATATAGTGGGCTTGAAATTTTTATGAGCCTTCAGTTGATACAATTTCACTAAACGAAATTCAGACTGACTTGACATTTCTAAAGCAGCTTTCATAGGCATTTATCTCAAATACTCAGTTAAATGAGAAGCTTACCTTTCTGAAATGAATGATCCCAAATGAACAAGGACTGACTGTATTACACCTTAACAGGTGGCCTCTGCTTAACTGCATTAAGCTAAGAAGATATTAATCATCTCATTGTGACAGGAGGAAAAAATACACAGAAGAAACATGTTCAGGTAATTAACCTCTTACCCTTGAGCTCATCTCTGGCGAAAAAGGCAGCAAGACAATCTTGTAAGGTTACAACTGGACCCCAAAACCAGCTAGGAACACATGAGACAACAAACCTGAAACATCATTGACAGAAAAGAAAGAAAACCAACAAATGTTCTGCCAGAAGAGCAGAAACTAGAAGTTCAAAATAGATAATTGAATCAAACAAGGTAAATATTATTTACCTTTTGAAGTATTCCATAAAAAAGGCTATCCATCCCTGGGGGGCATATGCTTCTCCACATGACCCTGCCTTGACTAGAGATGTCTGATGACTTGCAGAATGGAGTTTAGCAAGATCTTCCTTACCTGGAATAGGCAAGGACAGATCCTGAAAGGTCTCCAGGGTTACCGACAGCTAAGGAAGAAAATAAATGAAACACAGTGGAGTTAAGCTTGAAGAGAAATGGTTAATTAAACTGAATTCTGTACAATTCACTAGTAACTACCAAGTCACTGCATCACTGAAAATTCCACTAGGTAGGAAATTATTATAAAAAAGCACACTAACAAGAATTCACTTTCTAAAAAAGAGGAACCAAAAAATAACATTTTAAAATTAACTTGCCCATTGTTATCACGGAAACATTTTTTAGGTCATTATTATTTTTCTTCATATCAGTCATACAAAGCACTATGATTTTTGCCTCAGGCCATGTTACACAGAATAGTTTCAGAAAGCTTCAGTCCATTGTTTCCACAGTATTTTACTCTGACATTATATTGACCTGATGCAACTGGACTTGCTGCAAGGGAGACCCATCCGTGCATTTTCTTGCTCCTGTGCTTCATTTAGTGATCACATAGCCACAGAGTCAAACATATTTTAGAAATTTTTGCTTGTTTTTTGAACTTGTTCACCTGAGGACAACTTCAGAAAGCAGCTAATGATTCATATCATTGCAAAAGTTAGTGTCTTTACTTGGATTTTTTGAAAGACCATATTTTGTTAGTCTCAATCTATCTGATAAGACAGTTACAGCACTATATTAGATCACTGTCTTATCTTTTCTTTGAAACATTAGGTACCTGAGAACTTAGGACAGTAGCATGTATGCATTAGGATATTCAGAGAATATTAAAAACGAATGAGACCTAAATCAAGTTGAAGAGTAAGCTTCTCTCATCATCCTTGCTGTAAACCAATTCTCAAAATGGTTTTTTTCAGCTCTGAGTAAATATTCAGCTCAATGAATACAAGCTATTCTAAACACAAAGTGCTGGTAGTAGCCACTATTACAATTTGAGAGAACGAGTATGAAACACCTCAGCCTTCTGAGGAAATCTGCCACAAAAGAATATAAAGTTACCAGAGAATGACTGTATTCACAAAGCAGTAAGAAAAGAATATATTAAAAGGCAGAACTTTCTCTTCTTACCCGATCACAGGTCAAGCACTGGACTGAACTTATTATAGTCCCATCAAATATATCAGAGATAACACTCCTGTACTTCTTGTGCTTCTTCCTTTTTGGTGACGATACCGCTGAAACTGTAAAAATGACAAAAGTAAAATGCTGCAGTAAGGCAAAGTGCAGTGGATTCTGATTACACTTCAGCTTTGTGTAATATAATTAGAAGTCTCATGTTCAGAGTTAAATTATGAGCCAAGCCCTGTTTTCTATTTACTAAATATTTCTTAGGAATTATGAGATCACATTACTGCCATTACAGGCAATTCAAGTGGGTTCCTCAAACCACTGGGGACAAACACCAGAAACATTTGCCTCTGTAAGTAAAACTGAAACTGTCAGTCTTGAAGTCTACAACCTACTGTTACATTATGGATTTATCTTGGCAGGAATCCCCCAAGGTATAAAAAGGAACATTTTATTTGAGACTTAATTTGATCAGACCTTCTTGGGAAGTTTCAACCATGCTGGGCTGAAGAGCAGCATCACAAGGTTACTGTATCACAACACTGAAGACAGAGGACTGAGGCAGACTAAAGGTACAACAGGAGTCCAGCCTAACAGCTGCTTATTAAAAATCCCAGGTCTCTCAACCTCTCCTGGGCAAGCACCAGTGATCGAGCACCTCTCCTGACAGACTCATTTCAGGTTGTCTAAAACCCTCCTGTAATGGCAAAGCCAAAACTGGAGACAGCAGCACAGATGCAGCATCAAAGCTGCTGAACAAACAAACCAAGGAGGTCAATGATTTAAGTCCATTAAATCACTGCCATGCAGCACCAATGCTAAAGTATTAAAAAGATAATATGAATGTTCAGAACTTATCTGCAAAGGCTATCAAATGAAGCAGGAGCATAATACTAAAGTTGTATTTCTTTTTTGATTTGGTTTGGTGCAATGCCTTAAAAGCATGCTCAGAAAGACAAGCTTTGCTTAAAGTAATCTACTGTCAGACAAATCAGGGAAAATAAAATTATATATTGTTCTTCATGCCCTAAAGCAGCACTGTCTTATATGTAAAGGCAGTAAAAGTCTAAATATTCCAGATGCTCCTAAAGACATCTTGCTGCAGTGCCAAAAGAAATACTCAGCACTGCAGGGACATTAACAATCACGAAGCAGCCAGCATTTACAGGTTTATCTACAGTACAATTACACTTTGCTCCTTAAACCTTAATTGACTAAAGTGGTGATTTACTGAACTTCTGCTGAATAACCAATGAGCTTATTCTCTGGAGAGCATTACCTTTGGGGGTACTAACTTCTCATACCTGTCTCTTCTCTCCAAGCTGGTACAACTGAGAAAACTGTCTAAAAATAATATTCTGCCTTCCTAAAATAGAGGCAAATACTATTCATGCTTCAAAAGAATCAGAAGATTATAGAAATACAGGGAATAATCTTGCATGTCCAGCTTACATAACACTCCCTTATCCCCACCAGCTAAAAGCGCCTTAGGAACAACCCTGCATTGTTACACAAGACATAAGAAACACAATGAGAACTATAATATGGAATCATTCAGTACCAGGAAGGAGAAAATAAAGAGCCTCTACCTTTTTTGTGGACTTGTGCCAGTGAAGAGCACGATGGGAATGACTTTGGAGGGCTGTTTGACAAGCGTGTGTTCATCCCTTCAACTGAGGATGGTGTTTGGGCAGCAGATACATCATTCATGTGAATGTCATTGATGTAATCTGCAATTCAGAGTTGCACAAATTCTGTGAAAAAAGTTGCTGCAGAATGAGCAGACACAGTGGTCGTGTAACTGATTTAACCTCACTGTCAGGCCACTGGACATTTAGGCATGTAGCACCACCTCAGTTCCTTTGAAGTTAAGAACAAAACAAAAAAATCCACTCTATCTGAAACCTACCCAGTACAAACAGTTCGCTCACCAAGAGAATTAAAATCAAATTTAGAAGACCTAAATAAAAAAAATTAAGTAGGGACACGGTTTACAAGTAAAACCACCTACCTTATTTGGCCTATACCTCTACCACATTCTATAACTCACTTCTACTCCCACAGATATTCTGGCTAAGATTTTGACTACTTCAATTGCACATTACCTGAGAATCTGCTGTGTATCTGTACTTTGACAGTTCCTTGGTTATTTAAAAATTCAGTGGTCTCTGAAGCAGTATTTGTGTCTTTTTCCAAGTCTTCCATAGAATTTGCTCGTTTAAGTTTGTTGCTTTTTTCTTTCTGCCAGTCTTTGGAAGTGACTGAATTGTTATCATCATCCTGAATTAACATGGTTGTTTCTGCAGGATCCTCTAAGACAGGTTTGAAAATTGTGTCATTTTCTGTTTTATCACAGTTTACACAGGATTCACAGGGCTGAAAGCTTAAGTCTGACTGGCTCTTATCTTCTTCCATACTCTCTTCAACACTCATAGGCTGGGCATCTTCCAGTTCTACAACTGGTTCTTTAAGTTCTTCATGCAGCAAATCCATGAGACAACGCAGAAATTCTTGTGCATCCTAGAATTTTAAACAAGTTTTACCACATTACTCTATTTTATGTGGAAGATATTCACATCAGAAAAGATACAGATAACTAAAATGAAAGCTGGCTGTTAATGAAGAATGAAGTTCCTCTGTCCCAGGTCTAATGTTCAGAACCACTTTCATTTCCAGACCGTGTATGTTGCCTGCATACATTTCTTGCATGTCACAAGTAATCTTATCATACAAGTTTCCTCCAAACACTCCAATTCCCAAATTAAATTACTTTAACAACACCAGCAAAAATGCTGCCAATAGCTTACTGGAATGATAAACATAACTCAAACAAGTACCAGCAACGTGGTCAGACCCCAGCTCTGCTTGTAGTGGAGCATTTTAGAGGTGAAACGCTCCATTAAAATCAACCAGAGCCTTGCTTTCACCGGCTATGAAGTAAAATTACTATGATGCAACTTAGCCTGTCTTTCCAATGCATCACACTGCCAACAATACTACAATTCTTCTTCTAAAGCCTCAACAAGATTTCCCAAATGTGTTCCCACAAAGAACTGTAATACTACAAGTCTAATTTGTGTATGAAAACATCCTAAAAGGCACCAAATTTCATCAATCAGTGCAGCATCTATTTCTATCTTGGCAATAGAAAGTATCCAATAAAGCAGATATGTGAGAAAACAAAAGCCTCTTGTTGGCAACTACTACTGCTTTTATTTTCTTCTGGTTTTGTTTTTGTATTCTAGTTGTTTATAATAGTAATTTTTGCTGCTTAACATTCCCATCTATCATAGCAATTACTTATTAAGCTCAAAACTGCTGACTACAGAACATTTTTTTTCTTAAAAATTGCAACGTACAGAACTGAGTTTGGATTTGGGTAATGAAAAAACCCCAGTATGTCTACTTGCTGACAATTCTTTCACAAAAAAACCAAAATTAACAAAACCATCAAGACACCAATTAAGAGATAAACATTTTTCATTGATCAATGTAATTTTCTCCCTGAAGATTGGACATGGCTGCCCAACTTGCCCTAGGAGAGTGCTGGCTATGAAAGCCCTGCTGTGTTTCAATTGTTGCCATGAAACCTGCTGAACATACAACTGAACTATGATCCAGGCCTAACTGAAAAAGGTTCTCATTAAATGTTGCCCTGCAAGGAAAAAGATGTTTTCATCAGGATTCAAAGCTGCAAGAATAAAGTTTCCATACAGTTTCTCTTTGGTTACTAAGGCAGAATTTCTGCTTTTTCAGAAAGCTAGGTGGCACTTCAGAAACTCATGAGCAGATTACAGAACATTAAGCTTAGTATTTAAACATTGACTTTAGAGCTTCATGCAGCAATTGAACATTAAAACAGGTGTCCTAATCCTTCACTCCACAAATATGAAACATAATGGAACCAGCAAAGTTCCTATTAATACATGCAGATTCCCAGAAGACACCAGTAAGCTTTTCTAATTACAAGGTTTAAATTTTCCCCCTACTCCTAAAGCTTCTAATGACAGTGCTCCACACTGTATGAATGCCCCAAGACATTGTATGAAGCAGCAACTGAAGAATGCCTTTCCTATAAAATGAACCCTGCCCATTTAACAAGCTACCAACCTGTGGCTCCCATAACACACAAACAGTGGGGCTTTTTCCAAGATACTAAATGGAAACTGCATACTGTGTATTTCTTTTAAAACATCATTGATAGACATATATTAAAAACCTGCTGTATTATTTTTTATTTTTTAACATCTTTATTTTCTGACACTGCTCAAACATTAGCAGCATTATTTCCCACAAAGGAGAAGTTCAGATATTTGAATTTTCCTGAAAGAAAAAGAGTTATTCCACATTGAAGGCCTTGTGAGAATTTGATACAAATAAATATAAAACATGACTTAACTACTGATTATTCCATTTCAGATGATCTACATTCAAGTCATATTAACTAAAGTTTATATTGCTTCTCCTTTAAACAAATACAGGAAGTAAAGTATCTTAAGCATTAGATTTCTGATTAAGAGATAATTTTATGGCTTAGGCAGATTTAAAAGATATCAGAAAGTTTTACCTGTTGAGAGTAGCCTCGAAACATTGGATTAACAGTTTTAATTCCTTGAAATAAACCAGTAGGGACAACAGATCCAGGCCTAAAAAAAAGTTTTAAATATATAAACACTGAAAAATAAAGAATTTAAATGGATTTTTTTATCTTTACTGGGATCATACCATTACCCACCACTGAACCAATAATATTAATCTTAACAAAACGTAATACTGGCATTGAATTATTAACTACACAGTTTTTAAACACCTGTCACCCAACTGAAACAGCAGGTGTATCAGGCCTTCCATGGCACACTTCTTGCCAGACAATCAGACAACAAATCAGACATACTCTTGGCTCTGTGCATAATTACTGTTTCTTTTCCTCTGTATTTATATTTTAAAGTGTTTTCTTAGCTAGATATTACACAAATTCCATATAAGGAAATAAGAGAAACTGATAAAATATTGATATAGAAGTAAGGACACAGAGAGGATAAAACAGCTCAATATTTTAGATGTATTTCTGGCAAATATAATCATTTTTAAGAGCTAAATGCTTGTAATGAAATCTATTTCTTGTCCTATCTTTGGTATGTATGAAAAATAACAGGTTATAAGAGTGCTTAAGCCCTGCAAGTCAATCTTTCCTTCTTAATTTTTTAAGAGGAATTCTGTGAACACATAAAATAAAAATTAGAAACCTAGGGCAGATTAATGCATCCCTCATGACTGAATTTATTTATTATCATTTCATCACTAAAATTATTTAATACCTGCTTTTGTGCCAGAGTTCTGTCATCAGCTTGAGGTAACTTTTACAAATTGCAGGTTTCTTATCTGTTCGGGCTAAGCCCCCGCAGTCAAGAAAAAAGTGTGTCAAAGGTGGGCTGGATAAAAAGAAGAAAACAGTCATTTTTTCAGGTTGTTAAAATACAAGAGGAAATCTGCATTTCATACAGGATTATATCATAAGAGTAATGCTATTCTGTGACTGAACAATTCCACTTCCTATGTTCATAAATGCTGCAACCAAATGCTTCCTGGTAGGGCAGGAAAGGTTTGGCTGCAGCATTTATGAATGCAGGAAGTGCAGGTCATGGATGTACACACAGTACAGCCATGCTCTGATCCTAATATCTCTTTTCTTGAATTAAGAGTTTATCCTTATGCATTTCCTCTGCTTTTTCTGCAGCTTTTCTCAGATTTTCTTCTAATCTCTAAAAGTGCATATCTTCTTATTTAGGAGGCATTAGAACAAAACAGAGAAAAAGCTGAGTGGCCCATATAACATAATAAATTGCTTGCAGTATACAAGACAGATTCAACAAATACATGTCTTCCTCCATGGCAGTGCACCTCTCCAAACCCCTTAAGTCCATCAGGAAAAAATGCATGGATAAGCAAATATAAAATTGCATTAACTATCATTTTCTTTACCAGTTGGAAAGAGCTTGTAAAGCTGCATTCATGTAACAAGTGTTTCCAATATTTTTTAATCCTGTTAGACCTGGAAAACAGAAAAAATACAAATCTGTTAATCCAATAATTCCTAGAAAATATATACTGATCAAAATACTGATGGAACACTTGGGATGCCAATTATAATGCAGAATTGTAACTAAAAGAAACATAGGACTCCTAAATGAATACCAATCTAACTAGAAGTAGTAATTAATTGTTCTGGTCTCAATTGACTAATGAATACTTCAAAAAAGTGGATTGTATTTCATTTTACTAACTTTTCATGGTTTATGACACCTGCAGATTTTAATTTAAAAATCTTTCTCAACACCAAAGTTTTACTTCAGCTTAATGACTTACCTGTTCAGCTAAACTGCTGCTATGCTGCATTTGTAACTAATCACATTACCAAAAGCTTCTCTAAGATTTCACTCTTCTGTTCCAAATTCACACTAAATCAGATTACACTCAATACTCAAAACCTACTCAAGGTGTGATTATCCCAGGCTAGTCCTGCAATTAGTCCTTTTCTATTCCAATGATACACCTTTATTTCTATTAACAGAGTGCTCAATTCAGACTTTCCTACATTGTTTATTTTCTAAGTCACACTATTTACATTCTTTACAGATAGTCACTTATACCTTTTCCACACATGAAAGTTACAACTGACATATATTCTTCCCATAATTATGAATTATATACTATTCATGGCTACTAAAGTATTACATTAATGAAGTAAGACATCAAAATAAAACTGATTTTGTATGAGTGAACAGTAACATTTCTAAGCAAAGAATCATTAAGACCCAAAATTTAAAAATCATGACAAACATTCAGCAATCAGTACTGATGACTATGCAATTCCTGAAGCATAGGAACTTTCCTGGTAGTTTTGGTCTATGGCAGAAAAAGAAAAGTTACTAATAAAATCTTTCTACATCTGAAAACCACTTGGGTTACTTCAGTTACAGTTTCTAATAGACAGGACTTCAAAATTAAGTTTTAAAATGTCCTTCTATCTGTCTGAATGGAAATACAGTCCTGCTTCCTGTATCTGAACACGCATTAAAAATTCTGCTACAAACAGAACAATCATTCTTATACTGAAATTGGAAAGCAAGAACAGTTAGAGGAGTTTGATTTTATTTCAGTTTTTTCAGAAGCAGCACATACTTCAGGAATATACTCTCAATGCATTTTTCCTGCCTGCAGTATTAAAATTTTCACAGACTTCTTTTCTTGTGAAGATATACTCTAATGTTTGCTTTATCAAAAGCATTTAAAAAAAAAATTAGGAGGAAAGTTAAAACAAAGCTAAAGAAGATTCTTCCTTTCAGTTTGAATAAGTTTCTTAACAGTCCCATCATCATTACTGGGAACTTTAATGCAATTCTAATTGTATATTATTGCAAGGTAAGCTACATCCCCCAAAACATTAATAATATAAGAAGAGATAAAAATATACAAATAGACACATTGGTTGGAGAAACTAACTAGGAGTAGAACACATGGTGTAGTGATGTAAGGGCAGATGGCAAATTGGTGGGGTGGTGTCACATCCTGTAAGGCTGTGCCAGCCAGCAGAAGGGACAAGGCAGGTTTTCTGACCAACGCCAGCAGACTCAGGAGAGGCAAAGCTGGCAGGAGCTGAGTGAGGGAGAGATGAGACCCAGTGCTGGGTTAAACTCCAGCAACTCAACACCCCAGGGCTGCTCACTCCCTCCCTAGTGCTGGGATGGGCAGGGAGCTGCACAAGGGAGAAAACTCATGGGTTGAGAGAAAGACAATTTAACAGGTGAAGCAAAAGCTGTTTGCACAAGCAAAGCAAAGCAAGGCAATCATTCACCACTTCCCCCAGACTGGGAGGTGCTCTGCCATCTCCAGGAAAGCAGGGCTCCATCATGAATAATTGTCAAGACAAACACCCTAACTCTGAAACTCCCAATCTTCCTTCTTCCTCTCCCAGGAAGCCACATGTTATGGATACTCCCCCTGATCACTTGGGTCAGCTGTCCCAGTTCTGTCCCCTCCCAACTTCTTGTACACCCCCAACCCACTCCCTGGTGGGTGGTGTGGGAAACAGAAAAGGTGACTGTGTGTAAGCCCTGCTAAGCAATAACTGAAACACCTCTACATTATCAACCTGTTTTCAGCACAAATCCAAAACCACAGCCCCATAGCAGCTACTCTGAAGATAACTAACTCTTGCCCAGCCAAAAGTGGCACATGCATAAATTAGAATAACTTTTCTCTCATCACTGATGGAAAACAAACTGCCTTGACATATGCAATGGTATCTCAAAAGTAACAGCTCAACAATCTGCTAGTCATATTTTTCTGGAAAAATGGTACTTAGCAATATTTTCTTTACCATCAAATACACAGACAGTTTTTAGAATGATCAATAATAATTAGAGGCTTTAAAGAAATAGTGATTATGAAATGAAAGATTAAAGCTTCACTGCTTGGGATTAGCTTTGCTGCTTAGGATTTCATCACTCTAATTTTCATCTTTACACTAGATTTAGTATTAGGGTGGGGTAATCTTTGATATGAGAAAGTTTGACAGTGCATGAAATCAATTACGTCAAGGAGAAAACAAATAACCAAAACCCCACACTAGGATATTACAGGCTCAGAAAAGGATCATTCAAAATGGAGGAAAGTATCTAAATCAGGAATCTTTTAGGGCAAAGAGGCAAAACCAGTAGAACAGATTTTTAAACAGCCTACTTGAACCAGAGTGGCTACAATACCAACTGCACTGAACATTACTCCAACGTGCTTTGGCAACAGCCAAACTCAGGCAACAGCCTCTGCTCTGAAGGTAAGAAAGCTTGCTGCAAGAAAGACAAAACTAAAAACAAACACCTGAGTTGGAGCAGAAAAATAATGGACAGGGTTTTGCTTTTATTACCTCTGGTCTTCAATTCATCTTCTTCCACTTCTATATCTAAGTCATCAAATACAGCTGCCAATGGAATCTTCAGCGTGGGATTACTGGGTATTTTAAAATCCTTAAAAGGAGGAAAAGAATACTTACTTTAATTAATCACTTTTCGACTTAATTAAACTTATGTGTAATTTTACCAACAAATCTAGAACTGGAAAATTATGTGAATGTATTTTGAAATCTCACTGCACAGAAGTGAGAATACCAGGATTTCACAGGTATCCTCAGAAGGTTTACTAAGAACTGCCTCACGTTTTTGTTATCAGATCCCTGAGTGATTTTTATAACAGCAGCTGAAGAACCAAAACAAAGCCAGGGATGGCATTTCTTCCCCCTGGATAAGAAAGCAGCCAGCATGGAAGAGCTAAGGCAGGAGTTTTCACCTAAGCTCATGGAGGTGTTTTTGATGTGCCACCAGATGGCTCACTACAGTTAATGAAGACAAATTCTTGAAAGAAAAATGTACAAATAGAGAAACAAACTAGTAGAGAGGCAGCCATTTATTGAATTACAGGCTCTTTTTGTGAGCACAGAAAAAAAAATCCTGAACAAAATGCTTCATAAGCTTTGTAAGTTCCACTGATTTTTCTGCATATTATACCTGTTTCCTTGGAAAACTAAAGAAGGGTAAATATAATAGAACAGAAATTCAGAAGTCTGAACTCAACTTTATATCAAGTGACAAGAACTTTTAGACAACAGAATTTTTTAAATTCCAGTCATGACATTCCAATTGAGCTGCTGGCAGTTCGAGAAAATGATCAGATTACATTAATTTTAAATACTAAACTTTGAAGATATTTATTATACAGATTGAAAAACTGCCCATCTTTCTGTTCAACCAGTGCATGATGATATCTTCTACTGCTGTATGTCTCAAGCAGAACACATTTAGAAATACTGTACTTCTACTTTTGACTTTTAACCTAGTTACCTGTCACGTTTATGTAACTACATTACACATACAATAAAGAAATAGCCCTTCTTTTTTCAGCTACAAGCATTATTCCAAACAATTGCAGTGTAACTTTTTTCAAGACAACACTTATCTAAGAAAAAAAAGATCAGAGTGAACACTACTCATGCCAGTAAAGCCAAAAAAGTTTTATGAAAATATAGAGAAATTAACAGAAAGTTCAGCCACAAGAATGGAGGGAAAGTTAGTCTCTCACTTAAGAGAAAACATAATTTTTACTGCAAAACAACAGCTGCCTTTGCTCCCTTGGGTTAAAAAATACCTGCACACTGTTTTCTTGTGCTTGGTGAGACAATCTTGTACTTGGTAGTGGAGAATGAGATCCTAATTTTCTGTCCAGGAATACTTCCTTACTACAGGCATAACACCAAACACGGAGAGTGGTAAGGTTGACAGTCAGACAGTGCTTTGTCTCCTGAAACAGAACAAAAACCACAACTGGGATTCAGAAACTGGGAATAACTAAATACTGCTACATGCAAGCTAGAATAGATATTTGAAAATTCTAGGTTTTTCAACAATAAAACTAGTATGCACATTAGAATATTGAAAAAGAACAATTCAGTTACTAAATTCTAACACAAACATTCATTTTTAGTACAAATCACTCAAACTAGCAATAAGATGCAATCAGAATCAAGACACTGCAATATCTAACATGCCTCTCTGTAATTAAAAAAATAAGAAGAAAGCCTTCTTATTCTTGTTAGAAGTGCTACAATTCACAATGAACCAGTTTTTAAGGAATATCTGTAACTAGCCACAATGGGAGCTACCATCTCTACAATGTTTATTTCCACTGGTTTGCTGCAAGAAATTCAGGGACCATCTGGTCTCCAACTACTCTAGAAACACCTCATTTCTCAAGTCTATTGTAAAGGCTTTAGAAGTGTGATTCAGCTTTAAGAGCTGATTAAAAAAACAGTGAAGATGTTTACAGATTTATATTAATGCACTATCAGTTTGTATAAATACTCTCTTCTCAAGCTCCCGCTTCAAAACAAAACCAAAAAAAAAATCAGGAGTCATGGTAAAATCCAGTCATAACACCACATACTTCTTGTAAAACCCCTGTATAAACTATTCTTTCATTTTAATATTCACCAGGGTTTTTCAGTAATTGTAGGGATCAAAAATTGTTCTGCGTGCAACTTGAGATGCATTTACTGACCAACTGTAAACTGATGGCAAGAATTTCATTAGTCTCAAAATCAGCAACTCAGAAATGACATGCTTATAACACTGCCACCTCTCTGTGCCCAGCACACCTTATTTTGGCAAGTGCTCCCCTGCACACGTGTGTGCCCAGAACACACAGTGACCTCAGACCCAAACCTGTGCAGAGAATGCCCAGCCCTGGCAGAACCTGGCGTGCTGGGGAACAGAGGGCACACACCCCACTGCTCCCACCAAGCTGGATCCCAGACCAGGACAGAGCAGGAAAGCAAATGCTCAGCTCAGCCTACAATTTCTTCATCTGAAGCAAGGAGCATATTGCAGAAACAAAGCACCTCTCTCTGGTAATTTATACTCCCTATCTTGCACCTCTTCAGCTGCCCATTAATGCAACTTTCCTCCTCCTACCCATCAGGCAGCCACAGTCCCAGAAATTTAGAGTGAAGTAGTGAAGTACTAGACATAAGCTGAGGTACTCAGTAAGTCTTTCATCTGTGCATCTTGAAAATCATCACTATTAATTGTCCTTTTTTTTTCATTTTCACATCTTCTTTAGAAGAATTGCATAATTATGCAGCTGCACAAAACCTGCAAACTCACATACTCCTAAATTAGCAAGATCTGCTTCTATAACATGAAAACCAATTACAGCTAATCAAACCTCCACACAATTAGTTAACACAGGTTATTGACTTCATTGAAATAAATGTTCTTCATTGCTCCAAGGAACTGTGTTAGCAGCAAACACACATACCTGGGAATGGGTGGTACTGTGATCATCATGGGATTCACCACAGCCAACATACGTACACCTGTTCTGTTGGGCAAGATACACACAAGTACAGAGAATTAAAAAGTGGTCTCAAATAGGTTTATAGAATAGGAATATACTGCCAGTCCCTTTAAATCTACTCACATTTCAAACTTGTAGGACTTGAGTCCTACACAAACCAAGAGACATGCACAGAAAACATGTGGAATAAATATCACCTAAAGCAAAAAAGAATGCTGCAAGATTTAACTCAGCTTCTCACACTGATGGGCAATGTGTAGAATATAATTTTTTGGTAATTCCTATATATTTATTCATATTACTGACAATATGTATTTTTACAATTCCTTATTTGGTAAATATTGTTACAGAAAACACAAAGTTATCCAGTGTCTGAGTGGTGAAATACTGAATGGCAACAGCCTCAGACACGTTTATACAAAAATCCCTGCATGTCCCTATCTGCAGTGCCCACTCATCAGAGCATTACTTCACAACTAATAAGCCTCTTCACCTTTATTTAAGTTTCCAGCACTATATGGTTAAGAACTTGCCATGTTCT
Organism: Setophaga petechia; assembly: GCA_024362935.1. Lineage (NCBI taxonomy): Eukaryota > Metazoa > Chordata > Aves > Passeriformes > Parulidae > Setophaga > Setophaga petechia. The sequence continues at coordinate 12,396,870 of JANCRA010000006.1, forward strand.
AGTTATAACATGCAAAATAATTGGCTATTTTAATCATGCTCATTGCAAAATATATTTGGCTGAGGCGAGTGTGGAATCTTGCAGCTGCTGGTCTTCAAGCAATTTTTGCTAATTCCTCATTTGCATGAGCCAGGCCAATCACACAGGAGGTACAGCAGGTTATCTGTGTTAATTGATACAATCCAATAGTAGCTGAACACGGCCAATTTCTATATTAAATGATCACAGCTATTGGATAAGTTACAGATTGTTTACATGCTGGGATCTCACCAGGTTTTTCTACTGAAAAAGGTGAAGACAAGATGCCAATTCATCCAAGAGGAGAAACATCACAGCATGACATTAAGTGTCCTACTGCAGCAACTACAAGACTCTCCTATGGAAATGTTAGTATAAAATTTAGTTTTTCAGTAATAGTCTAAGAGCTCTATGTGAAAAATAAAAAACATTGGTTTAAGTTTCACAGCATTTTCCCACCTGCCAGGCAGATGCATCCCTGAGCACCTCTCTCCACTCCCAAGAGGTTTGTTTATACATAATTAAAAATTCAGACCATCTAACAAAAGACATTAAACACTGCTTCTTTCCCCCTTCATCTTTATTGAAAGAAGAAGCAAAATAAGATGATCTCTTAATTGTTACCACTGTCCACCTAAGAGGACACAAATGAAGGGCATTTGAAGATGCTCATACATACACTTGAAGGGGGGCATTAGCCTAGAGATCCTTCTGACAGTACTTAAAGAAAAATTGCCATTAAATGAAGTCAAGCCTACAGGGCAAAATTTCAATCTCTGTAAACATCTGCAAAAAGTCCAAAGAACTCACAAGGCATTTTAAAAACAAAGTTAACTATATGCTCTCCAGTTGGGATCATAGATCCCTCAGCAACATATTTGTATTTTCTTTAAACACAGTGAAAATTACAGGTTTTTGTAGACAGCAAGGAGAGTCAGGCAAAAGCACACTTATGACAGAGCTACACCCAGGGTAAAGGCTGTATGAAATTTGTACAGAATAAGGAGAATGCTCATATAAGATTATGCAAGTTTCAAAACAAGGAATTTTTTATTTGTTTTCGTTAAGAATAAAATTCACAGGATGCATTATTCTGTAAAATGTCTGCATTTACTACTAGATGTTATGACTACAACTGCTAAGAAAGGCTTATAAAAAGTAATTTAACTAACTCAGGAATAATATATTATTTTTTAGATCTACCAACCCAGGGAAAAGATTAAAACAAACCTTCAAAACTTAAGAGCTAAAAAGTATCATAACTCAAGTAAAAACACTAATAATGCTATCTTCCTTCTTATAAAAAACTCTCACTTTAAGCACATTATTCTTAAATTACAACAAGTATGTACCTGAGAGAAGGTAAATAATTTTAAAAATAAAGAACTAAAGAAGAAATTTTGCTTTTAAATGATAAGTTAAACTAACTTCAAGAACTTCATTATAGATGTTTCTTTAAAAAAATTCTACCAAGTTTATCTTTACTAGAAAATTACTCTACTGCAGAACAACAGAACAACTCACCTCTAAGCATGCCCAAAGGTTGGGTCCTCTGACTTTACAGTCCTGACAAGTGCCCTGTTAAAGTTCAACACAAAAGCAAGTTTTATTTCATTTACTTTCACTAGTAAACCACAACTTCAAGACAAAATGAGAAAAAATACTGTCAAGCTTAGTAACAGATTAATACCTTTAAGACTTTAAAGTTAGCTTTTAAAAAGGGGTATTTTGATAACCAATCCAGTTTTGGTTCCCATAATCTCAAGATCAGCATATTTTTTGACTAAAATCTCAGATTTATCTCTGAGTTTTCATCTTAAACCAAAAATTGCTATTCTAAGTAAGGCATAAATATCACCCTATCACATAATTATAATAATCCTCATAATTGGTCTTTGCTGTGAATTTAACATAAAGAGAAATTATAGTAATAGAACTTTTAGTAAAGTCATATTGTTTCTTGCAGACACTACCTGCAAAGGTTTACAGAAACAAGATGCAACAGGAGGAAAACACTGCACTCCTCAACAGCAAATTAACTGTCACAGAAATTAAGCACCATGGACAGAAAAGTTTTCCCTTTTCATCACCTCCCAGCTACTTAAATGAGCTACAAGATCCTTCCTTGTTCCATTTATTAATATAAGTTTGAAATCAAGAGTTCAGGGAGGGAAGGCTTCTCATACTGTGCCTTCTCCATCAAAAAGAGAACTGTTACCCAAGAAAACTCAACATAAATGTCTTTGTTACAGTTTCTACTTGAAGTCAGTTGTGCTACATTACACTGACAGTCTGAAGAACTCAATGCTGCAATGACAATGACAATGAAGTTCAGCTTGGTGTTCTGATAACTCTAACTAATGATTCCAATAAAACATCAATTGTGGCAAAGGTGCCCTTTAAGTGCTGAAAAATAGATTTGCAGCTTCATCAATCCCACAATTCTTCTCATACTTTATTTAAACCCTACTATTCCACCAGAGCAGCTTTTACCCATGCTTGACACTTAAATGCACCTTATAACTAATAATACACTAAAATATGGACCTAAAAAACCTGACCAGTTAACAGTGATAGGAAGAAAGTGAATTGCTGCAACTCACATGAGATTTCTGTATCAATTCCTCCTTTGTTATCTCACCAACTGATTCCAGGTGTGGGCAATTGCTGCTGGGTGAGGACATGGCTGAAGCTGTATTTTTTGAGATGCTGTAGCTGCAGTTTTCAACACCAGGGAATCACCTGTCAAGAGAAGTAAGAATGAGTAAAACCCAATTCCTTAGACTAGACAGCAATACCAATATGCAACATATACATAACTTTTAAAACAATGTGCCTCTTTAGACTAAGTTAGTATAAACAACTTTATAAAAAGACTCCAATAGCCCAAAACTATTCCTGACTTCTAAAATGAAATCCAAGGACTTCTAAGTCAAACTAAAAGAATTCTGAATGGAGCAGAGGTGATTTGGGCCAATTATTTAACTTTCTGGACTCTGCCATGGCACCCAAATGCTATAAACATTAGTTTTCAAGCCAGCCTAGAACTGACAGTGGCTTTGCCTGGATGTTCTGGAAAAGGATCTTTGCAACACTGCTGAAGCTGTGAAGGCTGAACTGCAGAAACACAAGACTCGTTTATCACAGGACAGAGAAACTTTATCTTGGTTTTATTTATTTACAAAGACACATTCTAGATTCAGACATATTATATATCAAAAGGAGACAAACTTGTGACTCACATGTAGCACTAAACACTCAGGAACACTTTTATCTTGCTCCCTTTGCCCATCCAAGGTCTCTGGTGTAGACACAGAAACTTATCAGAAATAAACAATGCTACATACAATCATTTTGTTATTATTATTTCAATAGTTGCATAGAAAACAACAGAAGGAAAATAAAAATACTAACTCTGTAATGTTCTTTTTATATAAATACTCCAACTGACTCGTTCAGACAGGGACTATCCAATAACTTTGTTTCAGTTTTGTCACAAAAACAATTACTATTGATGACTCAATCTCTCTAAAGGCCAAAAAAAAAAATTAACTTGTTCAGCTCAATTATTCTGCCCACTATCTGTCCAATGTAGCTCTCCTCTATCAAGACTTGGAACTAAACTTCACCTCAGCAATGCACCCTCCTTGATCTGCCTGCAGCCTTCAGCCCTGTTATCAACACTCTTCCCACTTTGCCTGTGTGCTTTGGAGCTTTAGGTTTGCTCCTTCCACTCAAAGGACCAATCACTCATTTCAATATTAAGCACCCTACAGCTCTGACAGAGTGGGGCAATCAAACCCTGCCCAATGGGCATCTCAGACACACTCCCAGGTAAACTTTCAGCTGATCATGTCTGACTGACTTTTTCCTTCTGTCACCCTCCAGTAAGATCCCTTCGAATCAAGAGCCATTTCAGCTCCCTTTGGTCATTTTTCTATATATGTGGGTATATGTGTATAAATGGTCTGTTTTATTGCTATAAACATTGTTACACAGGTAATATTATTGAAGTATTACATATTATTTGTTATGGAATAATATGTGATACTTCATGTCCTATTACATGCATGTATGTATACACATGCATATACACTTAAATACATTTTTATATATAAACAATTCCTTATATATAACAATATAATTATTACATCTAGAATTGTATATATAGACTCATAAGTATGATTATATATGTTTCAGTATTTTTAATATCATGCTGTTCAATAAGGTATTTCAGAACTTATCTCGCAAGACTGAAAATACTATGGGATTTTAAAATAATTTAGGATTTTTTTCCAGATGAGATCTGAATTCTCTTCCAGGACCAGTGGCATGACATTTAAAATGCATTATTCTAAAACGTAAGCTCCAGCTGGAGAAACACTTCCTCAGTTCAGTGACTGACTATAATCTACATGCACTGCTACTGAAAGACACTTCAAATAAGGCAACAGTTTTTCAAGCCAAACCTCCTCAACTTCCATCATATTAGCAATTCCTCTTTGAACTGCAAGGTTCCCTTCCAGAACAGAAATGGCAACATGAATGCATGTTACATCTCCCACAGTTTGCAAGGTCTGTTAAAATGTTTAAAAAGGACAAGTGAGTTTCAAATAAAGCCCTGAGCACGTTAAATGCAGTGAGAGCTGATTTAATACAAATGCTTTAAAAAGACTGATATAATGGATTAGTAAAGCTTTAGGCTTTTATTTTTATGGTAGAAGCTTTCTGAATGCATTTTTACAAGTAATACAAGCAATGAATGGAGACTTCATCTCATGCTGCCAGATTTGTATTTAATTTGTATTTAACTTTTCATACACAAAACTCCACAAATCCAAACCTGCAGTCCTGAACAAACCCAAACCCAGGAGTTCTGCTCATGCAGTTTCTGTTTCTTGGTGCAATCTGCATCTCTCTTCTAACAATGATCAGAAAGGCCAAAGCTGTTCAAACTCATGTCCCTGTGGATGTGGTCCCTATTCCTGTCCATAGCATCTCTTGAGGAAGTGTAGTTCATGTTACAAATTCTTCACGTGTCATTATATGAACAAAGCTGAGTGGCCATTCTTTCACCTTCTGTTAACAATTTCTTTACACACCTCCTTCCATCTTGCAGCACTGTGATAACTCTGCCATAACCTTGGTAGCTTAATACACATAGCTGCAGAAACACGTTTTGTAGAATTTTATGTTAAAGTCTAAAACTGTAAAATTAATTCAAAACCCATGACTCATCCTTCACCTAAGTCCTAGCCAGCCCAGGGTAGCCCCTCCCTTGCTCAGTGACCTTCCTCCATTTCACCACTTCCTACTCCATGTGAAGAGATTGCTTTTCTTCCCCTGCAGCTCATTATCACATCTGCTTTTACACCAGCTTCTGCATTGCGTTGGCGTCATCCAGAGATTGTTTTCCTGCATTTTCACTACTTGAAAAAAAAGCCCAAAATAATCCAACAGGATTCATAGTTTCTCTTACATTCCATGTTATAGTCCTGTTCTGAAGCTGGAGCATATCTCCATTCCATGATCCCAATCATAGCATGGTTTGGGCTGGAAGGAACCTTGGAGATCATCTGGTTCCAAGCCGCCTGCCATGGGCAGGGATGCCATCACCAGATCAGGCTGCCCAGGGCCCCATCCAGGCTGGCCTCAGACACTTCCAGGGATGGGGCATCCACAGCTTCTCTGAACATCCTGCTCCAGTGTCTCACCACTCTCACAACACAGAATTTCTTCCTAAAATCTAACTAAACCTCTCCTCTGAGTTCAAAGCCATTCCCCTTGTCCTGTCCTTGCCCTTGTGAAAAGTCCTGCTCCAAGTCTCTTGTGTAAGGTCTCCCTCTGTTCTCCTGGCTGATCAGCCCCAGCTCTCTCAGCCTGTTTCCACACCAACTACTCGTGATCACACTCATGCAATAAGGTTTTCAACAACTGCTTCCCACAGGTCTGGGAGAGGATTTCTCTCCCAGTCTATTGCCAGCTCTCTCCATTGCTTCCCCTCAGAGGCTGCAGTTCACCAATCTCAATGCTTCATACTACTCCATCCCATGAACTGAACCAATTCATGCTCCAAAGTAGGACTCATGAACAAATTTTGCTTTGAGCATGCACAGAATCACACTTCAAAGAAAAAATTCTCTTCAAGTCCAGTCTTGGATGGTTTTTTGTGTTCCTGACAAGTCTTTCCATTCCCCAAGAAAAACAAAATTGAGCCTTCAGAGAAATGTGGGCTGTAACTCAAAGCATCATGACCAGCAACCTGCTTATTATTCAGTAGAATTCCACAGCATCACAGACTTGTGTGGTGCCTATCATGGAAAGCCTATCACACCCACAGAAAACTCCCATCAAACACTATGGAATTCACCTGACCTAGAAAATTATCTTTGGGTCATATAAGAAACCCAAGAGAAAGAAACAAAACAAATTTTAAATGATTTCAAAAATTTTTGGATTAATGATTTCATCTGCCTAGTTACAGTAGTTAACACTTCAACAGATATTGAAAAAAACAACTATGTTTTATGTATCCCACTGATATTCTAAATATGGAGCTGTTTTAACAGATCATTTTACAGAGTTCAGTAAGGGAATGCTGATGGAAGATTTTAAGAATAAAAAGATTATTCTGAAGACATCAATTACATGAAGCAGCAATTGTGTCTTCATTACAGGCTTTTATTATTTTGTCAGTACAGCTCTGAATAACAGCATCTCAAACCAGTAATATGTAAGCTCAGGCTTCTTCGTTGCACTCATGGTTATTTTACCAGTGATGCACTGGAACAATTTCATTTAACATTTATTTATATTTTATAGCAACAAAGCAAGAGTGACAGAGAGTGCAACTTTGTACCTGAACGCTTAATTACTTAGACTACTAAGGAGGTCTGGAAGCTCAGCAATTACCATATTAATATTCTTCACATTCAGAAAAAACCCACCAGCATTCACTCAGAGCTATAAAAGCCCACTGAAGTGATAGCCTTAGGCATATACCAATTGTTAAGATACATTTTTTTATCACTTTTCTAAAAATCTGTGTGGTTTTAATTAGACTTTACAGAAATTCCTTCAATTACTTTTGTACATGAATGACATTTTTACCAAACTTAAATTTTTTTTTTCAGTGTGTCAAATTAAGGCTAATCTTTCCTATTTCTTGACCTAAGTTCCTTTATATTTCATCAATCAATAGGTAGTTTTGAATTTTATCTCCCATCCCTCCATATTTTTATCTTTTTTCAATCTATCGACAATAAAGAAGTGCATCGCATTTCTTGAAAAAATGGCACCACCAATTCCAGCTCTGGTAGAGAACTTACTTTATATCTATTTAGCATAAAACCTGGTATTTTCCCACTAAATGACAAAAATGTGCTCAGAAACCTGGTCAAAGGTACCTGCTCTTTCTCCTCAGGCACCAAGAGCTACCCACTCAAGCAAGACACAAATTGATAAGTCACTTCCATTACATTCCTTTTCTGCCCTTAAGTACTGTTCCCACAGAGAAAAGACATTTAAAAATATTCTGGAGTCGAGGGTATATCCTCTTACAAGGTTAGACAGTTTTCATTTTATATTGCCTTTCAGGGCACACAGCCCACTCTTTCGTTTCTTTCTTCCACCACGCTAAATCCTAGCTATGAAACCCATTAGCTAACCTCTATATTTCTAAGAGGATTTTCCCACTCGGGCTTTGCCTAAGCGCAGGAGAAGGCTACAGTGATTTTCCACTAGGTGATAGATACCCCGGACTCTTCCCGCAGGCTGTTCCAGCCCTCATACCGACGATCCATCCGCACGGGTAACTCGGGGAGCGAACAGGGCCATTTATCGGTCAATTACCGGCTCTAGGGACTGCGCGGTGCCCACGGTACCGCTGCCGCACAGCCGCACCTTCAGCAGGGACCTGCGGAGCTCTGCGGCCGCTTCCAGCCGGGGGAGGGCGGTCCCGCCCCACACGGCCCCGCTGCCCTGGACCGGGCAACGCCGACCTCCGGCCCCCGCCCAGCCCTGCGGGACCGCCGGGACGGCTCCCGGGCGGCCGCCATCGCCGCGCCAACGCGCCTCGGGCCGTAGGACCAGCCAGACACACGGCCCGCCGCGCTGCCGGCCCCCGCCAGACCGAACCCTCCGCCGCTGCCCAAGCGGGCCCTTCCTCTCTTACCGGAGCAGCCGGGAGGATGCGCCGCGTACGGACCCCGGAGCTCAGCCGGGCCGCGACCAGCCCCGCGTCTCGCCCTTGCCTGCGGGGACAACGGCGCTGCAGAGGGGCTGCCGTGGCGGAGCTGGGCGCGCCCGGGCCGCGGCTCCGCCGGTGCCGCCCCGCACACGCGCGGCCGGGCAGGCGCGGCTGCCGCGACGCCGCCGCGGATGCGCCCCGCACAAAGATGGCCGCGCCGAGAGCCTCAGCCGCTCATGTGAGCGCTGCCCCGCACAAAGATGGCGGCGCCAGGCGCGCACCCCGCCCCCGCCCGACTGCCCGCAGAGGGAGCTGCCCGCAGCAAAGATGGCGGGCGCGGAGTCCTGACGGCGCAGGTTTCCGTCACGTGGTAGCGGCTCCTCCCGGCCGACAGCGGCCGCTTCTCCCTCTGCCGGAAGCGGATCCCACCGGTCTCCGCGCAGCGCCGGGGCCGGAGCGGAGGGAGCTGCCCGTGCCCCGGTGCTCGGCGGACAGGTAGGTGACAACTGAGTGCGGCAGCTGTAGCGACCCGGCCAGGGTAGGGGGAGAGGCGCCCCTGGTTTAACCTGGGCAGGTGCGGGGAGGGGGCTGAGGAGCGCGCAGGGCACCCGGTTCTGCCCGCTGCCCACCCGGTTCTGCCCGCCCGTGATGCCGGGGCTGTCCGGGCTGGAGAGGGCTCGGGCGGGCTGGGCGGAGGTGGCTTCTGCCCCGAGGCCTCCCGCCGTGCCACGGTTGCGGTGCCGGGGTCGCGGTTCGGAGGCTTCGCCTTGTGTTCAGCATCAGGGAGTGAGAAAGGTGTGCCTGCGCCGGGGAGATTACGTCAGGCTGTAGTGGTTGTGTCTCGTGTGTGTCTGCAAATAAACGAGGCGCTGAATGAGATAAACTTTTTTTAGCTGCTCACAAATCTTTTAATTCTTTCAGGCGGCAGATATGTTCTTCCAACAGTCGCGGTTTCAGAGACAGGGTTGTTGCCGTGCGTGGCTTAGAGGCTGTATGTAGTACGGGAGCGGCCGCTAATGAAAGCACACCGAGCCCTCCTTAGTCCTGGGCGTTGTGCAGCTGCACATCTGCACACAGCAGCTGGACACAGGGGGCCTAAGCTGAGCCAGCAAATCTGCTGTCTCCACATTAAGTCTTGCCTCTAGTCAAAAACATCAATCAAACAAGTAATGTACTTGTGATTGAAGAGATTTGAGCTTGTGGAAAAAAAATGTCCTGGGCTTCTGTTGTGTTATGCATCCTTCTTCTAGGAAGGATGCATCCTTCCCTAGTTATGCATCCTTTACATCTTCACACTATGTATTCTTCTTTTGCCAGAATATTCCAGAGACCGTCTGTGATTGTTTTCAAGATAGTTTCGCTTAATGAGGTATGGGAGAGAAGGAGCCATGTCAGAAGAAGCTGTTACTGAGACACGATTTTCTCTGAAGACAGTAGCTTTACGGGTGTTTCATCTTCCCCTTTCCTGGTATTATTCTCTTAACCAGGTAATAAATACGTTGTCTAAATTTTGTTACTTTTGTTATACGTTTTGAAGCTTATTGTAGTGTTGTATGTACTCTTATGACTGTGAATCAAATTTGTACAGAATACATTGGGGTTTAGTTTGTTTATAACACTGCAGTAAAATAAGTGTGTATTTTTGTCTTTTTCTGCTAATAAATACTTAGTACATCATCGTCATGCATCTGCTTTACCTGCAGTGTCTATATATCTCCATTTTGTAACAGTGCAGTGATTCTCAAGATATCAAAATTCTCAAACTACCTTTTTTTTTGTTGATTTTTTTTTATTTACAAGCTAAACAAAACTGTCATTAAACTTTGAATAATAGTATTGAGTTGTGCTTTTGAAACTAGGTTTTTAATATGACTGTATTGAATTACAGACTTAAAAGCAAAAGCCATGTCATGTTTCACAGTTCCCTATAAGTACTTTATAAGTCCCTATAAGTATTTGCTTTTTTTTGCTGCATATAAAACCAGGGTAAGATAGTCTTAGCTGCATATGCTCATTTCCTCTTTTTTCTTTATATTAAATACTTCAAAACTCTCACTGCAAGATCACTCTTTTCTTTTTCATGTGGCAGCATACTCATGTCCTTTTAAAATACCACATGCAACTCCCTTATGTGCAGCTATTAACATTCCTCTTTTTAGAGGTTTTAATTTCACTGTTAATCAATTTATGATCATGTTTGTAGGCACACACAAATTTAGAAAAATCCTTTTGCAATTCTTTGAAACTGCAGTGTGTTAACATTTAATTTTGTGATCTTAGAGATTTTAATCTCAGGTGTTTGGTTGTTAACTCTCTTCTGTGAAATGCAGTAGTCTTGTAAATTTTCTAAGCTTTGTGTTGGTGCTGTGTTCCAGGCATTTCCTTTTGCCCATGGAGTCCAGTGGTAGTTGTAGACCTCAGTCAAGGCATGGTACCAGGAAGGGCAGGGATCTCAAAAAGTCAAAGGTGCTTGACTTGTTGACTGTAAGCTCAGTGCAGAGAGAAGCTTTCAGTGTTTCTTCACATTGCACAGTGGTGATAGTCTTTAGCAACTGCACAGCAGCCAGGAGTGCCAGAGTGCTCTGTGTGCTCTCTCTGGTATGAGGGGTCATGTTACACAAACACCATATGAGCCCCGAGGACTGTGGATCTGCTTTTCTCCCAGCATTCTGTTCCTCAAGCAGCATAAGTTTCCAGAAGATTTTATGAATGTGAACTGTGGTTTCCAGTTAAATGGCACTTTCCTTGTTATTTTGCAGGTTACAAATTTTGTTAATGGCTTTTAATACAAGTTGTTTGTGTATGTGGCTCTTATTTACTCATTTAAACACCTATACACCTATGACTGAAAGAGTTTCAAGATAAATTGTAATTTGTTTTTTCAAAGCCTAATTTAGAGAAATTTGTTTAAATACATGTTCTACTCTAATTGAAGTACCAGACAAATGTTGGCATTAGGATCTTCCACTCTCTCACAGTGCCAGAAGTAGTGTCGTTGGAAAAGGCAAGTTCCTTCTCAGTATTTTTGCTGTTAGAGATGTACTTGAAACACTGCATTGTCCTGGCATTAAAAAGAAATTTTAAAAAGAAAGTCATTTGCTTAGATCCCCGTCGTCTATGGATTTGCAATATACTTTATGGTTCTTGGTGCTGCAGTCTGTCTCTCAGTATGTATATTTGCAATTAAATCACACTTTAATTTTCAGATAAAGCTTTCCCCGGGGTTAAAGAAACTTTTCACAGTAACAGCAGTGAGTGCAATATCTGTGATTTTTCTGGCCCATCACTTTAAAAGAAGACGTGGAAAGAAAAACAAGAAAGTGCCACCATGGGAGCCAGCTCATCTTGTATTAGAGTGTACCAAAGCAGCTGCTTCAGAAAAAGGTAAGGTATGGAATCCCCAAGTTGGGGTTTTTTTGTTGTTTTCTCGGAGAGGAAAGAAAGTTGTGTGAGGGGATGGGTATGCATAACTGTAGTAGTAAATCAAACTATTTTCCTTTGATCATAGAATAGTTTGGGTTGGAAGGGAGCTTTAAAGTTTATTCAGTCCTGCACCTGCATTGAGCAGGATATCTTCAGTTAGACCAGGTTGATCATAGCCCCATCCAACCTGGCCTTGAGTGTTTCCAGGGATGGGGCATCCATGACTTCTCTGGGCAATCCATTCTGGTTTTTAGCACTCTCATTGTAAAAACTTTCTTCCTTGTCATCCAAAGTAAATCAGCCCTCTTTTAGTTTTAAAACCATAACCCCTTATCCTATTGCAGCAGACCCTGCTGAAAAGTCTGTTCCCATCTTTCTCATAGGCTCCCTTCAAGTACTGAGAGGCTGCAGTAAGGTCTCCCTGGAGCCTTCTCCAGGCTGAATAACCCCAGCTTTTAGCATTTGCTCAGAGGGGAGGTGCTCCATCCCTCTAATCATTTCCATAGGATGGGACACCTGAGTAGGTTCAAATTATTAGACTTTAAATTTTGAATTTGTCAAATTAGAAACAAAATTACAGTATCTTTCTTATAAAGAGGCTGGGCTTCTTGTCAAAGATAAAGATTTAATCATGAACCAGGATTTAAATTCTTTTTATCAATAGTGTATTAACAATGGGTTTTGCCATTCTTGCATGTGTATCTCAATATGGAGAAATCCACATCTGATTTTTTATAGAGTAGGTGAATAATTAAGCTGAAATGCATAGTTATTGTTACAGACAATGAATTCTGATGTGTAGTTTCTCAAGTAGAACTGTAAATTAAAGAATAATTTTTGTTTGCTTCTAAGCTGGATTTTATTGAGAAGAGTAAATGCAAGTCTTGATAGATTTGCACAAGAAGCAATATTTTGAGTTTGCAAGAGCTTTAAAATAAATATGTCTCTTAGGTTCTAGTTGTTCCAGTAGTCGACAAAACTTGACTCTTTCTCTGAGCTCTGCCAAGGAAAAAGGCTCTCAGTCCTGTATCTATGCAAATGGAGGACTTTTCAGTAAATACTCCGGTTCAGTTCAAAGCCTGGCCTCGGTAAGTAAAAATGTTTTAAGACTCTTGAATGTCTGTTAATTTGTATTGGATATGCATCTAAAGACTTCACTGAGCTGAAGGAAGCTTCCTGGATGAACTGCACAAGCAGCTAGAGATGCTGAGAAGCCACTGTCCTTAGCACAGTGTAAGAGCAGTTTCTAGGCAGATGGCTTGGATGTAATGCACTCAGGCAGGAACGTGGTTTTAAGGATACTCTCTTTTGTTTTTCAAGGTTCAGAGTGCCACCTCTTGTCACAGTTGTGCTTGTGCCAATTCTAATTCCTGGGATAAAGCAGATGAAGATGACCTTAAGCTTGTCAATATTCCAGTGACTACACCTGAAAATTTGTATTTGATGGGTAAGTCCTAATAAGAATATTCAACGTTGGCTTACAATGAATGTAAATTATTTCTTGGTTTTATGGTATAGTGACACAAAATATTACTGTGTTCTTTCTCAGTGTCCTGTTGGCAAGTGTCTGAGAACATTTCCATAAAATAATGAAATCATACTTGATCTAAAGTTAGTTTTCTAGAACACTTTTTCCTCCACTATTTTAAGTAGTAATCCTTGAAATCAAGCTCTGACACATGAGGAAAATGGCCATGTTTCTTTACACAAAAAGAAGGTAAATATGTAATGGGTATATACTGATATAGGCTGGGAAGTGATGTTGTTTCAGCTTACATCTCTCTGATAATGATGCTTATTTTAGCTACATAATTTCCCATGTCTGTAAAATGTGAGTGTAGCTGAAGCTGTTCCTGCTCTGCCCTAGGTATGGAGCTGTTTGTTTTTCCCGTGTCTGTAAAATGTGAGTGTAGCTGAAGCTGTTCCTGCTCTGCCCTAGGTATGGAGCTGTTTGTTTTTCCCGTGTCTGTAAAATGTGAGTGTAGCTGAAGCTGTCCCTGCTCTGCCCTAGGTATGGAGCTGTTTGAGGAGGCGCTGAGGCGCTGGGAGCAGGCCCTGACTTTTCGTAACAGGCAAGTTGAGGATGAAGCAATCTGTGGTTCCATTAAGCTGGGAGCAGGAGATGCAATTGCAGAAGAAAGTGTAGAAGTGAGTACATCCCATCTATAATCTACTGATGCTGCCCTGACAATTTGTTCTGTGTTATTACCTGAATCTTTGCAAATTCAATGACCAAACTTGACAATTGATTCAATTTCCAGAATTTGATTCAATTTAGTGGTAATGTATTTAAAGGAGATCTGACTTCATTTCTTCTGGCTTTTTTGGTTGGTTATTTGGAGGAGGGCATGGGAAGAGAGCCAACATTATTTATCTTTTGGCAATTGTTGATGCATCAGTGTTTGCTTCTGGACAGTATTATTGAGCTATCAAGCAGACAACTTCCCTGCCCATAATCCCTTGGGTCCTCTCTTTCTTTTATGATTATGTGAGAGGGTATCTGCTTGCCAAAGATAAATGTCTCAGGGAAAAGTAATCAATTTGTGCATATTCACAAACAATGTGCTTAAACTTTATTTGTTTTCCTCCTTTCTAATAAACGAAATGCTAAAAAATATTTTGAAATAAACAGATGTGTTACTTTCATTATTTCTAGTGCAGCAAATATCACAGATAATTTAAAATTATTTTTAAGTTTAGATTTTTTTTATTACTGTAAGTAAAATATATGAATATTCTGAAAAGTGTATCTATTGTGGATGTTGAAGTTTTCATCTGACAGTGTCCCTGTGTGGTTTGTAGGAAATTAGTATGTCACGGTTTGTTCTGTGAAGGCTTAATATCCTTGGATTTTACAAAGGAGTCTTACAGGCTGAAAGCAAATAGAAAAGCTGCTAATGTCTGTCTTCTTGCAGGATATCATTAGTGCTGAATTCATTCATAAGCTTGAATCTCTTCTTCAAAGAGCTTATCGTCTTCAGGAAGAGTTTGAAGCCACCCTTGGGGTCTCTGATCCTGCTGCTCTAGCTAATGATATTGGTGAGTACTGCTACTTTACATCCCTTTTGCTTGTAATTATGGCTCTTGGGGGGAGGACTGAAATACTCACTGAGCAAAATTATATTTATCAGTAAATCAACAACAAGAAAAAATCACATTCTCTATGTTATTATGTTGTGTTTGATGAAGTGGTTCTACTTTAGATAAGAATGGATTGAAAGGAAATTGTTTTCTTTGTAACTTGTCAGTATTTAAACATTTATACAGCAAGAATATATGACCCTTTTTATAGCATGGGTGTTCAGAGGTTTTATGCATCTTCTGAACTATGAAATTTGAAATGCTTTTGTCATAATTTTTTTACCAAAATGGAAAATTAAACTAGAAAGACTTAGTCTGAAGCAGATGTCCATTGGCAAAGGTCTTATCTCTGGTGAGTGAAATCTATCAGTTCTGAGTGCCTAAGCTGTTACAACAGTGAATAGAATGAGTAGTTGCTGCCTGACATGCTGATTAACTACAGATAGTTTGATTATTTTTATTGAAAGGATTGGATGTTAAAGATGGATGCTGTTGTACCCTTTCATCATTCAAGATGAGGCATCTGTTCTCAAAGGAGTGTAGTGTTGAGAGGCAGAGCAGGTTCTGGCTCAGTCTGGCAGGAGCGGTGTTGCCTGGCACGAGGTGGCAGTGCTGTGCTGTCCTCCCTTGGCCCTCCCCTCCTGCATCGACCAAACACAGCCTTGGCAAGGGGGGAATTACATTGGGGTCAGAGCTGGCTCTCTGACTTGTCTGCATACACCTGTAAATGTCACCCTTAAAGCAAAAAAGCATTTGAACATTTCATTTTGATATCTGAAACTATCTAGTCAGGTTGCATTATATATCCATTATAATTAGAATTTCATTTGTGATTTCTGTCTTCAGGCCAAATTAATAAAATGGTACTCAAAGGACTTCATGTGAATGCTCAATGTGTTTAGTTATTGTTTTGTTTGATTACCCTGGGAGTATTTACAATTAATATTTCATTTTTCAGATGTGATAACTAAATTCTCATTTACCAAGAATGTTCTGAGAATCTGATTCCTTTCAAATGTTCCTTATAGAAATAATTTGTGATCTCTTGAGTTACTTTATTATATAAATTTTATTTGTACTGGCCCAGATGAGTGAGGGAAAAGTAATGAACTGGTTTAGTGAATACTGTTTTCTGTGTTCAGGATTTGGAACTTTTCATCATTATCTTTCTTGAATTTTTGACTTGAACAGCAAGTATATTAAAGGATGCTTCACTTTTTCAGAATGTTTTAATAAAAAATCAGAAGGACAATCTCCTGTGAAGCACTTGTGGTGCCTTGAAGGGTTCAAGAGTCACAAGAATAAGCAAGTCCAAAAAAATTATGAAATCCTAGTGATCAAAAGAAATAAAGATAGTACAGCCTTCTTTGCACTACTAAGAATAAGAATAATACTCTACTGCAAAATACAAAATACAGTTCTGAACAGATATAGAAGTGAAGGGTCCTATGCTATGTAGGAATGACTATAATTTGTGGCAAAAGAGGTAGCTGAGATGTTTCTCTGGATGATTTATACATAAAACTTCATAAAGAAATTAGATAAAGAAAGCATCTTAATCTACCATTTACTATTCACTTGTCTTGGAAAATGAGAATGGGAGTTGTTTGTTTGTTAAGATTTTGAGATAAATGGGCATTTCCCAATCATTTGGAACAATCTCCAGCCTGTCATGCCTGTGAAACAAGAGTTGCTAATTTGCAGTGCTGTTACCACAGCCAAAATAATACAGTATTTAAATAGTGCCAGTTGATACAATTGCAAAGCAGGTAAGTTTTCTTGGACTGTAGGTTTTTGAGAGATCTGCAGTTTGGTGAATTGGTATAGCATAAATTAGGTGATAATATTTAGCTCACTGATGTGAACATTTATTTATATTTCTGCCTCCTGTTAAGAGGAAGATTTACGTTTTAGGGAAGATATTTAGTCAAATGCTGTAATTTTATCAACCATATAATTGATTATAAAATCATTGTAGAGCTGGAAGTTGGTAAAAATTTATAATTTAGGGCATTTAAAGTATTGAATTAACAAAAAGCAAAGATTAGTAGTAAAGATCTGAATCATCTCTTTAAATAGTAACAAGCTACATTTGTACTACCAATCCTGGCAGGTATGAATTGTACATATAAGTGAGAGATTTTAAAAGAAAAATCATGAAGAAACACTGAAGTAAAATTACACATCATAATCAGTGTAAGCTCTTGGCACATTGCTGCAGAAAAAAAGCTTTTCTAACCTTTGGCTGTGTGCAAAGAACAGCAGCAGCACAGAGGCAGAGATGCAGTCTTGGGTTGGTATGGTTTTAGAATGCTGTGTCCAGTTCTCTTGGTCATATTTCAGAAGATTGGAGATTCTAGACAGCTCAAAACAAGCCATAAAGAGTTTTGGAAAAACAAGGTAATCTGTGTTTCATGTTGAGTATGTCAGCTCCTTATTGAAGAAAACACTGAGAGGTGACTGACTTGTTCTGAATAGCTGCTTACACATGGAAAAGGTATGTGGTGCTGGGGGATTTGTAGACCTTGTTGTCAGAGTCATAACTAGATCAAATTTCTTGTTGTTCAAGTGAAACAAGCGAAGTTCTGAAGTAAGCTACCCTCAACACACTTCAGAGGCAAGATTTTTTCCTTAGTGCTGTTTTGAGGGATGTTTCATTCTTTGAGGGGAAGATACAAACCTGGGGTTAAATGGTCAGTGTGGTCTTTCTGGCATTTAAGTATTTCCCCTTGCTACTATTTTTCCTTCTTCTGTGAAGGTTTGGAGTGTATAAGATAAAGCCTTTGTCTTAAATAAATTCAAAATTGCCCCATCCATGGAAGTGCTGGAGGTCAGTCTGGACAGGGCTTTGAGCCACTTGATCCAGTGTTGGCAGGGTTGGAGCTAGATGGTCTTTAATGGCCCTTCCAACCCAAACCATTCTGTGATGACACTTACAGCTCGTTAAAAACATTTATAACCAGCTCATGTGCTTCAGGGTTTCAGCTGTTCACCAGCTACAATAATCAGACAATGTTTACCTCTGTTTTTTTTCTCTTATACATAGGAAAGATAGATATGGTTTGTGGATTTTTCTTCTGTTTCCTCTACCTAAGTGCTTGTGATCAGCCACAGCCAGAATTGAGGCTCTGACAGTTGGACAGATGCTATCAAGTGCTACATAAATGCCTGATAGGCACTTCTTGTTCTTCCTTATAAGAATGGGAGATGTTTATAATTTGATTTGTAAGGAACTCCAAATTTCTTCAGAAGGAAACTTAGAGAGGTGAAAATTTTTAGCAATTTCTCAATTTTGGTTTTCTCTGTAAATTCTTCTGTCAAACTTCTGGAGCTCCTCAAACGCCTCTCCTGCTATTTATCTGTGGTTCAGAGATACTGCTCCTTCCCAAACCATTTAAATGTTACTCTTCTCAACATTTCCCTCTACCAAAACAAATTTAGATCTTAGTGCTGCCATTGATAAGTCATACCACAGACTTGCTTTTCACTTTGTGATCCCACTTACTATTTTAAGCTGGTTGTGCATGACAAACAATTTGCCAAGCAGGAGCCTTCTGGAGGAGGCTGTGGTGACGTGTCACAAGGGAGAGTCAGGAATGAGTTACCTGGGGGCCTGTTGGAATACAAGAGCTTATCACTGCAGCCACTGTCTTTCTTCATATGCTGTGCCTCAAGTGCCTCACTTCTGCCTGCTATGACAGCTACTTCTGATATTTCTAAATATTCAGCTTTCAGCAGTGCAGAAGACAGGGGTATAAATAAATACGTTTTCTCCTTGTGAGTAGAATACTATTAAGAGTGATAATAATAAAAATAATTGCAAATAATAATTTTCAACTTGGTAAGCTGTCCTTGAGTTATAAATTATTAATACCACCCTGGAAAAGACTTGCATTTTAAATAGATGAAATAATGGAATGCCATTGTGTTCACTGTTGTTGCATTCTCCACTGGACTTTCAGTATTATCATATAAATCAGTGAGCTAAAATAGGATTTCTGTAGAAAATGTACTTCTGGTCATGAAAATGAAAGAAATGTGTAGGGCTGAGCTGTGGTTGTTTTTGTGCTGTGCCTCTTTTAGTCCCGTGAAGCAGCATGGGGAGCCTACGGACAGGCAGTCCTGAGGCAGCCGTGAGGCTGCAGGGCCTCAGAAAGGAGGCAGCTGGCACAAAACTGAAACAAAATATTCATCCTGGTATTTCTGAGTGATGAATGTAAAGGTGTGTAGAGGGTTAAAAGCTTCCAGGACTTTCAGTGGTCTGCCCTTGAAGAAAGCTCTCTCCATTTTTTTTTCCTATTTAGAACTTTTCTAGCAGACTGAAATGTTAGTCGAGTTAACTTGGGAGGAATGTAAAGAGTTGGGAGAGAAACAATAGCTTTACTTACAAGCAGAATTTCAGGTCAGAGGGGAAAATTCTCAAATTGTAGGGTTCCTTGTCAGTGCTAAATTCCTAATACTTCATATTATTATTTTAATTTCTTCTGTAAAAAGGAATGCAGGCATTCAAACTGATGGTGACTTGTGTACACTGGCCCTTAAGCTTTTTGACAATAATTAAATGTTTTAGTGTTTAATACATTTTATTTTTATAATACTTACCTTTTATTGTGTATCAGTTACACAGCTTAAAACAAATTAAGTGTTTGAGCTACCACAGTAAAATCTGTCACAAAGGTCTGTGCTGTTGGATGATTTTGTTGAAAGGTTTGTCTGTTTCTTTTTTTAATTTTCTTCTCACACTCAAAGATATGCCTGGCATTTTGGAGAGAATAAGCACAGCCTTTAACCTAGTCTCAAAACTGTTTGGAGAACTGATTTATGTATTAGGAACCTTTTCTTCAGCAGCTCTTAAAACCAACAAAAATCTTTGCATAATCACTGAAGCTGTTAAAAACTCATTTTTATATAATTTATCAACACAGACTTCTCTAATGTCGTCCTATCCGTGGATTAATATCTACAGCCTGTATTTTCTTCCTTCCTCTAAATGTTATTGGAAAAATTTTATTTTGAGTGTATTTTATTTGCCTATATACAATAAATATTTCTAGTTATAATTCCTAATTTCCAATGAGGAGCAATTTGTAATACTTCACTTAGGTGAGCTCTTCTATATTTATTACATACTTTCATAGTATGTAATGCTATAAAATAACTTAGAGTCATGTAACTTTTTCTGTTAGCTTGGAAACTTTTGCTTGCTTTGTTCCTTCAAGATAAATTTCCATTAAATAATTTCTTAATTTCTTGGAGATGGCCTAACCATTTTTCTGGTGGCTTGAACAGGATTGAAATCAAAACAAAAGAAAACGGCTTTTTCTCTTAAGTGTGAAAATGTATTCATCCCAACAA
The DNA here is from genome assembly GCA_024362935.1 of Setophaga petechia. Taxonomy (NCBI): domain Eukaryota; kingdom Metazoa; phylum Chordata; class Aves; order Passeriformes; family Parulidae; genus Setophaga; species Setophaga petechia. Next base: position 12,416,935 of record JANCRA010000006.1, read on the forward strand.
ATAAGGGAAAAGGAAAGAAAACAATATTTCTAAGTCTGAGGAAAAGCCCACAGAAGTTATTCTAATCCTATTTTTTAAAAAATAATGCGTATTTTGAACATAATTTTTAGCTATTGCACTTTTTTGAAGTTCAGTAACTGCTAAAACTTGAGGACTCTTATATTACAACTTATTGCTGCAACTCCTTATTTCTGACACCCAAGAGATACTCAAAGTGCAAATGTTTGAATGGGATTGTATGTCTTCCCTATCAGTAATATTTAAATCTTCCCTTTAAAGGCATTTTGTCCAATATTAATAACACTTCCTTTCTAAATGGCTGTCCATAAAATTCCTTATCAGAAAGCACCTAGGTACAATGCTTGAACAGAGTAAGATTGGTTGTTAGAAGTTCAATCTAATACTGAAGCAAAAATATTTTTGCAAACGTTTTGTCTATAAAAGTACTGTAATGCTTGGCTTTCTCAGTGATACTCAGTTTTGGCAATGCTCTACTAAAAATGCAAAGTAGCTTTGCATAGACACGGGGTGAAGTTACTGCTGCTGGAAAATATTGCTATTCATAATATGTATCTTTTTGTAGCTATTTGCTAACATGGAATGCAATTTTATGTTAATCCGAAAAAATGAAATATTTTCAACAGTGGCTCAAGAATTTCTATTTTACTCTTCACTGGCCCAGCAATGAAGAAGTCAAGGTCACTTACTATGGTCAATTAGCTTGGAGGTTTTTCCAAAAGCACTCCAATAAGATGAGAAAGAATATTTCTGGTTTTTGAGGACTCTCATTACTGTTTGCCCAACAGCTTTGCCATTAGATCCAGCAGTGCAGGCTATTTATACACCCCATTGCTTTCCCTTAAATGGCATCCCCGAGCCCTGTCTTCTTTCTGTCCACACCAAAAGTCCTGTCTAAGCCCTTGTCTCTCTCACTTCTTGACTCCTGCCATGTTTTGTCTTGCCTTCTCCATTTAGAACTTGCTCGTCTGACATGGACTTAACTGTTGTTTATAGAAATCACCTTTGCTCATTTTTCTGACCAGGTTATTCCTCTCTTAAGAGGTCTCTCTCCCTTGGGAACTTCTCTTCAAATGAAATACAAGCTGGTCCTCTAAAAGCTGCTTATAATGGAGCCACCAACATGATTTTATTTCCCAGACTTTGTTCAGTTAGCTGTTCCTGTGCATCCCTGCTCAGGCCTCCTAACACAAAATGCATCTCAGCTAATTCTGCTTGTTCTTTACAATATGTGGGCAGCTGCAATTGTCTCTTTTTCAATTTTTAAAAAACTATTTTAAAAGTTCATGTTTACCTTCTTTTTGAGTAAAGAAAAGTAATAATTTTCCCCACGTGTCAGAGCCTGAATTAATAACTGCTTGACTGCATTTTGAAAAGTTATATAAAAGTGGAAAAAGGCCTCCAAATGCAGGAGGTTTATTTTTTAAATTTATTTCTTCTCTCTCATGTTTTTATGATACATTCTTAACAAGTTATAGTTTGCAGGTTTTTTCTTATTAGAAAAGTGTACGTGCACTTCTATTAGTTTGTATATACTGTGAGTACAAATGTTCTATAGGTAGGAAAAATCAGATAGATGGCAATGAGTGAGGGTGGGATAAGTTTATTTTTCTGGCTGGAGTACTGGCAGTGTGAGGTTATATAAACTGATGATCAGGAATGTGTTTTGGTCCATAGGGCCAGTTCCTCTTTTAGAACTGCTCTGAAAACATTCTCTTTTTGCATTGCATTATGCTTTTAAGAGAGGCTTGTCTGAAACATTTTTGGTGAAAATGAAGAAAGGTGAGCCAGAACAGGCTCGGGTGGATAAAGGCAGTGATAGTTCAGAATTTGAAGTGATTTCCAAGGAAATCAACTCTCTTGGCTTGGTCGCTTAGTCTTGGAAGTGCAGAAACACTTTGAGCTTTCCAGTTGCTTTGGAGAGCAATATCAAAATGGAATATTGACAGAATCATAAAATCAGCAAATACAGATCTCTGCACTATAGTTTTATTAATTCAGTAGCTAGAACTAAAATAGATACACTTCTGTCTGCAATTTATTTTCAAGGACTTAAAATGAAATTAAAATATTGTGTGCATGTGCACATACCCAAAAGCTAAGAACTTTTCTTAATGAATGTGTCTACTATGTTTAAATCTTGCTGCTCTTTAAGTGGAAGACTCTGACCCATCAAGGTGGCATAAAAGATTGTGCTATATCCATACAGCACAGTCTTCAAGAATTCCTGTTAAATTATTATCTAGCACTCGCCATGCCCCATCACTACAGCTGTGCACATTTTTTTGCCAAGCATTTAGTTTGGAGTGTGATTTTTTCCTAATTGTTTATACCCTATAACTGGAAGGCTCAAGTAGCTTGTGTAAGCATTTCATTCCTAATGGCCTTTTAATATCTTACAATTTTCTTAAACTTCTGTTTCAGCTTGAAATACTTTGAAGTTGAAACTATGTGGGAGTAAATTTATTTTTGTGGAAAGTTATAGCAAAAGTGAACAATAACAATGGAGGGAGTAAAATTTATTATTTATGTGTTATTTTTCTCTCATGCTTCTATTTGTGCAGTTAATTGCTAAAACTTAGGAAAAGTAACTGCGTTTGAGATGTGTCTGATTTCCCCTTTGATGGTTCAAACTACAGGGTGTTTTTAAAATAAATTACTGTCTCTAATTCTCTGTGAGCTCTCTGGACTGTGCACATGTCCCACCTTACTTAATAATCCAGTTTTGTAGCAAAGAGCTGTGGTGTAACTGATTCAAGAGCACATGTCGATCACACCAGGCTTTATTCTCTCTCCTGCTATTTAAAGCTGCCCTTGTTCTACATGGAGAAAGGCTGGGAGTATTTAAAGGTAAATGTCTGCATATTTCCACATGGCTTGGCACTGATTAGCAGCTGCTCAAACAGATGCAGTTTAAGTTAACTGTCTAGTCAATGTATTAGTTATCTGTGGTAAACCAGAGTAAGGGGGGGAAAAAAGCAAAAGTTGAATAATAAAGAATGTACATAGCTTAGGTTATTGGCAATGGTGAGGTTGCTCTAATAATTACTTGCATTATGATTCAAGTATTAATATATTGTTACTGCTGCATTTGGCAACCTTAGAGTGTTATTGATTTGTTTTTTTAGTTTAAGTTTGATAATTGGTCTTATTTAGTAAACTAAAGATTCAGAAGAACTCTACATAGAGTGCAATTTTATAAGGATTCTTATCTCATTCTTTCCCATTGTTGGGGACAAGTGGAATACAAGTAGGCCCCAGTCAGTGGGGCACTCCAGATATTCTTTAAGTCTTATTGCTTAAAGTTAAGCATATGTCTTAGAAATTAAAGTTGTTATACCTTATCTGTGTGCAGCTGGGTTTGCAGAAGCCAGTCACATTCCTGAGCAGTGCCACTGGAGTCTGCAGTGTTCTGTTAAGTAGTTCTGCCCTAAAATTGAAGGGAACACTGAGATTATTAAGCTGTTCTTACAGAGTTTTTCTGTGTCAAACATTCTGAACACAGAGTCTAAGTATGAGCCCAAAACACACACATGCATGTCTGCATCTTTTGATGTTTATTTTGCTGAGGATCACCATCTATATAGCAGGGAATGTCTTTGTCTGATAATTCAGGGATGAGAAAGTTTCAGATTTTTCTACTGTCTTCATACATTGCTCTTTTGGGTGTCATATAACGTGTTAAGAAACTGATTTGTAAAACAAAGTAAATTGAAGAAACAATTAGAAACACTACAAGTTTCAGGAGCTGAGCAGCAGTTGCTAGTTATTATTGTCCCTTTTCATCACTATGTGTGGTAATATCTCTCTTTGAAGAAATGCATGGTGGAAAAGGCAAGAAGGGGGCAGTGAATTGCCTTGGAAAAAAGGAAGGGATACTCTTGGTAATGCACTGGTATAAACATCCTGCTTTTAAGTACCCACTGACTCATAGGTGTGGAAGAACTGAGACCATGGGGAGAAATTCACTTTTGAAACTCCTCTGTCAGTCTGGTGAAAGGACCTTTCTACCTAACCTGCTTATGGAGGCCTCTGGCATAGGAGAGGTACTGAAGGTACCGATTTCTAGATGTGGAAGCCTGAAAGTTAACCTTGTACTTCCTTCTTCTCTAAATGTGACATTGCATCTTGAATCTGCTCTGCCTCCCCATGAGTTAATGTACTGTCACACTGAATGGGGTTGAACAGACCATTCCATTGTCACTAGAAGGTGGCTGTACAAAAATAGCAGGAGGTTGCACTTGGTTTGGAGATGTGAAGAGCTGAGAAAAGGCAGTGACGTTTAAATCTGATGACTGAGGTGTCTGGCAGGCTCCACAGGGCTGTGCTGTAAAGCCTGGGGCCTCAAAGTCTCAGCTTTGAAATAGGCAGCACTGGAATTCAAACTGGTCTTTGCTGTGGACAGCAGAGATGTGGTGGTGCTTTCTGAGCTGCAGGAGAATGGAGCACCCCTGTGAAGGGGAGTGACAGCTTTGTGCTGCACATCCATCCAAACAGGCTCCGTCTGGATCAGACAGCTGAGCAAATTCACTTGGTTGCCAAATCTTTTCTCTCAAATCAAATCAAAGTACAGAAGCTGTTACCCAAACTATTGGACTTGAAAATAGTAGAGTGCTCAGAAACAAAACTTTTCTATAAAGAATAGGGATTGAAACCTTAAAATCAGGGAAGATATTTAGGTTCAGGGTAAAGAAATTGTGAAAAAAATGTAACCCTGTATAAGAGTAAAATCATCTAATGTGCAGTTATGAATCAATGTTTACATTTTCAGTGAAATGAAAGGCTGTGTGATAGGGACAGACCTCCCAGTGACGTGTAGTTTATACAGGATATATGTCTCAAATCTACTTCAGAATCAAATGTCTGTAAAGCAGAGAGTCAGTGAAGTAAAATAGGTGAACACATGCATACATCTATTTTGTGTTTACTAAGCTGATTTCTCAGCTGTCAGTTCACATGATATGTTAATTCAGGGTATAAAGTACTTATCAGATGCTGCTTTGTTTTCTTAAAATTCAGATTTCAGCAATGTAGCACCACGTGTGTTTACTCTGCCTCTTCCTTGAGGTCATAGAGTTTCTCATGATGAGGTCTTTCCATTTTGAAATGTTGGTTTTACAATAAATCTGCTATGATGATTCAGACACAGCTTTCACAGGCCATATTCTCTATAATAAAACTATATTTTTAGCCTTTGGTATTTTCTTTGCTTAAAAAAAATAACAACTATCAGAAAATATTTCAACTCTGTTATCAAATTTATGGAAGAATGCTTTACCAGATTTAAATCTCGAAAGAATAATTTCATTTATCACCATTCCAGAATATCAAATTTATAGAGTATTTCCTAATACTTTTCTGTAATTTGATGTACCTGTGTGCATGGATTATGGGAAATAAATTGAATTTACATTCCTTTCTCAGGTACACTTGATTTTTACACGAAGAGACTAAAATGATTACACATGTAGTTTTGTGCTGTTTATTTACCTTTGCAGAATGAGAGCAATAGGATATAAGAGCAGTAGCCATGTTGTTTTGCTTTATACACCATTAAATGTGGTATTCTGCAGGTAATATAACTTTATGGACAAAGTCAGCATCTTGAATGTCTGAAAATAGTCAAACTATTATCAACATCACAGAAATTGTTATTATTTCTTTCCAAAGTATTTGGAAAATCTCTTGAAGATTATGAGATTATTTTAGGCAAATTGCATCTTTTTCCAGATGACAAATATTGCAAATCAGTACATCACAGTTTTCAGGTGGATTTTATTGCTTACGTGTGTTTAAACTGAATGGATTGTACTATTAAATTTTTATAAGCATTCTCTACTTATGAAGATTACTGTCATCTATACATGTGCTTTTAATTCAGCTTTTAGTCAGCTGTACTACTTTTGTCTTAAGAATGACATCCAAGTGATACAGAACACAGTGACTGAACAACATCTTGGGTTTTCCATAATGATAATTTTCCAGTGTCTTGGAAAATTGACCTTTTCATACCTGTATGAGTGTGTTTTAAGTAGAAGGCTTTTATGTGAACCCTGAATATTAAAGTTGTGCTTGGAAACAATTATGAAAGCTCTGTTAAGTCAACTTTTTCCAAGGAAGTGAGATTTGGCTCTCTATTCACACATAAGCAGAAGATTATTCCCTGCATGAAAGCTCCTGAGGTTTCTGTTAGGGATGTCATTTGAGGGCTCAGCAGTAAGGTCAGCCACAGCTCACCTTGACAAAGGTCAGTGAGCACCAAAGGCTGTGATTGTATTCTTTTTATAAATAGGAAATGGTGTAAAATTCACTGCTTTCTGGGGGCATCCTGTAAGACTTCATGTAATGCTTTAGCAGCTACTTGGTGGAAGTGGTGATCAGCACTCTCAGAATTGTGACTATTTATAAATGTAAATAAAGCAGCTTTTGGATGTTTCAGCAAGGGGTGATGAACCACTGTGCCACTTGTGACTAGCTAGAAGACTGTGGCACAGTCTCATGGAGCTGAGCTGATTCATGCTGCTGTCTGAACTGGATTATTATAATTTCTTTCGCTGGACAGGAAGCCACACGTAGAAGGGGTCTGAGCACACAACGTGGGCTGGCAGAACACTGGGCCCCTGCTGCTCTGAGGGTACCATGACTTTTCATAAGTGGTTCTTTTGCAAGGTTTTTTCCTCTTCAGACTTTATAAAGTTTCTACTTTCTCATCCTGCTTTTCTGCTTGTGATGTTTTAACTGCATTGATTTTCCACTGAAGTGGGAGGGCTGGGCAGAATAGGGAAGCATAACTTTAATGGTGGTACTTGGAACTAAAATCTGTAACTCCCAGTGAGTTCTTTACTAGTGGGTAAGTGCTTTCCTTTTTTAAATGTGTCAGCTAAGTGCCAAACTCACTTGTGAACTCCTGCCATGTTTCATTCAGGGTTGGCAGGAAGATAACATGGAAACGGTTTTCAGAGTTCTAAAACGTTATGTGAAGGTGAATGCTTCCCAGTTGAATACTAAAAAGCTGATTTCTGTGTAGTTATGAAGGTCAGATTTTGCTCTGGGAGTTTAGGGGGTTAGCTTTGTGCTCTGTATTACCATGAAAACCTACCAGGAAAAAAACCAATTATTCTGGATTAGTACTTTGTAAATAAATGTGAAAATAGTTTCATTCTGGTTTTTTTTTCTTTTAATCTAGTTTAGCTTTAAATAGATAGTTGTTTGCAAAACTTTATAAAGCTAGGACTACTTTCACAAGCTTTAGCAGTCCTCCATACTGTTCCATGTTTTTATCACTGTAATATAATTTAGGGACCATAGATACATTTTAAGGCACTACAATCAAGAGCCACGATTGTAACATCTGAAACTCTACTTCATCCTCTTTACAAATATAAGTGAACCCAAAATAACTCCTTGGTTCCTCAAATAGGTGAAGTATATTTGAAGCTCACATACTTGCTAGTATTCCCCTCCTGAAGTTATTAGAGTCCATAAGAAGTAGGGGTGAGTGTGTGAGCAGTTGCAGGCGCTGGTGGGTGGGTTCCCCTTGCAGCTGTTCATTCCAGGAGGCTCTTTGTGCCACTGTCTCTTTTTTTTCATGTTCTTGTGTCTAAGAATGTTCTGCTGGTGCTTGCTTGGTATGTACTCCAGCTGTAAGTTAATTTTCACCCCAGTGAAATTCCATGGTGAATTTTCATAAGAGTGTGCTCCCTTCACAGCCTGGGTATTGATAAACACCTGCTTGGCTAAGGATGTTTTAGGGTATTAGGGTGGTGCTGGCCTAAAAGTCAGAAATAGCTGACAGGGCTGTTTGGTTTTCTTTAGGGAGGCTGTGCTTTGTGTGCACATACCACTTGCCAAAGATATTATTTCACTCAGCATTTCCAGCCTTATTTTTAATCTTTTTCTTCCTCATAAAATGCAAATTTTGTGTCTTTTTCTGTAGCAGTGAGATTTTTCTTTGAGTGAAAACACAGGTACTCCATATTCAACTAATTAACATGTTAAAAACATACTGGCTTGACGATAGTTTTAGGCCATATTATAAAACTTGGAAATATGACTTTTCCAACAAAGATAGATTAAATAAAATTTTTATTAACTCTAGAGCTTCATGTAGTCTATAACAGGCTGAATGCAAGATCTGTGGAAGAACCCCTGATTCTCTCTTGTTCTGGGCTGTGATTCCTTCATTTACACCAATTATTTTTTTAACATATATGGAATACATTTTATTTAAACAGCATTATTCCCATTTATATGTAATCAACCACATAACCCAGAGTTAAACTATTTAGAATCAGTCTGGGGATATGTTCTTGTTATTGAGCTATAAACTCACATATAACAGTAAAAGCAACTTAGGCAAAAGGAGAGGTTGAAAAAAGGAGAGCCAAAAATCTGCAGCCAGTCTATAATGCCTGTACTATCCTGGGTTTAACAGTATTATTGCAAGTTCAGCAAACTCTTTTGTGAAAAAGTGATATTAGAAAATCATCTAATGTAATATTAGAAGAGAATTAATGCAAATAATGATTTAGAAATAAAAAACCATCCACTCTAAGCAGGCCCCAAGCTAGTGCTATACAAACCACAGTTTGCTTTTCTGTTCCAGCACTTCAGATTTCAGTATGTGATTGTTTCTTGACCAACTTTTAAGCTGCAGTACTTTTCCTCTTGGTTTTAAGAGGTCAAAAGAAAGAAATAGTAAGAATGAGCTGAAAAAAATCAGACTTCATATGAATAGTGGTGAAGTCGTGATTGTAATTTGCCTAACTCGCTCTAGTAAAATCTTTGTCCAAACTCTGAATCATTTTTTCCCTCGTGACTATTCCCAAAGACAGATATTTGTTCTGTGCAGTTTTTGAGCTGTCATTCCAAGTCCATAACTAATAAAACCATAACAACCACCAAAGTAATAGTTAAGTAATGTGGCTTTGTAGCATTTCAAGTGATGAGTAAACCATGCGAGTAAATTGGCATTTGGCCACTCCGCTGTGTAATGGAGTTTTTAGTGGAGCATTGCCTTAGCAACAAACCTGGATGACATTGGGTAGCTGGTTGCTGCTGACTTTTGGAGATAAAACAGGCTTTTAGGAACACATGTGTAATGTCTGAAGGTAAAGTAACCCAAAATAAATGTATCTGCTCTACTGGGAATGTAGGATGGGTCACATCAAGCCAAAGGCTGACTTACCGACTTACGAATTGAATCCTTCTGTGAAAGTGTTTCTGTATGGTGAAAATGAAACCATCCCAGAAGTGCAAGAGTTGAAATCTGAGAATAAAGTAAAGCAGAACTGAAGGAAACTGCATTGCAGAAGATTTTAAGAAAAAATAACAGTTATTTTAAAGGCTTTAAGAATTGTGGTACAGGAGGAAATACTTCTGGATGTGTTATTTCAGTGATGAAGCTTTTTGAGGAAAGAGGATGCAGTGAAGATTAAAAGCTTCACTTGCTCTCCAGACGAACCAGCAAGTGAAAAAAGGCATGAAAAGTAGAAAGTGAAGCAAATTCAAGTACAACTAAAATGTGGTGGTGGTTTTTTTATTAATAAACTTTTATTTAGAAAAATAAAAGTGATGGCTAGGACATGGAGCAGTTTGTTACATAACACAGCCAAGTCAAAAACTTGACTGAGGATCTAGATCAATATCATAAGATAAAGAGATCATCAGTAATCTATAAAAGAAAGGCCAAAACCTTGGCCAAGTCTTTTTGTCTTCTTCCAGTTCATTGTGGATATTTGAAAATCCACTTTAAAGGCAGAAAACCAGTCACATTTATATACGTTAGTGGATCATAAAAGAATTTACTCTTACAGTAGTATAACGTGCCTTCCAAATGAAATACTGTGTTAAAGTACACATGGAATACATTTTCAAGACGCAAATGGAATTTTCTGATTATCTAATAAACTTTTTTTTCTAATTTTAAAGATAAAAATACAGACATTACTGTAAAGGATAATGGGGATGATTTCTGCCTTCGAGATACATTAAGCATTGCATCCACGGATTCCTTTGTTTCCACAGCTGAGGTAAGACTCTTAAAGATTGCTTTTTTAAAGATTTATTGATCTATTTCAACAGTGAACAGAAGAATCCTTATTTTTTGCTAATCATTGTAAGCAAAAATATATTTCTCTTGTGGGGGAAAACAGAGCTTTTCCAGGCTTCATTGGACCCAGTTGTTTTGGGTTTATTTTTGTGTACTGGCATAATGCATCCCCAACTCCTCCTAAATAGAAGTTGCTTTTGAAAAACAGATCACATTTTCATGAGTGAAGAAGCAGTCAGTTGAGGCTATAGTAGTTCCTTTCACCATGATTTATATTTTTCTGTTCTTTTTTCCTATTGCTTTACCATACTATCAAGATGTATGAAGAAGGCTTTGTATTTGTTTAAACCTGGAGGGGTTTTTTGAGAGGAAATTATAAGAAATTGACAGCTACCTGTGTTAGCACATTCCATGCACAGTGTGAAGGCACCAGGTTGAGCTGTTGCTCTGTTGTTGCACTGGGATGAAATGACTTAGCAGGAACCAGAGGTCTGAGGCTGCTCTGGAGCCCTGGGCTGAGCTGGGGGAGCCTGTGTGGGTGTGCAGGGACCCCACAGCTCCCTGCAGCCACCGTGGAAGGGACCTTGGGCTGGCAGAGACAGTCCCTGGAGGTGCAGCTCTCCTGCCAGGGAGCCTCCTGATGGGCCACACTGGGAGGCTTCCTTGGCAACATAGAGTGCTTGATCTAACTCTGATCCTGTGGGATAAGAGCACAAAGGACACGTGGTGATCTCTGGGTAACAGCCTGTTAGCTGGAGTCTGCTACAGATCTTGAAGTATTTGAAAGAGACTCATGAGCAGTGGCACACTTACTTGAATGAGGAGTATCTCCTTCTGTAGTCTGGGGAGCTGAAGTGATCTTGAATAGCACTCTTCTCCAAAAAACAGGAGAGGCAGCTGGCCTCAAAAGATCCATTTTGTGATAGATATTGCTCTCATATACACACCACAACTAAGCTACTGAAGTCAGTAGAAGAGAGAATTGTACACACATTCTTTGCAGTTGTTTTGACTGACTCTTATGGGGTTTGTTTTTTCCATAACACAGTTACCTTGATTTAGTAATTCACATTAAATAGTGATTTGCTTGATTTAGTAACTCACATTAAGTTGTGGTGCCTTCCATCCATTCCTAACAAGGACTGTATCCATAGAGACTGGTTACTCTTTACTGTAATTTGGACAACACCACAATTCAAGCTTGCACCAGCTCATGAGAGGAGCTGTAAACCATTATAGTTTGTACATTTTGTATCTCATTTGTTTTTTGGTTTTTTTTTCACATGAGCTTTCATAATGCTTTTGCAAGTATGTGAGGATGGGAACAACCCCTTATGCTCATTTGTGATGCTTGGCTTTAAAGAAAGGGAAAACCAACCAATCAACCAAGCAAACAGAAACCCCAGGATGTATCAGTGGAATCATCATCCTCTCCTGAAGCTATATTGTCTCAGTATCTGCAAAAAAACATTGGATTCAAAATTGGACATGTAATTGTCTTTAAGTATCCTAACAATATTCTTCACATTTTGATACATCAAAGCCACTTCTGTCAACTTGTACTTCCAGGATAAAGTTATGAAGATTCTCTTATCCTTTCCAGTTGTTCTAGCCTTTGCCAATAGAACAAATTCTCTTTTCTCAGATTTTATTGAAGAATCTAGTGAAAATCTTAGGTGACAGAAGTCCTGAAGATTAATAGAACATGAGCAACTTGCAGTTTGGTGTTTGAGCCAGAGCACCATCAATGTTCTGGGTTAAATGGGAGCCATTAGGCCTAAACTAGAGGGTCAGTTAGCTCAGGAGCTAACAGGGCATCATTGTGTGGAGCAGGGAAAAGAAAGCTGTGAATTGGTATTCTGGTACAAAACCACTGCTACCTTGATTTAATATTTTGCCCATCCTCAGAAGGGTGTGTGGTAGGGAAATGCTTCACATTATGGCAATGAGAAGAAGCAGTAACAACTTCCCAGTGTATTCAGCTGTTAGCAGAGAACAGTAATTGCTTTGATTTAACAGGATTACAATTGACATACCAGATTCTTTTGCTCTAGACATGATGATAAGTAGCTTCCTCTAGCTTTTCTACTTCCTAATTTTTTTTTCTTGCATTAGGGAAACAGTGGAATGTTTTAATTTAGGCTAAGTGGTCTGAGGCTTTTCCAGCTTTGGATTTGTCTCACCTAAGGGCCAAATAAGGAACTTCCTGCATCATAAGCTCCCTGATTGCAGTTACTATAGTAGTAACTGTCCTAAACTCCGTGTCTTGATTGAAATGTTTAGCAGCATTTTTAAATCTGAAATTCATATGTGTGATTATGCCCTACTGGAATTAATAATTTCACCGTCCAGGAAATTAGAACATGGCACCATTTTTTGTGGCCTCATCATGCTGCAAGCTCTGTGTTGACAGTTCCTTGGCTTCCTTCTACGCTGTATCCTGTCCCAAGGAGCAGGACTAAGTATTTTGTGTGACTCTGATTTTGGAGACTGGAAACTGTGTTCATGTTTCAGCGCTGACACACGCAGGTCAAATTTAGCTCCCTGCCTGCAGGAGAGAGAACATTCATAAAACAAGACACAGATAGATGCTTGAATGGAAATTGATAGGGATACTGCTTAGGAGGCAACAGGAATGTCATGCTGTGTTATATTAGAACAAAATATAGGAAAGAGCTGTACAAAACTGGGACAGTTTGGCAGGGCTTGCATCACGTGCCCTTTTGATGAGCTCTACAGGATAGCAGGAGGGTGAGCCAAAACTTCATCTGGCTGTGGCTGGTGATCAAGAGGGTGCTGAGGATCACTCATTTGATGATTCTCATACAGAGTTGTGCCTGTCTGGCAGCTACAATATACACAGGTGCCTGAATCTTTTTAAAAGACAATTTAGATACAGTTGCCATCCCCATGACCAGACAGGCTTCTTTTCTTAAACACACTTAGTCTCTAGAAGCATTGCAGAATGGGTGGTAAGCACAACTATTGCTCCAATTAAGTTATTAATACTCCTGCTGTGATAAATAGTGGTATTTTCTTCCCCATTTGAGCCTGGCTGCCTTCAGCTTGTGTTGATGAGGGTTAGTATGCTTTTCATAGTCTTGCTTTCCCATCTACTGTGATCAAAATAGCTGCCACCTTTGGCAACAAAGCAGCAGTGAGGGTGCCAGATAAAGGCCTCTGCCCTCTCTTTCCTGGCTTCTTTTCCATCTTCCTAACAGAACCTCTTTCCTGCTCTCCCTGACAGTGAGCTTTGTTGCTGCTTCTTCATTGTCAGTGCACATGCATTTATCATGTCTTATTTTTATGTTTTGATTAGTACTGAATCTGTAGGTCTATTATCAAATAAACTTTGCTTTCCTTAGTCCAAAGCTTGGGAGATTTTTTAGACTTGTGAATAAAGCATTTGCTGGTTTTTATGAGTAACAGCCTTCCTGTTTTCTTCCAGACCTTAGGTGGAACACACCACTTCATAATTTCAATTTATTAAAATGCCATCTCAAAGGTTTTAGTTACTAATCACCATCACATCTTCCAACTACCCAAACATATTTCACTTTCATCTGGCAGCTTCTTACTTTTTTTAAGGAAATCTTTTCTCTGAATGTCTTTATATTTTAAAGAGATCATATTCAGCTTTTTTAATATAGGGTAAACATAATTTCTCAGAATGTAAGGAATGCTGAATGTGCCAGTAAAGTGACCTCTCTATTAGGGGAAGCAAGCAAGAATTCCTGAAAGGTCTAGCATTGTTTATTTTTGTTACATTCATGTAGATGGTTATTTTGGTAGTCAACAAGGTCTTGATGCACAGCTGAGAATTTTTTCTATTAGGAAACAACTTGTGCATGGCAAATAAGGGTACTGAGCCTGTACCTCAAACCAAAGCAGTCAGAGCATCTCAGGCATAAAAATGATTGCAAGTGGCAAAGGTTTGATGCTTTAGAGCAATGATTTCAGCATCTCCTTACTGCAGATACAGCCCTAAAGCTGAACTGTCCAGAGAAAACTGATGAGCATCTGAACAATGTCCATGTTGCAGAGGCTGCCCTGCAGCACAGCAGGCCTAGCTAGACAGAGGTTAGAGCTACAAGCTCTGGAGTTTTGAAGATGTATGTGTTATTTTAACATTATGATCTTAGGTAGCCCCTGCAGGTCATCAGAAGTGTCCTTATGGTGATCACCTCTTTCTCTGGTCTCTCCTGCTTGAGCCCTGAATGGATGCAAGTGAAGCCTTACAAGATGAGACTGCTGCTCTAGTGTCAATCATCTTGTGTCTCTTCTTTGTCTGCATTTCCATTTCCTTCTCCCTGTACCGCCCTGACACTGGGGAAGTAGCAGACACTTGGGGCTGGCACACCCAGTGCACCATCACAAGCCTCTGTGTTCCAGCCCTGCTGGTAGCTGTGACACAGCTCCTTGTCATCCCTAGAGGGTGTGAGGAGCCTCAAAGTGGCAGTGGCTGTGCACAGAGGTGGCCACTACACAATGGCAGGAAGGGACCTGGGGAGCTTTCCAGTGTCAGGCTTGCCTGTGATGCCAGGATGTTGGATGCTGGAGCTTTCTGGGAACTTGTGATTAGCACCAAATCCCTGGTGAGGAGAGTTATGTGGTGCTTACACAGGGAGGTAAAATCAGGTACCTGAATAAATATCATGAGCACATGGCAGTTGATATAAGGTACTTAGAGTGAGCCATCTAACTGAAAACCAACCCTTCTGCCCACCTTTTTCCTTAAAGGCAGGAAGTCCTCAGAGACTTCTACAATGAAGAGTTCATTTTCCTTTTGATGCCATCTTGAGAAGTTCTTGTCTAGAAAATGTTGTATGCTCTGAATCTTGTTAAATATTGAATATAATTTTTGAATTTTCCTAATAGCTGAACTCTTCAACATTAGAATTATGGATGTATCTTTACAAATCATCTCTAATGAGTTTTACTTTAAGCAGGATGTTTCTATAGGCAAGCAATCACCTTATTTAATCTCAAAGAATGGCCCCTACTGGTTGCAAGGTCATTTAAAGCATAATAATCTGTGTTACATCTGTATATTGTTACATCTATATACTTCATATGTCTACATATTAAATAGTGATATAGCAATATATTTTTAAGGCATTGAAAGAAAATCCATAATGACTCCAACTTCAGAGCCTGTCTGGAATCACTTTTTCTAGTTAAACATTTAGTTTCTGGTTTACAGTTTGTTTGGTTTTTCTCCCCTTCACTTTTTGTATGCCTGGAGAAGTCAGTGGTAGAGGAATTTGCTCCCCTTTTCCACATATTATTTGTTGGAATTAATCTGTAATTAAAATCATCTTCTCAGGGGAGGAACAGTTAGACCTTTCTCTCCTGATATTTTATTTCATCTATTAGCCTGAGAGGAGTTGTTGTTTTCTTTAAAAAAAAAAGCTAAATATGATCAAGGGCCCCACCCAATGCCCAGGTATCCGTCCCTGTGCTAATCTATGATCCCAAAGGCCTTGATCTGCCATTTTCATGTGTGAAGGTGTTATCACCTCAAGTGCTGGCAGTAGATGAAGGTTACCTGCATCTAACTGTAGAAATCAGTCCTAAATCAGTCACACTCAGTCAGTTCCATAAATACCTGAAGAAGGTGATTTGCCCGAAATTCCTCATACTTGGCTGTATGGCCTCAGTGACAGGAAAAGCTGCTCAGCATTTATGTACTTGAAAATTTCAATGGGGTTTTAACACAAAGTAATACTTCAATATGATTTTCTAAAATCATTCTACAATAGAGATTAATCTTCTACATAGTTCAGTTACCTTGAGAGTTAATTTTAAAGATGTTTCTTTGCTCAGTTTTAATAGCCTAGAAACACAGGTTTGTTTGCCCCATGCAGGATATTGGAAAAAAAAAAGCTAGAGTTAATTTTCTGATCATTAACTAAACTGAATGATGTGTAAACATCAGATATTTTTCTTTTATTGTTAATAATATAATGTAATCTTTGTAGTGGAATTGTAGCTAGACATTGTTTTGTGGATTAAATATGATACCCTATAAACAGGAGTTCTCTGTATTATTTATGTGCTTTGATTTATGGATCTGTTTGTTTTCTTTCTTTAAAAATAGCTACAAGTTCATGTTTATTTCTATGTTAACCATAGAATTAACACTGTCAATAATGAAAACCATTTAGGGAGCCTGTAGTAGAAAACACTGAATACTCATGTTTTATATAGTATGTTTGGTAACTGGGAGACTTATTTACCAGTGAGACTAAAACAGGGGTGGAAGGATGTTACTATTTCCAGCTTCCTAAGGAGTTGTTTGGTGCAATCATTCTGTACTTTGTGTCCTGGCAATTATTTTTTTGTAACAGCTTTGAGACCCATTAGGGTATCATTTATTTCAACTAGATAATTCAAAAACTTAACTATGCAAATACAAAAGTAAGCTGCCTTTATTTATTAATTAAAAAGTTTTGAAACTTGAAACTGTAGCTTTCAGTTTTTAGGAGTTACAAAGTTAAGTCTTATGACCTGGTGTACCTGTTCTGTTCACTTGTTGATTGTTACCCTTTTGTTTAAGCTGATGCAGAAAAGGATGCATCTTTCATTAGAACATTAGGAAAACTTCTTTAATTTGTTTTATCTTCACAAAAATTATATCAGCAAGCTCTTTAGTGAACTTCCCAAACATGTTGTTTTAGCTTTCAGAGCACAGAGAGATTCGTAGCACGTACGGCCTGGATTCCCTTTGCCACTGCCCCCTGTATGAGGAAGCCATGCACTTAGCAGAAGAAGGCAAAATTTATTCACGGGTGTTAAGGTATTGATTTATGTCTATTTAAGTATTTCCAGGAAAAGCAAGAATTAAAGTTCAATATCCTATCTAGAAATGACTTTTTAGAAGTTACTCGTACTAGGTATTTTTTCTAACAATTCAATTTAGATGGATATTCTTGTGCTGCTTTTTTTTAATAGTCTCTGAAAACTTTTCTATTTTGCATAGGACTGAAATGTTTGAATGTCTGGGAGACAGTGACTTCCTTGCTAAGCTTCATTGTATTCGACAAGCTTTTCAGGTAAACTGTAAGGAGTGATTTGTCTGTCTTGTTAAGCCTAACCTAAAGTGCATGGCATTAAAACTGCCTCTTAGTCTTTGTGCAAGCATTTTTATAATGTAATCTGTATTTAAATATTTTCTTGTTGTTTTTACATTTTTATCATTCTAAAATGAGATGTGTTTGCAGAAGAGTCCAGATTTTATGATTAACTTTGGAACCTTTGCACCCAAGGCTTATTAGGAACTTGTTAACTATACTAGAGGTGATAATTAAAATTGATTGAAGTGTTTAAGGTCATTTGGTATAACCTGTGAATGAACTTGTCTATATTTTCTGAACCCTTTTCTAGATAATTCTTTCAGAAACATCAAACAGAATATTTCTTGCTGAAAGTGGAAGAAAAATTTTGTCTGCTTTAATTGTGAAGGCACGAAAGGTAAAAGCCTGTTTTTACCAATGTTTTGCTGTTTATGTAGCTTCTACCTGAATTCACTGTCCAGGGAAAATCCACCATATCTCTTTATACATTTGCTTGATACTCATTGCTTTTACTTTACAGAATCCAAAGAAATTTGAAGATGTCTTTGATGAAATGATATATTTTTTGGAACAAACAGATCACTGGGATAATACCGAAATGGAACTTGCTGCAAGAGGAGTGAGTTGCATTTCTGAAAGTTGCTTTTACCCTTACTAATGCCATAGGATCTAAAAATAATTTTTTGCAGTTCAGAATTGTGGGAAAGGCAACTCTTTATTGTTTATGGTGCTGATTTAGAGAAATGGCATTCACCAGTTTAGTACCAGAAACCACACTTTCTTTAAATTTCTCCTTTACTGACAAAGTATTTTTAATATTCGTTAAAAACAATTGCAAATCTGCATGTTAATATAGCATTGCAATATGGTGCATGCTGAATTCCAGTGCTGAAAGACAATCTAGGTTACTTAGATCATGTTCTCATTTAATATAGGTGAAAAATCTGAATTTTTATGATGTTGTCCTGGACTTCATATTAATGGATTCATTTGAAGATTTAGAAAATCCACCAATATCTATACAGAATGTAGTAAATAACCGCTGGTTAAATTCCTCTTTTAAAGAAACTGTAAGTATTCATGTGTAATTATCTTAATTGATCCCAGTACATTGCAGTGTACTGAGTATGTACCTGAGATCTTCCTCAGAAGAATTTAAAAGATTGTGTTAGCAGGTTTTTCATAATAAGAATTTAAAAGTTACAAGTTGTCCCAAAACAGAGAATAATTGAATGTATGGGAGAAAATACTTAACCTTGTCCTTCCTTTCTCTGAGGAAGTAGAATTTTAGAAGGGAAGTTTCTGTTAGCCACGTCTTAAACATTAGGTCCAGATTTTGGTTCATAGACCAGAGATTTAGCAATAAAGGACAAAGGTACAAGGAAACAAAAGTAAATTAATACAATGCAGGTATGCAGCTGTTAATTACAATTAATGATTTTTCATGTGTGGCTGTTTATTTGCCAGATAGATCTCGTCCCTCTTTTAGAGACACAGGCTAGTGCCATGGTCAGCTGGTACAGAGACTACTGTCATTTCATCCATTTTTATCTGTACACTGCACGTTTTCCTTTTATTTTTTTTTTCAATTGAAATATTCCCTCTAGAGGAAAAAAAAATAAAGACAACATGTATATGTTTTTGTAGTTTCATGGATACAGTGTGCTTTGTCTGTATTAAACTCTCTTTGCAGTACTGAGGGGAGTCAGATGAGGATTGTCAGAGGCTAGGAGGGGAAAAAGCCCAGTACTGATGTTGATATATTGTATTTCACAGTCCATATTTGGACAAAGCTCCATAGCTGAATCTGAAGCTATTGCAAGAATGTTTTTGCTAAAGTGAAAAAGTACATTTCAATGTGTTCACAGGCCACTTAATGTCTAAAATAGTTACTGATGTCTGAGCACACACTTTAATATACAAGACTGGTCCTCACTTAAACCCAGTGAGTGTTGCTAACTGTGGTAGCTGTAAAATCAGTCAAGGATGCCAAATTACATTTGAATTGAACTAACAAAATTGTTGCAAAGATGGATCTGGAACAGCAAGTATGAACTACATATAAACTTGTTATTTATATCAGCTGCTGTTTTATGGTTTGAAACTTTGTGTTGTCACAAGATTGAAAGTGAAGAAAATACATGTCCCTGAAATGTAGAGAATATAGAAATACAGTATTCTGCAGATGAGCTCTTTTGAGATGGAAAATTATTTGGGGCTTGCTTTATTTTTTTATTTTTGCAATTAGGCTGTGGCTTCAAGTTGTTGGTCAGTACTGAAGCAAAAAAGACAGCAAATGAAGGTAAGCTGCCCCTCAAATTATATGGAACAAAGGTATTGATCATCTCCTAAAAATTTGAAGTTCTTTTTGTAGCTTTTGCAAAATAAATGAGTGATCAACCTTTAGTCCTGTAGACTTGTTAATTTAGACAAGAGGATTGCCAGTTGCAGAAGTTTAGCTCCTGGGGCCCTAATACCTGTTATTAGCAAAAAGCCTTAACTGAAAGGTTTTCCCAAACCTAGTTTAGGTTCTCTTGGTGGTGGTGTCAATCACTTCTCTGACTTCCTGCCCCACATGCAGATACCAGAGTTCTGCACACCAGGGTCATGATTCTTGTATCTCACCTGCTTGTGCTGGGATTGTCAGCCCCAACTCCCTGCAGGACCCCACAGCCCCAACTCCCTGCACGACCCCAGAGCCAAATCCCATCCAGTCCTGCCCTGTTCCCTGCCTGAAGCACCAGGTTCCTCACCAGCACCAGGAATTCTGCTGCAGCCTCCCCTCAGCCCCTTCTGCATCCTGACCTCTCTGTGCAGGGACTCAGTGCCACAGCTCCAGGGAAGTGTTAGGCTTTTATGAAGACTTAATGCTGAATAATAGAGCTGTATACTAAATTTACTGTGTAACTTTTGTCTACAATTTTTACATCACTAGGTGCCTGATGGATTTTTTGCACATTTCTATGCTATATGTGAACATATCAGCCCTGTTTTGGCTTGGGGCTTTTTGGGCCCTAGAAATTCGCTGTATGATCTATGCTGCTTCTTCAAGGTTTGAAACTTCTTTTTAATTACCACTTTTATAATTTTTTTTTAATCTTTCAGATTAAAATAAATTAAGATTTTATTTATTAGTATACATTTGCATTTTCCTAAGATTAAGGTTAACAGTAAGAAACCATAAGAAGTAAGTACTTTCATATGAATGTTTTAAGCCTGGAACTGTTTTGCAAAGGCTGTTTTAGCACACTTCTGTCTCAGCACCAAAATAATACATAATTGGATGCTTTTTGGGAACATATTAAAGAAAGAGCTGTTAGCATTGCATGCTTTTTTTTTCCTTTTTATATCTGAAAACAAGTTTTTCCTTTTTTTTTCCCTACTAGGATCAAGTGCTTTTCTTCCTCAAAGACATTTTTGATTTTGAGAAGGTGAGATACTCAACCATGGAGAGCCTGGCCGAGGACCTGACGCAGCTGCTGATGCGGCACACGGAGCTGCTGCTGGCCTACCTGGGGGCAGACTCCCTGAGACACGTGGGGGCCTGTGTCAGTGGCCACAGGCCTGTCCTGACCACTGGGCTTCTGGAAGCAAAAGTACAGTAAGCTTCAAATCCCTGGCAAATGGCAGGGAGTGCACACAGATGTGCTCTTTTCCACCCTTTTCGCCTGTGGCTGTTACTGAGCAAGCATCTGGGAATGCATCGTGTTGCTAAGTATGGAAAAGGACTCAGGGAGGTTAAATGTACATCTGTGAAAAGAACTGGGGAGTGTATTACTGTATATACCTAAATTAATTTTGCAGCTCAGCTGTCGCTGTATTTATATTTCATGTATCCCAAAGCTTTTTTCTGTAATATTCGGGTAAAGTTTATTTATGAAATACTGTACTTTTGCACAAATAATTCGTAAGTGAAGCTGATGGAGTTGTTTCCTTTAAAAGCTTATAGTACAAAATGTTCATTGCAGAGTCTCCAAAGCATTAGGTGTCTAGATCTAGAAGGTGTTTTGACTGGGGTGTCTGCAGTCTCTGATTCATGTGACACGTGCAATAAAGTAATCACACACACTGAACTGAATGTGTTGCCCCTGCCCCAGAATTCCATTTGTGTGGGTGTAAGCAGCCATTTTGTACTACAGTGTGATGGAGCAGTGCAGGAAATGCAAGCACCATTTGGGCAGGAATGACTGCCAGTATGCAATTTTTACTTTATTTTTATTTAAAATATCTAAACATCACTAAGGTGTTTTAAAATACTTCTTTATATATGAAAAGCTAGCTTCACCAATTAATTTAAAACTTTCTTGTTCTAAAACCATTACTGCTCAATATGGTGGTAAATGAACCAATATTATTCTCAGTTCATATGTAGCATTTCAAAATATATTTTTAATAAGTATGTATTATAAGATTTATTAATAATGAAACAGAATTGAAGGCAGTGTTTTATAATTTAATAATTAGTGTCTTCCTCCCTTCTTTGTGGGAAGTCAGGTGTCTGTTTAAGAGGAGATTTGTGCAATTGTGGCCATCTCTGTGCAGTGTAAAACTGTGGCTCAGGCCATGGAACCCTGAACTTCAGACAGGAGCACAGCACCTTCAGAAGGTATGAGGCACCTTGCAGTAATGGCTTTTCCTTTTCCAGAGGTGATAAATAATGATGAACTGTTATCTTTGAATTTCTGTCAGCTGAAGCAATGCTTCACAGTTAGTTTAGGCTCTAAAACTGCACTTCCATGCCTTTGCTACACAAAGCCCACAAGAATCTACCCATGTCGACAAATACAGAGTAATTCCAAATATTCAGATACTTGAGAAGCATGTGTTAAAATCTAGGATATCAAAACAAACTTTGACTAGCAACATTTCAAATTTCATGTCAAACACAACCCAAAAGCATGCTATTCAAAATGAGGGCCTGTGTAATTCACAGATTTTACTGAAGCCAGCATTTTGCTCCTTTGTTGTACTCACTTGATAAATACAAAAAGTGATGAAAATGTGTCATATTACTTGTGTGAAATGCCAACTGATTATAGTTTATTTAACAAAAAAGAGTATATTCTATATGTAATAAACCAGAAATTCCAAATGCTATTCTTGGCCTACTTCCACTGTTTAACTTGCTGAGCTTGGCACCATCCTCCTTGCTGTATTTTCTTTTCTCTGCAATGTGTCTTCAATACAGGCATGTGAAGTTTTTTTCACCCACCTCACTTAAGTTTTAAGATAAATATGTTTAAGCTGTGTGCATTTTGGCAGCTTTTTGCAAGTTATGAAAGAAATTATATTTAACAATAACGGTGTCTTGTTGGATTCAGAATCGATAGGAATAGCTGGAAATAGAAGGAACAGAGGAAATGTTCTGCATATTCTACAGCAAATGTATGACCTGTAGGTAACAGAGCAAAGTGTCTGCTGTGATTTGTCTGGTCTAATAAAATTGTATGAAGAAAATTATACCTTAACATATATCACAAAGAAAGAGAAATGCACTTCTTCACGGAATTAGAGGTATATTGAGATTTTTGTATTATTTACAAAAAGCTCTTGAAGAAACGGAGATGCAGATGAGATTATAAATGTTTCCAGACACTTGGAAAAAAATTAAACCTGGAAACTTGGTCTTCTGTCAAAACCAAAAGGATTGTTTTAAACAGAAGAATAAGAAAGGTCTAATCAAACACCAAACTATTTAGAAAATGGGGAGAACTTCATAATATCTGACTTCAGCATTTGTGTCCCTTTCAAACAGGAGCACTTCTGGACACTCACAGAGCTCAAAAGTCCAGAGAGTTGGACTGGAAATTGAACCAATGTATTTCCCATACAAAATAAGAAATACAGGATCTGATTGTTGTAAGATGCCACCAACAAACACTTGATTGAGAAATGGTAAAGAAACCAAAAAGAAGGGAATAGAGAGACAGGGAAACGTCCGGGTACAGGTGGGAAGGCTTTTGATCTCTGAGTCTTTTTCAATCTTTTTCTAAAAAGCATCCATCCAACTTTTCTGGGTGTGTCACTAGCTCCAGAGAGAGATGCCAGTTTCAGTGGGGG
The DNA here is from genome assembly GCA_024362935.1 of Setophaga petechia. NCBI lineage: Eukaryota > Metazoa > Chordata > Aves > Passeriformes > Parulidae > Setophaga > Setophaga petechia. The sequence continues at coordinate 12,440,140 of JANCRA010000006.1, forward strand.
AAGGCTCTCTCCTTGCAGGGCAGAACTGCAGTCAGCTCTCCTACAGCCTGCCTCTTGTGCTGGACACAGCATTTGTTGATAACCAGCTGTGTGGCTAAAGAATTCAGAAGTGCACCATCTCTGCAAACACAAGTGCCAGAGCTGCACCACAGCAGTGATAGCATGATGCAGTTCTTCTCTAGTTAATTCAAAATCAGACTCAGAATTAGTTTATAGTGTCTAAATTTAGGTAGTTTTGAATGATAGTTTCCATCCTAATAAGAACAAACTAAGTTTAAAAGCCAGCCTCTTCTACCATAATGGTACTCCTAAGATTAGGAATGTTGAATGCATAGGGATTATGAAGAATCAAATATTTATATCATTTGTAATTCAGTTGTAATAATAATTTTACTTTAAATGTGTTCTTAATGATTATTATTCTTCCTTTTTGTAGTTTGGTTTCTGTCAAAGTAAATGTGTCAAATCAAGTGTCAGTAAGAGTATTTGTGACCTTTCTATTGCCTAAATGAACTGCAGCTGTGTATATAAAATAAAATATTTCAGTGAAACAACTGTTGCTCTTATAACTGTATCTGAAATTTGAACAGTTCTTGAAATCTAATGCAAAATCAGTTAATATGGGAGGAATTTTGATACCAGTTAGTCATCCTAAAATTGGAGTTTTCTGCCTGAAATCAACAAAGAACAACTCTTACAAAATATATTATATAAATTAAAAAAATATTGTATGGGAGCAGCTTTTGGGCTGTCCAGTTTCATTGTGTACAGCCGTTACATTGTAACAGCCAAGCTGTTGTCTCTCCACTTGGTTTTAGAAGATCAATTTTTTCAGGCTTATTTCCAAGCCAAACTGCCGTACTGAGTTCCAGTTGTGGATTAAGACATCTTTATGGAGTAACATAAATAATGAAATAGAGGACATAAAGAGTCTAGCCCCTACTGCCGTGGAAAGGCCATGTGTCCGTGCTTTGATCTGCCCAGATTTGTTTTGTGTTGCATGTTTATGTGCTCATCTGCTGACAGCGGGTGGGTCCCTGGCAGTCAGGAGCCCCGACGCCGCTCCTGTACGAGGGTGGCACTGGGGGAAAGTGCCTGCTCTGTCCTTCAAAAGGCAAACGCCTTTCGTGTCTGAGCTGTGATGGCCGTGGGTCAGATCTGCACAGCCTAAGGTCATGTGCTTATTGTCCTAATGCTGATAACCCAGCTAGAAGTTGGGCTCCAGTCCGGCAGACACAATACAAGGGAGATAGGTAGAGGAAAGTTCTGCTCTGGAAACCTTGCAGCTGAACACGTAGGAAAAAAGTCATCTTCAAGCAGGAAAAGGAATGTGTTCAGATGTAATAAAATCACGTTTCTGCCGCTGCTTTGTGAAGTTCCCAGCGACAGGCGCTGCTTTGAGCCACCTCGCTCTGCCTCTCGCAGTCTGGCACTAGGGAGATTCCTCCCCGCTCCATCAGCGAACTGTCACATTACTATTATTAGTTGATCGCTCTCCATGTGCCATTAACCGACCCGGCTCCGGACCGCCGTAGGTATAAAACCCCGCGGGCCGGCAGAGCCGGGGCAGCGGAGCGCTCCCTGCGTGCGGGGCCGGGGCTGCGGTGAGTGGGGCTGACCCGGGGCTGCCGGGCAAGCGCAGCCCCGCCGGTACCGGGCCGGGGGAGAAGCCGCGATGCTCGGGACCAGGGCGAAAGCGGGCGGCGGGCGGTGAGTCCCGGTGCGTCCCGCCGGCCCGGCCCGCGGAGCCCCCGCTGCCCTGCGGCAGGGCCGGCACGGCCAGGGACGCGCAGCTGAGCCTCGCCGCCCCGGTTATTTATAGCTCGGTGCTGCTTCCAGCCCAAAATTAGCCTGTTGGCCGGGCTGCTGCCTGCGGGAGGGGGGCTGGCTGGCTGCACCCCCGCGCGGCCAGCGAGGGGCCGGGCACGGCGCGCCGAGCCGCAGGGCCGGGGACGAGCCGGGCCGGGCCGGGCCAGCTGCCGCGGCGCGGGGCTCGCCTGGAATGCGGGCGCCGGGCGCGCGTCGCGACTTTTATGGAAAGTTGCAGCGGCGGAGCGGCGGCCGCAGCCAAGGGGCGCTCGGCAGCGCAGCCCGCCCGCCGCCGGAGCGCCCCGAGCCGCAGCGCGGGCAGCGCACAGGTAAGAGCGGCTCCGCCGCCGCGGGGCACAGCGCGGCCCGGCCCCCCCGCCCCGCTCCCATCCCCGCCGCCCCTCAGCCGGCCTCGCTGCCCCAGCGTGCGGCGGGGCTGGGGCTGCCCGCGGCGCCCCTCGGCCGGAGCCGCGGCGGGAGCGCCGTCTCCTCTCGCCGCCGAGAGCGGCTCCGCTCCGCTCCCCCGGCCGCCGGTCCGAGTACAGCCCGCAGGGCTGCGGGGCAGCCGCCCGTTCGCAGCGCGGCCGCGGCGGGGAGGGCCCGGGCCGGGCAGCGCCGGGGGCGGTGCGGCCGCAGCCGTGAGGGAGCGGGGCCCTGAGGGCACGGGGCCGGGCGGGCGCGGCCGCAGCGGTTTAACCGAAGGCGCCGCCGTGCGCGGGGCTCTGCCCGCCCGGCCCCGTGAGGCGGCCCGGGGGACGCGGAGCCCGGGAGGGCCGTCCCGCCCTGCCGTGAGGGACCCGCGGTGAGTGATGTGCGGTTCATAAAAGTTAGCTGAAAATCCCCGAAATCCCCGATTTTCGGAAGCCGCGTGTCTCTACGCGCGGAGTTCAGTTTTGTTGGTGTGGTGTTCAGCAGCGAGGGCATACTGGATGCGTCCATTGGGTCTGCTTCACTCTGAAGTGATGGCTGTAAAACAGTGGGGCTTGGAAGGAAATATTTAGCTTCTGTGACAGGTTGCAAATTAGTTATTATCCCGTTTCTTTTAGGTAAATAAGGGCTTCTTTTAAGCTGACAAATATCGAAAGAAACATGTTGATGAAGCATGTTAGAATTTCAAGAATTAATCAGCAAATAGATGCATGGTAGAAAACACTGTACTCTTAATCTTAGATCTCAGGTCTTAAGAGACATTAGATCTCCTAGAAAATTGTCCAATTAAACGAAATGATGAATTATAATTAGTCCTATAGGAGGGCCAGCTGTATCACTTAAGGAGCATGCAGAAGTATGAGAATATGACTGGTCTGTGTAGAAAGCACAGTCTGGTGAAATACAAGAGCTGGGTAGATGGTAAGACATTAGTAAGGAATACTTTGTCTGACTGCATTTGGAATGTATTAGATTAGCAGTTTTCTCAGTGAAAGAAGCCAGGCAAGCATTGATGTGGTTATCCAGCTTTGAAACTCCTTTAAGGAGAACCAGTGCCATGGTCAGGCTGGCTGTGGGGAGGCAGTGGGAAAGCGCATGGCACTGGGAGAGCGGTGCAGGAGGCAATGGAAGCGACCCTTGCTGTGCACTGAGGGCAGCTGTGCCTGCTCAGGTGAAGGTGGTACTCGTGATGCAGCTTCTTACAGGCATCAGCACCACCAGCAGGGTAGGGCTGCTCAAGAGGAAGCAGCAGTGTGTCTCTAGGAAGCCTGGGAGACTTCTCCTTTGGGGCAGAGGCAGAGCTCTGGCCATGGCCACTGTGGGTGAGCACCCCTGCTTCAGTCTGAGCTGGCCAAGAGCATTTCTGACAAGAGGCAGAAAGGCTGTGTCCTATCAACAGGGAAGATACAAATTGCAATAGCACCTCGTGGCCAGCATTTGTGTTTCCTTGATCTCTGAAGTCCTGTCCCTGAAGTCAAGAGACCATCTTCAGCTGCTGGACACAGCGTGGAATGGAGGAACTGTGGTGTGGGGCAAAATACCCTGGTTTATCTCTTGGGAACCTCAGTTCACAATTTACTGCCACTTCCATTAGGATCAGCAGATACCATGGAACATGAAATCATGGGCCAGGAGATCCCAGCAGGACTTCCCCACTACCAGAGCAGTCTCTGGACCCTCACTATGTTTGCTCTGGAGCCTGTGTACCCCATAACAGCAGAACAGAGTAAGGGATCAACAGACCTTTTGTACAGAGAAGGGTGATTACATTTTTTACCAGTTGGGCTGCATGGCACTGCTGCTTTAGGAGTGTTTACAGCTGTATAAAACATAGCCTTCCTTTTTAATGCATATGTTTTTATAAATAACACCCTATCTGCAAGGAGTATTCTACAACAAAATAAGACTCTCAATAAATGTCAAAGTGTGATAAATTCAAAGACTGAGGAAAAGATTGTAAAATTATCTGGGTCACTTGTTGGTAAGCATTCTGGTCTTTAATTATGAAGGCTTAATGAAGGAAATAGAAGTGAGTGGAAGTAGTTTTGCATTTTGTATTTATACAAAATGAGAAGTTTAGACAGCTGGTATTAATTGTCATAACTCAGTGGCTGCAGTGGAGCTGATGGTTGATGCCAGCTCAGGATGTTCCCCTGTGCATGATAATTTTAGTATCTACTTCAGTATCTGTAATTTGGTACAACAACTGGCAGTGTCATTCCAGAGCAGTTACAGGCAGGACATAAATGATGACCATTTCCCCCCCTTGGTCCAGTTCTGTTTAATATTTTATTAAATATTCCAGTGCTGTGGACTGTGTTTGCCTCTGCTTGGTGCTTTGGCTGCAAGCAGTGAGTTTCCAACTCTCACAGTTTGGTTTTCTTATATAATGGAGACTTCCCTGCAAGTAGCTCACAAAGAGGAGACAGATGGTAAACGTAGCTTAGACCGTGCCATGAAGGGCTTATTTATAACTCACAGTACCCAGGAGGAGAGCAGGGCCCTTTGAAAGGAGAAATCACAGAGGAACTGGACCTTCTTTTAAAGTCCTGGCTTCATACTCCTATTGTAAAGAGTGCTGTTTGGTTCAGGGAAATGATGGTATTTTTTGTGTCTCATGTGAAGATGTTTCTCATGCCCCTGAAACCTAGAATTTTTAAAAAGAAAGCGAATTTTATTATTTATAGGAAGGTTTTTTATTTTTTAGTCTGGTTAAAGCTGCACAACTTTTTTTTTTTTTTTATCAATTGAGGACTATGACCTGCTTTCAGAAATGGAAATTAATTAAATTTAAGGAGATAGATTTTGGGACTTGTGAGCCATCAAAATTTCTGTGTCCCCTTAATGGTTTTCTTTTTTGACTTTTTTTGCCCAAAGTAAGATTTTAGGGAGGCTGCATGAAAAGTTAAAAAAGTGCTATGATCATAACAGGTCAAGGCATATCTGAGCTGATTGCTTGTCCATTTGCAGTAAATGAGTAAAATGTTTGAAAGCAGTAATTTATATTTTACAGAACATTTCTGATCTGTTGCCTGGTTTCCTATGTAGTAATTGCTTTTGTATTAAATTTTCACTTGAACTTTTCACTCTCTCTGCATTACAGCCAGTCAAATTAAGTGGCATTTTCTCTTTTTTCCAATTCCAGAGTTAGGACCATTGATCACTGGGTGCAGTGTAAATTTTTCTTGAGGAGAGGACCCTTCAAAGGGACCCTGCAGTCTGGTACTTTCAGTACAAAGCTCCTGACACCAGACTAACTTTATCAAAGATATGCCATTTAATTGTAGGAAAGACAAAATGTGGAGAGAAAAAAAAATTGCACTATTTCAGGTGAATGCTGGAGTGATGAGACTGGGACAGCAAAGGGTAACAAGCTGAACTTGTTTTTTGATCACAGTTACGTTCAAAATTATCATCTGGGATTTTTTTGAGTGGGAAGCTTCAATGAGGAGCTCTTACAGCTTCTGCTGAGGTTTGTTGATCCTGGGAAAGAAAAGGTGAGACTGAATATTAAGATTGGACAGCTTTGTAATAGGAGAAACATTTTGTGAAGTAAGCAACTAAACAGGCAGGCTTGTGTTGCCTCAAAAAATAAGAATTGCTTTTATTAGATGAACTCTGGGAAAATACAAAAGAAGAATACATACATGTAAGTGCACAATTTAATATAACTAGTTCATCTCAAAAGGAAATTAGTAGGTCAAGGTTTCTTGGGTTGGAAAATCTATTACTGCATACTTGTGCAGAGCTATTGGCAGATGAGGAGGGCACTGTTCTTCCAGGATTTGTAGGTGTCAGGACTTTCTAATGCAGCCACTTGGGTTTTCTCAGCACCAGTTCATTGACTGTGAGCCTCTCCTGATGCTGAGGCAGATGCAAAGAGCTTCTGCCTGCAGTGGTTATTCCCAAAGCCGTGGTCATTGCCTCACAGACCCAACCCAAAACTCAAGAGTGCTTCTTTTTTTCTTCAATATTTTGATTGTCTGTATTGGAAATGACTCATCTGCCCTCAGGGGTGCCTGAGGCAGGGTCCAGCTGCTCATCCTGCTCAAGGTTTAATGGCCATGGAGAGGGATGGGAGTGCACACATGGGTGCTATCATGTTTAGCAGTGTGCTGGTGCTTTATATCAATATCTTTTAGCATCAGAGCTGGAGGTAGGATGACTTGCAGAGGCAAAATGCCTTAGAGCCAGCTGGCTAACCTTCAAACATATTAGTGTTAGTGATGCCAATGAACTGGAAAGTAGCCTAAAGTAATAGCAGATATGGCAGCATTCCAAATGGCAGAAACATACCTGCCATCTTGAAGGCCCACGACCTGTTGGACTGGCACTGTTTTGGAAGTTCAGACAGCAGGAATTTGCAAAGAAGATTTCTTCCAACTTTCTTTGCACTGCTTAGAAAAATTTCAGATTTGTTATCCCACTGTCGAGGTTCAGGTAATTGGAGATATCAGAAAGGTTCAAGACAAAGTCTTGACTCAGGAGCATCTTCTTACAATTAATTGCACATAATAAACCAGACTTTGGAATAGTCATTTGTCAGATGACTTTAAGATGAAGCCCTATCCATGGGGTACATTGCTGTGGTCATGATTTGTGGTAACCTTACCTTGAGGTGTTGAGGTGAGATGGAATTTCTTGTGACAGATTATCTGTGAGTGTTCTCTTCCCCAGCCCCATGTCAAAGGTAAAATGTGTCTGTGTCCCAGGTCACTTCAGTGCAAAGATTGCACCAGTTCATGACATTCCTTAGTTTTCTGATGGGTTCCTGCAGTAAAGCTTTGAGTCAGCTGCTGGATGTTAAGTACAAGGCTGAAGGTTGCCAGCCCCAAGTGGGGAAGGAGCCATTAAATGAGCAGAGTAGCAAAAGAGAACACAGAACTTTCTCTAGGACCTGCTTAGAGAAATAAGGGAGTTAAAAGATTTGCAGTAGTTTTAAGGTTGCACTGATCACAGTGGGGATTTTACTTACATGGATAGAAGTCAGCTAAAGCTTACAGAGCTGTGCAAATCCTGCAGTGTACAAATGGATGGCAAAGCTTATGGAGACCCTGAGGCTGCAGAATGCTGATGCAGTTTTCTGCCTTTCTAGACTCCATACACTCTAACATGCTATTGCTGACCTGAAATCTCAGTAGGAGCTGCTACTTAGTGTTTATATGTTCATGTGTTCACAAGTGAGAAACTGAAATGCCTTGGATTTTTATCAGTCTACAAATGAAGGAGTGGGGTGAGGGTGGTGTGACTTTCCCTACTAACTGGTTGAAAGGGAACACCAAAGTGCTCTCCAGAACATCTCTATTGAAGCCAAATTTGAAAAGTTTAGAACTTGTAAATCAGGGCAAGTGTTGGTAGCTAAATGCTCTCGTTTTATATGTTGTGACTGCTTTCATTGGGAAAAACATCCCAAGATCTCTAAGAATCCCATTCCTTTTGTGCAGCTACAGCAGTGCCAGCGAGCACTGGTGATGTTGGTGTATTTTTGAAGAGGTTACATGAAAACAACTCTTAATATTATTTTCAAAAGCACATAAATATTTCTATGTTTATAATCTGTTTGCGAGTAACACTTAGAGAATTTGAAAAATAAGAGCTTAACTTCCTGTATCATGAAAATCCCTGACTTCAGCTCCCCTAAAGCACAAGTGAGAAGTCCCTTCCAGTGCTAAGCTGCTTTTCCAGCATTTTTTGCTTAAAATCTTCGAGCCTCTTATTTGCACCCTGTTTGGCACACTCAGTTTAGGCTTTCCTGAGACTCAGAGGATCAATACAACACAACAGCAGTAGCACTGGAGTCACATCATGATTTCCTTCCTCCCATGAGCTCTGATAGACCTGAAGCTGAAAAGGAGAGAAAAAGAAAGTGCCTTTCTGTTAGCTTCCTAGTATACACTGTACTTTAAAATTTCTAACAATTTTCCTCTGAAAAATGCTATGTAATTTCCAGAACACAGCTAAATTAGACAATTGGCTTACCTATCCCATTTCATAGTTTTTGCCTCTCCTTTTCCCTGGAGAAGGGGCAGCTTTGTGCCGTGTGCTGGGTGAAGGGCCCGAGATGGCAGCGGGGGCTGCCCCAGCCCCTCTCTCCTCCCGCAGCCGCAGCCGCGCTCCCGGCTCGGGCCGGGCGGCACCCGGAGGAGCAGCGGCTTGGCAGCGAGCAGCGCGGGCAGCCGGAGCTTGGCTCCGAGTCTTGTTTTTTTAAAATGGAAATTAGAACCCAATATCTAGGACTATATAGAGGAGTTATGAGCATGAATAGTGAATCATAAGCTTGTTCTTTTAATTACTGTGGCGTACTTAGAACCTATTCATGTCTGCAAAAGCCCCAGCGGACCAAGTGAAATTGTGATCCGTCAATTTCAGCCTATGCAAACTTATTTACAGGAAGATGGTTAAAGCATCATTTAAAAGGAAAAGAAAGGAATGTAACTACAACTGTTTCTTATAGGTAGAAACCGAAAGCCATCTTAAACATACCAGGTGCAGAGCACAATACAGTAACCATGAATGACATTGCACAGAAAACTGAGGTATGTACCAATTTTAAAGTAATCGAGGCAATGAATAATTTACAACTGATGCTTGCAGAAGTAATAATTACAAATAATTGTAAAAGACGATTATACTGGAAGTCTGCTGGTATTGCCCTTATTTTTAGACAATGAAAGGGGATTTGTTAAGTAGCTTAAGATTTGATGGAATCTGTGAATTATGTTCTCATTAGAAGAACATGAAGGAGGAGGGTGAAATATGGAAAAGGTTTAAATGTTGGTGGCGAAATTCTGGGCAACATTTACATCTGATGCTAAAATGTAAATATACTAGGCTACTTCAGGTATTTCGTCTTCTACATAGACTTACTGAGTAGCAGGAACAAAAACTTCTGGTGTAGCTGGGAAAATACGAAACAAAGCATGTTTTTAGCCAGTTTTCTCGGTATTACTTTATTGAGAACATTCCTGTTGTTATCACTGTAGAAAGACAAAACTTCACAGTAGTTCTCAAAGTGGGAACCTTTGGTGTTTGGACACCCACAGAGTGCCCATTGATAAAGAAGTGTCCATTTGCTGTACCAGCATCAGAGCCCTGGTGGTCCAGTGATCTTTGCACTTTGTAACATAAAATCTCTGGGCTCCTGTTTCTTTCTAGATATTGAAAAAGTAAGCAGATTGCAAATTTTAAATTAAGAAATACTCCTGTTTATTTAAAACCTATAGATGGCAGTTGAAGTGTTGCAGAAAAACTCTCATATGTATTGTATTATGTATCTATGTCTTTTTATCTCTTTTAAATGTTGGGGGCAGAGAGTCTCTTTGGTGACTGCTTAAGATTGAAAGCAACAATAAAAATCTGTATCTATTTTAATAATTTAATGCTGAATCTTGTATTGGATATTTTAGTATTTATGACTATTTATGAACAAATATAATGATGGTTAACTGATGATGGCTCATGGCATGAAGTTCATAATCTTAATTGCACTTCTGTTTTATGTTCTTACATTCTTTCTAATCCAAGCTATCAGAATATTTCTGTCCATCTGTTTCACCTTTCTTTTTCTTATCTTCATTTCTTCTATATCTTCACCAAGATTCTGCTTTCTTCATCTAAACCCGTCCAAAAGTCCTATGTGCCCAAGCTTCACAAGGGTGATGTAAAGGATAAATTTGAAGCAATGCAGAAAGCAAGGGAAGAAAGAAATCAAAGGAGATCTAGAGATGAAAAGCAAAGAAGAAAAGAACAATATGTTAGAGAGAGAGAATGGAACAGGAGAAAGCAGGAGGTTATTTTCTTTGCTAATATTTTGTGTTATAATATTTACTATTATATCTGAAAATCTATTCACATTATTTGAATACAATAATACTGGGATTTCATTTAAGTTATAAAGACATTTTGCTTTCTGTGTTTCATCAACTAGATGAAAGAACTGCTTGGATCTGATGAAGATGATGACACCAAACTATCTAAAACAGAAAAGGGTTATGTTCCAAAGCTCATAGGTAAGAGAGGCCTGACTTTAAAGGCTACAGAATTCCCTGGGTAAGTGTTGGATGGAACTGCTAAGCTGTGCATTTCATGTCCACAGGAACTGTTAAAGGCAAGTTTGCAGAAATGGAGAAGCAAAGGCAAGAAGAAGAAAGAAAAAGAACGGAAGAAGAAAGAAAGCGCAGAATTGAACAAGATATGATTGAGAAAAGAAAAATTCAAAGAGAATTGGCAAAAAAGGCACAGGAGGTATGTTTATCTGGTCACAACAGTCAGGATGTAATTGTAAACAACACTAAAAATGTTTTGTATTGATCAGAAAGATTTGATCTTAAGATTTCTCATAGTAGAGATTTACATGGGAGATGCACAGTGGGGTGGAAGTGAGATACAATGCTCAGACAGTCTTCATTTCTTTACAGTAACAACTTTCTTGTAAGCTCCAAAGTTGAGTTGCAGATGAAACTGGGTAGGCATAAACCTGGCAGAAACCATGCACAAATTTTGGTGTCATATGCTTATAAGTTTACTGAACTAATTTGAAAATGTTTCTTGTATTTTATAAACTCTCACTTTAGACCACCTTTCCTTGTAAGTTAGTGGATAGAGCTCAGTGATACATGAACTAAGGCTAGCAAGAAGTAGTAAGAAAACACCAGTGGCAGGTAAAAATGAGACAACAGTAATGCAGTAAAAATAATAAATCATGAAGATCCAGGTCATGTTTTATTCCTTTGCCATTTTGTGAATCATCATTGCTTATATATAACATATGAACAGACTCCAACTTTTACTGATGCCAATAAAGCAAATTCTGTCTTTTGTAGGATATCAAACTTAATTCCTTTCGCAAGTTTTCTTCAGTGCTGCAAATACTGCAGTGAGAGTAAGCATTTAAATTATAGACTAAAAACATATGCAAATTCCTATTTAACCAAATGATAGTAGTATTTCATTTAGGTTTGAGTTTGTTATAAGAAATGAAAAGCAGTGCTATAGAAGAAGTCAGTTTTTGGATAGTCTTTTCTACTAGAACTTTTAACATGGTTAAAATTGTACATTTAATTGGCATTGTATCTAGTATATATTTAATTTACCCTGTAAGGCAGAAGTACTTACATGTAGAATTTTAAAAAGTGTGTCAGTTTTAGGCCATAGCATAGGCTCAGCATAGGAAGCAAGCACAGCATTAGGCTCTTTTCAGGAGCTGAGGGGAAGACAATGTCACTTGAATCCGAAATGATCAATGACTTAGCTTTGGGGTTTTTCTTAATTTTTGTTTTTTTACACAATTCTGGAATGTTTAAATGAAGAATGGACATCTCAAGTACTGTTCTTGGTTCAGCAGTGTTGGGAATGCTTTAGCAGACTTTGTGTGGGATGTTCTATGTCTTGTTGCCTGTTCCTCGACAAGCTGACCTATCTGAAGCACTCCAGCAGAGCCTCGGTCCTTACCACCTCTGTGAATTGATGTGCTACATACATATCACTGATACAAAAAGAATTTCCAGTTCTGTGTTTGCAACTCTAAGGCAAAGAGCCAAATTAATGTAATCATATGAAATTCTCATTTAATAGATTGATGACTTTAACAATACGGGAACTGAATCAGCAGCTGAGGTAATCAGATTTTTTTAAAGAAATGTTCACCTACATTTTTATTCACTTTGTTTTATTATTGTAATTTGGGTTGGGAAAACTTAGAAAACAGCACAGAAATACCTAATTAAAGTTCAACCAAGGAGTTAACAAATTTTTAACATCTATGGAACTATCTCTATCCTTGAAGTCAATATAGTGAAGTCTGAAACAGAGCCTGCATCTAAATTGTAAATATTTAAAGCCACCAGAATTATTTTATATATATTAGGAATTCTTTTCCTAATATATATATATATATATTAAGGATTCTTTTAAGTCCTCTGGCTTTGCAAAGAATTATCTTAAAAGCTCTTTGCCTTAAACTTGAAATTAAAGGGGGATTCTGACAATATACAGATGTTTGAACACCTCACTCAGTTAACTTTATTATTTTTTTTTACTAATATACCATACGGGTTTTGATTTATCTCGCAAATAAATGTTTCATTTCAAAAACTGGGCCCAGAGGTTGTATTGTCTTTCACTAACAGAAGAAAATCACACTCCTACTACAGTTTTGGAAAGAAAAAACAACCTGCAAATTCATCAGTTTTAACTTATTTGGCAGGAGGGAAAAATATGGGTAGATTATATTTTGGCAAATAAGTTGTAAATAGAGAGTTGAAGCAGCAACATCCTTCAAGAAACAATTACTGTACCTGACAAATTACATCTTAGAAATTACAAATCACATATTTCTGTGTTGAGCTATTGGCTTATTCCAGCTGCAGTTTATTATAATTTACATAATAAATATAAAACTGGAAGTAGAGTGTGGTTACAATTGTTGTGTATTCAAAATTACACCTGTTCTTTCCCAAACCTTGAGTTTTTATGGCAAACAGTTGATGAAAATCCATAAAGAAATTAAGGCGTTTGCCAGCCATTATGTTTAATATATAATTCAGTTCTTGATACTCTTCAGATATTAGAAGAAAACTTTATTCTCATGGGTAATATTCAATACAAGTAAATCTTTTGGAAGCTTTGGCACACACACATTAAACAGCAGGTTCATTAAGAAGTGAGTCTACCTAGAAGTCAAGTGTCATGGAAATGTAATAAATATCTTTTTGGACAGGAAGGGGATGATTCACTGCTAGTTACAGTAGTGCCTGTAAAAAGCACCAGGACATCTGGAAAGATGAAAATAATCTCTGAGAACACAGGAAAGGAGAGAGCAGAACAAAGAACGGCACAGGATGAAGAAATGGCGCTAAAAGATGAGGAACAAAACCAACTCCTTAAGGAACCCAAGTGCCTTTCATTAGTCCAGGTAAAGCAGTCATCCAAAAATACCTATATAATAGATATTTATTGGCTTAAGATACAACTGTTTCATTTTTCTTACACAGGGGGAAAATGAAAACAGTGAAACTCAAGATCCTCTGTCTCCTGGTAAGCTGAAAGTCACATTTGAAGAACTGGAAAGACAAAGACAGGAGAACCAAAGGCGGCAGGCCGAGGAAGAAGCAAGGCAGCGTTTGGAAGAGGAAAAACGGGCCTTTGAGGAAGCCAGGCAGAGAATGGTAAGCACACGTTTTGTTCATGCCATTACACAAATTGCACATTCTTTCCTGTATGTGATTCTTTTTTCTTATTCCTTATCTCTATTTCAAGCTGTTAAGAGTCGGGAAATGAGTTTTTGAAAGACATTTTTGACCTTTGCTCTAACTTAGTAACCACACTGGCATAATGCTTTAGACATTCTTTAAACCAAAAAATAACAGTGTTTTGTTTTTGCCAGCGACTTAGTAGATTTTTTATCTACACTTTGTAGTATCTTAAGCTGTAAGCCTTCAAGAAGATGAGTGGCTGTCTGTTTTCTCTGAAGTAGTGCTGCAGATGGTTCAGTAATTGGTTTTTGATGTAAACATTCCCTAGTAACAGAATGCTGTTTCTAATCCCCATATTTATTTGTAAATGTGATAGAAATATACATCAATTGCAACTCTCCTCTTATGAAGAAGGGCAAAAAAAAAAACAGATCAGCTCCTTAACATAAACAACACCAAACTATAAATTACTAGAGGGAGTCCCCCAAATTGTCAGAAATGCAGCCCACAGATCCTGTTTTGTATTACATGGAAAACTGCCTCCATATGTGTTCTTTATCATAAGTCAGAGCTAGATCAGCTATAAACAGAGCTCACTATAGTTTGTTCTTTGATCATACTGAAGGAATCATACACTTAGTATTAACCCAAGCTAACCAGATAGTAGTTTAGCTTAGCTCATTTTTCCATACTCCATTTCCCCTGTATAGTCATGATCACTGTGACTTTCTTAATTCACATACAAAATTCACATACAAACAAGATTAACAAGAAATGAGATTTTAATCTTCCATAAAAACTTGGAAAATATTATTTACAGGAATTTGCTAGCTTTAACAGAGTATAATTATGCATGAACAATTTTGGAAAAACAGCTCTAGATCACTATTTCGATTATATTTCCAAAACATTCAGGACATTTATATTCTATAGAAACAAACTTAAACAAAACCAACAACATAGAACTTCTAGAAAGCTGAAACACACAAATTCCCAACTGGTCCATATTGAGAGAGTTCTAGGTTTAGGCAGATACCCAAATTGTAGTTTACTTTTTCATCTCCACCTCCAATAAACTGCTGCTGTTTCACACCAATAACCTTGCTGTTATGTCAATAATGCACTTTTTTGTTTTCTGTTTGGGGCAAGGGATTCTAGTGAAGGAGAAGAGTGAAGAAACTGAAGGAGAGTGAATTCCATGAAGTCACTTAGGTGTTCTAACTGAAGATTAGTTCACATCTCCCTTCCTTATGCTTATGCATTTATCAAGTAATATGAAATAATTTACAAATTCTCCATATCAAAAGAAATTTCTTAACATGAAGCTGCTGACCAGTGGTTGTCAAAATTTGAAGTAAACATTTTTCTTAAGAATTCAGCAGTTAATTTCCTTAAATTCTTCAATTTTTTTTCCCTTACAAATTTCAAACAAAGATTTCTCTAATTCCCTTAATGGGCTATCCCATATACCAGTCCTAGGGCTGCTTACAGTCTAGAGATCTGGATTATCAGTACTCTGACAGCTCCCAGTCACTTCCTCCATGACAGATGAAGTATTCTGGGATGTCCTCTGAAAGGGGCTCCTGATTGCAGCTTGGATACCACAGGCTTCTCTTAGCACGTAAGAGTTCACTGGAGAGAAGCTACAGCGAGGAGATCAGAGTATCTCAATTCCTTTTCTTCACTGATGATTAAATGTCTAAAAACAAAAGAAACAAAAATCTCAGTCTGGAACAATAGCAAAATGCTAACTGATTCAGTTTTGCTATAAGACTGTACAGCATTTCTTTAAGTGATGCACCGATGAAAGCAATTTCTATACAAACAAAAAGACTTGATGATATAAACATCTACAAAAATGATGTAAATAAAGAGAATAGAGTGATTTACAGTAAATGATCCAACAATGAGACCATAAAGTATGTACTTAACTGTTCAGCCTCTTCCTGGTAACACACTGCTCTTTGAATTACACGCTCAACACAGTTTTAAAAATTATAACAGCTATGTGTAGGATACTGAAAATTTCTTTTCTCGCTCCCCTGGCTAGAACAAAGATTAAAATGATTCTCACAGGAAGCTAAGTCTTGATGCATTTTTTTCCCCCCAAAGAGAAAACAGTACTTATAAAAGATCAGAAAGGAATGGAGTATTTATTTGCAATAAAGAATATTTTTTCTTGTTTGGGTAAGTGCTTTCTATGTTTTCCTCTCCCTATTCTCTTAAGATAAATGAAGGTGGTGATGAAGAATCTGAAAATGCTGTTAAAGAATTCCGCCCTGGTAAACTCAGGCTCAGTTTTGAGGAGATGGAAAGACAGAGGAGAGAAGAGGAAAAGAGGAAAGCAGAAGAGGATGCACGACGACGCATAGAAGAGGAGAAAAGAGCATTTGCTGAAGCAAGGAAGAACATGGTATGGTATTTTGGTTTAGCATAGAATTTAATTTTTACCTAAATCCCAATCTGGAAAGAAATTCTGGGAAAAACTTTTAAATAAAGTTAGGAATACATGCTTCAACTCCTTCATTAATTAGTTCACCTTACTATTCATTATAAGTTAATGGGGTAAAATAGGTTCATTTCCCAAAAGCCATCAGAGAACAATTCCTCCTCACAGCCAGCCTAGAGAGGATTTCAGATAATTTAGTCCAAACCAGGTATCCTATCCAGTGGGTATTATTACACTAGATGGAACCTACTTGGGAAGCAAAATGTCTCCACAAGGAGGGTTAATTGTTTTGGCTTTTTTTTTGGGAAGAGCAATTTCTTTTACAGCTCCAGGTTTATTCCCCTACCTCTATAGGGTGTCCACTCTTACTACTGAAAGCACTACTAATTAATGACATAATAGAAAAATGCTCACTGCAAGTATGTATCTCCCAGTCATCTGTGGCTCTTCAGGGAGAAAAAATTAAAAGGTTGAGCTCTGCTACTTGATGTTTTAAATGCTTGTTCAGGGAAAAACAAAAAATAACTTGTGGTGTTTCCCATTAGAACACTTTGTAATACTATCTTCCCTTGACAAACACAGATTTCTGTTATATGCAAGGACTTCTAAAATTTGAGTTAGGATTAAACTCGAGATAAATTTTCAGGGGCTTAGGACTGACATACACTACCTGAAAGCACAGAAAGATGCCTGATTTCAGAGGTTGGCAACTACTATTTATATTAAAAAAAAAACAGCCACAGAGCTTTTAACTGTGGTCTTCATACTTAGTCCAACCGCTTCAAGATTCAGCAGGCTTTTGGGTATAAGCCACTTACTGACTGGTGGACATCAGGAAATACAGCATTCAATTACAAAAATATAAACTAGAATGAAGTAGTGTTTGTTTCACAAGGGAGGGCAGGACCTGCCAGTCTGGAACTGTGGAATAACCCAGGCATCTGGTAGCATCTTCCTACATCCTCTGTGGCTGAACTGGGAAAGGCCAAATGTGTGCCCAGTAACATTTTCTTAATCACTCAAAGCAATACTTGGGAGAGAAATGAAAACTTTGTATGAGTACTGATACTGCCAGCAGGGCTCCCTCTGCCTGGAAACTGGGCCAAAGACTTGTGCTGAAAGACTTCCTAGAGAAGCTACAATGTGAATTTATATTTGATACTGTACTGAAAAATAGTGTCTGTCTGTATCTCCAAAGACAGAAAACAAAACCTAAAGCCACTTAAAAATACCCTCAATCCAACAAAAGAATGCTACTGGAGACTTTTTATGAAAAGGCAGTAGAGAACTAAAGGAAGCACAGAGAGTATGTGCTGCTTCTGTTTTTTCCTGCTTTCTTGAGAAACTCTTTTTTTGTCCTCAGTGTAGCAAGAACCTAAACTCCAGTGTCCAGGCAAGAAAAACCTCATGGATAAACCAGGTGTGATCCATCAGCTGCAGCAGAGTGGCTGTGACTGCTCTGCTTGCAGACAGTGAAGGTGGTCTGTAACTAAAAAAAACCTGAAATAGATTTTTAGCATTTATGCACTTGAAAGCTCTCTGTTAAGTAGCATCCTGAATATGAATACTACAATTTCTACTATTAACAGAATATAATCCTCTGTTTTCCTTATTTCCCACTGCTACAAAATGTAGCAGCAGTGAAGATTGTCCTAAAATGTTTAAAAATAGAATAGTCCTCCCTTTCAAAGGCAGTAAAAATGAACATTAAATTGTTATTCCAGGAACTTTTTAATGTTCATTCATTTTAATTTTGTTTTGGAGGTGGCAGAAATGGTAGTATTGTGTCTGGAAAACACAAATGCCACCTCCTTTTGGATCCCCCTCTTTCACATTTCCTTGTGTTATTTCCATGCTCCCCAGCAGCAGTGTGATCATTTCTACACTGAAGCAGTTGTCTTTCCCCCCATCAATCTTCTTCTAGTAGAGACTGCAAAAAACCCCTGTCTTAGCACAAAAAAGCCCCCAAAACAAAACAAAAAAACTTTTCCTGTTGACTATGCTGCAAACCATGACTGTTACGGCAATGTTCATCACTACCAACCATTTCCACTTTGCAGAAAAAAAGAAGTACGGCCTAATTTCACAAAATATGGCTAAAATATTTACTGAACTAACCACAGATGTTTTGTGCATCACACAGCTCAGCTAAATCTTTGTGGTTTTTAACCAGGAATAAGGTGGTTGTCTTTTCATAACTTACTTAGAAATACAGAGACAGCTGCTAGTGCATGCACAGCTTTTGAATTCTTTAGGGCAAATTCTGAATTGCTGCTTCTTGTGGTCACTTAGGTTTGGTATCTTCTTGAAGTCATGAGCTTATGAAGTAATGCACCACCAGCAAGAGAATTTCATGGTGCTTTGCTAATTTAGTTATGGGTAGCCTCTAAAAACTGTGGGGCATCGTTTTCACTGCAGGGAGGAGTTCACAGCTTTGGTTTTTGACTTCACTTCTGTATAACACAATTTCAACAATTATGCTCATATTGCACAAAACAAATGAAGAATGGAAGGAATGGTGGTGCTGAAGTCCATTTGTAATCTTAGAGGGAAAATCTGAGTAAAAAGCAGAATTTGAGTGGGATTTGGCTAAAAACCTACTGAAAGAGCTGTGGCAAATAGAGATGATATGGGCAAAGTAGGTCAAGAGTGTGATATGAACCAAGATAACACCAACAGCAGAGAAAGGTGTGGGTTACAGTGGCAGGAAGCAGCAATAAATATAAGTAGTGCCAGAGGCTGTTACAGAAATGCCTATTCTCTGTCCCCTTATAGTCAGAGCACTTTCTCAAAAGGAAATATTGCTCCTTTAATTATTGCTATCATTTGACTGATTACTGCTGTTGGAAATGCCTACAACTTAGGGCACATTGAGCTCTCCCATGTTTGCCACAAGACTTTTCAAACCTGTGCTGATCAAACAGTGCCAAAAGCCACATCAACCCCCAGTTCAGTACCTGACCAGTGCCTGACCTCACCTCACCTTTACCTACAGGACATTGCTGTTGAGACAATCTCTGTTAGTAAGTTTATATAGTTATATACACATATATTCTTATTCATAAACTGCCATTAAAATTCCTGTATAACACACTGTCACTACTGGCTGCTTTTGTAGTGTTCAGATTCGTATTTTAGTATTTCAACAAATTCAGTCTGACAAAAATTAGTTCTTGCACTTTGGACATAATGAAAACTGCCTTTCCTAGGCCCTGCTATGTTACAGATTAGTGTAATAGACAGGCCAGCTGCTCCCAATGCCAACCAGGCCTAACCCTGCTCTGAAGCCATTCAGGGACAGGGAAAGGAGGAAACCCCTGCCAGTGGGTGTATAAATCAATAAACTAGCCACATAGCTTAACATAAACAATTTGTGCAAAAAGAAGAGTTTCTTCTGAATGTTCTGTTCCTTTATCCTTACTGGGAATACTAATACTGCTTTAGAACATAAATATAATTCAGATTGCTTAAGAGAAAGCTTACATATAAATGTACTTCAGTATTAAGAGCAATGACATTTAAATACACTTTGTCTGAAGTAAACAAGAATGAATTGCTTTAGGTCCTAAAGGTGCATTTAGAGGACATCCTCCCCTACAGAGGGAAAATACTGCATTTAAAAAAACCACCTAATCTTCATTATAAAAGTTTAGTGTTGTAACTACAGTTAAATACCAACCCCCAAAGCCCTCCCTCCCACACCATCAGAGGAATGGCCACACTGGCACAGTGCACTGCACGCTGGGGCAGATGGGACCAAGAGTCTCTTTATGTACCACAAGTGTCTGAACAATGCTGTGATTCCATCACAGATATAATTAATGCTCTGAATTTCCAGCAGGTGCTGGATGATGAATCACCAGAAATGTTTAAAACCTTTTCTCAAGAATCTCTCGTACCTGGTAAACTGGAAATTAATTTTGAGGAGTTGCTGAAACAAAAAATGGAGGAGGAAAAGAGGCGCACAGAAGAAGAGCGTAGGCAAAAGTTGGAAATGGAAAGGCAAGAATTTCAACAGCTGAGACAAGAAATGGGAGAGGTTTGTACATCAAGCAATATATTAAGTATGCTCTGAGTAAAAATAAAATTTATCACTTCGTTACTAAAAGTTTTAAGACTGGAAAGAAAAATTCATTTTAAAGAAGTTTTAAATTAATACATTCAATATTATGTGAAAGGAAAGAAAATAGAAAACCTTATTTGTAAAACATTTTATATAATGACATTTTTTGTCACTCATCTGTCAGGAAAATGTGTTTATCCACTCCCACCTTAGAAGCAAGTACAGTTATGAATTTGTAGTTTGGTTTTGCAATAATTTCTGAAAATTCTGGGGGATTACTAAAATGATTAGATAATATTTACAATCTTGGGAGAACATAAATATCCGTGTTCCCAAAAGACAATACAAAAACAGAAGTAAGAGAAAGGGCAATATTCTTGCTTTTCCTTAGAGAGATACTGTGCTACCTAATGAGAAAAATACAGTGGGCTCAATTTTTTTCTAATTGGTGTTTCAAGGGTTTGAAGACTGGCACAGTTGATTTTAAAAATCACACACAAAATCTGTTTTACATCCCAAATGTTTAAAACATCACATTGATGAACTTTACACTTCAGTGTGGCTGTGGGTGGCAATTCTTTTGTTATTCCCTTTTGAATGTTAGAGAACAACATTAATTTATTGTTTTATTATTTTTGTTGCAAAGCTCGAGCAAATAGTAAAGGCTCTAGCTTGTGATGTTCTCAACTAATCCTGGCGAAGCAGGGAGAGACAGGGACATCCAGCTAAAATGCATGTACATCTTTACAGAGGCCATAAAAGGAGGGAGAAAAGATCAGTAATTACAGCTTCCCATGTGTTTGACTAGAGGATCCACAACTGCCCTTTCTTTTCCAGCCATGACATCCTGAAATATCATTTACTTTTTCATCAAATTAGAAAAAGATAAAAAAGGCAGTATTTTAACAAAATAGCTGTATTTTATAGGATTACTTCTTGTCATATTGCAAGCAAGTCGAGGTGAATTTTGGACTCCAGGTAAGTTTTTTGTATTGGACTGTGTGGTTTTCTGAATCCAAGAAGGGCAGTTTATTGACAGCAACCCTTGAACAAATGGCATATTCAAGCAAGGTATTTTAAAATCTGTATCTAGTTGAGATAGGATACAAATGCATTCATCATGAGATAGCAAAAAAAAAAATTACAGGGGAAATTTCAAATAACCAGCAGAACTGTAATGTATTGCATTCTACCATCTGGAGGGAGAATAGGTAGTAAAAATAATGAGGGCATTTTCCATCTTACACATTCTGTCATTTCTGAACAGCTGGAAGAAGAGTCTGAAACTTTTGAGTTAAGCAAAGAATATGAAGAATTGATAAAACTAAAAAGAAGCGGTTCTATCCAGGCAAAGAACTTAAAAAGCAAGTTTGAAAAAATAGGAGAACTGTCTCAAGAAGAAATACAGAAGAAGATTGAAGAAGAGCGAGCAAAGAGAAGAGCCATGGATAAAGAAATCAGAGAAAGGGAAGCTGAAAAATTTCAAGAGGTAAGTTGCATTCTGTGTATGTTAATGATCTACTTAACCAGCACACTAATGATCCAGCAGTGGAAAATGCTGCTGCTTTGATAAAATTTTGCTGTTTCCAAAGTTGTGTTTTCCCTTCTTTCCTGTTCCCTCCTTTGGATGCTTAAGGATATCACACCTCAGCATCCCTTAAAGAGACAGCACCAGTTTATCATCAGTGATTTGGTCAAGCAGAGTTCTGCTTTTCTGCTCAAAGCCCTACAACTCAGCATTTTAACCTGAAACCTGCCAGTCTGAGGGCTTAAAACATCCATACCTGAGAATTACCTATTAATCATCACTTGAACTGCTTCTCCTTTTGAACTCTTAATTCATTCTCCACTACATGAATGGAACAAAAAACTCAATTCCCAGACAATGCAAATAATACCATTCGAAGATCAAGTCTCTGTGATGTACACTCACTCCTCAGGGTAGAGCAGAAGAGGGTTCCTATTTATCTGTATTTCAGACCAGAACCTTCAGTTTATCAGAGGGGAAACCCCAAGAAATGGAGCTATCAGTGACAAAGTGGTCTGTAATCCATACACTCAGTGTGAGCTTTTGTGATGAAATGTAAAACCTTAACAGTACTAAGCCTGGTCTGAACTTCATTCTGGGTCTTCTCCACAGGAGTCACTTCAGCATCAGCTCAAAGTCTGTCCTATTTGTGAGCTTTTAATTTAATGATTGACACTCATTGTTTTCATAAGGTCAACTGTTTCAGTGTTAAACCCAATTCAGCATCATGGCAAAATAATCCAGTCACTGAGGATTGACAGTTGCCAAGAAGTGCTCAACTTCTATATGAATAAAACTTCAGCAATATTTTTTTACATAGAACTTACTTCTGCAAAAATCTTGTCCTATCCTTAGATGAACTATTACAAAACTCACCCTACACTCAAACGAACTTCTGAAAAAAATCGGGTCTCTGTATGGCTCTGCTCAGTTAAAAAACACCTCCGGGAACACAAAACTAGTTTTCCTATCATACATATGTCTAAGGCAAGAAATAACAGTTAAGCCCTGTTTTAAATTATTATTTCCCAAGGATGACGACGTAGATGTGAGACCAGCCATGAAATCTGAGGCTCCATTTACTCACAAAGTGAATATGAAGGCTCGTTTTGAGCAAATGGCAAGAGCCAGAGAAGAAGAGGAGCAGAGGAGGATTGAGGAACAGAAATTACTACGCATGCAGTTTGAACAAAAAGAAATCGATGCAGCATTACAAAAGGTATAGATTGCAAAATAATATTTTCCAGTTGTGTCATTAAACTTAGCTTCTTATTACCACTGTAGGCAACACTACCAGATACAAAAGGAATGTTCTGCTTATTTTAGCAGGTGCTAGGAATTGCTGAAATAATATAAAATTGCTTTTGGTGTTTGCACATACTCTCCACGGAATCAAAGAATGGTTTGGGTTGAAGGGGCCTTAAAATCATCTAGTTCTGACTCCCCTGATGTAGGCAGGGACATCTCCCATGAGATCAGGCTGCTCAAAGCTCCATCCAACCTGAACACTTGCAGAAGAGCATGAGACACTGCTGACACCCTGTGTAAGAGTATGTGACACCCTGGGAATAGTCTGAAAATGGAATTGACATTCATGCCTGTATTTTACACCAGCATTCCAGCCTCATTAAAATGCATTTTACTGCCTGTGGCATACCCAGATTGGGTGCATTGTTATGTATGGAGGACAGATGTGGAATTCCTCTTCTCAGAAACACAGTAACTTGTAATCAAACATGTGTCACTATCAGTCATAGTGCTATTGCTACTTTAAATTCAACTTATTTTAAAACAGAAAAGGGAAGAGGAAGAAGAAGAAGAGGGAAGCATTATTAATGGTTCTGCTTGTGAAGATGAGGATCAAGCTCGATCTGGAGCTCCCTGGTTCAAGAAGTCACTGAAAAACACATCAGTTGTTGATGGCGAGCCAGTGAGATTTACAGTTAAAATTACTGGAGAACCAAAACCTGAAGTTACATGGTGGTTTGAAGGGGAAATGTTGCAGGACTCTGAGGACTATCAATATATTGAAAGAGGAGAAACCTACTGCCTTTACTTGCCAGAAACCTTCCCAGAAGATGAAGGGGAATACATGTGTAAAGCAGTCAATAATAGAGGCTCAGCTGCTAGCACCTGTATTCTCACCATTGAAAGTAAGAGCTAGCATTTTAATTTGCTTATATCTCAGTCTTATTATCTTTCCTGTTATGAAAATCTAACTTCCTCTCTCTCTTAACCCTCTTTCTGTTTTCTAGCTGATGACTACTAATGCTCTACTTTAGCTGGAATCTTTCTTCCCCTCAACTTTCTTACTGCATCATCTCTTTCTCTGATGGGGCCAACTAAAGAAAGCAAGGATGTGCATTTTGTCATTCCTGCATCAGATAAGAATATACCCTTCAAATTGTGATAATTCCCTACTCAATGCAAAAACTAGTATCAAAGGCTGAAACTAAAAGGAATCAATGTATGAAAGATCAAGTGAAGGAAAAAGCTGAATTATCATAGTGCTCCAGCATTTCAAGACCAACTCTTGTGTAAGAGAATAAAGCTGAATACACGATCTGGAACTTGTGTAGTAGTGTAAATCTGTTGGTATATCCTGCATGAGCACTGAATATTTAAGCTGTTTTACCTTATCCCAGAGGCACTGAACTGGCAAAGGAAATACTTACTGATGATTTTCAAAAACCCAAGTGTACTATTTTTAAAGAATAAAAGATGACATAACTGCTCACCATTGCTTGAAGCAGCATAACTTCTTTTGTTTTAAAATGGGCTTGCATTGAAAATGTTCTGCTCTGATTAACCTATGCAGCTGATAATCTCAAATAAAAACCATTTCCTTCAGGTTTGTAATAGTCTTCAAAGTACCAACTCTTGCTTGTATAACTCATGATTTTTTTCATTGATCAAATGACACCGAAACAGGTGGTGACATCTATGAGAATATTTTCACAAAGTGCCTGTTTTCTCAATCTCAATGCAGTAAGTTTATTGCCACGTCTGTGAACACTCTTTTCTGAAGGCTACTGTACTACTTTTTTCTAAGACCTTCTGACATCAACGCTGATGTCACTCTGCTAACACCCATCTGAACCACAGAGATGAAGCTTCAGGAGGAATAACTTTACAAAAAAAGGTCACATTTTAAAGTACTCGTGTATAGTACTGTGGCTGAATCTGCTTTCCTTCTACAGTCACCTGTTGCAAGTCACTCTTTGGCTTCATTAACAAAGGGTAAAGAGCTGCATGGTGTTTTAAATTAGTATTTACTCTAATAACTACATGAACATTTTACTTCCTTTTTTGTGGGTGATATTCATTCACAGAAGTACAGGTTGATACAGTAATTTTGCTCTGAAGCTGTTATTTCAAAATAACAAAGGCAGGGATAGAAGCATAAAAAAGACAAAACCATTGCTATTAATATTCATCAGTTTACATTTATTGAGAAAAACCATACAAAAACCATTATACAGTTAATGTGTACCCATATTACATACAATGTCAATGCAAGCTCAAAACCACATTTTTGTAAAGCATTCAATTTACCTCAAGTCCAAGCTGCATCTCCCTAAGACACTGTTCCCATCACAGTTGCCTTTTAAAGCCAATCTTCTGTTTACACACGGGTAGTTTCTGCAGAGAACACTTTTCTCAGGACGAAAAGGCATTTCACATGCACGCAAGAGAAATATTTGTGCATACACAAGAGTTTCATAAGCTATTACTAGGGAAGAGGGAATCCTGTCAACTGTTTGCTTTCTGAAAAGCCCAGTCCTCCCTTCCTCCCCCCACTTCTGGAGAAAAAGCAAAATGGAAAAGCTTTTAGCATGCAATGGAAAACTTAAGAATTACTCTGAAAAGAAATGGGGAGAAACAGTTTCTACCATCCAGTAAAATATCACTAGTATAAAGATGAAATACTTCAGGATAGGCTGTGCAAGTGAATCGTGATCCTATCTGCCTGACAAGTGAAATAGATGACTTACAATTAAGCCACACTAAAGAGAATCCACCTGGTATTTTATTCAATGTCCTAATTAAGTATAGGCTGCAGAAAGTGATAGGAAAGTTCTTTTCCTACTTGGAACATAATGCTTGCTTTTAAAACTTTTCTTACTCTTCACATTTACTGTGGGACACTAAGAGGTGATGGGTGGGGTAAGCAGGAAACATTTCAAGACACCTTTTGGACAAATTCAGTTATCTTTCTGGCTACTGGGGTAACTCCAATAATCGACTGCCATCCCAGGAACCCTGAGTTTGGAGACAAGAGTTGAAACAGGAAAGGAACACTATGCTCTGCACAAACCAGCATGCCTGTGAGCCCTGCAGTGAGAAAGCTGGAAGCCAATACACCTCAAATGCTATGCAGAAGAACATCTCACCTTCCACACTAGCAACATCCCAATACACTGGCTTTTTCTTCTCTATCTCCTCCCACAGGCTAAATTAGCAACTGAAAGACTGTTCAAGATATTTCAGGAGTAACAGTTGAAGGAAAAAGTACCATGTAAAAAGGAAGTGAACAAATGACTCACGCCCACACTAAATCCACAGTATCAAAATCCCAATGGTACACACCTACCCTCTTCTCACGTCAAAAATGAAGTTACATGTTAAGCTACAGATGAAATACTACGTGGCTTGAGAAACTGAAGCACAACTATTAATTCAGTTCAAAAATTAGCTTAACTGTTTAGAAGAATATAAAGCAAAATAGATGGTTTATATTATTAAATCACAGTTTAAAAAACTTTAACAGATTATGGAACATTAATGGTCAAACAAAGAATACTTTAAAGAATGAAAAGTGATCAAAACAAAAATTATACCCTATATCATTATGTATGGGATACATTTCAAATCTGTTATGCTTTTGCCAATTTTACCTTCTACATGGAGCCCTTCTATGGTCCATGCTCATCGGCTCACCAATGGCATACACTCAAAGGATTCCTCTTTACTGGTAGTAACTATCTCAGGACCTGATTCTATGAGCTATGATTTGGTGCTTGCAGCATCTTCAGCACTGTGTGTGAAAATGAAGGCAGTATTTTTGAATATTTTTCTTTCATGTACAGATAAGCAGGACTTTTGAAAGAGGAGCAGCACATTTTAGAAGCAGAATAATGAACAAAACCCAAACAGATGCTGCTTATGTTAAGCTAAAAAAACCAACAACAAAAGCTCAGAATAAAAACCTGTACCAGACCATCTGTAAGACATTTAACATTTTATACTATCAAAATATTCAGTAATTCAGTTAAAAAGATCAAGAAACAGCATACACTGACTGCTATAGTGATAAAATATTATTTGCTGTACTGTTAACTGGTGCTCATGCTTTTTTAGTTAAAACATACTCATCTCAAACTCCAAAATCTCTTTTCCTACCATGTCAAGTATTAATAAGCAAACTCCACTAACACACTGTAACTGTAAGACAAGTTATCAAGTTCAGTGATAACAACAAGAAGTCATTCTTTACATTTATGTCTTATGGATTAAGTGGGAATAGTGCCCTATCATAAAAAAAAACATTTGTGAAGGCTGTTGACATTTCTAACCAAAGCAATTCCTGCACATTTTAAAGGTTTTGATTCTTTAATTGCAACAATTATCTATTTGGGTAAAATAACAAAAATTACTTTTTCTGATCAAGTTCAATTACTGCAATCTAACAATCTTTTCTAAAAAAAAAAAGAAAAAAAGAAAAAAATACATATTGACCTAGAAATATAAACAGTTGTTTAAAAACTTAAGATTTTCCACTCAGATGGAACCGTGAGTAACAATGCATTTGGGGAAGCAGCAGATTGCTTTTCAATACACAACCACAAAGATCTCACAGGGACAACATTAATGTACTGAAATATATTAATTTATATACTTCCTTAGGTTGTGCTTACCTGTTGCTTTTTTGCAGCAGAACCTAAGGTGGAAGGTCTGGGAAGGCACTGTGAAGTATAAATAATTGCACTGTTTGCAATTAATAAAGATTTTATACCTTAAATGAATCAAAATCAACAGCCTCCATTTTGCGAATGACAAAGAATCCAGTGAATTTAATTTTGCTCACTTTAGTACATAATAAATGCACCATTCTGTAAGGTTATCTACAAAACACCATGCAAAATACCTGAACTATTAAACTTAATACCCTACACTAAAGATAGCAAATACTGTCCTAGCCTTCTTCAAGCTACCAGCAAATTCCTAGCTTTAAAAGGATAAAAATAATTCCTGCTATTTCTACAGCACAATGCATACATTGCTGATTACCTGAAAAAACTACTTCAGTTTTCAAGCCTTAACTTTGACTTCTCTGTGCAGCCACCCTAAAAAAATTTATTCTCAAAGCAACAACATGATGTTCCAAAAATTAAAGCAATTAACAGTTACAGAATTATTAAAACATGGCTACATCACTACATATCCACAAACTATCTGGAGACAAAGACAGCTCTGTCTAACAAGTGGTTCCAAAGACTTCAATGTTACGATATGCAAACTTTAAAACACTGAATGACAGCTGTCTCATGAGTACTAATGAAACGACTCTTAGATAAACAGAAACATGATTTTCTTTAGCTATTGCTAGAAGTTTCAGAAATACTTACCCACAAAACTCAGATTATGTGTATGTATATATATAAGCAAACCTATGTTTCTGAATTAAGAAGCAATTATGATTTCCTAAGATACCAGCACTGTATTCCAACATAATATCACACAAGCACAGCATTTGCATTATGTGGAACATTGACAAAAAGATACTGTTGCAGTTCATCAATTTGTCATTCTGATGTACTTACAGTGCAATGCTCCTTGAAGGAACAATCAAGGATGATACACAGCACAGTCCTCCTCACCCCTATAGAGCTAGTTCTATACTGGCTGGATCAAACCTGCACTTCAACAGACAATGGCAAGACAGACTGTAGTGCATGTAGTCTAATATATGCAAAGAGCCAATAAATATGCAAAGAGCAAACACAGGATTTCAAGAGAATCAGCTTTTTAGTATGAGCATTAGAGCAATAAGAAGCTTCAGTATATATAAAAAAATAATCAGTTGATTCAAATACTTGAATATTTACAAAAAGAGAAGTTATCTGCTCTGCAGGAAGTTCTCAACCACTCCCATCACTCAAACAAAACAGCGTTTTAAGGACAGATGCAATTTTTGTAACTGCTATGCATTACCACATTGACTTTTCTACACTGAATTTTGAAGTGGACTACTTTAAACTGAAGGCTTAAGCAAATGACACTTAAAGTAAATTTTATAACTAGTCTGAAAAAATCCGCAGAATAGTTATGCAGGAACAGTTTTGAAGTATTCAATTAAAAACAAAAGTTATCTGTTACAGCAGCTGCACAGGTCTGAAACAGTGGTCATGTATAAAAGGAAATTTCACTGTTAATGCAATGGAAGTATGCCAAAAGATCATCTTCTTAAACACATGCAGTTTTAATCAAGTAGAAAAAAAATTAAGGTATCGAGATTACTGGTGCTAGGCAGCAAAATACAATGAATGAAAGAGATCCTCCATCTACAGCTATTCTGCAAGAGGGGAAAAACATGCTAATGACAAGTTTTTAAACTCAACAAGGTTTATGGGGGGAAAAAAAACCCAACTCATTTGTGTAGCGGTACCTTGATTCAGCGTTGCAAATCAATCCTATAATCAATACTGCATATACCCACATATCCAACTTACCGACACAGGAGGTTTCATATTATTTATTGTAAAGCACAAAACAGGCATTTTAAAAGTGATAAAGTATACATTGAAAAAGTACATTTATATCACAAAGCATTGACCACATAATTGCAAATACATTTGCTGGAATGTGTACATCTACACTAATACTAAAAACAAACCATTTCTTCATTTCTACACAGAAATATTACCTCCTATCAGTAGTGATAGATATTTTTTACATTTTCAAAACCACTATTTTTTTAACCAAATTTAAGATCTTCATCAAGGCGTCTGCATCCATACATTTAACAAAGGTTTTTTCCCCCACACAATGAAGCAAATACTGTATTGTCCACTTCTTATTATTGGCCCTGTGCAGAAGAGATACATAAGAGATACACAAAAAGTTAAAGAAAATCCTTTAAATCGAGCTAACTCAGGAGTGAAGCCTTTAAGAAAGAAAAATTGGTTAATGTAAATGGTGGTGGCTTCTTGCATGGTTTTCAAAACCCTGGGAGGAGAAAGTTTTTCTTCTTTTTTTAAATTAAAAAACAATCACCAAACATATGGATTGATACAGAATTCAAGTTATCAGGTAAACAAAGTCATCTACTCATTATTCTGATAGCTATTTTGCTAGAAAAAAAGATGCATACCCCAAAGGAACAAAGCAGGAGACATGCAAAAAAATATCTACAACCACTGAGACAGAAGCCAGCCAAAAACCACTTCAGGACTGTACCTGTGGTGCTGGAGGATGCTGTGGCATTCCCTGGGGACTGGTCTGAGCGTAGTACGCTGCCTGCTGCCGGTAGTACTCCGCCCACGCCGCGCTGTAATCTGGCTGCCCGCCCGGAGGAGCCCCAGCAGGGGCAGGAACAGCTTGACCTGCAAGTAATGGGAATTACACAGCTTGGTTGTTGCAACAGAAATGAGAAAATCTCAACACCTAACAAACGTCACTTAGCAATTTTCCTCCAAGACTTGGAATAAATTTGTGGCTGCTTTTTCAGCCTAAACACAAATTCTATTACTTTAACGTAATGACTCCCATGTAAATCAAAATTAAGGAACCGCAAGGACAGTTTTTTCAGCTTCTTGATTCACAGTCATGAATCATGTTTAAAGCCTGCTGACCTAAACAACATTAGTCTTTAAATACACACCAAGAGGCAAAACTTTCTGTAATCCACCTGGACTGATTTTACCTTATTTTACAGACTGCATTCATTAGCTCAGCAGATGCCAGTTCATTTACTTCCTCAGTACTGACATACTTCATTCAATTTCAAAGTTATTGCAGGTTACATTTTTCAAAAAGTGCAATAATTTTGGTAAACATTTACTCCAGTACAGAATACAGTCCTGAAATGTGCTTCCACACTTTGTGGAAGTTCTAATCTCTAGAAACAAGAGCATGTACAGATACACTCTCAAAGAGAGCCCAGAATTACTTCTCCTTTCAATATAATCGACTGATAGACTAAAATCCCAGTGCCAGACCTATACACAGGGACTCTTCAGCACACAAAAAACCAAGCAAAACAATCGAAGAAAATCACAGCCAACCTTTTAGTTGTGCTGTTCTTCCACAGGAGATCTGTCACAGACATCTTTACTTCCTTTTTCCTCCAACTTCAGAAACATCAAACACACCCCTCTTAAGTACCACTAATCTTTACAATTTCTGAGAGGTGTTTTTGCACTTACCACTACAAAACGTGCAAGACTCCAAGCAAAGCAACTCTCTATACTCTAAATATCTGTCCACACACACTTGCAGGCACCCAGACAGAATGGTTTTATATGTAGGGCTTTATTTCAAGTTTCCTGAACTTCCAAATCAGAACTTTTATTACTGTCCTATGAAACTTATTGATTTATATTCTTAACAGATTATTTTTCAAATCAAAAGTTCTAGTCAGAATTAGGATACTACCAAAAAACCACTACCTCTACAAGTTTTTTCTAAGACACTACAAAAAAAATCCCCCAAACGCAACAAAAACAAATAACCACATCACCCCACAGGAAATAAATAAACCCAAGCAAAATGCAAACCTGCACCCTGTACAATTCCATGTGCACCCCAACTGTCTGTTCTGTTATGAACAGAAAGGGGCAGCTTCCACATGATGAGGGCTTAAGGTTTTCTGTTCTACCTGAAACCACCTCACTTTTTATTTGAATCCAAGACCACTGAGCAACTTTCTGAGGAACGTGAGTATCAGAAATGCTAATGAAGTGTTTTCTAGAGTATTTTTTTTCCAGAAGGTTGGCTTTGTTTGTTTTTTTTTCTTTAAATACTTAAACAAAGAAACTTCACATGAAGAATCCTAGCTATTCACACTACTCCTACACATGTGTAATCTCAATCCTCTCAAAAATATCAAGTGTGAGTAGAGAATATGAGTATTTGGCAAAGCATGATCCTGAAAACCATCAAAATACAACCTTCTATTTTCCAACTTCCTTATAACCTAGTTTCTTCCATTTACACTGTAGGTAAGCTCTGAAAGTCTATCCATCTTTTATTTTGGTTTATACAGTAATGGAATTTCTAAATAAACTTACATTTCTTAAAATCTTTAGAGCTGTTTTCACATTTTACAACTTTTAATGTACTACAGCTTACAATTTACACTTCTGATCAATTATTTTAACAAAAACTACCTTTAACAGGGTTACAAATTATCCTAGGGTACACTCTTTCCAATTTCACCATTACTGTCACCACAAGAGAAAACAGGAGAAACACAGAACACATCCCCCCTTTAAGGAGGGCTGAGAAAGGAAACACCAGTAGATTTTATACTTCAACATTATCAAGGGTGATTCTAGTAAAAGTAAATGGTTTTGTTTCTTCTTTCCACTACAACGCTAAGGAATCTTTTAAAAACACTCCTCTATTATTATTGAATCCTTTAACTGTATGTCAAGCCCACAATATATGGGAATGACTTGAAATAATAAAGTTAAAAATTCTGATAGTGACATATGGATGATTTCCTAATGATCATAACTTCATGTTTAAAGGCAACTGTTATCCATGAGAGACTTTTTGAAAACCCTATTACTGTTTGGATGGGCATATTCTGGAGTTTTTTAGCATTTCCAGATCACTCATACTTAAATAAGTACAAGAAAATTCAAAACACCAACTGCAATATCACTGGCAACTTGTTCAGCTTCCCTCAAGGATTATCAAAACAGTTGTTTTCAGCAGCAAAACCAGAACTGACTGGGCTCAGCAAGTCTGAATTTCAGTTTAGCTCTCTCTAACCGTGTTTGCTGAAATCATACGTGTTATGAAAAACCTGAGTTGTCAAAGAGCAAGTGACTTGTAATTGCCATCCTCTGGCACAGGTTCATGGCACAGAAGGTAACAGCACTACAGGAAGCACAAACAGTACTGGGAAGCCTGGAGACCACAGGAACTTGCTGGGGGACAGCATTCCTGTCCATCAGGTCTTCTACTGATGTTCTACTGTTCATGTGGGGAACACCAGCACCATTCAGCCTTATGCCAACTCCAGCTGAACTCCTCTTTTTTAAGTGGCTTTGAAGATAAATGGTATCTACCAAAACAAGACTCTGAAGCGAAAAATTCCCATGATTTACAGATAAGTTATGTAGGTCCAGCCATCAAGAGCTCTCCTTCAGGCAAAGAACTCAATCTGAACTAGAAAAAGGAATTAAGATGAGACTTGCCCTTGTGTTTTTCCTCTTATTTCACTGTCTTGGCATTTTTCACATTTTACATTTTAAGACCAACTATTTTTTATCTCCCAATGTGTTTTTTCCAACTGCTCTTTGGAACTGCTCCCATAAACTCTATCCCAACACCTTGTAACTTGCTATTATTTAATCTGTGCAAGTGCAAGACTAGTGCAACCCAGACTTTGCTTTCCAAGACAGCAAATTAGAAAGGCAGCGGAGAGCCTACCAACAAATTACATTTTTTAAAGAAAAGTGAAAGCCACCCACAAGTCTGCATTTCAGAATGTGAGCCAAACTAACAGAGACAGTAAATTGAAAATAAATAGCTGAATGAACCAGGAAAAAGAAAAATGGGAAGGCCTACTATCTTAGAAATCACGTTTGGGAGGTGTGATTTTCTTAGTCTGATACACCCGGGAATTATGCATGTTATTGATCTTAAATCTGAATGCTTTTAATATTCCATGAGAAAACAGTGCAGTAGGAAGACAGCACAACAGCCACCAAACCCTCCCCTGCAAACAAAGACACATCCCAAACCAGATGCTGCTGTGTGTGCAGTCAGACACTGGGAAAGCCCTGGCATTCCTGTGTGTCCAGCCCTCCATGTCCTGCAGTCTCCAGGGCAGGACACCACAGACAGAACACAACCATGATTTAAAAGGTAATGACACCTTCTGCCAGTGCATAAAAACCACATACTCTCTCCTCATACACAAAATAATGAAATAATCAACTTCACCAGCACATTAATTTCATTTTTATAAAGAAAGCTACCAACAACATATAATCTGCAGTTTACAGCTCTGAAGTGCTGCAAAGCAAATACTATTTTAAAAAAGGCACAGTATAAATGATAGCTAATGATGATGCTTTAGTATAGTAACTGGAAACACAGAAAACAAAGCACAAGGAAAAAAACCATATGTAATCTGAAGAGAATTGGAAAACAATTACCAAACATAAAAAAATAATAGCTTCATAAAGTAGATCCAAGTGAACTTCAAAACTTAGGAAATGTACTTTATAATATTCAGATTGAAACATTTAAAAGTTTCCCAATGATCAAAGACATCTCATTAAGTTTGAAGCAGTTTTGTAAAGCTGATTACTAGCCTGAGTTCCATGAAGTGCTAAAAACAACACAAAATTTCAAGTCTGTTTCTCAGCAGTATTTCGTTCAGAAGATATGATTCTGCATTTCATTTTTTGGGGGATAAAAGCCCTCACCTCATCCAGGAAAACAGACAAATCTCCTAAAACATTCCACTGTGAATGTGGAACAGAAAAAACAACAGAACACCCCCTGCACACTTACCCATTTTTTTGTAGTACTCCTCCCAGGCCTTGGTATAGTCAACCTGCCCTGCTGGTGCTGGATTAGGCTGATCTCCTAAATTACATTAAAAATAGTTAAACTAAAACTACTGGGGTTTGTTTCACACATAATCCAAATAATAATCCACTGAAATTTCAGTAACAGTCCCACATGACTCAAATCTGACACTACAAACCTTTGTGGTATAAGCTACAATTACAAACTACTAGTAAAAAAAGATATGTTTTCAAGATTCAGGAAGTGCATACCACTAGCAATTCAAAATACCAAAATTCAAGTGGTAAGCCTCAGCCAGGCACAAAAATTAAAATAATACAACTAAATACCACTGTAATTCTCCTAAACCCACTGGAAGTGATGCAACCATTTTGAGGAAATGACAATCAACAGCTTAGCTCATTACATTTTTATTTATGACTGCTCTATGTAGCCATTAAGTCAGCCCACATCGCAGCTAAATTCTCTTTGGAGTATATTCCAAGATAAATACATTACCCTTGTTACTGCTGAAATTATGAAAAGCAACATTGAAGGCTACAAGCAATAGTTTTCCAAGAAAACCATCTGCTTAAAATAAATTTACCTGACACAGGAGGACAACAATAACAAATAATGGGGTATTTACACCTCCAGCAATGAGAAATGTGTCCATTTCACTCAGTATCTACCTTGTCCATTGGTTTGGGTTGTAGCTGGTCCACCAGGAGGGGCTGCAGGTGGTGGCTGTGCTTGCTGCTGATAATAGTGAGCATAATAAGCTGCCCATGCTGCTGAATTGGGATCTGTTCCTGGTTTACCTATGAAAACAGAACATAAGTATTTATAATAGCACTACTATGAACAGAATGCTGTCCTCAATTAATCCTGTCCTAGGCATTCTTATTATTCTCCAAGGAAAAATCCATCTAAACAAAATATCCATGTAAATCCTTAAAGTATTTTTTCTTTCTAGCATAAACTTTTGATCAGGTTTCAGATCAATGTACTATACCAACTGTACTTTCATAGAGCTGGTGAGATAAAATAACTTTAGAACCTTTACTACTACAATGCCACTTATTAATCTTACATGTGGTAAATAGAAACAGATTTTTAAAGTTTAAATAAACAGTCATGTCAATAAATGGCAGCAGCAATGAATTATTCTAGCACCAAAGGATTTCAGTGGTTTTACTCTTGTTAGAACCTCACGCTAATGACACTGGCACCGGTGCAGGAGGCATGCCAAATACATATTTCTGAAACAGAAGAATACAAGACTTACTAGGTGTTTGCAATGCTTGGCAGTTAAACTTTAAGGTAACAATAAAATAGAGAAACACACAGCATTTTAAGAACCTGAATCCACATACATGGCTATTAAGCATCACTGTTTACTTACAACTTTTTAGTATAAAATAATAATAGAAACAGTTGCATCTTCTGCATCTATCTCCATGATTCATTATTTGTATCTACATCTAGGTAGGCCAATGATGCTGCTTCCTAGGTTTTATTGGGGTCTGTTTCTCACACTTAGCCTTTAGGAATGGCTTATTCTTGCTGAATCACAGATTAATTACATTACAAGATTGGCAATTGACAATACCTGAAAATCCACTATTAGAGAACATAATATGTTTGACACAACCAGCATGTATTTGCAAACAGTATTTGCAGTCTTAAAGAATAAAAGTATCTGCAAAGAAACTCAGCCAAGTGAGGAGAGAATTTCACAAAAGGACATGGACACAACTGACTTTAGAGTAACTATACATGGGAATGGAAATACAATCCTCCCTAAATGTGAAACAGGTAAGGCAGTGAGTAATGGAAGATGAAGAATTCCACTGAAAAAGGCATTCAAGAACTCAGAGCAATAAATTAATGCTAAATGCAATCCTGTGACAAAAGTCAGATGTAACCACTTCAAATGGACACAGAAAAAAATGTTAACACACTACTTTCTGTTTAAATTGCACTGCTTCCATCAACAATAGTGGATTTAAATTAACACTTCCTATATTCTAAGGTTACCTGCAAATATCAAATAAGCCATTGCTCAATTCCTCCCCCTCCTCCTTAGCTACTTCTCTAGAGTAGAAGAACACAGAGCTGGATTCAATAATTTCCAAAGAAATTTGACTGCAGTAACTAGCTCCACTTTCACATGACAAGGGCAAGCACGGTTCTGGAGAAAGCATCTCTGAAAAAAGTACTAAAATAACCCATTTGTTACACTGGAATAACTAAGTGAAAACTGTAGAAAAATCATTCAAATAAATGCTAGTCAAAAGAAACACCAACTTCAACTGCACATATGAGAACTTCATTAGATTTTTAAGAGAAGTGTTCATCAAAAAAAGTTACAGAATCATCAAGATGACATCAAGGGAACATTTGCCATTGTTTCTTACCCAGCCTTTAAGTAGAGAAGTAACTTCAGAAGAGTAAAAAAGGTCGTGTGAAACAGGTTGTAACTTTTTAGCAAGTAGTTTTGCATTAAATGCTTTGCCATGCTGAGAGAAGTCACTTTGAGCCATTCTACTTCTAAAGGAAGTCAGCAGGCACTGTGAACACTGAACTGAGTACATGCAGAGCTGCCTTGTGCAGAAGTTTGGGAACTAAAGCCAGCAAGGGCTCTTTGAAAAGTGATCAACGTGATACATACACGGAGGCCCTTTCCACTAACTGAACCTATGGCAGGAACAGTGGCTATCAGAAAATATCTATCATTGGTAACAAAAACAGAATTGAGATATTTTGGCTCAAATTGTGAGGAATTACAATTCCACCTCAAACCAATGAGGTACAACAAACTCAAGCATCTAGCCTTACCATGCCTTCTGTGGCTGACGTTCCATTTCCCCATATCCTCTAGTCCAACCAAAGGATGTAAACTTTAAGAAAAGCAGGATGCTACAACTTTGGAAGTTGTTATTAAGAACTCCCAATCTCGACAAAGATAAACAGAAATAGAAGAAACAAATTCTACAAAGATAGGTTTCAGAAGAAAATACAAAACTATGATAAGCAAAAGCTCAAAATGCACAACCCTAACTAGTTTTACTGTATTAACAGCAATTCACCAAGGTTTTAGCCCTCAAAAGGGAGTCAACAAAATACACTGGAGCATCAGACTTTTGAAAGTAATTGTAATAGAACAAAACCTAGAAATATCATAGCATTAACTGCAAAAAGACAAATCAGTAAAGACTGTTTAAAATAAAATACAAAATAATTTGCTATTAAAGACATCCTTATTACAGAACTTTATGCAAAAACATTGATTTTAAGAAAACTGAATTGCACAAAATCAGTGAACCAAGACTTGCAAAATGTATCATAAATAGTGAAGCAGTATCAGTAACATTTGTAAGAAAAACACACTCCAACTGTAACAATTAAATTTCAACATTTCACAAGGCACATATGGAAAGTGCAAAACATAAGTAAAGTGACAATTAGTGAAAAAAGCCAGAAAAACAGGAGCTTTTCAGCTTCAAGAGTGCAACACAAGTAACTGTACAATGCATATACTTGTAAGGACAGAATGATGTACCTGGAGTATTCCAACACTACAGTACAGCCGTGCATTTCTTACCTGGGTCTGGTGGGTTTGGTGGCTGCCAGTGTGGATAAGCATTTCCCCATCCCTGTGGAGCATATGGAGCTGGAGGACCACTATAAAAGATGACACACACAGCAGTGAGAGGCAGTCCCAGGGTCACCCCACGCAGAAGAAAGCCAGCTGAGGCAATACTCACTGAGGTGCAGGACCAGGAGGGCCTGGGTTGTAAGGAGCTGGGTTATATGGTCCCATGGGAGCACCAGGACCTGGTGGCCCAGGAGGTCCATGCGGGCCAGGAACAACACCATGGGGACCATGGGGAACAGGTGGACCCAATGGATTCACTGGACCCTGTAACAAGGGTGGGACACAGATGAAAATACACCTTGAGGTTCTCCAGTTTTCAGCATTTTAAAAGCATTTATCCAAACACTCAACTTCTAAAAGGTTTGACTGGTTTAAAAGACACTCCCCTGCAGAAAACAGGCTATTTAAAGTTTGATTAGGCTTAGAGGTAGTTAGAGGCAGCTGTGGCAGTAATAGCAACTAAAAACCTGCATTTATTTCAGTTCCTTCTTGAAGGAGTGAAGGATTTTACAAAAAACCCGCAGATTTTTCCACAAGTTGCACTAAACTCCCCACACTCTAACAAGATTATCTGTTCTAAAACAAATCAATACATCTAAATTTGATTAACTAAACCTGTTTGTAAGATCAGGCACAAAAAGCCTCTAGTATATTTGATTACATGCACACACATGCAAACCAAAACGCTGTGAAACTGAAAGTATAACTTGGATTAGAACTTTACCCAAACATAACTGGACTGAAAAACAAACACACAATTTAGTATCACTAACATCTTTGAACTTAAGAATTTTTTCATATACACAGAATTGGCATTTTCAAGAACACACTGCAAGATGCTGAAGAGATGAACTGTTTCTTTTCAATATTTTGTTCTTTTACTTTAAATCCAGATGACCATTATTATCAATTTATTATCTCATTAAATCAATCTGGGAAGTGAAATGAAAGAGCAATCTCCCCAAAGGGGACTTGCTTTCTGTTCTGTTTAGCTCTAACAGTAAACAAAAAAAGCAGTTCGTTATCCACTTACTCCAATCTTTTCTTCTATAAGTTGTCGTGCATAATCTATTTGCTGGGGTGTTCCACGGATAGTAAACATCTTCATGTTTGGATCTGCATTAGGTGGAGGATTTCTCTGAAGTTCTATTCTAGCACCAGATTGTTGGCTTATACTTTTAATAGTTTCACCACCTGCAATGCAATACAGTGTTTTTATGATGGGCATAAAAGCAAAAAATACTGATTCACCTCAGAGCAAGTCAACTGCACGGAAGCCAAAAAGACATGAAAAGGCACCTATTCTTATGAGCTGTTCAAGAACATTCCAACAACTCAAATAAAATCTCTGCAGTGTAGTGTAGAGCTTTAATAGCAATAAACAAGTAAAATAATTATTTTAAAGGTTATAAAAATGTTACTCAGAAACAGCAGGAAAGAATTCCTACAATCTTGTATGTATTTTTTATTTATGTAAACATCTAGTATTAGACATTAATAACAACTGACACACATGGTTATCAGTAAATATAAACTTATAACCCAACTTCCCTATAAAAAGGGCAAGGAAGCCCAAATGACAAAAAAGCCCCACAGAGGCTGACAAGGTAACTGGATCCTTCTCTTACAGGATCCAGGAAAGTTATGAGTACCATTAGCATATACAAAGTCTCCAAAACAGGGGAAATTGGACAATTAAAAATTTTTACAAAATCATAGAAACACAAAATGTTCTGAGTTGGAAGGGACCCACAAGGATCATGGAGTCCAGCTCTTAAGGGAAAGGCCCATATGGGGACTGAACATATGAACTCAGCATTATTAGCATCATACTCATCTTACATCTCTGTAGCATGGCATTTGTCCAAACAGAGAAGCTGAGGGGTTTTTAAAGTAACACACGAGGTACACATGTAAGATATATTACCTTTCCCAATGATTAATCCAGTTTTGCCAGTAGGGACAATAAAATTGAACTCCTGTAATCCACCAGGAGGCCCCATATTCCAGTTGCCTTGGCCTCTACCCCTTCCTCGACCACCAGGTCCTGGTCCACCAGGGTTGCCAGCCTAAAAAGAAGCAGCAACAAATGAGCATGTTCTATAAAATTACTGCAAACAAATGCAAACAAGTTCTTTTACATCATTGTTAAGAAAAAACTGATTCACTACTCAGACAATTTTGGTAGTTGAAGCAGTACCTTTTATGGAAGGCCTAAATTAAATTCTAAAAGATGTTCTGTACAATTCTGCATATGAAAGATGAAGGAAGAAAGGATACAGAAGCAAGCAGAAATTTCACACATACAAAGATGTAATTTTTGTCTGCCTTCTGTAAATGCAGCAGTGGGGCTCATCTAACAACAAGCTCTTAAACACTGATTGAAACCAAAAGTAAGAGCATATTAACTATTAACACAAAACAGAAGGACCAGCTCTAAAACCAGACACATCAAGAAATGCCAAGACTTTGAATCAGTATGGTCACTTGCAAAACTGTAACTGTAAACATTCATATTCCAGACCAAACTTTGAAGTAGATTCAGATGGTACAACTAAATTATTTTTTCTAGTTACACACATTTTTTGAAAACTCTGGGTCTTTCCAAAAGGTGGGCAGGAGATTTTAAACACAGAACAATGTTACCCAACCTGAACACTGCGAAGGAGATCTGTAATAATTTCTGCAGCATGCTGACATCTGTCAGGAGGCCCTGTGATCTGGGCTATTCTATCTGGAGTTGTTCCATCATCTGGAATGAAAACGGACTATTCCAGTATATGCAATTCAGTAAATTCACAATAAAGTCACAAACACTTATGAACATGTTACAAACCTGGCTTGAACTGGATCCTAACACCAGCATCATTTTGGATCTTCTTAATCATCTCTCCGTTTCTTCCAATTACAATACCTACAGCAAATCGTGGTATTGGAACCTAAAAAAAAACCCAGACAAGATGTCGATGACACAGATATTACTAAATAATCCACATAATGAAAGGGTTAAGAGTTGTTAACTAGGGCAAGACCAACGCCACTTCAGGCTTTTCCAAGGATGGATTTTTTATTATCAAGTCACAAGCCTAGCACATACTGGACCAGACCATTAAAAAGAAAGTTATCCTATGCTTTAGAAATTCTCATAGTAGTGGCAATTCCAGAGGATTTTATGCTTCTCAGAATAAAAAAAAAGAAAGAATTTATAGAGCATCTAAAAGGCAGATGCTAGCAGATGAAGCTTTAAGCCTCTCCCTGATGAAGTTAGTGGCTTGTGACTTGCTTTAACAGCTGGTCTTAAATAAGATCTGTAAAGGCCAAAGTCCATTTTCAATAATGTTGTAACATTATATACTTGACCATAAAATTTACTTGCTTATTTGATAAAAAATTCCAGCTACTTGAAATTATTCATAGCTGCTGGCAATGTAAAGTGAATGCTTTACATTTAGTGTCATAAATTTAGTGTCACAAATTCAGCAATGATCAAGTAATACTTACATGCCACCATCAACTTTTGCAATCTGGCTAAAAGCTTTCAGTGGTATTACCCAATTTAACATTTCAAAGTGAACATCTCAAAATACAGTGAACAAGTTTTTCAACCATGCTTACGTCTATCCCTTCATTTCCTCCTATTCTTGACCCATATTCGTTGCGCACCTCTCTAAAGCCACCTTGATCACGAATTAACTCCAGCACCATTTCCTTGGCTTGCTAAAAGAACAACAAAAGTTTGTTCAGGTACTGCAACATCCAGACAGATTTTAAAATGCATTTAATTGTGAAGCACTTCTTACCTGAACTTTATAAGGGTCTCCAGTTATCCTAAGGGGCTTGTCTGCACCAGTGTTCTGTGGACCATCTTGAATCATGACCATTTTGACACCTGCCCGCTCCTATTTGACAAGAAGGACGTCAATACTCACTCAAATCCACACTCAGTACCATCATATTTAAAAGATGATACATATCTACCTGTAATTGTTTAATTGTCTCTCCACCTTTTCCAATAACTAATCCTGCTTTACTTGCTGGAATCATAATTTCTTGGACTGCATTTCCAGGTCCATCACCATGATGAAATCCAGGTGCAGGTCTTCCCTTTTCAACTATCTGATCAAGCAATCTTTTTGCTGACCTGTGAAAGAAAAAACACATTCATAAATATGTATCCCTGCAAGTATCTCTTGCCCACACTTATTCTGCTTGGCAAGAATATTTATATTTTTAAAATTTAAAATTTCTGCAAAAGAATTATGGTTATTACCACTAAGAAATATGAAGAAATCTCAATCAATCTGCAAAAGTAATTTAAACTAACTGCAGAATAATAAAACCACTCCAATATTGGAATTTGAAAGATGGTCCTTTACCAATCTGATTTAATGAAGTTACCTCCTCAAGGTCCCTGAATATAGTTACACTCATCAAAGGTTAACTCAGAACAAAAGCTGCTGCTTGATTCAGCATGTAAAGTAAGGACATTTGTACTTGTAACCACTACCACAACAGTGGACAAAAGCAAGTATATATTCACCACATGTGTCAGGTCAGCTACCATGAGAGTAAAATCATGATTACAGTCCTGATATCAGTTAAAAATACTTACTGAACAGACTC
Source organism: Setophaga petechia (assembly GCA_024362935.1). Lineage (NCBI taxonomy): Eukaryota > Metazoa > Chordata > Aves > Passeriformes > Parulidae > Setophaga > Setophaga petechia. The sequence continues at coordinate 12,482,647 of JANCRA010000006.1, forward strand.
TGGTGTCCCAGTTAGCATACATGATCTTTCAGGCAGGCCTCCACTATCTGCAATCATAAAATAAAACCAACTTAGTAGTGTTAAGTCAGAAAGAGACTATGAAATTAACCATAATACACAAACTACTGGATTTTCATATTTAATGAAGCAGAATAATCATTGTAGCCCATTTTGCATTTCTTTAGCCCATCATAGCTGTGATTAGCACAAAAAAATTCACTTGTATCTTAAATCCAGGTTCAGGCAATGAGAAGCAATGAGCAATCTTCTGGACTTCCTACCAACCACCTCCCCATTCCCCCAGACAGACAAGTTAAACCCCCCCACAAATAGTTACCAGGTGCAATCTGTATTTTACAGCCAGACTCTTGCTGTATGCGTGAGATCTGCTCTCCACCTCTGCCAATTACTTGGGGAAAGAAAACACAGAGAGGTTATTTGTACTAACAGCACCTGCTAACATCCCCCACTGTGCCACAAGAGCACACCCGTGCTACTTACTGAATCCAACCATCCCATCTGGAACTTTGTACTCCTCTGTCATCACAGACCTACAGCCAATGTAAACAAAGACGTGACCATGCAGAGAACAAACCAGCACTACATTTACATTTATCCTTTATCCTCCCAATAAACTAAAGCAAGCTACTGCCCCACCATCAGCCTGGCTTACTTGCCTCTCAGTAACTTTAAAAGTTGGTATGCAAGCACAGTTCTACATAAGCTGACAACACACAGAAACAACAAAACAGGTTCAGGTGTTGTAGAAATCAGTCAGAAGTTTCCTTCATTCTCCTCATTAACAGACATGCAGTACAGAAAAGGTTACTTTTCTGTAGCATTTTAAGTTTCATGTGTATACCATCAAAAGATGCTGCAAATTCTAGTATCTCAGAAGTGTCCAATCCACAAGAATAATAGCTGGATCTAGTTGTTTAGGTAAGAAATGAGTGGAGAAAACAATGAAGTTGTAGTCTGAATTATTTTATTTGGTTTTAGGTCGTTCAGTTTTGCTTTTTGTTTACAAGATGGCATCACCTTTCTCTTCAGATCTGCTTCCAACTTCTAGCTATGCTACCTATGCTGAAGTAGAAAAACCAGCCAATACATTTTTCTTTTATTAAGCTCAATCCACAGCCTAGGCCGTGGAGAAAGAAAGAGACAGCAGTGTAGGTACATTTTAACTGTCTGCCTTGGGACTTCCTAAAGCTAAACTTAACAGATCACAGAAAGACAGAATAAATGCTTCATGTGTTGATATCATTTTTTCAAAAAAATTGCTTGAAACTGCTTTGTTTTAATAAAAATCCTATGTAAGATGTAGTGTAAAACCCTTACCTTTGCTGCTGATGCATCGGTGGTAGCTGATTTCCAAAAGCTATAAACAAATATTGTTAAAATTAAATTCAAACAAGTGGTACAGTTTACAACTAAGCTTCTCCTTTGATAACAAAACTCAACTGTATCAAACTTTTGTCCAAGTTTACTTTTAAGAAGTGCTATCAAGGTTTAAAAACTATAAAGACTCCCCACTATTTCTACCACCACTGTCAGTTTTACCAAGCAGACTCCTGCTGCTTCAACAATGCAAGACAAACCCCCAGCCACATTTTGGATCTCACTTATTCAAGTGTCACCTACCAGCACACTTTCAAACTGTTGTTCTGACAATGTTACACTTGGTTAGGGTTTTTTTGGCAACAAAATAAAAATTACTTACAGTCATTCTGGGGAGCAACTTTCTTAGCATCAGGTTGATCTGCAAAATTAAGATTTTTTAAATTTTTTTGGCCAAGAAATTCAGGAAGTCTTTAAGCCTTTTAGTGTGAATTGTAAATTTCCAGTGCATTTTAGCCCCCTTTTTTTTTTTCCTTTCTTTTTCCTCCTCCAATTTCAGGGAGTTGATCATCTGAATAAAAGAAAGAATCTCACAAACACTCAGCACTTGGTTAGTAAAGCTGAAAGGATGTTAGGGTTTTCCATGTATCTATTAGTTTAACAAAAGGCAGCTTTCAGAACGCACTGTGTGTAGATAGCTCACAGATACCCAGTCACTGTAACTCAACTAAGACAAGGAACAAAGTCCAGCTTTGTTGGCTGCTCAAGCTAATGATGCTTCTATAGTAAAAAAAAGAAAAAAAAATCAAATCCATACAAAAATCAACAATAACTTAAAAAATAATTCTGACAATGGCCACAAATCTAGACCAAACATCTGAAAATACAACAGTATCACATGGCAATGCAATCTCAATCTGAACGCTGATATGAAATCCCTATCCAGATATCAAGCATTCATAGCATAAAACTTCAAAAAAAAAAAGAGCAGATTCACAGTAACTACACCACTACTGTCAAAATCCTTTCTGCACAGTAGAGAAATAAAAGGCATCATGAACCTGTATCTGAAAAGATAACACTTCAGATGCTTCCTTCCCACCCCAAAATAAAGGCTACACGAACCACCACAATTAATGTGCAGCAAAAACTCAGCCACATATTCCAAGAAATATTTGTGTAAATCCAGAAAGATCCACTAGTTTATGTCATGTTTACATACTAAACACAGGTAATAAATAAAAATTCCTGCCTTTAAAAGGAGAGGGCATTCCCTCCCAGTGTGTTGTACTGCTCGGACTTGTCCAAGAGCCATCTACACATAAAATAAAAAGAATACATTACATATATCATCTGAAGCATCATTAGCTCATTTTTTGTATATTAAAAACCTCACCTTTAATAGAAAAAAAAACTTTACTGTAGGACACAAGAAATCCTGATATAAAGCCTTAGTTACATTCTGTAGACTGAGTTTCAATCCTCTTAAAAGAAAAAAAAAAAGGCATTTCTCTTTTGTGAGACCTATGAGAACATTTCAGTAAGTTCAAAGATTTCTTCCTGTAATTTAGATAGGATTTGGTGTGTATATTAACCATATCAAACCCTGTTAAGTTCAAAGTGGATTCTCTGTAAGAGACAGAAGACGACACAGACACATTTCAGGAGAAAACTTTACTGCAGTGCAAGGCAAATCGAAAAAGCTGCAACAAGTCAGAGGATTTAAGTATGATCTTATCAGGGTTCACACGTGCTGTAGGCTGAACTATTACACTATAGGAAAGAGTCTTCAAGGTAGAAAATTTACTTTCCTGTGTTTTTTTTAAAGTCCTATGCTTTTACAATGAAATGCATTAACACTTTTATTTGAAACAGTGCAGTAATAAAGTTAATGAAACAATCCAGCACTTTCAGCCCTAACTACAATTTATGAATTGTAACCCATCCCACACAAACCACAAAAGACTTCAATGACACCTGCATAGGAATTTTGCAACCTGAATATTTCCGTCCCTTTCTCCAGCATGCATTTTTTTATTTGCAGCACTTAAATCACATTTAAAATACTGTGAAATAGGCTTACATTCATATCAGGTCAGAGCACAACGATTTAAAACTTCCTCACTAAACTGAAAATGAAAAAATATGTCACGATGTATGAGGGGAATGTTTTAATGCTCTGCTATGGAAAAAAAACCCGAATCCACAAACAAAACCACCACCTTCAATCTTTCTACCACAGTGGCCATGCTCCACAAATATAAATGCAGCAGGAATGAGTGCGTACCTCCATCCTCAAGAGGTCTTTTCTGCCCTCCATAACCGTAATCGTTTGAATTCATTGCTGTGCCAGCATCTCCTCCAATTTTCGCCGCAATCTAAACAAAAGGCAGATGTGAGCCAAGAAAAAAAAAAAATCGGCCCATGTTCATTCCACATCTTCTAAAAGATTTCAGGGATTTAAACAATGTGCAATAAAAAGACACCAAATCATTAAACAAAAGGCCAAAACCAGTTTTGTTCATAGAGGTTTTCTTTAGTGTTTTAAAAGACTTGTGCTCATACTCCGCCAGCCAAGTCTCCTCAATTTTCCTCACCTACAAAAAAAAAAAACAGCAAGAACTTGGCCTTTGAACACCAAAACCTTCTTCCTAAACGGGATTTTTCTTTCTCTACGGCTTCTTCGCCAAACACCGCGGTATCTCACGGCAGGGCCTTACCGGCCAAACAATTTCAAAATCCGACCACACCATATCCTCTAATACTGCCAAAACCGCGACCGCTTATTAACAGGCAAAGGGAACATTTCGCCCGAGAAGCGACGAAAATATCGCCCGTGGTGCAGAAGCTGCAAATAAAGCTGCGGGATAAAGAGCTTCCGCAAGGGCCGCCCTGGCCCCGCAGGCCGCCGCGCTGCCCAACCGGTCCGAGCAGGCTGCGGGCGCCGCAGGCGCCACAACCCGGCCCGCGCCGCGGAGCCGCCGCCCTCCGTCCGTCCCTCGGCCGCGCCGGGCCCGGCCCGATAACGCGCCGCTACTCGCCCGCCGAGATTTCGCCTCCTCGCCGCCGGGGAGGGAGCCCGCGCGGCCGCTCCTCTCACCGCCGAATGCCCTCGGGCCGCTCCCGGTACTGTTCGCGGGCAATGGCGGAGCGGGGCCACAAATACCTCGCGGCCCAGGACGGGCGGGTGGCGCAAAGGGGGCGTGGGGACGGGACAAAGCTCCCCCCAATTCACACACACACACTCACACTCGCAGAGGGGCCCCCGCTCCCCAGTGCGCAGCGCCCTCGCTGTTCCCGCGGCTCCGAGACCGCGGCCTCCAGGCCTCGAGACCCCATTGATTCGATGGAGCCACACACACCTGCCTAGCCCTCTGCAGCGCGTCTTTAAAGGCATCGTTCACTCCTCCAGCCCCGCCGCCACCTCCCCCGGGCGCGCCCGCGGCAGGAGGGGGCACCGTGGAATAGTCCGCCATGGCCTCCCCGGCGCCGCTCCGGCCGCTGCCGCTGTCTGCCAAGAAAGAGAGAAAATGGCGGCGGGCGCGCGCCTTTCACATTCCTGCGCGGCATCGTGCTCGGGGGGAGCGCGCTGAAACCTCGCGAGATCTCAGGCGGGATTTCATTGTGGGTGCCGGAGAACGGCGGAGAAGCCTCGCGGCGTTTCTCCCGGCCCCGCCCAGCTGGCCCCGCGGGGCCTCCGGGGCCGCCCTGCAGGGGGTGGGGTGAGATCGCGATGTTTCCAAGGGAGGCGCGAGCGCTTGGAGACGCTGCTGATAGGGCCGGAAGAGTCACGTGGGGCGAAGGGAGGGCAGCGCGCGGGGGGGGGGGTGGGGGGAGGCAGCGCGCAGTTCTCGCGTCATTTGCTGTGGAGCCGCGGGTGCGCGCGGGGGAGCGGACGCTGTGGTGCGGGGGCTGCCGGGAGCGCGGTCGGGTCCGGGACTGAGGCGGCGGCGACACTCGGTGAGTGCGGGGGGCGCGCGGGATCGGCCCGGGGCTGCGGCAGCGCCGCCTGCCCGCGCCGCACTGCGCTTCACGGGTGCTCTGCCTTCCCGGCTGCTGCCTGGGCTGCGGCGGCGGCAGCGGCGGCGCTGCCCTGGGCTGAGGCGGGGGGCCGAGGCGCCGGGCTGTCTTCCCGCCGGAGCGCGACGGTGCCCCGGGGAGAGGCTCCCGCGGTGCGCCGCCGCCGGGCGTTGTCACAGACAATAACGCGAGCGCCGTTTCCGGGGGAGCCGCCTTGGCTCCTGGCGGGGCAGCTCGGCCGGGGGGCGGCTCGCAGGCCGGTGCCGAGGCGGCGGAGCGGCCGAGCCGTTGGGCCGAGGGGCCGGGCCCGCGGCCGGCCCGTCCCGCCGCTGCTCGCGGCCCGCTGCCATCCTGCGGGCGCGGCCGCTCGTTTCGAACGGATTTTTAGGTCCTTCCACACCCCGCGAAACGGGATCAGCTCTCTCCTTTCGCGGAGCTTCGCTTGCTTCGTCCTGCGGTTGTCCATGGTCGTTTATTTCTAAGCTGAAAATGTTCGTTGTTAATGTACGAGCTTACAGCTGGGTTTTTTTTTCTTGGCTGCGTAAGCAGAAGCTTTAATGAAAAACTGGTGTCTGTAATGCTTTAATCTGGGTCCTGTTAAGGTCGTGTGACCTGGTGGGGATGAACTGTCATGCTGAATAGGGATGACGGTGTTGCAAAGGCTTCACATGAGGATAAGGTCGTAGAACATCTCCTTAGGAATCCTAGCAATAGAGATGCATAATACCGGAGCGGAACAGCTGTACGACGGCGTTCTGTGCCATTCTGAGGACATGCTTTACAATTTTTAAAGAATATTTCTATGCATTCAACTGTTCCTTTTTTATCGGCTCCTGGTTTACATAAATGCCATACCTTTTTTTAAGCATACCTGCTTTTAAACTGAAGCGTGACAGGTGTCTTCCAGCCTTAAGTGAGTGTTGGTTTTTTGTTGTCAGTGCTTTTACTTGAGAAACTGTTTTGCACTTGGGTCTGGTTTGGGGCTGTGTTTAGGGACTCGAATTCGCATAAGAAAATACCTCTCAGTGTTTTCCCTATCCTGTCGTTCAGTGCTGCCTTGTAGTTCCTTGGTGCCTTAAGGCAATTGTAATTGGGATAAATTTAATAGACTATAAGTCACAGTGTTGCTGAGCTCAGATTATCTAGTGCAGGTAACTTCACTAAAGGAAGGTAAAAAATTGCTGGATTTTTAACTCACATAACGCTATCGAGGTAGTAGAGTTAAGAAGAGTTATAAGAGTAATATATTCCACAAAGTTAAAAATTCCTCTGTGCTTCTAGGCAGATGACCGTGTATTGCTACAGCCAGGTGAAACATGCTGCTTTGATACTTTTGCTGGAAAAGCCTGTACATAAGAATTAGCTTATACTTTCCATTGATGTAGCTGTGTTAGCTGATTGGGGGAAAAAGTTAAATTACTCTTGGAGAGTGGGAATCTAATTCTTATGCTTGGCTCTTTGCTGCTGTTGCTAAACACTCTTTGTTCATTCTTTTAGCTACTAATAGTTTGACTGTGTGCAGCAAGTATTTACTTGTATAATTTGAGTTGAGCAATAGCAGTTGACTGTCACACATTGAAACCACTCCTGGCCAGTGGCTACGTGTTTTATGGCTCTCCCCTTACTGAATGAAGAGGTGCATCAGTGTGCTTTGCGTTTTACAGTTACAAAATGTGCTGGTGTTTCTTTGCTAAGTCCTGTGAGCCAAGCCAGTAGCTGTGCAATGCTGATAATTTTTATGCAGTCATAATACCTTGGGCTAATACAAACACTCTTGTCTGGTACGGTAAGTGTTCTAGTTGAATTCATAAACAACTGATGATAGGTGAATGTCAATTTTCAGGGTTTTTTAATCAGCTTTTTCCTACTCTTTGACGTGATGCTTTATTTGAAAGCTGAGAGTGATATGTCTGTTATTCCTCGATCTTCTCAGTTCTTGAAGTCACTGTAGGGTTTACAGTCACAACATGAGATTTAGCAAACTGAGAAGGAGAGCAATCTCAGTATCGTACACTATATAAATATTTTGCCTTTACTTTCACTGTTCCTAAGTTGATCTAATGATCTTTATTAACACTTGGGTCTGTCTGTATTTCCCATGACTGCACTTAAAACCTATCTGCTAGAAAACCACATCTCTTAAGCACTCTCATCTTCATTTCCCTTTATTAAATTATGTTTCTGTTAAGAAAATTATCCCTACGGGATTCATTCATTCTGTTTAATCTGTTAATGGAGTGGGGTGGGGATCTAACCCCTTAACAATGCTCACTGCAGTATTTGTTCGAGTGTGTTGCTGGCATGTCACAGCAGCATTCACCAGGATGTCCTGATTTCTTCCTTGCTGGAGTTACCTGCACTGCCTCTTTCCTTGATGCCTTCTAGGAAGTTCAGTGTGCTTGATGTAAGTAGTTGTTTGCTTGGGCTGCTGGAGCATGAGAGCATTTGTTGTGCAAAATAAGGTTCACTTCATACAGTAACTATTCTTACTAAAGAAGGATGAATAGTAGAGAAGTGAACATCTTACCTCTCAGAGTCTTAATAGATAGCTGGCAGTATAAGAAATAGAAGAATATGGATTTTTAAAAGCTCTTTTCACTGTTTCTTTTAGAGATTGGAGGAAGATGTCTCCCTTAACTGAGCTTGCTAGATTATGAAATCTCCCATGGTTTTCAGGCCATAATGGTTGTTCTTTGCAGTAATCATCAGACTAAAATATTCTACTAGATGTATTTACTGAGAAACAGCGAGTGTAAATATCTGACAAGTCAGAAAACCTTTTATTTGTGTGGGTTATCACAGATTTAGGTAATGGATGGTTCTGAGGAAAAAGTAATTGTATACTGTGTGTCTATATATCCTTTTATCAAAAGGTCCTCAGGGTATTTCTATATTAGTTTAGGCATTGCAAAAGCATCATTGTAAAAGTGTGGAACTGACACAGATTCTCTGCATAACTCAGTGCATTAAGTTCTCCTGGGTTGATTTGGGGTTTTTTTCTCTTCTACAATTCACTTCAACTTTGCTCTGTGGTGACCAAACAGAAGGTAAGGCTGCCCTGAAAGAAGTGGCTCTCTGGTACAAGTAAGGAGACCTCTCACAAGGTCAATAAGTAAAGAATTACATTTCTTATGAAGTTCCTGTGCAACCCTCTGGGTAGCATGTTTTGTTTAGCTTTGCCTCAGTACCCTGAGCACCTGTATAGAAGTGCTGATGTTCTCTGAGAGAAGGATCACCACTGTGATAGCTGTATTTGTGCCTGCCATGCTTTCTGCAAGTCATTGCTGCTGTGCTGAAATCTGCAATTGGTGTCTGATGATTTCCTCACTTTGGGAGATGTCGATCAATTGATTCAGATCCTGTCAGTTGCTACTCCTGGTCTGGCAAAGTCGTCCAGGATCTGCAATGTTATCAGTAGGGAAACTCCCTAAAGAACTGCTGAGAGAAGATTGACCTTGTGCTCTCTGTCCAAACAACTGTTGATCTGTCATGAGTTTTTATATTTAACACATGTGCACCAAAGTAGTAGTTATAGTTTTCAGATCCACAGTTTGGGTAGTATTTGGATAACTTTTACATAGCGAGTTTGGGGGGGAAAAAAGTCATAGCTGGTGGTTTTGGCTTACATTTAGTCATGCTCCCTTTCCTAGAAAAAGGAAAGTATTAAATATTTAGTGTATTAAAACTTCATAGAGAAGCTGTGTAAATGTGGAATCTTTAGAGCTCTTCCCTTGCAGGTTTTACTCTTGTGCTTCTCGTTTGATATGTATTTGATTTAATTTTGATTACCTTACAGGCACCTATCAAATGGCATTAAGCCACCGTTGCATTGGGTATGTCCGATGCAGGAGGATAAGTCAGAGAACACTCACTTCTTCCTTAGATACAGCTGCTGTGTGCAAAGAGACTGGGTCATTCTCTTGAGGGAATGTTGTGCCAAAGGCAGCTGGATAATATTAGTCAGCATGATCGTGTCATCAGTGCTCAGCACTGACTTGTTCGAGGGGATTGGGTGTTTTTGTGGCGATGTCATGGGAAAGAAAGCTTTGAGAGCACAGCGAATTTGTTGTTAGAATCTGCAAACTTCTTCCCTGATGGGGGAGAATAGTGAAAGGCCTTGCTTGAAAAGTTGGGCAGTGGAGCTGTTGTGGAAGGTTCATATGAATAGGGATTAAGAAAGGCTGAGGTGGGGACTGAGAGACTGTGAAAGGAGAACAAATGATTAATGCAGCAGTAGCTGTAGAGGATGGAAGTATATTGATATATCCCTCTGTCAGCAGTGCACTGAAGAAAGTGCATTTAAGGCCTGTTAATTAGTGAGTGAGTACTTTATTTAAGGCATAATTATTATTCAGAATTGTCTTCTTGAAGTGGGGAAAGCTTGATTGCTGCAAAGCTTGGTTGGTGTACTTTCTTATTACCCAGGCCTGATCTCTAGTAGTATTCTTTCTGATACTGTTTAATTGAGCTAACAATTGTACTTCTTAATTTGTGAGTCAGAGCATCTTATTTTAAAACAAACTGTTCGTGTATCATAGCATAAATTTAAAAAAAACCCAAACAAGGAAAGGTGAATCTTTTCTGAGTCTGAATTCTGATACTTTCTTACTAGAATAGATACTGAAATTTGGTATCAGTTCAGAACACCTAGATATTTTTCTGCTGAGTTGTACCTTCCATGTTGTACTTTCTTTACCTTTTAGCTAGCTATGCACTATTTAATCTAGAGGAATAAAGTAATTTAAGATATTAACTGCAAAGTAGATCTGTTGAACTGCTTTTTATCTTGAAACTTTTCTAGGCTGATGAAGAAGGGAGAAACCAGCTATGAAACATAAGTTAGCTATGGGATGTGGTTGAAACATTGCAAAGAGTAGTGAGCAACTATTTTGACTTTTCTTACTGCAGATTGTAGTAAATATAACTAGGGCTGCTTGTCTCCTGTAGGTGAAATGCATTCTTACTGACATCTGTTCTCCTTTCACGTTGAGTAGCATTGTGCTGACATCTCCTTTTTAAATTCCTGTCTTTGTACCACAGTTCAGTGTGTGTGTTTTCAGCCTTGCATGTAAAACTGGCTGCATGAATCAGAGCTGCTGGGTGGGATTTTGACGAGCACACTCTGGAAAAAGCATCTCGTGTGAGCACCTCCTTTTGCTTATGTAAGACCAGTGGGATCACATGTCCGCAGCAAAAATGTGGGCAGTTCCTTATTTGGTAGTGCATTAATAACCTTGATCTTGCGTGAGTGTAAGAGCAATTAAAACAATACAGTGTAGCAGAGTCGCTTTTCAGCTGGATTTATTGTGTTTGAGTTCATCTCTTCATCAAGGCTGGAAAAATAGTTCATTTTCTACTGGAAACTAATAACTTCTCACATTATAATGGGGAAAAACCTCAAGAAAACACAAGCAGAATTTGCATGGGGATTGTGCAAGCATCTTCCACCTACCTTTCACCCACCCTATCTTGTGTGTGGCCTGTATCGATCAGTTGTTTCTCATTGATAGCTTTTTAGTTATGTTAGAAAAAAATCTAATGCTTTTGCAAGAAGAAAAAATAACTTGCAGGCATGACTTCTGTCTGTTCCTTAGTTATGGAACATGACTGAAGTAGTGATAAAATTCTAGATGAGTTTGTCAGCCTTCTGTGTAAACCTGTAGAGTATATTCATCGTTAGGAAAATATTTCTATAGTGTGTTATGTTCCACTAATGAATGTTCCAAACCGGCAGTGTGTTGGGGCAGTGGGTGTCGCTTTTGTTTGTTTGAATAGAACAAAACCAAATACCTAATGATAAGCTGAGAACCATTGGAAGGACAGACTTCAGGTTCAGATCAGGTCACATCTGAGTTGTGTCTGTGCCAGAGTCACGGAGATGTTTTTGCAAGAGCTAATCAGTGAGGATTATCTTTATTCTACAGGTGCCCTGATTCATTATTTCTGTATCTTTACTAAGATGGCAGGTTATTACTTGTATTGTTTGGCTAAAACTCCATTGGGTTACTTTATTATGCATGAAGGAATTGTTACTTTGCTTAAGATAAACAGTAAATAGTTACGGGTGGTAGATACCCTCCTTTTTCTACAGATGAAATGCTAAAAAGAGATGATGTACTATAATACAGCCATCAAAGTAGATATTAAATAAAACATACTGCCCATCCTAATGTTTCCTGGGGGTCAGAATTGTAGTAACTGACCTTATGTAGGTTGTTGAAATAAATGCCTTCAAAACACTTTCTTCAACTCCAGTTTCTTCAAGGAAAGTCAGCAGGGCTTATTGTGGAAACTTGTGCTGGGTTTTCCATTGTCCTTTTGCTGTTAATCAGTACATAGCACTAGTATTAGGTCACAGAAGTTCTCCTACCCCAGGATTCATTGGTGGAAGGTCTGGTAGGGAGCCAGTCGCAGTTCTCAGGGTCTGAGCTCCCTGCCCTTGTGCCCAGCCCGGAGCAAATGGTGCTTTGCTTTGTGCCAGCTGGCCCTGGGCTGTGCCGTGGGGAATGCTGGGCTGCAGAATGAGCTGCCCATTCTGTCCTTATATTTTTAGAGATATTCCTGCCCCTTTTGTGTTGCAGGAGGGGGGCTGAATCTCTTGTCTGTGAATGTCAAATTAAACCTCAGTTTACTGAAAACATCTTCACAAGTGCAACTAAATGCCTGTTTTAAAAAGTGTATTTATTGGAAACACCACCTCTCTAGTTAGGTGGAAAACTATTAATACAGATATACTTATTATAGTATAGTATACTTACTTATTATTTTCCAGTATTTCTATAATTAACACATCTGCAGGGCAAACAAGTAGAGGAGGTCTACACATTTTTTTAGTATTTTTTAAATTGTCTGACATTCCTGTTGTGGTTTCTCTGTTAAGAAACTTGCAGTGCATCTCTTACAGAGCATTTATTCAGTGTCCCACTGACATAATTATTGAGTTTCCAGTGTCCTTTGGCAGGGAATTCTATCACTTACAGAATTTCTTCATTTTATTATTGAAACTAGCTTCTTCTGATTACACTTTGCCTCTGGCAATGGGCATAGACCATAAAGGATTCATTTCCTCCTTTCTCCATCATTTGTTGACCTTGCAGACCTTAGAGACTTCTGTGTTTTTTGGAGACTGAAGAATTCAGTCCTCCTCAGTTGTTTCTCACGTGGAAATGCTTGCATTTTTTAAGTTATCTGTTAGGGTCTCTGAACATTTTTTATTTTAAATAATACACACGGTTGTGGGGGGCTGAAGCAGGCAGAATAGCTGAGTGTTTACAGTGTAGATGGACTCTTGGTACTGTAGTGTTTACATGAGTAGAGTAATGTTTTCTGGGATTTTTGTGTCTTAGTATCTCCTAATACTTGTTGGTTTTGGTTTGTTTTTTTTTTCCTGGCTACCAAGTAATCTTGTAGTCCTTTTGTCACTGATCAGAATTAATCAGTACTTTCTAAATCTTTTATAAACAATGTATATTTTATTAAGTGGCGTAGTCTTCATGCTGAGAAAGCAGTGTGGGGCATGGAAGCCCCTGGCTAAGTATAAGGTATATGTATATCCAGTAAATCCAGTAAATCAGTGCTTTGTGATGGTATTGATAACATTGTGTGTTGGCACTTGAGAATCTGAAACACTTGGATTGCAGCAGAATGTTTGCTTACAACAGTTAACAGAAGGGCTGTAAGACTTTTCACAATCAAATTAAAAGCAGCTAGTCTTGGAGGGAAAAGCATACACAAAGCATGAAGGTGTTCATTATGTTAAATATCTTTACTTGTTATATAATCAACATGAGAAGGTTGGTGACGTGTGAGTCAGAAACCTGACTAGTACAGTGTGATAAATATGTGATTAACTCTTCGTTTGCATATGGCTGTTTCAGGACAGAATTCCTTAAGGCTTGGGCAAATTCCTGAGTGATAACCATCAGAGCAGCAGGTAGTTAGGACAAAAATCCGGGCTTTCTATATGTAAAACTAAAAGAAAGAAGTTTGGCTAGGGCATTTTTCTGTTTTATTTGCCCCAGACTTGCAGCTGAAGTAGTGAATTGTACAGAACTTGTAAAAAATCAGACATTTTCTTGGAGGAAAGAGAACTTCAGCTTTGTTGTGAAAGGGGGGGATTTTTTGCTAATAACAGGAGGTATTTCTCTGTACCAAAACACTGCACTTTTCCATACACATATTTACAGAAAAATGTGAGAACATTCTTAACTACTTGAAGTTCCCAGTAGTGTGTTAAACAGGCACAGTCAGTTACGGGAGAGAACCTGGTGAATGTTTTGCATGATTGGCATTTTTTCTGATCATCCCTCAAATTGAGCAAGAATCCCTTCACAGAAATACGTGGGTAGGGATTGAAATGGGCACAGAATCTGAGTAAGGAATTGAAAAGCACCTTTGGAATGTGTATTCTTTTAGAAGGGGGAAGTCTTAACTTGTAGATGGAAATTCTTTGTGTTGCTTTGTGTGGTCATACTTTGGATGGTTCCTTTTGAGTTTCTGAGTGCAGTCCTGTGCTTTCATCAATCTGTACATCACTGCTGAATCCCAGAGCTCTCTTGCTTTCACATAGTTGTTCATTCCCTCTTAGTAGTGAAAAGTTAAAATGTGGATGTTTATTCCAAGAGTATTTTTGTTTTCCAGCCATAGTAGAGATTGAGTTAGTAAACAGGAATAAGGTATGAGATGTAAGTTTGCTATGTTCTGATCAATGTGTAATGGAAATAATAATTTCCTGAAGAGAAGAACCCAACCTATAACTAAGGTTATTATAAACTATAGTAAGTTTTGAAGTATGAAGTACAACTGAAACTGAATGTTTTCAGTTGTACATTTTATTACTGACTTTTGGTCTATTGTTACAAAAAACAATAAGAAAGTTAAAACTATTTTTAATATCTTGTCATGTAGTCTTATCCAAATGAAATTGGAGACTATATGAATCACATGCTTAAAAATACATTTCTGGGATTTAGAAGTGGTAACAGTGTATCTCTGGTTTGAGATTTTACACTCAATAACTCATGTAATTTCTGGAATGTGTATTTTAAGTAAGCTTTTCCACAAATGACCTTGAAAATATATCCTTTGGCCCATTGGCAGAATTTAATGTATGTTCCAGCAATATTATAGACGCTGTTTTAAAAGATATATTGCCAATGAAAAATATAAAACATATTTGTTGATGCTAGGACTGGTGTAACCTAAATATAATGAATGTATTGTAAGTCATGTGGCATTTCACTTTGCTTTTATGATTATTCATTTGGATGTAAAGTCAGCCCCAGAATCCTTACATACAGTTAACTTTTTACTTCTGTCACAGTAGCAGTTTCCACAAAGAACTCAAGCAAAAATTTGATGAATTTGGTTCTTACTGAGCTATGAAGGGTATGACTAAATGAGGCATTTCTTTTAGGCCCATCAGTTAGAAAGAATTGTGGTGCTCTGCAGGTTTCACTTTGCATTTTCTGTTAGGTATATTTTTTATACAAATTGTTGCTTCTGTAGTAAACTCCAAAACTTATTTCCATGTATACCAGTTGCTGAATAGTTCTGTGGTGAAACTCGATTTAATTATAGAGTTCATGAATGGGGCTTGCATGTACCAAGTCTTATTCACAGTATAAATTGTATATAAAGTACAGACATAGCTCAGGCAGCAGCTACATCCAGTTTAAAGATGGTGGGGAGAAGAGTTGTAGGATTTTTTTTCCAGGTAAAACAATGGATGGTGTTACAGGAAATTATTTTATTGTATATGGGTGTGCTTTCTTCAGACCATTGTAGATGAGTATAAATTTATTCCATTCATTAATGTGGGTTTGCAAATATTGTGCACTTAATTGTGAAAGCTTTTCCTGAGGAGGGATTTGGCTCCTGTGCCTTGACATTTATGTGCACATGTGTATTTATAGTTGTGATCTGTCTGGAATTTGCCTTTGTGGTTTTGTTTGCTCTTTAATTTGTTCTGTGATCTAGTCCTGTCTTTCTCAGTTTTGTTTCTGTGGTTTAATAAGTGAGCAGTACAGAAGAAATGGTTTAATTTGAAGCAAATAATGAGCATTTTTATTCATCTTCAGGGAATATTGACACTGTTCTGCCAAGAAGCTTTTCCTTAACACACTGGTTAATTTATGATTAATCTATAATTTGAGTTCAGTATGTTATTGCAAATGTTTCCATAATTTCTCTCACTTGTTGTGAAGGCTTTTTTAAAGAAAGCAGCTGATTCAAAGCTGAATATGTCAGCACTACTGTTCCTATGAGCCTGCCCCCACTTTCTGCCAAACAAGATGTGTAGCTCTTGGCCATAAGTATGTGAGTTTTAAACTGTAGTTGTTCGAGAGAATGATGGAAAAGACATTTTAAAGCAACAATTCTCAAGTGGAATGCATTAGTCAATCTCTGTCTCTGAAATGCAGCTGTTGGAACAATTTTCAGTTTCATAGTATGTATTTCACACACATTTTTAGATGAAAAAAGGAAGTTTAGTATTGGAAGTGAACGTCATAGGCTTTGATCAAAGAACATAGGAAGTCTTCTAGGTAAGAGATTGCTTATATTAGGCAAGTTTTGCATATTTTCAAAATTTTGTTCAGTTTTCCTGACAATAACATTTTTAATAGTCTATTTGGCATTATAGTAATTTGTTACATTTGAAAATGTACCATTTTTTCCCCCAGTCAACATTAAAAAGCTTGAACTGAAATTCTTTCCCCCCCCCCCAAGTTTATACTGTAAGAAAAACCAGTGATATAAAATAGCACTGGACAAATGCAGGCTGTTAGCTTTCTCAGTACAGAATAGGAGTACCATGACATTATCCTGAAGTAGCTTATAAGAACAGAAAGTCACGTCTGAGACTGCCTGTTTTGGTTGAAAAATTGTTTTACAGGGTTGACTATAACCAAGAGCTTCAGAGATACCACTTGATACTGGAAGGATGATAACGTTTTTCTGTGTATGCCTGAAATGGAATGTAGCTGTTGTATTTAAAGACTGTATAAACAAATAACTGATTATGTAAAAGGTTAATTGAGTCATAATGTGATATATCATTTGGAGAATTAATGCGGTAGAGTGAGGGAGAAAGTTAAGTGATGGTGAGGGGTTTTTTTTCTCTTACGGTTTTGAGGTGGCTTCCTGGCCAAGTATGTTACTGGCTTTATATGTCTGAGAATTTCCTTAGCTTTCTTACAGAAGCATGCTTAATCAAGGCTTGGGTTATGGCCTTACTAATTTCCTACCTGTGTAGTTTAGTGCTTCTGGAAGGCTTGAGTGATTTGCAGGACTCACTGCTGCTGGTTTGTCACGGCTGGGAGCAGCCGGGGCTATGTGGGACCGCTGGGGCTCTGTGTGGGACCGCTGGGGCTCTGTGTGGGACCGCTGGGGCTCTGTGTGGGACCGCTGGGGCTCTGTGTGGGACCGCTGGGGCTGTGTAGGACCGCTGGGGCTGTGTAGGACCGCTGGGGCTGTGTGGGGTCGCTGGGGCTGTGTAGGGCCGCTGGGGCTGTGTGGGACCGCTGGGGCTGTGTGGGGTCGCTGGGGCTGTGTAGGGTCGCTGGGGCTGTGTAGGGTCGCTGGGGCTGTGTGGGACCGCTGGGGCTGTGTGGGGTCGCTGGGGCTGTGTGGGGTCGCTGGGGCTGTGTGGGGTCGCTGGGGCTGTGTGGGGTCGCTGGGGCTGTGTGGGGTCGCTGGGGCTGTGTGGGGTCGCTGGGGCTGTATGGGATCGCTGGGGCTGTGTGGGATCCCTGGGGCTCTGTGCTCTGACCGCTGCCGGGACAAAGCCGTGGGCTCCCAGCCCTGGGGCCGCGGTTACAAACACTGCAGGGACCTGTGGGACTTGGACATAAAGCAGCAGCCTCTGAAATGCAAGGATTCTGGGAAATGGGCATACTGATGGAAGACATCAAGGTGGAAACACTGGAAGGAATCTAGTAAATTCTATTGCTGACATTGGAAAAGAAAAGATAATGGTGTGAGTATTAGGAGGATGACGCAAGCTAAGAAAGTGAAAGTAAAGTCCCAAATCTTTTTCTAGTACTTTCTGGTTAAGGAAGCATTTTCCGTCTCTTCTTATCAGGCTCTTGTAAGTTTGAGCAGTTTCTAGAAAACGGCTTCAAATATAATGCTTCCTGAGTCAGAGGATTAGTGGGTTTTATTGTTAGAAGGAAGGCAGCTGAGCTTAATTACCTCCTTCATAATTCAGCCTAGAATTGTCTTCATACAGACAACGTCTAGATATGACCCAAACTGTTGTATTTTAATACTTTGTTCCAGGGAGGCGTAATTTTTCAGTTATGTTAATCTGTCATGTGGTTCATTGCCCTACTGATAAACGTAGCTAATTTTTTGACCTATAGCTCTTAGCAGAGGTATGGAAGAAATCTTGCAGGCTAAAACTTCATAGCATTTTCTCTATGGAACATGAGAAATACTTCAGCGGTAGAATTTGTTTTATATATTTTAAAACAAATGTGTAAGACCCAAGTGTTTTTCTGTTATTAGCATCTCATCAGATGAAAGCTATTTGTTTGGTATATTGCCATACTTGTATAATAATCTTGGTATTTCCTATTCCATAGAAGAAGGCTGAGACAGGATTTACATTTTCATCTGCTTTAATTTAGTGGCTTGAGTTGTGGTAAACAAAGCGGTATTTTTTTGCTCAGATTTATTCTTACTGCTTAATAATATATGGCTATGGTCAGCTGTGGTTGAGGGTGGTTAAATTTTATTTTTAAAGAAAGGAAATTTTGATTTCAGAAGCTTTGTCGTTGATAGGGGTGTAAAATTCTTCATAGCCTTTGCTGGAAAGGGTACAGCTCCATGTTGATATATTTGGAAAAGAGTTATGTACAGCTGTCTCTATAGAAACAGTGAAGTAAAATGCTATAATTACTCTAGGTGGGCTTCAGCATGTCGCTCGGGGCAGAGGAGCCCCGGGAGCCGCTGCATTGTGCCGGGCTGGCGCACGGCGCCGTTCCCGCTCCGCTCTCCCGTCCGGCTCCGCTCGGGCGCTGCCGGGGCCGGGCTGGCGCGGAGCGCTGCTGCGCAGGCGCGGCACGGCGGGAGCCGCGGGCCGGGCGGCGGGGAAGTGACGTGCGGGGCTCGGCGTTCTAGAAAGAGCGCAGACACGGCCTGCGGGGGAGGGCTCTGCGCGCCCGCTCTGTAATGCTTTATAAACGAGCCGCGGGGCAGGCCATGAGACACGGACAGGCTCTCCGGGCTTTCTTGAATGTAGCGTAGAGTTGGTCGTTTTGTAGCAGCTCTTGTTTGTTTGGATTCAAAGTTTGATTTTTATTTTTCCTTCTCTAGCATCTCCGCCTTGCTAAGACACTGGACGCTGCTTCCTTTACAGCAAAGAAAATCTGAATTCCTCCAACACTCAGGATGGGGAAAGATTACTATTCTATCCTGGGAATTGAAAAAGGGGCTTCTGACGAGGATATCAAAAAGGCTTACAGAAAACAAGCACTGAAATGGCATCCAGATAAGAACAAATCTCCCCATGCAGAAGAAAAATTCAAAGAGGTTGCAGAAGCTTACGAAGTGCTGAGTGATCCCAAAAAGAGAGATATTTATGATCAGTTTGGGGAGGAAGGTATGTATGTCTTTGTTATACTTGGTTGGTCACTTTCATCATGTTGGATGAAGGAAAGTAAACATATGAAGACATAGTATGTGTTCCTCTTTAGACAGCATATTTGCAATGTATTTGTTGTGCTCATGAGATTTTAAGTATAAAATGCTTTGCTGGTTTTTAATGCTGGTAAAGTTTTAATTTCTTAATTTAATGGGGTTTTGTACAAACCCCAAATACCTGACAGGCAAAAAGTTACTGAACAGAAAAAGTTTCTATCACACATGAATAGCTTTCTGTGATCTCTTACTGCTGCCTTCCTTTGCCAGAGCAGTTTTTGAGATGCAGTTCAAAAGGCATGTATTCTTTTTTTTTCATTTTTGCTTAAGGCCAATCTGTTTGATCTAGGCAAAGCAGTCCTTCTGAGCAAAAGCCCAGGTGTCCAGCCTGTAGTTGTCCTTGGCTTTGTGCCTAGAGAGGAAAGAATTTGGCTGATGTCATGAAATACCAGAACAATTTTTTAGCTTTAATTGTAAACAGTGATAACATGCCAAGAGAATGAGGCCTCAGAAATGTCACATTTATCCTAAAATGGTTATCTGGAGAGGATGATTTTTTAATTTTTTTAAATTTTTGACTGACATGACTTTCAGTCTTATGGTTGAGCAACGGAGGAAGTCATTAACATCCCTTCCCATATATGTGTATGGTATCAGGAATTCCTTTTAAAATAACCACTTCCGTTGTGACAAGTAGGCCTGCTCATTGCTATTTGCTTGGGGCCATGTTTTTTTACAATTATTTTACAATTAAATAGCACTATTTAGTATTTTGGGCAAAGATATAAAGTATGATCTTTTAAAATGTTGAATGTGGGAATATCTCCTCATACCTCAGTTACTCTCTAAGCTCTTCTAAGAGGGTTTTAATGGAAATGCAAAGGGTTGGGGTTTGTAAGAAGGAGGAATCTTCAGTGTTTTTGCAGCCAGGAACTGGATGTACCTTCAGTAACTTCTGGCCAGCTATTCCAGGAGGTGTCCTTCTGCTGTCACAGATTGAATCCCCTGGTCTGCATATTTGGCATTAACAGTAGTGTGTCAGAAGGATTTTTGACATCCAACAAACTACACTTTGTTAACTACACTTTTGCTCTGGTGTTGAGATGTCTAATGTGTTAGCTGGTTAGTGTGGGTACCCAACATTAAGGTTATGCATGAGGACACTGAGCTAAAAAAAACCTCTACAAACCCCTCTTTCAAATTTATAGAATGCCTCCCTCATAATGTAAGCCTTCGTTTTTCTATGGTTATAAAAGTATGATAGCAGCTGTAGTTTTGAGATAGTCTAAGACTGAAGAAAAAAAGTTTAAATAACAAGCTTTTTAAGTTTAAGACTTTAAGACTGTTTACTTTAAGACAAAAGTACATTAAGAAGACTTTCAGCCTTCTAATAGTCTGAGAAAGCAGCCTGAAATGGTTAGTGCAGAAGAGCGCTGTTACAAGGAAGTAATTGATCACTTATTGGGAAAGAGGCATTGAAAAAAATTGATTTTAGCTTGATTTGAAATGGGAGCACAGGAAGTACAAGAGAATTTTCAGTGAGAGTTCTTGGCATGAAGAAATGAGATTTAGATCTCACCATGTGAAAGATAAAACAAAAGTGTTGAGAACCTTCTGATTTTTTGCACGGATGCAGTGATGGTATATACAAGGGGGTTTGTACCCAAATGGAAGTTCCATGATGCTTTTATTTGTGGCTGCATTGAAGAGACTTGCAGGATTTGTACCTGCTTTGCACCATAGGAGCACAAGCTGTGATAATTTTGGGGTTCTAAATTTATTATTAAGGAAGCAAGCATATATGTACTTGACTGTTGGCATGTTACCTTTTACTCAGAACAAATTGCAGGAAAATGGGTAAAACTAATTAACACTGAGTTACAGCTGAGCTATAGGGGCTATGGAATATGTCACATATGAGAGTGAGTAATTTTCCCCAGAAGTGACCTTGTAGAAGGATGCAATTCCCAAAACACTTTGCAGAGCAAGAAGAGTTCAAATCAAGCAAACCTGTCTTCTGCTCTCAAGATGCTAATTGATTAAAATAACTGGTTTCAATCACATGAAATGAAAATGCCAGTGTTAGAATGCCTGTTCTTCTGAAGTCATTCTAGAGCTTCAGAAACCTTGCTGTTCAAGCTCTTGAATTGCTGGTTAGTGCCTCACATTCTCATGGTGAATCCTCCCTAGAAAGCAGACCTTTCACTCAACTGCAAATATCTTTCTGACTCATCAGTCCTGATATCATTACACAGTACAGCAGGAAAGATTATACTAAGTCCCAATTTGTTTTTAACTTGCCTTATTTTTCCTATTTAGGTCTTAAAGGAGGAGCTGGAGGATCTGATGGCCAGGGTGGTACCTTCCGGTACTCGTTCCATGGAGACCCACATGCTACATTTGCAGCTTTCTTTGGTGGCACAAATCCTTTTGAGATCTTCTTTGGGAGGAGGATGCCTGGTGGCAGAGACACTGAAGACATGGAGGTGGATGGTGACCCATTTGGATCCTTCACTAGTTTTAGTATGAATGGCTTTCCAAGGGAAAGGAATACAGTTGGCAGCCAGTTACGTCGTAAGCAAGATCCCCCTGTAATCCATGAACTGAAAGTGTCACTGGAAGAGATCTACCATGGCTGCACAAAAAGAATGAGGATTTCACGGAAAAGGCTGAACCCAGATGGCAGAAGCGTCCGAACAGAGGACAAAATCCTTACTATTGAGATCAAAAGAGGATGGAAAGAAGGCACCAAGATCACTTTTCCAAAAGAAGGCGATGAAACACCCAACACGATTCCAGCTGATATTGTTTTTATCATTAAAGATAAACCTCACTCTCATTTCAAGAGAGACGGATCAAATATTGTCTATCCTGTTAAGATCAGTTTGAGGGAGGTGAGTTTCTTTTGTGGTGGAACTCCAAGTGTTTGATGTTATTTCAATATGATACAGTGGTTAAAGCTGTATGGTAACTGTGTGTGTAAGATATTTTTTTCTTCTTAATTAGTATCAGGTAGAAAAATAAACTCTTGATTATATTATGAGCTTGGTGTAAATTAGGCTACCTTAAGGGATTCTACAGTAAGTGTGAAGTGAGGTGAAGCACTTGAAGTAGTGAGGGAGGGAGAAAAGACAATATTTAGTGTCATTGTGGGTAATACAGTTCCTTCACAGATAAAAGCCTATTTAGACTCATTGCATTGTTATGTAAATTGGGCATTATCGGTGTATACTAAGTGTGCTGAATCAGGTGACATTGCAGGAATCAAAGTCTTACTCTCAGAGATCCTAGTAATGAAGATAAACTGTTGGATAAAGCAGAAGGTCTGTAACGTTCAAATTTTGGTGCAACAATATTGTGGCTTGAATTTCTTCAGGCACCACAAATATTCACATAAGACAGCTGTGATTCTATATGCCTCTGCTTATAGACACTTAAATGTTCTGAAATTTGATATAATAGACATTGATAATGTATTAGGAAAAGAGTCCTGTGCCATGTAAGCAAACAAAAAGTGAAATGGGATTCTAAATTTCCAATGGAAGTTTCCAATGGAAATTTAGAAGACTGACATCTGTAGAGAAGTATGAGTGAGGAGTTCATTTTGCTTAGTTCTCTTTATTATTTGATAAAGTCTTTAAAGGACATAAAAGCTCTATTTCCCTCCAGTAGCTATTGTGTATCATTCATAAATTCAGTGATATTCAACAACAAATTAATGTTTTCTCTTTTTAAGAGAGGAACACAGTATTAAAATTTTGAAATCTGAGAAGTGCATAGGAGAAATGGTATTTAGAATGCTAGTCACTTTTAAATAATCTAAATTCATTTATAGGTACAACAAAAGTTCTGACCAATTTCTTTTTCTCGTATTACAATCTTTCTTTAGGCTTTGTGTGGCAGCTCTTTCAATGTGCCAACGATAGAAGGAAGAACCATACCCATGACAGTCAATGAAGTGGTAAAGCCTGGGATGAGAAGAAGAATTATAGGATATGGTTTGCCATTTCCCAAAACTCCTGACCAACGGGGAGACTTAATTATAGAGTTTGAAGTAATTTTCCCAGATAACATTTCTCCAGCATCAAAAGAAGTACTTAGGCGAAACCTTCCAGTTTCATAAAATGGAAGACTGTGTATGTCAACAGATTAAAATAGGACACTGGAAATGCAGAAGACTGGCGAGTCTGCTTTAAAAGTGCAATCTGTAACACCTAGTGGAATCTTTGGTTTTTTTTGTTTTGTGGGATGGGTGGGGGGAAAATACTGTAATGCTGCATGAGAAGAAAAGGGTTTAAGTAGAAGTCATACAGATGAATTCTGCAGTAAAAATTACAGGGAAAACCACTCATTTTGTTTTACATCTTCCTAATCAGCAATGTTTAGTCATTATTTTGCTTAATACAATTACAGTAATTTTTTTACAAAGTCAGTGCATATTTCTGATACAGTACTTGAGCCTCCAAGTACGTTATTTCTTATATCCTCACCGTGTCTATAACATTACACATTTATACTGAAATTTTAAATCATAGTAGAGATACACAATGGTATAAATATTTTAAAGAGCACATGAGAGAGATCATTTCAGTATGTTGCCTTCCACTGCACAAAGCATAGGCCAGAAAAATCAGCTTGGACTCCTGACCAGCTCCCCTGTGCAATGAAAGCATTCTCTTTATGGCCTCCAGAAGTGTCAGGACTGCATTGTGGGTGTGGCAAAGGGCACATGGCCTGAGGAGCCAGAGCAGCCATTTGCTGTGGGATAGTTCCTCAGCCTTCAGGCAGAATAGCAAGAATGGTTCTTCAAGGACAAGAACAGCAAAGATGAGCCTGCTGTCGAATGGGGCAGGGAAGCTGGTGACCAGTGACATGGAGAAGGCTGAGGTACTCTGTGCTGCCTTTGCATCAGTCACTACCAGTAAAACAACCATGCAGGAATTCCAGGCCTCTGAGACTAGTGGGGAAATCTGGAACCTTGGTGGTGGAGGATTGGGTTAGGGTGCACTTTACCTGGAATTCTGTGAGCCTGACTGATTGCACCCAAAGTGTTGAGGGAGCTGGCTAATGCCATTGCAGGGCCACTCGTGTTTATCTTTGAATGGCCAGGGAGATTAAGAGATGATCCAGTAGACTAGAAGAGAGAAAATACCACTCTTCAAGAAAACCAAGAAGGAAGATTTGGGAATCCACAGGCTAATCAGCTTCACCTAAGCCTTTGATAATATGATGGAAAAGAATCCTCCTGGAGAGCATTTCTATCTAAAAGGTGGTCGGGGTAGTCAGCATTGTTGTACAACAGGGAAATCTTGCTTGACCAGTCTTACTGCCATCTCCAATAAGCTTTGGGGATTTGGGAGAACAGTCTGTGTTGTTTACCTTTTACATCAGTAGGCAGACTGGTGAAGTACAGGTTAGATAAGTGGGAAGTGAGATGGATTAAAAGCTGGCTGAATGAGGGGGTACAGGGGGTTTAATCTGTGGCACAAAGTCCAGTTGGAGGCAACTCAGTAGTGGTGTACCCTCTGGCTGATTACTGGGGCCAATACTAGTCATCATCATTAATGACCTGAATTATGGGATGGAGTTTACAAACCATATAAATTGGGAGGAGTTGCAGTGCCACCAGCCGATGGTACTGCCTTTCTGAGGGGTCCCGACAGGCTGAAGAACTGGACACAGGATTCTCACAAAGTTCTGTAAGGGGCAGTGCTGCCCTGGGGAGTTACTGGCCAGCAGACTGTCAGTAACTGACTGTGAGCTGGCAATGCAGCCTTGTGGCAAGGCTTTGCTAGCAGGTGAAGGGAGATGATCCTTCCTTGTTACTCAGCTCTGATAAGCATCCATCTGGGGGGCTGGACTCCCTGGTACTTGAAGGATATAAACTTAGTGGAGCAGCTCTAGCACATAACCGCGTGTGAGAAGCTGAGAGAGCTGGAACTTGCAGGCGTGGGGAAGAAAAGAGTTGGGGGAGATCTTGGCACCTGGCAGGAGGGAATGAAGGTGGAGGAGTCAGGCTCTTCTCAGTAGCTTTCAGTCACAGGACTAAACGGACACAAGTTAGTTAGGGGTTCCATCTGAACACAAGGAAACAGATTTTTACTGAGAGGATGATCAAACACTGGAACAGGTTTTCCTAAAGAGTTTGAGGAGTTGCTGACCCTGGATACTCACAGCCTGACTGGACATTGTGCAGGGCAGCCTGCTCCAGCTGACCATGTGTGAGCTGGGGCGTTGGGCTACGTGATGCCAGGAGCTTTCTTGTAAGCAAAATCATTCTTGGAACTCGGGCTTGGCATTTTTTGCTATGGGTCATGTTCTGTAAATGAGGTTTAGCCTAAAGATGGTGCTCATGTGACAATTCCCTATGGAGCAGGTCTGTGCCAGATTGGAAAGATGCACAAAGAACCCTGTAAAAGCATTTGGCTGGGGCAGGTATTTAAGGATCATGTTGATCACAAGTATTCATTATTTTCAAAGGCCAAACTTTACTCCCATGAAGAAAAAAAAAGAGCTAGGTCGTATCTAAAGCAAAGTTTGTTTAAGAGTCAGTGTGGGATTGCCCAGAAACTTTCTATGCTTGAATTGAGTTACTTTTTTAAAATTCAAATATGAGTCAGTTGTCTTTAGAGTTCAAAGGTGCATAGAGAGATGGAGAGCCCTGTGTAATAGTCTAGTTTTATAATACAGTAATAGGGCTGGTTCCCTTGCTTGCAGCATGGATTGGTGGAAGAAATGCCTTGTGGGCATGCTTTATTACTTGAGTTTAAAACCATAATACAGTGCTTTAACAACACTTTCAAAGGGTTTGGGGTTTGGGATTTTTTTTTGTTGTTGTTTTTCATAAGAAAGTATTTCAAGATTTGCTGTCAGCCTTTTGCCTGTGGAAATTTAGAGGTTTCCTGCTCTGTTAGGTAGCCTACGAAATAGCAGTGTTGTATATGTGACTGCAGAAAGTAAATCATATGGAAGTTGGGATTTAATTTACAGTAATTTTTACATGAGTGTAAGAATAATCCCATTTTTTAAAGGAGTAGAATTTCTGTGGGTTATTGTTCAAGTCAATTTTTCAACTGCAGATCTCTTCATGCAGTACCAGTTAGTTGTAGTCCTAAATCTACAGGAAGTAAACAATTGCTGGAGCAGTATTACAAAGAAAAAAAAATTGCTGCTTAGTGCTTCTGCATATTGTTAATACTATATATTGTTTGTTGAAAAATTTCCATTTCAGTATGTTCCGTATTGCATTTCTTATGTGGTTTTTTAAGTAAAAAGTGTAAAGTTGGTTTTAAACTTTCTCTTATATTTTGTTATGATGGCAAATGCTACAAGCTACACGACTTTAAAGCATATCAATCTGAAATACCTATTTGTTGGTTTAAAAGCTAATGGAATCAAACATTTTGTAATCCACGATCTTGTAACCATATCCAAGTTGTAAAAAGAAAGTTACAGCAACTAAGACTATTTTTTTTGTAACCATCTTCAGGTAAGAGGAGTAGTGTTAAATTGAGGAATTGCAGTATCTTGTGTATTTAGAGGTGTATATATATATATATGTGTATAGCAAACTAAACTTTTCCAACTGTTTTCAAGCTCAAAATACAAAACTTATAGAACTGGTATGAAATAAATGCTTGTATTTCTTTTCTTATGGAGAGATAAAAAAGTATATGTTTCAGAAACCAGCATGTAAAATTACTTCAAAGTATGAGAAGAAGCATTAATATCTGTCTAATCCAGGATTCACAAAAAATATTTTTCTAACCAAAAATGTGCTTAAAAGCTATGTTTTAAAACCCACTTGATTATTTAATAAAGCTACTTGGGAGAAGGAAGCAAATACTCAGTCAACTACTATATTTGTAACTACTGAAATACATGAAAATAAAATGGTCATTCATGAAACTGGGATGGGTTGTTGATCTCTTGAAGGTTGCTTAGGTGCCCTAGACAGTAGAAGTCATTACTTGCTTTGGAATTCATCCAGCAAGTCTGAAAACCACTGTGTCTAAAGATCCTTTTTTAATCTCACCAACATCAAGCCTTAGAATAACATCAAGCTGTTGGAAGAGTAGGTCAAGCTACATTACAACCTTTTCTCCTTCCTGCCATGCAGTGGTACTCTGCTTGCTCCACAGCTTTCTGCTGTCCTGAGGGGGTTAGCATTCCATTCTTTCACTCAGCCATTTTTGTAGTAGCTGTGCTGGAAGCTTCCTGAAGCTTATTTAAAGAAATGCACTCTGTTCTTTTCTAGTATGTGCATCTTATATGCTAGTCTGACTCACCAGAAGCAGACTTTTTTGGACCAAATAGGTTTTTCTTAAACAATGAAATTTGCTATAACTTAATGGTGAAATTCTGTGCACTTGAATTCATGTGCTAGACCTAAAAAATATGTGCCATGAACATGATACAGTAAACAAGAGACAGTTTTACTTTTCCAGTCGGTAAGTGCCAGTCCTCTTGTGCAGCTGACATGAGTAGTTCTTACTGTGTTGCTTGCTGAACACATCCTACAGAACCTGGGAGTTTGTGTACAGCCACTTACTGTTCAGCACCCAAACTGGGCAAATAGCAGCACTTATCTCCTCATGAGGTGCACAATCTCAACCCTCCATTTGTCAGATTGCTCAGCAATTGACTCTTGGATGGCATGATTTGTTTCCTTCAGGCTTCTCCAGTTAATTGCTCTATTATTTGAACAATGAAAAGAGAGATCTGTTGTTGATCCCCTTGGGTGTGGAAGGGGAAATGCCTTGTGCTTGTTGCCCTGGAAATTCTGGCTTACCCAAGGGAGGAGCTGTACAAACAACAATCTTGTTTAGTCATGCCTGATTGCTTTATCAAGGACAAACTGCCACGTTCACACCCTGCTGCCCTGCATTCAAAAACCCTTAACACTCACTGATAGTGGCATTTCATAGCCAGCGAGGTGACTGTTCCCCATACATTCTCCACAAACTATGGTTGTTGCATGCCACGATTTTTGCATCCCAAGTATTATGTGTGAGAAACTGAAGAATGGGGTAGCCTGTAGTGTGCAATATACTTGGGATGAAAGGATTAAATCAGTTTTTCTTTTTTTCAAGTACACGGTTTATCTTTCTTTCTAAAACCAAGGCTAATAGCAATTTTATTTCAGTTGTTAACTCTCTTCAAAAAGTTAATTTGAAGTAATTTTTGGGTCCTTAGTATCCTGACTTGCTGGAGGCTTATTTGGATTGGTTGATCTAGTGTGCATTTATTAGTGTTGGCAGATGCTTCCTTAGAGGGTGCACATTCGAGGAATGAAAATAGGACTTGTTGTAGTTGGAGAAAGTGTCTTCTGTCCATTACAGCCTTCAAGTTTATTGTGCAGTTTTGTTAGATTTTTTTATTGATGCAAAGCCCTACAAAATTTGTAACAATATTGAATCCAATTGTCTCCAACTAGAACTGGATGAAAGCCATTTTTGAGTATTCATTTAAATCTACTACATGCTATCTTGGAAAAGCCAAAGTCAGATTGGCTTCAAACCTTTTTTACCTCACAGCATAAGCAGTTTAAAACCTGGACATAATTTCATGTAATCAGACGTGCTCTGATTAGATCTGCTAAGACCTTTTGACTCAGGGCTGCCTCACAGTAATTCGTTGTCTCTGCCTGCCTGGTCTGACTCCATGTGCCAGAATCCTGTTTGTCTTTTTTATTGTGCAAGTCAGAAGATGTGGTAAGGCAGTGCTGCTTCTCCCTGTGCCTTTCGAGCAGTTTCCTTTAGAAGTGCTGAATGTTGCTCATGAATTTTGCACTCATCACATCTTGGGTGGATTCAGTGCACTACTGAAAATGGAGCAGTTCCACTGAGGTGAGCGTGGTTACTTTGCAGCACAGATATCTCCCGTAATGTGAACTTCTGACTACAATATGTAGCTCTATTTCACAGCAGAGGAAACATTTTGAATTCGTTAAGTGTTAGAAATACTTGAAAAGTGTATTTTCTGTGTTAAATCTCAGTATTTCAGAGCTGTTGCCCATTACAATAGGAAGTCTCTTAAGTTATGTTACTGTTGCTTTATGAACCCTTAGAGATTTATAGTCTGTGATAAATGAGAAAGAGTAGCCTGAAGTCCTTGTATACTTCTGGTTTTCTTTTATATGCTGGATATAAATCTATACTAGTCGGTATTCAGTACTTCGCTCTTAGCAGAAATTCCTGAACGAGCGAGTGGCAGGTGGGTAAAGGACCCCCTGTGGCGGCGGCAGGAGCGGTCTGAGCGCAGGCGGGGCAGCGCCGCTGGCCCCCAACTGCCCGGAGGGGGCAGGGGCGGCGGTGGCCGCGCTCTCCCGGCCCGCAGCGCTCCGTGCCCTGGGCGGCCGGGCCGGGCCGGACGGGGCGGGGCCAGGGCGGGGCCGGGCCGCACCTGGCGGCCGCGATGGCCGCGGGGCCGGGGCGGCGCCGCGCCGCGCCGGGGGCAGAGTCCAGCGCGGGCGGCGGCCGCAGGAGCCCGGGGCCGGCGCGGAAGATGCCGCTGGGGCTGAGACACAAGAAGAAGGACAAGTCCAAGGAGACCTTCAAGCTGGTGGAGAGCGAGGCGGCGGCCCCGGCCCCCGCGGCGGCCCCGGCGCCGTCGGCCAGCGCGGCGCGGCTGCAGTTCCACACGCAGCTGGCGCACGGCAGCCCCACGGGCCGCGTGGAGGGGTTCGGCAGCGCCCGCGAGCTGTACGCCCGCATCGCAGCGGCCTTCAGCATCCACCCCGCTCAGGTAGGGCCGACACCGCCGCGGCCGCGTCCCGCCGGGCCTCCGGGGGCGCCAGCGGGCGCCGGGGCTGTTCCCGCGCCCTGCCCCGGCCTTTGCGCGGGCTCGTGTGGACGGGACTGCTTTACAGCGCTTGGGAGAAAGAAAAAGCCTCCCTCGAGCGTTACCGTGCGGGAAAAGGCATAAATGTGGCTGCATTTAACTCTTCCATGGTAAAAACAATGGTCCTCTTGACCAAAACTCCAGGGTCTCGGTTAACCTGTTGCCAGCTGCTGTTTGAGACAGCTCTTAGGCACTGCTTCATTCTAGTTAAAAAAGGGACAACGGATTTGTGAGGCTACATACCCAGAATGAAGGCATTGGAAGGGGAGGGCATGTGGTATAAATGCTCTGAATCGTACTGCCTTTTAACATTTCGGCCGAAAGTTATGTTTGGAAAGTTTTCTGCTTTATCAGGTAATTATTTTTAAAGTGTTCACTCTTCCAATGGAGTTAAATTTAAGTCTGTAACAGGATTCCTTTTTTAGCTCTGCTGCCTTTTTGATCTTTTTTTTTTCTGAGCCATGTTCTAAACATTTGTTTGGATAATGATTCATTTGTGTTTGTAAATGCATTGTTTTCTCTTAGTTAAAAGGTAGTGGCCATATCAAGTTCTTCCTATGTGGTTCTTTGAACCTTAACCTCCGAGTGGCAAGTTGAAACAGAGGGCTAATATTTCATTATGCCTACGTGTGGCTGTACAGCTTTACTTGTTTTCTTCTTTGTAGATGACTTTTGAAAAAGTTGTTAAGACTACTACTACTACGACAGGCTTTGTTCTGAGTTTACTGTGGCCTGACGTAGCATTTCAAATAGTAAATTGTAAAGGGAAAGTGGCAGTAGTAGTGAATACAGTTTAATCAGTCACTGTTGCATTAAGTAATTAAGAGGCAATGCATCAGTGTCCCAGACCTTCCCAGCTGCTTTCTGACCTTCTGCTCCTTTGTTTTCTTTTCATCCTGAGCTGCTGTTTCCCTTTTGTTCTGTTCCATCTCACTTATACCTTGTATTCTCAAGTTCTCATAATCACCAGATTGTCTTCTATTTTAGTTTTCTTCCTTTCACTGTTGAACTTTTGGCTCCACTGACTTGAGGAAGAACAGCTTTCACAAAGAAATTCAATTTGGTGTGAATGGTGTGCTCCTGTTTCTTCTGCTAGATGTATAATCTGACACCCTCAGAGGTTTTAGAGGAAGCACCACATATCATAGGCATATATTGCCAGCCATGTGCCAGACTGGAGAAGTTTCTTATTTCCTTTTTCTCCCTAGTGTTCCATTCCTTTTAATTTTTTTAAAGTGTGGCTTATTGCTAAAAATGGATGGAGAATTATTGCTGGAGGCACTGAACTTAAAATCTTCTACTCCAGAAATTCAGTTGGCTTTAAGAAAGTTGTATGATGTGAAAATAGTGAACTAAAATATTTGCTGGTGTAAAGGTGGCATAACAGAGTGAAGAATTCAGACCAGAGAGTCATGCAAGAGATTTTTGCGTAGAGACAGGATAGATCAGTGAATGGCCAAGAAATGTGAATTTATTAGAATTTATTTTAAATTGTATTATCTGTTCATTAAAACTGCTTTTGGACAGATAGTCTAGTAACTAGGTAGTAAAGAATAATGCCAGAAGCTACATCTCAGCAGACTGCAGGACGCTCAGGTACTCAAATGCCATTTGTAGGTGTTACCTGTCTAGGAAAGTTTCAGTGACCCAGCTCTGCTGGAGCCTGCAGGCAGTGTGATACCCACACGTGACAGCCTTTGGAAACAGGTCCTATCACAGGGATCTCCACCCTGCACTGGCTGGGCTGGAAAATACTGGGAGGGAGTGGAGGGGAAGAGCTCAGCTCTGTGCGGAGAGCATTCAGATGCCTTTTGCAGAAGTGAATACATTTAATGTGGTATGTGGGGTTACCGCAGGGCAGGCAGCAGTATGGATTCTTGGATAAATTCCTGCCTAAGTGTTTTAATACCATTCTGAATGAGCTGTACTTGTAATCTGTCACTTCTCCTTTTGACTCCACATGCTTACAACACTTCTTTTCCTCTTTGGATCACACCTCCCGGGACCAGCTGAGTTCAGTGTCTGCTGGAGAACCCATTCCAGGTTCTTGACTGTCAACAGTGACAGAAGTTTGTATAAAACACAGTGTTTGTTGGACAGATACCGACAGAAACTTCTGTGCAGACCTGGATCTTGAGTAGGGGAGGATGGGGACAGGATGGGTATAGCTTCAGAGGGGGTGTATGTTTGTTGGGTATCTGTGAAGGAGTGAGACATAACAGCTGCTTTCTGAGGCTTTTCCGGTACTCATCCTTTCTTGTAGGTATTTTATATCTCTCTTACCCCTTTTGAGCTGAGGGGTAGGCAGAAGCCTCCCTTTCTGCCTACCTCTCATGACTTTTACCATGTCCAGCATTTCTGCTTTTCTCTGTCCAAGGTGATTGTTTTTTCCCCAGGGAAGAGGAGTGAATATGGCTTCTAGCAATACATTGCCTGTGTCATTGACACCAAAACTGCAGAAAAAAAAATACAGACAAAACCCAAAGAAATTCTTGTTCACTGGTCTTAAATTAATATTTGATCTCCTATTGGTTATTGACCCCTTTGCCTTCAATGCTAAGTTGGTCCTCATACTTCATTTCTCTCATCAGTCTTTTCCCAGGCCAGGTATCTCAGGCCTCGCCAGGGCGTGATGTTGGGGGGTAATGGTTGATAATCTCTTATCTCTTGTGTATCTTCTGGCTACTCCCAATCTGTGAATGTTAAAATTTTAAATTTTAAACCGCGGTGAAGAGTCTTGTAAAGAGAAACTTCAATTCCCCTCCCCCTGGGCAAAGGAGAACAAACCCCTTACTAAAGTTACATTAAAAAAGTAAGTTTTATAATTTCCAGCATCATTATTGAGTATTGTTTGAGGTACATCACATTTAACTTGATTACTTCAACAAGCTTTCAACAAAAAAAGCACAGAGCTAAAAAAAAGATAGATAGATGCAACTCAACTAAAAACACAACCCACACACAGTTACGTGTATGTTTCTGTTTGCATAAATAATAGAAATATCTTCCCTTATTTTTTCTATGGAGGTTTAAGTAGGAAAAATAGTTGGAAAAAGTATTTATGTGTAGCTTTGGCCTTTTAGGATTACAACTCCACTCTGAGTATTGGAAATGTAGCAGGGAATGTTCCCCATGAGGGTGAAAGTGCTGAGTGCAGCCTGGATGATAAGTAAATGAGCACTGACTGAAGGACAATGTGGGTCTGTTAAGGCATTTGGTGGTGGTGTGCTCCTGTGAGAGCACATGGTAGGGCTTTAAAGTATTCAGAGTAGCTAATCAGGCACTGAGAACGTGGATATTAAAGTCCAGCTGTAGCAGGGCTATTTCTTGTTCAGACGAGAAGGGAATGGTAACCCATAGAAACTGTGAGGACTTCTAGTTTGCCTACTTGGAATTTGCCTTTTGATTATTTTGTGTGCTTTGAAAGGTGAAATGTGGTGGGGCTGGTGAACTAAACTTGATGCTCGATGGCTGTGTCTGTCCAGAGTCCTTGGAGGTTGGGGTTTCTTTCACAGTGTAAGGAATCATAAAGGTAATTCAGACCTTTCTGGCAGTGGAAATGCAGCTCCCTCTTTCTCTTCCAGTAGCAGGAGTTCAGCTGCTGGGCTTTGTGTGGGCTGTAGTTGCACAGGCCTTACCTCCTCATGCTAAACAGTCAAGTATATGGTGAGGCTGTGCCACATTAAACTTTCATAGAACTATTTGATTTAAACCTGTTCAGTTTAAACTTTTATGAAAGACTGCTGACAAATAAGCCACTGCTGAAACTTGTCTTTCTGAACAAAACTGCCCTTTTAATAATAAAAAAGTCTGAAGTGTGTTTTAGAGAAAAGGGTTAGCTTGTGAAATCCTCATCACCAGAATGTTGAAAGTTTTATTGTTAAGCTTATCTGTTGAAATTGCTCACAATCACGCCTACTGATTACTTTAAATGCGCAAACTTAACACTCCCTACAAAACAACTCCTCCCAACCCTATGGCAACAATTGTTTGCTTGCTGTTTCCCTAAGCAGTGCTTAAATGTCACACCCATATTGCATGTGATGCTTGCTGTGTCTTTTCCAATACTTTCATTGAAAGTATTTGAAATATTATTATGGAAAAAATTGGATGGAAAAATTTACACTGAAATTACTTGTGTACACTGTATTACACTGTAGTACTTGTGTATAAAAAGACCAAAAACCGAAAGAAAAAAAACCCCAACTGTTGTGGTTTGGCCTATTGGTATGTTCTGTTCCCCCTCAGCTATGTTCAGTTGTGGTTCTGCCCAAGTTTTCCCCCTTTTCACTGTTAAGGGTCAATGGCCTGACCCCTCCTCTGTTACCCCGACTACCAATGTATCCTCTCCATTCCCCACCCCCGGCTGCCCGCCAGTCACTCGGCCCTCCTGCCCCTTTTTCTAGAAACCTCTCACTAGGGCGTCGAGTGATTGCTTAGGGGGCCGGGGCCCCTCCCTAAGTTCTTCCCCATTGGTTTTCCTTCCATGTCTATCATTTTTGTAACACCCTTCCCTGGACCCCCATTTGTTCCTGAGTGTTGCCACCCCATACCTCCCACTCCCTTTATAACCTGTTGCAGTCCCACCCTCGGGACCCTTCGGTTTTTGGGCTGTCTTGGGAATACGGTAAACCTGATTGTGCCTGACGCTGGAGAGTCCCTCCTTCTTTCTCCGCAGTCGGACTGGCGAGCTTGCCGGACGTCTAACATCGGCCTGCCCAGCTTCAGTTACCCAACCAAATCCCAAAACAAACAGCAAAACACTGAATGCTTATTTTATAAGCCTTTAAATGTATTGAGCAGGCTGAATACCTGACAGTACCAAAGGCACACTTGAACTTGGAGGAGCTGGTTACTCTCTTCCTGTTGCTGAAGCTGGTCAAGGCTCTCACATTTTCCTTGGGGAAGATAAAGTGAGTAATACCTAGAAAATGCGTTGGTGATTTCTTGATATGATGACATCTACATATATAGGGAAATATGTCAGTGGGTGTTACATCTTGCTGAGAATTCAGTTCCCTACCTCTTAAACAGAAAGTTATTATGATCTTTGTAAAGTTATCTGAGATTTTTAATACATTTTCAATAGCTTCTGAGTATGTAATCTATCAACCAACTCATTTTTGAGTTCTTCTCAAGGTGTCAGCTCAATATGGAAGATTACAATTAATGTATAGAACATGCAATATGGTACTGCATACATACTTTATATAACACATCATGTAACCCTCTTTTTCTTAGCTAATACCATTTCTTTACATAACACATGTTTATATTTCTTTATATAGCCCTGGTTTTGTTGGCTAATGTGGTCTCTTCCAATTGAAAATATGGGTGCAGGGAATGATCTGTTAGTAATCTTATTGGACAAATCTATTTTATAAAGTTGTGCATAAGCCCCTAGTGTCCAGCAACATGGAAGTTCCTTCTTCTGAGTGCTGCAGAAGATGATAACTCCTGGTGGAGGAGGTATCCTAGATATTTTGTGAGTGATGTAACAGTTCTGATTTATAATATCTTGCTAAAGTTGGCATGAAATATTCACAGAAGTGGTATAGTGAGTTAGAGACCAAATGCCTATGAAGGTTTAGGGTAAGGACAGAAAAGACTTAACCATGAGAATTGCACATTGATTTTTTTTCTTGTTTCATTTTTGAATAAGAAAATTACTATTAAAAATATGCAAAAGTTTGAGTGAGTGGAAACCTGTTTTTTAAGTATTCAAGTATATAATCTGGCATTAGGTACCAGTATTAAACTTATGTAAAATCTATGAAAAAATGCCATTTTTGAATCAATGGGTCTCAGTTGTGTACAAATAAAGCTATGCTATAAGTGGTAGATGGTGTAGTGGTATATCTTTCTGGGTAGATACAGCTTTAGTACATTACTCTTTGCATATATCTCTTCTGAGAAAAAGCAGTTGTTCACTAAAGAGGATAAAGAATGATTTAAGTTTTATTTTTGACTAGCTGATGCTCTCTCAGCCTTGTGGCTAACACAGAACTGACTCACAAAAAATTCTGCAGACTTATAGGCTGTAGTAGGAATGCCATCCAGATGAACATCTATAAAGAGAAACTCTGGATCAAGTTTCTAAATATCACATTTCTGCTCTGTTGCCAATTTTATCTATTCAAAGGTGTGACAGTATTTACTAGATTGTCTGTTTGACAAGGTCAGATGAAGGATGCTAATGTCTAAAATATAAAGACAGTGCTTGTTATTCATCACAGGAACAATGCACAGAGAACTGAGTTACCATTTTAAACTGGCAAAGTTATGCAGCTTGAGAGAGCTGAAAATGTGTGTGTGAACTTGATACTATCTGGTTTTAATTTTTTTATTTTAAAAAAGAGCTCGTCATTAGAGATTATTATTATCATTATTATTATATTCCATTTTCTGCTTAAAACCAGATTAATTTCTCTAGGTGTTGTTTCTGGAGTATTTAACTAAAAACCTTTGCCTTACCCGAGCAAATAAAATTAATGTCTGTTAAGGGTGTGCTGTTACAACTTTCATTGTTAAATAAGGTGTTAGATTGCAGTGGGTGTTTGATGGATTAGATGAGATAAGCAAGTTGCCATTGAAGTAAGGGTGTTTGGTGGGGGGGTTTGTTTGTTTTGTTTTTAAAAGAGCAACTAAACAAGACCTCTGTCAAGAAATACAATCTCTCTATTAACTTTCAGTCTGATTAAAACCCCCATAGTTACAGAATCTAAGTACTAAAAAGCTCCAGAAACTTGAATGCTCTCTGTGAAATACATTAGTAAAGGTATCCACTCTTCATTTGACCTGGAATCAATGTAAACAGGTTGGTGACTGTCAGTTCAATTTTTCTGCTTTCATCCGGTGATGCCAGGAGGAAAGAAAAGGGCATGTGTAGTGTTCTGGTGTGGAAACCCCATGTCTTTGCCTCAGTGAAGTAGATTTTAGGGATTCCCCAAGTTTCTCTTGGAGCACAGAGTCTCTGGTGCTGCCCTGTGCTCTCCATGCTGCCCAGGAGGAAGCTGGGCTTGCCTTGGCTCTCCTCTCCTGCTGCAGCTTGGAAAGGCTTTGGCTGCTCTCATTACTGCAGCTGTGATGGGTGTGCTGGGCTTGGCCACATTGCCTCATGCAGCTCCTGGTGGGCAGAAGCGTCTCTGTTCCCAGGCACTGCAGAGGGATTGCTCTCACCCTGCCTATGCCCAGGACAAGAAACCTCCCTGCTGAAGAGCTGGCATGAGTGTAGGGAGAAAAAGGACTGCCTGATATCCAGTGCTGAAGGGAAATCCCTCAGAAAAGCTGATTTATAAGGAAGCAATTTGACCTTTTTATTAAGCCTTTCTTTTACTGGAGCAGGGATGACCCCAGCTCACGCTGGGGAAGAGTAGGAACTAAGGAAGCCCATGGGAGACAGTGTGCTCTGAGCTTATGAGGGAACACATGGGGTAATACAAAGCATTTCATGCTCTCTCATGACTCTTGTTTTGATAAGCTCTTTTTTTTTTTTTTTTCTTCCCATTAAACTGCTTTCATCTAATTAAGTTTTAAGTAGTCTCTAGTGATCTTTGGATCAGGTGGAATTTGAGGTGGGTGAATGATGAGGCAAAAGATGGTGATGGCTCTTCAGTTTGCTTACTCTGGCCTGGTGCAGGCTGTACCAGCTCAAGATGCCTCTCTCAGGGCTGGTGTGCTGGGATAGGCCTTGGGAGGCTGCTCACGCAGGGAGGTCTCTTTCCTGGGTTTCCTGCACTTTGAGCTACTGATGCTTTCTGTTGTGTTTGGATGGAGACTATTCCTGCTCCTGGTATAGCTGGAGAAGAAGGGGGATCACTTAAGCTATGGACCTGTCACAGGGCCTGAACTGTGCTCTCATTTTGGATTCCTATCAAGCTTACCAAGCCTAATGCACTGTTAATGTGTTTGCTTTCCCTCTGCACAGATCATGTTTTGCACTTTGAACACTCATAAAGTTGATATGGACAAGCTCTTAGGTGCACAAATTGGCCTTGAAGATTTCATATTTGCCCATGTGAAAGGACAGCGAAAAGAAGTGGAAATTCTTAAGACTGATGATATGCTGGGACTTACCATTACAGATAATGGAACTGGCTGTGCCTTTATCAAGGTAAACTTAATTATCAGTGAAATACTTTGTTCTACAGAAGCTCCTGTTACTATAATTTCTTAATTATTGGTTTCATCATCCTTTAGAACTATAAAATTTTTTATTATCATATATATGGTAAGTAAAGAATAAAGTTGCTTTTCTTTAGGTACATAATTCAAAATTAGTTCAGCTAATCTGTACTGCATGTCATTCAAAATCAGTTCATTTGTTCATTGCTTCTGTAACGTGTATCAGTTTTACAATGAGGCCATTGTATCTCCTGAGCTACCCTGAGATGGTAGGTGTTAGATACTGCTTGCATCTGCCCCCTCCTGTTTAAAACTGAATTTCTGATGTCATTTATTAGATGCTTATAGAACTTCTGTCACTCATGTGATAATGAGATCATGTTCTTTCAGTCTTTGGCTGTTCCTAGGGCAGAAGCCTTTGTGCTGTACAAGAGTAGGGGCAAGTACAGTGGTTTTTCAGCTTTCCTGTATTGTTGCCTTAGATAGGGTGAGTTACAAGGATGTGGATTACCACAGTTTACCACAATGAGCTTGAGTAGCAAGTATGGGCAGTAACATACTCAATATATTAATCATAATTGCTTTCCTTCTCCTCTTCTATATGACCTAGAGGCAGTATGTTTTGAGACAAGTAGAGGCTTATGAAATGATGCTGCCCTTCTTGCTAGACTAGGTATTAGGAACCTTAATCACATTTTCTGCCTTTTTGAGATTCTTTGCTCTTATATACTCCAGTTACCCATTATTAGGGAGGTATTAGCAATTATCTTTGATTACTGCTGCCCCAAACGTTGTTCTCACTGTAAACAGAGCTTTTATATGGAGAGATTGTATTTTCTATTCATTCCTTAGCTACCATGGCTATAAAACAAGACATGGTTTAGAAATCGATTTGCTTGACTTTGTTGTGGAAAAATGTGACTGAGGTCACGTTTGTGAAAGTCAAGATGCAATAAAGGTTTCACTAAGCATTTTGGCAAAATCATAGCCTGACTTTTATGTTTATAAAGAACTGTGGATTTCTAGTGGTGGCATCTATACAGCCCATAACATTCAGTCATGCTGCTGCTTATGTGGCATTTTAAAAGAAGGCATTGAAGCAATGCTTCAGTGAGCAGCGTTCACGAGTGCAGCCCTGTGCAGTGACACTCCCTTTGTGCTTGCCTGGTAACAGGCAGAGAGAACAGCCCTCACATAGACTACTGCACAATTGGAGCACACTGGAAAACCCTCACAACATTAGCTGTAACTTCCAGTAAATTGTGTAAAAGTCCTCTGAGCAAATATATATTATTTTTCCTTGTACTGGTCTAATAATAAGCATTGTAATGAAAATGATGCGGTCTTCATGGGAATGAAAGTGAAGTTTTAAGGAGTTTCTAGGAGCCTACTTTGTTGTTGTTGCAGATTTAGCTAATGGATCTTCTAAATCAGTATAGAAAATGCTGATTTATATATATAGACATATATACAAAAGTAAAGGCTGCATCTTTTTTACTTCATTGTCTAGGTAAATGACTAAGCAGAGACTGTCTCTAAAGTTTTATTGATTTTTTTTTTTGCTTACATACATATATTTTCCTTTAAAAATTGTGGCTGTGTCCCATTCTTAATTAAAAATTAATACTGAATTTACTGATTGGCAGGTTGTAGAAGGTTGCTATGGGTTGTAGTTATTTTACTGCATTTTGAATAACACGGAAGTTTCTGGGTTTGATGTGGTAACCCGACCAATTTTAAACCTGACACTGAACTGCAGGGCTTTTTCCTATGAAATTTAATCTGAAAT
Source organism: Setophaga petechia (assembly GCA_024362935.1). Classification (NCBI taxonomy): domain Eukaryota; kingdom Metazoa; phylum Chordata; class Aves; order Passeriformes; family Parulidae; genus Setophaga; species Setophaga petechia. Next base: position 12,522,401 of record JANCRA010000006.1, read on the forward strand.
TTTGCCTTACTAAGAACAAAACCTGGTGTCGTTCTGCTTTCACGAATTTGTTTTTGGGGTACACAGGCAGGTGAGAAAAGGTATTATGGAGTCAAATTAGCATTCAAAGAACAGCATTAGAACTTGAAGTATGACTGAGTGGTGTACAAGGAGACATTATCAAATGGAGTAGGCCTTGCATAGGAAATATAGATCCTCATAGCTTCTCAATGGACTGTAGAGCACTTGAAATACAGGCAATTGCATCTTAATTACTGTAACAGTGCAGCTCGACTGTCTCAGTCAGTTAACTTGGAGTGATGATAAAAAGTGACACAAATAACAGCCAGTGAATATTATTTCAACAGTTTTAGTGTGTGGATCCAAGTGCTAAGAAGAAAAACTAAATGAATATTTGACATGTAGACTAAGCATTGATTGAAGCTGCGTGGGACAGTTTTTGAGTCCTGGTAACAGGAACACATTTGGCACATTTGATTTTTGGTGTGTACGATACCCACATCTGCATTCACCACCAAGCTTCTGTTTAGGGCTAGAAAGAGTTAAACTCAGCCTGCAGTTAAAATGATGGCAGTGCAGTGTATGGCAGTGAGCACTCACACTTCCCACTGACTCTCAGATGGAGGCTCCTGTGTGGGCTCAGCCCTGCGCAGGGACAGGAGCAGCTCCTGGAGCGCTGCACAGCCAGGCTGGCTGCTGCAGTGGGAGGTGTTTATCTGCCTTATCTCACTGTTCTCTCACAGCTGAACCATGTCAGTCTTTGTTGTAAAGATTGTTCTTCAGGAACACGTTAGAATGAAATTTGTATCTGCAAAATAAAAGGTATTTTATGATATCATGGCTTGTCTATTCAATAGCTGTATAATAATGGCTTAAGTGATGTATGCACACGATGAACCAATGTGGCAGTATGTAACAACAATAAACAGAATCACTGAAATTTAAAGTGTGGTAAATCATAGAGATATTTTAAAGGTTTTTCCCCAAAGGTTTTAAAAATACACTTCATAAAAGCTGAAACTTCTGCTATGACCTTTAGACTATTTGTGTTTTCCATGAGATGGCAGTTAAAATAATTTTATTTATTATTTCAGAGGATATCCTTTAATATACAGCTTACAGTATAGCTTAATGAGAACAGTAGTTTCAGTACATAGGATGGCCCTTATTAAGATCAGCCCTTTACAGTATGTAGTTTTTTACTAAGTCCCTGGACTAAACTTGAGAAGAGAAAAACTTGGTTCCTATGCTTGTCAAGCTATTAAATAGAAAACCCCTAAAAACTTGAATAACCATTCACGGTACTAAGATGTCTGTGAACAGTTTTAAAGCACAAAAATATTAGGTTATTCAGAATTCCTTATTTCTGAAGTGTGGTTGCATTCTTTTTTTCCCTAATTGTATATTCAATGCTTATTAAAACACTTTGTTTGAAAAATAATGCTTTTCAAAATATGTTATGATAATCTTATAGACAAAACACAGTGCTGGAATAATAAGCTCAGTAATATTGATATTGTTAACTGACATTCTTGAAACTTGGTGGTGTCACCTCTTAAAAACAATCACTTTTTAAAGAAATGTTTCTAATTCTGGTGGTGTTTTTTTTTCAAAATAGCGAATCAAAGAAGGCAGCATTATGGACCAAACCAAAACTGTCTGCGTGGGTGATCACATAGAGACCATAAATGGGAAAAATGTGTCAGAGTGTCGGCATTATGAAGTTGCCAAAATGCTGAAAGATCTGGAGAAAGGTCGGAAGTTTAAGCTGGAGTTGGTAGAGCCTTTGAAAGCATTTGGTGAGTGACCTGACTGTCCACCTTGTTCAGTAAAATGTTGCAGTGTGACGCTTTTCCCTGTCCCCAACTCCCTCTGAAATGTGAACTTATTTCCCATCATCCCCCCTCTGCCCTCCTGCCTAGCTGCCTATCAATCAAATCTCCCTGGGCCATCCCCTGACACCTGATTGGCTTTCACCTGTCCCTTCCCCGCCCCCTGGTTCCGGGCTTGAAAAGGAGACGAGACCACGTGGCCGTCCTCTGTTGCTGCATCCCGGTTCCATCAGGAGGTTCTGTCCAGGGTCACATCCTGGAACTGCTACAGGGATCCATCATGTATCAATAAAACCTGGACTAAACTTACAACAGAGCTCGCTCCTATCTCTACACTGCCGCTGTAAGCTTCTCTGCCAAAGGTAAACTGAGATCTTTCCCTGCCTGGACCTTTCTAAGTGCCCAGCTGTTGCCTCCAGCCAGCCAGAGGTTTCTCTGTGGGAGAGAACCGCAGCAGCCGCCTCTGGTTCAGCAGTAAAGGCCGGAAGAAGCCGAGCAGGACACACCCGGAGATATCGGGATTTATAACACTGTAGTAAAACACTGATAGTAAAATCCCATCCTTGCATTACATTGTGGGTTTGTTTTCAGAAAGCAGCCAGGTGTCCACCTGTGGTAACATAACTACTACAAGAAAGTACATTTAGTTTTTTTCTTTGAAGTGGAAGATTTATGAATGGATTGTCTTCCATCTTGCTTTCTCCAGCAGTCATCCTAGTGTGGGTTACCTCACCTGAGCCTTAGTCAGTCTCTTTTGCCACGACATGATGTTGCAAAATTAGAACAGGAATTGTTTCATAGGTACAGTTTTAAAGCATGGATCACTTCAATAATGTCCTGATCCTCAAAACTCCTTTTTTCCTCTATTGATACATAATCCCTGTTGTTCTGTGTGTCAGACTTTTCTATTTCTGTACCCTTTACTGGGGTCTGTGCTCTCTAGTGCAGAAGGAGTCTGCAGCAAGCGCTGTCTGGGGTTCCCCAGAGCACCTCCTTTGCTGCCTGCCTGTTCTCCCTCTCCCCCTCCCCAGCCTTTTGTGGATCTCCAGTCATGCAGCAGGTGTTCTCAGAATTGGAAGAGAGCAGAATTGCAAAGCTCTGTCTTTGCTTGCCACCTGCATGCTATGAGAAGTGCTGCTTAAATAGGAGGAATGGATACCTACTGTTAATTCTTGTATATATAAACTCTTATCAATGTAGAAAACAAACAAAAAGGGGAAGTTTTGCTCAGAAAGTCGAAATAGAGACCAAGTTACAAATTTTACCTCAATTTTTGGATCCTCTCCCCAAACCATGTAGCATTTTCCTGTAATAAAAACTTCAAAATAATGCTAAATCACAAATCTGTATGAGGCCTTCTGCACATCTGCAGTAACAGTCAATTCAATATCACTGTCTTCACTACAGCAGCAAAAATTTTTAATGTTTGTTTTTCAAATTTTTTTATGTGTTAGTAGTTTACAGCTACTGTCATACACCAGTCTTGACACTTGGTGTCAGAATAGTAGCAGAAATTGAAAATGAGAGAAATGCAAAGATTTTTTTTTTTTTTTATTTTGGTGCTTCTGTGAAGAAAGTGAGTTATGAGTTGATCTCTAATGTGTTTGCCTGTAAGGTGGTACTGCTGTTAAGTAAATGTGTATGTTATGCATTATGCTAAAGAATTGCATATGTTGTCTCTCACAATTAGTAATGGAGCAATACCTCTTTTTAACATGGACCTGTAATTTGTGTTCAATGCTAGAAGTTTTACACAGTCTGTTTGTAAAGAACAGGGTAAATCAGCATTTGATTGAAGATTTCAGCCATAATTTAGTAGTTTTTACTTTAGTCAGGTGACTAAGACACCTTTTAGTCTGCCTGTGATGTAGAGGAGAAAATGCACTAATTTCATGGCAATACGTTTTTTCTGCCATTGATTTAAGAGGCAGCCAGAGCTTTGTGGACAGATTTTTGGTATATACACTTTATTTTTTACTCTACAGAAATTAACTTGCAAGTTGCTGTGCTCAGTAGGTTAAAACGTCCTGCCTTTAGCCTTTGGGACAGTTAGGCTTCAGGCACAAAGATAATGCTTAAGCTGCAGCTTAGGCACTAAGAATAGCCCCAGAGAAGATGACGGACAAGATCCAGATCCTGCTCGACAAGTAGGTGCTGAATTCCTGTTAATTTCAACAGAATTTGGTGAGGGTACAGAAATAAGAGACAAACCTCTGTGTGAAATTATTTTTATTTTTCTTCCTCTCAGTGAAATGTGAAATAAGCATAATTTACTGGTTGGACATCCTTCTACCAAATACACACAGGCTGTCTCAGCTCCCCTAGGCAAGGCTTGTAGCACAGAATAAAAGATTTGTACCAGTCACAAGTGTCTGTGAATTGTGAATAATGAATAGGAACAAAGTAAAGGCAGCATAACACAAACTCTGCTTTTTAATTATGTGAACATGAAAAATAGTTTAGTGATAGCCAGAGTGTTTTGGTCTAAAGTACTGCAAATGAAGGTTATCTCAAATCATGAGTTCTAAGGTGATAATGTTGACAGAATTTGAAAAATATGGGGGTTTTTATCAGGGATGACTTTTTGAAACAAGTCTAGCAGAAATGATGACAATCTTAAGGATGTTTTAAACTGTCCTTGAAGCAATAAAAGGATAAGGAAAAATTGTTGATCCTAAGAATATATATGAGATTTTGACATACCTATTTGTATCATGAAAGCTAATAAAATTTACTTTTCAAGCATACTGTTCAGCATAATAATCTAGATTTGTGAACACTTATGCTAGAATGATGAGCTGAAATCTATCTGAGCAAAATTAATATAACATGTTAAAGTATTCCCTTCAAGGAGAGCTTATTAGAAAGGCCTGCTATTAAGAGGAGGAATAATCTGTTCAAAAAAACAGGACAAATAAAAGCAGTTCTGAGAATTGTCTCCTCTCTTCTAGCACTTTCCAGATTCACTATGTAATTCCCATGTCAGTAAGTAAATTAAATCCTTGCCACTCTTGAATATAAAATTGCATCCTGAAACAAGAAACCCAAATCTTAAATGATTCTGTGCTGCATCTTCTAACTGGGGTGCCCTTACCCAGGATGAAACAAGACAGGCTGAATTCAGGTAAAGGAAACTTAGTGTAAACCAGATACTCTTCATAGAGGTTTATCAGCTGTGAAATGATTGTGGTGAAACCAATGGAAAACCTGCAAAAGATCTGTTGATGGCCACTCCAGCTCTGTGAGTGCTGATAAGCAGTTTGTTAACTCAGCTCAGTGTGGCTCATCATCACCTGCTTAGCACCAGTGTTTGCACCATTGCATCAGTGAAAAATAGAAAAGTTGCAATACTAAACCTGCTGTGTGTTCTGTGTGTGAAGATCTGGATAAATCAGCAGTTGGCCAGTGACTTCAGCTGCTATCTAATTTAAAGGTATAAATGCTTCTCTGTAGAATAGGGAAATAAAATTACACAAGGTACATATATGAAATGAATGCCATAGGCCTGCTTAGATATATTGGTCAGTTGTTCTAGCCTCAGTGCAGTTGAACAGATATTACAATTTGAAGACAAGAAATTGTCAGCAAAACTATCTTTAGAATAGTTAATTTGTAATTAGATTTTTACATAGTCTAGATCTCAGTTAGGCTAAGTGTGAAGATACTGTAATAACCAAAACAGATACCTCATATTCCATTGTTTTTGAAAAGAAATGAAATTTAGCAAAATATTTAATTATGAGTTGTGTGAATCGGTTTTTTGTGGAAGCTGTGTGTTGAGTTTTGTGTGTAACTTAGCAGGTAGTCTTAGGAACTTGATAAATAATTAACTAGTATAGGGAAGATAACAAGTTTAGCCAGTTTTTCTGAGGCAGCACAATGTAGAAGGTAGAAGATGGATGATTCTGTTTTGAGCTCAGGAATGTATTACAAGGGGGGTTTGTCGGTTATTCAAGCTGAACTGTCTCTTGGATATTTTGTTATGGATTATGTGTATAAAGAAGAGCACCTGTACCCGAGAAAATGGGGCTCTGGCTTGGGACGTGAGTCCACGGACCCTCGGGGGCCCTCAATAAAGCACCGCACAAAACTTTGCCGAGTTTTGTGTCCTTTATCTATCGGGCAACAATTGTACTGTATATGCAGTTGTGGTTGATATTTTATTTTTATTGGATTTGCTTTGTCTTTAGAAAAGCTGGAGCCGAGGTCCAAGGGCAGAACTCTGTCAGAGGCTAAAATCTCCAAAGGGAGAGAAACACTTCGCCTGAGAGCCAAAGGCCCTGCTACTGTGGAGGAAATGGTATGGTGGGGAATGCCCCTCAGTAGTTTAATCACCCAGCTTCTGATTTGTTCTTCCCCAAGGCTGATAAGTAGGAAGGAAAAATTGAATGTTACAAAGCTTGTGGGACTGAAGAGAACAACTAAAGTTGATGACTAGCAGGGGTAGGATGGGGCTGAAGAACCTGAAGCACAAAACCCAGATTTAGATGTCATGGACTACATGAATGAGTTTAGATTGGACCAAGGGGTGCTTAAAAGAGGGAAGGGAGGTGGGGGGGAAGAGATGGGATGGTTGTGAAGAATTTGTTCTGACACTGAAGTGTACAGGGTTGGTGAAAAGGTTGTTGTTAGGAGAGTCTGATTAGATACATTGACATGAATTTGTGCAAAACCAGGATTACAGTTTGATGAATGAATATTATTAATTCTGGGCTCTTCTAAAGCTGATGAGGCTTTGATGGGGATCTGTTTTGTCAGGAGATATAAGGCCCCTGTTCAGTTTGAATGCATGAGCTGTGTGGCTTGGTATTAGGAGGAAAGCTCATGTTTGTGAGAAGAGTGTATTTTATCTGTAGATTTTGTAAGTCTAGGGGGCCAAAATGGGAGTGAGGATAATCACTGGCACATTTCTGGCTATTTTGAAGTCTGCATGGATATAATAATACTTTTGCTCTTCTCTCCCTTTATTCCAACAAAGCCAACTGAAGTTGAAGAAAAAGCAATTAAAAAAGTGGATGAGCTTCTTGAAACATACATGGGCATAAGAGATATTGAATTAGGTGAGTTTTTAGCAGATACGTTACTACAAGACTAAATAATTTCTCATTTTCTGTAGTCTAACATTTACTGAGTACTTTAGTCTCTGGATGTAAGTGAAGCAAAATTTGTCCAGCCTGCAGTCTCAAAATCTTGCCTGTATTTCTACAAATGTGTTTTTCTGATAAAAGAATCCCCGTCCCACTTCAATCCTTACGATGTAATTACTCAATCAATCCTCTGTTCTTTCTGCACATTAGCTATACACTGTTGCATGAATTTTTTAGTTGTTTGCTATAACTGTCACCACTATATTCTTTCTGGCATATATTTTCTAGTGAGTCTTGTGTATGGTTAAGAATTCTTAAGGATAAGTATGTTTATTTGCTTTTTTGCCCCTTGGCATAGACCCATCAAAGTCTATGATTGCTAAGGTCTGAACCTGAGATTTTCATCAGTGAACAGGCAACTATTTAGCAAGGCAACTGACAGAATAATTACACAAATTTATCAAAATCTCTAAAACCTGTGTTCTGATGAACATGAGCAAACTTACAGAATATTTACTAGTTATAAGAATCATTGATTTATGATGAAAGAAACTATATAGCCCCAGTGTCATAAGTTCCTTAAAGATGCACCAAAGTTGTCCTTGCAGCTGTTGCTTTTCTTTGTTTTTCTGACAACAACTAAATAGACATTTCTATTTGTGTGGGAAGAAGCTGCTGTCTAGCTGTTGTAACCTGCTGTGGCTGCTGTAATCCTCCTAGGATCTTGTGGAACTGCTGGTACTGAGACAAAGAGGAAGGTATTTATTATTATGGTAATATCTTAAAAGAACCAGCCAAGAAAAAGAAAAGAATAGGCTAAATGGAAAGTGATCTTGAAAAGAAACCTTTCATGAGAGAGAAGTGGAAAAGGCAAAGCAGAAGAGAAAATAGGTCTGGCATGAAGCTCCAGAGGAGAAGCATCAGGGCTGGAGGAGCAGCAGAAGCTGATAACACAGAGGAATGAGAACAAAAGGTGGTTATCTCAATAGCCAAAGGCCTTTGTTGGGTGCTCCTACCAGCAAGCATCTGTTTGGCAGATTCCACTAGCATTCTCACAGGAAAAAATGTATGTAAAACAGTATTTGTCCTTCACTCTAAGGCAGAATTGGGCTTCCTGGCGTAGAATAGAGGGCAGAGCTGCCCAAAACTTGAGCTCTGTTTTGTAGGTTCTATCTAAACTTTCCAGTTCCCAGGAGTTTAGAAGTTCTCAACACTTCTGTTCCCAGCAGCTCTAATATGTGATGCTGCTGCCATGCAGTGGAGAGGCCTGTGTGCTGCTGAGCCATGTTTAGGTTAGGGAGGATTCCATGTCCCATCTCGTTCTGCAACCTCTGTGCCTCAGTCTGGCTCAGGCTTCAAAGCTCTGAGTGCCCTGCCAGCTGTCCCTCTGGGAGCTGTTTTTGTCCTGCAGCTGTTGCAGCCCTGGCTCATGCTGGGCTTCTGGAAGCTCTTGTCCTTGCAGGTTACTTCCAAGGTCCCCAGGCTCCTTGCCCTGCAGGAATAAGCAGCTGTGGGTGCTCTGCTTCTGGTGTCCATGGGAACAGTCCTGTGGGAACTGGTGTTCCCTGTATTTTTGGCTCTCAGTACTGTAAACAGGATGGCTCTTGCACTGTAGATTGAGAAGTTCAGCTTTCAACACATATGGTTGAGTTAATAGCCAAGCACCTGGTAGAGTTTTCCGATGAATTCCTTGATTTTTTTTCCCCTCAAAAGATCTAATGCCCTTCATCTTTCAGTATGTAGTTTGGAAGCTTAAAAAAAAAAAAAAGCCTTAAAAGAATACTCAAAGAAGGAAGAGGTCTTTGTTCATAGAGAGGCTCTTTTCTTCCCAGCTGGGTGGTTGTCTTGTCCCTCACCTCTTCTTTTCCTCCCTTAAAGGTAGTGAAACCAAGAAAACTGTCAGAAATCAAAGACTATAGGGTTCATGTAGCTTTAGTTTGCACCTTTGAAGCCGTATCCTGAAGTTCAAATCTGAGTCAACAACCAGTGTTGATGACTCAAATCCCCCAACTTTGCCATTTTAAAACAATTAAACAGCTCTAGGATTCTTTAGGAAAGGAGAGCTAATCACCTGTCACAAATCTGTTCAATTAACACATGTCAGTTTTTCACATACTGGATGTGATCAGTCACCCATGAAAATGAAATATGAGGAAAAGATTCATTCAGAGAATGCCAATCACCACTTAGCTCGAAATTTCTCTCATTACTCAAGCCAGATTAGTTGAAAATGCAAGTCATCACAAAGTGCAGCTGATAAGTGATTAAGATCTCAATCATTGCTCACTTCCATGCACTTCTGTTTGTCAGAATCTTTGGATGTCAGTTAATGTTACTCTTTCATCTCCATTAAAATGACACTTCCATGGTGTGATTGAATTCTGAAACAGTGCCCCAGTTTTAAGACATAAGTTAGAAAGAAAGGAAGGAAGGAAAAACTAATGTTAAATTACAGACAGAATTAAAGGTGAGATAAAGCCCTTAATTTTTGCTTTGTTAAGTATCTTGACAGTTTCAATAATGGCTGACTAAATCTACGCACAAATCCCTAGGCTGGACCAAAATACTTGGAAATTGTTAGAGAAAATGCATGCAAGTCTTTCTGGCACAGTTTTTTATTTTTATTTTCAGAGATCTAAGTGCTATTGAGATTAACATACCCGCTTTTGGATGCATTTTTACCTTTTTACTTCCTTACCCCTTTGTACTGAAAACTATATGTAATCCAGAGAAGGGGCAGTTGGCTCTGGAAATGTATTCTTCAGCCATTTTATGGGCATATTAGAAATTGGGCCAAGGCTTGACTTCAGCATTCTTTAAAACATAAATACGCAATTGAGAGATAATTCAGGTTATTTTAAATTCTATGAGTGCTTTCTGGTAAAGGAATTTGAGCTGTTGATTAATAGGAGCTACTCAGAAAACGGTGCTAGTTAAAAATATTGGCATTTACTTTTTTAAATCACTAAGACTTGAATTTCTATGGACTGTATTTAATCCCAAAAATTCTGAGTGGGAGGAAGCCTGGATTTAACCCCAGAACGCTACCGATGGTAAATGATGGCAAAAGGGTTTCCTGTGGCTTCCTGTCCAGAGGTTTTTTTTTTTAGCACCTTTTGGCTTCATCCACCAATATTTTGTTCCCCTTTGTTCTGTTTTTCTGCTTTTGGATGATTGTTTCCTTTCCGTTGCTGTCTGTAGTGTTGTCGGGTATGATGTATCACAGTGTCATTAGGGTTGGAAAAGAGCTCTGATATCACCAAGTCCAGCCTTTGACCCAACACCACCATGCCAACTAAACATAGACTGAGTGTCACACCCAGTCATTTCTTGGGTACTTCCAGCTGTGGTGACTCCACCACTTCCCTGTGCAGCCCATTCAATGCTTAACCACCCTTTCAGTGAGGAAGTTTTTCCTGATGTGCAGCCTGGACATCCCCATGTGCAGTCATGGGCTGCCAGCTCCTCTGGGAGAAAGGTGTGGGCAACAGGATCCAAGGCTTTACAGAAGTCCAGGTGGGCACATCCACAGCCTTTCCCTCATCCTGTGGGTGGCTCACCTGGTCATAAAAAGAGATCAGGTTGCTCAGGCAGGACCTGCCTTTCCTAAACCCATGCTGGCTGGGCCTGACCCCCTGTTTGTCCTGTCCATGCTTGTGATCACACACAAGATAGTCTGTTTCATAATCTTCCATCACTGAGATCAGGCTGAAATATCCTTGCATATTCTGTCCTTTCTGTTTAAAAAAATTGGACTCTAATTCTCCATTTTTGACTTCATTTTTTAAACTTAACCATCTAGTCAAAATGTCTTAACAAGTTTAAACCTTTTTTGTTACCCAAGCTTTTTCTCTTGGCTTGCAAGTCCAACCCATCAATATTCAATAGATGTTTTTATCTCTAAATGCTTTAACTGAAGTGATATTCTCCCTGAATCTGTGTTTTCTTCTCCTTCTGTCACCAGACTTCCTTTCCCAAGGCATTTTATTGCATTCATCCAGGAGTATATTGTTTACAGCTGTTCATTTACTTTGAAAGAATAATGGGAGTTTTTTGATAAAAGGAAGGGCAGCAAGTCCAGTTAAACAAAATAAACTTAAAGAAGAATTAGTACTTAAGAAAAAGGAATAAGAAGAAATATTTCTAATAGTTATTGGGTGGTGATCAGATCTGACAATGTTCAACATGAAACTTAAACCAAGTAATGTTAAATACTGGAAACTGGAATAACATGCTTCCTTTTCTGCTTTAGAGTGACGGGGCAGAGCAATAATATTTGTTACCTTTTAATGAAGGCAAAACTTCTAATAGCGTTACAGCTAAATAAATATTGAGGCTTCTGTCAGGACTTCTGAAAAAAGCTTTTTCAGAAGTTAGAGGATATAGGTACCAAATTATAGGATATAGGTAGCAAAACCATTATGTAAGGTAGATAGTAAGAATGGCAGGCAGAAGGTAGTTTCCATGGCTTGTGCTCCATGTGTCCATTAAAAGTGAAAATAAGGATTTTGTGAAAGATCATTGAGGTTATTTTAAAGGAACTATATTTGAAAAGCCAACATATTACTTTGTTCATATTCTGGGAAGCTTGACATTAACTTCTCAGTTAAAATTGATGAGACTTCTAATTCCTTTCACCACTTTTAAGATTGCTGAACTTTTCACATTTTATGTAAAAATCAGTCAGACATTAACATTGCCTGAAGTGAACTGAAAAAAGGAAAATCTGAAAACAATTGAGGCTCTTCTGACTGTGGAAAAATATTCTATTGGGATAAAATTCCTGTAAGAGCTGCACAATAAGTGATTACAAGAAGCAGTGGGGAAAAGGGAGGGGAGACAATTTGGCACTAAGCTGTCACCCTCTGAGAACCAGCAAAGTTTTCTTCAAGCTGGCAAGTATCTGCTGAATGCCTTGGCAGTCAGCGGCCTTTGATTTGCCCTGGGGATTCCGCATCAATTCCGCGACTGTCACCGTGCGACCGGGCGCGTTTTTCCGCCCTGGGAGCGCCGTCCCGCGGCTGTGGCAGCTGCCTGGGGAATCGGGCAGGGAATGGGGGCTGGGATCACGGGCTGGCAGGGCAGCTGGCCCGCGCCAGGGCAGTGCAGGGGCTCGGCGCTGTGGCAGGGCCCGGCGGTGCCGCTGTGCTCGGGGATGCCGGCGGCAGTGCGGGCGGGCGGCGCTGGAGGGCAGCACCGCGCTGCCGCAGCGCCCCGGCTGCCACGGAGCCTGGCTCCGGCTGCAGGTGGGGCTGGGAATGCCGCTGTGCCTCAGTAAATACACTGCATTAAATCTGCCCTGCAGTGCTGGTCACGGTTACTCAGTACAGGTGAAAATCGGGTTTTTTTGAGGTTGCTTTAGCGCGGCGATGTTGGGATTCTTGCTTGATCGGCTTGAAATTTGATCCGCGAAGTTTTTAGTGGATTTGTTTTCAAGTTTTGTAAATCTATAATAAATCAATTTTTTAGAGTCTATTTAGTTATCTGGGAAGATCAGTCTTTAACAAAAGTTGTGTTTGAAATTACACTTTCTCTTAATGACAGTTTGTTATGTGCAATTCTGAAGCTTCAGCCGGGGCAGCTGGACTATGATTAATGCCTTGTCTTGTTTTATTGCTGCTGTCTGTGTCATATGGTTCTTCCATAACTCTTGGCCAATTTATCTTAAAAATGGCTACATTCCTGCTCCCACCCTGCTTGAACAATTGTCTAGATCCTTACTCTTTTGATTTCTAAATATCTGGTGTAACATCTCTTGATGTATTTGCTCTTACTCCACCTTGCACAGCTCTTTCCTCTCCACCCTTCTCCCAGGGTCTATAAAAAGTAAGTTTACATCCTGCTTCATATCCAGAAATCTGTGAAGTTTCAGTTATACCCTTCACCTCATTGTCTCCAGACTTGCTTCTCTGTAAGTACCTTCTTGTGCCCCATTGTCAGGGAATACAGAGTGGTATTGTAGAACAAATCCTTGTGTTCCACTTACCAGGAACAAGAGTCCCCTCTTTAATGCTCATTTCCCATCCAGACTTCTCTGAATCAGGGTCTGAGGAACTTCACAGGGGACACAGAGAGAATCAGTGCAATGGGGATAGGGTTTCTTCTGGCAGGGTCTTGAGGGTCTTTGAGAACCACTAGTGGTGCCTGGGAAGCTGGGGACTCCTGAGCAGTCTCCATCATAGCAGTTTATTTGTCAAGATTTACATAAATTTTCCTTGGACAGCTTTGTGTAGTTTGACACACTGGGATTGTGTTTGGAGCCTCACAGCTGACCACAGTTAAAACCAAAACATCAATTTCCTCAGAGTTACTGTTGTTGACGTTTACCATATGGAATATGGCTCACGCTTGCTTGCAGCTTGTTACATGTTTGCACCACAGCAAGTGCTGTTTGCCAGAAGTTCATAACTGTCAATAAAGTTGAGCTGAGTTTTAGGTCAACAAAATAAAATAAATGTAGTAAAACTTCAGAGCAGAGAATGTTTATTTTTATTTTTCTCAGAGAGATTTTGCCATGTTGATTCAATACAATATAGGTGGTAGATAGCAGACTGTCCCAGTAAAGATGTTTTCTGTGGCTTCAAAACTTCCTTCCCTTTCTCAGGCACTTTATTATGTGTTTTACATTTGGACATTTCTCTAAGAAAAGGCTAGAAACTATCAAATCCTTCACTTTGACACTTGAATTTGATAAGCTTGTGAAGAAAGTGGTGTGTATTTGATGATTAACAAAAGATGGAGGACACCAAGCAGTTTAAGGCAGGGTTATAAAGTAATCACAAAATGAAGCAGATTTTGATGTTTCATCTGTTGTACTATACCATCATTTTCCTGTGAAGAGAGGCTGTGCAGCAGAGATACAGCTCACAAAATAAACTGTATTCAGCAGTGCTGTTTGTGCTGAGTGTGTCTTACAGAGCATTCTGCCCTCAAACCATGGTAGGTTGCTGCCAGTGGTTCTCTGGGCCCAGCTTAACCAGGAGGAAATGCTGTGCTGACTCTCCACCCTTCATGGAGGTGCAGGTATCATGATCAAGAGTGGTTTTCATTTGCTGTAATACCCATGGGTTGTCAGCATCCAGTGTTTGGGATAGACTTCTATGTTCTCCTAGAGTCTGAGAAACTGCAGTGGCAAAAGGTGAGGGATGAGCGCAGCAACTAAGGAGTCAATCCTAAACTGCAGCTCCAATGTAGCCATTTCAAAAGTGTGCTCTGGCACTTGATAAATTCTGATACTTTTGTGGTAAATAAGAGAAAATGCTGGACAGTGTTGGCATACAAGATATCACAGTTTAACTCCATTGTATCACTTCTCTGCTTTTGTTCTCCTGGATGCCAAGAGGTTCCTTGGTGGCTCCAGTTTCTTGTGCACAGCAGCAAAGCCTTTCTCTTCCTTCTCTTCTCTTCCTTTGACCCACCTGGCTGAGAGTTTCAGAAATAACTTTTTCACTTTCTAGAGGCATAAGCACAAACTTTAAGTGCATAATTTCCTCTTGAATCCTAAATTCACATTGTAGACTGCATCTCCCTGAGCTGACCTCACCAGCTGTTGAAAACAGACATCCCAAATCCTATCCATCCCTATCTTTTCCCTATGTGTTAGCTGTCACTTTCATGATAATTACATTCTTTTGTTGCTTTTTAGCTGCAACAATTGTGGAAGCGGGGAGAGACAAGAAAAACCCAGATGAATTTGCAGTGGCCTTGGATGAAGCTCTTGGAGACTTTGCATTTCCAGATGAGTTTGTATTTGATGTATGGGGAGCAATAGGTGATGCTAAGCAGGGACGACTGGAATGAGAACTGTGCAGTTTATCAAACCCTGTTTGGAAATACAAAATGATTTGCAAATACATCAGAATGTTAATAATTTTTTTGATGTGAATTCAGAGTGCTTTGCACAAGTATTCTGACCTGAGATTTTCCTTTGCAAAGGAAGGTTTCTAATAGAAATGAAGGTAAACCCAAACTTCTGACAACTGCAATTTAAAACATTTAATTTACACATAGAAGTCACTGTGAGGAGAGTGTCAAGGTGATATATTTATACAGAAATTTTATTAAAATTAGGTAATTTTTATTGTACATGCACTTTGATACCAATAGTCTGAAAAGTGTTAGACATATGAAACTAGGAGTTTGGATTATTTTATCTCTTTAGAGAGGTTTATAAAGCTGTTGAGGAACTACCTGGCTTCATGCTGCAGTTCCCTGGTTTTCTGCTGTTCCTATGTATTAACCTAAAGCCTTATGTTTTCTTACAGTTTGGCCTGGACATTGTTTTTATTGTAGGCAAAGCTGGGAAGAAGCTATCCTGTTTCTTTAGAACACATATTCAGGGGAAAAAAAATTCCTCTGAAACATGAAAACTAAGATCTTTGGATGAGAAAGGCTTGCTTGCATTTGAGTCATAATATGCTCTGAGTTATTACTGACATAAGTAGAGTAGAAATGTTTAAACCAGGAAGCTGCTGCTTTATTCAGATGCCATATTATTGCAATAGGAACTACATAGAAAGAAAGAAATGTTAATTTTGATTGATATTAATGCATTTGAATAATATCTGGAGATTGCACTGGAGACTACAGTGTATCACTAAGTGCTTAATTGATCTTTGCATATGCTAAATGATTTCTTGAGATCCCGTGGAGTTCCCCTCTTGTCTGTGTCTTTTTTCAGCATGGCAACACAAGAGAGATATTGAAGGTGTTCAAACCCAAAAGATATTATTGTAAAGTCACAAAGAATTGTAGTTTGGATGACAGTGCATGCCTAGACCCTGAAAAATATGTTAAACTAATCTTAGATGTTAGGTTTTCCAATTATATTGTACATAAATGTTTATTTTGACTACTAATTTTTTACTTATAAACCTGAGATTATTGCAGATGAAATTGAATGAGAATGTGGGTTCTGGCCTGGGAAGGTGTCATATCTTTTTAGTATTTTTATATTTGCATAAGAATATAAAGTAATAATTACTACAAAGGTTTTTTCTAAATCACTACCTGAAGAAAATGTCTTTCACTGAATTGCAGACATTTCTTTAAAATAAAGATCATGTGAATAAATTTACATGTTCTGTGTCAGTGGGTTTTTTTGTCTAAACCCATGACACTTTGAAGTATCATTGAAAGAATGGGTTCATGTTCTCATTACTAGGTTCTTGAGGAAGAATTCTAAACTCCACTTCAGCAAATTTCTGTAAAACTTGAAAATAAAATTGAAGAAACTCTTAGGGGATGGTAAAATTCTGTACATCCCATTGCTCATTTGGGCCCTCAAGGATGTATTACTTTGCAAAAGGAGTTTGAGCATTTCTTCTTTTTCAATAATTGCAAGTCTGAGCCCACAATCTTCTGTTGCAGTTGAGCACACTCTGTCTTTGCAGGGTGACTTTAGCTGATCTACTCATGGTAATGAGGGGTTAAAGTGTTGTGGGCCATATAATTTGTTCTTTAAACTTCTAGGTGAAAAGCAAAAAGGAAATGCCAAGAATTCCTTGTTGGTTTCAAAACATAAAACTCAAATGTCAAATTTTGTGGAAGTGGTTATGTACACTACTGTTAGTTACCAACATGGCACTGGTTATAAAATGTATTAAAATGAAGAATTCCTTTAAAAATAGAGAAAAAGTACTATGGATAATGCACAAAAATGTTGCCTGTAGTAGATAACCCCTTGTGTTTTGGCCAGTCATTTTATTTTGATAAATTAATGTTGTTCAATGAATTTATTCTCAGGGGATAAATTGTCTCATTACACTGATAAAATAATAAGATAAAAATAATCTCTGAAGCTCTAATTCTACAGAGAGCTGCCTCTTGTCACAGTGGCCCATTTTTGTGGAGTTTATTTCAGGCCTAAGATTTAAATAGTGATTGCAATTTTACTAGCATTTACTGCAATAAAGCATGTCAATATATCTTACTTTTTCAGTATTCTCAAAGCACTCACTATTTTGAGCACATAAGGTAGGTACCACTACCTAATTTGATAGATTATTTGCATTTTCCATCCATGCATGAATAAATTGTCAAATGAGAATCACACTGCCTTATAAAGCATGATAAATACTTCTCTCTCTTTGTAGTGATTTGTGTAGCAAATTAACATTGTTTTACTAATAAAATACAGCCTTTAAAACCTAGCCAATAATGACACTAATACTTTGTAGGGTGAAAATGTCATTAAATGTCACTACAAAAGTCACCCAGATGAGTTAGACAAACTAATTCTAAGACATCAGCTCTATCTAAGTGCTGGTGAGAGTGGGACTATAAACATCCTGTTAGTGTGTGCTGCACTTGGAGGTGAACGTTGGTGAATAATCCACTCAAAATCTGAGGTGGAATGGCCCAGAACAGTAACTCAGCCCAAACTCAGCTGTTCTGAAAGTGACTGATTCCTTACTTTTATAATTTGGTGCAGAGCCAGCAGAGAGCTGGCAGACAGATGCAATTTGTGCCTTTTCTTCCGGACTTACTGCCATTTTCAAGACAATGGAAAACACAGCTCTATTTTTTTCTATTTTTGCAGTCGTTAGGTACTCTTTAGATGCAACAAGGGGATTTAATGAAAGCTGGTGTTCATAAAGTTCTGAGCTCATAATTTAAAAAATATGATGAGCGATGAATATTTTACACTTTTAAAGGAACAAATTTTGGAAATTACAGAGACATCTTTTATGACACCTTTAATATGCCAAATTATGCTTCAGTTAAACCTGATTTTATGCAACCCTATTCCTACAGCTATTATTCAAAGAGCTATTAATATAATCAGTCTATTTAGGAAAATCGTGTCTGCTAGTCAGATTTGAATAATGCATATTCTCTTATTTCTTTATATAATTTTCATCACAATTTGTCTAATTTCTCTTTTTTTTAGATAAATGTAACATAAAGCTTGGAAAACCTTGGGCTTTGTGAATTTGAAAGTGCAATATTAATGTTAAAATTAAGCTAATTTGTATATTTTGTTACTTATTTTCTTCCTGCTTTTTAATGAGAACTTATCCTACTTTTCAAGTTAAATATTATTTTTGATGAAAAGAGTTCTGAGAATGTCTCTTCCAAAGTCCGAGTATTGTAGTAAGATGATATATTACGCTTTTATTTTTCCTTTTTTTTTTTTTTTTTTTTTTTGCCAGGAGATATTTCAGAACAATTAAAAATCAGGGCCTTAATTCTTTCCCCTTTTGAAAGAAAGGCATCTTTGCCATGAATTTCAGAACTCAGCTCTAGCAATAAGAGCTTCATCTGAAATTTATATTCAGCATTGTTTTCCTGTCCAGTTCTCTGACTCAATATGTTTGTAAGGCATTTTGCATTTCGATGTTGTTATGCATTAAAAGATCTCTGGTTTGCTTTATGAAAATATGAACAAATTTACAGACTTGGAAATCAAAGAGAAAATCCTCAACGTTTCACGAAGATACTTGTACATATCAACAACTTTGAATAAAAAGTATGCAGTCTGCAGTACAGACTTTGTCCTCAGAAAAGGTATGTTTAATGTGTGAGATTCAGGCACTGACAACTGAAATAGATTGAGGCTGCATAAATGTACAGGTAATGTCTTTTTTTCACCTATTGCAACATGCACTGTCATTAAATAGAACACAGTGTCCAAATACAACAACAGAGTTTCAGTAGATTGAATAGAAGCAATCTCGTGATATATTGATATTGTCTTTATCTCTCCTGTCCTGCTGTTTGTAAACAGAGAGGTTGGGAACAGCTTTTTCAGTTTTTTTAATGGCACTCCTTACCTAAATCTCTATTGTGATGTCTGAGCTCTTTCAGAGAAATGTAACTGTTGGTTTTGTACCCAAATCATTATTTTGGGGGTTCTCCCAGTCGCCTGAGAGCTAATGCAGATTTTCAAGTTGTCATAAACTGATTTTACTATATTATTTGAAGGAGAGGGAAAATCAGGGAGAAATAAATGTCTGCTTTTCTTTGAAATGAAGTCTGCAGGTCAGACTAGAGGCAGTTCAATGTAAATCCCTGACAGGATCAGTGTGGAGGATGGGTACATGCCCCAGCAGTTCTGATCAGCAGAACTGCTGCTATGGCTCTTGGCATGTTTGCCAAGGAGCTCTCTTGCCCTGCTAATGTTTGATAGGAATGTGGGCTCATGAATGTAGTATAGAAATTATTGCCTTCTTTTGGGATGGATAATAAAATATTTTACTGTAATTTTTTAGCATTAAATGCATTAACTATCTATATGAAAGAAATAAGGTATTTGAATTTTAGATGAGATCTAGCTGAAGAAACATATTGCGCCACAATATCTAATAATGCAATTTGCTGCTAACAAAAAATACTGGTTTTTTAAGTTTTCCCAAATCTTTACTTTGTGCTTTTAACAGGAAAATAATGGTGAGCAGTGAGGGAGGAGACTTCTTAGTTTAGTGGAAAAAGCTTTTAATGACAGACTTAGAGTTACAAGTTGTGCTTGTAACACAGATGACCTGAGAATGATTTGTGTAATCCTTTCACTTGACAGCTCTTCCAGTAAAGGCACAAATTTGTACTTTATATATATAAACCCTCTCTGGCTTGAAATGGGGAAGCAAGCATGGTAAATCCATTGCAAGTCACAGTCCCCAGGCATTCATATCATAGTATTGAAATCTCTTTTAAAACCCTTCACACATACTTTCCAAACATTCTTATTTTTACAATGTGGGTTTTGTTTCCAATGAGTGTTTTAAGAGATAATTTTACTTGCTGAGCTTAAGTTTTGAAACCAGTAAGCCTTTTTTGAAGCATCTCTAAGCTAAATAAGCTAAATTTTTAATGATCAGATACAGAAACTGATCAACAGAATGACATAAATCTCAAGTCTGTTGGTAACAATACCTGAAATGCCCAATGGATGTTTGCCATTAGCATGTACAAATTTGATAGTGACAAAATCCTAATTGCAGGACTAAAAAAGTGGAGGTTAACCTTACCCTTTCTATGTCAACAAACTAAAAGTGCATGTTGATTCACAGTTGATATGTTTTCATTATCTATAAAGCAAACCAGAAAAGAAAGGGAATTACAAGTGTGACCTCTTTCCAGGAATAGGAGCACTGTGAATTGAGGTGAAGCTCTAGATAAAGATGCTATAACTGCTTTCTGCTTTGGTAAAGAACAAGCTAATTCCCTTCAATGTCAAGGATAAGTGAATATAGATTTGACAATATTTGTCTTTTATAATTCCTTGCTACCAACTGAATGTGCAATTTTCTTGGCAGGGTTCTTGGTTAGAGTGAATTGCTGTAAGGGAAAGGTTCATGAAACTCAGCTCAGATTGGTGGTTTGGCTCATAAAGTCCGAGACAGATAATACATTGCCTGTGAGGGAACCAGCTCTTTTCTTGAGCTGTGCTAATTGTCACACTATTGAGCTGGTGAATTTACCAGAAGACTTTCTCAAGATCTGACCTGGGGGATGATTTGTTTTTTTAAAGAGACAAAAAAAAAGACCATGGCACAAAAAATAGGTTTATGTTAATGAGATTGCTGAGGACACAAACTGGGAAAGATGACATGACAAAAAAGAATTGTGGAATATTGTCCATCAAGACTGCCTTTAAAACTTGACTTTAATATGTCAGTGTTTTAAAATGACAGATCATAACTTCAAAATTTAGGGACTGAGGGAAGTTCTTAATTGGAGATGCTCCATGGAAAATACCTTGATGCACTAGTCATTCATTGAATCACTAACCCACCCGAGGGCTGCATCTGGGAAAAAGTGACTGCTGTGCATCACAGGAAGGAAGACCAGGAGAAACTGGGAGGTAATGTTGCAACCCAGAGCAATGGTGACATTTTTATTTTCAACCCTGTGCTCAGTGCAGCCTTCCCCTGTTGTTTAAACATTGGACAGATTTGGGAAAAAAGGCCTAATAAAATGATGATGAGACTCTTTAAACATCAAACTGAAGATCCTGTGTTCTCTGGTACAGCTAAAAGGAGTTTGTTAGGGTGGCAAGAATCTTGGAGAGAGGAGTTTTTCAAGCCAACCAACTGCACTGCCAAGAATACAGGTGTGGCCACAAGCTGCCTTCATTCTGGAAACACGAAGGAGGATTTCTAACACAAATGGAACAGTACAAGGGGAGAGTATGGGGACAAAAACCAGGCTGGTTTTAGGGCAGAACTTCAACTTTTGTAAAGAGAGGCTGTATGAAATTATTGCTGGAGCACCAGCAAACAAGGTGTGATCCCCCAGTAGGTTCCTTTTTGTCCCAAGAATTGTTTTATCTGTATTTAATTGCCAGGTGTTTTGAACTCTCACAGTTTGAATTTAAATGTTGACAGATTTGGAAAAGGCAGGTGGGATTGTAGAGAATTTTTTAAAACTGGAATGCAGGAACTTCCATTTTTGACTGAAAAGCAATGCCAAAGCCCTCCTGAGGTCTCTCTTCAGAGTAGGTGGTTTTGAATGTTGGCTTTTCTTGTTTTTCTTTTGTGTGCTAAATGTATGGAAGCTGTGTCAGGGGAGGAGATGTCTCTGGAATGCTGAGCTTGCTACTGCTGCTGGAAGTCAAGAAGAATAATTTCCATCCACAGCTTCTGGACTTTTCTTTTGGTGTTGAAAGACGGATCTTGGTTTTTGTGTGGATTTGGTGTGCTACACTAAGTTTTCTATCTTTGCACTGTGTTTAAAGCCATCATTACAACTTTTGAATGGGGGGAAGGAGGCTGCCAAGGTTTCCTCCTATCCCCAGGAACAGGTAAGAGAAGTTCATCTAGACTTAGGTGTAGGCACTGAGTTGCCCAGGACGTAGGAGGGGGCAGAGCTAAGCTCTGTTCATCTTCTAGCTGTGCTTGACTGAAGAAAGGGTGCAGACAAAATGGTGTCTGTGGGTAATGCTGCAGACTGTTGCTTGGGGCACTATTTTCTCCATTGTCTAGATTTCTCATCCTTAGTAAATAAAAAAATGCCTGTGATTTGTACCCTGCTGAACTTGTTACAAAATGCTCTCCTCCTGTATTTCTGGCCTTTCAAATTTGTGGTTAGTCTCTTGAATGATCAGGGGAAAAGGGATTAGTAAATAGCTTTGGCATTAATCTGTATTCAGCTCTGTGTTGAACATCCATTATTTTTATGGTTATAATAAAATGAATAGCAGTGTAACAGCTGCTTTGGGTTTTCAATTAAATGCATTAATACATATGCAAGAAAATAGCCTGTCCCAGTAGTATTTATAGGGAAAAGAATATTTTTCAAGATTTGTGGCAAATCATTATTATGCCTTTTTTTAATATGGCATTTGGAAATATGAAAGTGGAATTGCCAGCATGCTGCTTTATTGCTTGCAAGTGGAATGTGTGATAATCAGCCCTTTGCAACACTTTTTAATGACGACAATTTTCAGTGCATAAATACCAGCTTTAGAACTTGATGAACAAGTCTGGAGTCAGTGCCTGGTTTAGTAAGAACATGGTTAATGCTTGCAAAAGGTCCTAAACACATATTTACAGTTTTACAGAGTTATTTGTAAAAGAAATTTTGATGGCATGAGTGAAGTGTGTAAAACTGTGGTTTTTTCTGATGGTTTGAGAGTTGGGGGCATTTGCTTCCCTCATTGTTTCCCAACTGCTTTATTTTCTTCATCTTTGCTCCAAGTCAGAATGATGCCTTTGACAATTTCGTTTGCTTACAGCTTACATTCTTCTCTTTGCCTGTTAGCTTTGCCAAACAACACTGAACAATAAGGGAGTGACTTTTCCAGCCAGTTCAGCTTTTGTCAGACTTTGCACTCCAGCTCGATCTTCCATTCTTTCCAGCTGTATCTTGTATCTGGGGCCTCATGTTCCTGCCTATGAGTCTGAAAGAATGGTCTTATCACACTCTCTTTACAGATGTTGTTCCTTATGTGGGAGTAATAGACTGCCTGGTGTCTGTTAATATTTCCACCATAACAGATGCAATGGCAGAAGTCACCTTGACTTTGTAGCATAGAAGTTGACTGATTTAAAAAAACCCACCAAAATTACCATTCTGCTATATTATTTACTTCATTTCTAGAGCAAGTTTAGAAGAGTTTAAGATGATCTCTAAATCTTCATTCCCTTATCCAGAGCCAGTAATAAAGCCTATCAGATAATAAGCTCACCAGGATTAGTATGAGACAAGTAGTGTAATGTGCATAATTCAGTAGTTTTGCTCATAGCACTGAATCCCTTTTATTGAATTGTTTCACTGCAGAAGGATTTTAATCTTCTATTAGTAAGCACACCTGAATAAAATAATGGATAACCTTGAACCAGTTGGACTGTCAAGCTTGCAGGATTGCCATCTTTATTCCCAATGCCGCTCTATTTCCCATGATCTCATACCCAAGACTCCTGGCCTTCCCCCTTTACCAAATTTCTGTTTGCTAATTTACCTAGGAACAGAAGCAGGTAACACAAACAGGCAGGTAAGAGAAATATTTGTGTAGAATTGTTGCAAGGGATCCTCATCCATCATAAACAGTTGTCAAAACATTACCCTCAAAATCATCTCAGAAAGTTCTTTAGAATCCAGGGCAACTGGCTCAAAAGCTTTAAAAAACAAACTGGAATTATTTCTACCTGATACTGTCACTGTGGTAGATAGAAAACAAGTCCTGTGATACATTTAAGTGGGCAGAGGGTGCAGATTTCATGAATTTAATAAGTTTATTTTCTCCAGCCCATCACTGTGAATGAAGGGGGTCATGATTGCTGAGAGGGTTAAGTAAGGAGAAAAAAATACTTCTATTTACACACTTCAATTTATGAACAGGAATGTATTTTCTTTGTCTGGAAAAAGGATTCTTTATTGACTGCAGTTAATAAACCTGGATTTTCATAGCAGGTTTTCACTGTCTGAGGAAGAACCTAGATCTACTCTCAAGCATCTGTCCTGAAAAGCATCTTACCTAGGCAAGCATTAGCTAAGTATAGACAAAGTCATGTGTGTGATCAACTCTTGGCAGGATTTACAAGAACAAAGGTTTTATATTTGCCTACAAGCATGTGGGGACAAAGACATGAGCTCTGCTTTGTCAGAGACCATGGAGAGGCTGGGGAGGATTTGTTTTGGAAAATGTGGAATGACACTTCTCTTTTCAAGATTAAAACAAGATTTTCAGCAGTTTCTCCTTCCTGCTTCTTCCCTTGGATTAATTCCAGCCAGCTTCTTGCAATTATCTCTCCATTATGTTCACGTGGGATGGGAGTTTAAAAGATGACATCACTTAGACACATATTGTGATATGTATGACTAATTAGTAGTTAACAATGCAACAATTAAATCCTCTGTGGCATTTTATTTGTCACTTAAAAATATTTCTTTGACTCACAGAGTAACTCATACCCTGCAGGAAAAAATCTCAGCTCATTAGAGCTGGTCTGCAGTTATCACTTGGCTGGTGTCTCCATTGACTCCACTCTCCTCATTTATTTTAACCTTGATCTGACATCTCACCTCTCTTATTTTTTTATTTTTTATGTCCTTTTATTTGCATTGGAATGTCTGTCTTGCTTCCAGGCAGTGCAAAGGAATAAAAAAGTATTATTAAAGGAAATAAAGTTTTTAAAAAGAAGCCTTTCTTCTTTCTTTAACAAGCCTGTGTGAAAAAGTACAAAAATGGCTAAAATAAGGTGTGTCCCAAAGTGAATGTTTCCGCTGAGTTCTAGGCTCAGTGCAAGAAGCATCAGTGTTTCCACAGTGTCCTCATTTGCACTTTCTTGCTTTTCCTTGAGATCAGTGCTGCTTGTAGTTTCTCTGAGGAGAAGAGGCAATGGCTGTTTGGGAAGATACCTGAAACATGTTTAAGGGGTGGAGTGCACGGCAGTTTTGCGACAGTCGCGCTTTACGGCACCTTTTACGACAGTCGCGATTTACGGCATCTTTTACGACAGTCGCGCTTTACGGCAGTTTTGCGACGGTCGCGCTTTACGGCAGTTTTGCGAAAGTCGCGCTTTACGGCACCTTTTACGACAGTCGCGTTTTACGGCAGTTTTGCGACAGTCGCGCTTTACGGCACCTTTTACGACAGTCGCGTTTTACGGCAGTTTTGCGACAGTCGCGCTTTACGGCACTTTTTACGACAGTCGCGCTTTACGGCAGTTTTGCGACAGTCGCGCTTTACGACACCTTTTGCGACAGTCGCGCTTTACGGCAGTTTTGCGACAGTCGCGCTTTACGACACCTTTTGCGACAGTCGCGCTTTACGGCAGATTTACGACAGTCGCGCTTTATGGCACCTTTTGCGACAGTCGCGCTTTACAGCAGATTTACGACAGTCGCGCTTTACGGCAGTTTTACGACAGTCGCGCTTTACGACACCTTTTGCGACAGTCGCGCTTTACGGCAGTTTTGCGACAGTCGCGCTTTACGGCAGTTTTACGACAGTCGCGCTTTACGGCACCTTTTACGACAGTCGCGTTTTACGGCAGTTTTGCGACAGTCGCGCTTTACGGCACCTTTTACGACAGTCGCGCTTTACGGCACCTTTTGCGACAGTCGCGCTTTACGGCACCTTTTACGACAGTCGCGCTTTACAGGAGTTTTGCGACAGTCGTGCTTTACGGCAGTTTTACGACAGTCGCGCTTTACGGCACCTTTTGCGACAGTCGCGCTTTACAGCAGATTTACGACAGTCGCGCTTTACGGCACCTTTTACGACAGTCGCGCTTTACGACACCTTTTGCGACAGTCGCGCTTTACGGCAGTTTTGCGACAGTCGCGCTTTACGGCACCTTTTACGACAGTCGCGCTTTACGGCAGTTTTACGACAGTCGCGCTTTACGGCACCTTTTACGACAGTCGCGCTTTACGGCACCTTTTGCGCAAAAGGTGCCGTAAAGCGCGACTGTCGTAAAAGGTGCCGTAAAGCGCGACTGTCGCAAAAGGTGCCGTAAAGCGCGACTGTCGCAAAAGGTACCGTAAAGCGCGACTGTCGCAAAACTGCCGTAAAGCGCGACTGTCGCAAAAGGTGCCGTAAAGCGCGACTGTCGTAAAAGGTGCCTTAAAGCGCGACTGTCGCAAAACTGCCGTGAAGCGCGACTGTCGTAAAAGGTGCCGTAAAGCGCGACTGTCGCAGAACTGCCGTAAAGCGCGACTGTCGTAAAAGGTGCCGTAAAGCGCGACTGTCGTAAAAGGTGCCTTAAAGCGCGACTGTCGCAAAACTGCCGTGAAGCGCGACTGTCGTAAAAGGTGCCGTAAAGCGCGACTGTCGCAGAACTGCCGTAAAGCGCGACTGTCGTAAAAGGTGCCGTAAAGCGCGACTGTCGCAAAACTGCCGTAAAGCGCGACTGTCGCAAAAGGTGCCGTAAAGCGCGACTGTCGCAAAACTGCCGTAAAGCGCGACTGTCGCAAAAGGTGCCGTAAAGCGCGACTGTCGTAAAAGGTGCCGTAAAGCGCGACTTTCGCAAAACTGCCGTAAAGCGCGACTGTCGTAAAAGGTGCCGTAAAGCGCGACTGTCGCAAAACTGCCGTAAAGCGCGACTGTCGCAAAAGGTGCCGTAAAGCGCGGCTGTCGCAAAACTGCCGTAAAGCGCGACTGTCGTAAAAGGTGCCGTAAAGCGCGACTGTCGCAAAAGGTGCCGTAAAGCGCGACTGTCGTAAAAGGTGCCGTAAAGCGCGACTGTCGCAAAAGATGCCGTAAAGCACGACTGTCGCAAAAGATGCCGTAAAGCATGACTGTCGCAAAACTGCCGTAAAGCGCGACTGTCGTAAAAGATGCCGTAAAGCGCGACTGTCGTAAAAGATGCCGTAAAGCACGACTGTCGCAAAAGATGCCGTAAAGCATGACTGTCGCAAAACTGCCGTAAAGCGCGACTGTCGTAAAAGGTGCCGTAAAGCGCGACTGTCGTAAAAGATGCCGTAAAGCGCGACTGTCGTGAAAGGTGCCGTAAAGCGCGACTGTCGCAAAACTGCCGTATAAGCGCGACTGTCGTAAAAGGTGCCGTAAAGCGCGACTGTCGCAGAACTGCCGTAAAGCGCGACTGTCGCAAAAGGTGCCATAAAGCGCGACTGTCGCAAAACTGCCGTAAAGCGCGACTGTCGCAAAACGGCTGTAAAGCGCGACTGTCGCAAAAGGTGCCGTAAAGCGCGACTGTCATAAAAGGTGCCGTAAAGCGCGACTGTCGCAAAAGGTGCCGTAAAGCGCGACTGTCGTAAAAGGTGCCGTAAAGCGCGACTGTCGCAAAACTGCCGTAAAGCGCGACTGTCGTAAAAGGTGCCGTAAAGCGCGACTGTCGCAAAACTGCCGTAAAGCGCGACTGTCGCAAAAGGTGCCGTAAAGCGCGACTGTCGCAAAACTGCCGTAAAGCGCGACTGTCGCAAAACTGCCGTAAAGCGCGACTGTCGTAAAAGGTGCCGTAAAGCGCGGCTGTCGCAAAACTGCCGTAAAGCGCGAGTGTCGCAAAACTTCCGTAAAGCGCGACTGTCGCAAAAGGTGCCGTAAAGCGCGACTGTCGCAAAACTGCCGTAAAGCGCGACTGTCGCAAAAGGTGCCGTAAAGCGCGACTGTCGTAAAAGGTGCCGTAAAGCGCGACTGTCGCAAAACTGCCGTAAAGCGCGACTGTCGTAAAAGGTGCCGTAAAGCGCGACTGTCGCAAAACTGCCGTAAAGCGCGACTGTCGCAAAAGGTGCCGTAAAGCGCGGCTGTCGCAAAACTGCCGTAAAGCGCGACTGTCGTAAAAGGTGCCGTAAAGCGCGACTGTCGCAAAAGGTGCCGTAAAGCGCGACTGTCGTAAAAGGTGCCGTAAAGCGCGACTGTCGCAAAAGATGCCGTAAAGCACGACTGTCGCAAAAGATGCCGTAAAGCATGACTGTCGCAAAACTGCCGTAAAGCGCGACTGTCGTAAAAGATGCCGTAAAGCGCGACTGTCGTAAAACTGCCGTAAAGCGCGACTGTCGTAAAAGATGCCGTAAAGCGCGACTGTCGTGAAAGGTGCCGTAAAGCGCGACTGTCGCAAAACTGCCGTATAAGCGCGACTGTCGTAAAAGGTGCCGTAAAGCGCGACTGTCGCAGAACTGCCGTAAAGCGCGACTGTCGCAAAAGGTGCCATAAAGCGCGACTGTCGCAAAACTGCCGTAAAGCGCGACTGTCGCAAAACGGCTGTAAAGCGCGACTGTCGCAAAAGGTGCCGTAAAGCGCGACTGTCATAAAAGGTGCCGTAAAGCGCGACTGTCGCAAAAGGTGCCGTAAAGCACGACTGTCGTAAAAGGTGCCGTAAAGCGCGACTGTCGCAAAACTGCCGTAAAGCGCGACTGTCGTAAAAGGTGCCGTAAAGCGCGACTGTCGCAAAACTGCCGTAAAGCGCGACTGTCGCAAAAGGTGCCGTAAAGCGCGACTGTCGTAAAAGGTGCCGTAAAGCGCGACTGTCGCAAAACTGCCGTAAAGCGCGACTGTCGTAAAAGGTGCCGTAACTGTTACGGCACCTTTTTACGACAGTCGCGCTTTACGGCACCTTTTACGACAGTTGCGCTTTACGGCAGTTTTACGGCAGTGTCCTGCGATTGCCCTGACGTGCCTGAATGTGCCCGCGTGTGCCAGAGTGTGCCCCTTTTTTCCGGGACATTCCTGACTGTGCCAGAGTGTGCACGGGTGTGCCGGGGCGTGCCCGGGCTCGCCCAGACATGGCAGTGTGTGCTCCCGCGTGCCCGGGAGTACCAGAGTGTGCCTGGGCGTGCCTGGGCGTGCAAGAGTGTGAGCAGGCGTGCCCCGGCGTGCCCAAGTGTGCCCGAGTGTGCCCGCGTGTGCAAGAGTGTCAGTCAGTGTGAGGGTGTGCTAGAGTGTGCCCGAGTGCACAAGAGTGTGCGCGGGTGTGCAAGAGTGTGAACGGATGTGCCTGGTTGTGTAAGACTGTGAGCGGGTGTGCAAGAGTGTGGTGAACGGGTGTGCCCAGGTGTGCAAGAGTATGCAAGAGTGTGTGTGGGTGTGCAAGAGTGTGAGTGAGTGTGAATAATGTGCCAGAGTGTGCCCGGGTGTGCCCAGCACGCTGGTGCAGCGCTGCCCCGCTCCCGGCCTGCCAAGGCTCTGCCAAGGCTCTGTTCTGAGGGGATCACTGTCCTGCTGTCCATTTTGATGTGACCGTTTCTGGCCAAGCTCTTCTGTTTCCTATGGATGTCCCCCTCTCTCCTCAGAGGGAGCACTCACAGATATGGATATCCCGGTATTTTTTAGCCCAAGACTCTATATGTAAAAGCTGGACATTATTTGAAAGACTGAGGATTTGAAATATTTAAAAATATATAAAATATTTTCTCTCATGAGCAATACTTAGAAAATTTAAATACCATTAAAATGATTATTGGAGGAGTATTTGCCTTCCACAGAATGATTTCCATTAGTCATGAAGAGTGGCTTTGTTTGTCAGGTCTTAAAATCATGTTGTGGATATCTACAAAACAATGAATATATAAAAGCGAATTTAAATGGTAGTGGAGACTGAGAGTCTCTTCATGTTCCAGACATTTTTATTCTGCAGAATTTCCAATTACTTCTTAAGCCCATTTTATATCTCTTTCGTAAATGTTCAAAGACAATAAATCTTGTTTTACTATTTTCAATCCTTTCTTGTCTTCTTTTTAAGAAACGTTAATACACCAAACAACATATAAATACATTACCATGCTGTGCAGCTTTATCTAGAATGACAAATATACTGGCCATTAATTGAATGGAAGGACTTGATATTTGGCTTTTTCATAAATATATCAGGACTATGTGTTGATTCATTAGTCAGAATATATTTGAAACTGAAATATATATATGTATATATATATAATTTATATATATATCTATAAATTGAGATTTAGTAAGTAATTAACAAAAATGCCAACCAGTCTATACTGCAGATGCTGCATTTGCTTTCCACATTCTTTTTCTCACTCCCATAATTTTTCCCATACTTGCAGAAATGCATTTTCATTAACTAGTAGATTTTTAAGATTATAATTGAGGAAAAGCTTGCTGAGCTCATGCTTGAGTTACCTATTTCTATCAGCTCTATCATCAGTAAACACTTTGCAACAGATTCCAAATAATCTCATATCAGAACAACGATTTTAAATTATGTTTGAATTACACTTGTGTGCTCATGAGAGCCCTCTGACCTTTCCCTTCTGCTGGGGTTACACCAAAGAGTGAGGGAAGGACTAGGAATTGTGTTTCCTGCAGCCATGTGAGTATCTGGTGCCATGGTTGTGTCCCTGAGCAGCTTCTGCCCAGCCCAGCGTGAGCTGTGCCCCCAGCCTGGGCTGATGTGAGTGGGGCTGCTCCTTCACAGGCACCAAATTCTTGTGTTTTGTCCCTGGTGGCACCAAACAATCGGGGTTTGGTGTGGGAATCCTTAAAATCAGAGGGTTTTGGGAAAGCTGCAAAAGGCAGGCCTCAGAAACAGCAGAACTGTGATTTGAGCTAAGCAGTAGCCATGAGATTGGTCAGCAGAAAGGTTCTGTGAGATATAGAAAGTAAGGACAAATAGAACAATGGTCTGTGTGCTAACCCTTGGCTAGAATAACTCCCTAAGCTACAGAAAAGTATATCTAGCAAGATATTAGAGAGTTTAAGCTTAATGGAGCTCTGTGCATTGTATTCTAAGGTTTACAAGCAGGTACTGTATTTGAAATAAGGAAGCATTGTTTTAACTGAAGGTACGTGTGCTTACAGTGGTTGGATGGAGCTACTGTCAATATGCTTTTGCTTTCTGTGATTGGTCAAAAAAACTTTCAAAATGAGTTGCTGCTGCTGGCATCTTCCCATTGTCATAACCATGTCATGAGACTGATGCTGGAAAATAAACAGCTCAAGACCTGTTCCCCAGCAGTCCCATCCCGTTGTGACTTTGCATATAAACCCGTGTTAGGCATTATTTGGTAGGGCTGGAGCTGAACCCATGTAGCTGGAAACTGAGCAGGGAAGAGTTTTTCTGTGAGGGAAAGCTGTTAAGGGAAGCAAAGACAGAAAAGGGCTCTGGGGGTGAGGCAGGTCCCAGTCCTTCCCTGCCTGACCAAAGGAGTGGGAAATTGTTCAAGCTGTAATTACCCACAGTACAAAGGTTACCAGAATACCACATTCAGATCTGGAAGTTTTTTAGTCAGGGAGGTGTAAGAGAAGAACTCAGAGATCTGGAAACCTTTCTCTGCAGCAGGATTCAGCAAAGTTTATTAAAGAGAAGATAAAGGAGCAGTTTGCCTTTATGTGCAGCATAGATTTGATAACAGCAGCTCTCCTGTCTGGCTGAAAGAGGTAAAATGGGAGCCATGCAATTGAATTTAAGACTAGGCAGTTTAGATTCCAAGCAGGCACATCTTAAACAGTGTGAGTGATTTGCCAGTGGAATGATTTAATAAAGATTGTAATAAATTTCCCCTTATTGGACATTCTAAAATCTGAACTGGATACTTTTTGGAAGGAAATGCTCCAATTCAAACAAGATGAATACATAAGCCTTATAGCACAATTTATTCCAGGGGTCACACTGGAGGATTGTAATGATGCAGTCTTATCCTTCTATTGTGCAAAAGAAATTGCTCAGTGGTTGGTCTGTGCACTAACATTGTATGAAAGGATTAATTCTCTAGCAGACTCAAACTATATCAATTTAAAAGAGAGCTCTCAAGTCCACTTTTGGGACTCTAGCTTTTGTCCTAGAAGGGATGGTGGCCATAAGTCCTTTGGTTTTGTTGCCTTGAGTTAGTTAATCAGACCAAGAGCTGCTAATGTGTTTAATGTTGCTCATGTATCTTGAGCCAGCATGAGGCAATAATGAAAAAGGCAATTACTAGTTTTATTTTTGAATTTTAAAAATCTATAGCAGTGGGAATGTTGTGCTTTTGATTTGAGGCAATATAAATGAGGCTTCATAGAGCTGATTTATGGATAAAGTTAATTGCTCGTCTGTGAGCTCTTCCTGACTGCAAAGTCATAGGGAAAGAACAGGTTGCTGCTGCTGTGGGTTATCTGGCAGAATGCAGATGAACACAGAATTTCACCCTTCCTTAATGCACTGCTGCTCCTCTCTGCTTGGTTTCTCTATTGGAATATAGAGAATAGGTGGATACTAAAATAAAGCTGTGCTGTTGCAGAACTCAAATGGAAGTGATACTAGAGAAATTCCTCAAAACAGAGGACACTGTGGCAAATTTGGAAGAGAGATGGTTATGCTAAATAAATGTTAAGGACTGTTTAATTGGAGAAATATATTTAGAATGGCTAATTAATATCTAATATATAATTACTTGAAATACATTTGATTTGATACTCTAAACACAGTTTAATGCAATTCTGAAAGATCAGCATATTCCATGTTGCTTTAGGAACTAATATTTAATACTAATGATTCTCACTCATTTGCATTTTCATAAACTTTCTGAGCTAGACATGTGCCAGCATGCAGGAGACATTGCTGCCAGGCATTTCACCCCTAGAGGGAGTTCTCTTTATTTCTCCTCCAATAAAGCTATTTCTTTCTTGCTATCTCATTTCTAATGAGCCCTGTTGATGTTGTTGTTGTTGTAGTTTTTTGGGGTTTTTCCTTCTACACCTGGTACAAGGGGAGCAGATACTCTAATCTGCTCACAGTGACTATCTCATCTTCTGCCTATGTGCTTGTAATCCATGTAGAACTCCACAGCATGCAAAAGACATTGGTAGAATTGTTAATAGTGCATCAGGTTGTGATTTTGGAAGCCTTTTGTTAGGAATGTTTGTTCTCCTAAGTGATTACAGCTGGCAGACTGCACCCTCCACGCCTGCTGGAAATTTGACTCAGGGTTAAATTCTGTGCTCCTGTGATTTGCCATGCAGTTGATTACCAATGCACTGCATGTTATGGAGCAAACACCAGGAAACCACATGCCTTTATTTGTTTAGATTTTCCATTCTTTCCATTTCAAGGTAAGTAAGAAATATGTTTTGAAATGGGTGATTCACAGGCATAATCATTCCAATTTGGCAATGATACTGAACCATAGTGTCACATCCTTTAAATACAGCACAAAAAATTGCTAGTCTAAAGAAAATGGCTCTGTTTATATCACTGAAACTTCCTTGGTCTTATCATAGCTCTTCTTGTAATAACTGTCTTAGTTTCCTCCTCTAATAGTGCTTTATATTCAGATAGCAATGAAGTCAATAAATCAGACCTTTCTATTTAGTCAGGTGTGCAAATATCCTTTACTTACCTGAAGAGCAAAGAAAGGGACACGGTGGATGAGCTGACTCACTACAAGAAGATTTCTTCTCATTTTTTCCTGTGCATTCAGTACAGCAATGGCAAAACTACCTCTGATTTATTCCTGCAAAAGAAGAGCATACCCACAAATTGCTGTGTATTCTATGCATCCAGGTTATTTCCCACGTTACATTTTCTTGCTTTGTTCATTTCCATTGATTTATTGATAAGATTTAAAGGTTTTAGAACTGAAAGCAAAGCTGCAGACCTTTGGAGCATCTGCTGTGAAAGGCAATGATTTGTTTGCCTTCCAGAGAAGACAAACTTCTTTCATTGCTTCACCCCCCATGACCAGGAAAAAGCTCAGAGCTCAGCAGGTGGCATAACTTTCTGAAGGGTTATTTTTTTGCCATAAATGCTCAATATAATAGTATTTAATTGCTGTTGCTAAGCTCTTTTGAAGTGGAAAGCAAGATGGATCTCAAAATAATGGGTGGAGACAGGATCTAATGTGCATTTTCAGGAGACAAATGCCTTGCAGCTTCATCCTCCCTCACTCTGGCTCAACTCCCTATGGTGTTTGACCAGCTGGGCTGCTCTCTGCTGGAAGCATTGGGTCAACAAATGCTAATATTGACTCTCTTCCTGCCTAATTGGGCTGTCTCTTGAAAGGCTACTGTGATTTACATGTTGAAGGTACAAAACATTGTTCAAGATACGGCTACATTGAGCACTAGTATAAAGAAAGACAATTCAAAATCCAATTGACAATCCAATCCAACTCAAAGGCAGCATGGTTTCTATTCTATCACAGAGCCATTTGGGCTGCATGAAAAACACTTGGGAAACCTGCCTGATGCTTCAGACTTGTCTCTTATCTCACAAAATGCAGAGGGAGCAGAGCTCAGCAGCAGGCCAGAGACAGAATTATTGATGTTGCTTCTGAGCTCTGAATTGCACTGGGAAGACAGCTCTTATATATCTCTTTTAAAGACAAGATAACATGGTTTATTTTCCAGAAATGTCCCCAAATACTCTGAAGTTTTCATTGTTGTTCTTTAATAAATATTTTCTTTTTATAATTCTGAGTTGCCTACTTTATTTGCTTAAATTCCTATTTATTTAAATGAGTGCAATTGTTTTGCAGGTCTGTCTCTTGTTGTTTAATATTTCCTCTTTCTTAATGTGTCTGTCTTTGTAAAATGACATTTCTTCTTAGAGTCCAGTAAAGGTTATTTCATGAAATATTTGAAGTCATGAGGTCAGATATTGGAAAAATATGTATAAAAATATTATTGAAGAAATTCTGACAGAAGAACTATCTGTGCTGCGATGTTCATGAGGCTTGGGGAAAAAATGCAGTTGCATAGTTACAGCATGTATCACAGTACAGAAGCTGTATTAGGCAACCCTGAATCTGGCATTTCTTAACTTTTGAGAGTTTGCAACCTCTATGTGTAGGTCACCTCCTGTTGTCACCTAACAAGGAGAGAATTATGATACATAAACAGATGTTTAACCAGAATGAAGTCCAGGGTTCCTTCCAGTAAAGCTAACTGAAGTAAAGAAAAGCTAAATGACAGTAATATCCAGCATAAAATGCTTGTGTCTGTGTTGTCCTCTTTCTTATTTACACTGCTGCTTTCCTTCCAATGCTCTCAGCTAACTTCTGCTACTGGTGTTAAAAACACATGTTCTGAAGGTTGAATGCAAAGTAACGAACTAACAGTGTGAATTCTCAGCTGGATAAATTGCTATGTGTCCATTTTTAAGTAAAGCTTTCAATACTGTCTCTCGCAGCATCTTTCTGGGTGAAATGTCCAGCCCACAGCTGGATAAACACATCCTGTGATGGGTGAGCAGCTGGCTCAAAGGGTCAGGGCTCAGGGGGGCACCAAACCTGCAGCTGCAGGGCCACTGGGGCTGCCAAGGCTCTCCAAGGTGAGCACTGCCCCACAGTAACACTGCTCTCTCCACACCTCTCACACCTGGGCCACCAGTGCTTCAGAACAGGTCATTGCAGGGTGGGAGAGCAGCTGAATCAAAATAAATAAAAGCAAAGCATGTGGGATGAAATGGCTGAAACCTATTTCTGGGCACAGGAATGGTGGAAATCAGATAATCAACAACAAGACTAAGATTGACTAAGATTTCCAGAGCAAGAATACGAGGAGCAAGTTGGTTAAAATAGATGGGATGCTTTCACCCACAGTTTATATGCACTACAATCAGCTACCTCCATAATTAAAAGCCAGCTAGGAAAAGGGATACAGAGTTAAAGGACATATTACATATTAAAGAATAAAAAAAGAAGGACAAATGAAAGAAAAGGTTTCTTCTTTTTTGGCTGTCTTGGTTTGACTGGGGAGCTTATCCAGAAGGAATCATGAAACATCTGGCCAGCTGAGCTGAGTGCCCACAGCTCTGAAATGTGAAACACCCAGCCTGGCCCAGGCTGTCCCAGCGCAGGGGTGCTGGCACAGCTCTGTGGCTGTGCTCTGTGACCTCATCTGCAGTAATTTTGCAGTAATTCTCCTC
Organism: Setophaga petechia; assembly: GCA_024362935.1. Taxonomy (NCBI): domain Eukaryota; kingdom Metazoa; phylum Chordata; class Aves; order Passeriformes; family Parulidae; genus Setophaga; species Setophaga petechia. The sequence continues at coordinate 12,558,029 of JANCRA010000006.1, forward strand.
TGTGGTGCCTGAGAGGGGAACTGAGAGGGGAATGCTGTGGTGGCAGGGGTGGGAACAGCCCGGGGAGCTCCTGGTGTGGGGCTGGCAGAGCCCTGCTGGGACAGCAGTGCCAGAGCGTGGGGGCCACGTAACCAAAACACCAACAGAGCCCAGTGCTCTGTGTGTGTGTGTGTGTGTGTGTGTGTGTGTGTGTGTGTGTTAGACTGGCCAGTGCAAAGAACAATTGCCTCCCTGTTTTATATAGGCAAATAAGTGACTTTCAAGAAGAAAATCAGCAGTGGTTAATGGATTGCTCAGTAAATAGTCTGCAGGGTCCTGAATGAGTCACGGCTGTCCAGCAGCACAACTGACACACAAAACTGCTCTGCTGTTCTCATCTCTTCCACTTTTTTTTTCCTTCAGTGTAATGTGAGGAATTCTTATTAACCAGTTATTTACTCTGTTTCCTGTGTTCTCTTTCTGTGGAAGAGACCAAGTGAATACGGGGTGTCCCTGTTCCTACAGTAACATCAGTTTGTAGGTCTGGTAACTCTTTTCTTTCATGACATAAGAGTTGATATGTACCATTCTCTCTTTTTTCATCATCCTTACGTAGTCTTCAGAATTGAATCTGTTCTCTCAGCTGTTTCTAGGATGTTCAGTATTCAGCTGAGTCTTAGGTAGGTTTGTGACTAGCTCTTTGTAGTAAATTGATGAAGCAGTACAGAAATTTCCAAGATGATGATGATGATGATGATGAGAGTGCTGCTTTATTCTTGCTTTTGCAGCAGTTGATGTAATAGATGCCAACTGAGTGAGTAAGGCAGTGGTAAATAAAGTTTAAAGTATTTTTATGAAAAGTAACTTCCCAGACTGGATTCAACAATACTGTGCCAACAGTATTCCTGATTGGAACTGGAATATGCTACATTTGATTATTGGTAATTGTCTTTCAAAAAAGCCCTGAACCAAATGCAAACCAAACCAAACCAAACCAAAAAACCCCTTTTGAATGGGAGTGTGGAGCCTCTGCTGGGTCTTTAAGATGGCATTTTTTAGTGATGTCCTGAAGCTCTCACAGACCACGAGTTTTACAGGAGTGGGCTGCTTGTTAAGATTGCTACATTTTATATTTTGAAATTATTGTTTGCTGAACTGACTTACATGCAGGGTTTTGGTTTTTTTAAATGGCCCTGTATGCATTTCTACTGCTTTTTCATAGTATTACCAAGAAAATGGACACTGGTCAGCATTAATGCAAAGAGCTGATAAGAGCTTAGGTGTGAGGTTGGATCTGCTGATGCTGTTGCAGAGGGTGATGGTGTAAGAGAATATTTCTCAGCAGGAGGATTTGGCTGGATTTATAAAAGATGGCCAATGCCCTTTGCCAGATTTATAGTCTTAAATTATATGATAATGCAAAATATAATTTATGGCGTAAAAGGTTTATTTTGGCAAACGAACATTCATGAAAATGAGCAGGGTTTTCAATTTATTTTCTATTTTTTAATTTATTTAACTGCTTCAGGAAGAGAGTCACAATGAATCATTTCATTATTGCACAGAACAAGTCATCACATATCATATAGAGGAACTGATCTTACTGCAGTCTGTTGGTCCAAATAAGCAGCATCTTGAAAAAATTACCCCATTACTTCAAGTAATATTGTTTTATTATCCATGTGATAATAGTGGTTGCAGTAGAAAATGGAAATGTGGCACAGTAGAATGGTTGTATTGAAAGTTTGAGGGAGACAAAATAGCAACTGGAGTGACTGTGTTTTGTCCTCTATATCCTCTAAGAAAATGTAATTGAAAAAATTACATGTTTTTTTCTTAAAAAGCCCTGGCCAGTGAGAGGTGTTATTAATTACAAATACTTCAGATTAGCTGTTTTTAAAAGCTGTAAGCAGTTAAGCAATTACAGCATTCTTTCTTTCTATTCCAGGGTTTTAGAGTCATGTAAGTTTTGTTAGCCTGGAAGAAATGGTAACTTTTTTTTTTTTATACAACATATGTGCACTAATAAGTTCAATGAATGGTGGGAATTTCCCAGCTAGAACTGAACACTGGACACTTAAAGTGGTGTATAACTTCTGAGTGGTGTGCTGCATTCCTGGCAGGGAATTTGAGCTCTGAGGAAAAGGAGAAATAAATGGCCTCAGCAAAGGGATGGAAAGTGGTTACTCAATGAAAATAAAATGCAACCAAAGATGAAGTGATAGAAGAAAGCATCTGAGACTGTCAGAGGTATTTTCTTTCACTGAATTATGTGCCATGCACTGAAGAGAAGTTGGCATTTTCTTCAAAATAAAGGCAGCCTGTCCTGTTTGTAAAGCTTTCAATTACAAACTGATTATGAGGAAGAAATTCTAGACATTGTCTGTTTATGGTTTACTTCAAACTGCTTCTTCCTTTCAAATTATCCTTCTCTTTTTTTAAAAAGAAAGGGTCATTTCATTTATGCAAAGAGTGACTCTGCAAATGATTATTTATTTCTTGCTCTTATTTACATTGGAGCATAAGCAGTGCCATTAATTTTAAAAGGACAGTCATGCCAAATCAGCTGTGGGTTTTTAGGACAAGACCTAAGTACAGGTTTTTGTCATGGTTCTAATCCATACAACCAAATACAAGTAGTCAATTATACCCAAAATACAGGGCAATTCTAGAATGGTTTTAAGAACAAATTGGTGGGCACACAGTTTGTGGTGATTGGGAATGGGGCTGAGGCCAAGCCTCATCCCCAGTGGGTGCAGCTGTGGAAAGCAGGTGAACAGCATTGAGGGTAATAAGCCATGGAGTGCCCAGGTGCACCAAAGGGGACAGAGGGCACACAGATGTAAAGCATGTAAGATGAAGAACATAAAAAGTTGGGCTCAAGAACAAGGGAGGCAAGAGGTTTGCAGCCTTCTGAAGTGGTGTGACTCTGTATATCGTGCCTGTCTCAACTGCAACATGAATTATTTGCCTTTTTATTAAAACCAGAGGGTAAAGGTATGTGCCAACACATGTGTTTGATTTGGGTGCATTTTCTGCTCTGGACCACCTCATATTCCAGGGGCCAGGAGAGAGTGATCTCATGTAAGGCTTTCCAAGTGGTGCTAATGAAGGACTTCCTTGCCAGGTGCTCAGTGGGCTCCACTCCTCTTGCTTTCAGTTGTGGTGGAGGGCCTGCTGCATTCTCTGGGTTCCAGCCCTGATGTTTATGAGTTCAGGTCAGCATTGCCAAAAGGAATATGATGAGAGAAAATAAACAGCACTGAGGTTTACTTTGAGGATCCCCTAAACTAGCAAGGTTTTGGTTTTTTTACTTGGAAATATCAAAATCTACATCTGGAAAATATCAGTGTAACATATGAATACTGTCTGCCAATTTCACAGAACAGTCTTCGTGTACAACTTGTGGGAAATCAATTTTTTGTTATAGGAATAAGGATCTAAAATCTCCTACTGACTTAAGGGCTCTCTGGAGCAGTAACTAACTCAGCTTTCCTTCTTGTAACATGACCCAACCCATGTTTCAAAGCTCCACATTGTGGCCTATTAATTATCATGTTGTTTCCTGATAAAGCCTCAAACAGGCTAGTACTTGGATATAATACTGCTGCATGTATCTGACAGTCATACTGACAGTGTCTTTCAATCCTGAAAGCTGCAGTTTGTGCTTTTAAATTTTTTTAAAGGAAAAAACAGGTCAGAAATGTGAAATGTAGTAGGTTGTTGCCCTTTATTTTTTCCTTTTTTCCCCCCAATTTAATTGTGTATGTGGGGTGTCTAGGAATGAAGAAAGGGACATATTTTCAGCAAGATGCCAACTTGTAGGGAGTGTATTCACAAGGGAAAATCTTTCCTCTTATCCTCTGGGGATGTAGTCTGTATTGTGGGAAATGAGCTCCTTGTAGGACAGAGATGGGCAAGAGAGTGCAGATTTAAAGCTGTGCTGGCATTCATGGTCAGAGCCCAGCAGAGGAGGAGCTGCAGGAAGGATCAGAACTTGGGGCTGTGGTGAAGTCAGTGCTGCAGATTGATGGCTGGGTTATTTCTTTCCTTTCCCACCACCCCTGTGGTCAGCAGACTTTCTAGTCTTCCTCATCCCTTTGCCTTTGGAGCCATGACTGGTGCTGTTAAAGGAGCGAAGTGAATTCCCAGCCTTGTTTAACCCCAGATAGAGTGACAGTGCTCTGCAGTTCAGTGTGGGCTGCTCTGAGCCTTGGCTACTGCAGTCCTTTTTAATAAGTCCTTGTTAGACTACCTCAAAGAGAGAAAAACCTTGGTTTATTTGTTATGGTGACAGCTTAGTACTATCTTATGGCTGATTACACTGTGCTTCTCTAAGGAGGGTTGTCCCATTCTTCCAAATCATTCCTATTATGTACAGTTAAAAGATGTTCTAGCCCAAGGATTGATCCAGTTTTTTAGACCTCAAACTGTGTTTAGGCGAGTATGATAAAAGTTTTGTGAGTCCCAATAAAATATGAAAAGTAAGTTCATGTTAAAATGCTCAGACCAAAATGTAATTGTGTATTGAAAATGATAGAATGGCCATGCTGCAGAATTCTCAAAAAACACAGGGACCATTGCAATGACAGATGGATGAGTTGCAATAAATTTCTAACCAAGGGGTATAAAATCCATTCAGATGGGCTAATAATGACAGCAGCAAGTAGATAACACTGTAAAATTCAAAGTTTAAAAATCAGAATAATTAAAGAATATTTGCAGTGGCTTTCTGTAACTGCACTGCCAGAACATTTGTTAAATTCCATTTTCATGGCACTCTAAGCTTCACATAATACAGAAGTTACAGCAGAGGTGGCTGGTCTCAGTCAGTATCTCTGAACAAGGTAAATTACTAAATTTACTGTGTTGAGATTTTTTTTCCTAATTTTTCCTTAGATCTTAGGAAAAAAGCCTAGGAAAGCCTACTCACTCCAAACTGTATTTTACTTTACTCTTCCCTTAATCTTGAGGTCTGCTTTGAGAAGAAAATAGATTGCTGAATAAAGGTTAACAAGTTATCCTTAAGAGACAGCTTTATCAGAACAACCTCTGCATTTTTAAAATTCTTTAAAGTCAGAATTAAAATACATTTCTGGACTTACACTCTGAGGCCAGCACAGAGATCTTCAATGAACAAGCAGGGGTTTCTATCAGCTGTGACCTCAGTGATGTTGCAACATTCTGCTGTAGAACTCAGATGCTATCTTGGGTGATAAATGTATCTGAGTGGTCAGAAAAGATTAAACTTGTCTGGGGAAGAGCAGCCTAGCCAAAATGTTGGTTAATTATATGGGGCAAACCCTGACTTTTAGAACACAGCATAAGGAGATTCAGATGGATCCTCTTCTCCAATTAGAGAAATTAACTGGAATCTGGTCTTAAAATGTACTGTTTTAAATGATTACTAGCTATTAGCAGTTTTGTTCTTGCCATTTTGAGTGGGTAGCACATCAGCTAGACCTTCATATTCACGACATGATTTCACTACAGCCAAGGGCCTAAGGGAGATTTTTGGCATTTTCTCAGCTGCCATGTTGCAATCTGAAAAGCTCAGAGCTGCTGGAGCCTGATCTAGTCCAAGAGCTACTGGGAGAAGCAGAGAGATGCTGTGGGGCTGAGAGAGCCTGGGTTCAGCTTTAAATAAATGTAACTGACCTGTGTCACAAGGACTGTGAAAGTTTGCCCATGAAAACTTCCAGGCTCAGTAAAATTTCTGCCTAGAGACTTTCAGTTTAAAGTAATGTTTTGTGATTGAGATTTCACCCTCTTTGAGATGAATTATAGTACTCCTGGTAATTTCATGGCCTGTTGGAAACCAGTCCCAAGTCAGGGTGCATATTGTCCTGGTGTAGTTCAATTAATATCTAAGCTCTGCTGAAAAAACGTTTTTAAAACTAGAGTGTTACAAAGCACTGTTGAGGATGCAGAGGGATGATGTTGTTATGTCAAATACTTCATATTTTCACACATCTGGACAAGGCTCATGTGCTATCTGTGCTGACTTGAAGGGAAGAATTTCCATGAATGTGTTCAGCATTTTCAACCTGCCAAAGGAGGATGGCTGGCTCTGGTCTGGGAGAAGCCTGACTGAACACTCCTGCTAAGCTTTTTGGGGAATATCAAGTATATTTTATGATTTTTAGGGAGTACAGCTGAGTCCTCACAGAGGCTTGTCTTTCTAAAATGGGACTGAGGGGAATGTAAGTGCCTTCTTCAGAACCCTGCACATGGTTGTACCTGCATCTTTTAATTTCCTCCTTTCACAGGTTTGTTGATCAGACAGGAAGCATTGGCTGTTCCTCACTAGGTCTATTTCTGGTGACCACCACTTCTGGAACTAGTTTGTTTGATTAGCCAAGGATAAAGCAGTGCTGTTTCTCCTCCAGGTTACGAAATTAGATAGATAACATGTGGAGTAACTTCAGGGCAGGCCTCCAAGGGACCTTGGCTGCATCAAAGGCAGGACATTACTGATGTGTCCTGGAATTTGAGTTGGGGCAGCTTCTGGGAGAATTTACCAAAGCTGGTGTCTGACAGAAAACTGAGCCTGTGTGAAAGGAGTGTGCACCTCGTGTGCTGTTCTCCTCAGACCAGCAGTCACCTCTGCCTTCACCTGCTGCACCTCCTGCTCCTCAGTGTGTGAAGGTCTCTGCTTTCTCAACACAACTCGTTCTTTCATGGTCTCAGCCCTGACACAGCCCTCCTGGTTGTGCCTTGTCCTCAGCAAGAGTGTTGGAGGAGAGATAGGGGCATTCTAAAAGGAGATGGATCCATTTGCATCTCCTTATACTCTTTTCCAAATGTCTGAGTCTTAATACCATCACTTACTAGGAATTCCTTTCCTTTGAATGGATTTTATTATGCAACCCATGTGTGGGGAGGTTTTCTTTCCCAGAACTCATCCTGGCTCCTCAAGAAGCCAGGCTCATCATTTGCTGGTTGGTTTGGATCCTCTCTGATGGGTCTCATTCTTTCTGTGATTGTGGAAGAACCTTTGACAGAAAACTTGGGGAACACTGTAGCAAAATCTCATTTTATGTACTACAAACTTCACTCAGTGAAGTATAGGCTTTCTTCTGAGTGTGTTTTAAAATTAATATATACTTGATGCTTTGATTAAGAAGTCAGAGAATCACAGAACATGCTGAGTTGGAATGGACCCATGAGGATCATCAAGTCCAGCTCCTGGGCCTACACAGGACACCCCAGGAATCACACCATGAGCCTGAGAGCATTGTCCAAATGCTTCTTGAACTCTCACAGGCTCAGAAAACTCCATGAGAGCACTCATTAACCATGGTTAGGCCTGGCTTGGTCCTCTCCTCTCTTTCCTGGGTTTGTGTGTGCAGCTTTGTTGCCTCTGTCCCTGTGTTGGGGGACATTCTCTGTGCAGAGAGCCACCCACCCCCTGCCTCCCTACACCTCTGCAGCCACAGGAACACAGCCTGGGTGTCACAGGTCTGGCTGTGAAATGGTGGGAGCCTCACAGCAGGATGTCAGAGGTACAACTCCTAATGAGAGTGTAAATAACTGGGTTTTGTTTAGGAGAGAATTGAGAGACTGGAAACAATCTCAGCTATATGGTTGAGTAAGGAAAAAGCAAGCCATTGGTTAATACAAGTGAAGCAGAAGTTTTAAAAATAGCACTATTTAAAATATTATCAGACCCCAGGTTTTGTAACTTCATAAAGTCCATAAAGGAGATTATGGTAGTTATTACTGCAATGATTAATTTCATTTTTCTGGCTGGATCAGGTCTGCAGCTGTGATCTGTGTATTCTGAAAGTTTGAATTCAACTCCATTGAGGGGAAATGCTCTTCTGAAGCATTTTGCTTCTTTTCAACAATGACACTATTATGTGGAGAACCACATGTTGCCTATTTTTATACTGCATTCTACTTTCACTGCTATAATTATTTCTTACATGTTCACTGCTTGTTGTCTACTATGAGCTGTTCAGCCTGCAGCTATGTTATTAAAATTATACTGAATTTCACCCATTTTCTCCTTAGTTTGTCCTTTACTCTTCCTATCCCTTCATCTGCAATAAATCTGTATTTGGTATTGTAAATTCATAGGATGATGCTCAAACAATTCTGTTTCCTACAAGTCTAATTATAATTTTCAGTTCTGAGGAAGAGTTGATAGGTTGATATTTTCAAGCAGTGTCTCAACATCATCACTGTCTGAAAATTTTGTAATTGTCCTTTTAAAAACTTTTACTAATGTATTAAATTATTATTCATTAATTTTCTTATTTTGGGCTAAGTTTGTGTATGCTGTTTGATTCTATAATAATGCAGTTTTTGAATGCACTGAACTAAACTGTACAAGAACTGGAAAAAGTTAATCTGAATTAAATGTTTATCTGCAGACTTGCATTGGGAAAACAGAACATATAAACTATAGCTGCTGTAGTTACAGTATTTTGGTGTAAGTTTTAAAGGAACTACAAAAAACAATTGCTTAGAAGCATCTGCCATGGTATAAAATGGCCAGATGGAGATCACTGCATTTAATTGCATCTTGGCAAGGGGATTGTGTGAAAGCTTCTCATCTGGTACTGTGCAAATTTATTGGGCTTTGCTTAAGTTTGCCTCCACAGCCTTTAAGTTCATCTTCAGGTTGTTTAAGCAGTGCTATCTTTTCAGTGAAATAGGTAAGAAATGCTCACCCAGCCTGCTATGGCAGATCAGGATGTGCTGGAATGGAGACTAGCTTGGAGCAATATCCTCAACTGTTTTAAGCAGCTCCCTAGACAGATAATTTACTGATTTTCTTGGTTGCAGTGTTTGTTTTTGTTTGTTTATTTGATGTTCTGTCTGTTAGTTTTATTTTTGTTAATCATTGACTACAGAAATATATTTTCTGTATATATCTAAACTTGTGTAATGGATGTATCTACACAAATCTATCAGACATTTAATTTTTTATATTGGTAAAAATACCTTTCATAACTTATGGCCTTAGGTTCTCTGTGTATTGTTTTGTAACTATGCATTATTAAAATGGCTCCACATGTGAGCTATATCTGTTTAATAGACCATGAATTTTACAGATTTAAATATTGGATAATTATAATGGAATTCAAATTTAATCTTGAATGTTCACCACTAGGCTGAGAAGATGTAATTTGTCTCAGCTGGAGTGCTTGGTTTAGATAGATCACCATTTAAAAACTGAATTCACAAGTTATTTATTAAGCCCTTGAAGAATCCAGTAATTCTTTCCACTGGCACTCCTGAGATGTCCTGAGAAAAATTCTGCACCCATCAAACTGCAGCTCCATGGAAAAAATAAAAGCTAAAAAGTGACTTGCTGTCAACACAGTCTAATAGCTGAACATTTAAAATTTTATACTGTAGTCCTTTTGCTAAAGTAAGAATCCTTCTTCAAAAACATGTGAATGGAAAAGAAATGAAAACAAATTCTCAGCCATAACAGTGAGACTTTATGATACAGATTTAGAATGTCAAACCCTTGCTCAAAAATCAGATAATTGCCTCATAACATCCAAATGGGAAATATCTTCTCTTATTTCAAAAATGCAAGCCATGATCTAGAATGTGCTTTTCCACCTTGTTGTTAAAGCTCATTTTTCACTAAGTTCTAAAACAATTTTATAGCTATTTTATAGCTATTACTGCTATTCTGCAGTTCTCTGAATCCCTAATCCCACAGATATTTAGTACATATTTAACCTCAGGCATATAAGGGACAACTTCTAGTAGCCTGAGGATAGGTCAGTTTTTAAACACTTCTACAGCCTTTTTTTTTTCCCTTGGGTTTTTAAATGGAAAAGTAGGAAAGACTTAATTTCTGAAGAAAATGAGGAATCATGGCTTCATCACACTGAGATTCTGCAGCAGTCAAGTGCTGCACATCAGACATTTAAGTCAACTATATCTTGAAGACTTAGGGATGACTTTAAAATCTTTATATTCTCTTTGCAGTGTCTGTTCTTGAAACTTTCACTTCCTGTACCTTATTAATGTACTGGTGTGGCTTGTTCATCTCCTATTTATGATACCATCCAGAGGCTAATTACCAAAATAATTGTGGCATGTGTAAGATCAAAGTTGAAGCTCATGTTTGGGTTAGGCTGGGAGTAGCAGCAATTCCCTACACTGCAGAGCCCAGTGATTTTCTGGAAGGTCAAGCCATAAAGGACAAAGTGCAGGGCAATTGTCTGTATTAAAGTGGGAATTCTACCACAACTGTAGTTGGAGTGAGTGGTTCAAAAGCAATGTTAATAACTCTTTTGGTCTTCAGAGAAATACTCCATTTACTTGACAACACTTTTCAGGGCCAAATTTATTATAAACATCTGCCTCACAGGAATGTCCTTTACCTTAATAACACTCTAATTCAGTTGTGAGTCCTTGTTTTAAAATATTACTTAGACTGGGAGTGAAGGGTTTTTGCAGCCTGTTTTTATTCTTCCATCTTCCCTTAATGAGTCATTATGCCCTTCATTTCCTGAAGTCCTTATGCAAAATTAGCAGTGAGGGAAAAACCCCATAATTTGAAGTTTTAAAACAATTTTGTGTAAGGATTTTGTTAGTACCTTGAAAATGCCAACTAATTTCTTCCTGCTTTCTCAAAGAGCTTTTCAAAAAAACCCCACCAATTTTGTTCTAGTACTGCAGATTTATCCCTAGACAAACTTTCCACTGATTTAAATGGCAATTTTAATTGAAAATATAGTTGCGATTCTTTATTTTTTTCTTTATTTGTTACTTTTAGTGGTTATAGTGATTTGACATCTTGTTCTTTTTTGGTTGTTCCAGTGAAATTTATTGGTAGCTACATTCTGTAACTCATTCAAAGGCCTTTGTTCCTTGGTTGCCCAGGTTTTATGAGCACATTGTTTTTCTTTCAGAGATGTACTATTTGAATCTATCTTTACTGCTGTCTAGACTTCCAGTCTGTGCTAATAAATGTATTATCTCAATATTTCATATGCAGTCTGATATTTCTATCTTTATCATGCTTCTGCCCTAATTTATGGCCATTATTATTACATCATGCAAGATAAACTAGCTACATAAATGAAGTTCTCAATTGATGAAAGCTAGCATAATTTTTGAGGTTTTCTTAATAAGTCTTTGTTGGAAAATATCCTGTGTGTAAAGTTTGTGCAGGATTGTGACAAAGTGCTGCTGTGTGATGCCAGCTCCTCAGGAGCAGCACCCAAGGGCTGTTGGAGTTCCTGACTCTGAGTCTGCATCCTACTGCTGCTGCTGCTGAACATTTGGTTTGCTGTGTAGAGATCTAAACTGTGCAGGATTGCTAATAGTAGCTTGTAGTCTAATCTGGTGTACTCATCTTGTCATTTCAGATCCCCAACTGTATTGAAAATTACGGTTTTGTAGGGTGTCTTTGCAGTGAAACTTCATCTTTGTTTGGAAAAGGTGAATTTACATGAATTTTCAGGCATTAAAGGAAGATGTTGCTCTAAAATTTTAAAGGCTAAAAGAAATATTTGTGCTTCAGATAGGGAATGGGAAACTGCAGTGATAGTGAGATGTAATCTGATTTGTACCTAGACAGGCAAATTGTCCAGAAATTAAAAGAATCAAACATAAAGGTGAGGAGAGAACAATAAAATTATAGAATTATCAGGTTGGAAGAGACCTTTAAGATAAAGTCCAGCCAACAACCCAGCACTATCACTGCAACCCCTAAACCACTAAACATTATCACTGAGAATGAGAAATGCTGAATGATATTGCTGGAAAGCTGAAGTGCATAATACTTCATGTTACCCTGAGGACAGTGATTTCAGAGGTTGAACTCACTCCACAGTTTTTATGTAGCTCCATTTGTTATGAAACTACATGGGGGATGTTGGGGCCTGCTCCAGAAAGAGAGCAGCACCTCCTAGGGATGCTGTGTAGCTGCTAATGGACTTCATGGGACATGTGTCAGCACAGAGGTGACCATCCCATCATTGTCCTTCTGTTACAGGAGGTGGCATCTGTGCAGAGCAAATGTCTCTGCTATCATCCTTCTCCCAGAGACATTATAAAGTGGTAAAACTACACCTGTTCCATTTCCAGACTATCATTTCCAGGTGGAAGCTGAATCTGCTGCTTAAAGGATTTGTTAATATGGCCAAAATGTGGCAGATAAAACCCTTCTCCTTTGTGCTCTTCACACCAAGTGTTGTGAAGGAAGCTGTCCAGAAGGACAACTAAGCTGCCCTGATCAGATGGGAGCTCTGGTTGGGGTTTGCAAACCTCTTTGATTTTCTGACATACACAGCTTGTGTGTAAAATAAAATAATGACGAGCCATGTCTGGATCAGGCAATTCTCTTCTTTTACAAGCAAAACAGAGCCAACAAGTTCTCGTTCAGTTTACAACAGTAAACAACTTGGTTATTTTCCACTGTCCTCTTTGTGGCTGTTAGCAGAGGCAGTGTTAATAGCACCAGGAGGATACTTGGGATCTGTTACAGGGAAAAGGGAAGGAATATCAGATAATGTTCTTGTTTCAGGCAGTATAAACACAGATAATCTGAACTGTCTACCCAGTAAAACAATGATGTGAGGTGAGGTAAAAGGGCTTTGTGTACACAGAGTAGTTTCATCTAATTAGCCCAGCTTACAAAATAAGAGCAAAACCCAGGTTTTGATATGTCCAAGGTTATGTGTTCATTATTCTTGGAGAGCTTATATCATCTAAGAGTTGCCAGCACACACTGATGTCTGTGGCTACATCTTCAAGGATGTGATAGCTGCATCCAAGGTGGCTTCTCCTGATGACAGTCTTCCTTTTAACACAAAAAGACTGATGCCTTTTTATTTCAAGATACACCAGAAGCTAAGAACAAGAAGCTTTAGCCAGTCAGTCTGGGATACATGCATTTTTAGGCTAGCAAAGTATTTCTATCCTTCTTGTGGTTTTGTTTTTCTTTCTTTGTGTTCAATTTTATTAATGCAACACTGGTTTAAATTGTCTATTCCTGCAGAGAAAGAAATCTGTAATTGTTCATCCTGCATAGTCTTTGGATGTAATTCCTTCCAAAGGTCTGCCCAAATTAAAATGTTTGGCTGTAAGTTGATACGTTTGTGGATTTGAGGGAGTTTGTGGATTTTCAGTGGCCAGCAGTGCAGTATAACGCTGTAGGATCCTGTCAGATGGACCATCCTGGCTCTAAGAGTACTGGGAGCTGCTGGGAGGCACAGAATGGTGCTGCCACTCTCCTCCTCTGGCTCCTCAGCTGCAGAATTACTCTTTTTTTCACCCAACTCTCTGCAGTTGTCTCAGGGACATCCAGCTTGGCTCTGTCTGGTTCTCTGGCCACTGCAGCAGTCACTTTTTCTTTAGTCACTTGTGACAAGGGAGCTGCAGAATTGGGGAACCAGCCCCGAGGAAGGGCTGGGTGGTGCAGCATAGCTGACCCCATGGGTGGGAGCACCCTGATCCCAGCCTGGACACTGGGACACAGCTGTGGAATAGGATTAGCACAAAAACCAAAGCTTGGTCCCTTTCTTCTAGCAGAATTCTGTTTGGGGGGTGCCTGCTGAAGCCCTTTTTTCATCAGAGTGAAAAAACCCCCTAAAACTAGTAGCTACTAAGTATGAGTAAGAGCCAGATGTGCTGACTGGCTGGGGAGGGTGCTGCAGGGCAGCTGGTCTTCATAGTGTGGTTTCCTAGGGTTGAGGATGGAATTTCTCTGTCAGAGGGAAGTATATTACAATTTAGAGACATCTTTTCATGATTAGTGCATTAGTAATGACTTGTGTGTTTAAGCTGAAATAATGCAAAATGAAGCACAGGATGGACAACAGTATCACAGTGTTCCTTGCAACCTCTAACTCTTCACAATGCAGATTTCCTTTCATTATAAATTCTTCTGACTAAATGAGGAAACCTACAGAGAAACACCAGTTTTTAAATTAATAATTTAAATTTTGATACACTTTCTAAATGAATTCATTGCCTTTTTTATTGCTCTCTTAGTTACCTCAATTACCAAGGAGTCAGCTCCAGGTAAATTTCAAAAATATCCTTGTGGCAACTTTTCACAGCTATTTAGCTTTTATTTGCAGATGTCTAAAGAGATGCTTCAGAACAGTTTTATATAGGTGTGTAAACCTTTACTTATTGTTTCTTTCCAGTACTGGCTCCTCTTCCTAGATTGCACAGTCCTGATAATGCAAAGGCTGATGATGGACTGTTGGAATATTTTTCTGTGTTCTCTCTGGCAGCATTTGCCTTGTTGCCAAACTCCCCATTTTCCCACCCTTCTTCTTTAAGGGCAATTAATAAGGGTTAAAGCTATTTCATGACTTGGTTTCATAATCAAGTCCTGCCAATGCTAATCTGCTCAGTTCCTGTGCAGCTAAGTGACCATACACTGCCTATGAAAGTCAAGTGACTTTTAAAGATGGTCTGAATAAATCAAGTGGAAATGTGACCTTGTGTTAGTTTTTTCTATACACATAACTCTGTGTTGTTTGCTGAAGTTTTTTTTTTAGTCTATTTGGCAATTTCAAATCCACAGTATCAAATATAAAGAAGTACAGAATCCTGAGCATGTTTTCCTTTACATTACTAAGCCATTAATGAAGTTTATAATGTGTTAATATGTCAAAGTTGCCCTTTTTATACAAAAAGAACAAAAAATAATTTTCAAAATAGTCAGTGATTAAAAAAAATTAATTTTTCTAAACAATTTGAAGTAACATCCTGTGATTATGATATTTTACATAAAATGCTGAAATTCTATGGATAAAACACTTCCAGCGCCTTATGGTTATATTTTTTGTCTGCTAATGACTAAAATATAAATAGTTGTTTATATTTTTTACATTTGAATACCCTTTCTTTAAATTTCTTTTTAAAAAAAGTATTCATCTTGCATAATTTATCATAACTAATATTTGCAAATTATGTTCTGAAATATCCACCCAGATACCTTGAAAGGCGCATGATATATGTGTATATAGATATGTAGTGCATGTATATAGCTAGATATATATTTATAAGTGCTACAGCACAAGCCAGGAACCTCTTCAGTAGCAATTCCCTTCTGAGTGGAACCATAGATCAGCAGGTGAAGGCAGACAGTGAGTGCAGAAGGGACTGAACCTGCTTTTATGGTCTACATAACACAAATAATATTTAGTGCTGGCAGATGGAATAGAGCGCTCAGGACTCGGTAATAAGGAACAAGAGCACAGCAGATAAGAAAACCCTGAGTGTGGAGGGCATAACTCTGCAGCAGACACAGTGTTTGGGTGAGGAGCAATATAACAAACTAATTATGTGCCAGTACAAACAGTCCTGGGAGGAGAGCTTTGAGCCAAGCTCTTGGAACACGTGCAGCCCAATTTACATCAGCCCTTTCCAGCGAGTGATTGAGCACCTTACCCTGGAGCTGCTGAGCCCTGAGCATTCCTGTGTGCACTCCTGGGCATTCCACTGCACACACACCGTCCCAGAAACTCACAGTTTGAAATGTAGATGCTTGTCACCTTTTTAACATTTACAAAAAGGGAAATTCCAAATTTGTTTTTGTCAGCTAATAGGAATATATTTATTACCAAGTAAAAATGGATGAAAATGAAACTGAAAATTTTAGATCAACCTCGAACTTTAAAATTTTATTCTGCAAAATAATGCAATTGTTTTACCTCTCTCTATTAGAATACTTTAGCATGACTCATGTGATGTGAAATTACTTTTTTGGCCAATAAACAAATCATTGGTTTATCTTCACCAATTGGCATAAATCCTTGTCTTCTCTGGCTCTTGGAATCTTTTTTCCCCAAGAAACTGCTCAATAAATCTTCGTTTGAAGCTTCACCTCAGATTGGTAAGAGCTGTTGACTGTTGTTAAGCTCTTGAGGACCATGTGTATTTTTTAATAATGTCTCATTACATGAACTTCTCTGTCTGTGCCTTTGAGTTCACTTAGACACACAGCAATTCTGTCACTTTACTTTGCATTAACTTCTCTCAGATAATGGTATGTTAGCTTTTTTTTTTTTTTAAAAAAGCATTATTTCTTTCCTCTCCATTGGTACTTCATGTAAGAAATGACTGCAGAAACCAGGGAATTAAAACTGCCAAAATGTAGTCCCTCTGGTTGTAATTAAACAATTGAAAGAAAACACATTCCTAAATGACAGTAAGAAAAAAATTCTCCAAACTTCAGGAATAGGATATATGACTTACTGGAGTTATGGCATATTTTAATATGTACAGGAAGTTCTTTACTCATGAAGAGAAGAAATTTAGTGATGTCCCCAATGGGAGGTTTCCTTAACCTGAACTTGGAACTGAATGAGAAATAGACTTTGAACTGTTGATTCAAGAGATCTATAACCTTTTCCAGTGTCTGAAGACTGTACAGGATTACTGGGTTCAATTTTTGTCTGCCACTGTGTATATAATACCAGATGATATAGTACCATATAATACCATATGATATAGTTCTGAACCTGTAATGACTCAATAGGCAAATTTAAATTGCTATAGCTGTACTTTTTTTCTGTGGTGTTCCTAATGCCAAAATATGATAGTAAAAATAGTAAAAAAAAATTGAAAAGAAGAAAAAAATTGCACTCTTTTAAGTGCTATTTAATTTTCTGAATTCTGAATTTTGCCAGTGGCTTGAATGGGAGAGAACAGTCTGCCTCCTGCTGAAAAGGAATTGGTTAAACTTTTATTGCAAGATTACCTTTAAATTGTATTGTGACTGTGAATTGTGGTCAGAAAACTTCCTGGTCAGTTTTTGTTTGTTCCAAAGTATCAGGCAGGTATTGGGGGATATATCTCAGTAAGTACTGAGACAGCTAAAAGGCTGCAAAGAAATTGGCTCTATAAATTCTGGCATTAGGGCCCCAGTGGGGTCCCTTGCTCTGAAAATAAGAGAGAACTCACAGTGTGAGTGGTTGTAAGTCAGAAGGTTCTTGAGGAGTCGTGGGTGTTTGATGTGCTCCCTTTGTATTGTTTTACCTTTGTGTGAGACACATTGAACAAGGATGGAAGAGACTGCACAACCTGACTGTGCTCCTGAGAATCCTCTACTTCCCGTGTCCTTGCCTAACAGCTTGCTGCAGAAATGTTTGTTTCCAAACAGCTCTCCCTAGATTGCCTTTAGGACCAGCAGATAGGGTGGCACTCTTTGGGTGACAGGACATTTTGTGTGCTAAAGTAATTAAATGCAGACAGAAGCCATTCTTAAAACAAATCAATTCCACATCTAGAGCCATGTACTTGCCTCTCTGGGAGAAATTAAATAATGATGCATTGATGGGGGACCAGAGAGATGTAATGGAGCTATCTGCCAATATAGTCCCTTTCCATTGCTGCCATTTCACCACAGGAATTTCAGGGCTCCTCCAATTGTGATTTTTTGGGTGCCCTTTAAAATCTTTTAGCTGAGATAACTAGAATATCCCTTTGGCTCTTAGTTTTTTGTAATAAAATATGAGAATGGAGGTCATGCTGTTTGAAGCAAGTAAGTAAGAAGAAAAGAAAATTAAAAGAAAAAACTGCAAAAATGTCACACGGTGAATCTTACAGGATTCTTTCTTTTGTTGTTGAAATTTTGGTTTTGTTCAACAGTTTTAAATAGTTGCTTCATTTCCAGGCTTCAAAATCACAGAGAACAGTCAGTAAGATTTCTTGCATTTTCTATGTGGGAAATAATTACTTGCATATAAACCATTTCCAGTGAACTCATATTTGTGGGTTGTCAGTGTCTCTTCTAAGGACTGGATGACTTTACATCCAGAATTTTGAGAGTCCTCCAGTCTGGAGTGTATTGAGCTTTTTAATGTGCTTGTGTGTGACTAAATACAGTATCTGTTTAGATTTTTGAATGTGATACTTAAAGATTTCCAATAATTTCAGCAGGATTTACCAATTCGAGGAACAAATCAGAACTATTTATGCAGAGCACTCAAAAATCCAGATACCCCAAGAATATGAGCTACTGAAAGCTGACAGAAGAGTTTCAGATTGGATATTAGGAAAAATGTCTTAACTAGAAGGGTTGTCAAGCATTGGAACAGGCTGCCTAGAAAGTGGTTTAGTCACCACCCCTGCAGGTTTTTGGAAGATGTGTAGATTTGGCACTTAGGGACGTGTTTTAGTGGTGGATGTGGCAGTTCTGGGTTCATGATTGGACTCAATGATCTAACAGGTCTTTCCCAACTGAAATGATTTTATTATTCCTATTGTCCTTTGCTGCCTGTTTTTTGTTGTGGGTTTGATTTGCTGTTTTTTTTTTTCCCAGATGCTTAGCATGTTTATTCAAGACATCTCTACCTTGAAGTACGTATCTCAACTGATTTGAAATTTGATGGCTGAGAAGCTTAACTCAAAAAAACCCAAAAGAAACAAAAGATACTAAATTGTAGAAAAGGCCTGAAATCCAGCCTTGGTATGGTGTGCTGCCCATTTTTTAGTAAGTAAAATGTTCTTTTTGTGGGCATCTTTGTTTACATAAGAAAGCAGTATTGCCAAAGGAAATGCAAAAGGATTTGTTTTTGAGAAAAAGCAGCTCTTCAACTACTTCTGAGAAGTAATTATGTGAATGATATAATGCAGAATGCAATTGTCTGGTGAAAGGTAAATGCATTGGAAAGGCTCAAAAGCTCAGTTCCCATTAAAATACATGTGAATGATACACCTAGAAACAAAAGAAACTGGTTTCGATGATACAAAATTGGTAGCTGATAACATGAGAGCATTTGGAGCTGATACCCACAAATCCCATCCCATTTTCCCTCCTGCCTGCTGTTTATCTCTAAGGCTGGGCTCCCACTCTGCATTGCTCCTGGCTTCACCCAGAATCCTGAACAATGGGACAGCAGTGACAAATTCAGCCCCTTACAGCGACTGCCAGAGTGACAGCAGCAGAGGGAAAGGACAAAGCAGAGCAGGAGGAGCTGGTGCTAACAACAAGGACATCTGACATCTCTCTGACATGGGCAGAGCCTGTGCTGTCCAGGTCTGCCTGCCAGCACTGGCTGTAAACTGGCACCCATGTGCTGCAGAGATGGGCAATAAATAAATAACATTGTTTTGTGCACAATGAAGATGAGTCAGGATGCTGATGAGGCAGGGGATGATTCATGTTCAGCCCTCAGAACTCCATCAGCTGTAAGCTATTTTGCTTGCCCTCAGGAATTCATTAACTGGCATGGGGAAACAGATAGATATTGCTGTGTTCCTGCTGTGCTTGGCTACTATATGTTAATTTACAACTGTGCCATGTTCAAAGAAATTGCTGCTTATTCCTCAGGTGGCTGTAGTAAGGATACAGTGAGGAGTTGCATATTTTAGGATGTGTGTCCACTAGATTGAATCCTTCTGCCATTACAAGCCATGGAAGGGAACAACTAAAAACAAATTAACTGTAGTCTGACTTCTGCTCTGCCACAAGTGCTCTGCCACAGTATTTCTGAGGAAATATTAACATGTTTTTTCTCAGTCCTGCACCTAATATTTTAATTCCTTTTACATAATTTTGTGCCTTTATCTTTCTTCCTAGAGTGTGACAGAATGCCAAGGTCCCAAGCTGCACTTGTTCTCTTTGTTACAAGAGATAAGCAAAAGCAAAAGTGTAGCTTAGTTTGAATTATAATTTCCTTAACCTGTGCTTCTTCATGGCCATGAAAGAGCTCCACCCACTGCTGCATCCTGTTCTTGCATATGGACAGAGCTTGTGGGTCTTGGACCTTTTCTTTGTTGGTCAAGTCTAACTCTAAATAACACAAAAACCATCAGATCAGTCACAAATGTCATGTGAGGGTGCTACAACTTGGGGAACAGAGGCACAAATTTAGAAACTAACTCGTGTGGTAAAAAAATTACACAACTGGCTATTCTGAGAGGCCACTAAAAACTCCAGGTTCATTTTCCTTACCCAGGAGGATCTGAAGGGGAGGTTCTATAGGTAAAAGAAAATTCTTACATGGCCATAGGGATTGTTTAAAAGTTCTTATTTTTCTATCTTTATTACAGCTTGACAACTGTGATTAGAAGCAAATGTCTAATTTGAGAAGGCAAATTGGGCAGTGTGGGATCCAGATGGATCTTTTTGCTGAGTCAGGGATTTTGTTAACAAATGTTCCACTCAAAAAAAAAAACCCAAAAAAACCAGCCAACCAGAAAAAAAAAAAAAAAACAACCCCAAAAAATCCCCCCAAAAAACCCTTAAAAATTCCGTACATACAGTTAATATAGTTAATATAGTAATTTTAAAAATACATTTGAATTTCACTGTATTTAACACATGATGCTGAATTTTCCTGCTAGATTTTAACTTCATTTTAACATTTTCTGTTCCTTGGTCTTATTTTTCCTTTGTACATGGGTTTTAACATGCTGTCTGAGTATTTTTCTTCAGCTGAACTTTTTTTCCCCAGTTTCCTAATGAAAAGAGCCTCCTTCTGCTTCACTAGTTACAT
Source organism: Setophaga petechia (assembly GCA_024362935.1). Taxonomy (NCBI): domain Eukaryota; kingdom Metazoa; phylum Chordata; class Aves; order Passeriformes; family Parulidae; genus Setophaga; species Setophaga petechia. Next base: position 12,578,449 of record JANCRA010000006.1, read on the forward strand.
TTGTATGTTACAACACGTCGCTGTAGGAGGATTATGTTTGTCAAACAAAATTAAAGCATATTTAAAGAACAGACTTCTCCAGTGCTCTGTAGGCTCCTGGAATGAATTTTGTGACACAGGAGACAAATTCAACATGCTTTTGACTAAACTTTAGACAGAAGATTTTTTAATGTCTACTCAGGATGTTGCTCAGGATGGTGTGTCAGTGAAGAAGTCTAATTTCTGTAGCACACAGGTGAGTATTTTCAGGAGAAAATGGTTCTGCAATAATTACCAATATAACCTGTGCTTTGCCATCCAGTAGCCCTAAATGGCTGCTATAATTTTCTTTTGACTTCTTTTTAGATGCTTTTAAATTTAACTTTTCTGTTACCTTTCTTCATAATTTTTATCTCATTTTTCATCCTGCAGTTAGGAACAATCCTTTTCTTCATTGTTTATGAAAAGATTTTGAAAGATGTATGAGTATTTACTTGTTTGGAAACAACCATGTTAACCAAATTCTGTATAAAACACATATTCGACTTGAATATAATTCAGATTATGAAATGCAGAAATATAATATTTACAAATGGAATCTTTTCATCATCTCTGCTAGAAATGAAACATCTGAGCATGGGGCCTGCTGAAATCTCCAACAACAACCCAGAGTTAGATCTGTCTATCTGAAATATCTGAAATGATCTGGAAATACCTCCTAATTGCCAAATTGCACTAAGAACAGTTTGAAATACATGAATTTTTGCACATTATGAATTGCTGTAATTGCTCTAGGAGTGTGAACAGCTGTGCAGAAGGCAGTCTCTATGCCTGACATGGCATGAGGGGAAGGGAGAATCACTCTGTCACTATTGCTGTCTAGACAAAAAATGTAGCAAAGTGCACCTGAATATGATGCAAGATTGTAGCTTGATATAAACTTGACTTGAAGAGAGTGACACATTTAAGGTCTTTGACTGAGGACTAAAGACTCGGCTCACAATGCAAAATATCCTCAGGAATGTTTATTTCGTCCAAAAGTTTAATTTTAATAGGTAGTGAAGTGTTTTTATTCCTTTTCAAGTGGCATTTGATGCTTGAGTTGTTTACTGCCTTACAGCTGGCATGATATAACTTTTTTGTAATGTATGGGAGAAAAAAAAAAGCTGGTTAGTGGTAAAGAGAAGTTAAAAAAACGTATATGGAAAATTATTTGAAAATTAATTATATTGAGGAGATTGAAAGAAAAAACCTGGAGATCTGGTGGTCAGGACAGGGGGAAGGATTTGAGACAGAAACATGCAGAGCAGAAATAGGTGTTAAAGTAACTTGACCTTTTACCTGTGTAATGCTAAAACTGAACAGGTGCACAATAATCTGGAATTTGGTATTTTAAACATTGACATTTCTTTTCTTCATCTCTTTCTTTTCTAGATTAATGTCCATTGAGTCTGACCACCTTTGTGTATTGACTGGTTTTTTGGGAGATTACATTAGTATTCATTAATCATATTTAGGCAGGATGGATCCCCATGCTCTTGCTTGAACAGTAAGTACATCCAAGGCTGTATTGGAGACACCCCAATATAGCTCTCAAATTGTTTTGATTTCAGTTTTTCAGTGAGTGTTTCAGTTTTTTGTATATTGTGAGTTTCGGCAGTTGATTGAGCAAGCCTGACTCAATGCTTATGTTTCAATTCTTGTCAGTGGAAAAAACGAAACAAATGATTCCTGATACAAACCAGAGTCTGCCTGGGGTCTGATTTTATATCACAGCTATAAATGTTACTCTTGCCAACTCCCGTGCACTCCCTAGAGTGGCCACTTGGTTTGCAATTTTGAGTTTATGCTTGTGCTGAAGGATTTCACTGTGTGCTTTATGGTCAGCCTCCAGCATTTCCATCCTTAAACCCCTCACAGCAAACTCTCCCTTTGGAAAGCAGAGCCATGCAGTGAGAGGTTAATCACCTCTTGCCACAACAGTTACCAAATTACCAGGTGGGGACAGGCTCAGCAACGCTCTGTGTGCTGTAGGACAAAGGCAAACTGTTTCTGCAATGTTTGTTTATTTCTCCTGTGTCTGTTTAACAAATATTTTTGAAATATTTTTAGTCACCAGCTCTTCATGGTTATTGAGTGTGCTGACTCTGTGATTGGAGTCAGTTGATATTAGATTTCTTTGCTCTGTGTTCCTTGTTCCCTTTTGGAATTCTGCAAGAATAATGCACACCTTCTGAACTGTCTGTAGATGCTATTTACTGAAATCTGCACAGGCAGGTTTCATGGTCAAAAGATAGTTTCTGTGCTTGTTGGCTGATCCAGCCTACTGACCTGCAGGTAGCCCCTCCAAAAAGCCACCTATGTTTATTACTCTGTCCAGATTTAGGGTAAATGGTCAGCACAGACATTAGATATACATGCCTGTGGATTTTTTAGCAATGTATGAGAAAGTTCTTGGTTTGATAATAGTTACCAGGGAGTGACTTCATAGTTTAAATTTACTTAGATGTTTTTTCCCATTGACGTCTAATTGTTCAGTTGCAGATTGGCTGGGATATCACATATCTTCGTCTTGCTCTGACTCTGGACTCCATTTGCACCTTGACAGACAAGGGCACCACTAGTCCTGGATCCCTGGTGGGCCATGGTATTGCTTTTAGGAAATGGGGAAGGATTTTATATATACAAAAGTAAATGACATTTGATCTCTGTATTTTTTACTCAGCCTTCAAGGAAAGTGATGAACAAATGGTTGTATCTTGCAGGGAATGAGAGACCTTTTGCAGAAAATGGCTGGAGAAAGGTCAAATTTGTGACTATTGTATCTTGTGAAATATACGTTGTGAAACTAATGAAAATCTTATGGAATTGGTTTTTACTGAGTAGAGGAAAAGCAGAATCAGGCCCACAGGGAGAAGCAATAAGTATGGAATAAGAACAGTACAATGGTTTTATTTACACAAAGACTTAGTAAAACAAGCTGTGTTATTTTAGCTGAGTCTGCCTGATTTGCTATCCAAACACAATATTAATGATACATAATTGGCACCCAATCAGTACCACAGCAGAGGAATGCTGTTGTGCAATGTTCTGCTTTCAGAGCAGTTCCCCTTCATGGTGCATTACCAGCAAGGTCTGCCACACAGTGCCAAGAGAGAGCAGCAGCCCTCGTGTGCTTTTGGAAGATGTGTGATAAACCTCTGCAAAAATGACAAACCCAAGGTGTTTCTGGCTGCCTGTGCTCTGCTCCAGAGGCTGATGCAGCCTTTGGTGTGAGATGGATCAAGCACTGGGTGCTTGCTCAGGCTCCTGATCCCCTCTGCCTTCTGCTGTGCTGGTTCCCACTCAGGAGCTCCAAGGAGCCTGATTCTGGCAAATGCACCACAGTTCTGCAGGCACCACTGCAAAGGAGAACAGTAGACCTTGGTTTGCTCAGAACCTATGGGAACAAATATGATCCTTTAATACAAAATGCTTCATCCTCTGACAGCAATTTTCTTCCATATTTCTTTGTTGATTGCTTTGCAGTTATATTTCTTAATTTTCTTCCTTTTTTTTTGTATTCTCGTAATGCCATATTAATGGCATCCTTTAGAAACTGTGGTGTTCTCTGCAATGTTTTGAGTTTTTCAGTATAGTCTGCTTCTACTAATATGTTCAAAACCCTGTGTTCACTCAAGCTGATGGAAGGAACAACTTTGACTGTATGAAAGGGCTGCATGCTGTGCTCACTAGCACTGATGGGGCATCATTCCTATTTTTTGCAGATATAACTGGTTTCCAGTTATATCAGAAAAACATAGGAATGATGCCCCATGAGTGCTAGTTATATAAAGAGGCTGGCAAGCCTTCATCTTTTAATAGGCAGAGGTTTGAAAAAAAAAAGAGAGCTTCTTGGTAGAGGTAGGCTGTAATTCTGCTCTTTATAGTTCAATAGTTCTGTTTATATATTTTAGAGTTAGCAAGCTCAGAACTTGCTAATTCTAGCCATGACTGGGACACCTTTAGGAAGCAGCTATTTGTGCTATGAGTCACTACAGAGCTGGCAAACAGAGCAAAGGTCTAGACTGCTGCTTGTGATCCTCCCAGGCTCCATTTTCTGTCATTTTCCTATTAGCTGAGACCTGACATATATTTCTGGGGGATACAGCACTAGTTTTTTTGGTACTTCCAACAGTTACAGATGCTTGGATGTTCCTCTGCTCTCCTCCCTCCCACCCCCTGTATTTGGAACCTTTGCTTCAGTGTCAGCCACATTTGACAGTTGTTTCTTACACTTCTCTGTAAGTACAGATGCATAACATTGCTGTCACCAGGAAAAATGTGGGGTTTCACTTGTGGTCAGAAAGAGTTCTGAAGTTTGCATAATGCTTTCCTTTCCTGGAAATATTTTTGTTCATGCATCATTGTATATCACTGTGATTTTGTAGCATGGCTTGCGGTTTACTCTCAGGACACATTTCATATAGGAAAAGGTTTCCACAAAACTTAAGTGCTCTGAGGGGCATAGATGGAGTAATTTCCATTTTCCTTTTAATTTTGGGCCACAATCAGGAGCAGTTTTGCTCTGCAGCTGTTGCTGGTTGGGTTAAGTTCTGAAGCTGCTTTTTATATGTATCATGTCAGCAGAAAGACTACAACTGGAAGTCCAGTATCCCAATCTACAAAGAGTCAAACTTGTGCTTACTTTGGACTTCCTTTCTCTAAGAGAGAGCTTCTAGAGGAAACAAACTAAACAGGTTCAAATCCCTTTTGCAAGAGAAAATCTCATCTAGATTACATATAACTGATGGACACTTCTATTTGCTCTGTTATAAATGTAGACAAATGAGCCAAAATCTTCAAGGGAACCTGTGAATTCTAGATGTAGAAGGGAGAAAAGTAGCTTGGGAAGGAGTTGAACTGGTGCTTATATGCCCCCTAAACAGATAATATTAGATCAGCCACTGGTAGCAAAGCCATGAGTAGCAGCAGACCAAATAAAAGCACTGACACATAGAATAGTGCCTGTGTGTCTAGAACTTTACTTGATCTAGAGAATATGAATATAGGAAATATTGAGAAGGAAAATATTGTGTATTTGTGTGCTGCTCTTTGCTTTTGTCTGTTTGTTTTGTATAGATCTAGGATATGCTTGGGAGCCCCAGTCAGTCCTTTTGCACCACTGAGGTTGGGAGCACTGACAAGTCCTCCCAGCAGGGGTAACAGGTAGTTCACACAATAACACCAAAATTATTTTTCCTTAAACCATGTTTTTCCTGAACTCATGTGGGGTGTGTGGGGAAGGGAGAGGAATGCAGCCATCACTTCAAGTCAGGCTACATTAGAGATTTGAGAGCTGCAAATGGCTCTCTAGTTTTCCCCATTTTTTTTCTAAGCTGTGCTCAGCATTTCCTGCACCTGTGGGTTGGGTAGCTTTCCCTCACAGTAATGCCATCAATGTCAGCTGTCATTACTCAAAACAGTGGCTAAGCCTGCCCTGTTTGCAGACATGCCACAAAGCCACTCTGTTTTATTGACTCAGTGATTGATAATACACCTAGGATGTTGTAGGCAATATTTGCATAGTTTAAAGTAGTGAAAATTGTATTATAAACCATCTAATTTCTAGTGTTCAACACACATCAAACTTATTTCCATGCTGAGGGCATAGGCCATTGCACCAGCTGTGGCCAGAGAGTGTTGTGGGTGTGCAGTACAAGGAAACCCACAACACAGTCTGGTAAATTCACACACACTTGTATTGAAGCAAACATGATCTCTGCCTGAGTAATGCTTTAAGTTATGTAATACTTCAAATTAAGTGCCCCTTTGATATCAAAAGGCTTCTTTTCTATCACATGAAAATTCATAGAAGTCATTCTTGAAATTAAAGAGGGAAAGCATCAAAGCCTTAATTTCATATTGAGATAAATTCAACTCCTTCTTCTTTAAGTTTGAAATTAGCAGCAAGTCTGTTTTTTGCTTTTTCAATGCCATGAAATATCATTTTGCATTTGACTGCGAGCGTGGACTGTTTATTCCTCTGTAGCATCACAAGCTGCCGCCTCAAAATGCTGTTCTTCCACTGGTAGAACTTTTTTCAATGATATAAATCACAATTATACCCTGGGAAGTGACACTGAAAACTTCTCATGAAATACATTTATTTCATGTCCTTGATCATTGTACAACAGATTTTTTTCCTGTTCAAAGGGGCAAAGATGTTATTTTCTAAGCAGCTGGTGTTGCTGCTGGGCATGAACCTCTGGATCTGGAGTTCTCTCCTGTTTGCATGGCAGCAGCAGCCACCTTGGTCTGGCTGGGGCACATGGAGCCATTAAATGGGTCAGGTAGATGATGCATTTTAAATACATGAGTTCATATACTCTGAAATAACTACAAGTAACACATTGTAGAACTGTAATATACATTGCAAATATTTTCAGTCTATGTCTTCCTAAGGGCAAGTTGCCATTTTCTGTGCAGCACCTTTCTGTTCCAGATCTCCACACAGGTTAGGATAGAGCAGTGCTTTGTATCTAGGGCCTGCTTCCTGCTAATTTTTTGGGATATTTAAAGGTCTTTTGCTGTGTTTAATTTTATTACTATTAAATTTATTACTAGAGAAAGTAATTACCTAGGAAGAAACATAATTTCTGAGCCTTGAAATTAAATGTCAGTTTTGGGAAAGCTTCCAGATAGATGTAAGAGAATTAATTGGAGATAGAAAAGACTTTTTATGTCTGTGCAAAATATTCCCCTGCCTCTTACCCAAATTCCTCCAGGTCAATTTCTGTACCTTTGCTCCTATTGACATTCAGAAGCTTTTCCACAGTTATTGCCATTTTATCTGTGCTTGTGTACCACTGACTGTAGCACTGTTTGTCATATCTGACCTGTGTGCAACAGGGTGCCCATTGGTGACATAAAGGTTTAGTTAATATAAATTTTAGAGCTTCATGAATGAAATAAGAATGTCCTGATCAAGCAGACTGTAAGCCTGGCAGGATATAGGTAACATGTGTTCATGCACTACCAAACAGAAGCATCTCTACAACTGATTGGATTAGTGCCTTTGGGCACTAACCTAACATAAACATTTGATTATAGTGATAAAATGAACCCCATCATATTCCAGGCATGTTGAAAATATAACTTGGAAATACTTTTGGCATTGATCAGCTCTTTTGAACTGCTCCATAATGATATAAAAGATTTTCTGCGCTGAGTAGTGTTAGCTTGTCCTGCTGGTTTTGGGTTCAAAGGTGTCTCAGGAGGCCACAGGTGCCTACAGTTATCTGGGGTCATGGCTGTCTCAGCTGGGCTCTAGGTACCACATACACTTCTTCACATCTTTCTGAGCTGCCTGCTGGGTACATGCTGGACTATATACTGCTAAAGGCTAAGTGGGAAATATTCCACACCTTGAGCATGACAAATATCTCCTATCCCTGTATTGTGAAATTCCAGCTGCAGATAGTGTGGACTTGAGGAATTACACACAATCTCAAGAAACCCCAGCGTCATTGCAATATATTTTTTTATCTGTTCTGCTGTTTATCAAGTGACTGCCAAGAAGTAGGAGGCTCTCATCTTGATTTCTCACTGAAATTAAGAGAAGTAGTTTGTGTATGTCTTCCTGAACACTTTCTGAAGCATTCCAGCTGGCGTGATAATTTGTGAGCTACTCAGCTTGCCTGAAATTCAGCTGCTAAATTGTTTGTCAGCTGTATTCCTTGCATTCATTGTGTTCTGGTCTCCTAAATGAAACAGCTGTGAATGTATTTACAGTCTGAGAAAGCTGGAGCAGTGATGGAAATCTGCAGTTTTAGTCATTGCTCATCAGCTGACGTAAAGGCAAAACCAATGGGGAGCATGTGCTTACATGCTCTCTAGTCTTTAACTATGCCCATGTGTTGCCATTTAATTTGGATGGCTCAGAGAAGTCATTATTCAAAACTTCTGATAATTCAGGTCTGTGGGGGCATATTAAATCCCAAAAATTGTATGGAAAAATTGGTAAAGACTCCAGAAAATACAGCTATGTATAATCATGGCTGTGGTGAAATTTAAATAACTTCTCAAACAAAGAATGAAATTCAAAAACCAAAGATCACAAATTATTTAATGATAAGTTTGTAATTAGAAAATCTAAAATGTACTATTTTCATGCACCCTGAAATTTTGTTGCCTCAAGCAGGCCTTCCCACAGATCCTTGTACAAACACACTTAGGTTGCTTCTGAAACTTTAGTGACGAAAGAGAAAATGTTCCCGGATTTGTATTTATCAAGAGAATTCACTTTATTACCACAAAGTCACAAATGTCTTTAGAATACTTTATTCTTGTGTTTGGTTTAGAAAAACAGCATCTAATTGACAGCAGTTATCTTAGAGCATAGCCAAAAGATGGCAGCAATCCAATATTTTTTTCTACCCAGCAGACAAGAGACAGTTTATTTACAGTTTTATGAACTCTGCTGTATTATGGAAAGGGAAAATTGCTATAGATTCTATTTCCTATTGGAAAGGAAGTAATTAAAACAATTTGAGAGGTAAAAAAATACTCTGCAGTTTTTTATTAATGTAAGAAAACAAAGCAGAGGATGAATGATATTGAGATGAAGAACTCACCAGACCAAGAACAAATATCTTTTGTTTAAATGTTTTCATGTTGGACAATTCCCAAATGGGATTTCACCCTATAGCGACAAAACCACAAAACCAGACTCCCCTCGATAAAGAAACAGCTTCCCAAAACACAGGGAAAAAAACAGAAAGAGGCACAGTGTGCATGAGTGTGCCTGGGTGTGCAAGAGTGTGCCCAGGTGTGCATGGGCATGCAAGAGTGTGCCCGAGTGTGAGTGTGTGTGTGCATGGCTGTGTCCGTGTCGCTCTGTGTCCGTATGTCTGTCTGTGTGTGTGAATATGCACCCACGTCCGTCTGTCTGCAGAGTGTGGGGTGTGCCCGTTCCTGTGGCTGTGCCAGGGTGATGCACACCGCCAAACACCCCTGCATGGGGAGCCCAGGAATGTCCCAGTCCCGGCGGTGTCACGGGTGGGTGTCCCTGGATGGAGGGGACACAGCCCTCAGCCCTGAGCTCAGGGATGTCACTGGTGGGTGTCCCTGGATGGAGGTGTGTGCTCAGCCCTGAGCTCAGGGATGTCCCCATGGGTGGGTGTCCCTGGATGGAGGTGTGTGCTCAGCCCTGAGCTCAGGGATGTCACTGGTGGGTGTCCCTGGATGGAGGTGTGTGCTCAGCCCTGAGCTCAGGGATGTCCCCACGGGTGGGTGTCCCTGGATGGAGGTGTGTGCTCAGCCCTGAGCTCAGGGATGTCCCCACGGGTGGGTGTCCCTGGATGGAGGTGTGTGCTCAGCCCTGAGCTCAGGGATGTCCCCATGGGTGGGTGTCCCTGGATGGAGGTGTGTGCTCAGCCCTGAGCTCAGGGATGTCCCCATGGGTGGGTGTCCCTGGGTGGAGGTGTGTGCTCAGCCCTGAGCTCAGGGATGTCCCCAGGGGCTGTGCTCAGCTGGGGGTGCAGGATGAGGAGCCATGCAGGGCATCCTCGCTGCCATTTCCACAGAAGTGTTTCATCTTTGTTAAGGAGACAGCATCCAATGTTTATTGAGAGAAAATCAATGCTGGAAAATATCACAATATTTGGAGTGGGTGTGCCTGAGTGTGAGTGGGTGTGCCTGAGTGTGAGCAGGTGTGCAAGAGTGTGCCCGGGTGTGTAAGAGTGTGACTGGGTGTGCAAGAATGTGTAAGAGTGTGAGCAGGTGTGCACGAGTGTGAGTGTGTGTTACCCTTTAACTGTGACCCTGCCATGGTTTCTAGAGTTAACCTTGCTGTCTGTGTGCTTTTCCTTTTGTGACATTCCCACCGGAAATGACTGGATTAATGAGCTGCTCTTCTCAGGCCTTCCTGCAGCCCTGTGGGGTCAAGGAAAAGGTTCCCAGTGACTCCACTGTTGTGTGAATCAGCTGCTGTCTGGTGGCATGCCAAAGGGCCTGGAATTGTGCAATGCATTAACATGCACCTTATGCTGGGTTTGGATTATCAGTGCAGTCAGGGAGGTGATAACAAAACAGAAGCTACAAAGAGAGTTTGGGGAGAAAATGGAGAATTAACTATTTATTGGGCTTACAGCGCAGAAAAATTCCCAACCAACAAACCCTCAAATAACCAAGCTCTCAAACAAAGAGCCTTTACTCCCAACCCCAAGGATTTTCAAGTTCAAACACCTCACAAATCATAGCACATAACATCTTTCAAAACAGAAAATCCCTTAGGAAAAGGTTTCTCATAATTACAAATTTCCTCGCAGGAGATTGCTCAACAACTCTTAAGCAACATTTCCATTATGTGCAAAGCCAACACAAAAGCTTGCAGTGTTCCAGAGTGCATTCCCTAGCTGGTGTAGCTGTGTGAGGTTACTGCTTTGTAGGGTGAATGTGGATTAGGGACACAATCCTGTGACTGATCCTCACACTTGTGAAGTGGCACTATCACCTTATTAGGGTTTTTCATACATTTCAGCAGGACTAAGGCCCTCCTATTCAACCAGTGTGGTATCTCATGGCAGAAACACTTTGGGTAGTTGAAGGCTGTCCTGATCAGGGGCAATCACTGATTTTGAATGATGAAAATCCCACTAACATTTTCCTTTGACTTAGTATTTATTTTGGTAGCTCAGTGTTCCAGGCTGAATAGATGATATTCATATGTGATATGGTTCCATGATATGTGATTCACACACTTTTGTCTTCTGAACAGAAGTAATTTGTTCAAAGGAAGCAGGGTGAGTAGGACTTGCTTTTTCCTACATAAGGTTTTAAGAGAAAAACTACAGGAGAAAAGGGTCAAAAAGACTTCAACAGCTGAAATGTAATGGAAAATTTGCCTGCTTTCAAAAACCTTAATCTTCTCTTTGTGACTCTTGACTTACCCTAAAACTAGATAATTCTAGTTATACAACTCTGAATTGCTATTGAATTTTATTCCTGAGGGGGGAAAAGTGAATTAATTCTGTTTAACCTCTTGCAGAAATTGAGGTTCTTTCCTTCATATCCCTGCTGTGTTTTATTTAGGCAGGTGCTACCTACAGCTGTGAAGACACACCTTGTTTTGTTCACAGGCCTGCAATTTCCCAATCCTCCTTGCAATTACTGCAGTGCAGTCAGTGTTGACCCAAATATTTACAAGCCAGGAGGGTTTGACACAAGCAGGAGAAGTCTGAAAGCAGTGTGCAATGTGGCTCTAGAAGAGGAACATGAGTTCCTCAACCTCTTTGTTAAATAAACAAAATGCTGATGCTTGTGGTGAGTTAAATATCTGCATTTCACTTCAAGCATTAAGGGAAACTTGAAAATGCAGTACCCTCTGTTTTTATTCAATTCGACAGTTTGACAAAACTTGGCTGTCAAAAGTACTTTTGAAAGAAGTGACCAGTAAAGAATGCTGTCCTTTATAACGCTGAAAAACCAGATGTACTGCATGTACCCTTCATGTGGGTGGTGGTTCCATTACTGGTCTTACTGAGTGTGTTACTTTTTGTCTATGTGGTAATTCATTTATAGGTTAAAATTCAAGGCTTTTCTTCTCAAGAAAAAGCTGCATAGGAAGAGGATCATTCTCATAGTTCTCCTAAAGCCTAAAGATTGCTTGTTTTTTTGGGAGGAGATACAACAAGAACAGATTTTTTTCCAAAAAAGCAGAAACATGAAATTATTTAGAAATTTTTTATAACTTCTGAGGAAATCTGGACTATCGCATTGGTCTACACTAAACCTCAAAGGAGTTCAAGATATACATGAATTTTTCTTTAATACCTTTGGCCTACTGTTTTTAGGTGAACAATTTCCCTCTCAAACTACACTGCCTCAGGCAATACAGGATTAAGAATATATCCTGGGATATATGCTAACCAGGGTTTGCCCCTGTGATGTCCCAACCTACTGCTCTGGTCTACTCATGGCATGAGTGAAATTTCCTCTAGGTGTGTGCAGGCCAGTGTTAATGCTCAAGTAACTCACATTTTGGATGATTTTCCAACAGAAAAAGGTGCAATTTGTGAGTGGTGTTCCTTATTTCACTTGATCAAGGAGCAAAATGCTGCAACTCAGAAGCTGAGAAGAGGAAACTCTGAGAAGGTCACAGGCAAGAGGTGACAACAGCTCCCTGAGGCTGAGCATGTCACTTGTCACTGATCCAGGCAGAGTGCTGGCCACAGCTGGCTCCTTTCTTACAGAGAAGGGTTCAGAGGACACAGCAGCACGTTCCCACAAATCCCAGCCCTGCTGCTTTACGTAGCCAGGCCTGGCACAGGAATGATCCCTGCGCTGCCTGTGGGTCCTCTGTGACCCAGGAGCCACGGGATCAGCACCTCTGGTACACAAAGGCTTTTTTCTTAATGCTTTCTGACTCTGGCTGGCTGGTATTACTAAGTGTGTCTGATTTATTTCTCCTTGAATGAAATGTTTTGTTTAATCTCAAATGATCTGTCTTAATTGGCTGAGTATGTGGAAACATTTCAGTTTGGGACAGACCCAAAACAATAACCACTAACTTGTTCTTTTTGGTTGTTGTTGGTTTTGGGTTTTTTTTCTGTTGGCTACTGAACAACAAAAAATATCAATTATTTGCATGTTTTCTGTTTCAACATCAGCTGCAGAAGAACTCAGTAGGATTATGCCTTTATTTGAACCTGAAAATCAATGTGAAGCGTGATCAAAATCAAAACAGACTTGGAGAAACAACCAGGATAGAGAGGACAGAGTACTTTGCTGTTTTAGATGTATTTCTTTCTTTATGAAAAACTTGAATTCAAACTGAATTAATTTTGGAATCTCCTTAAAGTTGATATTATTTGGGAATTTGGTTTCCTTTGATTGGGTATAGAAATAGGGCTATAGGTGATGCACATGCTCTGTTTCAGGATAGTGTTCACTTGTCACTGTACAACGTGAGCAGGTGGATTAGATCAGCGCATAATGACAGGTTTCAAACTTGTTAAAATCAGTGGTTTTTCTGGACCAGGACTTCATATTTCATATCATCATCAAAATTACAATTTTCAGGCAGTATGAGCTTCAAAATCTTCCACTGGGCTCTCCAGATCAGCTACGTCTCTAGTGAAGGTAAAATACCATGTGGAGAAGGAGACAGCATGAAAGACCGGGAAATAATTTTTCATGTTTGTCTTACAATGCTGTAGTAAAGAACAAAAATGGAAATAATGTTGCTAGAAACTACCCAAGACAAACAGGATTTAGAGAGATGAACAAGACCTTTGGTTGCTGCAGAAAGGAGTCCAAGGTGGGATTGGAGACCCACGCTGCCTCTCCTGTGGAGCAAAGCAAAGGCTGTGGTTTCTGCTGCATCTGCGTCAGTAGTGTTTGGCTCTCAGATGGAAAATAAGAATTAAAAAAATTCCATTCTTGTTTGTCCACGCACAAATTAAATAACTATAATTTTCTTTGTCTGCTGTGGCATTGGGGAAATGAAAATAGCTCACTTAGGTGCTGGCTATGAGGGCACTCTCCCTCTCTTCTTTCCCTTCCTCTTCAAGCACTTTGTCATTTCAAGCTGTCATTTGATATGCTGACCACCAAATTAAACACATACAACTACTGTTATTTTGCATTGTTATCATAGGAACAATGTTAAAGCAGTTACCCAGTAAACACAGCTTTGATTAGGTGAAACAGAGCTGCCAAGAGCTCATATGAAGAATGTGGTAAAGAATGTGGAGTAAAGTTAGCAGGTGATGTTTTGGGTAGCCTAGATATGTAATTAGGGTCAATCCAGGTTGCTTTTGGTAAATTAGCAAACTTTTTTTTTTTTTTTTTTTTTTGACTCAATGCTGCATATCTTTGAAAAGACTACACTGCAAAATGTAACAGTCTCAATTACACTTTGGAACAGTTCCTGTCAGACCTACTCATGTCCGTCTCCAAGTTCAGCGTGTCGGATCACAATGAGGTTTTCTGAACAGCAAATGGCACTTGGAATGTCACTGAAAGAAAACAAAACTGAGCTCTGTGGAAAATAGTGAATAAGTGAGTAGCTGCACTTTCTGGGAAAGCTTTTGTAAGTGAAAAAAGGAGAAACTAGTCAACTAAAAGAATCTTGCGCTGTAAGGAAGTCAAATTTCTCTAAGCAGGTGTGTTTGTGGTGCTGGTTTGATGATCAAACAGAAATGTTTGCAGGCACTGCTTGTGTCTGGTGTGTCCCCAGAGCAGGGGCACAGCGCTGCCTGTCTGATGGGTTTGCTAATCTGGATGCAGAGCTAAAATCTGGCAAGCCTTGGTTTCACAGCTCTAACTCTAGTTGTGTACACACTTGGTTTGTAAGATAAGAGGTCCTGATGCAGCATTATCCACTGTTCCTCTGCCTTCCTATTCCCACAGCTTTGCTGCAAAGTGGTGCTGTGACATTTACAGTGGAGATGTGGCAAGAGGGAGCTACAACTGGCAAGGCAGTGTAGTAATACCAGTTTATCATCTCAGTTTTGATTTCCTCACACCTACTTCTCAAACTTTCTGTCCCCAAAGTAAATAGCACGATTAGTTTATTTTTTTCCCTACAGTTATGCTACTGTAACTCAATAAGTCTATCTGTCTCTGCTTTATTTCCCATTTTCACTGTTAGACAAAAGTGAAATCCTGACTAGGAGGCCAAACATGATACAGTGAGAATAAGCATATTGCATTCTTTCCAATATATTTCCAATGTTTTTTATTTAACTGGTCCAATATTATTTTTCACAAAATGTCAAGAGAATAATATAACTATTCTATCATAACTAACAGATTTTTTTCTCAGTGCATGTAACAGGAAACAGTATTAATTTCTATCTTCCTACTTTGTCTAATTACCTGTTATCTAAACTAGGTAACAGCTTAAAGGGTAACCAATATAAATAATTACCTAAGACTTTTAATTAAATTTGAATAGTTTGTGATTTAACAAGACAGGGTGCTAGGCCATCTTGTCTACACTGTGTTTTTGCCAAGAAAAATTGGACCAGATGATCCTTAAAATCCCTTCTAGGCTGGTATTCTATGATTGGAATATAGACCTTTGGTCTGAGTCATCACTTTCCACTATAATTGTGAACTCTGTTGGCAGTAACCATATGTACAGCCTTTGGTACATGGCTAACAGATCTAACACACACAGAGGCTTTGAAGCTGGGATTAGAAATGTTAAAAACATCCCAAAAAACTCATCATACATGGACATGGACCAAAGTCTAGAATGGAACAAAGTATGTGTCTCTCAAGATTGGATCTCTGTTATGGAGCAATCACAGACTGGGCTAAGAGACATTGAGCGCTTTTCAGCTGTGGTTAATTTTCCTTCATCTGTTAACCAGGAAACAGGTATTATTATTACTCTTTCATTTTATACAGGGGGATCAGAACTAGAGAGAAATTTACTTAAGGTCATTCAGGAAATCTACAGCAGAACAGAGATCAGGAATCTCTGAGTTCCACACCAGGACACTAACCATGGGACAGCTCATTTCCTTTGTGTAGGAGACTCTGCTGCCAAATTGCATTAGATGAGAACAAGTCCCTGTTTACATTTCTTTAAAACAAACCTTCATTAGGACTGGATTCAATACATCACAATTACATTATCAAGATTACCATGAAATGTTTATAAATCTCTAAATCCAAAGGATAGGATTGGCTCATGTAAATGAAAATGAGATCACAAGACCCAGGACAAAAGCAAGTAAGTTTTCTCAGGAGAAGAGTAAGGTTATTTACTGATGTAAGGCAAATGAATTAAAAAAAACTCAGAGAAGCTTTTCTGAATTGGGGAAAAACTTGTTTGTGTGATTGAATATGTCAGAATAATTTAAAAGCTCATTTATTATGAAACCGAATCTGTTTGTTTGAATACTGCATCTCATCTAATCCCTCGAGGCTGTCTACATAAAAGCAAACAATCTGCTAATGTTAAAAATTTTACTCACTTCCCTCATTTCCCAGTTCTTTCTTAAGGAAAAAAAAGAAAGGAAAAGAAAGAAAACCACTTTTGTGCAACATTCTTAAACTTACAGAGATTGTCCTTTTGCAAGAGCCAAGTGTCACTGAGCTGCCATCATCTGCAAAAGATGTTGTTCAAGTAAGTATTGGAAAAAATCTCTGCTTTAAAATCAAATAAAACGAAACTGTTTATGTTTAGTATTATGGATCCTTACTGGATTGTAAGTATTGTTTAGCACCTTGAATACACTGTAGTGATGCTCTTAATTTTTACAGCAACAGTTCATTCCTCACCTTGGTTCCAGCACCAACAGCTCCTGGACATAAGTCAGGATATGTTTTCACTACAGTGACTGTACAGACACAATTTGTCTTTGCTCTTCTTTTTATTATTTTTATTCCTAGGTATTTCTATACTTCAGCTACCATCAGATTAATTCCACAATATTTTCTGGGTTTTTCCTCACTTTTCAATGAAGATTTCCTAAGCTGCACTAAATTTAGGCCTACATCTTGCCAGCATTACTCCTTCCATGCTCTGCTGCAGTGACAGCCATACAGACTGCTCTGTGTTTTGCCTGTGAGTGAACAGCCATTCATTTATTTCCCTGAGTGCAATCTTGCTGAAGTCAATGGGGGTTCTGTCTTTGATTATTTCCATGAGTCTTGACTTTCAGCCTGTGCCTCAAGTAGGGTCAGAAAGTTCCCAGGGATAGCAGCTAAAGCCATGGATGTGACTAAATCTATCTGCAAATCTGGCATTGCTGGTAACTCAGCCAGCTCTGCTTATGGGATGAGACAGGTGAATGTGTTTTCTGGTGTCCAGTGGCAGCCACATCCACATGTCCAAACACAGGACTGTCCATGAATTGACTACAATGGAAGACAATAATCTTCATCTAAACAATTTATAAATTTTTTGTTCATTTTTTTTTTGGGTTTTTTTTTGTTTTTTTTTTTTTTTGTGTTATTCAGCAGCCAAAATCTAGGCATAAAGAAAGAGTTGAAAAAGTGCTTTGCCTGGGCCCTTACTGCTATTTCATAATCATGAAAACATGTGTTGTTTAAAAAATAAATGTCTGAATTCCTCTCACTTCCCAAAAGAACATTAAATGCTTGTGTAATGTCTGTCAGGTAAATACTGATATTAAACTTATTTAAGACTTGCATACATTCCATTCAACATTGGAACATAGGGAAGAGTGAAGCTAGAGTAAGGCTCCCATAATGACCTTATTTATTGCCACCCATGTGCCCCCTTCCCAAATTCTGTAACCTTCCTGTTCTCTGTTACTCTTCAGTTAAACACCACCTTGCATCTCTCCTATCCTATAAATGTGGCCTCTTGTCCTTAATGTGCCTCTTCTCTTTTCTTTGGGAATGATTTTTTTTGCTTTTTCAGACTTATCACTTCATATAATTTTTTAAAAAAAATGTATTTCAACAGAAATCAGAGGGGAACAGGTTTATCCTGAAGCAGTTCTCATAAATCCTTTGGGAAAGGCAGGATGATGTATTTGGCCAAGGAATATACTGTTTTGTCTTCTGGCAGGTGAACAGTGATTATTCTAGGCCAGCTCTTTTCCCTATTTCCTTATCAAGAGTTTTGCTACCTACACAATTCTTTCTCTCAGCTCTTCAACACAGCATAAGAATTCTTGACGTGCATCATTTATCTTCAAGACTAATATAGGCTCCAATACCAGAATATTATTTCTCAATTTTACCTATCATCTTCTTTTATATCAATCTTGCCAATAATTTATGGCGCTGCTGCATCTGTCAAGATGAGTCTTCTGCTGTGTTTAAAGGTGATATTTCTAATAATGCTTGAAAATGGCATGCATTTTTGCTGGAAAAAAATAAACCCCAAACCTATGTCCATACCTGTTCTTTAATCAGATTTTTCTCTATATTGTTGTCAAGGTCGAAACAGGAGGTCATGATAAAGATTAATTATCAACCAAGATGCTGATGTTGTAATTGCATAGTCTGTTTTCAGTTGTGGCAGGAAATCTCAGCTCGTACAAGGGCTCTGCTCTGTGGAACCTGTAAAGCAACCCTGGCCCCAAACAGGTTGGGCTGGAATCCGAAAGCTGCAGCTTTTGTTGGCCAACAAAATCTTCCCAGCAGTGACCTCCCTTGTGCTCTTCAGCTCAGTGAGCTCCCACACAATGTACTGCAATTTGACTTCCCAGAACTGGGAACAGGGATAATGGGGGCACATATTGCAAACTCTGATTTGGTAAATATATAGGATTTTTCTCCCTAGAATGGCGTTGGCAAATTATTAGCTTGTTTTTCAAGTGTTTCAATGAGCTCGCTGCTTTATTGCTATCAACTATGATGAAAGCCAGGTCCTTGGTTTACTTGACCCCTTGTGAAATTGAGACTACTTCCAATTTTTCTGATAAGACTTCTTTGGAGATTTTGTGTCGATTGCTTGGTCCTGTGCTGCTGATGGAGAATTGAAGATTCTGCTCAGGTGTAGCAAAAGTAAGGTTGAGCTCACGCTTAATCTATCAGAATTTTGTGGGGCAGAGTTTTCAGGTAGATAGTGAATAGTCAGTTTGGAGTTTTTCCTCCTCGAAGAACATAAATAAGGAATCTATAAATGATTGCCACAGAAACTCAAGAAATCCACACCACAATCCAGGCAGTTTGATATCTTGGTAGTTGTGTATTCTTGTGGGCTCTAAAGAACCTTCATGGGAAAAGAGGCTTCATTGAGGCTGTTGTTAAGGATTTTATTCTCTCCTCCTTAAAAAAAAAAATTCTTGGTCAGAAATAATTTCACAGAAGACAAACTTCTCATCAGCTCTTAGGAGAATTAAGTACCACGTATGGAGACAGAGGAGTTAATGGAAGAATGAACTGCATTGTAAGAAAGACTGCTGTAGCTCTAACATGTAGCATTTCTTGATCACCCAAGAAATGATGTAGATTTCATTAGAAAGAAGAATATTTTTAGCTTTGGATAGGCAAACAATAACGGACACACTTATTTTAAAGCAACAACTGAGTTTCCCTAAGATTCAACCAGCTATTCCAGAGCCAGTTGTGACACTGATTACTTCAGTAGGCAGGTGATGATCAGAACCATTTAACATCCATTGAAATAGACACTGTGGTAGAATCAGGAATGCTTTCATGCCTCAACATTGATTGTTACTGTTATCAAGGGGAGGTAATTTTAAGAAAAAAAACAGGTAAAGATGTGTGTCTAGTACTGAACTGCAACAAAGGAATAGTCAAGTAAATGAGTTTGTTAAATAAGAAGTACAGTATTTATTCTGAGGCTGTCTCAATGTCTATGTCTGAAGTGATCACAAGGAGGCAATCTGGACGTTTAAACAAAATAAAAATGGCTGAGTCAGATGATCCACGGGAACTGCTTGCTGTCTTATTAGTCTGTGTCCAAGGCAAAGCATTGGATGTAACATTTTTCCCTGCAGGAAAGACAAAACCAGACAAGTGTCTGACCCAGATGACCTGCAGTTCTTTTGGCAGAAGGTTCAGAAGCAGGAGGTGAGCACTGTTTGCATTTATCGATGAAGGGTCCTGATCCTGTTCTCATGTCTCATGGTAAAGTGCTGGAGACAGCAAAACCTCAGCCTGCCGAGCTGTGAGCCCTGGTGGAGGTCAATTCTGTGCTCAGTGCAGAATGCCAGGCACAATGCACTCTGTGACATTTCATCAGAATTTCAGGGAAAAGGATGAGATGTAGACCACAGCTGCTCAAACCTGTTGGAATTACTCTTTTCCAAATGCAATCAGGCTCTCTGCTGAGAGTCTGATTCACAACATCCTCAATGTGATTCAAGTGTTTAGGGTCCTTGCATTCTAAGGATAAGGTTTTGTGTGAAGTACAAGAAGACAAGGAGCACGAAATATGAATGTCAGATGTAACAGTGTCTGGCTGTAGAAAAAATTGATGCTGTGTTAGAATTTTAATTCCTTCCTGAGTGAATTAATCAAATTCAAGCTCCCTGGAAAAAAGAAGGCAGGAATCAAATTTCTGATGCAGATATGCTCCTGTCAACATCATACACATGAGAAAAATATGTAGTAGCATAAATTTGAGCTTTAATTAAGTATATTTCAGCATAATTGCAAATGTGAACTGAACTGATTTAGGTATAGTATTTAATGAAGAAATACCCCTTAAAATTTACTAAAGCAGGTAATATATTTTCGACCTCTATTTTTAGATCAGTTTTCTCAACAGGGGAGGGGTTCTGGTGTATTGCTTGGGATAAGTGATTTTTGGTGGGTTTTTTTTTTTGTTTTGTTTCTTTGTTTGTTTGTTTTTATGTTCAAGCCTGAATTCTCCTACAAAACAAACCTCAAATTGTTTCTTAGTATTACAGTTTTCCCCAGATTTGGTAATTTTTCTTTCTGCTATGTCTAACTGGTCACTAGGAGAACTTGAGCATGGTCCTAAGTGGTCAAAAGTGCTCAACTTTAACATCCAGAGGAAGGGATCTAGAGGCAGTTCTGGTTTGTAGGTGGATGTAACCTGGCTGATCTAAATGCTGAGTCTGCACAGAACCCTGTAGCACTGCTGACATTCAAATCAAGCACAAGGTGCAGTTCCCATTTCTATCACTCTTGATTTTCTATTCCTGCACTCTCCCATCCTTTTGCTAAGAATTCTTATGCTGCAAAGCAGGTAAAAGTATTTTCTTTTTTTCTGATCCTAGAAGATTTAATTGAAGAAAATACTTTCATTAGTAAATGAGAGTCAGAAGTGGTGTTGGAAATGGTGGTACTGACTGAGCACCATTGGAATGGGTGAGGGAAACCTACCCAGTGCTGGGAGATGGATGTCAGCCCAGGGAAGGGGAAATTGAACTGCACAGCTGGAACACTTTCCTTGGGAAAATCCTGGTCCTAAATCTAGCCAAAAATGATATACTTTAATCCTGTAGATTTTCAAGTCACTAGTATATAGCCACCTCATTGTGATTATGAATGAAAGCATGAAAAATGTAACAAAATACTCTGCTACAGAATTGTTCTCATTAGCCCATATCCATTAGCTTGGAATAGGATTTTTCTAGAGAATAGCTGATTAAGTTCTTGAACCCTGCACAGAAATATGTCAAGCAAGTTTTTTCTTTCAACAATAGAACGAAATAGAGATTCTACATGCCCATATTTTCTCATTTAAATGAATATGACCCAAGAGCTTTAATAATTTTATTGCTGATTCACTGCCTAAATTTCTGCTGTCAAAAAGTTGTTGTTGCTGTCTTGTATTGTTAAACTAAATTGTTTCTGTAGGCCCCATTTTATTGTCTGTATCCACACCTGAAATTCAGCAGCATGGTTGACTTTGCTCGTATTTCAATGAAGCAAGTTTTAACCACAGCTTCTCTCTTTTGCCTTTTGCACCAGCAAGGCTCTTGGGTACAGCTTGTCCCCAGAAACATTCTAGGGAAATGTAACATGATTTTCCTCTGCTTTACTGAGGGCTTAATTGTGCAATGGTAAATAACTTAATTGCTCCTTTAGCAAATGGTGATGCTGCTGCTGCACTGTTATATTTTGTGTTCCAATCTGTAACTCATTTTCCCCCTGACTCAGAAAACCACTAATTCTAAGGAAAATAGTTCTTTAACAGAATTTAGTATTTTTAATAGATTTTTTTTTCTATTAGCATGTCTGAACCTGCAGTGGTTAACCTGAAAGCCTGACTCAGCTGTGTGACAGTGTGGCAGTCTATGTGACACGAGGGCTGTGCCATGCCCAGCAGAAGATTGTCACCACGTGGTCCCAGCACAAATTCTGTGTGCAGTTAGGGGTTCTCTTTATAGAGTGCAGACTAATCTGCTGTTTGCTCAGGATGATGAGGCATTAGCAGGACCATTTGTTTGGATCATTATGTTTTGGGTCATTGCTGAATTTTCGAAAAGAAGATTCTCCCACAACTTATTACTATTGGAGTGTTTGTTTATTTGATTTTTTTTTTTTAATGTTGGCTCAGTTAGGAAAACTTTGCTTTCTTCATGGATTCAGCTACAGTTTATCTGCTCCCAAAAAAGATAACAGAAATTTTATGAAGGCGTTAACAACTCATGGATATTGATGCACTCCATTCACAAGTGACTCTGAATATAGCTAAACTGCTACACAACTCATTAGGGCCTCAGCAATTTACCTCCACATTTTATTCTGTTGTCAATATGCCTCACCAAAAGTAAGGACAGAGAGCTTAAGCAAAACATTGAATATTACTTGCTGTAAATAGCTGACAAAAAGATCACACTGAATTTCATCAAAGAGTAGGTTCTGACAAACAAAAGACACTGTGCTCAGTGATCTTAAAAACCTCTGAGTCACTTTAGCCTATTCTCTTTTAATACTGTACATTGTTTATGATATCTGCTCCTCTTCCTGTGACTTTTACTGTACTGGCCTTGCTGGGATATTCTGCTTTCACATTCAAATTGTAAAATTTTTTTTTTCAAAGCAAAACATGAAAATGTGATTTGTAAACAGCAACTTTTCCTGGCCTTTGATCATTGAAGGTGTCACAAAAAAGTCAGTGGTTTCATGCAGCCACAAGTTTTCAATTTTTATTTATTTTATTCAAGTATGGAATTTTAAAAAGATATATTACTCATTGATCTGTATGAAGTACGATGTTTTCATGGGATGTTCAGTCCCAGAGACTTAACAGTTCAGTTAAATTAAAACCCCATGATTTCATTCATTGTGGTCAATCAATCAACATATCTGAAAAACAGAGCTGCCAAGGAAATATATTTCAAATTAATATAATCAATGAACAACAAACAGCCAATTTAAAATTGATAAGCTCTTAGAAAAAATAGAAGTTCTGTAATCTAAAAGTATAATATTGTTATGGGTGATTTTATATTCCTAATTTAGGATGTAGCTGTTTTTATTTAAGAAGTAGATTTTAAAAAACTGATAATGTTTGTTTCCAGAAAGTGGGAAACGTTAGGTAAAAAATATTTTCTCTTTTCAAGCATTGAAATTTATTTTCTTGTCTTTCATAGCTTGCTAGTATCTTCCAAAAACTCCAGTGTCCTATGTTACCACTATGAACCACGATGTCTTTCTATAAATGTTACCTTTTCATTCTCATATGAAAAACAAATCTACTCATGCAAACCTTGTCTGCCATGATTCACTATCTCTCTTTCCCCCACCCCCAGCCTTTAAGATGAAAATAATCATATAAATGCAAAAAAAAAAAAAGAAAAAAAAAGCAAAATGAAAAAAACCCAACCAAACAACAAACCACCTCTTCCAATGTAAAAAATAATTAATTGAATAAACTGAAAAAAAACCCACTGAAATGAAATTTGTGTGGTTGAACTGGGCTGTCAGGTTTGGCTCTCCTGTTCAGTGTTGCATCAGCACCAGAATGCATCACAGCCGCCCACCTCTCATTTTACTGCATTCTTCTGATACTTCCTATTGCTCAATCTAGTCCAGTCAGCACCAGTTTTGTCTCCTTGGGCTTCACTCTTAACATTCTCTTTCTTATTTTTGGTATCTATGTTCATGTAGAATATAATTTCATCTCCCACTTAATTTCTGCTTAGCCAGGTCTGATTCATTTACAGCATTCCCTCCAAATTCAGATTTTTCAGTCCAACTCCTTAATTCTTATCCTTATTTAATTCTTTCCAAACTCTTTATCTTCTGTGGTAGCAAGGCAGAGCTATCTAAATTTTTCTAGATGTGATGAAACAGTAACATATTTTCCTAAGTAATTCCTTATCAGCTTTTATCAGAGATAATGGAAGATCTTCAGAAGACCTCAGAAGGGAGGGCATAATTAGCTGTGAAAGCTAAGAAAAAATATAGGAAAGACTGATTTTCTTGAAAAATAAATCAAAGTCTGGGCACTGTTCCAAATGAAACATGGAGGTTCACTGTCAGATTTTACTCCTTGGGTACAGCTCAGGTGCACCAGGACCCACAGCAGTAAGGGCTGAATGTTTCCCCTACATCCTGTGGGCTGAGTAACTCAGAGGGAAACAACTCTGATCTTACGCTGGCTAATGAAAGTTGAAAAGGAAAGTAAAATCAAAGCTATTACTCAGGATGGGAGGAAATGTCCTCTTATAAAGGTCTCGATAATTGATTACTTAGGCAAATTTCAGCAGAAATGGGACTTATCCAGCAGCCTTACAGACTCATCCATTTAGGATCCATTTGGGTTACTTTTCTAACCCAAATCAGGCCACTCAATGGCTGTCTTGTTTCCACTGCAGTGCTACACAGTGCTAGTATTATGGATTGATTTTGTACTGGTTTTCATTTTAATTCTGGAAGGAAAATAGTTTTTACATGTTTTACAAGTACTAAGTAAACAACCCTGCCTAGCGAGTTTCCAAAGCTAGAAAGTAGAAGTCTGATGCATAACTTCTTGGTTTACTATTAACTAGCTGTGACCCCAGGCAAGCAGAATGTTAAAATGCTATTAATTGTTTTGCCACTAATTAGAGATTAAAACAAAATAAGCCCTTCTCATGTTTTTGCAACCTGTAATGCTGCTCAAGGACTCACAAGCTGCTGAAGAAGGTGAGTTACTAATTTAAAAGTCAGAAGTCAGACTCATTTCTGTGCTGGCTCTCACTTATATCTATGTGCAAATTTGTGTTGCTGGCCTCTAAGAACCTTTAGGCCACTTTTTGTTCTGAGTCCATAAAGCCAAAGTTTCTCATCAAGCACCTGTACCTGGAGAGTGTGGTCACAAATCTGGGGCTCGCAGATGTTCTGTCTCTGCCCCTGGACCTTCAGAGGCACATGGGCTCCACAATGGTTACTGCATCCTTGCAGCTGAAATGTGCTTGGTCAGTCGTGTTCTGCAGAGGTTCCTCACTGAACCTGAACACTTCCTTTGACCAAGAAACTCAGCCCTCTGCCCTTCAGGAAACAAAGCCAAAGAAAATCAGTGTGCTCACATGTACTGCATGTGAATTCCCCTTTGCTCTCAGGCTTTGACACTCTGGTTCCTCTCCAAGCACCTTCTTGTTCTTCTCTCTTCCCTCCAGTGAAACTCCACTAATGCAATTACTGAAAATATCATTATCTTCCATTAGCTCTCTGCTTATCAAATCCTACTGTTTATCAAGAGTAACTGGCTTACTGAGATTTCACAGGTAAGTTTTCTGCTTTGCTTAAGCCTGTATCTATACAGATTGTTAATTTAGTAACAGCTGAATGGTTACATGGCTGCCTATCACAATAATATATTCTAATTAAGGATATAAACTTGTTTACCAGTTTTCTTTAGCACAGATATTACTCGTGGTAAGCCAGCACTGTGAGAACTACTTATAAAAAATTAGATCATTCTTAATTAAATCTTTCCACAGAGATACCTCTCCACATCATAAATGAGTGCTCTTCCTTTTCATTAATGTGAATATATTTCTTCATCAAAAATTATCTTCTGCCAGGAAATTTGAACACTTTCACTTAGTTGAAAGCCTTGAGGCTGAATTCCTGCTTCTGGATGTGGTTTGTTGTTGAGTCTAAAGCTCCTACTATGCTTTAAGATAAGTATGATTCCAGGGAAAAAATAATGTTGTGGAAACATGAAGCTTTTCTAAAATTAGATTTGCTTGCCTAGGCTGTTGTCTTACTCTAATTTCATTTAGTTTACTTTGGTATATCATAAAAAATTATTTTTCCTCACTTTTAGATGATAAGACATTCAGATAACTTTTTATTATTTATCTGGAGCAATCATGTATTTTTTTATCTGTTTCAGTCTCTAGCTGTGGTGGCATGGCTCAGGGAGAGAACTGTTTATTTGAAATATAATCATTGGTTATTCTGGGGCTGCTTTTTCTGCTAACCAGATGGCATTTACTTTGTTTGTAGCCCAAAACCTCATGATGTTACTTAAAATCTTCCTACTGCTTTTAAATGGTCTTTAGATTTGTATTTTATGATACACTTAAAGAATAACAATGAAGTAGTTTTACTTTGAAGCATGAAAAATTATAAGAGGAGAATCAGAGAGAAAAAAAACATCAGAAAACCAAATGAACTTTCCTACTTATCAGGATCTATCAGAACAGGATAGAATAGAATATTTCAGCACAATAGAACAGAATGGAACAGAAGCTGGAAGGGGCATAAAGTGATCATAAAGTCCAACTGCCTGACCACTTCAGGACTGACCAAGTTCAAGCATCTTTTTAAGGATGTTTCCACATGATTTAGTTATTGACAAGTTTGGGGTATCAAGCATCACTTGAGGAAAAAATAAATAAAATAAGGATAATTTGAAGGAAATAATGTTTTTATTTAATTTGACTTGAGCAAACTGATCAAAAAGAACACTTGATGAAAGACTTCTTCTGGCTTGTTTTTCCATGGTCTCCATCCTGGAGAATGGAAGAAGAGGAAAGGAGCTACTATGAAGTTAAAAGCAGTTAATTTAGTATAATTTGTAGGATGCTTGTTCTTATGTCCCCAAATACTAAAAAGGTAAGTAATAAAAGAGAACATTCTGTCCCATATATTTAAAATAAGAGAAAATGACATTGTTATTTTTATGTGTAGAACTGTACTTCCACTCCTGATTAAGCCCACTTACTACAAATTACCCCAGCCTGAAGAGGCAAGATTCAGTCAGTAATGGCAATATGTGTCTCCTCTGGCCTTTTAAAAATTTGGGTCTATGGTAGTACAAAAAATGGATACTTTATATAATCATCAAGGAGGCAACCCTTAGTTCTGAAACATCGAATGTAAATTTAAAATATATGTTTAAAAATGTTTAATCCGCTATTCATTATCCAGATAAATGGGTACAGAACTGCTACATGAAGTTTCCTATAAATTCTTGAAGGGAATGCTTTCAAATTCATGGGTTTATAGGAGGAACATGCTCAGTGATACACCTGCTCTATAATCACATTGCAATTATTCTGTTCATCTTCCCTCACTCCTAAGGGCTGTACTTGTACAAAGTAACACATAAAACTGCACATAAAAAAGAATCAACCCACACTCTGAAGGATCCTAATAATCTCCCATGTATGCCTTGTAGTGTCATACAAAAAAAAAAGGGTTCAAGGAAGTACCAGATGCAAGGTTTGCAAAGGAGAAAAGGGAATTACTGCCCTGCAGTTCTTTCTGGTACAGCAAATTTAGTCACTATTTGTAGCAATCAGATAATTTTAGAGCAACAGTATGTGATTAAGATGAAAGTGTATCTCTAAGCAGGAATAAATGCAAATCAATAAGCTGATGTAATGAAAGGTTTCAGTAGCCACTTCTAATATTTAGCATTGGTTGTCATGATCCATTAGGGAATCATTTGGCCAATATGAGGCATCTTCGTTTTTATGCTTATGTAAATATTGCTCAGAACAAATGTGAATAAGACAGAATAGAATTAATTTTCTTGGTCGTTGTTGTATTGAATATCCTGGCAGACTGCAAATATTCTGACATAGACTGGAAACTTCTGGGTTTAGAATTGGAAGTTTTGTTTGTCTTTGATAGCTGGATGATGGACACTTGAGCTCTCTCCTCCTCTGCTAACACAGTTTGGCAATGATGATTTAGTCAAATGCAGTTGTTTCAGCAGCTTAGCACCTTACTTTTGGGTTGCTTATCAAGGAATTTGTTTGCAGGTCTGCTGGTATCTCAGAAACAATCTCTTGGTATCAATAATACCATCAGCCATTTGATGATCAATTCCTTGGTTAAAGGATTGCCTTTCTATGAACTTTCTGGACTCTTCTTGTGAGATCACATCAAAACAGAAAATCTGTCTTTGCTCTTTCCAGTGAAAAGAACTATAATGCAAATATGTATGTCACAAGTTGTAGCAAACCTCTGTGTCCCCTCTCCCACCTCCAAACCTCACTAGGGAAACTGAGGATATTTCCTCTTTGTTCTGTCTACAGCAACTCTTACCTCATTTGCCAGGAGCTGTGTCTCATTATCAAGAAGCAAAGAATTTAACTTCCTTGCTGATAGGGATGTTTAGAAATTAAAACACCATTATTCACAGCTGTACTTCCAGTAAGAGCAAACAGTCCCTGTTCAGATATCAGCAGGTGGAAATCTCAGCAGAAAGATGCATGTTTGTTGTTATGATTCCTGATGACCTTTCTGGGTTTTATTTTGCTTTGATAGTGAATGCTTACTGGCATGTTGGTGGTTTTAACCTCCTGAAGTGATCTGGGGCTTGTTGCAAAACACTATTAATTTATATTTAACTACCTAGGAATTTCCTCCTTTAGCTGCCTTGGCTGTGTCCCAATTCAGGCAGTACTTAAGCCACAATTTGTGACTGTTTTACTGCTTCATAGTGAGCTATGAAGGTCAGAGTGGTGGTTATCAGAATGACAAAGCTGCATTCTGCTGAACCACACTTCTTTTAACTTGGTGAATTGCCTTAACATATTTTAAAACGCGTATTTTGAATATGACAGGATGCAGCAAGTATTTTATCCACCCTCCTCAAGAATCAAGCAAACCCAGGATCCCAAGACACATCTTTAAGGAGACATATTCTGAACTCCATTTCTTGCTTCACATACCTACATGGTCTAACTGCACACCAGGATGACTGTGCATGTGTTCTTACAAAATCTATTTCCTAGCCTGGGCAGAAACTTACTGTTTTGTCTTAACACTATCAAACCAGGAGCTTGAGGATGCACTGCAGTCACATAACACCTAAAAAGAAGCCTTATTTGCTAAATTTATATGAGACTTCAAAAGCCTATGAATTTGTGACATCCTTTATTGTGCACTTGCTGCCATTTTACTATGTACATGACTTCCACATTACTAACCTAATTTTCTGATTGCATTTTCTAGACAGGAGGCGTAATTAATTTCTCAAGCAAAATTGGCCCTTATCAGTCTTAACTGCTTAATGAAATGAGATTGCAAATTGTCCTTCACTACTATAGGATTTAAAATCAGTCTCTTTGAAAATCTGCTGTAAAATCAGGTTAACAACCTTAAAAAAGACATGGAAGTAATTCCTCATTTCATAATGAGAATACTAAAAAACACCACTAAAAATCCAAGAAGAATTAGTAATGCTGGTGTTCTTAACAAGTGACTCAGATTTTCCAAGACTATTATTTTTTATCTCTGTGTTTCTGCTGTCTGACTATTGCTAACTTCAGAACAGAGCAAGCCTCTGCCCAACCTCTCAGCATTTCTTATTAACCTTTTGAAACTCATCATTTCCATGAATTTTTTTCCTCAGCCATATAATACTTAGAATGGTATATATGCATAAAAATATGTACAATCTTTCTGATGTAAATCCCACCTAGTCTAAATCTCCTTTGGTACCTTCAGCTGGATATCAGCTTTTTTTTCCCATTTGAATAGTTCATTCATCATGTACAGTTAGACCTTTGATAGAAGCTGTTCTTTGGGTGGCAGGGCACTAATTCCAGAGGAGAAGGAAGTCCTGAAGGATTGCTGATTTTGGAGAAATGGAAGGCAGTAACTCTAACCCTCTGTGGGGATGGGTACTCTAGGACTCATTGCCAGTGTCTGTGGCCTCAGAAGTCTTTTTTTGTCTCAAACAATCACGGGCTGAACAAGGTGGCATTTAACTGAAGGATTCTCACTGACAGATTTATTTGACTGAGGTACCCCGAATCTGATCCTATATTCACAGTTTCCCTCTATAGTTATTTTGATTTACTACTTTTGTCTGTGAAATTTAAAGGCTTTTATATCACTGCTATTTCACTAAATGGAAAGATGACACTTACTGTTGTTATGCACAAAAAGGAAAAGGTTCCCAATGTTTTGCAGCAAGAACTGTGAATATAATAAAAGTATATAGTAACTATCATTGAAGGCTGCATGAAAAATGTATGAGTTAATGAAAAAGGATGAAGAAATATTGTTTTTATTTGCATTCTACCAACTTTGTTGTTGCTTCTGAAATGCCTACCTGTTCATTTACAGCAAGGTTCTTTGAAGCTGGTATTCAGTGAAAAATCAGTGCAACACTTGAGTAGGTTCCTGGGTTTGTAGCAGGAGACTTTGAGGACTTCATTACTGTAAACTTCATTTGCAAACCAGCAACATCCAGAAGTTCTCCATCCAGAAGTTTTTGTCACATTTTCTTTCCACTCTCTGGTAACCAGTGACTGCAATTGTCACAGAACAAGAGATGTCTTTTTATCTCTGCAACTCTTTCTCTCTATATATGTTAAACTATTGCTCTTGAATTTAAACTCATTGAATGTAAGAAGGGTATTCTGGTTCCTTCATTCAGGTTGAAACTTGTGACAAAAAGAGTATTTACCTTCCTGATTCTTGGAGCTAAGCCAAGGCACCACCTCAGTTCTGCAGTCTTTGAATAGGTAGAACAAGAAAGGGTCAGGAAACATTCCACTGTGTCTCCTGCATCTACAGCTTTTGTTTTCAGACATAAAAAAAGAGTTTAATCCAACCCAGCTCCATAATGGTTGACTGTCATTTGACAGTTGAGAGGAAAAGGCACTGCCCTGCTGAAAATGACATTAACCCTTCCTCTCCTTTTCCACAGCTCTTGGCCTGTACAAATATTGCTGGCCCCTAAGAAAGCAGTGGCTGCCCATTCACAACCCACAGCAGAGCATGAGATGGGACAATTTTGGTCACTCCTGTTTTCATCAGTAATAGGAGATGAAGGAGCTGACCATGGGTCAGTATGAAAAACTTAGTTCTGCTGGTGTCACTGCCAGTTTGCACCCCTCCAACACCTTCTGAAATCTCCATCCCACTTAGCCATAATCCTACAAACCCATCCCGTTCCAGAGAAGTCATTATTTAAGTTACTCCTGTATCAGGAGCACACAAATGTGTACAGGGCTGAGCACCAGACATATCTGTCCTGCTTATGCCAATGCTTAACAAGCTGCTTGCTCACAGCACAAAACTGGGATGTGGCACTCTGTGCTCTGACAGCTGCAAAGGTGCAGGAGCACTCTTCAATGCTTCTTGAAAAGCAAGATGGATGCTTGTATTTACTTTCCTAACACTATTTCTTGCCTTTTTTCTCCATCTCTTCAGCAACTGAAATGCTCTCCCTCCTTTTGGCAGGCTGCTGCTTTACTCGGGATGCACTCTACAAGTTTGCCTTTCCCTTAGTACATTTTACAAGCACACTGAAACAGCTGTCTTGAGGTTTTTCTCTTCTTCCCTTTGTCTTGATCTATCTGATAATGCTGTTTCAGCTTCTACCACCCAGGCTGCATCTTGAAGTATTAACTTCATTGCTTCTTTTCAAGCAAAATTGCCCCCCCATTTCAGGACCTTTGGGTGATGAAATCTGGCTAGGGAAGAAAGGCATGGAGCAAGCTGTTTGTAGTTTGAGATCTCCATCTCCATTTATTCCTGGGCAGGGGAACATAAAATAAACTCTCCTTCTCTGATCTTTAATAGGTAATAATGTATTTTGAGATATTTTTATGTTTTACTGTTGTCTTAAAAAAAACCAAACTTATGGGAATTTATAGACCAAACTGAGCATTTTTGCTCACTACATGTTAAAATGCTAATATCTGACAACCATTTTGAAGAAGGAGGTCATCCTGTGGTGCTCTTAACTGCTTATGCAAGTGACTTTAAATACTGTTTGAAGAAATAGATTTAGCTAGCCTGTATTTCCTCACTGGTGGATTACAGAAAGGCAACTTGTACCTGTACTATCCAAGATATGAAGATAAGCAAAACCTAGCATATTTGAGAATTTTAATTTTTAAGTAATTATCTTGTGGCACCAGGAATTGTACCACTCAAGACTATGTGTCAATGAAAACAAATTTAAGTTCTTCATCATTGTAGCCCATGATAAATTCTGTCGTATTTTACAGTTTTGTTTCATAATTTGACATTGATTTTATATTTTGGTTTACTTCTGCAGTCAGAGTTCAGGTCTGTTTGGTAGTCCTGGACATTGATGGATGAAAGAACTTGAAAGTCATCTATAACTTTAACTTGTAACAGCTTGAGTGTGTGATGAGAAACAACCTTTGAATTTCCAGCCTATGGGTCGTATCATTAATGCCTCTTCTGGATGTGTTCTCATGGTATTCCTCCCGTAGAGAAATGGTCCAAGGAGCACCTTTAGCTCTACCTGACCCGGGAGATGAGGGGCCGTGTGTCTGGGGCTGTGCCCAGCCGCATCCCTGACAGTATTCCTGGGGCTACCCCTTCCCGAGCTCCCTGCGTGCTGCTGAATGGCGCAGTTGGGAAGCATCGTATGGAAAGTGAAGAGGAGGTGAAGCGGTGCCTGAGGACAGATGTGGCCTCTTGGCTGCCCCATGAGTTGCTCCGGCTGTGGCTGCAGCCTGGCGGGCAGGAACTCGCCCTGCCTGGCTGGGGTGACCCTGTCGCCCGCGGCTGTGATGTGACACGGCAGCGCGGCTCTCCGTGCCAGGGACACCGCGGGCTGCGCCTCCCGGGACGGCGGAGCGAGGTGCGTGTGCCCGGGGCATCGGAGCCGCGGCCCCGCCGGGCACACGGGGCGCAGCGCCGGCACGGAGCCGGAGCCGGAGCGCGTCCCGGGGACGGCGGGCGGGGAGGGCGGCCGGAGGCCGGGCGGGGACGCGCAGGGAGGCCGGGTGGGGAGGCGGAGGGAGGCCGGGCGCGGGCGGCGCCGCCGGGAGGGGGCTCGGCAGCGGTGACGGCCGGCGGAGCTCCGCGCTGCATTTCTCTCCGGCCCCGCGGGGTGAAGCGAATGTGAGCGGCGGCGGGGCCGGGACGGACACCGAGACCGGGGTAGGAAGGAGCGGCGGGGCTGGCCCGGGCCGGCGGGCACCGTGGCACTTGTGCCCGGCGAGCCGGACTCGCCCCGCCCCCGGTGGCGGCAGCGCTTAAGGGAGAACGGGGCGGGGGGCGGGAGCGCCGCTGCTCCGGCACCGGGGCTGCCGCCGGTGTGTGCCCGTCGGTGCCCGCGGTGTGTGCCCGCGGTGTGTGCCCCTGGTGTGTGCCTCCAGTGCGTGCCCGCGGAGCGCAGGGCTGGGCGCGGGGAGCCGCGCGGTGCGGTGCGGTGCGGTGCCCCGCTCCGTCGGAGGAGTTCGCCGGCCGCGCTCCGCTGGGCGCTCTGGAGCGGCAGAGCTGCCTGGTCCGGCGTGCCCCGTTCCCGATGTAGCTCAGGAACCGACGGGCTTCAGCGGCAGTTTGTACCACGGGCCCGCTCTTTTTTTTCTCCCCTCCCTTTTTTTTTTTTTTTTTTGTTTTTTTTCCTTCTTTCCCCCCGCCTGGGGAGGTTTTGGTATTAGGAATGTCCTTGGAGTAGAGATGGGAGATAAAGCATAAATTAACTTGCAGAATTGGTTTCTGAATTACGGTGCGTCTAAAAACCAAGTTTGTGCTTCAGCGAGGGCGCTGGGAACTTGAAGGCTTCGTTGCTGGTTAGGTTTAAGCTTTGAAACATGAATTTGTGGGAGTAGAATTGTTTAGAGGTACTAAGACATTGTTTTGAAAATAAATGTTTAAAAATGGAGCGGGATTATGATCTCAAAATGCTCCAGTTTCAGTATTGCACTTATGACTGTGGTTGGGCTGGTTAAATACTGTCATTCTTGGAGTTTGTTGCAAAAACATTTGTTTAGCTTAGTTTAACCAACAGAATTGTTTGCATTGTTTATTTTACTATATATATATAAGCATGATATATTGTATACATTATTTTGTATGTATTAGGCATGCAGAAGCTCTAAAATTCCTGTAGTCTATGTTTGCTTTGTGTAATGTATGCGGATAATTGTTTTACCATGTGAGTGTTGAATTTAAAATGTGATGCCATATCATATCACTCATAAAAGTGGAAAATTAGATTTGTACCACAGACTAATATTATGGAATTTCTGCTTCAAATGCCATTTGAACAGTGGTATGTCTTTTACAGTGTTGTGTATATTTGTTTTTATAATTGCAGATGCCTTTTGATTGCAAGACTGCTGAAATGCTTTGAGGGCTGCATCTCCTTTCCTAACCATGAACAGTTCAAAATCACCGGGGCTGGCTGGATTTGGAGTCTTGAAAAACACAACGTGCCACACGGAGAAAAAGATTTCAGTTTTCTTCTCAATAATCTTCATGACGGTGGGAATTTTGTCCAACAGTCTTGCAATAGTAATTCTCATGAAGGCATACCAGAGATTCAGACAGAAATCAAAAGCCTCCTTTTTGCTTCTTGCCAGTGGTTTGGTTGTCACAGATCTCTTCGGTCACCTCATCAATGGAGCCATTGCAGTGTTTGTGTATGCCTCAGATAAAGACTGGATTCGGTTTAACCAGTCCAACATTCTGTGCAGTGTTTTTGGCATCTGCATGGTTTTCTTTGGTTTGTGCCCACTCTTCCTGGGCAGTGTGATGGCTGTTGAACGGTGCATTGGAGTCACTAAGCCAATATTTCACTCTACAAAAATGACTTCTAGACATGTGAAAATGATGTTGACTATGGTATGTCTGTTTGCTGTTCTTATAGCTTTGCTGCCTATTCTTAGGTTTAGAGCCTACCAAATTCAAGCATCGAGGACCTGGTGCTTCTATAAAACAGAACATGTTGAGGACTGGGAAGACAGATTTTATCTCTTACTTTTTTCTTGCCTTGGGTTCCTGGCCCTTGCTATTTCATTCCTGTGCAATGCTGTCACAGGAATTACCCTCTTAAGAGTCAAATTTAAAAGTCAACAAAGACAAGGCAGATCTCATCATTTTGAAATGATCATTCAGCTCTTGGCTATAATGTGTGTTTCTTGCATTTGCTGGAGCCCATTCCTGGTAAGAGCATAATGTATTTGCCAATGTTTAATGCACATCACTGTATAAAAGTTATACTTTTTTGTCTCCAGGTTTTAAAGCACTTAAGTTGTGATAACAGCTCCGCCCACTCAGTGATATTAGTTTTATAGCATATTGCCCATAATGTATGTACCTATGCATATATAAAAACCTGGTAGTTATTCTCCACTTCTGATCAATAATACACTAAAGTAAATATATAATGATTGTGAGGACTGCATTTCCAGTGCTGTGGAGCAGACAGTGGTAGAAGAATCATGGTTACAATAATTCAGAACAAATATTGAGCTCTTCCAAAAATTCAGTGAAATCTAGGATTGGGAAGTCTTTTTTACTCTGTACAGTGTAAATATTTTTTTTATTTATGGCAGTTTGTTTGCTGTTATTGCAACAGTTTACTGCCACTTGTGAGCTTTGTTAGGGCAGGTAACAGTTAAGAACCTAAAAACCCTCCCCTCCATTTTCATGGTATTAAGGGCTTAGCTTTAGGGTTGTATTAAAAAACAGTGGTCGGCAGTGGGTTGAAATCAACATTTGGTTTAGACCTAAGCAAACTGGGTTTGTAATGTGGACAGATGAGCAGCAGAGCTGGTATGGGACTGTCCCTGCTGTGACTCCCAGAGGGTCAGGGCTGGTAGTGCCTGCTCTGTCAGTGAGCAGGGTCAGAGGAGGTGGAATTGTGGTATGGGAAAGAATTTGACAGCTCCAGGTCTATCATGGCAGTAGAAAGCTGGTGTTAGCTTTGCCTCTTTTAGTGTAGCAAACTTGTCTGAAGAAATTTAGGTTTTTTGCTAGGGTTAGAGGGTTTAAATCATAAGTAATATGGAATCTTAATTTCTTCCCTAGAAGCAGGGTCCTTTAGTTTTCCAGCGATATAAATGAGGAATTCTGGATTAAACTAACAAATACTGACATTTAAGTCTTAAGATCTGTATCATATCCAGCTATATTTCATCTGCTCACTGCCTATGGTAGAATCTGAAGTTACCTGAGTTAGTTAAAAATTAGATACTGGCACTGGCCTGGCTGCAGCAGTTTGGTGTCTGGCACGTAGCATTTAATTAATACAGTATCACCAGCCTCAAGGTGAGTCTAGGTATGAATGTCTGCAATCTCTGAAATGCACAAAAACTCTTTCTATTTTGTTCAAATCATGGAGAATTTTTCTAGTCTTGCTCTGCAGCATAGTTTAAATTCATGTTGGCTTCTGTCAGTGTTGTGGCTGTAGTGCGTGGAGCATAAACAAAGTTGTCAGAGTAGCAGAGCAAGTTTTGTGGGGAACTTCTTTACAGTTATTTCAGACACCATCAGAAGTTTAGGGCATGCCAGCCAATGGTTTTCAAAAAAAGGATCTCATATGATGACTTTACTTTCCATGAAAAGGCAGCATTAGTATCCTGTGGTGACTTTTTTTTTCATTTAAATTAATTGTTCTTAAAAGC
Source organism: Setophaga petechia (assembly GCA_024362935.1). NCBI lineage: Eukaryota > Metazoa > Chordata > Aves > Passeriformes > Parulidae > Setophaga > Setophaga petechia. The sequence goes on from JANCRA010000006.1 coordinate 12,614,643, forward strand.
AGGGATTAATTTGGTTTTGCAAAACCCTTGGGTGTCAGAAGAGCTATAAACTTTTTTAGTTCAAAAGAGAGAGACACTTCATTTATTCCACACATTAAGGAACACTAAATTGCAACTACTATGGTTGATTTTGTTATACCATTCAGTTTTAATTATGATATATATTAAATGTATATAAAATCATAGTTTTAGAAATTGTGGCAATCTAATGAAATCACAGCACTACTTTTGTTAAAATATTTAACTGCATCTAAGTGGTTGTTGAAGATGAATTATTGGTCTAGCAGAAATTTTTTTTTCAGACCCTTTTGGAGTTGGTGTTTGCATCAGCTGATGCAGGCCAGTGAACAAGTTCTTGCTTAATTTTGGACTTGGTATTTTGTGGGCCTGTGTTGCAGAGGGGAGTTAGTTCACGAGGAATTCTGATTCGTTGGGTGGCAAATCTGCTGGTGCTTTGTGATGCTTTGCCTCTGAATTTCTTTGGAAATGAGATGAGCCAAACTTACGCCAAAATCAGCCTGGCATTATGAAAAGTAGTTCTGCAATGTGGACAAATTTAGGTTAGAAAGGAAGGGTTTAAAAATCATAAAAAGTAAATGTGGTGTGGGATTATATTCATGGAACAAAGTTTCAAGGAAGTGAGCAGTCAGTGTTTTAGCCAGAGAGTTTCAGTGGGAGATGCAATGGGACAGGGTCCTTTGTGGGTATTTCCTTTCGTAGCTGTTAGGATCATAGAGTTTATACCAGTTAATTTGCTGATTTATTTACCCATTACTTGTTTTGATAGCAACAGACTACAAACAGAATTACAAGTGTGGTGTTCATTTAGTGAGTTTTTTGGCCTGCAGTAGAATAAAGTTTTGTCTGGAGCATACTGCTCATGTGCTACATTGAAGTGATCCCGGGTTTGTCAAGTTACATGCTTTATGACTAACTGCTGATTCAAACCTTCTGATTCTGAAAGGTCTCAGGGCTTTTAATTTGTGAAAAGAGTGGTTTACATTCTGTAATTTAATCAGCATATACCAAAATAAGTATTTCTTGACATAAATATGAGTAGATATTCATAGGTGAAATTCTCTGGGAGAGGATGTAAATACATTCTTGTTCTGTGATTTGCTTCTTTAATTTTTTCTTCTCCAAGGTAAATCTAAAAGTCAGAATTTGAAGTCTAGCATTTGCGTTGTGAATTCTACCTATGTTCTCTGTCCCAAAGAGTATACAGAACAAAATGTTTCATAAGAATCAATTGCCTCAAAGTACACCAAAGTTACTAGAAGCCAAACAGACTTCTGGAAGAGAAAGTGGAGGAAGGCAGTGCATTTTATACCACATGTGGTTTGCAGATACAAGGGTTTGGATTCGTTTGGTGTTGGGGGGGGTTTAATTTATTTATTTCCCTTCTGTTTTCAATCTAGTCTGGTATGTCCATTGACATATGTGTAGGGCAACCATAACCAAGTCTGTCCAATGCTGTAATCCAACTGCAGATTTACTTCGCTATTAGATTTTAAATAAATTTAATTTTTTTTCCAAGTGGAGTTAATATTCAGACATTGTCACTGTCCTGTGATAAAATAATTTTCAGATTGTCATTAGAGTCACAAGACCCTGGATTGTCTTTTATGGTGTCTGGTGTGGAGCTGAACTTGACTTCTGCATCTGCTCAGTGATAGTGAAGATCTTTTGATGCCTATTTATATTTATAAATGTTTAAATAGCTAAATGTGTGTAAATGTTTAAATAGCTAACACTTAATATTATAAATAATAATATATAGTATTGTAATCAATCACCACCTCTGTCTTAAGATTCCTGAAGATATGGATGGAGCGTTTTTCAAAAGCAGAGCCCATGGCATGGCAATGTGGAGCTCTCCCCATGGCTCTTGGACAGAGACCTCCTCCTGATTTCTTTTTCTCCTTTGGATTTCTTTCCCAAAGCTCCATCTCTTCTGTTTTTCAGAAATAAGCAGCTTTGTCACATTTTCTGCCACTGTGAGAGAATCTTCCCTTAATGAAGTATGAGAATGAGAGGTGCTCCCTGCTTCTTCCCTTACGGGAGAGCACTGATGCCTTTTGAGGAGTTGAGAGCAGGAGAAAAGTCACAAAAAACCCCCAAAAAAGTGAAATTAATGAGTTTTATAATAATATATGTAATCAGTGGTTTGCAGAGGCACATTTTTTTCTGACAGTCCAAGTAATTTTGCTTTGTGATGGGTAATTCCAGGTAAATATGTTCTGAAGATACTAACTTCAGCTTCCCTGTATAGTGTTAGCTTTCTTCCTTATGAGAGTCTTAGCCCTTTGCTAAAGGTATGCCAATTTTGCTGGATGAATTTGGTCCCTAGGGGTTGGATTCCCAAGCAAATAGCTGGCAGGAGCATTTTGTGACAAGCACCTCTGATGAAATACATTGTTATATAAAGCTGGTTTTTGGCTGTCACTTGACGTCTGGCGTGTCATGAAACAGCTTGGTTTGGAGCCGTGCTTGTGTTAGCAAATTCTGACATCCCTGGGTTGTATTCTGTAGGGCTCAAGGGATAAACATATTATAAAAGTTGTTTTTTTGGAGTAGCAAAGAGAACTGTCTGTAACTATGGACAGGAGAGATTTATTTCAGAGTGAATTTATTTACAGGAACAAATTATGATATGGAGAAATTTCTAATCTTTTTCATGTGTGAAACACAGCCTGAGAAAAATACTTTTACATTCATATTATTCTTGTTAAGATCTTTTTTCCGTGCAGTTAACTGATTAATTTCATTCCAGTTTTACCTCCCCTCTACTGCTGGAAATAGCCATTCCTGTTTTTATTGGAAAGAACTCTGTTTATTTCATACTAATAAATCAACTGTTATTCAGTTGCTTTTTTTACTGCTTAGATTAATTTTTATCAGCCCCTTCCCATGTAATCTTTTCTCTTTCCAATTTGTTATGCTAATTGTGTCTCCCTGAACTCGCTCTGACTTTTTCTTGTCCTCAGACTGTCTCATGCAGTGGGGCTTGATGACTGTTTTTTGTGCACCTAGGGCTGTGTTCAGCTTGTGATTTATTGAATCACTTCAACTCAGAGGCTGCAGGAGCTGGTCTGAGTGGTCCTGTCAGACAGTGTGCTCTGCAGCTGGTGAGAAGCTGATGTGCTAACAGGGAGATTTTCACTGGAATGCCCATACTCCATCCCAGCCTGGCTGCTCCACCAGCTGTTTGGGTGCAGAGCCAGGCTCAGGGCTGGAATCTGCTGAAGGAGGTCAGTTTGTTGCAGGTATTATGCTAAGTAACCCCCGGGCCACCTCCTTGTGTCCAGTATAAGGTAGTTGGATGTACAAGGCAATCCTCTACATCTCCTATGTTTTTGCATGTGTAGTCTTGAATGCACTTTTTCAGGTGTTCATACCTGTGTTACTCTGTGAGTTTCTCCCTCCTTTCTTGTTTTCTGTCTTCTTTATTAAGGTGGCAGTTTAATTTCTGGTGCACTGCCTTATATGTGCAATGGACATTCATATATATGGGCTTGTTGCTTTATTAATGCTGTTTGTGTGCCTTCATTGCTATTGTATTGTCCCTACAGCTTAAGAGTTACTGAAAAATCTCTCCCTTGTGCTCTTGCGACTGGTGATTTCTCAGAATCAGAAAGTGCAGCTGAGGAGAAGCAGGGAGATGTCCCAAGATGCAGGTCCATGTGAGGATTCAGTTCTCATGTGGGGCTGCTCTGCAGAAGTGTATTACCTTACTATTTATTCGTCAGAGCTGTAGCTGTAGCTGTGAGCTTGTTGTGCCTGCACAGGCACTGTCAACAGGGAGAGTGATCTTTTGAAAAAGAAGAAATTAGGCTTTCAATTTCCACAGGTGTGTTTCTGAAGAGTGAAGGAGATACACGTAAATATGTTCAGCTAACCTTGCAGCTTTCAATGCTGTTTCAAGGCTTTCAGAGGGGAAAACAAAACTTACCTGTCCTTTGCAGGGCTCAGATTTTAAAGAAGATAATCAGCGATAATTACCATGCTTGTGCTGGCTTTTGTCATTGAGTTCTTGCTGGAAGGTTTGTCTGCTGACACCACGCAACGACAGGATGCCTTGTCAGCAGAAGAGGGGTGTGGGACCACCTCTCACCTGCCTGGGATGTGGGAGAGAGAATTCTTGGGCACTGTCAGTGCATCTCTGAGGCTGAGTGCAGACCCATGTTAGGAGCCCACTGCTGTCACAATGGTTTTAATAAATGAACCAGTGTCGTGGGGAAAGGAAAAAAAGCTTTTAGCCAGCAGCAGGCCTGCTGGATACACCTCCTTACCTCTAGCCTGCAGCACCAATACAGGGATAACTGTTGTTGACTGTAGGTAGTTTTTCTCTTCCAGACCTGGCTGTGTCAGAGGAGATCAGGAATGCCAGTTTGAATGAATAAAATGCTCCCCGAGTTCCTCTGAAAAAGAAATCCCGAGTTTGATTGTCTTTTTGAGCCAAATTAGAGGAAGGGCTTCCACTCCTATCATGGTCCTTTGATTGCTTGCTGAGTTTCTCAATAGATTCATTAACTCTGGGCAAATTCAATTACTGTTCTTGCTTGAGTTTCTCCTAGTGTCTGATAACTCAAGGTTGAATTGCTGAAAGATTACTGTCTTTGTTAATATTATGGACCAAAAGGTGTTTTAAAATACATAACTCATTTTACAGGTTAAGAGGATAGAGAACACTCATTTTGATGGAAGTTTTTGTTAGTCTCAAGACAGAAGTTTCTTTCCAGCTTAGTTTCCCATGGAGTAAGGTTTATTCAGCAGCTCAGACAATTTGAGTGTGCTGTTTTTGTCCCCCAGAAAATAACTCCTGGAAAGAATTTGTGTGTGTTGGCAGAGAGAGTAACAAAGTTTAATACAATGTGTTTAAAAGTCCAATCCACCTGTTCAGACCATGTGTTTCTATGAAACCTTGGGGTAAGATGTTCTTTGTATTGGTTGTAGAGAACTTTCTTTAATTTTGTATTCTTAAGTGGCACAGCTGCCTAATTCCACCAGGTTACATGAGAACTGGAATGACATTAATTTTAGACTATACCTACCTAAAATGATACTGAATTTAGATTTTTAAATTCATTTAAAAATTTAAATTACTATTTTGGTGTTCAGAATTGGTCTCTTCCTATTGTCATCTTTTTGCAGTACATAGAGATCTTACAAGCCTTCTCCTTTCTGAGAAACATGAATCATTTTAACAAAAATGTTTATAAGCATGGGCCAGGGTGTAGTTCATCACAGAGTGCTTAGAAAGTCTATAGTAATTGTGGCTATATTTGTAATTCAAGTGTTTACCTCCCCCTCAGAAGTCAGGGAGCTGAGATGCTCTCAACAGGAAAGTGCTGGAAAAGAAATGGGCAGTAATGGTAGGAACCAGGGAAGGAAGGAGGGCTGAGATTGACATATTACCCTTTACCAGAGACTTCTGGGGAAGCATAAATAGAGTTTTTGTTATCTATGTTTACTTGTGCTGTTTGGAAAAATTTGCGTAAAGGCTTTTCTATTAATGCAGTGCCATCAGAATACAATGAGATTGTTTGTTTTGGAGAGAAAAAGTAGGGAAGGCAGGTTTCCAGTCATGTGAGAAAATGGCATTTTCAGAATAATGAGTTTCTGGTTTTCTCTCATAATTATTTGCTTCTTGATTTTTAAACTTAGATGTTACATACAGAATTAAACTATGAAACCCAGTATTTTGTTTCAAATAGATATCAGTGACTTTCACAGAAAATGTGGATTGGTTTTATTTTTTTTTCAATTTTGAAGTTGCCATCTCAAGAAATCAAATTCTGAAAACTTCACCAAAATAAATTTGCCATTCATAACCTTTCCTTGTTTATTTCACTTGGTTAAGTTTTTAGATTCTGTGTTTGATATTAAAAATAAAGTCAGTTTGACATTCATTCCATTGTTTTAGATAAGAGAATTCTTCCTGTTTCCTAGATATTACACTTATTCAGGCATTTCTTACTTGAAAATATCATACACTGCATAACCATCTTTGGAAAATGTCATACATGGCATAACCATTTTTGGATGGTTATTTTAGGAAAGCTGTCTTTCCTGACCATCTAAACACTTTAAATGGTAAAGTTGTTGCTGAAAAATCTCAGGGAGTAATACACTCACATGGAAAAACTCCAGAAGGTCCTTCATCCTCCCCAGTTTTAATGACAGACATCAGGGTGTAATACACATTCATGTATTCTGTGAGAGATTGTTTATTGTTATAATGATTGTGGTGTTAATTCCCAATCTGAAGTGTGACGTGGTGCTTTCTAGCACAAGGTACTTGTGTCTTTAGTGCTGTAGAATTGGTTGATGTCTGAGAGGAATTGCTGAGTTGTAGTTTGGGTTGAGGCCCCCTGAGGATGGAGGTTCCCTGTGTTCCCCCAGTGCAGAACCCAGCCCAGGTTCCTTGGCTGGGCTTTTGGAAACAGCAGTGCTCAGGGAGCAGAGCTCTGCAGAGAGGGTTTGCACCAGGGCTGACACTGAAGTTTTAGCAGTCGTGACTCTTTTTTAGGAATTCATTTTTGAATTGGGTGAGGTGAAATAGATGAAGAGTGGAATGACCTGGGGATGTTTTGGAGGTTCTGCACCATCTCCTGCTGTCCTGGACCTGTGTGCTGCCCCTCTGGAGGTTTGGGCTCCCAAAGTTACAGGAGCGGGGCAGGATGGAAAGGATGTCGTGAATCTGCTCAAGTAACCTGGTGGTGACTGAAATCAGGACATGAGTATGAGGGGAGAAGGACTCTTGTGCTGGGAGGGATGTGACCAACTCTATTCCCATCTGCTTCACTGTATGGAAGGAGAGAAAGAGAAGCAGGAAGGAGTAAGTGATAACAGTTTGTTTTAGGATTTAAAGTTCATTATTGAATTGGAAGTAAAATTGAATCCACCTTTTACCAGAGGTGTGCATTTGCAGAAGTAATGAGAAATAAATCACTTTTGGAGATTGGATTTGTGGATCTCCACAAATGGAGACTTGATTTTTCACTTCCATCATCCTCCTGAAAGGTGGTTGAGCACAATAGGCCCTTGCAATTTATTTGGCAGCATAAAAGAAAAAGGTAATTGCAAATTATATATTTCAACTTGGTAGAAATATTGCTAATTCATTAGTTTTGATATTTCTGATCATAACTGCTTAGTTTACTCCTTCAGAGTGATACACAGACTAAGTCACTATAACAAAGGTGATCTAAAAAGAATGACAGAAAGCAATGGATCATGTGTGTCTTCTTTTGCTTCCAGTCAGATTTCTTCAAACACTGATCAGATAGTACCAAGTGATTGGGTGACTGTGACTCCAGTCCATCTCCAACAAGGACAGGAACACCAGTGGAGCTTTAAATAGAAATTAGGAAAACATCTCTTCATTGGGAGGGTGATGAGGCATTGGAATAGGCTGCCCAGGGAAGTGCTGGAACCACCATCCCTGGAAGTGTTCAGAAGGCATGTGGATGTGGTATTTGGGCAGATGGAAAAGGTTTTGTGGTGGGTATGGTTGTGCTGGGGTAATGGTTGGACTTGATGACTGTAGAGGTCTCTTCCAACTTTTTCAGCCTGTTCTATGATTATGGACCTCTGCAGCTCCTCCTCCCCCAGGCTGTCTGTATATTATTGTCACTTTTTTCTTCATTCAGAGTTCTCTTCCTCCCCAGTATCGTGTGTTATTTTGGATTCTTTCTTTGGATATTTGTAGGGTATTAGTGGGAGAAGTTCTGTTGCTTCTAAACAAATAAAAATATTTATTAATCATTAAAAATATGATTTTTTTCCCCAAATGAGTGTAAAAACCTGAAAAAGCAAAGTGACAACAGAGAAGTAATAGATAATTTCTAGAGTTCGACGCATTATCCAACTGACATTAATGGAAGAATAAATAAATCCCAAATACTTAAAGACCTTGCCTTCCTAAATACTTAAGGATGGTCCTTATATTAGATATTAGACATACTCTGTTGTTTTCTGGTCCTTAAAATTGTCATGTAAAGCTTCTCTGGCATTGCTGGATAAAGAATATTTTAATTCTATCTATAAAATAATTTTTTTTGTGCAAGAAGTTTTTTGATGTAGGCTTTGTTCTTAGGCAGGAATACATTCCTCCTGCTGTGGATACAGGCTTTCTTGCAGCTTTAAAGCATGTAGCTCAGGAAACAGGTTGTTTATTTGACTTTGGTATGGACACTATGTCTTTTCATTATGAAGTGAGTCATCTTCTGTGTCCAATGCTAGAATCTTCTCTATCCATACCCACAATGCTTTCCTTTCAAATGAGTTATCAATTAAACTGTGAGAGTAATTACATTGCTAGCTAGTTGAACTGAATTATTTCTTATTTTGATGGCAGGGAAAGGAAATAAAGATAGCAGATTGTCAATCCAAGATAGAAATATTTGGATTATTTAGGAGAAACAAAGAGGTGACCCTGAATGCTTTATTCAAGCCCAACATGAATTTATCCCACTGAAAAACTCATACAAAATAGGTAGTGTCTAAAGGGAAAGTTGACAGAAAATAAAAACTTCACTTTCACTTAATGTTTGCAAGTTCATGCACACAGACCTGCCCCTGCCCTCTGGTTATGAGGCTTACTTCATAATTTCTTTCCTGTCAGCTTCAGTGAGAAATTGCCTGGTCACAGACTAGGCTGTGTCTGAGAAAGGAATATGAGAACATGTTTTTATTTGCTTTGTGAAAACTTTTGCGACTTCCCATTTTCTCTATACTTTTTGGACTTTTCACACCTCTTTCACACTTCTGTAGCTTAACAATACCTTCAAAATGTTTCTGCAGTTCCTTTTTAAGGGGGGCAAATAGTGAGCCAGTGGATCCACTCTTAATTTTTAGTGGCATTATTATTTTATCTCAGAAATATACATGAGAGAAAAGGAGACTCCCTTTTTCTGCTGCTACTTCTCAAGAGCTGATCGTGCCAAACTGTACATAAGGAATTGCTACATATGCTCTTAGAAGTACCCTCTGAGCTTTAATGTGGTGGAAAGCTGGCTCGTGTATTCTGTTGTCTACAATACCTTTTTAAGTTGGCATTTTTAAAAAAAATCACTATGCTCAGTTAGAATTTAATTGCTAAGCTAAGTGATCATCTGGTATATAAAAGCTGAAGATATAGTTAATGTTCTTCTTTCAGAAAGGGAAGGAAAACATTAGGGAAAAACATGCAGATCTAGAACATAAAGAGCATTATGTGGCATAAGTATAACAGTGTGTGTACTAATATTTTGATGGCAGAAGTGGTGCACTGGATATTGTTCTTTGAAGCTCTTGTTTTTAAACTGACTTGCAGAATCACATAAAAATAAAACGAAGCATACTCAGCTTAGTTGCAACAAATGCTTGGCTGGTATACTGCAAGGTCAATATAGCAATGGCACAGGCAATTTGCTGTCAGTGTTTCTTTTTTAACAGCTCTGCTTTAAGATATAAAGATATAAAATGGTACATAAAATGGGAGCTATAAAATGGTACATAAAATGTAAAGACATATGCATTTTTATTTCTTTTTCACACTATTTTGCAGATTTATTTTCTTAAGGTCTGTGTTTGTAGAGTACTACAAAATGTCATCCTGTAAGATCTCTTGCCTGTTAGACTGAAGCTAACAGGCAAGAGATCTTACAGGATGACATTTTTGTAAAATGAAAAATTCCAAAAACTCTAGAAATTCAAAATAAGTGAATATTTTTTGTTTCAGTGGATTGGGACATAATCAGTAAAGTTCTGCCTTGAAACCTCTGTGGTTTAGAAGAAGGGGATTTGCACCTCAGTGTTTGACATAGGCAATAGTGACAAAATAGAAGTGTTCTGCAAATACTGAAAAATCCATGGATTTCCTTCCATTAATGGAAATCCTCAGAATGGCTTGTAAGGAAATCCAAAGGAAGAGGCTTGGGAGGGTCTGCAAGGTTCCCACAGGGGAGTCTGAGGGCTGAGCTGCAGAAAACAAGAATTTCCGATATTTGTCTGTTCTGCTTTCCATGTCAATCTCTTGGTGGCTGGGTTTTACCCAGTTTCCTGAAGTCAAGGGTAGAACCTGGATTTAGAGCCTGTGAGGTGAAATGCATCAAAGTCTCATTTTTGTCTTATTTCTTAACTAGCTCTAAAGTCAGCTGCTTGTTTTGACTGGCTGTCCTTGGGTACTAACAGGAATGTGACTAAGCAGCACAGCCTTTGAGCCTATTGGTTGTTCTTGTCCAATTGAAAGGAAAATTAAATTAGTGCTGTTTATGTTTGGAGAGTGGTGTGAAGCCTTGGAGCAATTTTTTTGTTTATTGCCCTGAGCTTTGTCCCTAAGGGAAATGGTAATTCTCTGATGCTGTCTGCTAGGTACAGAATTGAAGAAGTCAACAATTTCAAAATGTTTAAAAAAATTTTCCATCAGACTTTCTGGATCTTGCAAAGTGAGCTTTGGTTTTAATGAAGTTTAAGATTGGACAAAAAGTATGTAGACATGTAATGTATTGTGTCAAGTCCTTCCTTGACACAAATCTGATTTCTCTTTCTGTATTTTTAGGAACACTGCATTCTCAGGTCCTTTCTTAAACCAGCAAGGACTGGTATGAGTCAGAGTAACTTTATATCTTTCAAGCGAGTACCCTTGGTTTAAAAAATTACTTTTAAAGTTATGCTTTTATAGTACCTTTTATAAAGAAAGTTTGAATTGTCATAGTTACATCATGTGATTTTTTTTTTTTTTTTGCAAACCAGGGAGACATACTACAGCTGTCTTCATATAAACAGTGTATAAATCAGCAGAGTGCTACTTGGATTCTTACATTTCTAAATATGTTAGAAAATGCCATGAGTTACGTGTATTATTTACCAGCTGGGGATTAATTTTTTGAGTCATGCTGCTGAATCTGCATGAATGTTAACTTCAGTTGTGGAGATCAAAGGTGATGAGATCTGATGCAATAGTGTTGCCTCTTCCCCACTTGGGTACTGCAGAGAACAGAATTCCTTTGTCATACCAGCCTGGTGGACCTGCAGTGAACGGAAAAAAGGGTTGGAATTGGTTCCCTGACTTCGAACCAATTATTGGCCTCTAATACTCATCAGAATAATTGAAGTGTTCTTTTTGTGCCCGTGGAGGTGGTCCCACTTTCAGAAGTCCACTTGGCAGTGCACCAAGTTCTGGTGGCAATTTCTGAGCTGATGGCTTTGAACCATTTCAGTGACATGAATTTCTCACACCCAGGGAGAAAATCCAGACTGTCTGCGTGTTTTGCTTCAATGAAATCCTTTATTAAACAGCTGATAGTGTATTATCCTTTTTATAAGCTATGGCTTCAAACTGACTTTGGAACAGTATTTTAAGAATTTAAATTTAAATAAATAGACTATGAAAATGTGGGAGAAATAATAATTTATATTAACTTCATTCCATTCCACCCCTCTTCCGCTGAAGTTTAAGTCTTGTTCTAGAAATCAGCAGATGATTTTAGAAAGGCTCCAGAATTTAGTCTCCTCTTTGCACAGTTGCTTGTAGTTTTCTTACATGATTTTTCTGAAGATGTGATGAACCCCCAGAACAGGGCAGTCTCTTTGGAGGAGTGAGAATCTCTCTCACTTCATACTCAAAGTGATGGCAACACGTCCTGCTGCTCTGCCACAAGTGCTTAAGCATAAAAATGCTTGTGCTCAGGGCTGCAGGGAGATTCTTTGTCTTATTCCATTTCTGTATGGAAATCTTGGCCTCTCAGACCTTCAAAAAGCTTTTATATTAGTTTTAGAGATATAAGAAAGAAAATATTTTTTTAATTTCTGCATAATACTCCCAAATAATGTTAGTAATATGGTTAGGAAAATCTTATAAATCAAAATTTGTATATAATTAGATTTTATCTTATTATTTCTAATCCAGGGACCTACAGCTGAGTTGTTTAAACGTGTGTCTGTGTACATAAGCTCTACTTGCTCTGTGTGAATTTAGATGGATTATTTTTTGTATGTCTGATGTTCAGAAGAGGCAACTGAAATATTTTGGATGAAGCTTCTCCAAGTCAGAATCTATAGTTATGTATCAGTTTTCCTTGTTGTCCTGATTTACTTCATGCAGATCCATAATCAAAGCAGAAGTCGTTTATGTTGAACAGCAAATTAATAGATTCACTTAGAGGTGATTACTTATAAATGAAAATTACTTCTAAATGTAAACACTTCTCACAAGTGTTCTGGGTAACATGAGAAAATGAATTTTACAAAGTCTGGATGGAGCTATTTTTCCTTATTAGCAACATCTACTGTTTTTTTTTCTGGACATGAAAATGCATTGGATTTGGCATTTATTGACTTAAGACAATGTGAGAGAAGAACAACAAATGAATTTTAAGTACATCAGATTAGTGGCTTGTATGTCTGTATTAAGTCAAACATGCTGAATGGGATAAGGACACTGGTCTGTGAGCTCTGTTGAGCTGTCATTTGCTGCCCAATCCTTTTTGCAGAGTAAGGAGTATTCTGTCTGAGTTTGCCTTGTGGTATTGGACCTCTAATAAATAAAATGTAGACTGTCCTGAAAAAACATCCCATGTGAAGCTGCAGGAGCTGTTCAAGTTTGGGTGGGCTGCTGATGTCAGAGAGGAATGTGCCCAGTGGTTGTGGGTGAAAAGCAGATTCAGGGAACTGGCTTGTGTTTGTGTTGGCTTGGTGCTCAGACATTCCTCCTCCTCCCCACACCAGTTCCCAGCTGTGCTCCTGCCAGTCCTACCAGTTTCCCTAGCAATGTTCCTGGGGGCTTCCTTTGCTGCTCCCATGGAAGCCATACAGAAACACTCCATCAAATGCCTCATCAAACAAGTTCAGCGTCCTTTTATGCGTTCACTTTGTGCCATTCAAGCTTGTACTCAGATGTGGTGACCTGCAACCTATAGGAAATATAGCTATAGGTCTGGAAATAGAGAGAACCATTTAAAAAGAAGTAAAGTAGGTTTGCTGGCATGTTGAGCTTTGGGTTTCTCCATTCATTATTATTTTTTAGTTTTGCTGTTGAGTTTCTTTTCAGTGCATCTTTTTGAAATTACAACCCTGCGCATGGACAGTCTGACCCTACTTCTCATTGCCCAATAAATTAGTGTACTCAGAGCATCAGTTGTAAAATATCCTGTTTCTTAGTTAAATAACTGCAGTGCTTTAAAGGCTTTGGAACAAAAAGCCTTACAGTGTTTCATCGTTCTACCAAAAAAGTCTTCATGTGGTTTTAACTTTACTAACAGGGAAAGATAATTTACCATCTTCTGGCAGATTCCTGGCTTGGCAGATCAGGCTTTCCTCACACAGGAACTCAGGTTACAAACGCCCAGTGGCAGCCAGCCTGTAAAGGAGGTATCTGCAGGGCAGGAGTCCCAGTGGCCTGAGTTTCCCTGGGGCTGTGTCCCTGCAGAACAGAGGGGCCAGAGCCACACCTTGCTGGGCTGGTGTGGCCCTTGGGTATCCTCTGCCAGATGCTGCCCTGCTGAGCTGGTCTGGAATTCCTCCATGTGGAATTATTGGCTCTGGTAGTGTTGTTGCTGGTAGAGGTCTGTTCATGTGTAGCATTTCCAGAGGTGAATGAAACCTCCTGTGCCTCCACTGACAAGTGGCTTTTGTCACCATGGCTTAAATTTTCCTACAGACCTCTAAATCCTCTGGTGTCAATAAATTGTGCTCTGCTGCCATGTAAAAAACTTGAATCTTCTTGTTGAAGTCAAGGTACTATGTTCCTTATGCAGCCTTTAATTAGGAAAACGTGAAAAATAAATAACTGTTACAAAAGCGTGCTGACCTACAAGTGGATTCTGTCCTTGAGAAAATCCATTTCTGGAACAGTCTTGGCACGCTTTGTTAGATCAAATTCTGGATTAAGTTTTTACTTGTTGCTCAGATCAATCCCTCGTTTTGGAGGGTTTTCCCTGGAAGGTTGCCATCCTCTGCTTAAAGTTCAGCAGAAGTAATTCAGGAGAGGCACGTGTATGTCCTTTGTAAAACATTAGAGGGTTTCTAGGATGATAAATCTTGTATGCCTGAAAGTATTGCAATTTGGGATGCACTGATGCTGTGAAGGTGTGAAGATTAGAGACAGCCTTGAAACGATTTTACTCATTTACATGCTCTCTTTGTATGTTTTTTAATGTACAGTTTTAAAATACTCGATTTTCAGGTAATTTAAATGTGTGTTTAAATGTGTGGTTTTTGATGCATAATTCTAAACTCTTGCCCTTTGTCAGGTGGCCATGGCCAGGATCGGGCTTAGGGAGGGCCGCTCGGGGGACACGTGTGAGACGCTGCTGTTCGCGCTGCGCATGGCCACGTGGAACCAGATCCTGGACCCCTGGGTGTACATCCTGCTCCGCAAGGCCGTCCTCAGGAACCTCTACAAGATCACCAGCGGCTGCTGCGGCGTGCACGTCATCAACTTACACATGTGGGAGCTCAGCTCCATCAAGAATTCTCTGAAGGTCGCCGCGATATCAGAGTCACCAGGAAGTTCCAAACAGATAAACCTCCAGCCTCTCAGCTCCATGGGACAATAAAGTTGAACTGGAAGTTAAACTAAAGTTTAACTATGAAGAGATGATGGAGGCAACGCTCCTACATGGGCAGTACCTTAAAAGGAATTCCAAGGCTCAGTGGTTTGGCATTTATTTTAAATTGTGAGTGGTTTGCCATTGCTGCTTACCAGTTTGATATTGCTACTCCACAGATGCCCTTGAATGTTTTAATTCACTTCAGTACATGGAAAGGAAAAATATAGATGATTTAACATTCCAGTACCAGATTTGGAAGGGATGTATTCTAAAGTGAAGAGGGCTCCTTATAACACTCCCCACCAAGCCTTTCATGTTAACAGGCTTTTTAAAAGGGCAGAAGTGATCTCCAGGGTGATTTTTAAAAGGGGTAGATTTTTTCTACCAGAGAGACCCTCAAATCCTTTGCAGAGTCACTGTTTTCTAGAATAAAAGCAAGCATCCTTTCCATAAGGGTATTCTGTGCTTCTAGGCATTGAATTTACCAATTGTATATATAAAAGACATTTTGCTTATGCCCAATTTATTAAATGGTCCACTGTGCTTGGTTCATTGACTTGATCTCTTGATTATTTACTGTTCCATGAGTTTTTGGGAGAGCTGTGAACTCTGCATCAGTGTTAGTGCTCCTTTGAAATCACTGACAAAACCTGAGGTTCTCTTTGGGAACAGAGAATCAGATGAGCTCAGCTTCCTTATAGTTCTGTTTTCAGGTGTATTGGTGAGCTTTTAGTCCTTTCAGTAAATTCTGTTGAAACTAACAGGCATAAAGCAGTGGTTAGTCTGTGAAAACAGTGGTTTCTCCCTCCCTCCTGAACTGAAGGATGATTCTGGATGATTCATGTTCCCCTGGTGCATGTACTGAAATTGCCATGTGGTGCATCTGCTTCATTTGTCAAAGGTCACACGTGAACACGTGTGTGATCCAATGAGCACCTCTGCAGGGAACTGCTTTGGGAGCAGGGTTTAGTTTGTGAGAGCAAACTAAATGCTCAGTTTTTGCAGGGTCTGTGTCTGAAGAGCTGAGAGCATTCAATAAGTTGAAGGTACCAGAAAATTTTCAGGACAGCTTCACACAGAAGACCCTTCACCTTTAATGCTGCTAAACGAAGCTTTGGTTTTTGTGACTGTATGCTGTTCAGAAGCCAAAAATGAGAGATATTGTTTTAAGATAGGTCTGTGTTATTTTTACCTACTTAACTTCAAATAACTACGTTAGTGAAGTGTTGGTATATTTGAACAAAGTAGTTAAAAACAGATTCACTAAGAAGACAGTCTGAGGGACCAAAACTATTCACGAAGTACAAATTCATATTGTATGTGAGAATAGTTTGTAAGTCAGAAAATAAAAACCCAAAAGGTTTAAATGTTTCTTTTTTTAAAAATTTTTAAAAGCTATTTCCTTTTTGTTTTAAAAAGGTTGAAAAGTAAGTGGGTTAAATAACCCTGTACTGAAATGGCTTTATTTACCCTAAAGGATTTCTGTATGTGATTTTTTTTTCTCAGTCATAGGGCTGATAAAGGGTGGACAGATTTGATGCTGGTATAAGTTCTGCACTATTGCTTCATGTGAGTTCTGCTGAAATCTGGAAGCATTCAGTCAGTGCTCAATGTGGCTTTTTCATTTTGTAGAATGTGATGTCAGTGTATCTGTGGACATAAATTATTTGTTCCCTATGGAAGATTGTTGTTTTAGCAGCTGCAAAATAATGTTGGTCCGTAAATTGTTGAGATATTTGATTGGTGAATGAAGCTTGAAAATGTTCCATTTTGTTGTGTGAATAAATAAATGTAGCTTGTGTTGTTCACTCTGGTTGGCTTGTAAAACAACAGAGCAAAGTTGATATGTATATGTGATTTCTTATATTTTGTGTACTGATACACATTGACTGTAAATTGCAAAGCCTCATTAAAGTTAACAAAATGTATCCTGAGAGTTAAGATGTTTTTGTGTAACCAGAAAGATGATCCTGAGTTATTAAAAATATAACGAAAAACATCACACTGGACTCAAGCCAACCACTACCATTCCCATGTGTGTGAAGACAGAGAGGAGGCCAGTGGGAATTGAGGTGAGAGGTACCAGTGCTTGCACATGGCCAGGGCAGGGTGGTCTGAGGCAGTTCTGATGACCCATGCTTAGAAAATGCAAATAAAAAGTGGAACTGAGGTAGTTTGGTGCTTGGGATGAAAGAGTTTTTACCCGAGTATCTGCCTGTGTTTCACATACACTATGAAAAGAAAGTGAGTTTAGCTGTTGCTATTTTGCCTTGCTCAGTGATGTGGTAGCCTGCAGAGGCAGCCAAGGATACAGTCACCCAAGGACCTGTTACACTGACAGTGATTGGATTGTCATTGCATTTCATTTCATCTCACAGAAGAGCCAGCAACGTGCTGTGTTGTATGATTAGTAAGTTACATGTTTTATGGAATATGAGATTATTAAAAAAGCAGTGGGATGGCTTCACATTAGGGTGTGAGTATTGCCCAGGCAGGGAGCAAAGGACAGTGTGCTCAGGGATGTGCTGATGGTCTCTTTAGAAGTTGGCTAACGATGTGAGCAGTCGTGAGTGCCTGTTTGCTGCTGGCCGTAATTAGTGCCTCCAGAGCAGGCAGGGGCAATAAGTGCTCTGGTGGGAAGAAAGTGAATCTCATTTCTGACTAATGACTGAGGAAATCCTCAGGGTGGGAGAATATTTTAATCTAATTGGGATTTTAAGCAGCAGCAGGCTATAAAAGGGAGCACTTTATCCTGAAATGAAGTCCTAGCCTGGGCTGAGCCAACGTACTGAGGAAAGAAACCATCAGTAACCAGTTGCTCATCACAGGGATTATGCAATACCTGTAGTTTGTTACCTGGATACAAAGATGGAGAGCAAGGTTCAAGGTCTTTTAGATGTGATTCTTGAGACAAAGGGTCCACCTTGTGGGTTTATTATCAGATTTCTGTGTATGAAGTGTTCCTATTAGGTCAGTCTGATATGTGAGCAACAATTTCAGGAATAGCAGTCTGTACCAGTTCTGTAGCCATGGTGATCCTTTAGGACAAGATGTTGGGACCTTTCAGATGTGCCTTGCCTGCAATGCACTGCTCCAGGATGTTACAGGTAACTCAACACTTCACTGAATAACAGCATAGGTTGGAATGAGATTTAATTTTCTTGGGAAAATGCTCAAATGCCAAGGGAATTTACAATGCCTCTGGTGACTTTTATTGCTTCCTTAAAAAAAAATCAGATGCTTTTCAGTTTTAACTTCTGCAATCTGCCACCATAAAAAATGGCAAAACTGGTCTTTCATTTCAGCAAACAACTTTCTATTAAGGGTTGCTGCATTATATCGAGGAAAGGATTTTCTCTTTTAACAGACAATGTTTTCCTGCTGAATGTCAGTTAATTTTGATACTTACTAGGAAATTTTTAAATATTAATAGTGTAATGCTGTTTCAAAAGGGAGGTAAAAGAGAGGGAGTTTAAAATGCATTTTTTATTGTTGAGATAACCTCAAGTTTACTGCTATGGTGAGGAATAGCTGCAAGGAAAAAAACCAATCATGAGTTCCAATACCCCTTGGCCATCAGCTTGTATTGAGGGTGTATCTCAGGTGGAAAATATTGCCCATTAAAGCTGTGCTGATTGGTTCAATAACAACATGCTTTTTATTCCCATAAAACAACTGTTTATAGGTGTGTTGCTCCTTACCAGTGGCTGCAGCAGTGTGGTGAGTGGTGGTGGCAGGTATTGTGTGTCTCACAGGTTGTTGTCTTGGACACTGGAGCTGGGCAAACAATGGTTAGAATATTATATTTGCTTCTCTGCATGGAACAGTCCCTATCACAACTTGCTTTCTAGTGACCATTAATACATCCAGAGGGATAATTTGGAGGGACACCTTCTTATGTTCTAAACAGATCAATTCGGATTATCAAGTAAACTGCTCTCCCTACACCAAAATGTTTGCTGTTGATTTTACTCAGTTGTTTTGGGACCCCATGCCCTTGGTGGGAGGAGGTCAGGCTAATGAGCAAGACCCTACACTTGCTTATCGTTAGACATCCTTGAATGTAACTCACAGATTCTTTAACTCATACTTTCTTCAGGCTTTCCCAAGCTTTCCTAGTTATTTCATTATGTCTAATTTTTTTTTGGTGAAGGCTGAAAAGCAATGACACTTGCATGTCTTTATCATCTGTTATTGGTAAGTACTAATCCATACATTTTCTGTTTTCCAGTTCACTTTAACAGCGTCTGGGAAATCAAAGCACATTTGCAGTCTGACCCTTTTGTAGCTGATGCTCAGCTTTTGTGCAGATGGATGCAATACACACATGTGGTCCACAATTTCTGGCTCAAGTATCTTGAATGCTGTCTCTGAGTACAAAGTTTGTTGGTTTGGGATTTTTTTTGTTCCCTTAAGTGTTGCCATAGGAAAAAGTTCCATCTGGCTCTGGAGAAATGCAGAAGTGATTTATGTTTAGAAGAGGTAGGCAGTGCAGTCGAGGAACAGATCTGCTGGTAGAAACAGGGATTTGAGCAGAGTCTGAAAATTGTGCAAGCCCTAAACCATTAGTTATGCTCAGTACAATTTATTCATAAGGAACAGAAAACAAACAAACATAATATTTGCAGCAAGTTACAGGAAGAATTAATAACACAAAAATGCCAAAGGTTGAGTCAATGACAATTGCTTGCTGTAATAGATCTGACCCTCCTCGTGTGGGGAAAAGCTTCCTGTAAACACTTCAGGAACTCCAAGTGATGATGCTTTAAGAACAAACCCACTTGTCCTTTTCTACTGCCTCCTCTAAACAAAATGACGTCTGAAGTGATTGGACAATGGTTAAATATTAAAAATATAATTTCAAATGCAATTAGAAGAATTGTTTATAATTAGGATAAGTTAAAGAGTGGCACAGATATACGAAAGACTTGGTTTCTTAGCAACACATTCATGGAGTCTTTAAAAAAAGTTCTATGGCTGCAGGAATATAAACATGTATCTATCGAGCTGTTTAATTTCAGCACCATGGTTGCAAAATAAATACTTTCTACAGAAGTTTACAAAAATAAATCCGTTTCAGGTTTTTTTTTAAAAAAACAATCTTATTTTCAGTAGGTTAGCAAGTTAAAATACTTGAGGCAAAAAAATGTTACAGTATAACATCTCTATGAGGCAGCTGCCCTTCCCAGGGAAATTTGTGTGTGTATCTAATTTCTTCTGAAGGCAGCAGCAGAAAAATACTTTGAATTGTGTTGTAATTCATAGATATTTGTAATCTGAATCAATTTCTTTTTTTGGATTGCATCTTTCAGTCCTTTTTTCACTCCAGACATGCTGAAGGCAGAGCTATGGGAAGTGAGGGCTCCAGCAGGGGAATGTAGAACAGTCCATGCCAAAGCAGCCTGGTAGCTTAGAGTGGAACCTTTGCAATGACACTTGGACAAGTGAGAAAGTCTGAATTTAATTTCAGGATTCAGATTTATTTTTATAATTCCTGAAAAGCAGAGACTTCCAATAAATTCTAGGATACCTTTTATGCATGAAGTTCCCCAGATGCCTGAAACACGAGGTGCTGTCTGCTGCTCCTGGTCTGTGTGACACAGGCTCAGGAGGAAGATGAAGAAGACACAACTTTAATCCATGATTGCCTGGAACAATTCAACCCCTGCTTTCTAAAATGGTAATTTGACATTCTTCATCTCTGTTGAAGATATTCTGTTTTCTCTTTAAACTGAAAGAGGGAAGATTTAGATTAGATATTGGGAAGAAATGCATTCCTGTGAGCGTGGTGAGGCACTAGCACAGTTCCCAAGGAAAATGTGGGTGCCCCATCTCTGGAAGTGTTCAAGATCAGATTGGATAGGGCTCTGAGCCACCTGGTATAGTGGAAGGTTATTTTCTGTTTCTTGCATGAATTCTCAGCCATGCATCCTAAATCAGACTTGTCATCAGTGCAGCTAATTCTAATCTGTGTTTGTGGCTGGTATAACAGAATTTATCATTGCTGTGCTTACTTTTCTTACTTGTGCCTTCTGACAAAATCTTTGGTGCACTCTATATTTCTGGGAGGTTTTTTGTGATTACTCTTCTTGCAGCTGGGTTGCCTGCAACTGTGGGACTTCAGCAGCAATCCCCTCTAGTTTCAACTTTGAGCAGTCCAAACCAAATAACCTCTTTGACTGCACATCCTGAAACATTTAACAGAGCACATTAATGTTCCTTTATTGTTTAACGTCACCTCCTAGAAGAGAATGGTCACTTTTATGAGGATGTGAAGGCAGTATCAAATTTTAAACAGCGTAAAATAAAATATCTCCTTCAGATTTGTCTCCCCCAAATGCACCAAAGTGTTACATGATTTTTTGTGAGTATTTTTAACCTGGAGACACTTTTTATGACTCACTGCAGTCCATAGAATGAGAAACTTGCAGACTAATTGCATATGGAAGAACAATGGTAAAAGATTTTTGGGGAAAAGCTGAAATGAAAAACCCCTCATTTTCTTTCTGAGTAATTTTGAAAGTAGTCTAAGGGTCTGAATCTTACATGTAGCACCTTACTGTTCCTCTGCCTCCCTCATTACAGCCATCATGCAGGGACTTGTGTTGTGCTAGTGGTGAGGATTCTTGAAATATCTAGCAAAATCTCCAAGAAAGAAAAAAAAGTAAAGTAAAATGACTTTGTTAAAAAGTAATTGCAAACTGTGTAAGGTCATGGCAGCTCATTGTTCTCTCTCCTGTCTGTTTGAGGAGCCAAGTCCAAGCAGCTCCAGGGTGTGCTTGGTGTGGCAGAGCCACAGGTCCCTGGCCCCTCTTGGGGAACCCATCCCATGAGTGTGGGGAGGAACTAATGGCTGGAAGGGAGGAAATGATTTGGATGATTTAACCCGCAAAGCTGGACAGAGATATCAGTCTTTGTACATTAATCTTCTCTTCCAAGGAATCGTTAATCCACTTGAGGGAGAGACTAATGCTCGCTGTGGTGTTTTACTGGTTCAGTTCCATGGAAACAATGAAACAATTTTTCAGTATTTGCGATGTTTAGTATTACATTTTGTGTGGTTTGCCTACTGTAAGCCTATTTCTCTTGTAACCACTGTCAGAGTTCACATTGACCTTGATGGAATGGTTTTCATTTGTAGAGGATTTGAGAGAGCTGTAGCAAACCATTCACTGCTTGGAGAAATACTGATACATTTTGAAATTACTTCCTTCTACCAGATAATTTACACCTTGACACAAGATAACTCTACAAAACATCACTCACTGGTTCATTTCACTCCCAAACATATGTTCACATTTCACCATGTTTGGTTGGTGGGTTTCTGCTTCCATAAGTGTCATCTTGGAAAATAGCTTCTTTCCCAGGAAATAGTTTACATGCTTTCAGTGATCTGAAGGGAATGCACTATATGATTTGCAAATACATAGAGAACAACCAGGGCGTTTGCAAGCTATTTCAAAAAGTTCTGATTTCAAAGAAAGTAAAAAAAACCAAACCAAAACCAAAACCAAAAAAAAAAAAAAAAAAAAAAAACCAACTAAAAAAACCCCCCAAAAAACCCAACAAAAAACAAGAAACAAACCAATCAAAAAACCCCAAACAAAACCTGCCAAGTGAAAGTTTGAATCATTCATACTTAAAAAGTTACTAACTTACTTATGCTCTTGAAACGCTTCAGGTCCTCAAGCATGAACTCTGCCTTTTGCTATAATTGAGCAGGGGTGGTTCTTCCAACTTGTGTGCCTCTTCTTTATTAGGATTATCCATCTCACTCTAACTAATTTTAGAAGATGGTATTTTCATCAAGGGAAAATGCATTATGGTTGCAGGGACATCCCAATAATGAGCTATCATCTGGTGTGTCAAAAAGCTGTACTCATTTTGGTCAGCAGTTTGTGCTGTGTATTGTCCTGCTAGTGCTGAAATGTCAGCAGTTCATGATAAATGGTCTGAGTTTAGGGTGGTAATCTGCAGAAAAATAACATCCTGAGTCAAAGCCTTGGTAAGGTCATACGTGAGTGCTGGTGGCTGCTGCCAGTGAGTAATTAGTGTTGTAAGGTCATGCATGCCATGTTTGGCTTAGTTCATTTTTCTTTCTCAGATATAAAACTTAGAAATGCCATTTTAATTTTAGAGCTGTGAATAACAGGAGACTCAGCCCAGGATGTATGTGTCTGTGCACCACGTGTTTTCCAAAGAATACAGAATTACAATAAATTTGTTTTGCAAAGGTTCAGCAATGAAATAGATCAGGAGCTGCCAGTGATACTCAAAGTTATTATTTTCATGCCTTTTTTATTTTACATGGGAAAGGCTTAGGAAATGTAAATCAAATGAAGAATCATGTCATATTATTGAAAATACATGTCTAAGCCAGACCTCGGTGCTACTGTGAGACTTGGACCCTGGGTATGTTAATTCTAAGTGAGATCACAGAATATCTGGAAAAATCCCTGATGACAAAACCAAGCCAATAAGACTTAATAGATTTTTTTAAAAATAGTAAAACCTTTCATTTGATATACAATTCTGTAAGAACCAGCTACCCAGAGGGCAGCACTTGTAGTGTACTCAATCCTCAGAGAGACTGAGGCCACTTGAGAGTAATCATTAATTATAAATGTTCCTACTTACCTCAAGTCTTACCGAGTATATGCAGTCAGAATAAAGAAATTTCTCAAATAAGCATGTTTGGAAGGTAGGGACAGCTCTTGGGAGCAGATCAGGAATTTCTTATTTACTTGAGGCACTTGGTTTTCCTGCCCCAGATAACTTAATAAAATCATCCTGCAGTGTGGTCAGTAATTTCTTCTCAAGGAGTTCACCTAGAATGTAACAATGTCAGAGAGAGGTGAGTACACGAGTAAAACATCTACAACAGTACAAGGGACATTAACATTTTCTGTGGGAAGTACTACTGCTACTTTTGTGAATTTGAAGGGAAATTAAAGAAAGTCTGGGTGATTTTGTGATGGTATTTCTTCTGTTATGTTCTACCTGATAGGAGAGAAATATTCTTTTTCATTTCATTTGTTATGAAAGTGGGACTCCTTTCTGAGGAGACCTCAGGTTCTATAAAACCACATATAGTAAAAATGCCACTTCAAATTAAGGTTTATTAAATGCAAATGTTGCACAATTGGGACTGAATCAATTATTTTTACCTACATAAAGAAAAAGTGTATTGTTAATCATAGCCTTCTACAGAAGAAACTACCACAAAAGCAATCCATTAGAAAGAGGAAAACTCCCCCTAGCACTTCGTTCAGCATTCCTATTGCCAAACTGTCTTATATTTTCTAGTTTTTCATCTTTCCTCTATTTTTATGCCTCTTCTCCATTTTAATTGCTTTGTATTTTCATTGTCACTGGTGGGGATTTATGGCAGGAGTAATGAGAACTGACCCTATTACCCTTCTGGTACACTTTTGTGTCCTAGTTCCGTCCCCCAGCTATCCATCTCTACTGCTTATCTTTGGGATGATGAAATGCTCATCTTCACTGCTTTGTTTATAAGAGCAGCAAGATCAATGCACACAGTCTTTCAGAATGAGAAGTGATGTGAAACCACCGAGTTACAGCAGAATAAACAAACAGAACCACAATCAGTGGGATGCACGCGGCAGAGCAGCGAGTGTAACGCTGTGCACAGCCGCTGCTCTGCTGCTCTCAGCTTGTCTGCTCTGCACACCAGGCAGTGCAGAGACAGGTGCTGTGACTGTCACCTGTTGGAGAATATTTCTGTTTGGAGGGCAAATGCTGGACAGAAGTAAGTCTCACCTGGGGAGCATGAAAAGTGCCTGTAGTTGCAGACCCTCCTAGTGAGGGGAGCAACTTTGCTGCATTTCCTCTGCACTTACCACAGGGAACTACAGTGAGAACTGGAGGGGAAATGAGGACTGTGCCACTGATTAAAGGACTCTATGAGCTGTGCTTTCTAACTCTTTTTTTCTTCCCCCTCCTGTATTAACAAACATTTATTGCTGCTTGCAGACAAAATGAGAAGTCATAGTGCTCATGCTCTAAAAATGGATTTTCCAATGTCTTTTCAAATTGCCATAAACTGTGCTACCAGTTTTGAGTGGCTTGTTCTGATTTGGGGATGAGCTCTATTTACAGTGCTGGACTCCACTGCTACCAGCCCATGATGATTCACATCAGTCTCTCATGAGTGCCTTGTGTCTGCTGGCCTCACTTTAATGCCTCGAGTAAACACAGCCCAAACTGCACAGCCTGCCTAGGATAAAATAAATGTGTCAGTGGGGTTAGGACAATGATGCTCAGTAATGTCTCTTGTGTGGAAGACAGTATGTCCCAGTTTTGTCATCCAGAGGAAAGGAGGGTCTGGGTGAGCTCTTCACTTATGGTTATGAGGGAAGTTTCTCCTTATCTGGGGAGGATGAGTTAGTGACCCCATTTCCCCCAGTGTATTAATTATGGTAAACTTGTTCAATACTTGCTAGTAGCTCTGTATGTGACATACATGCCACTCTTTCACTCTTTACCAAAAGAATTAGGGGGTTGCAGGAAAAAATGCAGTCATAGAACACATAGACTCCACAGGTTTCTGGCTGTTTTTGCACCATTAAAGATGTACATTTTTGCCTTGCTTGTCTCTGCTCAGTTTTTTTTGGCTGGATAGAGTACAATTTATTTATATTTAAAATAATTTTTAATTAAAATTTCCCTACAGTTACAGAGATCTGACAACTACTTACCAAAATCTTTGAAATTACTCTAAAATTATTATTTTATAACAAAATCCCATATGTCTTAAAAGACTAATCTGACAAGTGTCCTCTTGACACAACATGGCAAAACATAAAAATAGATCCTTGGTTCTTTAAAAATATCCCAAGGCTGTAAATGAGCCCATTAGAAGTCTTTATTGTCTTTCATCCAACAACAAAAGACAGAGATGCCATCTTCAGTGCCCAAACTGGATGTTGTTAAGCCAACATTCAAATCTTCATTCCTCCAGACTGCATATTTTCCTAATTTATTCAAAACTCTTTGCATGAGAATTGTAACTAACTTGAATCTTTCTAGCTAATAGTGTTGTAGGACTCTAAGCAGAAGGAAAAAACCAGAATTATGGAGTGGGTAGAATAAGCAAGACAGAATGAAGGTTTTCTTTAGGCAGCTTTAAGAGATTTTGAAAAATAATAAAAATTAACATTATTATAAAAATGCCCCCTTTGTTTATTTTCAAATATTAGTAATGGGCACAAATTGCTATTCAGTCCCAACTAAGTAGTATATAACAAAATAGTTCACTAGAAGTTGAAAATTGTAATGTTTTTAATGGGCATATAACCTGTTTGTTGTATCACTGTAGCACTCAGGGTAAAGTGCCAAAGTGTAAGATGTTCCTTAACTGCCCACATTGTTTTTCACTTGTGAGATCTTGGGATTCTCAGTAAATGCAGAATAAGACACAGTATTCTGAAGGCACTAGTGAGAATTCCTTTATTAACTCTCTCTCTCTTTTATTTTTTTAATACTATTTTAATAGAAAAATGTGTCTTGAAATAACCTGAAAGGTGTGATACAGATTTATGTGAAGTGCAATTTCCCATTGCACTTCAGAATTCAAAAATGGCTGAAACACAGTTTATTTCACTTTTTCACTTATTAGTTGGTGTGGAAATTCAAGTGCTGCCTTCTGTGTTGATGCCACATTTGTTTTTCTCTCTTTTCTTATTTGATTTTCTTCTAATATGCCAGGAAATGTGGCTTTTGATTCTTTTGGATATTTAGAAATATATTTGGGCACTGAAGCCATAGAGCTCTTTTTTAATGATGATGTCTCATTATTCTCAGTGAGAATATAAAGGGATTTCCTTGCAGTTACATGTCAGTAAATCTACAGCTGCTTAATGATGCAGCAGTCAAAACAGGCAAAGAGGCCCACGTGATTTTCATTTTTAAAATATTATTTAAACTCAGCCACAAAAAGCCCTATGAGCTTTTATATTTGAAAGACAGTAGTCCCGAGGAAATGGAGGGAAACCAGATGCCAGAGAGCTCCTTTCACATCCCTCTTCAGTCAAAGCAAGCTGATCTCCCTGTCACCATACAAGCTGTGTGCTGTACAGTAAGGGTGTGTGGTGAATGGAGCAGTATTTTTCTCTCATGCCTTCAATGAAAAACACCTTGAAATGAAAAAAAAAAAAAAAGCAAAAACCAACTCTGAAAGTAAACTAAGGGAGATCTTTTCTCTCTTCCTTAAGTTGTGTTTAGCTGGGAGAGACAGCCCTGTTTGTATAAGAGCAGATTATAAAAGTTCAGAGCCCAAACTGTGAGAACAATAAGGAGCTAGAGATGAATCCCTTATCTGGATGCCATTAGTAATTCTGACTGCTGCCAGCAGTGTGTGAACACCTCAGCCACAGCTCCACTTTCTAAAGCATTGACTCGTACTTTATCTGCCTTGGAATAATTAGTTGAAGGCAAGAAATTACTTATTTGAGCTGGTACAATAAAGATAGGTATGTAAATAGGTATTAATAAGCTTTTAAATGGCTATTAAAATGAGGGAGTCATGATTAAATCTGCAGAAAGATTCAGTTTTGGATTTGATTCTGTTCTCCCAGTGATGGAAATAAAAAGCTTTAATGGAGAAAGAAAACCACACCATGCAATTTAAGGCTCTGCCAACATTTCAAGCTCCAGTATGGAGTGGAGTGATTCCTTATCTAAGTTCAAATAATGTAGCAGGAATATCAGCAACAGTGCTTGTGCAATATGAAGCCTTGCAAGACAGGCAGGCATTTTGTAATGGAATCCAAGAGATGGCCTTGAATTCATTAAAGAAATTGACTCATAATAAATGTACATGGTTCAAATGAACATGAAAAGAATCAGTATACTGTAAAATTGACAACTTTGTTTCTGTGTTCTAGCTGAATTAAAATGATAGAACTTATAGGTAATCTAAGTCATATCCTACAAATAGTACACAATTATATTACTTAGTAGCAGATTTAATAATTACAAGAGAGAAAAGATTTTCTTGCAAGTTCTTTTTATGTAATTTAATACAGACCTCTTGTTTGGTTGGGTTATATGGGGCAGGAATTCTGATCCTCTTCCCAGCTCCAGTGACAGATGAAACCTGCCTGTCTTTGGTTATTTCTTTGCTACAACATGAAATAGCAGTACCATGTCGACTTGAACGGAAGGAGCAGAAATATGGTTTATAAAGAGTGGTAGCCAGGCTTGCTGAGCTCATACATGCCATCTGTCTTGAGAGCCAGCAGGAAACAGGGCACTGGCACAAGTGAGTGAGGATCCACAGCTGCTGGGCAGATCTCACAGCGGGCGGGTGGCTCCCAGTCCCTCAAGGTGCTGTCATGGATCAGGCTCAGGCAGTGGGACCTCAGTCCTGAGGAAACTCAGTGTAATGACCCTGATCACCTAGCCCAGCCCTTTCCTGCTGGTGTGCCAGGGGAGGGTGGCTGAGCTGGGCAGTGGCTGGGCCCTTTTGTCTGCTGAGGAGTTCTCTGTCCCTGAATCCTCACAAGGGATGTTCACTGTCCCCAGAGTGCAAGGAGGTGGCAATGAGCCCATCTGTGACGCTCCCTGAGAACTCCAGTACAACCACTTGCACTTGCTGAAGTTTGGAACATGAACATTTTGCTTGAAATAGTCGTGTTGGATGGCTTCCTGAAGGGAGTCTTTTTGGGAAAAAATCAATTAAATGGTTCAGCTGTCCTGGTGAAGACAGGACTAGGGAATGATATGTTATTTGGCTCACAGCCGGTGGGAAAAAAAGCTGAGGATTGTTTTGTGGTGCATATGTACATGAACCATAACATTTGGCTGCAAAGGCTGCCTAAAATATTAAGAATTTTCTAATTTCTGCGTGCTTAGTTTAAAAACCTTCATGTCTTTAACAAAGTTTTTTATTAGTTGTTAATGTGATAAAAAATCTGGCCTTCATAAAATAATTAATATGAAATCCCATGAGAAATGAACGGAGATGTTCACTAGGCAGAAAATAGATAATCTTTCTTTGGGTTGTATCCATTCTGAACTCTCTGGAATTGCCACATTTGTGTCTTTCATGAAGGGAGCAATATAGGAAGATCCTGTGATAGGGACAGGTTGCAAGAGAAAGCACAAAGTATTGGGTGGGAAATGAGGAGGTTTGGAGCCCAGGTTAAAGAGCAGCACACAGCTCCTGCTCCTTGGAGTGCAGCTCGCTGGAAACCTGAACTCCAGGTATGGTGTAAAAATGGAGGCTGGGCTGTAAAAACACCTTTTCTTTCAACACTGAAAAATTGTAAAAGCTTTAACAGGAGAGCCTCCATCACTGAGTTACTCCACTGATGTAGTTACAATGAAGAGGTAAATTGGTTTCTATATTTTAGGAGAAAAAATTTTTAAGTCAAAAGTACAGTTTACTTTTTGGAAATAAATCTTACTTTTTTGCACCAAAAACTTCCAGCATTTTTTGTTGGAGAGTAAATATTTTTTAGATCTTAAAAAATACACTTTCCTGCTCCTTCTGTTTCTTAGTACTACAGAATAAAGTTTAATCAGATTATACATAGAGAAAAATTTAGGAATATATGGCAAACTTTGATTTAAAAAAAAATATTTTAAACTAACATCTCCTCCCCCAAATTTTATCTGCTTTCACATAAGGTACTGCTAGTCTCATAACTGCCAGCAGAAAATGAATCACATGTAGTTATTTGTAAATATTAATATTTTTATCACATGAATATATAGTTTCTTGGGATCATACCTCAAGTGATGATGAATATGAATTGTTAAACTTAATAGCAATGTTAAAGTAGTAAAAGACAAATTATTTAAACATTTTTTTCTCTTGAATGGAGTGTGCCTGTACACAAACAGATGTGTGTACAGAGATATGTGTAACACGGCATAAAAGTTTTAATTTAAAAGAATTGAAGAAAGCTCCAAGCCTTGCCTTTCCCTTTATAATTATTAAAATGGTTTGTATGTCAAGAGAAGGAGCACATTCTGTGTGGAACAATTTATTATGTGAAAACAATCTGTGTAAATAAAACACATCAGTAGAAAAGTGATCTGGTACTTTTATTGCTGCAGAGGGAAAAACTAGACATTTCAGTCCCCTGTAAGAAGGATTCTTATTTGCATCATTTTAGCCAGATGTATTATTATCCTTATCTGAAATAATTTTATTACTTTTGTTGTAAGTTCATCTTGGAAGGTTGTTTTGACTCTGCACTGATTTCAAGTTACCTAATATGCAATTTTGACCATCTTTTTACTCAGTTGTAAGTAGGAAATCACACGGGAAATGTGAATCTTTGCCTGTAGTGGTGCAAGGCTTTACATTGTTCTAAGTCAGTTTTAAATACAGGGAAAGATGATGATGTACTTATTCTTTCCTGCAGTCTGGTATCTATTAATTTTGCTACTGTTATTTCTAAATGAAACTGTCTGTTTTCCATTTTGCTGTTTACTATCCGAGAAAAAAAACCAAAACTGTGAACAGTAAAATGCTACAGCGAAAAGCCAAAGCCTTTATCTTATAGGAATTTTGATGCATTTTGAATCATTCTGTGTAATTCTGTAATTCCTAAATGTTGTTTTTCAGGTAAACCTATACACAAATAACTTGGACCAGGAGCAGTAAGTTCGAATGTGTTTTGCCTCTTTTTGAGATAAGAAGGATGATGATTTCAAATGATTTTTTCCTGAAAAACATTTTATTAAAAACATTGAGTTTTTTCTTCTTTCTGAATCAATATTTTAAAATATATTTCTAGCTACCTCTAACCAGATGGCATTGGTTTTCCTTTTAATGTTGTGAGATGTGGCTTCAGAAAATATGACCAATTAGCAAAGTGCTGGTGTGTCCAGCTCTCCATTGTGGTATCCCAAAGGATCTCGAAGAGAGTGCACTTGCACTCAGGAGATTGTACAGATAAAAATCCCCATCCCAAACCCAATACAATCGAGTGTAATGTTCTTTCTCCTCTGCATTTAGAATCCCAGCAGGATGAAGTTCATAGCTGAGCAGATGGAGTCTCTAGAAACTCTCACTATATCTGTTAGATTTTGAAATGGTGACACGGAGGTTAAAGCCCAGCTCTCAGCAAGGAAGACACAAACACTTATGGAGCCAGGGCCCAATGGGTAACTTTGGTGATGCCTTGGGATGCTGCCTAGAACAGAGGCTAGACAGTGTTAAAGGAATAAAGTAGGTATTTATTAAAAAGTGGGGGCGGTAGAAACTTGTTACCCGTGAAGAAAGATGGAATCATGAATCGCTGCTCCTGTGGGACCATCAGCTCATCTTCGTTTTGCATCAATGATAAAATTCCTCGCGTGGAGAGGAGCAGCTGAAATCTGTCTGGGGGATTGCAGGAACAGCTGGAGATGTGCTCTATGTCTCAGATATTTAAAGAGAGAAAATCAGCTTCTTTTTCCAAAGTCCTGGAAAGGTCTAGAACTGAACAAGAAAACAAGCTGTTGGTCATACTTTCCGTCTGATCCGCAGGTTTAATGTGTAAAACAGGAAAGTCCCTCTTCATAAAATAATTCTTAAGCATGCCATAAGAATGTTGTATCATTTTTAGGATGACTGAAAAATTCTGAATTAAAACCAACCAACCACCCACCCAGCCATCCACATGTTTATGTAAAACAAAACAGAAAAAAATATTTAAGTCATGTTAACGATCCAGATTATTTTACTAGACCCTGTGTCAACAAATCAAATGAAGGGAGGTTTGGAAATTTGACATAATATGTAAACAGAACTGTACCAGGGCATATGGTAAGGAAATGCTTTCTTCATCCTTTTTGAAAGAGAATGGGAAAATCCAGTGTGAAATTACTTTAACTTAATTTTATTTTGGTTTTCTTTTGCATTGCCTGGAAACAATGTATCCAATATAATTCTGTCTTTGTATAGTTTCTGCATAATAATGTCCCTGACCAATACAAGCCAGGTAGGGCCTGGGTAGTCATGCTAGACCTAAAATTTTACTGACTGTGTATGTCTTCAAGTTGCACATTTTACCAGATTACTCTAGTCACCAAGATTATTAACCAAATCTGACTGGGGGATGTCGCACGCTTTTCCTATTTTTACATCTCTGATTTCTTGAATGTATATGTTTGCTCTGGTATATGAAATACAGATT
Organism: Setophaga petechia; assembly: GCA_024362935.1. Taxonomy (NCBI): domain Eukaryota; kingdom Metazoa; phylum Chordata; class Aves; order Passeriformes; family Parulidae; genus Setophaga; species Setophaga petechia. Next base: position 12,646,336 of record JANCRA010000006.1, read on the forward strand.
TGTTGGTAGGCATTTGGAAACGCTCTGCGGCTGATTTTCATATCTATAACAATTTGTGAAATAAATTACAAAACATTCCTTTTTGTAGCATATTTAGGTACTCCCTAATTGTTGCACATACAATGGCACATGGAGCTTTTATCATCTGGGAGATGCCTGATAGATTTTTTTCACAAATTAGATAGCTTACATTTTAAGGGGGAATTTAAAGACCAAGGAGTATATTGTAGGTAAATTTAAAAATACTATTTCCTTTTGTATATCCACAACAGTAGTACAAGCTTCAAGTGCAGACACCTATCATGTGGATTTTATTTTTGCATTCCTTTTTGTCTGTATTTGCATTTTCTCAGTAATGTGACCAGATGTCTCAAACAATATATTTCTGTTTTGAGTTTTTAGCTAAATATAACATAGTTACTGACATTTTTTTGCTTTGAGATAGAGCTTTGTAAAGTTTTTGCAGTTTTTAAAACATTAATAAAGTTGATTAATCTACTTTTGTCGGAGAACTGGAGTAACATATTTGAAATGACACTGTGCTGAGAGCTGCTTAAATTCATGCCACTGCATGACAGTGTGCTATCACATCTGGCAACTTCTTCATTGTAGTGTCTTCCAGACTTGAACCTATTTTTCTTGAGACTTTAAGGTGCCTGAGAAAAAGCATCTGCTAGAATGAATTGGTTGAAAACTTAATTGTCTATATTTATTGTGCAGGAAAAATATGATAAACTTCAGATAATGACAAGAAGTAGAAATGTGCAAAGGTCAGTTATGATCCTGAAACCTTTTGGCACTTTGGAATATTCCTTTGTCTTGGCATCTGAGTCTGCTTGCTGGTGAGCCAAGAATGTATGCCTTTAAATTAAAATATTGCACTGCCTTTCAGATTGTAGTCCATTTGTCTTCTGTTTTAATATAATTCACCAGTTACTGAAAAATTCCTTGGAGTTACTGTTACTCTGGTTATCCTTTCTGTTTATGCTGTGAAAACTCTGTTGATATTCCCAAATTCTTGCAAAGTGATAGAATCCTTAGAAGTTTTTGCATCTTCCCCCAAATAGAGCAATTTGTTTAGTGGTATTTTACCCTTCTGTTTTGTTTTACAGTCCTGAAGATTGATGTTCAAATTTCTCTCTTTATCTCCCACATTATTTTGAATTCTTTCTTGTCATTGGTGTCAAGATTCTATTTAGCCTTCAAACTGGACTAACTTTTTGCTTGCCAGCAAATAGTTCCCAACATTTCTAGTCCTTCTGAATGTTCTTTGGTAGCCCCAAAATGTAATACAGTCTGAAAGAGCTCAGAGTCTTTACTTTTAAAATAGTCACAGTTTAATTCCATTTTAGACTTTGTAAAAAGATGCCAAAAAGATGTAAGTTTGAGAGTGGTTGGTGTCTTATGTCAGTACACAGTACCACAGTTCGCTGTCTGACTAACCAGACCAAGACTTACAAAAAAACAGTTTCAGAAGCAGAAATACCCAGATATCAAAGTGCCTTCTGCTTGTTTTTCCCTTGCTCACTCCCTTTGCTTGGGTGAGCTGAAAGTCTCTGCTTCTGCTGCTCCCACATTTCATGTTACTTTAATGCTGTTGGGATATTTAAAAAAAAAAGTCTCAGCTTGCTTTTGCCTAATGTGATATATTTTTCCATGGTTTCACACGGTCTGATGTAGATTTTCTTCAAAGGATTTCTAAGTTGCTATGCCGCTTGACACTTGCTCTTTCTGTCCTCTGCTGCTTTCTTTTGTTTTGTTTTCTAACTGTGATTTTGTTTTTGCTCTCCATGCACAGATAAATCAACATGGGTTGATTTATGGGGAGACAACCTGGCCTTTAAGACACAGATCTGTGCCAACCTCATCATCTGTGAGTGCTCCATGCAAAAAAAAGCAAATATTCACCCCAAGTAAGCAATCCCCTGCACTAAGAATCTGCTGCTAACAGGAGGAATATAATGGAACTTGAGGAGGAGATCAGACACATGTGTGAAAGTGTTTACATGACAAAATAAATTAGGAAAACCATAACAAGGCGAGCCCAGCAGGAAATCACAGCCTCTGTATTTACTTCTCGTCTCTGTCTGGCGTTAGAGGAGGAAGGTGGCCTCTAACTGCCATGGCAAAGGCACGAAACTCAAATTACAAATTTGTGCCATATGTTTTCTAGTGCTTGAATATAACACTTTAACAAATTTGGGCGTGGAGGTTTTACTGCTTAATAAAAGGCTGTCATGGAGATACCAGGTTTCCAACAGAAGTGAGTCACGAGGGCGTGCTCAGCGAGCTGATGAGCGGAACGCAGGTGTTTGGAACAATGGCCCTTTGCTTGCTTTGCTTTGGCAATGTCGTTTACATTTTGTGCAAGAACTTCCCTAGGTCTCTCTGGAGAACTTCTCTATGCCAGCAATTGCACTGAGTGCCTTTTCACAATAGCACATTTCATGTGTTTGGTGTGGCTGGTACAGTAAACATATTTGCTCCTTTTTGTAAGCTAAAATTGTCTGGTCCCTCCAATCAGCTGTGCAGACACCATCCTCAGCTAGCATCTCATCTTTTGTGTAGGGATCAGAATGAAATGAAACTGCAGGGAGAAAAACAGCAAGACAAACTATTTTTTCCTTCTGTTTAACTTTCTCCCTTTTCTAAATCTGTCTTTTCTCCTGTTTCATACTCTCTCTCCCAACTCTTCCCTGCTTCATTTTATTTTCTTGTTCCTAGGTGTTATAGTAGAAGATATGACCATATTGTCCTTCAGAACCAGTGAAGAGCCAAAAAAAGGAGGAAAAAGATGGTATAACTTGCATGCTATATGTATATAACATATATATATATATGTACAAAAAAATTTAATTTTTCACTTTTCCTTTTCCTGAGCAGCAGAAAACAAAAGGTAATGTATGAATTGCATAGATACAGAAGATAGAGTGGGTTTTAAGTAGTTTGGTACTGTGTATTTAATACACACAGTGGCTGCTGAAATACTGACTTCCTCCTGATAAAGGCAGAAGCTTGATGGCCGGTTCTCATTTTTGCTTTTCCCTGACTCAGGTCCAGATTTCCCCTGGTGTCAGTGCACTTTCTAGTTTTGGCATTCATTTCTTTGTGTTATTTTGGCATAATTCCTATGTATTAAATCTTAGAGCTAATAATATATTGATTATAATTAATTACTGGTGTATTTTTTATTTGTAGTGGACATGTTGGATAGTTACATAGTAATGCTGTAATAGAGAATATGAGGCAATATGGTGCTGTGTTTAAATAATGTCCTGAAACTACACAAACACCTGCTTCCTTCTAATTATGAAAAAGGCATGAGTTATTTTGATTTTTAATCTTTGGTTTCAATGCTCTGGCCTGGCAGTGGTTCAACATGCAGAGTAGATACTTCCAAACTTATTGAAAATTGCTTCAAATCATGTCCAGGTAATCTTTTTTCTTTGCTACAAATTGAAAAGAATTGGGACAAATTAAAGATTACAGAGACAAAAAAACTTCCCAGACAATTTCTAGAACCCTCTGCAATCTGCTTGAACTGCCAGAAATGTAAGTGGAGAGCAAACACAAAAAAAAAATCTAGTGCTTTTGGATGTCTAACAGTTCTAGTAAGAAAAAATAGAGTAAAACATGAGGAGAACCTATAAATTGCTGAGAATCATGGAGCACCAAAGGACACAGCACAACTATAATTTCATGCTTTTGCTTGGCTCTTTGCTGGTTCTGTCCTTACCAGGGTTGAGTTGAGGCAGGGAAAGGCTGAGGGGAGGGGAGAGAGCTGTGTCAGGGCTGTGGAAGGGCAAGGGCTGAGAGAGCTCTGCCCTGTGGTGGCTCTTGCAGGCTGGCACGGGGAGGTGGGCAAAGGAAAAACATCAGCAGGACCCAGTCTTTATTTGGAATTCATATTTATTTTTTCTCTTTTCAGCCCTGGTTACAGTACATCCATTTGAATATCTCCTGCTTGCTTGGGACTGAAGAAGCAGTTTCTATTTGCTATATACAAATCCCTGTATGAATTATATCAACCTGCACAGAAACTAATGATATCCCTTGTTCTTCAAAGTCTTGGATAAACTATATCTTAATACTGTGAGTCATATCTGATATCCACTTAAAAATAGAGAATAATTTCAGAAAGTTAGTTCAGCTGACGGATACAATTTTTCATGTTTTATATTTTATTTTTTAGGATGAGAGTAGTAGTTTAAAATATTCCTTTTTGGGGAAAGGGTTATTAATTTATTAGCAAAAAACCAGTTTCTGTACCTAAGAGATGTTCTCTATTACATGTGAAGGAAATTCCTACACCTTTGTGTAACATTTACTTAGGATTACTTAAGCAGGAGGAAAATTTTAGAGCAGTAGAGTTTTGGGAAGGATTCAGAGGACTCACAGTAAAGAAATTAGGCTGATTTACTGAATTTTATGCCTTAGGACTGGCTTGAGAAGTGGAAGATAGGTTTTTGCATGGGTGGAGATGCCTCCACCCTGTCAGCAAATTAAGATAACAAGGTTCACACATCTGACTCTGAAAGAACTAACTGGATGCAGATTAAATTTGGCTTCCTAATACTTCAGACTCTATTCATAAAGCCTGTGTTATCCAGCCTTACACACATGCCTTTCATGGCTGTAAGAAAACAGTTTGTGTATTATACATGGATGGGAAATTCACCTCATGGAAATGCTCTATTCAATAAAGCCATCAGGATAAACCAATTAGCACATCAAGGCCTAATGAGCAACAAGACCAAACCAATTATTTTGTCGTTAATTAGTAAGGATTAGACCAAGAGGTGATAGAGTGTTTTTCACCTGCTTCTCACAAAGCCCTTTGCAAGTCAACATCCTTTTTCCTCAGGGAGATGATGAAGGTCAGTGACATGAAATGGGAAATGGAACATGGCTCTTCTGGGGCCCAGTCCTGTGCCCTGGGCAGAAACAGCCCAATTACACTGATTGACCTTTTCTAGAAAAATATTACTAAAACTAATATTATGGATTGCTGCTGAAAACCATTTTGACTTCATAAGCCAATTCCATTTAAAATTCTTTTTTTGCAATCAATAATGTTTGGTTTCCAATTACTGTGAAATTACTCTTCAGCCTTGGTCAGAATATTTGGCAGTGGAAGAATGATCTTTTATTTAATTCAGGGGACTTTCAAGATGTCACAAGTTGACATGGAAAACCCAGATGTTTTTAATTCTGAAAATTGAGAAATAGATTTCAAACAGGAAAGTTGTCTTGTTTGGTGTGCATCCTCAGGAAGAAGGACAGCAGAACATTCCCCAGTTCTCTGCCAGGCTGTCATTTATATAAAAACATGAGCGGAAACAGTTTTGGGGCATCTGTGCAGAGCCTTAGGAAGATCTTGAAGACATCAGAAGGAAATAAATAACCTCCACAACTCTTGCATTTTTATCAGCTATTAAATCCTCTATCAGACCTCTCAGAGTAAATCAGACTATTCACATTCCTCAAACCCTTTATTAAATAGACATAAGAGGAATTACAAATATAACTGACCAAAATACAATCTCAAAAATAACACAGTAGTCAGGAAATGCTAATTTTAATTTCTGCAAAGATATATTTTATTTATTTTTTTTTTACCCCCCTCTTTGCTGTGAAATACTTGCATGACATCTTCAGCAAACAACATTCTGGGATTTCAACAAAGTGTGGAGGAGACCACCTAACCTTCATCTTTGGTGGTAGTTGGTGTAATGGTACACCTGAGATCTGAAGCAGAGAACTTCCTTGGAGGACAGCCTGCATATTGCAACCAGGTACATGATACTTCCATATTTTCCTCAAAAATTTGAGTGGGAATCTGCTATTTATGACTATGTAAAGATGTGGCAAAGGGTGTGAGGGACCAAGAGTAAACAAACGTATTGCCATGAACTCTGACCTTAGGATCCTGATGGAATTGATTTAATCTGAATTTTATGTGGGAATATTCTCTCTTTTGGGTGATGTTGCCAAACGATCTTTAGAAAGAACATATGTAACTTTCCATTTTACTAACATAAGGATGTCTAGGAAATTCATAAGCCAGTATTATTTGGGTAGGGAATTTCCTTTTAACCTGAAAATATTTTTAGAAATCTGTTTGAAAGGCATGATTAAAAGTGGTGGCAGTGTATTATCAGATGATAATTTTATTTCATAGTGATGCTTTATCCTCGGTCGAGGGAAGGCCCTTTGGATTTCTTCCAGTACTCTGTGGTTTTCTTCTCATCCTGAAGGGCTCTAGAGTCACATCAAAGCCATAACATATAACTGTAATTTGCTGTAATTAAACAGGGCTTCTGTATATTCAGTGGGCAAAGAGTTGGCATGATTGAGATGCTGCGGTTCCTCTCTCTAAGAGAGCACCAGCTCTGGCTGCACTCTGGCATCCACGTTAATCTGGGTTTCAGCTGATAAGGCCTGGCTGGGAGTGAGGGAATTTTTTACCTGGCTGAAGTGAGAAGTGCAAGCCAGGGGGCTGACAGGGGGAGGTCCCAGCCCTCATCCCAGGTGAGCTGGGAGCCTCAGTCCTGCCTCACAGTCGCATGTCTTCTCCTTGTCTCTCTGTGTTTCATTTTCCATTCTGGTCACACAAGTCAAGAGTCACGGGGTTGCTCTTCCTCCATTTTGGCTGTGATTGTTTTTGCTTCATCTTGGGTGCAGCTGGGGCTTTTTCTGAGCCTGGTTCTGCTGCTCAGGTGCTTCAGTGGTGGTTTGCTGGAGCCTGAGAGGGAATGGTGCTGCTGACATCCCTTCTGGACTTTGTTTCGGCAGCAATATGTGATGAGCTTCTCAAGAAAGCTTCTAAACTTCTGAACACCAAACCTCAGAGGGACAGAATGGAACATGGAAAAATCAACCAGTTTAAAACTTCTAATGAACCAGGAAACTGTCACAAAGGAACAGAAATAGTTTTCCAAAAATGAAAGGCGAAAGAGTTCTCTTTTTCATCTTTTATTCTCAGTGCAAGCTTTTTTTTTTGTTGTTGTTGTTGCAGGAGAGCTGCATTTCTGTGGAAAAATCCAATTTTCAGCCCATTTCTTTAATCAGAATGTCCACAACACAATCTAATTCCTCAATTGCTGATGATTTTTTTTTTCAGTTCACATCTAAGTATTCAATAGATTTTTTATTTTCTCTCCATAAGTAAAAATTCTCACTGGCAATTCCTCACAAAAACTTGCTCTTATACTTTCAAATAAATTATCCTTAGTTATCTGCTTTAGAACTCAGTATTTCTTGCTGATAAATATTCCAGTGCTTTCTGCTTTCTGACCTGTAGACATTGCCCTGTGAAGAAGTGAATTTCACATTATTGCTCTTTGTTGTGCTCTTCAGTGAAAGGACCAAGACTGACATAATTGAACCAGAAGTGTCCAGGCCCTTTCCTTACCATTCCCTTGTAAATTTTAAATTCTTAAACCACTCCTGGAATTGTTGCACACATCCTAGTGCTCAGCTAAGAAGGAAGGGTATTTAGTGTGCTCTGGTGTTTTCAACCCCACCAGAGTCCAAAGAATTTGGGATGTACCCTTCAGATATTTTGCTGTTTTATTAAAAAAAACCCAACCAAATAAAGAAAAGAAAAGAAAAAGTAGTTAACTCAGCCAGATAGGACTGCCCAGGTTTTCTTCCATGTATATGGAAAGGGAAAAAGTAGAACATCCAAACATCTGTTTAAAAATGCTGGAGAAGGGGAGGAATTTATGTATATAAAGCCTGTGCTATCATGTGCCTCGAAAATCTCACTTGACCATTTTAAGTAACACTTGAGTAACACTTCAACAAAATATTTTCCAGCTGTTATTTCTGTCTCTTCACTTCAAAATGTTATTTCTAGCAATATTATTCAACAACTCTGTTGTATGCTGTGAAAACCTCTCATGTTCTGCTTCTGCAACTTTTCATTTTGCCTACTGTTTTTGCTTTTCCTAGGGAATCAGGAAATAATGTGGGTAGGAAGAGACCTCAGGAAGTTGCTTAATCCAAGCCATCAGTCTAAGTCAGTCTAACTTTAGATCTGCTTGCTTAGGGCCTTGCACAGTCAATTCCTGATTATCCTCAAGGATGGAAATTGTAGCATCACTGTAAAAGCTCTTTGACTTCTGTGGTGCAGAGCTTGGCTGAATGCACTTTAGGAGAAAAAACAGTCTAATGCTCAACATTCAGGTGGGATTTCTGTGATGGATCAGCAGCTCGGGAAAGACCTCAATAAGAAATTGAGTTTTAAAAGCTGTGTGGCCTCAAATGGTATGATGAAAAAGTAGCACTCAGGACTCAAGTGATGTTTTCCAGTAAAGAAACAATCAGTACTGAATAATTTAATCACTCATAACTATCTCATCAGTCTTGCTGCTGTGTAGTCAACTAACACCAGATTATTCTGAAGAGCCAGTTTTGGTGTACATCTCTGTAAAACTCTGTTCTATTTAGTGATTTAACTTTGGGGACTTTGGTTTCAATGAGATATTGTTGTAATTTTGAAGAGCATTTTAGTATGTCTGTCTTTACTGATAGAAATGAACCTCAAAAATAAGGTTAAATGGATTGAATAGTAGGACACTGCCCTATAATATTGTAAGATTAAAGTACTAGGATATGCTTTTTTTCCTTTATTTTTGGTAGAATGTATGCTGGTTGTGCACATCTGGAAAGATCTCCATGCAGTTATCTATTCAGGGTTTATTTCTTCTAACTATGTTTACACATCTGAAATTGTTTTAACACACAGTTTACCTCTATAAATATTAGTGTACTAGATGTATATAGGATAATTGATTTAATAAATCTATTTCTACTATGTTACTTTAAATTTCCATTAATGTATACAGTTCTCCTAAACTACTCTCTGTTAATGTATCTTTTATAGAACTAAGGCAAATGATATCACATTAGAAGCGTTGTTTTGCTTCTTCTATGCTGCCATAAAGCAAGAGATTGCAAAACTACTTGAGACACAGATTCTAATTTTAAAAAAGTTAATAATATATCTTTGTTCTTTCAATATCACAGAATATATCTGAGATGATGTTTCAAAGCTAAAACACAAATTTTGCTTTCTCATGTCTGTTTTGTGATTACTTGTTTTCAGATGCTCTTTTTAGCAGTGGACAGGGTTCTATGGAAACAAACTTATTTCTTAACTTTTTTCCTCCTGGGAGAGCGTTACATCATCAGGGTACCAGTGAGGGGTGGGACTGAGCATCTAATATCAGGAAACCATTCAATTTTACTGGGACCTGTAGTGTGGGAAATGTGTAGTCATACTGCTTTCTTAATTTCTCTGTCCTGTTGGCTTCCTCCCAAACCAGATTTAGGAAGAGCAGATTCATCTGGAAATGTATTTTTTCTCGTTGTTCTTGTTTTTGCCAAATTTTCAATTAAAAGTATTCAGCAAGCCAAGAAACCTGCCTTCCTTCTCCTCTCCCCCCCTCCTTTTCTTACTGTTTATTACGTTTTTGCTATTTGCAATATTTTTGTGCTTATATAGCCTCACTTTATGCATACACACATAAATATTTGAGAATATTTTCCATGCAAAGCCTTGATAGGAATAGTTCATAATTTTTAGAGAACAGAGAGAGGTGCCAAAGCTCCTCTAATGGGACAGCTATGGAGTTTATGCAAGAATGAGATTCCAGTCCTGAAGAGCAGGGCAGGCCTTTAAATGTGGATCTCTTCCACTCTATATGAACAAACTACCATGTAGAATGTATAAATCTGTCTTATCAGAAATCTCTGTCTTTTAGGAAAAGGGATTTGACATTAATAAATGTCAAAACCTTAAAAGCCTTAGTGAATGGCACTCTTGTCACTTACCAGCTGTACTTATTTTTCTCTTCTTTTTCCCCCATAATTTTTTGGCCTTTCCTAGGAAAATGTGAAAGCTTCCTTGAGGTAATTCAGTTTCGCAGTGTTGTTAAGAGCACTGCTTTAAAACCCAAAGCATGTAATAACTGCCTCTGCAACAGCCTGAGACTGGTGACTTTCACTGTTAAATGAGCAAAGAAAAATGGATTTTTCACACACAAAAGAAAACTGCCTAAGTTAGACCCTATCTGGTGAAAGACTCAATTTGATCACTGAAAAGCTATTCAGGCACTCTCTGTTCATTTCCTTGTTAGTTTTTGAGGTAGAATTAAGTCATTTGAACCATTGTGCTTCCTGTAGGAACAAGAGCATTTCCAAAGAAAAGCACCTGAATGTGAATCTGACCTATGGCCCTTCTTAGAGTGTTTAAATGAGAAAAAAGAAACCATGAGCCCCTCTGTCATCTTGAAAATGCTTAGAACTGAGATGTGCTCATGAAGTCCTTTCCCTCTGCACCTTGAGGAGAAAGGGTGAATGGGCTCTTTGTGTTATCTTTGAGTGAGAACCTAATAGTATTTAGTATAGTGATAAAATGTATACTGAGCAGGGAGGAGGGATGATTTTTCTGCCACGTGTGATGTGAGACACATTGGTTAACATCAGGGAACTTGCCACAAAAATTGCAACTAGAAAACTGAAGGTAAAAAGGAAAATGAGCTTGCTGGGACTGGCATTGTAACACTCACTGCTAAGTGCACAAAGAAAAAGTATTGCCTAAAACACCCCATGCAAGTGAGGAATTGATGCTCTACTTGAACAGTCTTCTAAAAGATGGCTTATGTGAGGGGTTAGGGCAAAGAAAGTGGCTTTGACAAAATTTCAACTTACTGTTTTATGTAGAAATATTTAAAGAAGGGAATTAAAGTAATACTTCCCACCCAGAATTAGAGTTTTGTTGTAGAGAAAATAAGACTTTATTCTATAGATTAAACCTTTGAATTGCTTATGTAGCCAGATGAAAGATGCATATAGGATATTTGGGTTTAATAATTCTATTTCTAAGTTACTGCAGATTTCCACAAATGCATACAGTTCTCCTAAACTAAGATGTGATGATATATCTTTGAAAAAAGAACTAAAGCAAATAAGAACACACTAGGAAGTGTTGATGTGCTGCTTTCACTAGAAAATCCACATATCCTTGAGGAGGTGAGGAGGAACTGGATCCAAGGCTGCAGTCGAGTTAGTCTAGCCTTTATAAAAAGCATTGCTATTAGGGAAGTTTGGGAAATTGAGGAAGGAATTTGTGGAATTAGCATTTAGTGATGTAAATGGAAGGACTGAGAAGACACTTTCAGAACTTAACAGTGTTCTGAAGTTCTTCATTCCATAATATATCTGGAAAGCAGGTTTTAGAAAGCTGTGATTAAAGAGATGTAATGGTTATCTTTGAGCAGCTGTTTTGCTCTGAGGAATGGTACAGCATATACTCAAAAATGAGCCAGGAGCAGAGGCATGCGCTTCTCCAAATATTGACCCCAAAACATTTCACTTTAAAGCTCTGGTCTCTAGCTGTAAGGAATCTAGAATTGGAAACAGCAACTGTGTGTTTCAAACTATTGGATTTTCAAAGTAATTTTTTTATTCCTGTTGCACAATTAAGTCATATTTCTGAGCAAGTAAGAAGATTCCTTTTTGTAGAGAAGTCATACAGTAAAGGGCTGTGCATTTGACTGTGAAGAATGGATCCCAACAAAGCAAATCCAGGCAGTACTGGGGTCTCCACTAAGCTTTCCAAACACAACTCATAGTATTATATCCTTTATTATTATAATTATAATTATTATTATTATTACTGTTAGTGGTAGTAGTAGTTATATGCTGTTACTTTCTGATGTCCTGTTGAAGTTCAGTTTCTTTCAGTTTTCTTGACTAATAAATATATTGGACAGAACAAAAAGCAGTTTGAGACTGAATCTCATGTTTGGCAAGGGGAGTAATATGTAGATATAGATAGGTCTCAGGCACCTGACACAGCCAGATCAAACAGATAACACTACAATTTATTTCATCATGGCTCAGCCTCACTCTTATAGCCACACCAATTCAGAGTATTCAGGAAGACAATGTGAACCAACTTTTGACACCTTTTTTTAATGTCTGAATTTGGACTGGTTTGTCTTTACTGCTCAGTGCTGGGGATCAAAATTGCATGGGGATGTGCAGGGATGGTTCCCTCCATTGCAGTGAGGAAATGCTTAGCATGCCCTAGGGGGACCTGCTGTGGTGGAGTAGAGTGTGTGTGTGTGTGTGTTTTTCTTGGACTCTGAGCTCTACAAAGTTTTACTCTTGTCTTTCTTGAAGTTCTTGTCAAAGGAGATTGCCCAAGATTTGGTAGAACTGAACATTCACAAAAAATCATGCCTTTTCTCTAATCACTGTCACACAGGCAGCTAAATAGGTTAATGCTAGAACGTTGGGAAAAGAGTCTGGAAAGAGAGTTAGGACATTTATTGCAATTTAGGAAGGATAGCTTTGAAATATTGAAACCAGAGTTCCCTGTCTCCCATATTTGATCTACATTAAAGGCCTATTTCAATCTCAAATGTGTTTCAGAGATCTATTGAAATGATGTGCCAGGAACTAAGGACAAAATCTTCAGTACACAAATGGAAAGATTTTTTTTTTCCTGTAACTGCCAGCCTAGCAAATTAATTTTTGGCCCTGGAAGTAAAATCATGTTCTTTATTTCTATTTCATTACCACTTATAAGTAGTTAGCAGGTCAAATTATGCTCCCACAAAAGTGTATAACCTTTTCTGATGGTCTGGTAGCATCAAAGCAAAATTAGCCTGTTACCAGACAGCACCTCTGACAGCACTGCAGAGTAATGGATACCCTGCAGGAACAAAGGCTGGAGCTCAGTGGAATAGGAAATGGTCTTAGGGCTACAGTGAAGTTCTAGGGCTATGTTTTATAAGGCAAAGATTACTGATAAGTATGTTTTTGCAGAAATACTGAAAAAGAAGTTATTTTTCATGGAGAGATGTACATGGATTATTTTTCACCCTTCACATGCCATAAGGTAACACTTGGTACAGGCTTCTGCACACCTTTCCTGCTAATATGTGATAGTCAAGGGCTCCTGGCTGCAGCTCAAAGGGATGGCTGTCTCAAAGGACATTTCATCTGAAAGGTGCTCTGCACCCTTCCCTTTCTACCATGGCATGTTTCCCTCTGCCGTCCCCTGAGAGCCACCTTTCTGGGGCTTAGTGAAGCAAATTGTTTCTACAAGTACCCAAATCTGTCCCCAGTTCTGTTCCAAACCCTCAAATCTGAGTCTAAGTACCCCAGCAGTGCCTAAGCCCTGCTTGCCTGTACTAGAGGTGCTGAAGAGGCTCTCATGGCCCTTGTGCAGAGTGTAAATCATGTCACTGCTGCACTCAGCTGCTTCCCAGAACTGTGCCAGGTGCAGGGGCACAGGAACTGGGAGTTGCTGCTGCTGGTTTATTTGTTCCCAGCATCAAGAAGGATTTCTGTGATGGATGTTACTGGAACAAATGCAGTTGTTCATTTCCGTGGACATAAGCCACAAAAAACCATCATGCAATGCCAGAGTATGAGGATGTTTATATAAATATGTATACACATGTATGTGAGTATGGATTTTATATATATGTGTGTATGAGTATTGCATTTCTTCACAGAACTGAATATGGGAATCGCAGTGCAAATAATTTTCAAGGAGAATCCCCAAATAACCAGTCATTCTACAAGATCTGACCTTAAAGGTGTTCACAAAGAATTATTGTTTCAAACTGGTTGATTGGAGCAAGTAAAATTTTGAGGATGTGGATTTTTAAAAGGCAGATTATAGTTTTAACATGTTCCAGTGTTTCTGAAAAGCTGTGATACTTTTCGCAGGAAAACAGAATAATCACAGCAGAACAAAGTATAGTAATTGTAATTATATAATATTTTGACAGGCTGATCTTCACTGAAGACTCAGGCAAGCTGTTCAGTTTTCATTCTGATTTTCACCAACTTATGCTGATTTATTTGTGGTGTACTTATATTAATTTTTAGGGCATTACTCTTGATTTGTACTAAAGAGAGATAGTGTTTTAAGGAGAGTGGATTAGTCAAAAAGTCTTTTCATTTAATGTGGTCAAAGATGAGATTGTACTACCCTGTACTGTGGTACTCTGGGGCAAGGTGTGTGTTCAGGGTGTTCTCCAGCTTCCTTCCTCTCAGATCCAGCCTTGTGCTGTGGTTCTCTGTTGGTGTGGAGAGAGTCTCTGTTGACAGATATTATTCTCTCAATAGAAGACCTGTGTTAAAAACATCATCATTAACAGAAATGGTCAGCAAAATATTGGTGTGTGCAATAAGATACAATGTCCTGTGTCATTCAAGACATCATGAAAAGGAATTAGTTTCAGCAGTTTCAATGAAATGTTAGTTCTAGCTGCCAGTATTAGGCAATCATTTTGGATAACTCATGGTCTGGTTTCAGCAGCAGAAGAGAGCTGTGGGAGCTGGGATGCTGAAAGTTGCTACCAATGGCAAAGGCTGTCTTGGAAATTTCTGGCTTTTTTTTTTGAATTAAAGTTCCTGGGAATGGAATTTAATTTGTGGTTGAAACTCATGTCTCAAACAGAGAGAAAATAATGTAATAGGTTCTCTAAACAAGTTCTTTCAGGTAATCTAATTTTCCCATTGAAAATTGAAACTCGCTTCAGAATTACCTGAAATTGAAAGTATTTTTTCCTTTCAAAGAAAAAATAATGGGTTTCAAAGAACATATGTTTAATTCCTGTTACTGATACCTTTATGGATACAATTCTTAAGAAAAGCCTGAAGTGATTTAATGGGATCTTATTAATTAATTAATAAGAATTATTTCTAGTTTTACAGATTTAAAATGTATTGTTCTTTAATGGAATACAGTGTTTGCTTTTGTCTTCAAATTACATGTTGGGGTGATAATCAAGAAATAATAGTTTCAGTGTATCTTCAGTACTTCTGCTAAGTTTTCTGGAACTGCTCAAGGATGCATTTCTTATCCTTTAAAGAACTGATGTTTTCTTATACCTCACATAAGCTTTTCATTGTACTGAATGATTTATGATCAGCAATCAGCCATGCAGGTGTTGGTAACAAATATACTGGTAGAGATAACCATTGCTGGCTGAATTATATATGTTTTAGCTGCAGGCACAGATCAGAGATAAGTTACAGACTGAAGCTGGAGAGAGTGAACCTGACAGGATTGGCATCCCCAAAACCTCAGCACTCAAGTCCATTTCTAGAAAGGAGGGAAAGACCTGCAGTTTCTTTTCTTGCCATGTGAAACAGAGAAGTCCTAAAGATTGTCCCCACAGTGTGGAATTGGAAACAACAAAACATTCTCTAGTGAAATTTATAATGGTTTCTTTCTTTTTTTCAACTGTTCTTGTTGTCACCATTTTGGAACACTGTATACCCACAGGAAATAGAAATACCTGACTAACATGAGAACCATAAATTGTTGCTATTCTTTTGTTCAAGAGACACATTTGAAGTGTGGTTGGTACCCTGTCCCATTCTGTGATATCCCTGTGCTTTACCAAATCAGCATCACATCATCCTGAGATTATCCCAGCTTAGCTGGGCTGAGACAGGGCTGTCCTTCATCCTACTGGCACTCCTTGTTGTAGCATTTTGCAATTTTGGACACTTTCAGTCAGGAAACTAGCAGGTTTCTAGGCGGGAGGTTATGTATATAATTCCTTGTCCTGCTTTGAATTGTCTTGTTCTAACCTTTCAGGAAGTTTTCTTGTAGAAACTCCCCAATTCTAGGCCAGAAGAAACTTAAAAAGAGCTACCCCTGAGCCCTGTCAATGCATCTGGAGGCTCAGAGGGTCCCATGGAAGCCAGGGACTGAAAGAAACAATTTAGCTTCCTTGCTTGACATCACTATGCCTGATCATGTGGCTTTTGGGGAGAAAACACAGGAAATGAAACAATGCCAGGTCAAAACTGCAGAAGCAATACCAAGAATCCTCGAGTAAACAATGACAAGCTAGAGATGCAAAACCTCATGATGGGAGAACAAGGAGGAGCTCTGCTTACCTGACATCTCACCTGGTGGCAGCCAGCCCTTGTGATGGGAAAGGACTTTTCTCCAGGTCTGTCTCCCAGGGGCCATGGATGTGCAGCAGCTGCACTGAGGGATGTGTGGCCATGTGGAGGTGGCAGTGAGGAGCGACACTGTGTGCTTGTGGCTGTGCTGGGGCCGGGGTGCTGGGACAGCACAGCCACAAACGTGACCTAACTGCCCCAGAGCCTGTGAATTAATCTTACAGATTTAGAAATTTTGCTTTGCCTTCTGCTAACAGAAGGCAGCAGGGAGAAATAGATTGTATCTATACATAAATAAAGTGAAACTAGAGTACTGCAAGCTATGCATCATCAGTAAGGCAAGGATATTGTATAGCACAGCACAGACAATATACCATGAGGGCCATCTTGTGGTCAGAGAAAGTTTATTCTCTGTGAGCATAAGAAAAAAAAAACTATTCCCAGATTTTATTTTTATGTACCTGAAGATACTGGCAGCTACATTGTGATTCTTAGAACCATGAAATGGTTTGGGTTGGGACCTTAAAGGTCACCTAGCTCCAGCCTCCCTGCCATAGAAAGGGACACTTTCAGCTAGAGCGGGCTGCTCAAAGCCCCATCCAACCTGGCCTTGAACACTTCCAGGGATAGGGCATCCAGGGCTTGTCTGGACAAACAATTCCGGTGCCTCATCACCCTCACAGTAGTGAATTTCTAATCTCTAAACCCACTCTTTCAGTTTAAAGCCATCGTCCTTTGTTCCATCGCTACAGGCCCTTGTGAAAGGTCCCTTTCCAGCTCTCTTGTGTCCTCTTTGTGAGCTGGAAGCTGATGTTAAGGACTCTTCAGTGCCTTCTTCTGTCCAGGCTGAACAACCCCAACCCTCTCAGCCTGTCTTCCTAGGAGAGATGTTCCAGCCCTCCAAGCATCTTTGTGGGCTCCTCTGGACTCACTCCAGCAGGTCCCTGTCCTTGGGCTGGGCCAGGAGCAGTGCCCAGGTGCCCAGGTGAGGTCTCACGAGGGCAGGGCAGAGAGGTGGAATCTGCTCCCTCAGCCTGCTGCCCACGCTGCCTTTAGTGCAGCCCTGGACACAGTTGGCTTTCTGGGCTGCAAATGCACATTGATGGGTCATGTGGAGCTTCTCATCCACTGGCAACTCCAAGTTCTTTTCCCAAGGGCTGTGCCTGGCCCATTGTCTGAAGTTCAGCAAGGCCAAGTGCAAGGTGCTGCATCTCGGTCAGGACAATGCCAATGCCACCTGTGTTTGGCATTGGCATTGTCCTGACCCAGATGCAGCACCTTGCACTTGGCCTTGCTGAACTTCTTGATGGTTGCACAGGCCCACCTCTCCAGCCTGTCAAGGTCCCTCTGCATGGCATCCCTTCCCTCCAGTGTCAAAATCAGAAATTGGTTCTGATAAGCTGTAACAAATGGAGCTGCTCTGCTGCTGGTCATTAATCAGGTCATTAATCCTCAAGTGACATACAGCAGGATTAGCTGTGATCCCATGCCAATAAACAAAATAAGATGTTCCATGGGTTGGGAATAGTGTTGTAGATCAATAACTAGAGTCAGAGCTTTCGCCTGATGAATTTTTTATACCTATTTGCTTTGGAAATTTCTTTCATCCTCTACCTTGTAAGAAAGCTCTTTGAAATCCATGGATTAAATGCCATCACAGTGCTAGAGTTAAGAATGCTATTATTTATTGTCAAATAACAGTTAAACTGAAAATCAACATTCTTTTCATGATTATCATACAATGAACCCACTCTGTGTGAATCTGAGTTCTCAGCTGCACCCCTCTTTAGTTCTGTATCCCTGTGTTCTTGATGACAGACTAAGTGCTGAATTGAAAGGAGGACTGTCCATTCAAATTAAATGTATTATCCAACACAGATATGGAAAATTGAATAAGATCTTTTCTGTATTACCTGATCTATTCAGAATTACTCAGTTGCCTTTTTTTTTTTTTTTGTGTGCTTCCCAGTGAATCCAGATGCCTCCCAAAGAACCCAGGAACTTTTCTTTACTGCTTTCCTAATGGGAACCGTCTGCCAATGGTGCTGGGCAGGCACAGCTTTGCTTGGTTTATGGGACCATGATCCATGGTCGATTAACCAGGCTTTTTTGGTTCTAGAAGAGGTGTGTTTACAAAAATCCAGCCCCACCATCTGGTACCATTGGCTGTAGGTCTGCTGTAGATCACTCACAGTGAACAAATATTTTTCTCATTTGTCAGTCAGCCTTTGCCCACACACAACTGACTTTTCTAATAACATTAAGTGTTCCTTATTGTACTGTTTTACTGCTACTTATGGATTATTTAATTCTTTTAATGGCTCTGCAATGGTTCATTTGCTTTCTAAAATTATTCTTTAAAGTACTTGTGCAGATGGGGATAGACAAAGTTGATTCCTCTTGCAAGGAGCTGTTGATAGATTCAGAGATGCTGGCTGCTGAGCACTGCTGTAAATATTCACTATCTCAGCTCTGCAGGCTTAGCCTCTTTGTAGGGTGTTTGGGAATATCTGACAGTACAGACTATAAAAGCAGAGCAGTGGAGAGCTGCCTTCAGCTTCCAAATGAAAATGACTGATTATAAAACCCGTATTTTAATGGCATTGTCTCTCCCAGGAACACTTGAAAGCTAAGCCAGCAAAGTCCCAAACAGATTTTATGGACCAGGCACGTCTGTGGGTTGTGCAGGCACGTGTCACTCGCTGGTGGGGCCAGTCCCAATGCCCGGAGTCACAGTTTTAGCTGCCCTGCCACCCCTGAGCTGTGCTCCCTTGCCTGCCCTGGAGAGACAAGGAGACAGCCCAGCAGGGAGCTCACCTGTGAGGAGCTGTTCCCAGCAGCAGCGCTTCAGTACAGGTGCAGTGGGCTTTGCTGTGAGCGTGGTGTGGTAGCACAGCCACGGTGTGATAGCACAGCCATGGTGTGGTAGCACAGCCATGGTGTGGTAGCACAGCCACGGTGTGGTAGCACAGCCACGGTGTGGTAGCACAGCCACGGTGTGGTAGCACAGCCATGGTGTGGTAGCACAGCCACGGTGTGGTGGCACAGCCACGGTGTGATAGCACAGCCATGGTGTGGTAGCACAGCCATGGTGTGGTAGCACAGCCACGGTGTGGTGGCACAGCCTGGCTCCTGGACACTGCTCAGGGGAACAACCCCCACCTCTACAGAGGGAGATGAGAGCAGCACCAGCACCATGGCACAGTGTCCCTGGAGGGATGTCCCTATCCCTTCCCAGCTCTTTCTGTGCAGGGCTGCAGCTCTGGTGCTTTCACAGTGCCCTCTGCTGCAGGAATCACAGCAGAGCCCTCGGGCTGCTCTGCATCAGCTGGAAAGAAGGCACAACTCAGGAAGGCAGACCCCAGCACGGAAATGTGTCCATGTGCAAAGAAATCCCTGACACAGTACAGGGGTTGTATGGCATTTAAATGTATTTAAGAATTTTTATTTTTTTAAAAAAGCAGAAAGATTTCTTGCATCTACTTGTTAGATTACATCGGTATAGAATACTTACTAGAGATATTGTGGTTTTTCTTATAATGTTGAATTGTTGAGAGTCTCAGAGATGGAGAACAGAGCCATATAGGAAGTATGCTGGATATATGTATATAATTTGTGTTCACAGCACATTTCTTATGTTCTTGAAAGGTCTGGTAAGGAATAAAAAAAAAAGGAACCCTTAAGAAATTCAGATGAGAATTGGTTCAAATAAATTAGATTTTTCTTCAGCTGAAAGCACAAATATTGAGATAGATATGCATATATGCAAAGTTGATTGATTTCTTTCTTTACTCCTGTAACAATCAAGATCCTTTAATTGCAAAACACCTGGATCCAAACTGGCTTGGGGCTCTGCCAGCACAGGTATGTGTGAGGAATTGAGGGGGCATTTTGACACATTTCTGCAGTTTTTGGAGGGGTAAAGGTAATTGACTCCGGGGTCAATTTGCACAGCTTGGCTTCAGGCCTTTTTTCCATCTAGTCGAGGTTTTCCTCAGAAGATGGAGAAACCTGATTTTCATTTTCTGAGGGAAGCTGTGCAGAGGAATGAGGAATCCATGGCCCTGCTTAGGGCAGCAGCCGCCTCTGACACGCTTTGGGTATGGGGGGAGCTTGTTGTGAATGGACTGTGCTGCTGGGCTTTGTGTCTTGGCCAGGAGAGAGTCAAGGCAAGAGTCTGAGCCCCCTTTCTGACCACATCAACAGGATTATTAATTCCCTTCTGCTTTTTCACCGCACTGGAAGGGTGGCAGCATGTGAGTACTTCTCCCACTTGTTCTTTTCAATTCCTGAGAGCATTTGTAGTAAGTGTTGAGCACACAAAATTATAGCTCTGTAGTGGGTGAGAAAGCTGCTTGCTGCAATCAAAGTGAGACAGACTCTTGACAGCAGACTTTGGTGCTTGCATAGAAGAGCAGAATAAATGAGAAATGTCAGGAATTATTCTGATGATATGCCCAAAGCTTTGGGTGAATCTTGCCAGGCCTCAGACCAGATGTTTAACCCTCCCATCTTCTTATGACATTGCCTCTTGTTAAGAAAGTGTCCCCACATAAAAAAATACAGGGTTTTTCCTTCTGGTACTGTGCTGAGACATTTCAGAGTGTTTGATCTGTTCTTTGGAGGCATTGTAGCTGCATTTCCCTCCTCCTTGTAGGGAATAATTGGCCCTTTGCAAAAAAATACAGCTGAACATCTCTGTAGTACTATATGTCACACCCTCTAATGAAAGCCTCAGAATATTTTCATATCAATAGTAAGGAACAATGATCATGGACATGTTCCCTAGTTTTGAAATGTTAGCAAAGTTAGGAAAAATTAACACAGTCCGACTCATGAATGAGACCTCAGCTAATTAATTGCTGAAATCTGGTTAACACTCATTGATGTTTTTGATTGTGCCACAGCTGGCTCATATTTTACATAAGGATATTGTTCTGAAAGGGTTAGTGCAACTGATTAATTATTAATAGATACTTTTGCAAAAGCAGACCATAATGTTATTTATTACAAATAACACACAGGCAAGCAAATCACTATTAGCAGTGTCTATCTGTACCTGGTGTTTTATATTGGTTTGCTTTTAGCTCTCTGGAACTCAAGAGTATTCATGTGTAAAACCTGCTCTTGATATTTTAATTAATTAGTTTATCTAAACCAATAATAGAAAGTGGAACCCATGGCTTTGGTGCTGTCTGGTTTATTATTATCCTGCTACCTTTTTGGCAAACAATGCACAAATTTCATGCTGTAATAACTCCCCTTGGATTAGCTAAGGAGCAGAAGGAAGGGAAACGAGAAAGGATATAGAATGAGTGCTATGTTTGCAACTTGTGTTCACTTTTTTGTCCCCTGTGACAGTATAGATTTGATGTAATATTTAAATACAAGCAAAGCAAAGTCATTGATACAATTTCTTTCTTGTGCCATGATCTATTTAGGCTGAATTCTGTTGACAGCTGAGTAACACTGTTACCTGCCAGTGTGATTACAGCAGTGTCCGCCTTCATTTTCAAATCCAATTTGCATTTAATAAAATGAAAGATGAAAGCAACCTGGCTGAAAGTGCATCATCAGCACCAGCTTGCTGAATAATGGATTTGAAAGACTGGAAAGAAGTCACCAAACTAGTTACAACGTTGGAGCGAATCTAGGTCAGAGAAACTTCAGCATGACTTATTGCGAGCCCATGACATAAATCATCCAGGAGAGGCCAGGGAAGACCAGCTCCTGAGCTTATTTATTGTAGAAAAGATTGGCATTAATGAGCTGGAGGAGCAGGATGCATCCATCTGGGCTCAAAACACCAGCATGTCCTTCAAGGGAATGGTGGCTGTCCAGAAAACACTGTGTGTGCAGAAAGACCCTGAGCTCCAAACCAAAGGGGAGTTTGCTGCTGGCTGCAGTGTCATTCCAAGGTACCCCTGTCCCTCCTGTGCAGCCCTGGGGAGCACACACTGAGCTGGGGGGCTGAGCAGTGGCTGCAGGGCTCAGGTGCTGCCCTGGCTGGGGCTGGGTGCTGCAGCTGCTGTCACAGCTGGGCTTCTCTGGCTCCAGCTGCCTTCACCCATCCTGTCCTGGCTCTGATGGTGTTGCTGTGGTGCTGTGAGGGTGGTGGGGCTGCAGCTCACTGCTTGTGGCAGTATTACACATTGTGGTGAACCAAAAATCAGCCCTTTGTGAAAATCAGCCCGTTCTTGTACTGTGGTTCTTCTTTTTGGGCACCGGCAGAAAAAATGTTTCAGCTTTGGTTGGTGTGGGTTGAATTATTGCTGTTTGCTGCCTTTGAGCAGAGAGGATTGAAAGTTTGTGGTCTTGGGACTAGCCTTGATTAAGGACTTTTTTCTCCTTTGGGGTATAAATATTTAGGACTCAGTTGGACAGGGATGTTTTCCAGTGCAGCTCTGTTTTCAGCATGATTTCCATTTTAGCTTCCATTTCTAAATCACAAAATTTTGCACTAAAGATTCTGGATGCACAAGAATGGAACTAGTTGGATTGTGGGAGATTGGATATCATGACAATGTACATATGTTATTTTCTTTCCTTTATCTGCTTTGCTTGTAAGGGCTGTTATCTAACTGTCATTTTCCTGGCTGGATTTCCTGTTTTATGTTCTTGTCCCAGAGTATTTATTTCTCTTTTGTCTGCACCCAGTACTTGTAAGTGTCTTAATTTTGTTTTTTCTTGACATGCTCCTGTGATGCTTTATTTCATAAAAAAGTACACCTGGCAGGGAAGCCTTGTTTAGCCCATCAGTTCTCAAGAGTGTTTATAGAATAAAAAACTTCCTGATGTTTCTGAAGGCGTAAATGTGTTCAGCCACACCTAACATTCACAATTGCAAGTTATTTTAGTGTTTTTTTCCAGGAAATGATAATTATATAACAGTAATTTCTTTCAAGTTTTGCTATTACATGCCTTAGTTTCCTCCATGCCTTATTGCAAAGCATGGAGGAAACTCTTTGCTTTCAGAAATTTATGTATCTTTAAAGGGCTATGACTTTGCTTGGTTATTATTGCTGGCACAGTCTCTATAATGCTTGTCATTTTAATAAGATTTTAAAAGTTAAGCTGTATAAAACATGCTTTTGAAGCAAGGAGAGAGGACTTGAATATACCTAACCAGTGAAGATGGGCAGAAAACCTGCATAAATCTTACTGGGGAGCTGATGTAACTGAAACCAGGATGTCAAAACTTTCAAGGGCCTGACAGCTATCAGCAGGACCTAAAGTGGGGGAAGCTTTTGTTCAGTAGAGCTGATGAACAGCTCACTGATGTTAATAGGACACTTTTCAAGTAGTTCGAATTTTTGGACTTTGAATCAGGTCTAACATCCTCATTGAAAGTGTGATATTGCAATCCTTCTGTTGTCATCAGAATGACACCTTCTTCAGAGGAGATTATTTTCTTTTGGAAAGGGAGGGAGCCATGAAGGAAATAATTGATAGTCTTAAATGCTGTACTTTGAAAATTTAGGTTCTCTTTATAATCGTTACAGAATGAGAAAAATTACTAGCAACTGCACAATACTTACAGCAGACCTGATAATGGAGTAATTATTTTACAGAAGAGCACATTCTTTATTGCAAAGATGAGCATTTAATTCTACCTATACACAGCTTTGCAATAAAGGTAATAATTTCCACCAGAACATGTATGATTAAATGAGCAACTCGGTATAGAGTTGTCAATCTTGAATGTTCTGGTAGCAAGGAAAGAACAAGGACACCTTGTCTGTGATTATTGTTATTGGGGTGGGGGTGGACTGGAAGATCTTACAAACACAGTGTCTCAACTCACCTTAGGTGTATTCTTTAGATCCACAAAAGAGAATGGGGGATGAGGGGAATAAAAAAGCTAAAATGACTGCCTGCTTGCTGCTGAACAAACCAGTCCCTAGAAAAATGAAGTAGAAGCGTAAGATGGGCAAAATGCAGTATCTGAGCCTGAGGAGAATAATATGGAAGTAGTGAGAGAAAAATTAGTACAACTTAAAGTTTAGGAGAATAACATTATCTAAAATTACAGTGCCTTGAAGGAAATGAAGATATTTTAATATCTTTATTTTTCCCATTTTTAATCTGTGGGATTTTTTTAATTAGGAAAAATTGGAAAAGTGAAGTTCTAATTAATTTTTTTAAATGTGCAGGAAATGATATTGTTATTTCTAAAGGTACATATGTGTGGATTAGTAACTTAAAAATGATTTTGCTTAAAAATGATTTTTGCTTAAACTGATAATTGCATTAGTGGTTCATAATCTATTAATGGGAATGTAACTTTCATGTACTTTGCTTAAAAGACACGCGGCAAAGCAGAAAAAAGCATTAGAGATGTGCAGTACAACCCTCAGTGTGCTTGCAAAATACATGAATGTAATGCTGCGGAAGTGAAAGCAAATTTTTAGGAACAAGCATTTGAACTTCACAATTTATATCAATGCTGTGTCTCTGGAGAGCTGTGGGTGACAGCAGCAGGAATTGCTGTGCCTGCTCAAACTGCAGACCTGGGAACATTGGGAAGGTGACCAGGGCAGTGCTTCAGGGTAAGCAGCGTTTGTGTGCCCAGCACTGCACCCATCACCACACCACAGAAGGGAAAGGAAGCTCATTTTCTCATCCCTTAGATTTTACATTGTGTGGCATGAATTCTGATGAGCTTTTGCCTGTATGTTGTGTAAGCAGTGGAACTATCTGCAGCGTTTCAGTTTGTTGATGTCCTGTGGCATTGAATTCCTTGAATTCCGCGGACTGCATTTGCATGAATTTTTGGCTTCTAACTTTCCTGTTATTTCTCATCTTGAACATTGTTTTGGGAAGACAAAGGAGTGTGATCTCTGTTTTCTGAGCCCTGTTGCAGCAAGAGTTGTTTTATGGCAACAAAACACCTGCAGAGGACTAGGACTGGAATGTATTTGTTGGTGAGCACACAACTCCAGGTAGCAAAACACCAGGAGCTGTGGGCACTTTGAATTTGCTTGTTTGTTGTTCTGTTGTTGCTTGTGTGCTGTCCTCTTTGCTGAGAGAGGTGGGATCTGAATGGATGGGGCTCTCTATCCTCCTGAGGGTCCCTTGACTTTTGAGGTGTTTGTACTTTGGTGCTTATTCTTACCCAGCTACTTGTAAGTGAGGTGCCAATGATCATGTGAAAGGACTCTGTGTTCTGTATATATTGAGTAAGATGTTTCTTGGTACCAGGTGTTCTTATGTAAGGTTTTCTTGTACAACCTGAGAACATTTGCTATAGGACATATTTTATTATAAAATTACTGTACAAATAATACTGATCTTTATTTAAAAGAGTCCAAGCTGTGCAATAGCATTGGGCTGGACTGGGCTGTATGTAAATACATTATCTCCCAACTACCAAACTGGTGAACCCAGGTAATGAATACCTTTGTTCTTTCTTTGCAACTGGTAACAGTGAAAACCACCTCATTTTGGCATCCTGCTATTCATCCTGTTATTTTCTGCCCCTTAAAGCTACTGGTGTTTTCATTTCTGTGTTGAAACTTACAGACCACAGGGAAGTCCAGGATAGAGCCCAGCCCTCTCTGACTCCCTTCTGTTCTTAGAAATATATAGATAAATGCTATAGAGCTGTGGATTTGAGGTTTAAGGAAATCTAAGCCTCCACAGTAGGAAAAAATAGCCTGTAACAAGAATATTTACCCCAAATCAGAGTCCAAAGCTGCAGACCAGATTGAGAGTGTTCACCCTTAGATGTGTAAATTTTTTTTTCAACACAGAGATGAAAGAAAACAAGTGGCATCCAGAAGAACTTCACAATCCTCTTTTTAATGGGGACTGCAATGTATGTGTGAGAGGAAAGGCAAGGGAGTCTCAGCAAACCTGGTGTCTTTAAAAACAAAATGGGTGAGCCAAGTCTATATAGATATTATATAGATATTATATAGATGTGAAAAGGCTTGCATTTAAATTTCATACTGCTTAAATGCTGTAATAAATACACAAGAATGGGCTATGAACCCCTGAATTTTGTTAGTTCAGAATCTACTTACATGTTTTAGTGTGTATATATGCAAAGAATTGGTGATTGGGTCATTAATGTTACTGCTAGACATTTTCAGCCATCTCAGCTTTTCTGCATCCCATTCTCTGATTGGCTAAAATCATAGTGAAAATCCCATCCTTTCTCCAGTGATAGTTTTAGGAAGTGATGGGACATAATGAAACTGACATCTCCCAGTTTGTGCAGAGTGGATGTAGACGCTTCTTTAGAAGCAAATATTGCATGAAGAAATACAATTTTCCAAAAAAGTACCCCTTATAGGTAACATTTTCAAGAAACACACAATGAGGTCTATCACTGAATAGCTGAACCCAGTGCTTGTGATTATGAAATCATGCTTTATTTGTGAGAACCACAGTGATGAGTTTGAGACGGAGAGCAGGCACAAATCTCTGTGGGGAACACTGGTGAGAGTGTAACCCCAGCCCTTTCTCTCCATCTCTAGGCTAGGGGACACACTTTCAAGTGACAGTAACACAAGAAATTAAAACATTCCCTTGACATCAGAGACAGTAATTCAGTCTTTGTTTCCAGATGAAAGCACAGGCACTTGCTTGCCACTGCGACAGAAGTAATTTCAAAACAACAAGTGTTAGGGAGCACTCTGTGGGCTATGATGAACTACAGGTTTATTGCCTTTTATATATTTTGTATCATTTTTATTCTGCCTGGATTTAGGTTACTCAGGGAATATTGGAAAGATTTTTTAAACTATCTGGGCCAGAGAGGAGATAATGTTGTATATATTTGATATAAAGTATGAGCATCCCACACATGAAGATTTATTTTTAGCATACAGGTAGATGTATTCAAAGAGACATTTTGATAATACAGAATAAGAGATGTGAAAACAGCCTGACCCGCTAGTCAGGATTTAGCAATTTGGGCTATGCCTACCTGGCCAAAAAGAGTAATAATCTTGTTTATGGGATGTTTTCTTGTATGGCTGAACAGCAGAGATTTATTCTGGCGAAGCTGTCAGTATGGAAAAGAGCAAAGGGCAAAAGCACAGTGTGATACAAAAATAATTCAAACAAGAAAACCAACACCTGGTTTGAGTTGGGTCAACCCATTTTCTAGTTTTGACACCCATGCACAAAGAGGAAAAGGCAACTTGGCTTGAAAAATGCACAGATAAAACTGATGAGCTCCCTAAAGGATGAGGTTTGCTGAAATTCCACAATTCAAGAGGTTTTTGTAGACATAAAAATGTCAGTACAACAGTCTGCTGTATGATCAGTCTTTACAGAAACTGTTATTTAAAACATGTCTATAAAATTTTATAAATAATGCAAAATATTAGTGAGGATGTAGATATGATTTTACTCATTCAGGCCTGACTAGTCTTGCAGTTTTTGATGCCTTTTCAAGGCTTAACAGATGCAGAAAAATCATTCCAAAGCCGAAAAAATCCTTGAGACTGGCTAAAGATTTGTCTTGTGTTTCTTTTCTTTAATCATAAAAGCAGAGATAAAACCAGTTTCTTTTACTCATTTGCCTTGTTTTTTCCAGCTCTGGGCCTTGAATTTCAAGGACCAAGATTTCTTCTCAGGCATGTCCCTGACCTCAGTAGCCCTGACCTCAGGCTGGTGTTTCCAAGCACTGCAGCTAAAATGATAACAATATTAATGTTACCAGTAACAGGCATGCATCTGACGTAGGAATAGATCTGTAAATATTTTTTTTTCACTTTCCTGTTCAAGAGAAAAGAAGTATTTCTGAATTACTGGAATGTAATTTTTTTATCACTTCTTAATAAGAACAGTGTCCATGGTTACCTCACTGCTGCCAGTCAAGTCAAGTGTTGTTATCAAGGTCTGACTGTTAGCAGTCATACCTAATAAAACTGATGCTGTTTATAGATATTTTATTAGTCAAAATAATATTCCAGCTGAAAGGTTTGCTAAAGATGAAATTCCATTTCATTTTACATTAAACAGGAAAGAGTAAAAAGGGAAAAATATCATATTAGAGACAATGCATTGTATGCAAGTTTATGAATTTGACCCTCATTTTGGAAACGAATCTCTAATCTTGCTGTGCAAGCAGCACATGCTGCACAATAATAGCACAGCCATAACATCAGGTTTTAAAGCCTGCACATTCAGTGTGACAGACTTCCTCGGAAATGATCTAAATCTTGTGGAATGTGAGTCAAAGGCAGGGTAATGTTAGAAACCTCTGGTGACCCACTTTGAATGTTGCACTGCTCTATCTCCTGGCAGGTGTCTGACACGGACACAAACTGCATGGCAGAGAGTCCTTGCAGCAGCTGCTCTGGACTGTGGTTGGGAAAGTGGCTTCTCTTGGGAACTCACTGAAGTAGATCCATGTTCTCTTAGGAGGTCATTCAGTTGTCTTTGATGCTGGAACTTTAGGTTCTTCCCCATTCCCAAGAAGTTCCAAGTGCCTTGAAGACCAAGTGCACGTATGCCCAAACTGCTTCAGCCAGATGGGATATTCCATCAGTTAGATGGGATATTGCACAGGCTGAAATGGGGACTAATTCTCCAAGGACATACAAGATGTTTTGTGCTTCCAGTCAAGGCATGCAACTCTTGGTTGTCCTGATACCCCAGAGGATCAGTAGGGCTCAGGGGTGGGACCCCTGGACACTGGTGTGCCCAGAGCTGCTGCAGATGGCCAGGGGGAAATGTCCTTTCCCCCAGACAGGCACTTTGGGTGGGAGGCAGAAAGCTTTGCACACCTCAAGCTGCACCCAGGGAGGAAGAACGAAGCAGTGCCTCTTGCATACTCCCTGATCTTGTGGTGCTGACCTGCAAATGCAGCTGTCCAGAAAATCTCATCCCCGTTGTAGAAAGGGAAAGCGTGTTAGAAAAGACAAGGGCACATGAATTATAGCATACTATTAATTTTCAAATAATCTTTAGTCAAAAATCCTCGAGGATACTTATTCTAAAATCCTTTCGGTTATTCATTCCTGGATAGGGGATTCTCAATTTTGCTTTCTTTTTACTACAACTTAATTAAATATTACTTGAAACAAGGGGTGTGATGCCCCAGTTAAATGGATGACTGTTGTAATCATAGAACACATTTGAAATTAAATGGAAAGGTTTCCTGTTCCAGGTCCAGGCAGTGCTGTGGGTACCAAGGATGTGTACAGTCCCAAGGACTAATGCATAAGGGCAGTGCAGCTGCAGTAGTTACATTAATATTACTATTACACATAACTTCTCTCTGACCCAGGGAATACAATAGTTTGTACTTCAGTGAAAGAGAGAAAGCATGTCTGCACTGTGCCATGGAGGGGCAATGCAGAGACATTCAAGCTGCTGCAGAACTGAAATAATATCATTGCACTGGTACGTTGCAAATAAGGTCTGCCAAGAGGACTGGCATCATTATCTAACCTAGTGATTATGGAGCTTGGCCAAGAGTGATGTATTCCTGGTCCCAGTCTCACTGTCCTTGATTATTTCTGGCTTGTATTTGTTTTTTAATCCAGATGCCATCTGACATTGGATATTTGAACATCCCAGGGAGCAGAAGCTGAGTCCCAGATCTCTTCTACTCTAATCCAGGTTTGTCCTCCTTTGCAGGCTCTGCATTTTCCCCCAGGAAGTAGAAGCCATAGTTTCAGCCCTCCTCAGCAGGGAAAAGCCTTGAATTCAGGTCCACCACTTCCTGAGCAAATACTCTATTCGGGTATTATGCAAAAGGCCATGTTTGTGAATAAAAACTTGGCATACATTAAGATTACTCAAAGCATACCAAATAAATCAGGCTCTTCATGAGGGACAGCTAGTTTGTAAATCCCAAGCAGCCTTTGTTGACAGAGAAGTGCTTAGATTGTCAGCTCAGCTTGGATTTTTCAGAAATCTAGTGCAAAATCCCTTTGTGTCTTCAGTTTTCATTACCCCCTGAGCTGTGAGGCTCAGGGTTCGTGTTTGGCATTCAGGATGAGGTGCTTTGCCTGTCCTGTGCACCTCTAGCAGCTGCGCCCAGAGCCCCTTTCCTGTAAAAGGATTTGTGGCCAAAGAGCAGCAGCGCAGTGAGAGTAGGAGCAGTGCTGTTAGAGGGGAAGGCACCCAGTGAATCAAAATTCAGAACAGGAGACTGGTGAATGTATCAAGAGGGAAAGCACAAACAGATCCCCAGTCAGCTTACATGTTCAAAAGCTGCTTAAAAAAAAAAAAAAGGAGAAAAAAAGGTTATAGATGGAACAAAGAGGTTAATTTAAAAAGAATTGTATAAGCCCAAATTTTAATTCAGTTTTGAAAGGAAGAAGCCTTTTACTGCACACTTGAGCAGTTTAAGTCTCACCCTTGTTAGCTTCCCAAAAAGTGATGCTTATTGCTTTCAAACTGAGCACTCTGAACAACTGTCCAGAGGCTGTGGCCCATACCTAAGCAGCCAGATAGCTTAATAACAAGAGACAGCAAGTTCTTTTGTGCAGCTATGCTGCCCTTGGCTAACTGCTCAGGATGTCCTGGAAGATGATGTCTAATGTCAACAACATTTGTGTCTTGGTTCTTGTCTCAGACATGTGAAATTAGAAAGCCTGAAATGTCTGTCCTGGGTGCTCAGAAACTTCTTACTACTCTGGCATCTTTTCCCAGACAGTATTCATTCTCCAACTGAGCTACACAATGGTTTATACATACTAAATCTATTTATGTGCTCATAGTACAAGGAGTGCCAGGGCTTATTTGCATTTGTGGTTTATGAAACCTGAACATGATTTCCTGAATGCGTGACAGTGCCCTGAATTGTCTCCTGATATGCTCTGAAAAGCAACTTTTAGCCTATTCCTAAGGCTGCTTACATTATTGTAAAGTTGTTGAGTTACCTCTAACAGAGGCAGCAGCTCACTACTGATTTTTCATTCCCTTGTGAGATGGTAAAGCAACTCCTTTTCTCAGCTGCATTAGTTGTCTCACTGCAGATAACTCGTCCCAGATTTACATAGGTGGTGGATGTCACAGCTGCACGTCCCAGTGGCAGCAAAAGGCACCCAGGAGTGCTCAGCGCTTGCTGAAAAATGACACTATTCAGATTTCAAATTTACCACTGCAAATTAGAGGAGTGGAAAGTATGAGGCAATGAAGGATGGGATTTATTTGCATTCTCCTGATTCCTGTATGCTGGTGTGACTAATAAATATATTTTGAGATCCCCTGAGTCTTAGTGAGAATGTAATTTTTTTTCTTTGGTCTTAACAAGGAAAGGAAGAAAATTATGGATGAAATTGGATGTCACAAATTTTATTTAAACACGCTGTCATTGATTTGTGTTTTATTTCTTGGTCCAGCTGCAGTAGGAAAATCCTGCTTTTTCAGCTCTCCAAGTTCTCCAGGACTACCCCCTAAAGAGCTGATAAAACAAGCATGACAACTCAAGATAAATAATTGCTCCTGGTTAATTGTTTCCAAACTACAAATGCAGTCACATAGTCAAAAATCATCGTGGCCAGTTCATGGAACAGCTGTTTCATATAGAAATGCTGTGATTCATTTTGTATTCCTGTCCATTATGTGCTCTTGGTGAATTTAGTGCAATTATGTGAAGCAAAAGGTTATTTTTTTGAGGAAGGCACTGTAAGCTGCCATTTTCCAGAGCTGTATTTCTGTGCTGTATTATTCCTTTCTATGAGAAGCAGCCAGAAGGTGTGTCAGAAAGACATTATCTTTGAAAACTCATGAAAGGTGTCAGTCTGATTTTAACACAGTTTTGTGCAATTTATATTTGTTTTCTGTCACATTAACTGTTAACTGCCCTGTTTGGTAAAGATGCATGCTGATAGGAACAAAATCCAAATGAGAAATGGCAGGATTTTCTAAAGAAAATTGCTTGAGAGAAATTTTGCTGGGCTGTCCCTTCTGTTGCAACAAATAAACAAATTGCCATACCAATAGAAGGGATTCTGCCCAAATTTGGCTCTCCACCCATGGGAATGGATGTGGAACTGAAGCCACAGTGATCCTGTCTGTTAATTTTCTTGGGTGTTTGCTCTGTTATCTCACTTTCCTTCCTATAAAATGGGATATTAATCCTTCTTTCGTTCAGAGAGTTAGTTGGGGTTTTGTGCAGTCCTTTGGTACAATTAATGAAGGATTTCCCCTGCAACTTAACTCATCTCTCCCTCTTTGCACAGACAATCCTCACTACACCAGGAACCTTTCTTTACAGAGTTGGATTTTCTGTTTTTTGTTGGGAACTGATGAATGTAAAGCTGAGATTTTCCCTGAGAATCTGGAAGTGAAGCTGAAATCACCTCAGTGAAAAATGAACCAGCATGGTGAGTTTTATATTCCTAAATTAGCACTGAAAAGAAGGGGAAAACTTAAGAAGTAATTTCACAGAAAACCTCAGTGTGCTGGTGAGTAGGAAAATAAAGTATTCTTCACCCATGAATCATGCTCACTCCCGGGGAGGAGAGATAGATACTTATTGCTCTTGCCATTTACCCTCTAGCCAGCTGTCTGAAGAAGAGTCATGCACCTACAGCCACATGTTGAAAATATCTTCTCTGCTCTCTTGAGTTGTTATAATGGTTAGAACAGAGAAGAATTGTGAAGGACTTCATTATTCTTCCCATTTAATTTTGCAGGATGCCCTTTGGTGCTTCAGCTCTGCGGTAGAGCAGAGTCATTCTGATTGATGTGTACATCTGGTGGACACCAAAATAAGGCTACCATTACTAAGAAATACTGACTTTGAAGTCATGAATTACAAAAAAGAAGAAAGAAAGCAGTAAGAACATTTTGAAAATACGAAGTAGCAACGCTTACTAATTTAGCAGACAGAGCACAGAAGGAGAACACCAAAAAGCAAATAACGCCCCCTTAAAGTATGGGACTCTAGTGCTGGCAAGCACCAGTTCAGCCTTATCTCCCATGGATACAGTTGGATGCAGCAGCAGGAGTGTTATTTTCTCCCTGCATGATACGAGTCACTTCCACAGGAGACAATATGCAATCCTAAGAGCCAAGCACTAGGTGTTTCATATTTGCTGAATCTCTTACTTTGAGTCATTGATTTCTTCACATTGAATCTCATCTCTGGCCCAGTTAGTGAGCCATTAAGTGAGGACTCTACTGTGTTGATGAAATAATAATTCTGTTTACAGAGTGCCTTCTCACCAAGGCACTGTAGGTGCAGCACACTGTCTGCTTAATTCACACTCTTTTAATAATTAAAGCTTTTCTACCTAATGCCTTTGTGAAAAACTGAATTCTTGTGTGAGCTTCAACCAGAAGCAATTGCAGAGAGACTTCCTGGGGAGAAGTTCCTAGAAGGTTGTCCATTTATTTGGTGCCAGGGCAGACTTTCCTCTAGAATGAAGAAAAAATTTCCTTTATTTGAGGAAGGTGCTCAGGCCTTGTACTCAAGCACATCAGCTGAGGAGAATGCAGTCCTACTCAATTTCTGCCATGCTTTTGTCCTATTAGGGATCACTCTGAATGGATAAGTTGTGTGACAATTCAGTCTTTTTTCACCTTCTGAAAAGGTAAGATATGCTGAAATGATATTCATATTCCTCAAAGAATAAATTGTCTTCTGTTAGCAGAGAAAAAGACACACTTAGGAAAAGCAAGGGCTAGCATGACTAGCTGCATCCAGCCCAATCCAGAACAGCAGGAGTTTACCCACCCAGCTGAGGAGAAGGAAAAAAAATCTTGTTCTTATGTTTTTGGACAATCACCTTCTACAAAACTCCCTCTATTTTATTTTTCTTTAATTCTCATCCATAATTAGAGAAAGAAGACAGGAGTGAGGTAGGCTGGCTGCTAGTGATGTGCTGTCTCATTCCCTAACACCTGCGCACTGCTGGCTTAAATGTGAGCAGTTCCTCATGTTCCACTTAAGATTCCATGGGGGCACTTGCAAAACCTGTCCAGAGCTTTTCTGTCCTGGGCCACAAAAGCACATCTTTTTATGCTTGGTGCATCTAATCCAGAAGGGAATAAGGTTTAGTTACAAAGGCAAAAATTTTGCTTTAACCTTAAGGGTTTGTGTCTCCTTTTTTCCCTTCTGTGGACATTCATGAAGTTTTTGTAAAAAGAGACATTAGGGCTCTATACCTACTTTGCGTGGGTGTAAAAATGGCACACAAAAAGAAGGATGTAAAGGATCACAGGTCATAATCCTAAAGTGGCATTATTTGTGATTTGCATCTGTAGGCCTGCTCTTGGGCTAATCCTGGGTGATTAATTAGATGTAGTGGCTGGATATAGCTCTGAAGTGACCATCTACAGGGGGATAGCTGAGAAACCAGCTATGAAACATGGTCACTCACACCTGGCTGACATGACTTCCCTTAGCCTGTGGGAAGGGCTTCCAGAAGCTGAAGCTCTTGTAACAAAATTTAGACTTCAGGTCACATTACTGCGTGTTTTTGAAGTATGCTTTGAACAGGAAGAAAACCTAGCAGGGAACAGATGATAGCCCATGTTGGCAGGAATAAATTAATTTGTTTCTTACACTTGTGTGAACATTGGCTTCAGGAAGCAGTGTCTGTTCCACTGCCATGGCATGTCCTTGGTGGCCATGGGAGGGGACCAGTGACATACTGACATGCTCAATAGGTTAAGCTCATTAAGCTCAAACATCTTGAAAGTGCCCAGCTTTTTTTTTTTTTTTTAATGTTCTTGCATTTGTGTTCTCTCTCCCTATATTTGGAAGGTCTCTGGCTTGGGGATGGTGCAGAGAGAGTAATTTCAATTCCCATTGTGTTGTCATAAACACTTTCTCTGAAGGCGATAGGCTGCAGTAGTGGATGAATAGTTCTGGTGGCATCAGCCCACCTGTGGACTGTTTCCTTAAAGCTACTGGGTGTCCTGGTGTCTGGCTGCTGACAGAGGGCTGGAGCTCATGTGGGAAGGGTCACCAGACCCCCAGGAAAGGTGTTGGTTGAAAGCAAATGTCATCAGCCAAACTGCACCCATGTGGCCCCATTGCTGGTGTGAAGGCAGGGGAGCAGCCAACACTTACAGTCTCCTCAAAAATGCCTTTGAAAATATTTTCCTAAGATTTTTATTTTACTTCTATCACAAAAACCAAGGCTAGAAGACAGTTTGAGAGCTCTTTAAGATAAATCCTTTTGTGCCTTTCCTACAGATGCAGGTAATTGCAGAGAGATTTGGGATCTGTCTAAGTCAGATCCTGCCCATTAAAAAATAGATCTCAGTGCTGGATTTGACATGCAGTGTTGACATCCTTCTTTTAAAGTAAGTCAGATGATATGTTTAGCAGACAGCTACTTTGACAACTTTCCTTCTGAGAAGCTAAAGGAAGAAAATGCTGAAAATTTCCTGTAGCTTTTGACATTTTATGTGCTTGCTGAGCTAATCTTTGTAAAATCTTGATGTTGGGAGGTCACTTACTGATACCAGAGGCAAATGCAACTCCAGAGACTTCATTTCATTGCAGTTAGGGAGCTGGACCTCCTGTTAACAAAAAATATCGCCTTGCTTATGTTAAAGGGAAAACAGACTCACCACTTCTGAACTTTGATACCAATTCTGCAAGATCTTTCTAAACCTTCAATTTCTTTCCATTAGAAAAATCACCTGCACAAATCTTTCAAGAAATTATCAAATGAATACTATTTCCTCTTCATAGTTTAAATGACAACTTGAATGATTCCCTATGCAGTTTTCTTTACTTCCTCCTCTCACTTTGCTGCACTACCTTCTCTATCTTGAATAGTTGAATAGCTAAACACCCATATTATGTGATAATGACTAACTCCACCTACAGACCCTGAAGCCATTATGAAGAGTTATTGAACAAGAGTTGAGCTGCCTCTGCGCTCATTCAGAATGAGATGAAAGCCAGACAAGAGCCTTGTAGAGGAAGTCAGTCTGGATGTCTCATTGTATCACCTTCTGCGTTAACAGGAAACACCTAGAGTGGGATCTCTAGAGTTTTCTGGAAGCCTTTTGACTGGTTACTGTTAATATATTTTTTCAAAATAATTCTTTTCCATAGGGTGTAAAATATCTAGATTGTTTTCGTTTGTATTGGTTTGAAGAACAACAATGCATATACCATATTTTTATTTGAATATATGAGGAGAGTGTTTTGCTTGCTTGCAGTTATAAATTCTTTTAGGGACATGTGTAATAAGTTGTCCATGTGTTTTGGGAGAGTTCCAACCATGAATATTTTTAGTGTGTCTGACATCCGTGTCTCTGGTAGAAGACACCATCACAGTGTCCTTGCTGAAGGTACAGTGGGCAAAGAGGCTTCTTCTCACAAAATCAGCCATAATGAAAACTGATTATACATTAGTGTAAGGGATTTCTTTTGTTAAATGGCTTGGCCATGTTTGCCCTCTAGTGGCAGTGAGTTTGCAGCTGATGGACCCCCAGAAGTGGCCAAGAGGAGCAGAGAGCATCACTGATAGATTTTATTTAACTCTGTTGTTTGTTTTGTGGTTCTATTTATCAGCTTCTGCTGTGAGCACACAACTGTACAGGGAAGGCTTCCTCTCACCTAGAGGTCAGGGTGTAGTGTGAGCAAACCTATTTACTGGTGCTCCATTCCCTCAAGGGTAAAGCCTTTGAGAAGATCCCCAAGTCTCTTATCATAGAGGTAAATACAGCAGCAGCTGGTAGGAGCAGAGGGGGCTGCAGTTTGCTTTCCTGAGGGTTTGCTATAGGAATCTGTTCAGCTTGTTGAGACACACTTGGTTATGTAGTGCTTTCCTGACAACCCTGCTTACTGACTAACAAGGGAAAAATAAGCCCTACAAATAGCATAATGCAGAACTCAGGTAAAGAGAACTTAAAGTAGGAAAGGTCTTTTGATAGGAAGGAAATCTTCTGGGGAGGGAAGAGGGTAATGAAACCCAGTAGCTGTGAAATTGCTGTGTGATCACAAAGCAAGAAAAGCACTTGGTTTGTCATTCAGAACAATTATTACAGTTTTCAGTCTTGAGACATTAGAATAGCAAGGCAGATTCTGCCCACAGATTTTATTTCTCACATACTATATTAAAAAATCTATCAACATTTTTGCAGCGGAAGAACCTTTTTTCCTTTCTTCCTTAAACACATGTTTATGCGGAGGAAAACAGCAAGGCTCATGTTTTCAGTGTTAGTGCAACTATAGAGGAAATGGTTGATGTTTAAGGATGATGTAATGAGGAAATTACCAGGAATTTTCCTGAGGGGCTGACTCTGGGTGATCCCACTCCATCTGTATTCCTTACACCTATGACTCAGGGCCATTGGTTTTTAAAAAGCACTATTTATTACATCTTGATTGCCTTAGGATGAAGTGCTTGCAGAATGGTGGAAGTGTAATGAGAGCCTTATTGGATGAGCGACTTCCCAAGCTAAAATATGAGTTTTGGCAGCTTGGCTAAACAAATATTTCCAGCTAGCAGTTGTGAAAATCTCACACTGTCTCCAGCCCAGAGGTTATGCAAATGTAAGCTGTTGTGGCACTGCTTGTCTCTTCTGCTCCATATGGAGCTGCATTTAAAAGGGGACTTGATGACTGGAACAATGGTGAGGGATGGACACAATTACAGGAAATATTTCTATTGCTGTTATGGGGCCATTCAGGCACAGAGTCCTGATCACTGATTTCAGAACAAATCTGATGCATATATAAATAATTTAAAGACCTCCTTTAAAGTGAGATTTTTAGGGAGAGAAAACTCAGGAAGAGCAAAAACTTGCACATTTCAACTACTCTTTGGTACTATGCTGAAAACATGCAACAAATGAATGAAGGTGACATTCAAATGTTTGTACTATAAAGGAGTTACCCCTAGAATTGATAATAGAAGCTGTGTGAGAAACAAGAAATCTTTCTTAATTATTTTTATATTTGTATTGACATGAGATAGAACCATACCATACTCTGAGCCATGATTCTGCTTGGTCAGGACAAGGTTTACTCTGTAGCTGTTTATGTAAAGCTGCAGATTTGGTAGAACACAGAGCTTTGCCTATAACCTAAACTATGACCTTTAATTCAACCAGTCTGTGCCTACTCATTAAGAGAAAACTGAAATGGGGCACCAAATGATGTGCAAAAATTTAGTGCTTTGAGCTTCAGATCCTTTGAGAAATAGAAATTAAATATGCATCCCAGCATTTCTGAAAAGCTCCTTTGTCCCCTGCCTGAGTGAAGGAGGTGGGGCAGGGAGCTGCCTGCAGGTGCTGCATGGAGAAGCCGCTCCCAGGCCAGTTTGGGGCTGTCACTCCGTGCCTCGCTCTGCGCAGGGGGGGATTTCAGCATCCCAGAATTTCTCATGAGTGGAGCAATCCATTTTGTCGATCCACCAGCTGGCCAAGAGGTGTGGGCAGTGCCAGCTTCCCTGTCTGCCTGGTGCTAACCAGCTGGCCCTGGGCATGCAGAGGAGCCTGCAGAGCCAAGCTGCAGGCAGGAGGCAGCGCAGGGGAGCTGCTGCTGGCTGGGCTCGGGGCTGGCAGCCCTGCCCGGCCCGGGAAGCAGTGTAATCCGTATGGCTGCAGCTGGGGAGCTGAGCACTTGGCAAAGGGGACAACCTGCCTGCCAGATTTATTTTGGTCTGTCAGGCAAGGTCACCAATTAATTCCTCTGGAGCATTTCAGTTTGGTTGCATTAGGATTTTCCAATGTGAAGCTGCAGTGCTGTAGAGACTGATGCCCAGGTTCACCGAGGAAAGAAAAAGATTTAGATACAATGCAGGTGCTCAAGACTGAAATACTTAATGTTCCCTT
Organism: Setophaga petechia; assembly: GCA_024362935.1. Lineage (NCBI taxonomy): Eukaryota > Metazoa > Chordata > Aves > Passeriformes > Parulidae > Setophaga > Setophaga petechia. Next base: position 12,685,012 of record JANCRA010000006.1, read on the forward strand.
CTATACATTTAAATAGTGAAGTCTTTCACTGCCTAATTTTCACAAGCTGTAGAGCACTCCAGCATTCTAAAACGCAGCCTTGCCTTTGCTCAGAAATGGTGGAAAATACACAAGGCTCAGCCCTTTCTCACACAGATGATATGAAAAGTGTCACACAACTTGCTCTTCCCTCTGTATTCCACCTGTGATTATGCTTATGCCTATTTTCATTCCCTGATTTAACAGGTTGAGCAATCATCAGAGATGTGAGCCTCCTTCTCTGGACCACCCTCCCCAACTGTGTTTCAGAATGGGCAATGCATGTGCCAAAACCTAGAAGGTGATTTCAGGTATGGAAACTGTTCCCAGGCAGCCCAGGGCAGCATGAAATGGCGTGTGTATGATGACATCTTTAGCATTTCCTGAAGTCTTGGTAGGGATCAGGCTGGAGGGAAAAATGCCTTGGATCCCACCTGAAGTGCTTTATCTCCTTAATCAGGGAAGTGAGTGCATTGCTCTGGGATGAACACTGTGCTCTGGCTCAGACACAGGAAAGTCACAGAGACTCAGAATGCCAGAGGGAACGGGGGCACCATGACTCATGGTGTAGATCAAGAGGAAGTGGTGTTATTTCTCAAAGGTGAAACATTCAGAGATGTGTCTGCATTGAGTCTGCAGTAATGTAGGCAGGTTAATGCCACTGTGAGACAAGCACTTCTCTGCCTGCTCTAGCCCCAGCCTGAGCCCTTGTTAATCTCTGGCACCCACATTGAATCTAATCTGTATATCATCCCCCAAATCACCAATAGATCTTGAATAGTACTAGTTTTGTTTTGACCACAGAGGCAGGAATCTAGCATGTTAGCTTATTCAGCCCAAATTCTTGGCTCTTTTTCCCCCCTTTTTTCTTTTTTTTTTCTCTAATTATCTTTTTTATCACCTGGCAAAAACCAAAGCATCAAAGCAGCTCTAATTAGAGTACATTCTCAATCACATAGGAGACAGATATGACCACAGTTACACTAGGCATTTAAATATTGTTTCATATAATGTCTATAAGGAATGTTGGGTTACTTTTTCTGTGAATGTTAAGAAGATACATGAAGGTTAGGTGCCCACATGTGTCCTGACCAGACAAGTGGATGCATAAATAGGGAAGGGAAACTGGGACTGCAGGAAGAGACAGGCTACAGATAATGAAGGGAAAGCTCTGTGATCAGATCTGTCAACACAGATAATTCCTGATTATCAAATCCCATCTGAAAGGCAACTTAAAATTATTAGGCCGTAGAAGTGTTTGCTGTGAATTACAGCTAAGTGAACTGCAAGTGAAAAAAAGGGATAACCAGATTTTTTCTGTACATTAAGTATTTTCAGGTACCAAAATAACAGCCTTCTCACACTGGTTCAGGATGAACTGTAAGTACTATTTTTGAGCAGCTTTGGATTTTCTTAGTAAACTGTTCTTCCGGTACTGCTTACAGTATAATTATTGCCTATCCAGCAATACCAGAAATAAGAATGTCTTATGCAATGCCTTTTTCCTCTGGGAACAATGTGAAATGGTATTCAGAATAGTACCAAACCGCAATGTACTTACAGGAGAAAAGATCACATAGTGATGAAGTGTGGAGATAAGAGGGGAAAACACCCCACCCCAAACCTTAAATGGAATTGATGTAAAACTACCTGGAATATATCAGACCTATAGAAAACCACAAGGAAAAACATTTAAGCCATTGTAACTAAATAAAAAAAGCCAGTAGATGGCATGAGAGACCTTGAGATTCGACATAAAGCTCAGATGGTCACTAATAGCTACTCCTGCAACCTTCTGAGCTGTCTCTGGTTTTAGCCCTAACTACTGTGTTTGCTGGATTCCTGAGGTTTCTTATTCATCAGCTGCACTTAGATCTGCACACTACATTTATTTTTAGGGACAACTGAAGTTCATTTAATAACTCATTCAAACATGCTGAGTAAAACCTGGCTCTGTTGAGTTTAACCATTGGTTTCAGTGGGGTTAGAATTGAGGATTTTTTTTTTTTTAATGCTCATGCTGCAGAGCTGGCATTTCATTTCCAGGAAGGGTCTGGTATTAGTGGTTTTGTCCTTTCCTATCACACTGCAGTTCCTTTCTCTGGAGCAGAGTGATCCTGCTTTCCTGAGATTCACTGTGTCATTTAAAATTCGTGAATCAAAAGAGCCAGGTCTGGTGGACAAAAGGTTTGTTGTCCTTGTCTAGGATAAAAAAGGCTGTGTCTCCTATAGCCTTTTTGCCCATCTGTCTGTAATAGCATCATCCAATTCTAGGCTTTTAGGAATAATCCACTAAGGTATAACCAAAGCTGACCATGAACAAATTAAGTGTATTGTTTTGATTTTTTCCAAATGTATAGTTATTTTACAGTTGGATGAATCTGAAAATGAAAACCTTCAACTTAGCAATAAAATATACTCATGTGGTTAGGAGATCTAGTGGAAAAATTTACTTTTCATTTCTAGAATCACTGAAGAACTTGCAAAAGACATATGGGACTATAAATTCATAAGCATTTCTGACTCCATCAAGTAGGTAAGTAGTCATATCTTTCTGATGCAGAAAATGAGACACAGAAGTCCCCATCCTCATGCAAAACCACATTACAGAGCTGCAAGGGCAGGATTAGGATGCAAGCTTGGCTTATGCTTAAGTCTGCATCTTTTTTCTGACACTTTAAAAAAAACCAATACTGGAGTACCATAATTGCAAGATTATATTACTTGGTTACTGCAGTAAAGTCCAGAATTCATTAATACATACAATTGAGGAGCACTAGGAATGAAAAGTGGAATGCATAAAAGCTCAGCCTGTGTAGTGTGCATTTTAATACTCAGTTGGGTACATAGTTTTGGCTTGCTTTATAAGATAGGACAGGCATGATTTCCAAATGAGGTTTAAATCTGGACTGCAGATATTCTCCCAGATGGGTTGGAAATATCTGTGTGGTGCATTAGAAATTCCAGAAGGGCTTTTTCACACTTGTACTGCTAATGTTCTTAATTCCTTTGGCAAATGAGCTGGTTCTAAGTCCTGCTTTGCTGTGCACACTACCAACCTCATGCTTTTCTAACGTTCATTACATTGTGATTTTACAGCTGCAGTGAAGCCTTTCAGGCAGTCAAAGGCATTCAGCTGTCCCAGCAAGAGGGCACTAAGGAACAGGAGCTGGTCACAAAGGAAAGCTGCCCCTTGGAAGTGGAAATGGGAGCTGTGTCCCACCCATGCCTGTGCAGAGCAGAGAAAGGTCTGTGCCTGGGCTGTACCAGCCACAGCTTTCCCCCGGCCTGCACCCCAGCCCAGGCTGCAGTACTGGTGGGGTGGTGGTGAGTGAATTCCCTGCCCCATGAGCAGAATTTCTTCTCTTACTAATGGCTCTTTGCTGTTACTAAACTCCTGTTTTAGTAGTTGAACATGAAACTTCATTTTTCTTCTCCCCCTACTACTTTTGTCTTATCTGAAGTGGTTGACTGCCAAAAGTTTCTCTTTTGTAAACAAGAGGATTAAAGAGAGAGGTGTTGGATTAAAGATGACAGTCTGATCCTGTGAAAGTCAATGTCAAATCTCCCATAAGCCACAGTGAAAACAATACCAGCAAGAAAAGAGCTCTCCAGGTGTAAGACTAGTGTGATTTTAAGGGAAAGTGGAATGCAATATTCTTCATCTTCCCTCTTGTTTGAGGCTATCTGTTTTGCAATCTAGCTCCTCTGATGAGTTAGGAAAACACAGCTTTTGTACAATTTGTGAATGTTTTATTAAAAATAAAAACACAGGGCAAGGATTCATGTTACTGGTCTTAGTCTGGAGATCCATGCATGAAAAAAAGCTGTTGAATAGAGCACTGGGTATTTGCATATATTTTCAATCACAATACATAAACAAAGGCTGGGGGATGAGAAAGAGGCAGGTAACTGCCTTTTGCCTTTGTAAGTTATCCCCTGGAGAGAGGCTCGGGACAGAGGCAAATACTCTTGCCCCAGAGTATGCATCAGGCATCTGGTCTGAACAAACTTGCAATGGCTTACTTCTGGAAGTAATGATGTTATGGCTGTACATGGAGAAAAACTGGGCCTTTTCTGAAAGCTGGTGGCAAGCTGCAACTCGAGAGAGAGTAAAAGGATCACCTCCTTACATTACTCATGCTTCTGCTCTTGAAAGAAAAGCACTGTGAAGTGTTATGCTGTAATTGTTCAACTATTTAGTCTTCAATCATTTTTCTGATAGATCAGTTTTTTGTTAGAAGGAAAAGTATTTTCTTTAATGACACTTTCCTGCCAGGGTTTGGGTTCAGCTGTATCTTGCCCATGCTAAGGCTTCTCTTGGAAGAGCGTGCTGGCTGCTATTGACTGCAGTGGAAAACATGGCATGGTTCAGTGCACGGCTGATTTGTGACACAGGGTGAAGAGATATTGTGCCATTGCTTGGGGGTTTGAAGGTGCCTCCTATTTCTGGTCCCCTGGGGTGGGAGGGAATTACCTTTCTGCACAGTGAAAGCTAGCAGATTGACTCTTCACTGGTTAAACACAGTCTGACTGTCCTGCTTGTATTTTATTTTAGCTTTATGGTGCTATTGATCTTACATGTCTTTCTATATATTGCTTTTCGGAGTATTTGGAATGCTACTTGATGTATTATTGTTCCCTGAAGTTTTTGAAGTGATCATTTTCATAAATATACAATAGGAGATGGTAAAGCAAAAAAAAGTTCCTATTCACACTTTTAGTTAGTTCATGAAGCAACAGCACATCCATTGAAATTTAAATGAAAATGGGGACTGTGTCACACACTATAGCTCTCTGGAAAGCTACAGTGGGAGTCTAGCAGTCCAATTCATTCCTTTGTAGAATGTACTAAGGCTAATGGTCTTGCTGGGAGTAAAATATATTTTTTTGCAGAATGGTTCCAGGAACAGACGTTGCTCTTTACCAGAAAACATAAAAGAAAACAAATGCTTACTGTGTCTTTAGTATGCTAAACATGAAATTCGTTGCACAATGGAATGTTAGCAGTAGCCATAATCATGTTTTCCTTTCATCACCTAGTGAACATAATTTTAAGAGCGGACTGCTGTAATTATATCTCAGATAAAAGGGAGCAGAATTTCTGTATAATATTATAGTTGGCCTGATTGTTTTGTTGATAGGCAAAAATAAAGAGAGACCACATGAATACTTATTTAATGAACATATTTATTAAGCTGTGCAGACTGTACATAATGCATTTGACTTTGCAGTAGACTTACTTACTTTCTTCAAGCACCTTTCTTAATATTTTACTACAGCTATTATGTTCCCTTCTTATCTGTCCAGCTATTCAATTATTTGTGTAGTATGTCTATAGCACAATGCCAAAACGTTTAGCTTAACTACAGCTGCCAGTGCAGGTACAATCAATGTCAGCATCCACAGACTCCACAACATCCTCAGATGCAGATTTCTTATCGCTGCTTTTCTGCCATTCCAACAGGCTTACAGCAGTTTCTGTCAGAAGAGTGAAGCCATTGTTAACTAACATCAAGCAAATTAACACATTTCAAAGAAATACTGTTTTGATGGCTGTCAACTCCCTCACCAAGTAAAGAATGAAATCCTGCCCTCACGACTGACATCTAACTGACTCATTGACTTGGAACAGGATTTTCACCCATGATATAATTACTGTAATACTTCCCTAAAACCAAAATGAATTACATTTCACGAAGCATAAAGACAAAAGGAGGCTGTGAAAGTGCTGGAGGTAGCCCCTGTCAGCGAAAGACCACCACATACCAATCCACATCAGCAATCACTTCTGTTGTGCTGCATATCATTGGGTGTTTCTGCTGACTATTTGTCGAAGTTAATTTCTGAAGGGTAAGCCCTTTGGAGAATTTTCAGAGGTTCATAAACTTCTAATTAAAGTTTCCCATATACTGTGAAATCTGGCAGAGCATTCTCAGTTGCAGTATTAACCTTACTACACTGCTTTATCAACAGCAGCTTGAATAAGCCATATTCCTTAATGCTGAAATAATCTAAATGGAATATTGATATTCATCCTCCCAATAAATATTCCTAGCTAGTTGGAGGTTTATCTTTGCATTGGAAGAATATTAGGATATCCATTTAGATTAAGTTTGTATAATGAGAATGCATAAAGCTTTAATAATTTTACTTCCATTTGTTCTATTCCTTAGTTGGACAGTACATTTATAACATGCCATCCCTCATCACAGGGAAATATGGACACTGCTGTATGAGTTCAGGTTGCATCAGTCACTTCTCTTCAGAAAGGTTAACACTCTCCATGGCTAAATTACTGTCCAACATTAAGTGCAGGTTTTGCATAATAAACTGGATAATAAATATTTCCCAGAAAGATGCTGGAGATGCTTTTAAAAATGTATATTATATTTTCAGGCTGTGAAATGAACAATGCTGTAAAATGTCTGAATTCTGTTTTTTTATATACATTATGTCTCTTAATCTTGGCCCACTGTGGGTCTGAGCACATTCTTATCCATGTAGGAAATGGTTTCCTTGCAAACTGGATTGTGGGTGAGTAACTGATCTTCATGTAACTGATCCTCTTGCGGCGTGTTTGAAATATAAACCAATATGTGGATTTAAACTTGGAGTGATGCCTGCCTCAGTCAAGTTCCTAAGGCCACAGTCTTGCTGATTTGAGGGCAACAGGAGAAATTCTGCATTCTTGTACTTCATTTTATCCTTGCTTTACTGCAAGTGCGGTCCTAGACTCTGGTGGGGTCCTTGAATTTTGAAACAGCAAATTATCGTGTCTGAATTCTCATATAAAGAGTTGAGAAAAGTTCTTTGTCCTGTGCAAGCATGTTCCTAGATTGATAAAGATAAGATTTCTACTGCTTCTACTGCTTCTCCAAGTCATTAGACAAAGAAAGAAAGAGAATAGTTTTTAAGTGCTGGCCTTGTATTCCTATTGATGCTTAGCCTAAGAAAAAGCAATCAATTTAGCAAGCTAAAGAGTGAAAAATGGAATAATTTTCTTCCTCCTTCCTTTTCTCCTCTTTTTCTGCTTCCTCTTCAGGACAAATAAATAAGCATACAAATAAATAAAAAAAAACAAAGAAACAAGGTCTTGATTAGAAGTATTGCAAGCAGACTCCCCAGTCTCTGCTTCAGTAAATGAACAAGAGAAGCCTGAAGTTGCTCTGAAAGCAACTAACTTTACTGGCTGCAGCAACTAACATTTTTTTTTCTGATTTTCCTCTTTTATCAAACTGTTTTGTGAGAGAATGAAACAGCTTTATTATAGCCTAATATTCTAAGGCAGTGAGTGGTCTGGAGTTGTGACACTTTAGAGATGCAGACTTGGATACACAGTAGAAATCTGTGAAACATGGATATAGCAAGATTTTGGAAGGATTTTTTGTAGGGGATGGATTTTTCTATTTATGAAAGAATGCATCCATTCTCATCTCAGGGAGCCACCAAAACTATTAACACTCTCTCTGTGCTACTTGTTGAATAGGCTGTGGCAGATATTTGACTATTGTAGAGAGAGATCCTTTCTGCTTTTCTGGGCTGATTCAGCACATTGCAGATATTAATAACACAAGCAAAGTGCAAAGTTCTACACAGATGTTTAAATTCTGACATAAAATACCCTGTCCTTTCCAGCCCTACTCAACACAGGGGTGCATTGGCTCCAGTGAAACTACACTGGATTATCTCAGCTAACCATGGATTTGGCCAGCGATGGCTAACAGAGAACAAACCCTTCAACAGATACTTCCTAATGTTAGGGTTCCCTGTAAGCTATATATGTAATTAATTAAAAGAATTAGGAAAGAATGCTCCAGAAATATCTGTGGGTTCCAGATTGGATTGTCCTTTCATGATTACATAACTTCAATGTCTTTTATCCTGGTATAAATGAAATGAGAAAAAGGCAGTTTTTTGGGGGTTTTTTGTGTTTTTTTTTTTTTTTTTTTTAATCTGGGACATGAATATGTGTGTATAAAATACCTTAAAAACCAAACCATTTTCTAGGACAATCAAGAAAAACTTCCAGCAATGTGGTTTTGCTGATGAATTGCACAGTGGCATAGCATGGCAGTCTAACTACAGCACTCATGTCACACTACCTGACTGACTTCAATTGCCTTGCCTGCCCTGGTCTACACAAAATTGCAGACTGTAATGTACATAAAAGGACTCAGTGTTGCTTATCTCAACTTTATGAAGATCCTGAAGACATGAAAAATTTTATTTTGTGATTTTATTGATCACTGCTGCCCCTTTTACCTCCTCAAATGTTTTTCTCAGATGATGCTACCTGTCATCACCTAACCTAGCTTTTAGCTGGCCAGCACTGTCAGCAGTTATAGCAAATACTAATGGGATTAAAAACAGCAGCTCAGAGATGAGCCGGAGCAGTGCAGGTCTGTGCATGGCTGTGCTGTGTTTTGTTCTTTCGAGTGCTCTGACAGCTCCTGCAGTACGTGACACACAGAGGGAGAAAAACACTGTACCTTTGGGGAAGCAGTGGAAGCCAACCTTTACTGAAGCCTTTTCACTTGGAGTACAGTCTTTCATACATTTCAGTACTGGGTCAACAGAGTAGCAGGTAGATGCCTCACCATCAATAGTAGGGTTTCGATTCAGCTTCACATAACTGCGCTGCAGCTTGCACCCTAAGAGGAAAAGGAAGGGTAGTTAAAATTGTGGAAATAAATCCCAATCGATCCTTGCAATAATAAAGGTCCATATTTTCTCTTCAGCTTTTATTAAAACACAGGTATCTGACAAACCATTTTCACAGTACCGAGGTTATCAAGATAGGACAATAATAAGTTGAGGAAAGAGTCTGAAAGGGAAGCTATTTTTAAAATCTAATTGCACAATAGAACCCAAATGGAATCATGTATACTCAGTTTTTTAGAACTACATAATACACAGAAAATAACCTCTCATGTCTGAAAGCTATTAAGAATAGATACTGCAAGCACAATGGCTACTTCATTGCATTAGGAAAAATGTCAACCGTAGTGAATGGATAAAAAAGGGCAGCATTTATTTAATAACAACAAGGATAATTTTTGTATTGGATGATTTTTGTAATGCTGCAATTATCTCACTAGAAAGGTATAATGTAACTTAACAGGATGCCAGCTACGACTTTGTTTCCTGACACACAGATAAGAATAATTCTGCTGCCACTGAAGTCAAGGAGAAAGCAACCATTAACTTAAATAAAATTATTTCAGGTCCAAGGTAAATGGAGACCTACCAAACAAAACTGTATTGATATTTTGGGAGTCTAACATTGTTTTTCCAACTGCGTGTGAGATGAAGCTCTTTACTGTAGGAATAGTTCTAAATATTTTCCTGAGATTGCACCCTCACGTGGTGCAGAACAATAATGAATTTTTTTTGCATTTTGGAAATTTACATGAGTGTAGGATCTGACACTGTATTCATAGTCTGCACCTTGTGTGGTGAAATTAAGTCTGCAGACAACAGCTGAAACTGTTTTAATACAATGGTGAAAAATCACACTTTTTTTTTCCTGTTGGAGCAAGGATAGGGCTGATTTTGCCTCTTGAGAAAAAAAGCTACTCAGTGTAAGAAATAAAAACCAATTATTTAATATTGAATTGCACAGGAGACAAAGACTTTTGCTGGAGTATATATTCTCTATATTCACAAGCAGTGTTTTAAACAGTCAGTAGTTAATAAAGTTAAAATGGATATATATGGCTATTGAAATTTCTAAGTTAAAGGTATCTACTGCTTTAAAAAAATATTTTCTAGCTCCTGGCAGAGGAAAAGTGAAATCATAATCTATCCACGCATAGAGTTTTTCCAGATCCACTCACCACCAGAGCAGGTTTCTTCTAGCAATACCCATGAATGAACAAAGGCAGAACAGCTGTGTGCCAGCCGATGGTTTGGCATGAGCAGCTCATTTTCCTTTTCTCTGTCATTGTTACCACAAACTCCGCAGGTCTTTCCTCTCATCCACGAAGCAACCGTAACCTGCAAAGCAGCACATCTTTGTAGTGAATGCTGAAGTGTTGGTCTGTCACACTGGCAGGGCACTAGGCAGAAAGAAAGCAGTAACCTTGAAAGAAAGTGCAGTACCTTAAGATTTACACCATCAAAAGTCACCTTCTTCAGTCCAAGTTCTGGAACTTCCACGGTAACTGTTTTTCCATTTTTATAAATTTTAACATTGCCTGTAAAAAGATGGTGAATCATACAGGGATCATCTTAAATTAATGGAGAAACTGTGTAACTCAAAACTCACTGCAATGCATTTTCCTTCACAATGATCATTTTGCTGCTACAGTTAAATATGTATATTTAAGTGGAGAGGAAAAACAAAAATAGAAGAAATAATATGTTTTCAAAAATATTCTACTACTGTTACCTATAGTGGGAACTGACTTCTGTAGCTAGTATGCTAAATTTTGAAATGATAATGACAGTGGTGGTGCTCCAGCTAAATGTCTGAATGAAAGCATCTCTCTGTGACTATAATACAAATTTTTTTTCTGAACAATCACCAAGCTGGGTATAATATAAGAAAGGGCTTTATTCACTTGTCAGTTATGCTGGAAGAGTAGAAGTAAGAGTATATATACCATAGGAAACATGAACATAAGTCACTACAAAACTTAAGAAAGTAGTCCTTAGTTTTCTCTTTGAATTAATTCCACTCCTGTTTTCTTTACACTGAGATTTTTCTGTGAAATTTATAAAATCTTGATATTCAGTTCCCAGGTCAGTCCTGGAAAATTGGGTATCACAGCTTACCTTTTGCATACTCAGAACCTCCACTGTGTGATAGAACTCGTTCTTCATTGCATGCCACAAGGAGAGATGAATTTGAGGCAGGACAGATTGTGATGTTCCTTAAGAAAAAAACAAAAATAAAAGAGAATAAATTAGTGGTTAAATATGAAAAGTATAGATATTTGTGACTATCTGAATTTGAATGAATGAACAAGCAGTTTTCTTTCCAAAGTGCAAAATTCATTGGGACTGTGGGCTTTAATAGTCAACCTTTAAAGAAAAGACAGCATGGGCACTCAGTGAGCAAGTGATCAGACATTGGTTCCTGGGGAATTCAAGACAAGAGCAACTACACCATAGAGCGTCAGACAAAGATTCCTTCTAGAAATACTTTCTTTCCCATATGTCTTATTGAGAACCAGTTTCAGCTAGAAACTAGATATCTCTTACTCCTAGAGTGACTCCCTGAGAAACTTTGTACCTAATTTCTAAGCCTCAGTATAAATCACACTTACGCCAATGTTGTATTTATGTGAACCTCTCTTGAGAAAGATTGAGGATCAACCTTTCGTGTAGAAATGATGAACTTTGGGTATTCTGTACAGTCTTGAACCACCACCAGGTTGCAGCTTTTATTGAAAGAATATGAATGGCTCACACGATCAAATGTTTTGAAATCTCTCTCCCTGATTTCACACGTGGCTGCAAGACAAAACCATAAATAAATGGCAGATGTGACCACTGTATGTGTTCCTGTGAAGTACTGAAAGACACCTCTATGAGATTGAACTACCCAGCAAACATGAAGAAAACTTCACCTCCTTGGCAGAAGCCAGAGTCTGTAGGGACATGAGAACACTACAAAATAGCTACCTGCTGTAGATTATACTACTATTGATTTTGATTCACAAAACTCAAGCTAACAGGGAATAAAATGTACAAAATTCTTGAGGAACTGGATGCCATAACAAACTGTGATAAAAAATCCCCATTTCCCACAAAAGTTCTAGACACCAACCAGGAGAGACTTATGCAGCTCCTTTTTGAATAAAATAAACTGGACAGAAAATATGAGGACTCCCTTGTGCCCATCACCTGGTGCCTCTCAATGCAGATCTGGCACCTTCTCAGGAGGGGCAAAAAACAACCTCTAGTCCTTGAAGACACGAGTGATTCCCAAACTCTGAAATGTTTACAGCAGTTTGAAGCCTCTTCATTCACCTGCCAATAAACCCGCTTCTCTGTGAGGGAACAAGCTGCTGGAAGCAGGGCTACACATGCATGCTATGCTTTCCTGTAAGACCATTAGAAGGAAAGGCAAGGCCCAGCCATGGCAGAGCATGATCTACACACATTGCTTATTCATGAGACAAACATATAAGTAACATTTACATTGATCTTCTTGTGCTATTTGTGAAGCTATTTCAGGCAATAAATTCCAGGCAGTGATATCTCGAGTCTCATAAGCTGGAGATGGGCCTAAGGGCAGAGTGAATGGCAATCGGAATCCCTGACAATAAAGTGTTACCTGAAAAAGCAGAAATAAAAATACATTAAGATAAATTGAACCATATGCTCAAGATATGACTGCAAAAAAATCCCACTCTTATCTTGGGGGAAAAAACCCCTTCAAGATGCATTTCTACAATTGCAGTTGTGTTAGTCTCGGCAGAACGTACCCTAACCTTCAGCTTTTGTGAGAAATCATCATCATCTCTTCTAGTCATACTTGACTTTTTGAGAAATTTTTAAGAACATTGAAAAGTAACTGATAGAGATGAGTTTAAATGGTATTTGAATGACTTAAATAAGCTAACAAGTTGAGTAACTGAGATGATGGATGTGTTTGGAAAAATGAATCTCATCAATTAAGGGCTGAAAACTGGCATGTTCAGCATTGGGGTAAGATCCTTCACTGTAGCTACAAATTTTATTTGCCAAGAGAATCAAATGAATGTCTAATGCACTGACTTCCTCATGATCACATATTAAAGATCCTGCAGTACTGAAGCATTGTGGTGGGTTAAAGACACATGAGCTTCTGTGTATGAATAGCTAGCTGTTATTAATTTACCCGAGATCCATAGGGGAAATTATTCAAAGAGGTGCACAGGAATTTAGTGGAAAAGGACCAATTAATTAGTGGGACTCTGCAGACCAGGCCTGTGCAGGCTCCTGTGAGAGGGTGACTAGCTGCTCCAGTTTGGTTAGAGCAGAGTTGCATTTGTGGCTTGCTCAGACCAGTCATATCAAGCATGGTTACTGCAGGCGTGGGACTGCAGTGCCAACACACACAGCTGCTGTTTGTGGCTGCAGCAGAGTGCAAAGTGTTCTCAAGACCCCCTCCATCTGAGACCCTCATTCAAGAACTAATCAATCTGGGTAAAAATGCATGAAGGTGTGAGTGCAGAGCAGTCATACCTGAGACAATTTGGCCTCGCCGCTGTTCTCAGAATGCAAATAAAGTATTGGACTACAAGAACCCGATTTTCAACTTACTACTGCACTGGGCCAAAGCAGCACAAAATCAAGGGAGCTGTTGTATTTGAACACCCACCTCACATAGTCAGGTATATAGCAGATTCTCTAAAAGGGAATGTTTTGCTTTTTGTTTCTTTACGTTAAGTGTCGAAACATTCTAAGTTGAAAATCATTTCAGTGTAAGGAAAATGAAAATAAAAATTTAACGTACCTCAGGAGCTTTAATTACTGTATCAATTGTTCGTGGAGATGTTGCAGCTGCTCTTACTATAAATTCATGAGATGGATTTCTCTGATGTACTTCTGAGAAACCCAACACGAGTGCTGCACCAGGAATGTATTGCATGAATCTAGAGATAAACAAGATGTGACAAACTCAGGTGCATGAACAAAAGCACACATGGGATAGTGAGGGCTACTGGCAGATCCAAAACCTCAGGAAAAAGTGGAAGAACTGAAAAGTTGAGGAAATATTACTTTGAGTCAAATAAAATGGTTGATTTCATTGAGAAGAAACACACTGGTTTTATTTTGCCTATTTAAAGTGGTTATTTTTTAAGATTGAGTAGAAGAACATTTAAAAAAAAAAAGGCATTTTGGACTGAAATAGAAAATAATTTAATATGGAAAATGAAATCAAGCATACTTTTAAAATATTTGGAGGTTATAATTTAATATGAAATATGTAGGAAAATGAGAACACGTTCATAAAATACTTGGGTACCACTGAACTTGAGGTTACCATCCAAGCACCGCCCAGACAAGTATGTTTGGGTTGAAAAATTTCATCCATTCTTTCAGCATTTTTCAAAAGCCATGTAGGGTAAAAAAGTAAAATAAAAATTTAGGAAATAATGAATTACATACTCTGTGCTTGTCTTTTTTATCCAGGATGGAAGCTTTCCCCATTGCACCTTCAGCTGTGCTGCTGGCTTCCTTGCCAGTTGTCCTGTGGTAGTCACTGCTTCTATCCTGTAATCCTGGCACTCCTTGCCCCATCTCAGTCTGGCCTTTGTAAACAGGGAAACAGTCACCCAAAGCTCAGAAAAGAATCCCAGAATGAACCTTGACCATTTCAAAATGCAAAATTTTCACCAATTTGTGCATTGATCCTTCATATTTCCAATCTTTTACTCTAAACCAGGCTCACAGAGAAATTTTGATTTGTTCATGCAAAATCTGAGGCATAGTAGGAAAAAAGTTTTCTGGTCTGTGCAAAACTATATACATGTGCTTGTGTCTCAAAGCAGATGCAAAAAGCATGTTGAGATTTCCTTAGATGTGGTAACTTCTTAATAAGTATGCATTTTTTCCTAGAAGAGGACTGCGCTATAATTTCTCTTTCTTTTCCCCAAGACCTCTTGATGTGAACCCACCCCACTTTCTTCAATACTGAGTATCATGCTGAATTTCTTAATTGCAGCTGAAAAAAGCAGAGATTTATAAATTGTTGCACAAACATCTCTTGTTCTAAAAAACTCATGAGATGCACAGTACAGGGATATGCAAAAAAAGTAATGAGTCTTTTGAAATCATAGAACAGTCTGACTCAGAAAGGACCAAGAAGGATCATCCAACTCCATCCAGAAAGAGTTCAGCTCCTGAGTGAATGGTCCATACAGGGATCAAATCCAGTCTCCTTAGTGTTATCCATACCCTGCTCTAAACAGCTGAGTTAAACTTGGGGTCAACAAATTATATACAGAAAACCAGGCAGATTCCCAGACAAGAAAACTCATAGTAAACCAGATAATAAATAGTGATGAAGAAGTCAATTTTTCAATTTTTAAAAATGATTCTACTGGTTATATTTTGATTTATCTTGAAAATCAATATTTTTTTTGCCCGAGTTTGAAGTGTGTATTTTTTTTTTTTTTTACTTTTTTCTATTTTAATGGTGAAAAATTTTCTGAAACTTCCCCAACTTTATGAAACATTTAAAAACAAGTATGCCTCTCCTGTTTAATACTGTTAATCAGCAGATTCCCTGTGTCTGCTCTGGGCTTTGTGGATGTCTCTCTGTGCGAAACTGCCTGGGCACTTACCTGTGCTTTCAGAGGCAGTATCACAGCATCAGCACACGCTTTCCAATTGGTTTCAGCCAGCTGAACCACAACTAGTTGCACATCAACTTTGGCAGCATCAGAACGAACATATGCTGTGGCTTGATAACCTTGATTTCTGCTGTCGCTCCTCACTGCCTGTGCCACAATCGTGATGCCAGGTGGAATTACGTCTCCCAGGAAGTTGCGCTGAAAAAGAGCCCCCGACCATCTGGGTTTAGGGATTCCTGTGTATTCACCAGAGAGCCTGCAGTCCAGGTAATGTGCACTGATATCAGGCAGCAGCCCTCGTCCTTCATCACTTTAGTTTGCAGTACATATTTCTATATAATAGTAAAGGATGAATTTGGTTGGAAACTTACTTATTCAAAGACGTGATTATTTTGACGAGGGATCCAAGACTCTTCCAAGCTATCTTTGTGCATATAGCAAGGTTTTGTTCATTATGGTAATGTTTCAAATAGTTGCCTAAAATGTGTACTAGAGGCATTCAGAGTAATATACACATTCACAACTTATTTTACTATACTACAGTTTCTTCAAGCCAATCAAATATTTTGAAATCCTGCTCAGTAGCAGAATTTCCCATGACATTGCCTGCATTTGCAGAGCTATTTGTTCTATTATTATGTAGATACCTTTATGCAGTACAATTATAGAATACTGTGTGCATAATAAAGGTAAAAGCAATCTGTGCTTAATGGGCCTTCACATTTACCAATCAGTAATGTCCATGGAAAGTCTGATTTTAGTTATACTCTGCATGCACTCATGACCTCCAGTCTACATTTAAAAATAATTAGGCAGACTTATTTATTTCTTCCTCATTTTTACCTAAAGCAACTGATTTTGTATTCTGGGCTTTAACAGGAAAAAGAAAATTATTTTCTCTTTAACTCACAGCTACATTCCCTTCAACATGTATAATTTCCAAATCCAGGCTTTCACATACTGCAAATACCTTCAGAAATGAAGGAAAGGAAACAGACAAACCTGAACACAAGGGGATTTGGAAAAAAAAAAAAAAAAAAAAAAAGAGTTTTTTGTGGGGGGAAATATCTCAATGAACTTTGGCTTTCAATTTTAGTGTCACCTCATCTACAGCTCCAGCTCAGCAGCCAGCTAAGGCTGGCTGCTCTGGGTACCACACACAGTTGTACCTCACGTGTCAGGCTGGAGCCATGGCTGTGGTGGTGGATACTGACTCTTCTGCTCCTCCTGGAGTTGTGGGCAGAATTTTCTCCATGGTGGTGGTGGCTGCTGCTGCTGCTGCTGTCACTGCTGCTGCTGCTGTTTCTGTGGTTGCTTCCCAGCTCAGAGGAAGATGATGATGAGCTGCTTGATCCTTTATGATCTGGATGCTGTGAAATAAAAATAGGTTAAAAATCTATGAGGTAGCCTCTAGTTTTACATTGTAAATATGAAAATCAGAGCTATCAGCCTCCCTTTATAGCCAATGGACTTGGATATATCTAGAGTGTTATTTTTATTTCCATGTATAGACATGAATTTTGTTGGGTTGCAATGTGCCTTGTATCCACCTTGACATCTCTGTTGAATAAAAGACTGCATAGATACTGATTGCAAATAGCAACATCACTCTGTTTGGATCTAATGCTAGGGAAAATGAAAAGTGGCATTTCATAACTGGTCAAATACATCCATATCCAGAAAAAAAAGATAATACAATTTTATGAATAACACTATAAGTCATCTTCCTTTTTCACATGCAAGACATATAATAGCTGTACAGGTAACACCTACAAAAGCCACTCCATTATCACCCTTCTAATATATGCTAAAAATACCTCTGTGCCATAATATTCAGTGCCTCTGTGTACTGAACCTGGTTTCTGAAAAAATCTGTGTAATGGTTTTGCCATGGCTGTCTAAGAACTGTGAACATAACAATTCCCATTGGAAGTTCCCACTGTTTTATCATTCCCCCATGGTCTTTGCTAACCTAGTTTTGGCTGCATTTGTGTGTCCTGACCCAAATTTGAGAATTGCAAGTGCTGCAACACCAAAAGGATGTAGTGTAATAGCATATTAGTAATAAATCTGCTTTTTTTGTTCATCATAAATATTGCTATTGGAGGTTATGGAATGGTCAAGGGAAATGGCCCAAATAAAGCCCTTCAGTAACAGGTTTGATCACATCAGCTGCATTACCATGGCAATGTGCACTTGAATTAGGCACCTACCCAATGGACGTGAGCAGACCTGAAGCGGAGACTGTATACTTTTGGAAGGTGATATTCCTGCAAAATTCACAAAGAAGTTATTACCTACAGGTCGGTCCAGATCACCTCCTAGCAGAAGTCAAAGTATTAGACATTTTACCCATTCTGTGGAAATGTGACTACTGCCACTGTGAACTCGGGACTTGACACGTTCTGTCTCAGCTCCTTGGTCAGGTTTGCTGTGCCAATGGGAAGCACCAGTGCTCTCACTGCTGCTGCTGCTGCTGCTGCTACTCTGTGTTTTAGGCTTCTGCTGATGAACACTTCTCTCTCCTTCAGCAGCACTGGCAAGTGGAAATGATGAGGTCTTGGACTGCTTCTTAGCATGATGCTTTATACCAGATGCTTTGCTACTGCTGCTGCTACCTGCGCTGCCTCTGGTACTGCCTTTGCTGCTGCTACTGCTGCTCTGGCTGCTGATACCACTGCTTCTGCTGCTCCTACTGCTGCTGCTGCTCTTACTACTACTGCTTTTGCTACTGCTACTATTGCTCTTGCTACTGCTACTACTACTCTTACTACTACTGCTGTTCTTGCTGCTACTACTGCTGTTCTTGCTGCTGCTACTACTGCTGCTCTTGCTACTGCTGCTCTTACTGCTACTCTTACTGCTACTACTGCTTTTGCTGCTCTTACTACTACTACTACTACTGCTGCTGCTGCTGCTCTTGCTGCTATGACTGCTGCTCTTACTGCTACTACTGCTGCTCTTGCTGCTACTACTATCACTGCTACTGCTGTCACTACTACTGCCACTGCTGCTACTACTGCTGCTCTTGCTGCTACTACTATCACTGCTACTGCTGTCACTACTACTGCCACTGCTGCTACTACTGCTGCTTTTGCTGCTGCTACCACTACTGCTGCTACTGCCACTGCCCCCAAATGGGTAGAACTTCTTTCCTTTGGCTTTGGACTGCCCTGTTTTCAGATTTATCTGGGTGCCTCCCTGTGATGCTCTGTCATCGGAGTCGCTGCTGGAGGGGCTGCTCGTTGTACTCTCAGCACTTCCACTGGAGCTGCTGGCACTGGATGATGAGCTCCTGTATTTCCTTGTCCCCTAGTCAAGGGTAACATTGGAAAAAAATTATTTTTCTGTGTTCCTGCAGAATGGTAGCAGTAAAATCAGATGCAGACATCTCTGAATCTCTGATGCTGTAGAAGACAAGGTGTATGCTCTATAACATCTTTGCAACACATCACAGTAATTCAAAGGCAATTTCATAATAATGTGTTAAACCCCCACATAAGCAGAACACCCCAAACACTTTTGTGATAAGGAGTGTGTACAGCAGTTGTTGGCCTCACAATGACATGTAACTGCTATCAGTAATGACAATGCTGTAGCTGTCACTGTCTCAGGGCAGGTTGTGTAGTTGGTGTCAGAGCATTTTGCTGCAGTTGCAGTAGCTGTAAATAACAGACTACTTTTTGGCCACACAACAGCTATTTTATCTCTTATAAGAGATTTTCAGAAAAGCATGCAAAACCAACCTGCTCCTTCTAATGTCTTTTGCTTGCAGAAAGGATGAGTGCAAACAAAAGACCTGCCGAAAGACTTGTGTATCCAAAAGTCTGTCTTTATTTTCCACTTTGGCATAATATCTAAACAAAGGAAGCTACTTAGTAGCAGGAATAAAAATAAGCTTCGTGTAATGTCTCTCACAAATTCAGAAATGGAATTTCTCAGCAGTACCTGATCATCAGTGTCAGCAAGGATTTTCTTCACTTTTTTAATTGCTTCTTTTCTGGAAGATGCTTGTACCTCTGGATCTTCAAATGTTACTAGACGTACCATTTTTGTAGGAGCTTGGTCTCCTGCTTGAATTGTGACTTGTATTTTTTCAATAGGTGCCTCAGTGGGAACTGAAATTGCATGACAATTAGTACTATTGTTACTATTAGCAACTGAATGAGAGAATAAGTCAATTTCACCATAATTTATTTAGCCATTTTTTCTCAAATATGAATGTTCAGTGATTGTTATTGGTATTGAGCAATTTTGTTAAAAAATTTCTCTAATAGCTAAAACACTTATTAATGGTAAACAAATTTTAAAATATTACCATGATACTAGATTCTTTTCAAGTCATAAACAGAATGATCAGCAGATTTAAGTCAAGTGAATTGGATTGTTTAAAGAGATAAACCATGGGTTAGAGAATTAAATGTCAGACAGGAATTGAGGCTTAACTCTTGAATGCTAAAGAATGGCCCAATGGTTAGGCCATTAGTTTGATACTTAGGAGACCAAGATTCAGCGGCCTGCTGTGCTTTTATTTCTTATGATCATGGATTAAGACATTAAGGACTAGATCCTGGCAGGGTTAATCCATAATTCCCTTTTAGAGTCTGGGTTTTAGAATGTAGCTACAGGACACTGCATCAGATCTGTTGCCCATGTCCAATTGCTTCGTGCTTGCATCCCAAATCCAATGATTCAGGATGCATCAGACACACTCTGCAGGCACAGATCAGCTCTGCTTGACGCTGGCCACGCTGAGTGACATTGCTGGGAGAGCTGGGAAATTGCTGCTCAGGCGAGTGGGGGAGAAATGGATTCCTGCTGTGAGCATAGCCTGCTGCCAATACTGGCTGGCCTGGTCCTTCTAATTGTAGATTTAGTGGTACTTAAGATGCAAAAAATACATACGTATATATGCATCTGTATCTATCTATGAGTGTGTGTATATACACACCCCCACCCACTATTTTCTCTTTTGTGCCACTTGCATTTACCTGGCTTGAGGCTGATTCTCAGGGCATGCTCTCCAACCAGGTAATAAAGAGGCAGGTTTTTGATAAATGCTGCGTGCACGCTTTTCTTCTCAATGCACACTTGAACTCCAAACGTGCTCGCATTGAAGCACACGGACTGAACAAATGGCTCTTTTTGGGAAGAGGAGAGTCCAGAAGAAAAGGGATTTCCAGATGAAACATCCTCTGCAGACTGTCTACCCTATGAGATAGCACACACACCAAGTGAACTCAGACAAAAATGAGAATAATTATCTGCACGTTATGCATCATATTTTGGTAACAGTACCTGTACTCTGCAGGGGGAATTAACCAGTTTATTTTAGATACCGAGGCAGTGACAGAACAACTTGGTTTTAAAGTGGACAAAATTCTCATCTGAATGGGTTGATTAGACTATCTACTGTAAAAAGAGCTTCAGGTTGTAAGAATGGGAAATTACATCAAAAATTAATTTGAAATATTTAATTTTGTTTCCCTGGAATATTAGACAGTGTTTACAGGTTCTTGATAAAACTGACTGCACTTTAGACTGACTGGAGTTTTTTCCTTTGATTTTTGACATGTCAGACCACAGAACTTTCAACTATGTCCACAAAAATTCCGAGTCAGATGAGGTCTAACATGAATGTGACACTATATCAATTAAATGGTCAAAACATATCATGTATTAGAAATTTCCACTAAAAACTATGTAATTTACATGTGATAAGCAATGCTTAGAGAAGAATAAATTAAAATTAATTAAAATTGGAATCAAATCCATGAAGTGAAAACTATGATTTCCTGAAGCAATGAAGCAAATACCTAAAGACACAATAATCACAGGATTTCGTTTCACATATAAATCATGTTTGCAATTAGTTTTTCAATGTAGTTTATCATGTCTCACAAGATTCCAGCCATGCATGAACCCTACCAAAAACCCTGGAATTTCTAGTGATAGTGAGAAATGCTCCACTCAGTGCCATTTTTCAGCTGCTGTTCATTTAAGAATAACTGTGGAGTGCCGAGTTTTCAGGAAGGGCAGCACAGAGGCACAAAGCAGAAGAAAGCTTGTTCCAGGATATTGGAAAGTGCTCTCACTGATAGCACGTTTGTCTATTGACTTCTCCATAGGAAAGTGCTGTTCTTGTCCTCTTTTCATCTCTTATTTTATCTGAAATCCCTTCAGAGTTGCAGGATAACAATGAAACCAGAACAGGACAGTGTATTCCTGCCTCTGTCAGACTGAATGAATTGTCACAGCTATGCCTTCACAGCACTGCCCAGTTTAGAAAGCCTATCCTGGCTTTTAAGGAAACCTGGCTCAGGAAGTCATGACACAAACTGCACTCCATCCTCGAATCAGGATGCTTATAAGCATTATATTTGGCTCTCTAGGTCCAGCAGTGGAACATCTTGTGGAACATTTGTGACTGCCCAGGAGTGTGGTGCTTCCATAATGGTTGCGAAGTATTTTAAAGATCGTGGGCCTGTAGATGGCAGTGCAAAATTAATTACCAAAGAAAACGCTTTTGCTTTAGACAAAGCGTTGCAAGTTTGATGTATTACACTCCAGATTTTAAAATAATGTTACTATAGGGCTATTTGTGCTTTTGGATTGAACCTGACTTATTTGAGTGAATCAGCATTGGTCAGAGATGAATTGTAGCCTTTCCTATAGAGAAAAGGAATGGTTCCCTACTGTTTAAAAGCCCAAAAAAGAATAGTCAGACAGTACATCATTTACCTCAATGTTATCAGTCTCTCCTGATGCAGAATCTGAATTGAAGGACATCTTCATTATGTCAGGCACTGCTTCAGGTAAAAGAACTGGAGTCATCTTACTAGCAGCCAAATCCCCAATATTTCGTGTAACAGCAAATGTCTTAGACCTGCAGAATAAACATTAGAGGAAACCTGTATTGATAAAGCACTGCTGAGGAACAGACCTGAATAATGCCTTGTAGCCTGCACTCAGCAACAAGTATCATACCTTGCAAATTGCTTTACAGATACTTACAGCATCCTTCCTGTTGTGTTTTCAAGGACTGCTAAGAGTCAATACAGACAATCTCAGGGGCAGATAGCCCACTTAGAATTTTAGAATCATGTACAGGTTAAAAAACTTTCAGTTGATTGGATTTTCATACTCTAATACCATGAAAAACAGCATGCTTAGAAGCCTGGCTGTGTATTACATTATTAAATTTTTGAGTCTCCTATTTTGAGCTCCTGAACTTTTAAATTTTTTAATTCATCTTCTGTGTCTTCACTGCAGTAGCCTTAGTTTTAACTTCTTTTGACATTGTATTTGGAAAAATACTGCCATTACTTCAAAAAACAGCCTGGGGACTGGTGGCTACTGAATGCTGTTTCCTGTACAATTTTTATTAGAGCAGAATTAAAGAAAGGAGTGTGAAATCATGAAACTAAGTGTCTCCAGCTTGATTTAAATTCACTAGTACTCATGGCTTGGCCATGACTTGGCAAGAGGTCAAGAGAGTTGAGCAGGAAGGTTAAGAGCCTATTTATATAAATCTGTCTGGTACATTGTTTCCAGTGTTGTGAATTCTGAGTGTATTAGTCAGGATCCCAGATAAGTGATAGAAGGTGCAGCATCAGATTGAGGCTCTCATGGCAAAATATCCTGAACCCCTGGCCTCATACCCCACATTCTTCGTGGAACTTGTTACAGTGCTGTGAACTATGAGTTTTGTTTTGGGTCACAGAAACATCTTGAATGCTGAAATGCTTTTGAGAAACAAAATCCTACTTCCCTCAGCTATTAACACTGTGCTAGCTCTACCTTATTAGCAATTTTTCAGCTCACACTCACATCCACCTCAAAATTCCCCATGCGCTCTTTCTCAAGGATGAAGCTGATCTCTTTGCCCTGGGGCTTTTGTGGTCTGCCAATGGAGGTGGCTGCTGTGACAGTGAATGGAGATGGTCTCAAAATGGTCTCTATTTTAATGCGGCCCACACTGTACTAGCCTGAGCAATTCCAATCTAACCTATTTGAAAGATGAATTTGTATTCATTTGATAGCCCTCTCTTCCTCTTGAAGGCTCCTACCGTGCTGTGTGCAATGTAAAGCACACAATTGCTCTTCATGTGGAACACCTCAATAAAACGTGTGTCACCTGTGGGCTTTGTTTTCTTTTCCATCTCTCTCTTTTTTTAGATAAGGACATGACAGCAACGCTCCACGCTGGGTGATAGGAGAACCTTGAAGAATGGAATCTGAAATAAAATATTCTCCCTAACAAGCTGAGGGGATAAAAGAAAATACAAATCAACTTGCATTTCAGATAGCTCATCTGGGTAAAGAGACAAAAAGGGAAATGGTTTTATTTTAATCCCATTCAATAATTCAAATGACCACTGAACTGCAGGCTGGATCTCCAAGTAGAAAGCCCTGGGGTTTCTTTTCCAATTTTTTAAGCATTTTTATGCCAATAGTCTACTCCTGCCACCTAATGAAAGCGAAGGATCGATTCCTCCCTGTTGAGCACAGAGAGCTGACAAATGTAGCTGCATCACAGGTGACACATGTCAATGTCTGCAGAATCACACGGCACAGTAAAAATAGGCTACAAGAGCCAGCTCTGGTGCTTTAACAAGAAAAAACAGTCACAAAGAAGGCCTAAAGCTATGGTATGAAAGAATCTGTTCTCTCTGATCCCACACAAGGGAGAAAAAATAAAAAGGAGATTTTCCAATATGTATTAGTGCATTTTTTTGGATGAGAGAAGAAGCTGTGCTATAATATAAGCCACACTTACTGCATGGGTAGGGGACAAGCAACTTAGCTGTGTTGGACACACTGATGTTTCAGAGAGTGTGGCCTTGCATACGTCCCTAGCATGGGGACAGGAGAGCTCAAATGTCTGTTTAAAACAAAAAACAATCAACAAAAACTATTTTTCCAGATTTTGAAACACAGTGTGACATCACATGTAAATAAATAAGCAGTGCTCCCCAAACACACCTTGCTGCCTCAACAAGGTCACTCGCTGCATTCTCTGCTATACATGGTGTAGCCATGTAGGACAAAGAGATTTATAATTACGTGGCTCATCTTACAAATAAGATGCCTATGTGCAGCA
Source organism: Setophaga petechia (assembly GCA_024362935.1). Classification (NCBI taxonomy): domain Eukaryota; kingdom Metazoa; phylum Chordata; class Aves; order Passeriformes; family Parulidae; genus Setophaga; species Setophaga petechia. The sequence continues at coordinate 12,709,426 of JANCRA010000006.1, forward strand.
ATTTCTGCTTATCCTACAGCTAAAATAAGCAAAAAACCTTATGATACAAGCTCTATTCATGATTATGTATATACTTCAGTAGGCTGTCATTATGAATATGTGGTATATTAGCAAAGTGCATTCTCTGGCAGCTCTCCATACTTATACTTTAATCACAGAGCTCTAATTTCCCCTGAAATTTATTTCATTTTTACTTCTTGTAAATTTTGTTTAAAAGTATGTTGAAGTAGCCATCTGTAGTATACTAAATAATTATGTTAAAAGAGCCTTAAAAATAACCATTATTTTAATTAAATTTTGATAGGATTGAATTGAAACACATGCTATATATTCTCTGCATAGTACGATTAATTACTGTGCTCTGATTTTTGCTATAGAGAGAGTTGAGCCCATAATGTGCTGATTTGTCTTGGGAATGCAACCTCTCTATCACCAAAGTTTTCTGTTTTTTTTTTCTTCTTTTGAGCCTGTGATTACTAACCTGAATTTCTTTTTGGCTCATGAAAATTTATATAAATCTCACTGCTGTGACAGGTTATAACCTTTATGGTGTGTAGGATATAAATGAATCTAATGCTATTGAAAAGTGTTTGCTTCCTGTGTCTGAATGTGAGAGATGATGGGGAAAATAATGCCACATCCTGTCTAACTTTAATGCCATGGGACTGTAGAAAGTGACCTGCTGACCATCAAGACAGTGCCCAATACGAAAATATTTTGAACAGAGCTTACAAACACATGAAAGATCAATAGCTTTCTAGAACTATTTCTTTAAATGGGGTATTTAAAGCTAACAAGGGAGGGTGTCACAATATCTCTAAAACATTGGATCTTTATTATTTGGTAGATCTATGTAAAAGGAAGAAAAAGACTATGCTAAATTAAATTTTTAAACTCAGTCTATATAGCTATATATATCTATATATTTATATATCTGTATATCGATCTCCTTTCTGTCTACCGTGCCTGCTTGTTTTTCTTCATACCTCTAAGGTTTTACTTTGCTTGGTCTTTGACCTCCTCAGTGATGTGGTTCAATGTTACATCCTCTAGTTATTGCTTTGCCTTCACTTGCACTCATTGCTGTTTCATTGCTCCGTGCTGTTTCCACTGGCCATTTGTTTTGTAACAGTGAATGGGAATGCTTTTTGGAGAGAAATTGATGGTGCTAGAAGTCATCTAGTGAGTATTAGCTTTCTCATATACTTGGCATTATGGAGCTATTTCCAAGTGAGTACTTCACCTTATAAATGGTAATGCTGCAGGGTCTAGAGCAGGGCTTGTGCTGGAACTCGTGGGCTTCTCTGCTGTAATACCTTGTTTCTGGTACTGACTTTCTTTCTGCTTACTGGCAATGCATTTAACCCTTTTTGTGTCTCATTTGATCTCCCCTTAAGTCAAAGGAGGAAAATATTTTTTATCTATTTGCAGGGAGGATCCTTCTGCTAATATTTCTCTCTGCTTGAGGCTCTAAACTTCCCATCAGTATTCAATATTCTCATTTCAGTTCAGTGTGCTTATTGCGTTCATTAATATCTGCCTCCCTCTCTCTAACAGTGGGAACTAGTGAGAGTTGTTGCCTGCTGTCCCTGATAACCTTAGGAGCAGACTGTCCTGGACTCCATAAGAAACTGAACAAAAAAACCCCATGCAGCTAACTTTTCATCTCTGAAATGCTGAGACCCTCCCTACCTCTGCACAGAGAGAACCTTATCACAACCACACTTGATGGAGTGGAGGAATTGTCTTAGGGAGGAGGATGAGATGTCAAATGCATGTCAAATGGTCTGTGACTATTGAAGGACAAGGGAAAATAATGATTAGTCTAACTGGTGGCTAAATGGAGGAGACCTGCAGAGCATCTCTGGGCCAGCAGCCCTGAATGCTAATTGCAGCTGGATCAAGCAACTGATCTCTTTTGTTACGGCTGTATTCCTAGAGCAGAAACTTGTTAACATTTCAGTGGTTTGTATAATCGCTGATTTCTGTTGTCAGTGAAGCTTTTTCCTTTGTGAAGAATTTTCAGCTTCTCTTTCTCAGGGTTTTTTTTTTCATGTGTGTGCGTGATAAGGTTTTCTAAGTTTGGTCTACTGCTTTGATTCCTTGGACATATTCTTTCTGTTTCCTCCTGCTCTTTGCATTTGTATTTCCATCTGTTTTCATTTGTTTGGCATCTGGCTACAACAGTTTTCCAGAGTGTATTGTAATTGCATGCACTGATAATAAATCAAGGAGACCTAACAGGTGAGAAAACCAAATGGCAGCCACAGGGGAACAAAGTAAAAACACAAGAAACACCAAACACTCTATGCTTCAAGGCATCTAATGCAAATATAGATGGGTTAACTGCTCTAACTGATAGGATTCAACTGGCTTATATCTTACCTAGCATTTCCAGTTCAAATATTTGTATCAAGATAGAAATTTTATGTAATTTGTGTTTCAGATAGCTTATGGATCTCAACAACTGAGATATAGACCTAAGGAGGATTTTCAGGTGAAGGCCACAGAAAGTAACACATATTTTTAAACAAAGCTTTAGTGCATGTCACTTCATTTAAAACAAACATTAACTATACCAATCACCACCACTTATCCAAGCTATAAGTCAGAGACAAGCTTCCTAGATGTATTTGGGTGACTCTGCTTTGCTACATAGAAAGACACTAAGTGCTATGTCTTACCTGATGGTAACTACGTCAGTCTCATCTTTACAGGGCGGAATTTCAATTTTGATACTTTTTTCCCTCATCTGGATAGTGGCAACGACATTCACAGGTACATGAGCACTCATTTTGGTGCGTGCTTCCAGCCCTGCCTGGACTGTGTGTGTGTTAATTCCCATTACAAAGGTCACCTCCTTGGTCATGCTGAAAAGGTAGAAGGAGGGTATAATTATGTTCATGCAGCAATCAGCTGTTGAATATTTATGGTCTCTGTCACTTGAAAATATTTTTCTTTTATTTTATACTAAATACTTACCTTAGACTTGTTTTGGATCTCAGCCTAATGTTGGCATTTAGTAACTCAGTCAATCTGAAATCAGACTTTGGAGAAGGTGTAATCTGTGCTTGAACTATTAAAAAGAAAGCAAAGAAAGGGTTAAAATGCCCTCCAGTCTTAGCAAAAATGTTTGTATTGCCAAAGCAATGAGCTACGTTACCATTTCCTGCCACTTTTGTGACAGAAGAGTAATAGAAGCTGGTCTCTGTCGGGAAGCCAGTGCAGGTGGGCACAATGCGGCGGATCTCAGAGGACAGGAGAGCTTTGGTCCACTGCCTCCCTACACCACTTTGAAGGCTACTGATTATTCTCCTTAATGAAGGGATTTTTTCATCAGATCCATACCATGCCTGCAATTACAGAGTTCAACATGTCTAAATAAGCAGAACTTGAATATCATGATCCGTGTCATTAACTATGCCTCAGGGGAAATTCTGCCAGCAATGATTATAAATAATCCTGATCAAAGCTTGACCTTATTTGCCTTGGTTAATACTAGTGACAAAAAATCCAACCATGGATTTATAAAAGAGAGAGAATGTATGAAAGTAATAGTATTATAGAGATTTTGATGCTTGGGTAGTGGTGCTTTAAAAATGATACCTGCAGTGCATTTTGGATGGCGTTTTTATCAAGTCCACCAAAAAACAGCTCTTGGCCAAACATCTTCAAGTAGCCTGATGCAAAAGGTTTGTCACTGGAGAATGCCTTCCAGTCAGAGAGCTGTGTGAGAAGATGAAAAAAGCCTGATTCTTCATAACATCTGAGAAAGCAATATCAGAGATTTTCTTTCCCCTCAGAATTTACCGTTTTCAGGATTTTCTTGAAGTCATAGTCAGCCTCCCAGTCCCTGTCAGGAGTGTAACCTTTGGCAAACACCTCCTGCAGTCCTTCAGCTGTTATTCCTACCTGTGGGAAGAAAAAGTGCAGGTGCAAGTGGATGATGGTTGCAAGAAGGGTTTAGAGGGCAAACTGGGTAGACCCAATTACCTCCAAGGGATCAGCCACTCTTCCAAGGAAATGTGCCCGTAGCTGAGACATTGCTACAGTTGGAATTAAGCTACCTGCATCATTCAATACCAAATATTTAGCTGCCAGCCCGCTCATAAGGGACTCTGCAGAGAAATAGGCAGTAAGACACAGCACAGTTAGTTTTTAGGTCAGAGTGTGCAGATTATATCTATTTATAATTTAATAAGGAATATAATATGAGCAAGGCCAGAAAATGGAGCTATAAAACTGATGCTCTAAAACAGTTATAAACAGAATATTGTGAATTTTTTAAGTAATAGTGGGTAAAGCTACAAGCTCACTGGTCACTGCATGGTGGTTATGCCATTTTTCCAGTTGCTTTTGCTGTATCATAGAATCATATTATGGTTTGGGTTGAAAGCAATCTCAAGGATCAGCCAGTTCCAACCTCCTGCCATGGGCACAGGCACCCTCCAGTAGACCAGTTTGCTCAAATCCACATCCAGCCCGGCCTTGAATACTTCCAGAATTGGGGCATTCACACCTTCTCTGAGCAAGCTGTGCCAGTGTCTCATCACCCTCACAGTAAAGAATTTCTTTGTGATATCTAATATAAACTGATTCTCTTTCAGTTTGAATACTTTCCCCCTTATCCTGTCACTCCATGCCTTGTGTAAAGCTGCTCTCCAGGTCTTTTGCACGCTCTCTTCAGGTGCTGCAAGGCCACAAATAGGTCACCCCAGAGCAACCTCTTTTCCAGACTGAACAGTCCCAATTCTCTTAGCCTTTCCTCATGGGAGAGGTGTTCAACCCATCTGATCATCTTGCTGGTCCTCCTTAATACTTGCTCCAACAGGTCCAAGTCTTTCCTGCGCCCCAGAGCTGGATGCAGCCCTGCAGGTGGGGCTCAAAAGAACAGAGGAGAGTTGCAGAATTTTCCCCTTGTCCTGCTGGTCAGGCTTCCTTTGCTGCAGCGCAGGACACGATTGGCTCTCTGGGCTGCAAGTGCACATGGCTGGCTCATGTCCAGGCACTCCTTCTGCAGCACCCTGAGTGCTTCTTGGCAGGGCTTCTTTTGATCTGTTCATTCCCCAGCCTGGATTGATATGGAGGGCTGCCCTGACCCACATGCAGCATCTGGCACTTGATCTTGTTAAACCTCCAGAAATTCCTATGGGCCCACCTTATGAACTTCTCCAAGTATGGAAAATATGCCTGTCCATATCATTTACATCCAGTCACACTCTGTAAAATCAGCTTATGAAATGCTTTTACAAGACGTCATTTAGGGCACCTTGACTAAGGAGATGAGAAATGAAAACAGATTTGCCATCCTTTGCTAATAGTTCAGGGAAAGTGATACAGATGTCCTGTAAGGACAGATGGTGAGCTATAGATTTGTCTCTCAAATGACTCAAAAACAATTTAATAAATCTAGTCCCAAATGCTGTAACCCTCACATGAAATGCACCAGTTGTTAAATTATTGATAACTACTGAGTGAACTTTGAGGAAACAATTTGTTTCTATTTGTTTCTCTATTTAGATATATCATCCATAATGTTCTTAGGTACAGATAATCAGTGCAGAACACAGCCAGGAATTCTTCCCAGTTCTGGGACAGTTGGATCCTGTCCTGTTTTATGAGTTAAAGTAATCCCTCTGCTTTTCTAAGTTTCCTTAGGTTTCAAGAGAAACAAGGCTGACAGGATTCGTAGTCATCCTTGTTGTGCTTCCTTCTAGCCCTCCTCTCCTGTTCCTACACCTTCTGGAGAACTGCAATTTTGCCTAATTGCCTTCATTGTTTTGCTGTATGAATCTACTGTGCTATCCAAAGTGCTGGGCAATATCTACCTACAGAGTATGAGATTCAGAAACAGCTGGAATCAAGACACAGGTATTTATGCCACCCCACTTTTGACAGAGGAACATTCAGTAGGTAGTAATGATGATCTTAATAAAAAAAAACCAAACAACCAACCAAGTGGTGCCACACCAGGACATTACTAGTGAGTTGACAGAAAACTTAAAAATGAGAAGGCTAGTTTTTCTCCTCATGAGTTTAGCCAAGGCAATGCCAGGTGTTTTCTGGACAGGATACTAAAACTGAGGCACAGTACTTTAAGTGAATTTGTTAATTTTTTATGCTCTTACCACAAAACTTATTAAAAAATCCATAGTACTTCCTGATACTTAATAAGAAGTATTCCTTAGAAATGATTAAATGATTATGTAGAATTCATTGACTTGAAGAGAGCAGGAATATTTTCCATACCTCAGGCATTACATAGTGCTAATGCTCCAAGAATATATTTGCCATTTCACCATGAGAGTTTGATGACACCTGCATATATTTGATTAATGTCTTACCCCAAAGATGGGGGAAAGAAAACTTAGTGAGCAAAGAAAGCAGTCTGTGGTACATATAAACACCAGTACACAGTTAATTATATGAATCTGTGCATATTGAGAGTCAGATTCTCACAGTCCTCACACTGAGCAGAACCTGAGTCACCCTTTTGATTTCAGCAGCAATGGGTAGAGCATGAAGCACTATTTGTGGTGGTCATGTGTGACAAATTCCAGGGTAGAGATAGATTCAGCTGACATTATTTCCTGTCATTAAAAATTCAGCATCTAGCACCACAAAGATCTGTGATGCTGGGGGCAGATTTTTGTTTTTATCAAGGAAATAGGTACTGCATTACAGCCGTCACTATGGTAACTCTTCCAGAATGGACTCACAGAAAAATATTTTACCTGTGGCTAGTGGAGACAAATCAAATTAGAAATCCTCTTCCCATGCTAGAGTAGTAGGAGATTGACTTAATTTAGCTGAGGTAGGCAAGTCTAAGATTAGCATGTGTGAGAAAAAGGTCTTGTTTTTTATTTTTCAGGATGAGGACCTACCAATCCATGGTAGCCAAATTAATGACAATGGTCTTCACTAGGAAGTAACAGCAATTCCCTGATGTACTTCACGTCCAGGCTACAGCCAAAATAAAGTATTCCATTTCACATAGCCTCCCTCAAACATATTGCACCCTTCTTTCTCACTGTGTGAAAATTTAGATGGCTTAATTTTAAAAGCAAAAATTAGAAGACAAAATGAATGCCTAAACACAGAAACACATATCTTCATATAAGCAGAAAATGTATCTATCCCTGAATGTATTTTAAGTAGTACAAATGTTCACGTGGTGTATATTAGTGGCTGTGTTTCTTTGGGCACTTGCTGTCTCCATCATTGAGGCAGCAAGCACATGTATAGTATATTACTGTGATTCTTACAGAATGTATTATATTTATTTCTATTATAGTACACATTAAATGGTCACGTAAAACCCAAAAATCTGGGGCAAGGCAAGAATAATATTTACAAAAGTCTTTCAAACCACACCCCTGTCTCCAAAAAGGAGTCAGCAGTACTTGTACACTCAGCACTGTGGATTTCAGATGTTTCAGAGTATTTTAAAATTGATTATTTTGAGAAGAATCTTAACCAGTGAATGACGAAAGTTCCAAAAACATCCGACTCCTGATAGATAAACAGCATGTGTAAGGAGACTGTGTTTGGAGCTATAATCTCCCAAGTCTACCAGCTACATATGCCAAATCACTGAGGTTGTCATGGTCATTTACATAGAGGAGTTGCTTAAAAAGGTCTACTAGGAAAAATAACATACATGGAAAATAGCAAAAGCTACAATGTGGCCCAACAAAACCTCTCTTCTAATCTGCTCCTTCCCTACTTTAACTGCATTTTCATGTGTAACTCTGATGTAACTGGCCAGTCTCCAGATACCATACATGGATCTGCTCATTCTAGTAAAGAATCTTGGTAGGAAGATGCAAGAAAAATCTTTAGACAATAAACCTGACATAGCTGCACAAGGGTGCAATGAATTGTCACATCTGAATGTTTTCAGTTTTCTGTTTCACTGGGCACAATTTTTGGGGTGAAGAGTATTTAGCATCACATTTGGATGCAGCAGGAGTTGTAGGTGTTCAACACTGGTAGAAATTAATCCACTTCAGCAGTAATTTAGGTCCCTTCTGTTTGTTTGGTGCTGAACAATGGCATGAAATTGTTAAGCACCACTGAGAATACAGCATTTGATACAGGAGCATGTTCCTCCCTGACTAATGAAAACGGAGGGTTAGAGCCTCACAAGCCCTCTGGTAATTTCATGCTGGCATTGTACAATGCAAAACACACAGGGGCGTAAAAACTCTTCAAATGAGATTCTCATATTTTTTTCTCTGAAGATAGGAAAACATGGAGGAACAACATGCAGCCTAACAGCTGGCTGGGAGGATTGGGCTTTCACACGGTACAATTATTTTCCCCCACACATTCACCATTGTATATTTTCTACAAAACCTTCTGGATCTTACCTTTAAAGATGCTGAAGCGAAAAACCTTGCTGAACTGATATCCAGACCTGTCAAATTTGGGACTTAGTGCTCTGACAGCCATTCTGCAGGCAGAACCCCTGGAAAAGTTTGGTGAGCACATTAATATTTCAATTAGCTTGCAACAAGTGCTTCTCCTAGGAAGGGAATTTTCCTTACAGCACTTGAAGATCTGGATCTGTGCTTCTGCCCAGGGCCCTCAAGTGAGAGTAGGTGAAACTTGCCACTTGCATGCTGGGCTCCCTCAGCACAGCATCAGCTAATGTCATCACGATTGGAAGACCTGGCTTGGTTTCAAGTAAAACTGCTGCAGCCAACATTCGGATTCGAGGATGAAGTTTTTGATTCAGGAAAATCTCAAGGGTAATAGCCTGGACCTGAAAATAATAGATATATCCAGTTTTACTGTCTGTTTGAAAATTTGCTAATAATCACCCAACAACTGTGAATGGTCTGTTTCATCAATAGTAAAAATTTGGATTATTTAATTATGATGGCAACACCGTGGTTTCATACTCCAAGGGCTGGAAGGGGCATTATGGTAATGTAGTCTGACTTCCTTAACAATCAAAGCCAAGGAACTTCACTGGATACCTTCTACATCAAGTCTTTCATCCTTTTTTGAGCTATTCCACTCAGTAAAAGAGATTTCTTGAATCCATTACATATCTGAGAAGTGATTTCAGTAATCATTTATCCCTCTACATAAAGGCAAAACTTATTTCTAATAATGTGATCTTCTGGAGTACCTTCTGCTAACTAATAGAATAAAAATGAAACGAATGAAACCAAATTTATTACCAGAAATGACTATGCCATATAGGCAGCTTAAACCAAAATTCAATGCAATAAATGTAATTTCCTTGTGGTTGACATGTTTGTCCTCAGCAATATTCACTACCAAGAACAATTTTGTACTGGAACTTTTGCAGTTTCCAGAGGGGCACAGGAGCCTTTGGCCCTAACTTTGAAATGGATGTGGATGATGTGCCACTGTTCTGGCAGCCCTTCTGCACAGCCCTGTCCTGCCTGGGAGAGAGCACATCCATGAGCTGTAATGAAGAATGACCCAGGAAACTTCAGCAAACTTTGGAAAAACCCTGACTGGTTTTATGAATTTGAATATGTTGATTATCAAATGTCAATGTAGATGAGGTGACAAAGATGCAGTAGGCCTAAATTTTCAAATTAAACAATAAAAAAAAGCCATGAATTATGTATGTTTAATCCAAATATGGGTGTGTACCTAGCTGCAAGCCAGGAATTGAACTGTTTTTTGAACAAATAAAAAAGTGGCTACAATCATTAACTTGTTCCAGTTCAATTTTCCCCATACAAAATGCATAGAAAATGAAACTGAGTGGTCTAGGGCACCTGTGGAAAGCCAGGCCAAAGAGCAATCAGAGATGCAATGTTGGTCTCAAACATCAAATTGACTTCTTTCTTCCCCAGAAAATACTTTAGCTTCTACCCTTGCAATTCTCTCCCCTCCCTCCCCTGCATTTCCCCATCCAGCTCCTGCACTTCAATAAATTGTTTCTTTATTATTTAGGTTAAAAGCATACCCTGGCTCACTATTGTCTGTGGATCAATTTATGCACTCAAACTGGGAGGCACATGCAAAAAATGAGTATAATGGAAACACTGATACTGATTAGTAGGTGAATAGTTAATGAAAGCTTTTATTTTACCTTTTTATATTAAGAATTTACTTATATAAAACAAGAAATTTAAACATCAGGAAAAAGAGCTTGAAAAGCTTGAAAAGGTTTCCATTTAAAAGCAGACTTCTTCCAAATGCAAACGATTGTAAAGTGATGTCTGTGGTACACGAGAGTGTGCTGGTGTAGGCATTGTATGCGAGATCTAATAATTATCTCAGTCAGGGACAAAAGTCACATTTAGTAAATGCTCTGTTTATGACTTAAGCCCACACAATGTCTGTAAATTTGTAATTAGGATGCAAACCCCTGGTATCTATTTACAATAAAACCTGGTCTTGAATTACGATTAGATGTGACACTCAGTATTAAATGTCAATTCTCTGAAAACCTTGTTTTGTGGTTCTCTCACATACCAAAGGTGAAGTAGTACTAAACACATTTGGGTCAATAATTTAGTTTTCTGTCTAATGTCCTTGGAAATGAAATGTTTGCAATGGAAATACCGATTTGTCTTCAACAACAATGAATGTATCCTTTTAATGGGATTTTTTTGTTGCAGTCTGAAATACTGGAGGTTAATGTCAAAAGAAATAAGACATGCCTACTGAGGAATGGCTAAGTATTTTTTTAAAATAATGTTATATTTTAAAAAATAGATCTGTTTTTCCCTCATCACCCATTATCTGTTAGCAGCTTTGTAAGTGGAAGTCAGAAGGGCAAAGGAGGCAGCTTTGTTTTCTTACCATTTTGGGGTCTTTCAGGCCTATGTTTTTCAGGGCCATCACAGCAGTCACATGGATCCTGAGTGGCAAATCTGAGGCACCAGCTGCATATCCTGGCAAAAACTTCTTGATGTGCTTGATGCTGGCTGGATGTCCTACATTCCCAAGGGCTTTCAAAGCCAGGGAAATTTCTTCTGTGCTAGACTTGCTCAATGCCTCTCCTGCAAAGCCATGAAGAAGCTGAAAAGAGAAAACAAATCTGTTGAGTTAAATTCCAGCTCTTATCTATATTCAATTCACCAGCCTGTTCTGGGGTTTGACTTCCATAATTTCAGTTTGTTCAATTCATTTATTCTAAATATTTTCAAATTCTTATTTTTCCTCATGAATAGAACATTTTATTCATAGAACAAGTGTAGCTGCACTGAGCAGCTTCTTCTCACTATACCTTAAAGTTATCAAGTAAGATTTTTAAAGGAAAAAATAACAGCTTGGACCTAGTGTCCCCTGCCTTTCAAGGTAAGTTGGGAACCCTGAAATAATGCTGCTTGAGCATCTCTCTCTCATGGTTGAAGACAGGTGCAAAAATACAGATAGAATTAAACCTTTAGATCCTTAAAAAAGATTCCTGAAGATATGGCTAGCGATGGTTCCCTTAACCAGCTATGAAAGCCTTTTTCAGTGCTGATTAATAGATGAAAAATGTGATCACTGCCAACAATTAGGTAATTTTACAGCCTTCATTGTAAGCAACTGGATCACACCTCCATTAGTATGGCAAGATTAGAAGTAGTTGTCTGAAGGCTGAATAAGAGCAAAGAACTAAATACTAACAGAACAGTTTTAAATGAAAACAAATGGCTCTAAAAAAGGAAGTGAGATGTTAGAGAATAATTCCAATACAGATTGTGTAGTTTTAAAATAACATTTGAGATCCCTTGATGGTGCAGAAACAGTCTACTTGATATTGCTGATCAAATGAAGGGACACTGGAAATGCATTGAGTAAGCCTAAACAATCATTTGCTTTGGGAAAGAATTTTCATTCTTTCACACAGGGTTTCTCAGATTCAATTAGCTCAAAAGCATTGGTGGAAATTGTAACACGGGAGACCAATGTAGGAATGTTGGCCATGCCTACGTACTACAGGAAATACATCATGTCAGGCACTCAGTGCAATTGGAACACCCTGCTCTCACTGGGGATGGTGGACTGACAGGTGCCAAAGACTGAACACATATTTCTCTTTCCTTTGCTATTACTGGCTGAGTGTTTGGCTCCACAAAACTTGACATGCATTTTTAGAACTGGGAAATGCTATTTAATGACTGCTCAAATTGTTCTGAGGCCTGCTGATTAAAAACAGTGTAGAACAGGGAGGGTATTACTGCTGGTATAACAACCTTATAGCCTATATTGATGACTGGGCTCTGCTTCTGGCTAGGATACATTAATTCTGACAAAAACCTGGGCTTTTGTATCACTTAGTGGATTTATAAATCCACATAATACCTATATTTAAAGTATTTTTGAGCAATGTCACGGGACTTCATTAATAATTGGCAACAAAGCACTCAGAGACACTCAGATAGAAAGTGTTATGAATTGTTTGCTTCTTCCTCTCATTCTCTTTCGTGTGCTAATCTAAAGATAAAAATGCAGTATTTAACCAACTGGGGTTCCTTTCCCCAAAGGAAGCACTGTAGTGAAGCAAACTATGGCTTTCTGAATAATGAAGAAAGAACTCAAGGCTTAATTTTTCTTTTAAATGATAAATAACCCTGTGGTTACCTGGAGACACTCGGAGCAGGAGTCTGAGGAGGAGCACTGCTTGTGGCACAGGGACGCGTAGCTGAGGTGACAAACCTTCCCAAGCACGGAGCTCGAGCGTGGGCAATGCTTCTTTACTATGAGCTGGGGAGAAGGCAGCTGGTTGTTACTACCATTAATGAAGAGAAACATTTTTGAAAAATATGTTTCTGCCCAATGAAAGACAAAACCGGGCTTTTGATATTTTTTTTGTTGCTGGATTTTCAGTTAATCTGTGAATAGTGCTGTATTTGACAGTGTAATTGTAAAGTAATACCAAGTAACATCTGGAAGGCAGATCTGTCTCTTTTACAGTGCTTCACACTTAAATTTGGCATAGCCTATAATCCAAAGGGAAGAAATCACCCAGTCATGGAATGGAAAAATGCACATTATTGAAGAAACATTCATCATGTTTTGCGATTGCCTCAGCTATAGGTACAATGAATTTGAGATTTGTTGTGAATGGGTCTCACTACTTGGGCAGACAGGAACATCTTTTATAAATGTAGGAGCTGACAGGAGGCACCAGCCCACTGGTTTCTTGTGCGGGAAGCAGAGCACCAGCACACAGTAACAGTTGGGCTGTCAGGGCTTTCTCTGGGGGAAAAACTCTAGTCTGGGGTTCATCATCTCTACTTAGAGTAGGCAGAGATAAATTCTTGCATCTGAGACTGGATTAAAGCCTGCATATAGAGAAAAAAATTGCAAAAATAATCAGACTTCCTCCTACATGGCCTCCACATTGACATAATTCCCTTGGTTTTGATGGATCTTCTCAAATTCATAGCCATCCTTCTAGGACGATTAGGACAAATACGTGGATATAACAAATATGTATTTCTTGCTCCCTTGTCTTTGTAGACAGTCAGAGAGCTAATCTGATGTAACTATAAAGTACATTTGGAAAAAGAGAGACTAGAAGCCACTGTTTGCAGCAATAACCTCTGTCCCTGAAGGGTATTTTAGTCTTTATTTCCTGTTTCCTTCTAGACTCATTTTCACCCTTTCGATTTGCATTCTCCTCCCCTTAAGACACGCAGGAAACAAAGCCCTTTCAACCTCGCTAGGTTGAAGGGGGATATAAAACCTTTGTCATTTCAAAGCCTTTGCTATCTTGTCAAAGGAATAAATACAACAGATGCTAGAATCAGCAAAGTGGTTTGAGAGTGTTTTTAGAGAATCCCACCGTTGCTTCCTCCATCACATCCTGAGTTGGAGTGCTGGAGTGCAGAGCCACAAGCACTGTTTGAGTCACTTCCCAGCTGGTGAGCTCCTGCCTTTCCATTTTGTGCCGCAGGAACCTGAGTGCTCGGTGACTGGCCACTGCAGGAATTATATCCAAAATGTGGCGCCTGCAATGGGAAAGGCAAGCAGCATTTTCCAAGTCTGCCTCTGAACACAGGGATCCCAGAGGGTGTCCCCAGAAGCAGTACCACCTGTACTGCCTGTACCTGTAGGCTGGCCGACTGGAAAACCGCTTCCACACCGATTCATAATTCTCCTCGTTAGCTGCGCGGAAGAGGTGCAGGAGCTTGAGAGCTTTTGCTGGTGCATCCTTGGGAAGCTGGTCAGAGGTGGCCTCTACTAATTCTTGGAGGCTTTCCTCTATCTGCAGAAAGATGAAAATGCAGGAAGATCACATGCATTGTTTCCCACATGCAGGGATTTAAATCTCCAACAAAGAATCTGCCCGGTTGCTGGGCTTTACCTCATTTTCCACATCTTTTATTTTAAATAAGTGGACAGGAAGCTGAAGCAGCTCACTGCCAAACTGATACTGAAGAGATCCACGATTCTGGTACTCTTTTGATGGGACCTCTGCCCTCTGCTTCTGCACATCAGTCAAAACAAGTTTTTGCCTGGAATGGAGAACCCCAGGAAGAAAACATTACAAGATGCAGAGTGCAAACTAAAAAAAAACAAAAACAAACCAGTAATTCTGCTTCCCCATATTGCAATGCAGCTACAAAAGGTTTTGTTATTGAGGGTTTTTACAGCCAGATGCATTTGGACATGCTGCTCAGAACCATACTCTGAGGAGGTGTGCACTTGTCCAACAGGGCTCAGAGCAGAGCCAGCCTTTGCCTTCCTTTGGGAAAAACTGGGCTTGAGAATTTATGGAAGAAGACGGAGGTGAGAGGTTGTGGTCTGAAGAATATCACAGGAAGTACTTGCTGTGTCTTAAGGAGTAAACTATGGACTCTAGAAAAACAGAGATAGGAAACTTGTTCAGAAATGACAATTCAATTTAAACATTTTAAGAAGTTCATAAAAGCTGTTATGTGTCTGTGTCTCTCCTGGAAGCTTCAAATGGAATTGAAAGGTTTTAGATACAATAAGAAATGCTACAATCTTTTTACTTGAACTATTACAATTTCCTCCCCATTTTGTTTGATAAGCTGAATATCCTGGGGACTACAAAAGAAGGTTCTCATGAAGATTTAAATTTGATTTTAAAAGAAAAGGGCCACATAAATTCAGGACTAGACTTTGGAAAAGTGCTTGACCTTTTGAAAACTTTTTAAGAATCAACAAACCTTCATCATTTGTTATTAAGAATAATTCCAATGAGAGACTGTCTTTGTAAATATTTGCTATCTTTTTACATTTTCAGCTAAAGAGATGCAGCCTATCCTACCAATTATGTTTAAAATGGGTCATTTAGGACACTATAATAAAGTTAGGTATTTGTACTGAACAACTGAAAACATTCCAAAAGCAATATTGCTGTACTACAGTCTCTTGAAATCTCTGTAGAAAATTGGTGTGTTTATTTTGGAATCTCTATGATCTTCTGTATCATTTCTATTCACTTCTTCCATACGGATTGCAGAGAACTGCTGCAGAAAAATAGCATATAACTGCTTTACAGACAAGCCACTGGAATTTGAATAGAAACTGCTACAGAATCAGTAGAGATTTTTTCTCTCTTGAAATTTTAGACAATATTATTGAAAGGGCATTTGGGTCACAAAGTATAACATCAGGTACACTCAGGCACATTTAACTCCCCCTTTCAAATCTTATTATGTCTTCATTTTCATTGTTTTGGGAAGAGATATACCTGCCTAGAATAGATGAGAAAATGCTGTATTCTGAAGAGAAGAGCAAATGAATGCTAAAGATATTGTTAAAATGGTGAAACAGTAGTGAAACCTCTCTTGGCCTTGAAAGGTGCTGCAAGAGTCTTATGCTGAGCAGGTCTGAAAGCTCAGCTCCAAGTGCCTTGATAGATTACTTTTTTTTAACAGAGAATGCATTGTGGAAATAACTTCTGAAGACTTGAGTGAGATAGCCACATCTTTCCAAGTACCTTATATTTGTCCCCATCAGCTGGGTAATGATAAAAATGCAGAGAAAATGGGAAAAGTAAAGGTACTACCCTTCTGAGAGCTGAGAAAGACCTTTCTGAAGACAATCTCTACAGGCTGCACAGGGAGAGTGTAATGCATCATAAATCCATTGTCTCCAGACTAATGCAGACTCAAAAACCCTATAATTTAATAAGAACACTGCAGTTGTGTCTATCTACACCTTGACTGTGTAAGATATTAAAGCCACTGTCCCTTTTAATTTTGGTTTAGTTTGGTTTGGTGAGCCAAATTGAACAGGTTCATTATATATATGAAGTTAATCAGTCAATTACTGACACAAACTTTCTGATGTTGCTGTTTCCAACAGATCCTTGCAGAAGCTAATGGAGCAATGAAGATTACAGCAGCTGTAGAGGGGGATCGAAAAACACCTTCTGCACTGTGACATTTATGCAAAAATCCTCTCCCTTCAGTAGGGCACTCCTATTTAGAGAGTCCATAATTAAATAAGTAACCGATAATTTTTTCAATAAATGAATTTGATAGATGAAAAAAATTCAAATACTGAAAGTTTGACTGCTTCAGCTAGGGACACTATTTCATAGACAAACATATTTGTGTTAGGCCCCAAATTTCTTTAAGAAATATGCAAAATTTACTCTGAAAAAGTAAATGCATTTAACATGTCTTGTGCCCAATTGTTTTGCAATAAAACCCAATTTCCTATCAAGAAACAGTTGTGGTGGGAGATTTGCAAGCTGCCCATGGTATTTAGGAATCCAAAGTCCTATCTAAGTTTCTTGTGAACTAGTCTCCAAGGATCTCTTACTGCATTATTATTTTCCAGGGAACTCTCTTTCGTGAGTAACTGTCTTTCAAAGTATTTTGCTTCAAATATATTAGTTCACAATTTCTCAGATGAAATTACATTTGTTTTGGCTTTTATGGCATAAATCAAATATCCCTGAGAAGTAAAATAGTCAAGTCCTGCCAAGTTTAGCTAACAAAATTTGGATAGAGATGTGCATGTTTCAGATTTACAACTAACAGTGATGGTTGTTTTTATGAGCTGTTTGGGATTTTATGTAATTAAATACTGGCAAACAATAGGCTGTGGAAGTAAAGGATTTATTTCACTCACAGACCTTCACTCAGATTACTGGATTGCTGAATTAAAGCAATATGTACAGTACCTTGCTTCTACAATAGCATTTCCTCCTGTTATCTCGTTGAAGGGTGCAAACTGGTGGATTTCCTCAACATCAGCTTGTGTAATTACAGCTTCACTACGTGTATATTTAATTTTGTAATTGTAAGTAGCAGTTGCACGAGAATTCTTGTTCCTCTTTACAATACATAAAAAAATGAAACAAAGAAAATAAAAAGTCATTGAACTTTGAAATTCTGTGACTAGAGGCTATTACATCACCCACTTCAACTCATTTGTTTTCCAGGGCTGTTTCGTTCATTGGCCATAAGAGCAATCAATGTGAATTCTGTGCACTCACTCGCATGGGAGAGGTCAGGCACGCTGCCTGTCTCCATTACTTTTACTGCTAAGAAGTGTTAGCTGCTTTTTCCTTTTCCCAAATCTAAGTAATTGGTCATTCCCTCGAGAAGCAGACACATTTTTCTGAGGAGAGCAGCTGCATAAACCACTCTATTTCAAAGACAGGATTATAATAAAATTCAGCAGTACCTGTCTTGAATAGCAGAAAATAGACATCGTGACTATTTTTTTTACTCAACAGAGTAGGTGAACTAACTCATGCTGATAATTAATGGTTTCCAAGCCAGCTAGCTGGAGCTAGCTCAAGTGTGCTTGCTGTACATTACAGTGGGCAGCCCAGACCTCTGCTTCTCTGTAGGATCATTTTCATACACAAGGAAAATATTGACAACTAGATACAGCAGAGCTGATTTTCCTCTCATTTTTAGTATTTCAAATTAAGAGATTCTGTGGATATCAAATGGTGTTCTGCATAAGAATTTAAAATACTTTTACATAATACCACTCTGATTTACCTGCTGGCAGGTCTTGCATGGATGAGTGTATGCTGATCCTGTGACAATTTGAACTTCACAGCTGTCCAGGTCCTTGGATTTGGTCACATAGACTACGTTTGCTCTCTTGTTTTCCTGGATTGCATATGTTGTGTTACAAATACCTCCAATCCCAGCCTGGCAAAAATGAGAAGAGGATCAGGATCACTATTACACAAAGCTTTACTTCACCTCATGAAATTTCCTGTTTAATTCTGCATTTTCAAAATTACTAATGGAAGTGAATGCTTTATTTTTCCTTATATTCTTCAGAAGCAAAATTGCAATGATCATTACTTTCTTCTCTTTTTTACAAGTACCATTTCCAGTAAGCCAAATCAGAGTTACACTGAGAGAACTAAATCTCCCCAAAGTTTCACTCAGAGCCCCAGGAAAGGGGAGTAATAATTTTCACTTAGAGCTATTGATTATGAAATATGTTTTGAGAAAATATTAATGAAAAAAGTGTCAAAATAATTTGATCAGTCAGAATGAAATCTTAACAGCAAAATATTTCAAGGTTGGAGATGACATTCTGCCCTCAAAACTTGCTTTTACAGAGAGCTTACAAATGCCTATGCAACAGGTCTTGCAGTATCAGTTGATCTGTCACAATATGACCAGCAATAATTAAAAAAAAATTCAGTATAACAGTTTTGATTATGGGTCGTCTTGAGTTCACAGTTTTAGCTGAGCTCTTCAATAATATTTTGAGCATATACATTCATAAGAGCTTTTAAGTCTCCACAGTCAGTGAGATTTTTGTAGAGGAAAAATGCTTGATTGCATTTGAGGAGGAAGAGTTATTTTGCTGATTTTTTTATTATTGTTATTTATAGCATAGCTAGTGCAGAGACCAGCTCTGGGCTATGTGAGAGCAGAGAAATGGTCACATGGTGTTTAGGAAGGAAGACGTACCCACTTCATCTTCAGCTTAACAGAATTTCCTGAGACACTGTGTCTTTGGCAAAGGCTAGAAATAGGAATTGCCCAGGATTTCTGGAAGCACTGCACTCTGCAAATACAGGTGTGGGTCTCTGCTCACTGCAGGGTATGGTAGAGACATGCAGACTTTAAATGGGAGTGTCTGGCCCAGAGGGTTCAGTGGGATGGAGCAGACTTTTGCCCAGCTGAGCTTCACAGCTGTGCGCAGTTTAGGGCCAGCTCAGACACCCTGAACCCACAGGATGGGATGTACACCTTCCCAGGTTAGTCCTTTAAACCTCTCTGCAGCTCAGATTAATAATGTTTATCTTCCTTTGCAGAGCGACTCAAGATTGTCAAGCATGGGTGCCAAAGCTCATTAATCAGTTGCTGTCTGAGAGAAGCAAAGAAAACTTGGAAATTATTCCAGAAGGTGAAGTCACATCTATTACCAGCAGTGAGAGTAGAACATATTGCTAACTGAATTAGAAAGAGTTAAGATGTGAAACTAGATATGAGAAAATAGTGTTGCAGAATATCCAACAATACCACATGGATTTTTATGTGCGGCAAACAGTGTGCAAAAAATTAAATCATCTAGGTCCTTTCCCATAAACTACTTATGTAAAAATAAATTTTAAAAAAATTAGAGTTACTCTGGTCTATAGTTTCAATAAAAATAACATGAAAGTATAATAATTTCAAGGTTTTTGCCAATCTCTGAATTGAATGTAGTCTAATCAATGTAAATATGGTTTCACAAAAACTAAACACCTTGCAATTTCTGTGGTGAATAGTAATATCAGATGATTGACCTTGACTAATATATTAAAACTTGAAAAACAGTGGAAATTTCAACAGAGCATCAACTGCAACTGTCAAAGTTGTTATGGTAATGTTATGACATATATACTATTTTCTTCCTAAAAGAGGAGCTAGAAGAGATTAAAGTATATATGATTGGTAGAAAAAGTCAAATTACTGTTATTTTGACTTTAATATTAAACTGTATTTTCAAGCATGTTTTATACAGTGTTCCCATTTTATGTAGGCTTCATCTTTCACAGTTTACTTGCTCTGGAATCACAAGCCAGATTTTCCAAGGGTTTAATTCTGCAAATGTATTTTCTGAAATACATCCATCAACCAGTTTAAAAATATGCTCTGCTGTCGTCCTGTTTAAGTACATCGCCACCAAATGTTGTCTTGTATGAAACTTAATAATGATCTCCCAAGCTTAGGTCTTTCTTATAAGTGAATTTTATGACAAGGATGAATACAGAAAATGCAGTAGAAGACTCTGAAGTGAAAGCTTATTTATTTACAAAGGCACCACAGTGGTCAACCCCAAAACTCACCTCCTGCAGACTGTATGAATTCTGCGCCTTCTTTATGCTCAGCTCCAGCACGTTCATAATCCCTCTGTAGATGTTCAGACCATCATCCGAGACAGAATCAGGAGCCATAACACTCCCAACGTGGCCATTGCTGTACTCAAACTTGATGGGGTAACTGAGCTGCCCAGTGAGGACCTGGGTCAGTTTCAGGGATCGTGAGAAGGAGCTCGTGGGCCAGGCACCGTTGTACTCTGCGGCTTCGATCGAGTGGATCTAGAACAAAGGGGGTACAAAACTCCTCTTTCAGTTTTTTTCTTCCCAGTTAACTTTTTTTCAATACACACAAGCATCTAGATCTTCAATCACATCAAAAAGAAGCTTTTAAATAACACCAAGCTTCTTCAAATGGGAAACTTAGAAGTTTTCATTTAGCATAACTAGTGTCAATACACACATTTCTGTATATAAAATGAAAGAGAGCAATGCAAATGGCTGATATTTCCACAGTCACTGCACTCTGTTCTGTTTCACAGACAATCCATATCGCCGAAGGTGGACTTGTGCAAAGAAATGAGCCAGAGAAGAGCCACATGCAGCAGGTTGCTACCCAAAGTAGTGTGGAAGAACTGCAGGAAATTGCAGGAGAAAGTTAATGTTGCATAAAGCATCATTAACTCCTGTTGTGAACTCTGTCATTTCCCTCACTGGGGTCACAGAGTGCAGGCAGCAATCTGAAACTAATAAACACATGGCCTCTAGGCCAGCCAGACATGCAGAATTAGTTTGAGCAGTGGACAGCAGGTTACAGAAATTGTCCTTCCCTACACGTTTTGCTGTGGAACCAAAGGCTGAGGCAGTGGCTCCAACCCCACTCTGCACTTCACGCTCCAGCCTCAACACAGGGCACATCCAAAAAGTAGAAACTTGTGCTAAACTATGCATAACTTGAAAAATTCCTACCCCAGAGAACGGGCATGTTTAGCTTAGTCTCTCAGAGGACCCTTACCTTCTATATATTTTGACAATTTAAAGAGACTTTTCTCTGACACCTCAGGCTGGCGATGTGGTGCAAGACACGGATTAATTTCTCAAAAAGCCACACAAACTAAATCCTCATACAGCAAATCACTGGAGACTGCACTTTCATATTTATTTTTGTTATTGTTGGTGGAGATCACTGCCAACCCCAGTAACTGAAGCTTACAGGGAAGGCTGTTAGAGAGTAAATCCCTCATGCTGCCTCTTGGACATGCTTCTGGCATATTGCATACGGGCAGGTTTGGGACTGCTCTGCAGGGTCAGGGCGAGGTAGTTTTCCCCAGCCCTTGGGGCCCAGGCAGGACTTAGGCTGTCTGCTTGGTTTTGAACACAGCTGGCAATTCTTACTTGTTGGTTTGTGATGAAAAAATTGTCAGCTGCAAACTGCCCAGGGAGCAGAGCTTTTTGTTTAGACTGAATGTGAACTAGTAGGCTGCAGATGAAAGTTTAATTCCCTGAACCATCCCTCCAAACTGTCTAATTTAAATATAACAGCTGCAAAATAAACTTTTCCCAGAGAAGAAGGGAATAAATGTACTATTACCTTTAGCTTAGAACTTGCCCAAAAAGTTATGTTTTTTTCCTTTTCTCCTTTCCTTGCCTGAAATTATTTCTGAAATGGAAACTTTTCAAAAATGCAGTAACACCAGTAAAATTATGTTAGAAAGTTTTAGAGAACAGGAGTAAATTTTTGGTGAAGACTCACCCTGGCACACCAAGAGCCATTTAGGCAGGAATGAAGGAGGATCTGGGATAAGGACAAGACTTCTTCTGCCTCTTTTTTGGCAGGGAAGCTTTCTACTCACCACTCCAGATGTGTGACTCTTATTTCCTTGGCTTTTTTTTGTTTTGAAATCCATCCCCTTAAATATGTCATGGGAAAGCAATATTTCCCATCTAGATTTATTATAATTTGAACTTACAAAAATACCTAGTAACAGCAAGCTAATTCAGGCTGGAAGGCTACATTTACAAGCATTTACTAGACAGCCACCACTCTTTTTAACCTAAAGTCTTCAATATGCCAAATTAAAGCTTTTAAAATAACATTTTTCTTCCCTGCATACACAAGGCTGAGTGAAGTTTGTGTAAAGCAATTGAGGTGTGCATTTCTCTGCAATCATTATAAGCACACATAGGCTTCTGCTAAAGACAAAAGTGTATTTCACATAATCAAAACCCTCAGTAATTACTCAGCAAGCAGTAAAAACATACAATTGAGGATGACAAAGAATGTCACTCAGGACCCTTCAGAAAAAAAAAGGATGACATTAATTATGCTAAATATTGAATCATATGCAACTACTGTTGCACGTTTTATTGCCTTTTGTCTGCTGGTTATGAAATCATTTGATTAAATAATCCTAGGTTTTACAGTTTGAAACAATTGGATTGATCTAGTAATAAATAATTGTGCATTTCAAATTACGTTCCATTGTTTCCCTGACCACAAAGCAGAAGAAATCCTTCAAGCCCAAGGCTGGCTTGAGCTGAGAATTACCTTGCAAAGTGCAAATAGAATTTAGGGCACTGTATAAAAAATAACAGTTAGTTACATTATCCCTGAGTAAGCACAACACATGATGAAACCTAATAACTTCACAAAAGCTTAAAAAAGAAGCTAAGTAGGATGAGAATTTTACCTTTCAAAATGAATATATTTTCTTACCCTGATAAGACAAAGTTTTGGCCCAATACCACTAATTTCCACTTTACTTTTTATTCTTATTCCAGCTCTAGCAAGTCCTTTCTCTGGAAGTCCACTGAGAAGTGTGGTTTCATAATCAAATGTATAAACCTTGTTTTCACTGAAATCGGGTTCTGCAAAGAAATGGTTTCCATAAAATATTATACACAATGTACAGAACATATTAAAGTACCTGCATTAGAATGTATGGAACAAAAAAAAAAAAAAGACAAATTTGTTCATTTTGCATTGCACCTGAACTAAATTAGCTGTTGTAAAGCTATATTAAACATTGATACACTTTTCAGATTCTATTTTTAATTTCACTCATTATAATTATATTAGTTGATAGGAAAATTACTTACGGTAATTAAGATGCTGGCTCCCTGAAAGAGAAGAAAAAAATAAAGAAATAAAATGACAAAGAAAAAAAACAACCCTAAAATGCGAATGTACTGTAGTATAAAAGGCTACATCTCATCTTGCACATATAGCATAACCCTTTCTAATTAACTTTACTTCTATTTCAGCACCAGCCAAATACCCTTTTTTTTTCTTTAAACAACAAAAGAAGTAATGAAATATTTTTTCTACAACATGTTAAAGTTCACGTCTGCCAGTGAACTATATTTAGGTTCTGAAACCTTTTCCTGAATATACAATTTTAAATTGATCAAAGCACATAAGTTGGATACTTACCCACCAGGGTTAAAACCAGGGCTAATATCAAGCCCCTCATGATGGGGATAAAGTAAAGGTGGATGTGGTGGGTTTCTCTTTTATAAAGGCATGTGATATCACATGTTTCTTTTGGCACATTAGTTTGACAAATAAGTGCATTCTAGAATGCATATTGATCAATCAAAAAATAAACATTTCTGAGGTCATGAATGCTGACAACTTCAAATCACCTCATGAGTTCAGCTACCTCACTTTCTATATAGTTCACCATGTTTGTGAGCCCTTTGAAATTCAGCAGAACACCTTGGCAGGTATATGCTGAAAAAGAGATTTAATTTTAAAAATATCTGCTTTCTATTTTCCCCCATTTCTCTACATTTTATTTATACAGTAAAAAAACCACCAAAGTTTAAATTATCCAAATATAGTTCCTCCATAATAACTGAAATAATTTAGATTTCTTCCAGTCATGTCTTCAATCTCTTGATATTTTATTCTTCATAAGGGTCACTGCTTTGGAGACAAACCTTGCTCACATTGTAACTCTACTTTTAGAGGAGAATTTGTGGTTAATTTTGCAGATTTAGGCTTGAGACACCTTATGGTTCATAGGCATGCACTGAGAAACTGCCTTTCCATGGTGTCTGCCATATCTTGCTACCCACACCTGGAAAGACAAAACTTGTCAGTATGACCATCACATTAGCCTGTGGTTAACAGTGAAAGTTTATACTAAGAAAACAGGAGGGAAATTATTCTCTTTGTTTATAAGAAGAATCTAATAAGAAGTGAGTTAAATTTCCAGAAGACCTCAGTGAGTTGGGACCATTGGGAATTTCTCAGTAGGTTCTCATGGGGCTTTTTCTGCTGTCCCACTTGGGGAAATATAACCAGAATTTCCCACTTGCAGCAATAACATTTAGATCAATCCTTAGTAAAACCATGTCAGGAGGGACTTTGCTCCCTAACTTCAATTATATGTATTTTTTCGCAAGTGTTTAACATTTACTTTGAATTTAAACTTGTCTTTCGTTCAAATGATAAATTAAATATCATGTAAAAAACCACCTGCATACAAAGGTTACTGAGGGGGCAGGAAGGAGAGCTCAGGAATGTCTACCTGGTATTTCCATGAGGCTGTGGGAGGTGCAACACAGCAAACACTGCACTAAGTCAGGCAGCCAGGCTTTATCCTCCAGGAGGGGAACAAGGATTTCTCTGCTGGTGCTGTCCATCAGAGAGGAGAAGGGTGAAACCTAAACCCAGGTCCTGAGGTCTTCACCTTCAGGCCTGAAGACACATTTACTGCAGGCCCTATCAAACAGTGCTTTACATTATTGCTTCATTTACCTGGAGTGATGCCACCTGACTGAGGGATAATGAAGTTCATTATTGTGGTGCCAGGGCACCTGGGCTGGAGTCAGGGATGCAGTTTCATGGTCTCTCTACCCCATCATTGCTCCATCAGGAGTCAAAGGAGGGGTCCTTCACTACCAAGACCTCCTGAAATTTTGAGGATTTTAGTATCTCAGCTTTCCTGCAAGAAGGCAGTGATACAGAATTGTATGGGTAGTCAGACCTTTCCTGAAATGAAATCTGTCTAGTAAAATATTTAAGTATATAGTAGACACATGAACCATTACAAGAGATTAATAATTGTGCTATGGTTCAGTGTGAGCTCAGGTGGTGAAAAATTAAGTGCACACCGATTTTCCTGTGAGCTATGACAAGATACACCATGTTTGTGAGCCCTGTGAAATTCAGCAGCACACCTTGGTGCTGTGAGATGTATTCAGAAACATCCTTACAAACAGCTACATGTTTTGCAGCCAGCATGGAAGTAAATGCACAGCAGCAAAGTAATACTGTAAGTGATAACATGCAAAATTCCTGCTTCTCTCACCCTGCTCATCACTGCCACAGCTTGACCTCTGCAGTAATATTGTGCTATCATATTGAGCTCAACTAGCTCCATTCCACAGGGAAGAATGTATAAGATAAAGTACAGAACTGAATGAGAAAGAATATTTACTTAAACCTTGTTATTAATATCTCACTGGAATACTGTGTGAGGGACACATACATATTAAAACAGAACTAAAGCATTTTTCAAGTTTAAGAAAAGGTTTTATAATTAAGGTGTAACATGAATAAATTTGTTCTAAATGGGTAGTGAATATACTGCATTTCTTTTTTCTAATGAAGCACACTGAATCTAAACTTACAATCACCATGTGGATACCTGATTGCAAAAATAACAACTATAATAATTAAGATGGTGCAGGCTGCCATTTTCTCTTCATTTGCAGCATGTACTCTCTCTTTTTAATAACTCCTCTCTACCCAGGCTTGTTTCCTTGGGGGAGAAAAGAAAGTGATCTCAGAATTGTTGTACCCATTATTACTTTAAAAGAACTACAGAATAAATGCAGTAAGTAGAGAGGAGACACAGCTAGAGTTTGAGGGTCACAGCACTGAGCTCTAATCCTTTCTTCAAAGTAGACACACCATTCCAGCTAGTTCTGAGGGAATAAACAGGAGATCCATCACTTAAGGGAAATGGATAAAAGGAGGAAAGGTAAGAGGTACACTTTTTAAAGGCAATACAATTTTTCTTAAACATTCAACAGGTCATGTTAGTGAGCAAGAAAACACATGAAAAATAAATAATCCACAATCAAACAGGTCCTCCACAAACAATATCCAAGTGCCTAATTTAGTTGCAGGTGAAGGAAATTTAATGTGGGCAGAGGCTTTATACACAATCTCTATCTTTTCCTTTATTTCTTCTTTTAGGCATAAACAATGAAGAAAAGGGATTGTTAAAAAGCAATGGGAAATATCTTGGGATTTTTTTTCTTTTAAAGAAGAAAATATATGGTGTTGAGTGTTACAGAGAATGTGATGGCTGTATTAGGAGTGCAGTAATAGGAGGTAGACTGCTTTGATTTTACAGGGCACTTGCACCATAAATGAAACATGAATACAGCCTAATTAACCTGATTAGAGCTATTGCTTCTACACAGCAATTGTCTTTACATAACACATTCTGCTTGAGTAACAGAGTCTTATTATCTGCTGTTGTACTGCCACGGATAGCTCTGCACTCTCCTTGCTCTGTATTCACATTGCTGAATTATGGTGCAGTGATGCCATTTCCATCCTGCTAATGTATAGCCTAATGACAAAGCAGTGATTAGCCAAACAGCTCCCAAGCAACCACAGCAGGTTAAAATAGATATAACCAGTTGGCTAGGAGAAGAGATTTTTAGCCTTCAGTTTTCCTCATTTGAAAAGATTTTTAAAAGGAAGCTTCACACCTATATCATATTTAACATTCCGTCCTTGAATTTTTTGCTCAAAACATTCAGCATTTGTAAGAGTGGCACAGCCTCCAAGATAATGTTTGATATTCTCTCTGGAGACATCGTCTAATGAATGAGAATGTGTTCAAGGTTGGGCTAAATTGCCATATGCCTATTCTAGTACATTCACAAAGGGATTTTTTTCCATTAGATTGCTTTAAAAGGAGTTTTGGAATTTTTTTTTGACTGTTTTTCCAGTTTGATGCTGGCGCACCACCACTGGAGTGATAACTGTGGGAATTGGATACAAAGTTTAAAAACTAAAACAGGTAGAAATGCTATTTATATGTTGTCTAGCTTCTGATGTATGTGTGCTTTGAAAGGTACTGTTGGTCTAGATTAATAGAATAGCTGTAGAATTTTATTTTGATAATTTTTCTTTTTGCTAATACATGCTGCTAAGATAAAGCCACATTTGGTGCATTTTGTGAAGTAGTTGTTGGGACTGTTCCTAAGGCCAAATGTGCATTGCGTGTCATTTCCAGATAAAAGAATGAAAGTACAAAGAGGAGTGGGGAATCTAACTCTGACATCCTCAATCTGAAAACAGGTTGTTTTGATACGACTTCGTTTTACTAAGAAGCTCAAAGGTGTTTATTTGTATTCAAATATGGAAACACATTCTGAAGCCTGACAGTCCACCACTGTGGCTACCATCATTGGCTCATCAGCCAGCATACAGATTCAGTGCCTTCAGGGTTTTCCCTCTCCTTTCAGGATATACTATTTCCCAAGTCGTTCAGCAGGGTTAAATGTTAGACAGCTTGCATCTGAGGCTTGAGTCACATCATGTTTGAGGACTGGTGTTTGCTGTGTAACTCCATTGCACTAGAAGATAACTAATAAGTTTATCTTAACCCTTAGGCTTCATGGTCACAGGGTGATTGGCTCCTGTGGGGTTGGTGCTGACAGGAAATCAGGCATCCCTGAAGTTTAGCTGTGTCAGGAGTCCAGCTCAGTCCCTTTGGGGATGGAATGGTGATGGCACAGACCGGACACAGAGCTCTGAGCCCTGCACTGCCCTGCTCAGCAGGCTGAGGGGCTGCCTGGGGCTGCATGCCTGGCTCAAAGTGTCACGGCTGGTAACTCATCCAGAGGGAAGGGTACTTGTGTCAGGTTTATTGTGGTGAACTATGGCTGTAAAACACGTGGGCACTGCTGCAGGGAGGTGAGGAGAGCCCACACCACCCCGTGTGCCTCAGGATGAAAGCAGGAAGAGGGAGAAAGACGTGGTTAAGCCAACTCAGCATCACAACCCTTTTTCAGGGGGCACTGAGAACACACTAAACAGCTGCTGCCACTTCAGAAAACACCCCATGACCCTCTGTATTGCATGAGGATGGCTTTCTATCCCTGGAAGAACAATGCCCAAGTCAGTGGTGGAAGAATTTTAAAAAGAAGGAAATTCTCAAGGCTTTATTTTTCTTTACAACAGTCCAAGTGTATTACACTGCAAAACTTCAGATTTGCCCAAGAAAGGAATTTGGCTTATTTGTAAATTTATTTTCAAAGTGTGGGGTGGTAAAAATATACAATAATTTTTCAAAATTTTTACTTATTGTGGTCCCACCCAAAATGTGCAAAATTTTTTAAGAATGAAGGGGAAAGCACTGCTTTTTTCTTAGAAATCAATATTCTAAGGTATAATGATGATTTTTTTTTGTTGTTTCATGGACTTTCATCTTAGTAACATATTCCTTTATATCACACTACCACTGCAAGAACAGGATGGGTCTGAATCATCTCTTTCTAGTGCCAGAGTAACAGACAGGTTTATGGTGTCAGGAGGAAGCTCACCATGAATTTGCTCTCATATGTGAGGTGAGTGATACCTTAGTTTCACAGCACTGGGTCACTGTGACATTGGGTCATGGGTCAGATAAGATAAGCTGTGTATTATTCCTAAGGAAGGAGCAGATAATACCCATCCAGTTCAAACAACACAGGCATTGACTTTACCCTCACAAAATAGGTAAAAAAGGCAACATCACCTACCAGTATTTAATGAATGACTATGACTTCCAAAGTATAAAAGGCCTACTCATATACAAATAAGAACACATTTTGTTTTTAAGTTACTATGAAAGTTAGTTCAGTAATAAATTGAGCACCATGTCTCACCAGCTTAAAGGAAAATTACTACAAGGTTATTCCCACAACAGTATGTGTTAATCATCATAATATTTTCTGAATAAGACAGATAAATGGAGCACTGATACTCATACCTGCTTATCAAGGACTTCAGCACTGGGGTTCAGCATTGCCCATAAAAATCAGAGAGCAAACTAACTCTTGAACACACCTGTGGCTAAGACCATGAAGATTTAATTTAATCCCCTTAGTGTAAAGAATTAATGCTGAACAAATTTGTATATCCAGGAGAGGCTGGATCTGGATGCAGATCCAGGCCCACTGTCTTGCACACTTACACAACTGCATTTTCTCCCACCTTGCAGAAAACCTCTTTAGCATTTGACTGGGAGCAATTCTAATACTTATGATAACGACTGTCTTTTCCTGCAAGAAGAGCATATATCACTAAAATTCTGTTCTCCAGTGTGGTATGTGCAGCCTTGATGTGTAACTGCTCAAATTCTATTTTCAAGACTTTTAAATATAAATATAGGAAAAAGTTAAAGGCAGGCCCCTGCTCTCTACTCTCTATACCCTGCACTGAAGTTAATGGTATCTGTTCATGGAGTCTAACTGGAGCTATATCTAGGTTATGCTGACACTAATTTGCTCTTGGAGAATTCACTGTAACTTCAGTGCAAACACTCAAGGAATAAAACAGTTCTCAGTATGAATAGAGTTTGAAAATCTGCTCTAGCATGGATACTTCTCAGCACAGTAAAAATGCTATATGAGAACTCTGTTTCAGAAGCTGTCAATTTTTTAAAATATTCAATATTTTAAAAAATAATAATACCTAAATTAATTTACTTTTGCTCACCTTTGGAGAAAACACTAGTTAGATTGCTATTTTCTGGGTTTTCAAAGGCAAATAACTGGAAAAGAAATTTCTAAATTTAATTTTTAATGAATGCCTGCACCGATCAACAAATAATGTCAATCTTGAAACTTAATTTGGACATAATCATCCATTTTTTAATTCTTCAGAGAAGGCAATGGAATGAAGACAGGGCGATTCCATGGATATTTTCTGCAGTTTCATCTTGTTGGCTTTCCTTTCCCCTCTGAAAATTTATTTGTAATTCATTCACTGGCTGAATATCTTCTGGAATAAACTGATGTAGCTCCAACTAAATGGAATTGGGTCACTTTACTCCAACTGTGTATATATTATTTTACAGTTTTTAACATAGGAAGGCATTGGTTGATGCTAACTTAGTTGCCTGTTGGAAAATCTCTAGAAAAACAAGTTCCCTTGAACTGATTATTTGTAAACCCTCTAATTGAGGACTTCTCCTACAAACCACAAAGACCCACAAGTACAAACTAGTAAATTATTCAAGCACTCCTATTCATTTTCCCAGACTTTCTGGACACTGGACACAAGTGAATGAAAATTTGTCTTCCTCTTGATTTAAAAATTGATTTAAGATCTTTCCTACAGCAAATAAAACTGCTTAGATTCATATATCTCTGAGTTTTCTGAAGTGAATGTTAACTTTACCACTCCATTCCTTACTTGTGCACTTCTAAATACATGCAACATATACCACAACCAAGTGTAATAAATATGTGCATTTAAGCATATGTATTTTTTAACTCCTAATTAATTATACAAACATTTTATACTACTTGTGTTCTTGGTCCAGCTATCACAGACATCTACACTTCAGTGCAGGTGCCAGTGGCTGCCACACCCCACAGAGTCAAGGCAGAAGAGCCTATTAACTCAGCCAAGACTCTTAACACAAGATTTTCACATTTATAAAGCTCAAATATCTTTCTTAGTGCAATTATTATTTATAAGCATTAAAGATTTTTTTCAAATCCTGGAGGGGAGCCTATGTTTAGCCCATGTTTAGCTTCTCCAGACAGCTCCTAGGCTTTCTGTAGCAGCACAGTGCTTGAGACCATGGCAGTGCCACTGCTGAATTTGGAGTTCAATGATGAGATCATTTTTTTGGTAGAAGTGGTGATACTAAATAATTCAGTGTCTTTCTGGAAGGTAGCAGCCCTATAACCTTTCAGCTCTCCTCACCAACCAATCTACAAAGAAATGTTGCTAGGAAAAACTATGGAGGAGTGTGGGAACAGCTCATCTTCCAGGCATAAAAGTAACTGCTGGTACCAGCAAAGGAAAATTAAAATATGAGACATACAACTGTAAAAGAAAATATGCTCTACATGAAAGCACATCAGCAGTTCCATCTGCAAGTTTCTACTCACTCAACATGTTGGAAAAAGTATAAAAAAAGATAAAAGTGCATGTACAAAGACTTAGGCAATGTCTGAAGAGAGGGTAACAAATGTTCTGTCTTAATGAAGCATGGAAAAGAAACCAATCTCACAGTAAGTTTGAAAAGCCAGGCCAGTCACCTGGGAAACAAGAAAAAAAGGCAAACCAAGAAAATAGGCTATCAGCCTGAGCCTCACGAAGCATTCACAAAATATAAGTGCCATAGACTTGTAAGTTAGTGGTTAATGGGCTCTAAAATTATAGAACTGCCTTTAGCACACATGGAACCACAGGTGTGTGAGCCAGCCTTGTCACTGAAGATTACTGGAGCAGGAGGTTCACAGCACATTGCAATGAAGACCATTACAGCAGTTTCTAGATACCTTTCTCTGACTCCAAGGAGCAGTTTAGCAATGAGTTTGAAACAGCCTTTCCATCCTGAAGTTACAACAAGTGAGATTTCATTGCCATTTAATGGGTAGAATTCTTCATGCAGGAACAGTTGGACCTGTGGACAGCTCTTTAAAATGGACCTGGGCTGAGATAATGAACCTCCAGCTATAAGCAATAAGGTGCAAGGACCACAACTGAAGGCAAAAGGAGGATTGTGAATCAAGGAGTGTGATTCCTCAGAAACAGTGGGAAGAATATCCCTGAATCAGGCTTTGACTGCCTGCCACAAAAGGTGGCACAAGGTGTGAGGAGAAGATTTGTGACAGCTGTATGGAAGTGCAGGTTCAGAGAAGCAGCCAGGTTTTCCATGAGGGCATTCCCTGACCCTAAGAGATCAGGGGAGTCTATTTTGCTAAAAAGCATGAGACACACAAGATGCTGACAACAGCTTCAGATTGATCTGGAGAGCGGGAAGGGATGATGGACTTCTCAGGGAAGGAGTTGTTCGATTTCTCATCAGAGCACTTTGCCCTCACTGTCACTCATTTCGCTCTAGAGCCTTACAAGATCTTTAACCCGAAACAGGTGGTTTTGTCCTACTAATGAGACTTAATTGGAAACCTATTGTTTTTACAGGGAGACGCTTAGGTCTTCTCAATAGGCAGATCGAAATAACATGAGGGAAAAGGGGATTTAAACTGAAAGACACAAGTGACATTTTGTCCATGTTATTACCTCAGTATTAAGTAGTTTATTTTTGTCTCTCTGGCTTGGGGAAAAATGGTTTGGATTTGCCTTTGAACAGGAAAGGCGATAGAGAGGTTTTAAATAGTTTAGATAAATAAATGGCAAAAATTACTCTGGAAACAAATGAGAAAAATTTGAAGCTACACAATAAAAAAGATAGAGATATATAGAAAATTTTACTTTTCTATTTTGAAGTCCATTTAATATACTTCAGATTAGAAGGCTGGAAAAAGGTTGCTACTTCAGTCTCTTATCTGAAGCCAGGAGCAAGTGTACAATGCAGAAAAAAAGGAACCAAGGAAAACTTTTTATTTTTCTCTTTGATGCCTTCACAGATCCTTCAGAATAGAAGAGAGCTTCAGATACTTTATTTTTTTTAGTCTTGAAGAACTTCTGGAATAACTCTGAATTTTATATATTCTGTTTTTTCCAGTTAGCTTTTCTTTTTTATCTAGAAAATTTATTTTAACATCTCCCACCATCTCTAGCTTGTCTCTTGCTTTGTTGCATTGTAGGCACAGTGACTGTCTCAAAGTCAAATGAGGGCAACAATATTCCTCAGATGCCTTTGTGCTCTCTGAAAAAGCCCATCCTGCAGTTCTCTAAACCTTTCATTTATACACATTATTTTATGGGGGTTTCAGTCATCCTTCGGGTGCTGCTGCCTCCTCCAATGGTGCTTGGACTATTCCTCTGTGACAGAGATTTGGACACTGACCTTGTTCTCCCTCTCCCTCATTTGGGACCTCACACAAGATGTGGGAGGCTCTGTCTTCCCATACTGTCCACAAAACTGGTCTTGTGTTCACCACAGGAATTGCTAACAAATGAATAAGCAAAAAAACCCCCCAAAAAACCCAGACCCAGAAACCCAACCAAAGAACCCCAGGAAGACCAAAGCAGAGTTGCCTCCTGTGAGTGTGCGCTGTGTTGATTACCAGGGATGAAAATAGCTGCCACAGAAAGGCCAAAAGGCAAAAAACCCCAACCTCACCTCAGCATTATAGCACAAGGGATAAATGGAAAGTGAGTAATAACAAATATATGAGAAGAGAGTGCAAAGACCTGATTTATATGCTGGTGGTAATTCATGTGCTGTGGTGGGAGGAAGGTGCTCTAAGCAGGGGTGTAAGGAGAGAGAGAGAGTAGAATGCTGACTTATGAGCTCCACTCCTACAAATACATTACTGTTGGACTGTAAATACCAGAGACAGCACTGCTTGAGGTGTATCTGCTTGAAGGAGGTTAACAGGAATCCATCTCTCCTCACATTTCTGTTTCTCCTTCTAGTTCATCAGGTAAGATCTCTCTAGCAACAATTTATCATAACCTCATTAGCAATCTCTGACAACTGTGTTCTCTCCAGCTTAGTTTTCTCTCAATTCTTATGATCAAGAAATACACAGTTTTCTCTTCCCTGATTTTCTTCAGTTTTTTTTTTTTTTTTTTTAATGAAAACCTGCAGTATGTAATGAAGGATTGCTGCCAGGAGCACTTGCACAGTGTCTATGTGATGATTATGTGAGTGGTTCACAGTCTTTCACGTTCCATGGTATAGAAGTGAGCCTTTGGGGCAACTCAAAAAGTTTTAAAACACTTGATTTCATTCAGGGAAGAATCAAAGAGTTTCACTAGAAGAAATTGTCTTTACACATATAAAAAATGAAGGTTTCTAAAGGGATCTTTTGGTTAGATGACAGAAAACCTGCATTTTGTAATACCGCAGGGGTTCTTTTAATAAGTCACTGAAAAGTTCCATTTGACAAGTCAAACCTTGAATTTTTTTTTCATACTTATTATAGCCAAGGAGGTGCTAACCTAATACAATGGGCAAAGGAGTGTCATCACAATACAATAGACCAGACAGAGTTAGTACAATGCTGGGCAATAAGGGATCTCACTATAATGAGTAGGAGAAGCAGTGTCTGCAGCATAAGAAGCATGCTTCAGAAAAGAGAAAAAAATGTGTTTGGTTTGTTACTGGTCATTTTATAGCTGCAATTGTAACCCAATGCAATGACCTCTGAATGCTTAAGAGTCTTTAAAAGGTAGAATGATCATTTCAAAGGTTCACAGGCCAAAAGAAACCATTATGGTACCTAACTGGAGGCCTCAGTAACACAGGCTTATAGATTTCTGCACAATGTTGTCTCTATCTGACTTGATAATTCAGAGTTACATCAATGGTGTTAGGCTGAGGCTCAGTTTGGCCCTCTTTATTGTTCTTATTGGTGCACTGTGAGAGCTACAGAAGTATTAGAGGATGAGAGTGTTTTCTCTTGACTTCTGTTTAATTACAAAAAAAAGTTTGCATAAATTAAGTCAGAAATCTCTTTTCCTGTACTTTTTTGGTATCGGTTTCCAAAATCTTTATTATATTTTTGGCCCTTAAATCACCTTATTACATTTATACTCACTTCCTAGCTCATGTTCAAATTCCAAGGTGCACTAGCTCTGGCATCAGGACAATCCTATAGCAAGTATGGAGGGTGTTTGGCTAGAAAAACATTCCCACTCACCACATCTTTCTAAAGCACAACACGGGCAAAGGATGCTCAGAACAAATCCATACAATATGCTATATGTAAATCCCCACAGGTTTTCAGCAAACTACACTTTGCAAATTTATGTGACCTACTTTTTCAGATTGCTTGGTGCATAATAGCATCCTTGCTGTCAATCACATGGCAACTGCAAGTATAATATATGCCCTTGATGTGGAGAGAAGAGAATGAGGCATAACTTGAATAAAACTTGGGCAAGATGTAGAAGAAAATGACGTAGGTATGAGTTCAAATTTACAGCACAACAATACAAATTCTTGGTGTGAGAAAAAGTGCTGCTCATTCTCTGGAGAGCAGAATGAAATATATGGGGCAGAATGGAGTAATTGTAGTATACAGAGACACAGTTTGGATCACTTGGATATGCATGTGACAGACATCTGAAAGTCCAAGCAGCACCTTTCCTGATTACCCAGAAGCTCTAATGCAAAGCTTCATAAAAAAGAATGACATTACAGAATCACAGAATAAGCTGAGTTGGAAGCTTGCCCAAGAGCATTGTCCAAAAGCTTCTTGAACTCTGTCAGGCTGGTGCTGTGATCATTTACCTGGGGAGGTTGTTCCAGTGCACAACCATCCTCTGGGTGAGGAACCTTTCCCTGATAACCAGTGTAAACTTTTCTGATGCAGATTTGAAGAGAGAGAACTCCAACAATATATTTGAGTTACCTGGTGCAGTACCGTTTAAGGAGAAGTGCATTTCTGGACCTAATTTTTAAAACATTTTTAATAGTTTAGTACTAATGAAAAATTCTTATTCAGCACAGAAAAGCTGAAGTGGTGTATAAGCTTTAATTCAAACATGGCAAAACACAGCCAAACTACAAACATCACTAGAACACTTTTGCCTTCAGTAAGACCCAATTTACAGCTACTAAGAAAAAGAAACTATGAAATATTTCTGAGTTCCAATTGCTAAATGGCCTTCAGGAGTCAGAAAACTTGGTTTTGTGGTTCAGGCAGTAGATAAAGCCTGAGGAGAACTGGTTTCAATTTATGGATCCGTGTTGGTCTTGGAGCAAATCACACTTAATACAAAATGTGGATAGTATGTCATGCCTGTTGCACTATAAACGTTTAAAGGCAGGGAAAATCTCTCACTAGGTGAAGACTCTGCATCTACCTCAAAGCAATATCTATCTTGACTGAGAGGATGAGGTATTCCTATATTAGAAATACTGATCAATAACAAAAACAAATATTGCTGTCTTTTCCCAACCTCCCCTGGTTGCTGAAGCTTATCTGAGATGTGAGATTGGGTAAACAGATTTTCTTCTGCACTTAGCTTTGTTGGGGGCAGACAGTTCCTGCCTGCTGATAAAGGTCAAGAAGGCTGGCAAAGAAGAAAATGAACAAGAATTGTGAGGGAAAACAGAAAGAAGGAGGAGCTGATGGAGGAAAATATACTGGTGGAGATATTCTGGTCTGCAGATGGTGAAGGACTTATCCCAAGTGCTTTCCACTTCACCATCTGGCATTAGCTAGAACAGAACGTTCTTAGAGAATTAGAAAAGGTTGCTTTCACCTAAAAAATAACCCAAATATAGGGCTAATGATTAAGGGGGAAAAATGGTTATGTAGCTAAGTATCCAGAGCTCAGAAATTGGGGGAAAGCATAAGCAAGCAAGGATGAGAGCTCTAAACCTAATTTTTTTTTCCTAGCCAACCTTCAGGGCAAAAACTAACCCTTGCTCTGAATTCTCTTCACCTTGCTCCTGTGTTTGAAGTTTCATGCAGTCCTCACCATCCTACTTCTCTCATCCTTTCCTTTCAAAAATCCCTGCATCTGCAATATCACTGTGACTTGCTTCTAGGCCATAACCTGGCATGTGGGATGAGGGTTAATGGTTTCAGTAGATATATGTGCTTTTTGTTCTCAAGGGAGATGGCATAGGTTAGAAAATGAACTGCCTCCTTTCTATCACTGTTACAGCCTTGCTTCTCTAAGGGACATTTGGGGTATAATGTGGTGGGAAGACATGTTACAGATGGATAAAACGTGGTGAGAAGTTGGTTTTATCTGCCTCAAATGAGACATGGAGACAGAAAGGACAGCAGTTTCTGGACATTAGGAGGAAAGTTTGTTTGGCAGGGTTTTTGAAACTCGGTCACATATTTTTTGTTTAACAGCTTACAAGATAGTGTATTATAAGACTGAGTGAGTGTTTATGATCTGTGTTAGAAAAGGACTGTGGGATGTTAAGTTGCTGGTGAATGGTTTCAGCTTATGTCTGAAAGGCTGGCAAGGATGAAGGAGGCACTGTTTAGGGCCCTGAACCCTGGAGAAATGGATGCTGACCACCCCACATCTGCTCCAAGGCTCCTCCTGGGGAGGAACAGCAGTGGCTACCATTCCATGGGGGGATTTCAGCACTGGGATTACTTCACTCTGGTCTTTTTGGAGGAGGATAGCAAGTTTATACTAAAGTGTAGGTATAAACTTCCTTTAGTGTATACCTACACTTGCATTTATTGCTAAGGGAATCTAACTTCCCATTAAGTGCCTCTGAACTCAAATAGCTCCAAATTGGGCCTTTGTTTTTGTGAAAGTATGTAAGGAAAGACCTATACTACCAAAACCAGCTCTGCTTCTTATTCTTTAAAGGCTTTTCCAAATGTTCTTATTTAATAGCAGTTATCTTTATGTAGTAGCTCTATCTTTTCATAAGCCAATAGTTGTAAAGCACTGTCTACTTTGCTTAATGATACTACTTTCCCAATATAAAACAGGTCTAATGGGTGTCAAATGTGAAAGCAATATTCCTGCAATTTATCACTTAAGCCTTCTTTCACTCTTTTGGGGTGAATTGTTGTATTTTTAAAAGGAAATTGATTGCCTTGAGAGAATTCTTTTGTTCTTCTACATTAACAATTCATGAATGAAGCCAATAGCTGCAACACAATCTTCGGTTCCTTGTCCCACCAATAACCTCAGCTGTATCCTGGAGGGTAAACTCACACTGCATCAATCAGCTGTCCCCGTGGTCTGCAGCACAGCCATGTGAACTGTGCCTTACACTATGTTCTCCTTTGCTCCCTTGACTTTTGGCAGTAGGGAACTCCACAAAAATGAATTAACTGCTACAAAGTTTTCTGGTGTGCTGTACTTTACATGATTGGAAAGTCACATTACTAGGAAGAATACAGACATTTACTCTGAAGTTCAGAACCAAATGCCAATGGTCAAATGATCCTGTCCACATTCCTTCTCTGCCCTGCTCTTTTCACTATCTTTTTAAAGAATTGGACCAGTCCATTTAAAAAGATTCTGGGAGATTAGAGAGGTTTCTGTTACGGAACATTTTGGGCTACTTTTTTTTTTTAATAACCCAATGACAGAAAATAACCCCAAACCAGCCCTATAAAAATGAGCTGGGAAAGGCAAAGAGGGTAGCAGTTTAAGAATACATTAAGATTGCACCTGCAAATGAGTTCATTCAGTTCTTTCCATGAGCAAACCCTGTATTTCTATTCCCAAATGAGAAATAAACACCCAGGGCTGGTCAGGCAGACATCCAAATGCCCAGACTCAGAGTAGCTGTGTGCCCACAAAACTCATATGGAGAAGATGGAAGCTGTGAATGTGAACTTCTGCCTAACTTGCAAAGCTGGAGTTCTTGTGCAGGAAAACTCATCAAAGTCTGCTGTCCTGGCTGGCCTTCAGTCACTGGTAAAACTTCTCTCTTGTGTGTCCCTCTCCTCCCTGCTGCTGCCTTCTCCCTTGAAAGACACCTGCTCTTGAGCACATTTTCCTCCTTTACCTCCTCCTTATTTTGGTTCAGTCTCCACATAAGCATGGTATGCATGTGCCTTTTGCTGGTTTAGCTCCTCTCCAGCCACATTTGCTATGACTATGCAGCAACCTGTACCCACACATAGCTCTGCACACCCCAGGTTGGGCAAGAGCAGGTTTCACCCAGGAGTTACACCTTGGGTTCCCTGGACACACTTAGTTCCATCTCACTTTCATCATGATACTTGGTGTGGCTGCTTATAACAATTTGTACTACAACAACAACAACCAAAAAACTGCTGCTGGTTTACAAAAACCCAACCAAACAACCAACCAACCTATATTGACAAAAGCCATATTTTGTGACCAAAACCCAACAAAACCTAGCAAACAGTTACTTTATTTCCTCAGGAAAGCAATAAATTAAAATGCAAACAAGAAGATCCCCCTTTGTCATTGAAACTATATTTAAGAGAAGCTCCTCTGGCCTAGTTGCTTCAGCATTTGACATCAGTGAGATAGAGGAGATACAAAAGATTATTTGTTTGCAGATTCCAAGATAACAAGTAGTACATCTGAAAATGTAAACCTGAGATAACTCTTCTTACAGATGATCCTGGGAGAAGATGAACAAGTACAAGAAAGAAAAAAAAAAAGAGGCAGAGAAAGGAATGACAGACCTGCTGTAGGTAGTATGAATAAAGATTTAAGAAAAGACCAGTGAAAATAATTAATTTTTCTGATTCACCACTTAAACTTCTTAAAAGTCCCCAAGAAATCTGATGTCAACCTGAAGCAAATTTTTTTTCCTATAATTATCCACATTTGAAACAAATATTTCCTGGGATTAAATAAAAATGTTTATTTTAGCTGATTTTTTTTTAATTTGATTTGATGTCTTCTCAGAGAATTAAGAAAATAAAATAAGTACTTGAAAATAAAGGGATTGACTCATAGAGATCACTGCTAAAATAGAAGAAAGACAAGAACAAGTAATGATGGCACCTTTCGCAAAAAAGGAGCAGAAACAAAATCTGGGTTGTGGAAAACCCAGGCTTAGATTTTACCTCCACCAAAGCTGCAGTGCAGGAATCCACCTTTCCTTTCCTATGCTCATACCATTCATTCTAACAAACATTCAGTAACAGTTTATTTATGTATTCCTTATTCAACATGATATAAAATTGTACCCATAGACCCAAGTTGCAATTGGTGTCCCACACACACCAGGAGGAATTAATGAGGTGACCTCACATGGTGGAGAGAGAAGATCTGCATCCTGTTCATAAGCTGTGGCAAGACTCACAAAGGCTAAAGTTTCCTTGTTTGTCCAAAACAATCTGTGGAAAATGGGATCAGAAATTCCAAGTCCTGGTACAGTGATTTTTCTGAAAAACGTTCCACAAGACACTATAAAGACCCTCTCTAATGTGCCTCCACCCCTGTGCTCCCTGAACTGGTTGTGCTGGGACTCCAGGAGAGCTCTGACCAGATAACCTTGATCAACAAAGCATTTTACAAAGACAAGGGCAAGGTAAACTTCCCTGGACTAGTCTGCAGTGTCATAAATGTTTGCAGAATTGACTGTTCCCTCCAGAGGCAGCCCCATGCTTCACTGTCCCTGCTGCATACAAATGAAGTCACTGCACAGCACAACCAAGTGCATATGCTGTGGTGTGACCTTCTGTTTGGTGACATCCATCAGTGAATTGCTCTGTGCTATGGCTGTCTGAAAGTCAGCTGGTACATGAATTTCTCCTCTGATTTCACTAAAACCCAATCAATAAGGGCACATAGCTTTAGTGTTCTCATATACCTGCTCTGTGAATAAAGTAAATGAAATATTTGCACAGACTTTTGTGATTCTTTTTGAAGGGCCTGACCAGAAATTGGAACATGTCAGGAGCTCTGAGGAGGGGACTACAGACAAGCAGCATTGTATGCACAGGAACTGCAAAGTCCTCTCTTCTAGGTGAGGAAAAGGAAAATCAAATCAAATATCAATGAACACTTACAAAAATCCTGAAAGATTAATTTACCATAAGTTAGTATTGCTAACTCTCTGATGCTGGACCTTGTGAACAGGTAATCCTGATTCAACTAAAGAAGCATTATAGATAACTGCTCAAATGCAAGCACATATCCCAGCTATATCTATATTTGCATAGAAATTTATAAAATAAAGTGCTCTTGACATGATAATTATAAGGATATTATGGGGGAATTTTGTTTTTCTGGTAAAAAACCCCCAAACATTAACCTACACAGTTATTTTGTAATTATGGAAAGATTGGGTAGAAGTAGAAACAATGGCTCACCTTGTTTTCTAATAAGAAAACTGAGGCAAAACAAACAAAAGTGCAAACAGCAGTTTCAGGACAAAAGGAGATTCCTCTGTTCTGAGTGTGTCACTAAGCAAAACACGTCCCAGCTATTGAAAAATATCCATGACTAATTGGAAATCTTCTGAAACAAATTGCTACTAAGGTTCATACAGAGCTATCCCACTTGGACCAAAAAAAGACTCAATGCCCCTGGTGGCAACACTGAGAAAATATAAATACTTGTTATTTTCTGAAGTTCATTCTTAGGTATTGTCTTTTGGTTGCAGACAGTACGTGAGGCTCTGTGAGTGAGAACAGCAGAGCCACCGTGAGACAAGGGGGTTATTATTCCTAAATGTTATGCTATTGTTCTTAAAACATTCTTCTGCTAAGAAACAGTGCAGCAAGATAAAAACAATGGTATTATACTCAGGAGAAAAAAAACAATGGCTTTGGAAAAAAACAACTCTGGGAAATGGAGAGGAGGTTTTGCAAAAGAGCTCTTGTTTTGCTTTTCTAGGCTTTACATGGGACTGAGCACACATAATGGCTAAGAGCAGAGACCAGAGCATTTAAATGAGCTTTTCAGAAGTTTACTTAATAGATACATGTTTTACATCAGGGACAGATGATAGCAACTTTCCTTGCTCTGGGTTTTTGATTCTGATAAAGGTGTGGGAAAGAGATAAACATATCTGCTCATGTTTATTATTGTTCTAGTGAAAGAAAGAAATTTGATTAAAACTGTCATTTACTTTACAGCCACAGAAGTTATATGCTAGTCTTTGGTGTTCAATAAATGTTTGTTTTGTCATCTCAAGCATTTAAACTGGTTGGTGCCCTGTCTTAAAATCCTTCACCTTCTCGCCAGTCCCCTTAGTTTTTGTTCTTATTCCCTAACCCCTTTTCCAGCTGTCCACAATTATAAAAGTAAATGATTTCAATATGATGCAAAAGAGTAAACAAACCCTTACCCTGCAATTGTTCTAGGCACTGTGAAAGAACAAATAATCATTTTGACAGGTAGACAGGAGACAGGTCAAAGTGATCTGCTGAAAGTCTGCCTTCAAGAAAAGGCAGCAATGCAAAGCTTCTTTCCTTTTCTTTTCTTCTACCTTTGTTTTTTTTCCTTCCCCTCACTCTCCTAAATTTCAGGGTGACCCAACAGCATTCATAGATAATGATAGTGACTTTTTTCACAGCAAACTACAAGGCAGACAGAGCAGAAATACGTGATCTTTTCTGCATTTTTAAAGTAGTAGTATGAGATCCCTTTGCTTTTGCATAATAATATAGAGCCATTGCCATTTTCGCAATCTATTACAATAAAATACACTCTGAACATTAACTACTTAGAGATATGGTAATAATAAACTTTCTTTCAAGAGGAAAAGTTTGGAAACAGGAATGGGAAGGGTACAGCTCAGAAATTTTTTCTTTCTACTTCTCATTGCTGGAAGAATTCCCATCCAGTTAAGACAAGCCGGGTTTGAAATAATAATTTGGAACCCTAAATTATGGACCTGCAAAAAATCTTGCAAATTCTGCAAAATATTTCTAGAGACATCTATATATATTGCACATCTATCTTTATGTGAGTAATACATTTTAAAACTCTTTTTAAGGACCTCCTGTGTCTTTTTCT
The DNA here is from genome assembly GCA_024362935.1 of Setophaga petechia. NCBI lineage: Eukaryota > Metazoa > Chordata > Aves > Passeriformes > Parulidae > Setophaga > Setophaga petechia. The sequence continues at coordinate 12,752,178 of JANCRA010000006.1, forward strand.
GAAAATCCATTCATGTTCTCCAGCTTTGACCATGCCCCAGGCTATGGAGATTAGATTTTTCTTCCCCTAATGGCAGCTAGCACCAATCACCACTTTCCAGCAGCTACCCTGGCAGGATGTGGACAGCCTTATCCTGATCTGGGGACAAAGGGCAGCTGGGACACCTGCCCTGGCACTGTGGCCAGCTGTGACTCAGGGACTGCAGCTGGGGCTGGGGAGGAAGCAGGTCCTGGCCACAGTGTCCTGGCTGCAGGGTGGGGGCTGGAGGTGCTGGTGGCCCTGTGAGCAGGGCTGCCCCGTGGCTGTGGAGGTGACAGGGCACAGAGTGGCCCAGGGCTGGTGACAGACCTGGGCTGCTCCTGCCTGTGCAGGGACATGGGCTCCAGGAGGCACCACCAGCCCACACTGGAGGCCTTTGTATCCTGGTAGCTCTCCACTACACATTTGCTTGTGTTACTACTTCTCATGCTGGCAGGCTTAAACCACCAAGGGTAATCCTGGGACAAGCTACAATTACAACTTCTTTCTGTTGTGGAGACATGACCTTTGACTGTTTGATTGCAGCTGGCTTTGGCTCAGGGCCTGCAGCCAAAGCTGTGTCGCTAGCATAACATGCAACACTCTCTGCAGAGCCCCTAAGTGTAAGCCATCACTTCTCTGATCTAAAATACACATAATTGCAATGAGCTGTGAGATCCTCCAGAATTTCACAGCATATACAAGAGATTTATTAAGAAAGAATTTCTGTTTCCAGATAGAGAATTATGCAGAAAGCCAAATTTTTAGCTTTCATGAATAAATGAAGCCCAGAGTGTGAAGAAGGGGTGAATTCTGGGGGCTGTGTGTGTCCCCATGGGAAAAGGGACACACCTTTTCCATGCACCACTTGGTAGTTCTATGAGAACAGATCTTCAAAGGAGACAGGAAAACGTGACAGAATTGTTGCAGCTTTACAGTGCTTAGGTTAAAACACAACTACTAAAAAAAAATGGGTCATGCCATTTACATACAGTGATGGTTAATTCTTATTAGTAATCCATATACACACCAGAATTATACTCATGAAAGAGCTGTGGTTAAGACTAGCTCAGCAATCAGACTGCTGCAAAGGTTATGTGACCATCCCAGCTTTAGGCACAGACAGAGCTGTCTGGAGCAGGGGGACTCTGCCTGCAGCTCCTCTATGCTGAGCAAGCTGCCACCAGCCTACTCTGCCTCTGACAGCAAAGCAGGCCTGCGAGAGGAGCACCGCAGCTACCAATGCACTGAATATCTCTGAAGCTTCCAGCATCAAAAAACAATCCTAAAAAACTCCCTCAAAAGCAACTGCCCCGTCGACCTCTACATAATCCAGTTTATCTGTCGCACATGCTTCGTAAAAGCATCAGCCTATTAAATTCAACTGAGTCCACTTCAAACTTGCTAAAAAGGGAACAGAACACTATGGATATATTTTGGTCAGGCACAGTACAATATTTAAGGCCTTTCTTCCCCACTACAGTTATGCTACAGACACATTTTATGCGAGCAGATCTTGTTAGACAAGCAGGCATTTCCAAAACGTTACAATGCAACAAACTATAATGAGTACACACATAATGAGAGGATATTCTGCTGCGCTGGTGGCCTTGATTGGGCAGCTTGTTTAAACATCAGGTTAAATCCTTTTTAAAATGAAGTGCCTTATAGAGGTTTTGCAGCAGCGCTCTTAATGACTGAAGAAAAAAAAGGAAAAAAAAGAAGAAAAAAAAAAGAAAAAAAAAGGAAAAAGAAAGAAAAAAAAGAAAAAGAAGAAAAAAAAAGAAAAAGAAAAAAAATAGAAAAAAAGAAAAAATAGAAAAAAAAGAAAAAAAGAAGAAAAAAAAAGAAGAAAAAAGAAAAAAAAAGAAAAAAAAAAGAAAAAAAAAGTCAGAATAAGGTCAGGTCACATTTTCTTTCAGGTAACTACTCCAACAAACCTATCCCTAATTTCTTCCACACTCATGAATTCTGCAAGGAATTGGAAGGAATATGTGTTTTCTTCCTCCCCAGCCAAGCATCCTCCCGGGGCTATCCCACCTCCCTTGCTCCGGCTCTAAACCTGCACCCCTCGTTCTCGGGCCGTGTTTTGCGCGGGGCGGTGCCGGCGGTTCCAGCTGTGCCTTTCCAGCTGTGCGGTCCCGGCAGGTGGCACTCGGGCTCCGCGCCTCGGGGCTGCGGCCGCGCGGCACCAGGCGGAGCGGAGCGGCGCTTTCTGACCTTAAATCGCGACAGCAGCGTCTGTCGGGAGTGTCCCCCGGGTTTCCGGGGACGCGATTTCCCGCGGGTGAGGCGGCCATGTCGCGGGGAGGTCGCTCCGCGCTGCGGGGCAGCCCGCGGCGGGCGCGCCCTTCGTGCGGGGAGCGCTGAGCATCCCTGCAGACCATCGTGGAAGGAGAATTTAAAGCACAGTTATTATTATTATCCCCAGGGGAAATGCCTGCATCGAGAGGGGAATGTATGCATGCATGCATACTGTAACTCCTACTACTGTTAATGGGAATTATGTGTGTAAATCCCCAAATTCCAACGCACAAAGATGAGAGTGTCCCTGTAAGGGTCTGAATTTATGCATTTGAATTAAATCTGGCTGTTGGGAAACTCGTAATGCTGTGGCTCTTATTATAAATTTATACTTAGTAGGACTAAGTTTCACCTGAAACAACAGAGCCTGAAGTGTTATTTGTTCCAGCACATTATTTTGTTAGATGTGATAATCAGCTCACAGCAGGACTGTGAGAGACTACTCAGCTGTTTGACAATTCTGGGTCCCATCCAGCTTCAAGCAGCTTCTGAAGCAGCTCCAGAGGCTGCAGAGAGGGATCCCAAACCTAGCTCCTCAGTGAGACATGACCTGGGCATTGCTGACTATCCACAGTTCCTTCCCAGGACATCCTATCCCTGGTGCAGTTACCTGGTCTGTTTTGTGTGCACTCCCACACCAAAGCAAAGACTACAGGTGACACTCAGCAGAGCTGCTGCTGTTTCCAGCCCCCTGTATTTTGCCAGGTGGATGAGATTTTTTTCTTATGAGCTAAGTGCCTAAAAAAGCAGTCTGAGGTGGAGGAAGAGCTTCAAATAATTTCTCCTTGATTTACTGGGCTACTTTGTAGATTATTTCAGGAATTATGTGACCTAAGGGTATGACTTCCATTGGCATTACCTTTGAATTAGGAAGGTGCCTTTCACAGGAGCTTTTGTCCCACATTTGTCATCTCAGCCTCAGATCTCTTTTAATCCCAAGGCATCCCTTCTCTCAAGGCAGCATGTTTTCTGTCTGGTCTGAAAGGAAGGAAATCCTGTTCTGACCCTCATGTGTCAGCAGCTGGATTTGGTGAGTAGCCATGGTGCTGCAGAAGGGATGCCATGGAGTTGGGGGAGTTCCTAATAGGGAAACATGCCTAAAGAAGCCATGTCCTTCAGCCTGCCCTGTCTTACCTTCATCACCTTATTATATGGTCCAGCACCTGCAGGGAGGAAAACAGAAAAACACAGGACAGCTATGGAGGGCCTGAGGCAGCAGTGCATGTGTGGAGGGCCTGAGGCAGCAGTGCAAGTATGGCAGGGAGGGTCCCCTTTCCAGGGCTGTGCAGTTTGTGTGCCTCAGGGACACAACAGTGCTGGGTGCCAGCATGAGCTCCAGGGCCACTGCATACTGGGATGACCCCAACCATGGTGCAAAACAGCTGCCAAACTGCCCCTACCCCCCTCCCATGTGGTCATATTTTCTTCTCCTGCCTGTCTTTTTTTGTTCAGAGCTCAGACACTTCATTCCTCTCAGCTACCCCATGCGAGAGCAGCCGTGCGTGCCCTCTAATCCTGTGCAGTCCCAAGCTTAGGCTGCAGCAGACCAGCACTTAATGCCACCCTAGATTTAAATACCAATCATAGAGGCAAGGAATTGCTTTATTGTGAATGAATCCTTAATCTATCGAGTTATTTGGAACAGCACAGTTAATTATTTTTAAACCTTCCTCTCCTACCTTAAGCCTGGGTGTGTCTCCAACAAATTCACTTTCAAATCTTGTAATGGAATAGAGATATTGCCAGTTCTCATTAGAAACACCACAAAAGCCACATCAGCAGTGCTGTGTTCCTTGTAATGATTTGTTTTACTGATAGATCAAGCAGCCTGTTGACAATGGTTGACTGCAACTGACAGCCTCTTCTAATAAGATAAAGAAGCTGTACATTTTATTGATTATAAAACAAATTGGGTTTTTGTCTCTTTAAATTTTTTATTGGATAAAATTGGAGAACTTAGGCCTTTGAAACTGCAGCTTGCCATGACATTACAATGAATTATAATCCTAACCTATTCATGCTTCCTCAAAGGCCTGACCCGTTTGCCTGCCTTGCAAGCATGTTGTAAAATGCCCCACATTTACATACATATTTTCAGGAGCTTTCTATTGAAGAACTGTGGCAGACTGGAGAAAGAGAAAGAAGCTGAATGGGCAAGAGTTCTCAAGATCCTGGAATTTAAGACTCTTGCAATATTTTGTCACAAGCTGAGAGCTCGAGGCAGACATTTTTGGATAAGGCACTTAGTTTTTCATTACATAGGAGTGGAAATTTTTAATCCTTTCAGGCTCTGAAGATCTATGTTCCTGAACATCCTGGGGATGGAGCCCCTATTGCTGAAATAAATCTAACATTTTCTAGAACAATTTTTAGGGTCAGATGTTACCAAAGCTTAAAGGTAAATCAAGACTTTTGAAGACCGACTCCCAATATCGGAGCCCCCGAATCTGCTCGCAGCACTTTCTTGCAACCCCAGATGTCTCCCTGCCTGAATCCAGGCTGTGCCTGTGCATTTTCTCAGAGAGGAGCAGGTAGGTGGGGAATGTGTTACTGACTGGCACCCAAGTCCCCTGCCTGGCACAGTTTGAAGGGGGAGGCCAGTGAATACCTGTGACCACCAGCACAGAGTGCCTCAAAAACATCATAGTGTCAACTTTACTCTTAGCAGAAAGAGAAAGAGAGGGAGAAGAATTGCTTCTGCCTTCCCTGACACATCTTTGTGGCTAAGAAAGCTGGAGCACCTGGCTGTCAGTAAAGCTGCACAGCTGAGACAGCAGCAAGAAGCAGCGCAGACTCCTGGTCTCCAGTCTCAGGGCTGTTTTTGTTCTGTCGCTCTTCCTGCTCTTTTCCTGCTCACCCGTAGCAGAGATAAATGAGGAGATGGGGGTGGGGGAAGTTTTGGAAGGAGCTGTCAGAGCACAGGCTTCCACCTACTGTCTCAGGCACTTCCAAAGCGAGAGACATTGGGGCATCTCTTGGGCCCATGATTTCTTGCTTCAGCAGCTGAGATTTGTCAGGAAAGCATACCCCTACTGTGCTGAGTAGCAGCTCATGGGCAGGTTTCTGGCAAACACTCCCAAAAAGTCACAGATTAAGATTTGAATCCTTACAGGAGCTGGAGCACATGCTACCTGACCCTCTGCTCTGGGTTAGGAGGCATTTCAGGATAATTGGATCAGTGTCACCATTGCAGTGTGCTATGAATCAAGAGTGCAAAAAACAACCCTTGTTCTGTTATTATGCAACTGGACGTAGGTTACCTCTCTCAGAAATGATGAATCTAACACACAATGATAGCAATTGGCTTCCTCATCACATCTTTTTTAAAAAGACTGACTATTCCTGTGCTCCTCTTTTTCTAAACGAGTTCATATATATGAGGAAAAAATACAACATGTCAGGTACCATACCACTCTAAAAAACATCACTCTGGACTGAGCATTTTGACCATATGACCCTTTCCATGTTCTCAACCTCAACCTCTTTCAGTAAGGAGGAAACAGACAGACAGACACACACACAGAGTCCACAGCAATTGAGGAGGGAAAGGTGAAACTCAGTTTCCAGTTGCTTTATGGAGGGCAACTTGTGAGCTGCTGCCCACAAAGTGATGAGACACCTCAAACCACTGCTAGTGGTCTGCAACCAGCATGGCACTTTCCCCTCTGATGGAGCTCTGCCTCTGTGTAAGGACCAGCTCCTAGATCTGCACATCTGCTCTGTCAGCCTGGAAAGTGGATCTGAAACCCAGCTCTCCCAACCGGCAGTGCACCCACAAATGCTGACCTACTGATTACACCCACACTTTGGCACATTTTTTTTTTTTTTAATTATTATCTGAAGTGACTCCACCATAGATTTCAGTGGGCTGCTTGGGCTTAGGAGACAGTTTGAAAATTTTGACCCAAGTATATGGGTTACTTCCATGTAACATCCATTCACTCACAAGGAGGATCAGTTAAAAGCAGGTTGCAGTGCAGCAGTTTGTGCTACTTCTGTCCTACAGGGATGAAAAGTACTTTGGTTTCCTGTTTGTTGATCGGGTGCTTTCTCCAGTGCTCAAGTCAGTTAAAGGAAGAAAAAAAAAACAAAAACAGAGCTTTATAGAAATATTACATTCTTTCCCGGAGTGGAGGCAAAACAAACAGAAGTTTAAAGTAAACAATCTCTACCAGCAGATCTTTTCCCCTTTTATTGCATGAATTACAATGCCCTTCAGCCAGCAGAAGGCAGAGAAAGTTCTGCCAGGAAAAAGAGTTATTTGAAAAAGTTTACTTTAAACTTTTGTTTGTTTTGCTGCACACACACACATTAAAAAAAAAAAAAGAAGAAAAGAAAAGAGAACCTTTCTTTTTCCACTTTAGTGCTAGGTAGAAAGAAAATGGATTTCTCTTTATCGACTGGCATGTGATTGGCAGAAGTAAAGGCAAGTTTCCTCATGGTCATGCCTCTGTGCTCAACCATGACCTGGAAGAACACTGTGAGAGATAAAGCAGGACTGTCCTGTTCAACAAGGACATGCAGAGCAGTGGAAGAAACAAAATATGAGTGTCTCCGATCAATCCACTGATATAAACAAGCACAAAGATACCAAAGCCAAACAGCACAATTTTATTCTAATATAACTGCTCAATGAATCTTTTTCTTCTAAATCTCTGTCCCTTTTGTAATGAGGACAAAAATTGCAGTCTGTTTTCATTCCCACTCTTGTAAATCAGGAGTAACTGGGAAAGAGATAAAAAAGCTCTTTGTTGGCTAGGACAAAAATTCTGACTAAAAAGTAAAGTGTTCTCAAAACAAAAACCATCACCTTTTGTGAAAAATGTTCCCATTTCTGATCGGTTCTAATGTTTTCATTTGAAACAGACTTCTTGATCAGAAGTTAATAAAACTGTGTTGTGAAATACTCAGAGCATTTTATAAAATGTATAACAAAAATAGGTGGTTTCGTGAAGACTTTATAATAGACAGAATAAGAAAAAGAGACAAAGGAAGATAAAAGGAGATTTCTAGCAATGCATAAGCAGAGGGGGATAAAGCTGAATAGCAGTTGGATTAGTGCAGCATGAGTTTGTTTTTAAAGTACATCCCTTTTCTGCACTTCCACCCTCTCCTGTTTGCCCCACAAACCTGACCTTGTTCCTCCCCATTTCAAAAGAGCCGTCCCTTCTTATTTCCCTTCTGACCTGCATTCCTCGCTGCTGGCTGTAATGTGGTGATAAAGGCACCAGTGAACCCCGCCAGCTTGCCTAAGATCAGAAGATACGGAGGGTGATGTTAGCAAATTAACTGATTGGTATAAAACAAAGGGGGGAAAAAAAGTCGTCAGGAAGCTGAGAACTTTTGAACCCATTTAAACAAATACGTGGCAGAGGAGCAGGCTTGTCTGTTACAGGAATAGCGTCTGCAAGAGCCAAGCCAGAGCTCAGAAACCACAATCAGATGCAGCTCAGAGAGCAGCCCCTGGTAGGGAAACAAAGCTATTTAAGAAAGGGGAGTTCCTGCCTTGCAGAAGGCAGGACACAATGGGATGCTCCTTTCTGCCCTTGCAGACCTGTGCTCCAGCCCCTCCACTCTGCAGCCCCTGCAGAGACAGCCAAGCCTCTTTGTGCACTCCCCTTGTGACTGTGTGTTCAAGGGCCTGGGCTGGCAAGGAAAGCATGCTGAGCTAAAAAGAACTGCAGTTGAGCCTTTGAGACACAGAGACTCATTTATTTAGTACTTTAGGCTTTCCTGCTTCTCCACCAGCACCAAGAGGGTTAATACCTTCCTCCTGGGCTGGCCTCCAGAGATACTTACTGCTCTCTGTGGCTCCAGTTGGCTTTCAGAGGTTTGTGAGATGATAGCTCTCAACTATCTCCTTTGTAGCAGAATTTATTCACTTATCTTCCCCCTCCTCTTAAAAAATGCTACATATTAGGGTTAAGAGGCATTCATGCCTCTGTTTTGCTACTCACCAAGTATCACTGTTTCTACCTTTGTTTCCCTATTGCAGCACTGCTATCCCTTGCTCACTCCAGAGCCAAATGTTGCATTCCAGCCTTTTTCACTCTACTGGGGGCTGGAAAATCTCAACTCAGCTCTCAGCTGTACTGGGAACTGCAGGTCAGCTGTGGGACCTGGGTGCACCACAGAGGGAGGGTCTCTGGGTAGGTGTGTCCTCAGCAGTACCTGCCCGGGAAGGGGGGACGCCTGCTCCTGCCCCATCCGCTGAGAGAGGGAGTAAATGCAGTACTGCTTCTGAGAACGAGGAGTCAAACCCCAGACTCTTTAGGAGTTGTATTATAGGTATTAAGTGTCAATCATAATGAAGACAAAGCAAAGCTGAGCATCAGAAGGGAGATTATCCTTCAGTAGGACATGCACTGTAATTTCAGTGAGGATATACTTTACTTTTTTCTGCTTCAATGCGACCCACCTGCCAGAGAGGAGTGCAGGCTGCCTCTCCCTTAGCTGGCATCTCTACTAAATGGGTTACAGCTGCTACTCACTTCATTTAGGGCCTAACCCCTTGACAACAGAAGCCATGACTTGTGCACAGGATTTTGATGAGTCCTAGCTGGGTATTTGCAATTGGTATTTTTGCAGATCTCTTACACAGCATGGAGCATATTTTCAGCTTAAGAAGTGTGACCTGATCTTTTATCTTGAGCATAAATGAGCTCATACTAACATGGTTAAGGTGGGCTACTTGTAAATGGAGGGAAAAACCCCACATATGTTAAGTGACAGGGACAAAATCAAAAATGGCTGAGGACTGGTAATCAAAACAACTTCAAGTTCACTAAAAAAGAAAAGGCTCATAAACATCATGGAATGAAAAACAGCTAAATTAATTCCACTACTGATAATGAGCAGGAAGCCCAGTGCTTGGGATCATGAGTTTATGCAAATCTGTTATTACTGCAAATTGGCATCCTAAGACCCTGATCATACAACACTTGCACATATGCTTAACTTTATGCACATGAGCAGCCTCATTAACGCCAAAGACTTAGTCGTGCATAAAACTGAGCAAATACATGAGTGTTTGTAAGATTGGGATTTAAACACCAGGGAGAGAAAACAAATTTACTGTATCATCAACAATTATTTCTGAAACCCAGCAGAAGCCAAGGTGATGCCAAGAAGTCTGCATAGTGCAGAAACATTCAAAGAGAGAGAGGAATGGGATTTTGAAGATTGTTGCCTTTAACTTAATCCATTAGACCAAATAATGGTGGGCCAGAGACAGGAGGAAAACATCCCTGCCCAGATTAAATATAACTTATTTTAACAAAGTAAACTGGATTGTCTCTTAGAAACATAGTTTTCAAACTTAGTTACTATAAAGAAGAACAGTTTATAATCAACTTGGATTTGACTAAGTTAGCACTGTCTCACAAAAGTCTTACAAAATTAATATAAATGGTGTTTGGTTTATGTGCATATAGAGCTGACTGCAGCATTTATATAAATAGTTACAATAAATATAAAGGCTTACATTGCAGGGAGGTGCCTATTGCACTGCAGTGAAGGCTGATGGTCAGTCTTGGAGCCAGTTTTAATTAGAATAGTCAGCAATGCTTTGGAAAACAGAGGAGCTTCCTTTATGTTTGTTGAAAATAAACCTTTTCCTTGGGAATCCAGAGGAGAAAATACCATAAAATATGAGCACTTACCAGCAACGCAAGAAAAAACCCAAAGACCTGCAAAACAACAGCTGTAGAAGTAAAGCTTCTGCCAAATTTAAAGGGATAGTTCTGGAAAAGGCATTCTGGGAAAAATGCAACCTTGCATTGGGAAGAGGTAAAATAAGGCCTCTACAAAACATAATTGTTATTATAAATAGAATGAGTAATAATTTATGTTTCAGGATAACTTCAGTGTGCTTTTTAACATTTTTTGTTCCACTCAGAAAAAAAAAAGTACATTCTCAAAAGTTCAGTTTTACAGTTACTTTTTGGTGTGTATGGAATTTTTTTTCATACTTTCTGTTCTTCTGAGCCAGTAGGACTGCTGCTGTCAATATTGCAGTGCAGCAGTAAAGTTGGTGGAATTACTGTATTTCATATTAGTCACATCTTGCAGCGTGTCTTGAAGCCGCAGTTCCAGGCCCTCCAGGTTCCGTGCCTGGCCATGGACCTGACTCCTGGCAAAGTCTGGATGTGTCAAGGGCTCTTGGTTCTCCATAAGGTTTGTTCAGGAGCGTTGTCATGGAGATGCAGAGTCTGAAAGCAGCAGTCCTGTCCTTCTGTGAGCGCAGCTCCGTGGACAGGCTGCCCACCGCGCCGGCCGCCCGCCCGTGGGGGCTGAGCTGGCAGGGAGCCAGGCAACTTGTGAAAATGCTTTAGCACATTTGCACTTGGCAGTTTGGTTGTTTTTAAGTGGACTATCAGGGCATTGCTGATCAGCTGTTTTCAAGTCTGCATCCATCTTAAAGGCTCAATTTTATATAAGAATTGCATGGGGGATGACTTTGGTGATGTGGGACAGTCCCTTCTGTAATCTCACAGCAAAGCACTCAGACCTGAATGTATGAGAACCAAGGGAAAAGAGTAACACAGGCTGGAGGAAGCTGTTGGCCAGTGGCTCTCCTCCCACCACCTCTTTTTCTAGAGGAAAGAAAGTTTTAGCTTCATGAGTTTTGACTTTTTTGTCTAATCTATACAGATTTCAAGGAAGGATGTAGGGCTTCTCCGGGGGTTAATTGGCTCATGGCAAGAGTGTGATTATGTACTGGCCTTTAAGGACCTATGATGATAAAGATATAAAAAGTGAAATTATTGATGAGAAAAGTGATGCTGGATGTGTAGCAGCTGGAGGAATCAGCCCTGAAAATATTTGTTCTACTTCACATAATCATGTGCAGCATTTCTTTATCTGTGTGGTCAACAAGGAGTCAAGTCCTGGCTTCAGAGCACCATGTTCTGAGCTGAAGGTCTGTGACAGCTGGTGAGTGGAGAAAAGTCTGAAATAAATTTGCACTGTATTTATCTTGTTTTAAATGACTACCTGCTCATCCCAATCGGGAAAGAGCACAGAAGTTCTGTTTATTAGCACGGCTCCAGCAGACAGAATCTCCCAATGGCTATGGTGATAATATTGCAGTTCCTTTGAAATACTATTCTAATTCTTTGAGGGAATATTTATTTCAGAATAGATGAGTCTTTACCTTATTTATTGTATTCTGAAACATACCTTGAAATGCAACACTGAACACAAATTTCTGTTTGGTTTAATGGAAAAAATTTCTTCATCAAGCATTTACTTCCAGAGTGAAACCTTAATATATTACTTTTTATATATCTAGTCAATCACTGATTTGTTTTTACTTTTTTATTTTTTGTGTTGGCCCCACTGGACATGTCACAGACCTCTAAAATATGTAATCTTAAAAAGTGTTAAACAAAATTCTTAGTTTTCAAACCAGTCAGCTAGTTGATCTGATAAATAGATTACATGAATTTACTTTTGGAAAAACAGTTTGCTTAGCACTTGAGTGCAAGTTTGCATAACAAAATTGTAGCTAATTCCTGATTATTATTTTTCTGATTTGATACCATAGACTAATAGAACAATCCAGGCTGTAAGGGATCTCAGAGGGTCATCTCATCCACTCTCCTGCTCAGAGCAGGGTCAGGTTGAGATCAGGTTGCTGGAACTTTATGCAGTCTTAAAAATCTCCAAAGATTTTAACACAATTGTTAAAATGTGTTAAAATCCTTTCCAGCACTTGACTGTTGTCACAGTGAAAAGGATTTTCCTCATATCTTTTTGAAACCTCTCTTTTTTCAGTTTATGTCCAATGTCAGCCCTTCTCTCTCTGCTGGTTTGGGGTTCATGTAACTAAGGGCTGTCACAAATAAACCTTTTAATTGTCAGTGCATCTGCTTGTGCTAGGAAGGACAGTTGCAATATCCTTCAGGGTCTGAGGCAGGGAATCTAAAAAAATGTATCTGCTCTTTATGTGTTGTATTAAAAGATGAAAACTCATCCTTGTATGTAAGGAAAACAGAGTTTCAATGAAGATCTGACCCAGAGACAGGAGAGCAGTTTTCCTATAAAAGAGGTTCTTTCATTACAAAGACTATTGTAAGCTAAACATTTATGATATATTTTCTTTCCAAGGAACATTTTCAATCTCCCTGAGCATGCTGAAGTCATTATATAGTTACTAGAGATGCTTTGTCCAGATCAGCTTACTATAAGTTACAGTTCTGCAGGAGATTAAAAATGATGGGCTGGTAGATATCCTTCTAAAAATACTCTTTTAAGTAATATGTATCTGCATTTCCCAACCTTAGAAGAACATAGACAACAACAAAGGAAATACAGCAAATAATTGAGGGCAAATGATAGGTAACAATGAGAACTTTTACCACTGTATTTATTTAAATGAATGGAAATGTCAAAATGTGAAAGCAAAGCACTCCAGTTTATTCACATATTTTACATTCAAAGGACCAGGAGATTTCTTTAGTTTTTTTTTTTGAAAAATAGACTACTCTTTTTTCAAAAAAACTTGACACAGGCATGGAACATACCTAATGAAGCCTATCATTGCAGTGCATACAATGAAAACCTTGTGTATAAAGAAAAAAGATAAAAACCAAAGCTGACCACTACTAAAAAAAGATTTCCTTTAATATAAATAAAATTCAGACTAGTGCTTTATTTTAACATACAACACAACAGTGGGATTTATTAACAACTACATATTTACAGTGCCTCACTGGCAGAAATACTGGGCTTCATCTGAGATCCTAGACACTTCCTGAGAAGGCAATGTAGACAGGAAATTGCTCACACTTCACATAATTTGGGTGCTAGATGGGTGAAATTAAAGCATACTTTTTAAATTAGTCAGATGCCATAGGTGGAATGGTTGATGCATTGTGTTTATGGTCTGATCTGCCAAACTTGCACCTTGGTACTCCCTTTGATTTTAGTGGATCTATTCATACTCCGAAGGTTCAGCGCAGGATTGATTCAAACCCAGGAGCCTCAGAGGAAGACAACTGCTTTACTCAAAGGTGCTGTGGGAAAACTGCTGTAATTGTAATTTTACATGGTACAGAGCCACATTACCTTGAATTTAAATCTGTCTTCTTCTGCATGGGTGATTTCTACCACTTTAATTTGATCCTACAAAGTCTGGATTCCAACCATCTATGAAGTGACAAACCTGTGAAAGCATCTTCTTCCCACAGCCTCCAAAATCATAGTGCCAGTTAAGCAGATCTCAGTCTTTTTGGCAATTAAATAAAACGAGAACCAGATCTTTTTCAAAGTATTCACAAAATAATCTTTCAGTTATAAAATGACTGTCCCACCATTCTTGTATCAGATCTGACCTCAGCTCTTTAGATCTAAACAGTTCTTTAGAAGTTATAAAAATAAAGGATTGATTAATATACAAATATATATTTCAGAGTGATAAGAGAATAATATTAAACAAATTCCTTTTTTAATCTACTTTAAATTAAAAGAAATGTTTTCAAAAGTCTAGGCTGAAGCAGATCTTTATCTATTGACTCTTTAATGGAACCCATTCCCTGCAGATGGTCACATACAACTTAATGTATGAAGTTTTTTACTACAAAAGGATGGTGAATATGTTTCCACTAGCAAAGCACTTCATAAAATCTGCTGTGCCAGTTGGTTTTCGGTATCTTGCTTTCAAGAACTGCAGATATTTTTAATATTAGAAACAAAACCTCAGTCATGAGGCCTTGAGATTCTTTAGAAATTTCTTTCCCTTTTCTTTGTTAATATTTGTTTTGCAATGATCCAGTTTGTTTTGTATACTGTTAGTATACAGAATAATACAGATGTTCTGCACGAACGCACATGTATGTACAAAACCAGTAATTCAGTTGAGAGATTTGCCTGCTCACTGGGTCATTTCAAACTTTCAAAATACCATATTTTGCAGTTATATCCATAACAACACCATGTAAGTTTCTTCTTTCTTCTGCTAAGATGCTTTTGGGTGTTTTCCTTTCCTTTATCTCAAACAGCCGAAACAGCAAGGAACATTTTTGAACAATCTATAATACTCCTCCTGAATCTGAAATAAAAATATTGAATTCAGTTATGAAATAGATTTATAGGTCTATATGTCTTTGAACTCATTTTGTACTGCTCCTGTCACTAGATGGTTTAAGGTGGGGCTGACATTTACTTTAGGACAGACCACTGAAGAAAGTATCATCCCAGGGCAGTGTGGGTGAATCTTGATGCCAATTGAAAATACTGGAATTTTTATTGCACACGTTGTATTATTCCATCAGGTTAATGACACTGTAACCAGTTTTACAGTTAAAGAACCCCATTTTCCCATGTTTCATTCTTCATTTTTAAAACTGAAGAAAATATGTGAGAACATAAAAACCGGACAGAGGTTCTGCCTCCACTGAAGGCAGAAGCTCAACTTCAGGGCTGGGCTCCTGGACAGTGTTGGGACAAGAGAGTGAGTCACTTCCCACAAGGAAAAGGATGCTTACCTTCCTAGACAGCACACAAAGAAATATGAAGATGAACATCCCCTGGAATGCATTGAAGATTGTAAAAAGATAGGCAGTAACCACAGACCCTTGGACCACATGGAGGACCCCAAAAATCCAGGTAGCCCCAAGGAGGAACAGGAGAGCAAGGGCACCACGGGCACAGGATCTGGACAGGGAGAGAACATTGTGAACACCACACAGGCACATGCTACTCTCCTTTCCCTCCACTTTGGGTGGTGAGTGCTGCCTTGGAAATTTTTTCACAGCTGCAAAGGCCTGAGAAGTGCAAGTGCAGGGGCTGCTCTTCAGGGTGTGCTGTAGCACTGTAGCATGAACAAAGTCACACAATCACTCTGGAAGAGCAAAGGAGTAAAACTGGAGGGCCTTAAAACACTGGCTTCTTTAATCTTCAGCTATGTTTTCTCTGGTGTACTGCAGCACCATATGATTTGATTTAAATCTACTGTTAGTGTAATTCCCCAAGGAAAAACATATGTCTGTTATGAAGCATTCCCCCACTTTTCCTCCTCCCCCCTATCTTCCTCAAAAAAATAACCCAGAAAAATGTTCAGTATGCTCTTAGGTCAGTGCATGTGCATGACATCAAAGGATTCCCAGGCTGCCTCTCAGGTTCACTGCAGAGGACGGTGCCAGATATAAAACCAGGCTCTTTTAAAAATCCTGTCTCTTAAAAATGAAAAAAAAAAAAAAATTGTTTTTAGAACACAAGTATTCTCAAATAGTTCCTGGGTCAGCATATTGATGCCTTAAAATTGTAGGAACTGATTTGCTACAGTTTTTTTTCCAAGATGCTGTAGAGCCCCGCTCACAGACTTGCACAAATTACAGCATGTTGTCTTGGAAATGAAGCCACTGATTACTTTCTTATTCATTCTCAGCTCAGTCATTGCAGGACTTCCTTTGAACAGCAGAAATTTTTAGTACTGTGCCCCTGAAAATTGATAATTTTCAACTTCATTAGAAACAGGTCACCTCATGAAGCTATGAAAGGTGAGGAATAAGAGAAAGTAATCAATCAAACAACTGCTAAATCCTAACTATAAATCTAGTGCAATGCATTGAAACTGCAGGAGTGTTCCTAAGCAACACAAACAGTAAGTTGTTTTCAATGTTCCCTGTAGTACACTTCAGCTTTTCCTGCACAAACGGTTTTCAAGGTCCCTATAAATCAGTTTTAAAGAGAGTGAGTTGATGGAAAAATCATAGCAGCATGCAAAGTAAAGAATCTGCTCCATCCCCCAGTGCCACAGAAGCACAATGTCCTACTGAGGACTTTTCCTGAGTAATGTGAATGGCTCCAATCTCTTATCTCTTGCTACTTCAAGGCAAAAATTTTGGTCCCATTTCAGACATAAATTTGAATTCCACTTTGCCTTGCATAGTAGCTGTAGAAAATACTTAAGAAAAAAGGGCCATTACTTCTTTAACTTTGCCATCAGCCTTTACCCTCTGGTTGATATGGACCACTTGTTTTCTTTGTGCATCTTTCACACACACCCTATCATAAAAGGTATGACTCAGTGGGAATAATGACTGCAAAATTTATGCCCAAGTATACATAACGGTAATAACAGAAAAAAAAAATTCTTTTTCTACAAATCTCAGGATATTAAACTGTTACTTTTGAATACTCATTATCATCTCTGTCTGTATTTAAACCTACAGAAAGAAGGTAGAATTTGTACTGAACAGCAAACTTACCTTATATTTTCATAACAACTGACTTCTGGCTTTAACATTGCAGTGTGTCGAAATACTTTATAAATAATCACTCCAAAAGCCAACAAATTAACCTGGGGGGAGCGAAGAACAACACTTTTAGTCCAAACCAGGATACCTTTGAATGCCAATAACTGTTAAACATTTAAATGAAACAAGTCAGATAAAATTTCGGTGTATCTGAAATCTATGGAATCCCATGCCTGGAGGGAAAAAACCCACTCAGTTCTGATTCACTTCTATTAAAAAAATATTAGCCCTGAAATAAATATTGATCAAACAGGGATGTAACCCTACCTTATCTCAACAGTATCACTACCAACAGTCTGCAAATGTTTATTGATTCTATTGGTAAATCTCTTCGATTTCCTGGTGAGATTATTTTTCTTGAGTAGAGATGAAGGAAAGGAAAGGAAAGGAAAGGAAAGGAAAGGAAAGGAAAGGAAAGGAAAGGAAAGGAAAGGAAAGGAAAGGAAAGGAATTTTAAAAAAGGAAAGAGAAATTTAGAAACTCCTAAAAAACCCTCTACCCTATGGGTTTTCTATTGTACTGTATCATATTGATCTCAAAATGTGTGTTTTTTTGCTAAATAACATCAATAGCATCATACATTTTGAGGTCTTTGGGGTGTGAAAACTTTCAAGTGATAGAAAAATCTTAAACAAATAATTTAAAAAATCTAGCTTTTACTGAAAGGCGTCTTGCTGTATATCTTCTATGTTTTTTTTCATACATGAATAGTTTTGGTATTTTTTCCTTGATATTTTACAATGGCATCGCTTGATTTAAGTTTGAAACAAAGAAAAGCAACTAAAATAAGCGATGTTGCAAATGATGCTCAGTTGTGATTCTGATGCTTTCTTGCCTTGGTTAGGCTTCACTGATCTTTCAGTTAAACTTATACTGCATTCCTTTAAAAAGGCGGAAGGTTGGCTTCTTACTTTGAAACATTTAACATCAGAATATATTTAAAATATTAGTAAATTATCCAAATTTTAGCTGTGTGTCATTCAGATACTATTTGTTAAGTCTTTGGTTGCAATCCCTTGATCAGTTCCTGTGGTCTTCCAGCTGTAGAATGAATAGAATTAATGCCTTCCCCAAGCTGTTTCTCCAGAAAGACTGTATGGTTTCCCCTGCTTCTTATTCTTTAAAAAAAACCAAACCAAACCAAACCAAACCAAAAACCCAACCCAAACAAAAAAAAAGAAAAGTCTCTGGAATAAAAAACAAAAAGCTGTTGGAGCACAGCACCACTTGAAAAGGAATCACTTTCATTTGTTAACACTCATAAAGTATGTCCTTAGAACATTTTTCTTGTGTCAAGAGGGGAGTATCTAATATTTAAGCAGTCTCTGCTTTAATTAGCTGCATGCTCATAGTTTAATGCAGCATAATATATTTACAATTTGATAAGACAGGAGATAGAGCTGATGAGCAGATTTGGGAATTAATCCTTCATTGAATGCCTTGTACTAGTGCTGATCACGAGAGCTATTCTGAAGCTCCTTATATTTAAAATTGTAATCTATGATATCTCCTAAACCAGCAATTTTTCAAAGTTAATTATGAGTCAGTCAGCAGTTGTGGATAATTATGTGCAGACTTACTTTTTTATTTTATATTTGTTGGTGAATAATATATCAAATAACTTCATGCATGCGCTGTAATCTGCATAACTCACCTAATGTACTTATTAATTTGAAATAGGTAGCGGGAAATGTGATCAGAGTACCAGAAGTTTGGAGAACACACTGCAACTTCTTTAGAAACTTCCAGAAACAGTTTATGTGAGAAGCTTCATGGGCCACCCCCCTTTCTCACAAAACCAGCTGCAGAGCTGGCAAGGTTTTGCTGAGCAAGAATGGGGTGGGCAGCAGGCTCCATTTCTCCTTGTCCCAGTGGGGCTCCTTTGCACAAATACTATTTGCACTGTCTGTTTCACAGGATAATAGGATTTGGCCTCCTGCATTAAAGTAATACCCATTAACTGTGATCTTTTCATTCACCAACCCATTCGAATGGGAATAATCTGTATGTATCAGGGGAGCAGGAGAGGTTAACACCAGCTTCTTGGAGTCAGCTGCCAGAACACAGTTATTGTACAATATGTCTCAGGTAGCCTCACAGGAGGTAGTGTTACAGGGTAATGAGGGTGAACTTAACTTCTGAAACACTTGGTCGTTTCCAAGATTTATTAAAGTCTTACGTCGGTCTTTGCCCCATTTTTAAGCACTCCATTAATAAAAAATTTCTATAGCAAAGTGAGAGCACATAGACTGGCTGTACACAATGCTTCAACCTAAGTTAGAAACCTCTGGAACTGCATTTTGTCCTTTGAGGGGGGATGAAATGGATAACAACAAAGTTGTAGCAACTACTCTGTGACACAGAAATGAAGCAAAACATGAGGGAAAACAATAGCATGAGATCATGGGTAAATCCAGGAGGAAAAAACTAGCTAATGTAAACAATGTGTCAAGTGTGGCCTTTGGAGAAAACTGGTAATCCAAAAGATATCCCAAAAGGTATCCTAAACTTAATGCATCCTGCTTCAACCTGATACTCTGCATGCTCTTTGCTATGAACATACCAATGGCCTCTATTTCTGGGAAATGTAAAGTAAAAAGTTCATATTGGATGGCAGGACTGAGTATGAACATTAATAGGTTGAACTTATTAGGACTAAAGGGGAAATAGAACAGATATCCCCAAAGAGCCTTATGTGTTCCAACAAATGGAATGAGAAGTCAAATCACTTAAAATGCCTAGCCAAAGGTACAAGCACTTAAGACATTTGAATTTGTATCCAAAACTGAGTTTCAAACAAGCAGAAATTGAGGTAGTAGGCTGCAGAAGTAACCTAAAATACAGATGTACACAAGCAGTCCTGGATCCCCAAATTTTCTGTCTGAGAGAGAGTTGCTTCTGGATGAGAGCCACTAAAACATCTAAAAAGTTTCGATTGCTGCTTACAGCCAAATATTGTTTTATACTTACTTTGGTGGTAATTATGTGTTTTCATTTCTTTAATTAAACCACAGTCATAAGATCCTGTTGAATAACCCTTCAATGGCACTATAATTAAGACTGCCTTAAGGTGACAGGCAAGGTGAATGAGAGGGAAGTGGCAGGCATAAGACACGGTCCCCGGAGAGGGAGAGGCTGGAGCAGAGCAGGATGTGCAGGCAGCTGTGACACCGAGCTCAGGACAGGCCCTGCGCAGGGCCAGCCTGGGGACAAGTTCCCTGAATAATGAGCACAGTTCGTCTGCAGCTCGGGGCAAACCCAGGGCGTGAGGGGCTGCGGCGCGGCCGCAGTTTGATGGAGTGAATAACGATGTTACAGTGCGACACGGCGGCTCCGGTGCCTTTGTTTGCAGTGCTATTACACGGCTGAGCAGGCAGAGAAACTGCTGTGTCCTGAGAGGGGCTGCTCGGCAAGTCTAATAGACTAGAGGGGAATTGCATTGATTCCAAGCCCTGTACTGAATAAATTTTTTTGTATTTTATTTATTTAACAAACCAGCCCAGGCTGCTATTGGGCAAAGAGCGCACTCAGTCCTTATCATTTTACAAAGAAAACCTCTGACTTTCTCCCTACCAGGGCAATTCTCTGAAGTGCTGAGCATCCTCAGCTCTGCCTCCTCTGCAATTCAGTGAGAATCATGTTTCACTCATCATTGCTCAGGTGCACTACAGGACTAATTTTAATAATTAATCTATTCCTTTTTTTTTTTTTTTTAAGTGGTTAATCAAAGTCAAGGACTGATACAGAAAAAGCCTCCACTCACAGCATCTTCAGGGAATCAAGTCTCCCTAAAGATATTTGTAAAAGTATTTTTAGCATTCTTAAATTCTAGAAATGTTGTGGTATATTTATGAACAAATGAAAAACTTAAAATATATTTGTGAGAAATAGACAATGAATAAGAGCTATTATTAGGATGTCCATGAAATCAGGATTCTGTAGATATGGGCAACTACATTTATGTAGCTGTATAACCCTGGATAATCTCTAAGGAGACACAAACCCAGGAGCTGGGTTGTATTGTACACCTGATATGGAGTTTAAAGGAAGGATGGTAAATGTTATATCTCTCTCTGGGACATCACATATGAAAAGGGTCAGAAGGATTTAGGGTTTTGGAGTGAATTCTGGCCCCATTAAGCTGATACGCAGAATGCCAGTTAAATAGTGAAACTCCAATTGCCACCTGCATTGTCAAGGCTTTATCACTGCACACCACAGAGAGTGGCAGTCCCAAGACATTCACAGGCAACAGCAGACACTGCTGCAGGTTTTAGCACTTAGATGTCTCATGGATGCACACTGTGGTAAAGAGCAGGACAGCGATATTTTCCTGCTGCTGTTTTGGGGATCTCCATGTTACAGTTCCCATGTTCAGAACTGTCATGGTGCTGGGTTAGGTCCAGCAGGCACACAAGGAGGAGTTCAGAGCAATCTGGAGTGGTACAACTCCTAGGATCAGATCTGACTCACAGCACTGATCTGGATAATGTCCTCTTGCAGGAGAGAAAAAGCAATTTAGAATTCAAAGAAGTTTCCTGGTGCTCTCCTAATCATCTGGTCAACAATAAGGAGTCCTTGCCAAAGGAATTAGCCCAGGGAACTCTGTTCAATCAATCATATGTATTTTAGAATAGGATGGGAAAAGCAGTGTATGGAGCTAACCTACCTCCACCTACATCAGGATATCCCTGAACTCTGCTGGCAGATCAGCATCCCTCCCTCTGTCTCCCTGCTACCTGAGCAGGTGCTTCTGCAAGGAAGGAACGCTGGGCATGGACAGAGCAAGATGCTGCTGCCCTGCCTGCCACTCCTATCAGGTCTGGGACTGCCCCAGCAGAGAGCACTGAGGAACAACCTCATCTCTTGTCTAAGCAAATTACCAGCTTCTCTGTGGATTGCTAGTATTTTAGAAACGAAATAATAATATAAGAATGAGCATGTAGGTCCTAAAATCCTAAATGTTCCAGGCTGCTGGAGTTCTGCTAATAGCACATTGCCTAGCAACAGCTATATTTAAAATAGGTCCTTAATTCCACTCTGAAATGTAGCTGTTTTACATACTGGAAGAGTATTGTAGTGTTCTGTCCTTAAGAAAATATGATGTTAGTGCATCACACTGCATGAAACTCTCCCTGTGTAGATATAGAATGGTATTTATTGTTAGTTGAACACTGAATAAGATGAGCTACACAAAATTTAATAAAACTTGCAAATAAAAATATTTGCACTCATGTTGAAGAGCTGTAATTTCTTTCATAATTAATTACAATTAAATTGTAAGACACTGAGTGAAGTGATCTATCATAATTTTACCCCATCAAGGTAGCTGAAAGCTGTCAAATTTGACAACTAAGACATCTTTTCTCCTTCTTCCCCCCCTTCCTTTTTTAAAGCAAGACAAAGAGCACTTGAAAGCTCAGAGAGGAATGGTCTGTCTTTCATGGCAGTGCTCAGTTAGCACCTGGACTTGTGGTGAAATTAAATAGATCAGGACAGGGCATTCAAAAAAATTTCATCCAATACTTTTTTTCTTGAAAAATGTCAGTTCATTAGCACTAAAAGACATTTACTGTTTTAGACTGTGTTTTCACCAGGAAATGCTTCCTGACTAGGATAGCTTTTCTGAATAAAACCAGAAAGGACACTCCTGAACAATGAAAATCCCTGTGGACAGCACATTTATACAGGATGTTGGAGACATGGGGCACAATTTTCTGTTTTACTTAATATTCAGACTTGGCTATGACCCTTGGTTTCTTCAGCTCTGTATAGTCATTCACTGCTACTGCTACTGCTACTGCTGGATCTATTCCATGCCATATAAATAATTAAATATGCACTGGAACAGAAAGACCTGGATTTCCCTCACCCCCTAGCTCCTCAACCAGGATTATCTAAAGACAGTTTTGTTTTTTAAACACTGCTGCAATTGTTTAATATGAGGCTGAGGTTTTGAGAGTGTTTCCAATGCACATTATTTATAGAATGAAAAAGGAATTGGTAATTTCATGTATGATATCTTTGTGTAAAAAGATACACCCCAGCCTTTCAAAAGTTATTAAAACATTTCAAATACCAGCCTTTAAAGGCTCTCTAGTGTTACAAAGAAGAGAAGGTATCTGAAAGAAGCAGCTAATTCTAAAGACTCAGACATACTAGTTCTGATTCAGTCTGAGCACTTTACATTCAAACTTCAAAAATGAAACCCCCAAATCATTCCCTTTTCCTTTCTTAGTCTCTGTCTCAATAATTGATGAAACCATCTATATGCTGATGTCAGATCTCACAAGAAAGAATGAGAAAATTTCTCCTGCTGCTCTCTTAGGCATATACTTGAATTTTTTACATATATCATATTGAATTTGGCTCTTTCAAAAAATGTCTGAAGTTCAGAGCAGCTGTATCTGTATCAGTCTGTACAATGACCCTCATTACGAGTGTTTGAATTAATGAGCTTGTGATGGTCTGGGTTCTGCCAGGGAGAGCAATCCATTTCTGCCTCTCAGGCTGGATGGCTGATGGCTGGCTAAAGCGACAGCGTTCAGTGGGTCATCGTTATTGCAGCCCGGGAGAACAAAATTAAGTTATTAACAATGCAACCGTTTAAGCTTCAAAATGAAAATGTATGCTGTATTAATTGCATAAAATTGGACACAAGCTGGCAGTCAAACAGTCAGGGTTTGTCTCCTGACTGATTTATCTCATTACCATGTCCCCAGTGAATATATCTTCTCGAAAGCTTTAAGTATACAACAGCAGTCTTATCTGGGAGTAGGAAATGGAACAAAAACATTAACGAACCCCCTTTAGGCTGTATTTTTGGGAAATATTTTCAATTATTCAGGGGTAGAATTTTATGCTTCTAAGATTTTAATGATTTCACTTGTTTTAAAAGTTAAAACACAGCCAAATGAGTTTATTACAAATCCTGACTCGGGGAAAACAAAAAGTTCACACAGGATTGCTTTTTATTTATGAATACTTCAAAGTTTTCTTTTACATACTTCAAGCTATAGATTTAGACTCAATTAAGTGTTTCCTTTATATTTTTAGAACACTTAAAAGAAGATGTAAATAAATAAATAAATGGGGTTTCCATGCTTTTCATCAGGGTAAACAGCTTTGCAGACTTGTGGATTCAATGTTATTTCTTATTGGGTTGCAAAACCAAACACAGTATTTACTGTCAGCTCTGCAGCCAAGGGCAGGAGGGATGAACCAACAGAGCTGTACCTGATCTCAGCCATAAATGTTACCCCAGTTAGATCCAGTGGTAGCACTGGGGTCTATTTTGCTCACAGTGTAAATAATCCCTAGGTTTACTCTTCTTTTCCAAGAAGCTTTTGAGAAGATGTATTGTCTTGTGAGTTGGGAGTGACATAAATCAGGCTGTTTAATGAACTGATTCAAGGTACATCAAAAAGCTCAGACTACACATTGCTCCTATCCCTGTGGTTTCCTTGCATGCATGGAAACCTTTCTTAGGCTGCATCTGGAGCCTCGTGCAGGAACCCCGCAGGAGTTTTACGCAGCAAAGAGGAGTGAAATAGTTGTACATCATCTTTTAGTACAACTAGCTCAGTGACTGAATGAGCTACCAGGAAGGAGAAAGCATCAGGAGCATGACTGAGATGTGATGTCTGAGAACAAGCTGTGTTTTCAATTTTGAAGGTGTGAATATTTGTCAGAAAGCTATCCATACCTTCCACAATATCCATACCTTTGCATTTCAGAACTATCTGTGATTCTGCTGTGGATATGGTCACAAAATCCCATGGTGTGATTTATTCAAAACCACAACAACTTCTTTTAGTGTCCAAGTGAGATTTCCAAGCACAGATTTCCTGTGCAATTACTGTTGTGAATTTAAGTTCAGCTCTCTAAATGCCTGTCAGGGTTGAATGAAAGGGGCAGTAGGATAGTAGAAGAAAATCTGATTCAAGTGAGATGACGTGTGGATGAAGTCATTATGTAATTGCTAAGAAAGTCCAAAAGACATCAGCAGTCCATGGTAACTATCTAAAGCAAACCAATGGTGTCCTTTCAGTGAACAATTTAGGGTGAGCATATATGCTTACAGTAATTGTGCTTAGAACAAGGCATGTAAAAGAACTACCAAGAAGATATTAAACAATTAAAAAACCCTAAAATACAAAACAACAGAACCAACCTATTTCAGTCAGTTGTGTGGCTTTCCTCAAAAAAAAAAAAATCCACAAAAGCTGATTATACATGGGTCCATTAAAAGAGTGGGCACAGTATGTCTTTCTAGAACTGAAGGAGGATATGTGCAACATTAATCTGCTCTGAGCTGTGGAATATCTCAGGAAATCTGCAGCCAGCTGGCACACGCAGGTGCTCTTCCCCTTTCCCTTGACATCCACCTGTGCTCCCTCCCCTGCTGTGTCTGCTTGGCTCACTCTGGGTGACAGAGGACACGCTTGAGTTTCAAGTCTAGCGTCCTTCCAGGGACAGCAAGGGAGAACTTCATATACTTTTTTCTTATAGAACTACTAAGTTGATTTTTTAAAAAACAAACACTTTTGTTTGGAACATCCTTCAATGACCCTTCAGCCTTATGTGATGAATTTGTTACTATGCAATAACACAAGATCAAATAATTTTTCTAATTACATTACTCTAATATGACTAATGGGCACACCCTCTTTTAACTAAGTATTTCCAGGGACCGTAGCATTGAGGCCTTAATGGCAGAGAGAAGGAAGATAAAACCTTGATTCATGTGAAAGCTCTGGTCTTGCTGAGAAATTGCATCCATTGGGTTTGGCAATATGGAAGCTGTTGATCCTGCCCCCTGAACAGGGCAAATATTTTCTTACTCAGTTGTTATTTAGCACAGCAGGTATTGTTGCTGAACAGCACTGTGGTTTAAACTAGTCTGTTTCAAGCAAAGTTGCAGACTTGGTCTTTAATGCCACTATGTAATTAATTCTCCCCACTTTATCCACAATGGCATAAGAAATGCCATGGAGACACCTTTAACTGAAGCCACTGAGAGGCTAATGAAAAGAGGACTATTACTCTTTAAAAAAGAATAATAAGGGCATTGCTAGTCCCAGTAGGAATTTATTTCCACTAAAAAGGCAGACTGAGAAATAACAGTAGATACAAAAAATGTTTTAAACAGCTATTTTCTGAAAAACACACAGTTAACGGTGGAGTATATCTTTCACATCTATCTCAGAAACATAACTAAGCATTTATCACAGAAAAAAAACCCCATTGAATTTTCAGAGCACAAATATTCACTGAAAAATGTGAGATGGTGTTATGTTTTGTTATGGTGGAAGTCAGAGGTCAAGCAACATTTTTGATAATAATTCTTAGAATATCAAGAAATGTCAGGAATATTGATTGTGCAATGTCCCACTGAAGAATGGGGATAATAAGGTGAGGAAGCCCAAAGAGGCAGTGGACTTGATAACATCACTGTGATGTGACTCACCTCAGAGGGGCTGGTTTTTTTTTCCTTTTCTTTTTTTTTTTAATGGTAACAATGGTCTGACAGACCATGTTCTTTATTGAAGCTTGGGGAAATGTAATACCTTAGATTCTTTGAATATTTATTTTTTATAAGAAATATGCTCAGTTTGAATAGTCTAGATTAAGTATATGAGAAAACAGCACAGTAATGGATTTGCCAGGAATTCTTCTGCATTGATTGCAGCAGTATTACTAATCCTGAATCAACCTATATGTACAGAACTGAATAAGTATTAGAGCTGTCCTTTAAGATTTGATAAATGCACTAATCCATTAATTTAACCTTTTTTTGTTGAATAAATTATTTGACAAATAATGGTAAAATTCATCAAATAAATTATCTGATGAATGTATTTTTTAAGTAATCGACTAGTTCTAATGAGTATGCAGGCAGTTCCTTAATGAAACGCATTACTCTACGGCTAGCCTGCTTTCATCACTCATATGTCACTTTTTTGCATTTTGCAACTGCAATCTGTATATTTTATTCATTTACCAATTCATTTATATAAGAAAGGTTCAAACCAGTATGGTTAATCAATCACTGAAGTTCTTAGAATATTTTAGCTTTACAGTTGATTATTCATTACATTTATTAAAAAAGAGCTTGGATTTTCTGGGGACACCACTCCCAAGAATTATTCTTGGCTTGTATGTTCCAAGTCAAGTGCACAAGAATGCTCTGAAAATTGCAGGGTTCATGTATAAGCCATTTTTATGGTTGTAAACACTACAATTACCAATTGTTTCAAGAAACTGGAACTTGAAGCCAAGCCAGACACCTTCAAAGTCTCTAAAAACACTCATTAGAGAGGTAAAACAAGGAATAGCGTGCAGGAGCTACCTCCTCACTGCACAGCACTGGGATGTTTGGATAAAAGCCACAGAGAGGATTATTTGGATGATGTTCAATTTTGGAAATGTTCCAACCTCAAAGAGCAAGTCTGTATTTTTTATTACAGAGGTGATCTCAACAAATGATAGTGATAGATTTATACTGTCAAATGGCAAATTGTACCTATTAATGTTACAACACGTCACACTTCTGAGTCCTGGTTCCTCACAGAGGTGTGCCAATTTATTGTGACAGTGACAGTAGGTACAACAGTCAAGTCTGCATGACTCTGTCGATACTGTAAAGGCACAAATCTTGTTTTCATGGGTGACTTTGAACTTGCTGCACAAAGCTCAGCTGAACAGATTTGATGGGAGAACATTGTGGGAGAATGGTATATTAGAAGGGTTGGCTAGAGCTGCACTTGGAATAGCAGTGATTCTTTCCCAAATTTTCCTTTTAATGTCTCGTAGACTTTCATAATACAGTGTTAATAGCCCTTGGCCAACCCTTCCAGACATCATTTCTACTCCCAAATGCATAACTAATATATAACTGAACCTCAAAATAGGTACAAGTGGAAGAACTTACGCTGTGTCTATAGAGTTTAAAAGATGAAGATTCCAAAACCACCAGGGGTACAGAATAAAGCCCTTACACAGGTGTACTCCCACTCAAAAAGCTATGATGCCAGAGGTGGGGAAAGCCATGTTGAAGTCTTCCAAAATGGGAAGGAATTTGTTGCTGACAGATATTGCATGCTAAACAAAACTGCAGCCACATCACCCTGGCGACAAATACTCATTTCCATTCTACACACCTATTACAGGGTGATTATTACTGTAAGAGTGCATTACAATAGAAAAGAAAGTCTTCTAGGGCTTCTTTTTATTCTCTGGATTTTTTTTTCCTTCCCCATTTTCATATCTTTTATCTCTGGGGTTTATATTTGTCTTTGCCTGAATCAGTCTTTGGTTGCCATGTGTGTGAATGTTTGTCCCTTAAAGCCTGAGATAAACTCACATTCCTATTAAAAAGTTTAAATACTTGTTATAAATAATTTCTCCATACTTGTATGCTTTGATCTAATCTACTGCATAGTTTTAGTTAAAATGGTTGTGGTTCTAAAGATTACAAATATTAGGAGGAAGGAATAAATTGTAGAAATTATCTTCAGTTTGCAGCTTGTTTTATAAAGGTTTAAAATGCTCTTTCTTTGCTAAGTCAATCTAAAGAGTTTCTGACCCACTTCTTTTCATGTACAGTCACCAATCTAATAATAATAATAATTTTTAGATGGGATCAATAAGGCCATTACTTTGCACTTAAGACTTCTAATAGAATCTTAGTATTAATAAGCAAACACCTTCAGAAGTAGTGTTTCTGCTTAGGCAATCAGAGAAGAACTTAATTTGTACTCCTGATAAACACTTGAGCTCCCCATGCTTCATTTTTACTACAGATTTACAGCCCAAGGACATGTCTGAAACAACGTGCCCTGAGACAGCTGACCATTGGTACAGGAGGGGCTCTGTTCCTCATTTACATGCTGTCTTAGAAACATATTACAGTATAATCCAAACCACAAATCTCCTGGGTCCCACTCACAGAAAGGGAAACCACCATTTGGCTACACGGGCATTTGTCCTGACAATGATTTTAATGGTTTTGTGCAAGAATTTTGTGGTGAGTTGCCCTCCAGAGAATTGGTATCCATGGTCTCCTAACTGTCTTGGAAAATCTGCAAATTCAATGCTATTAGTAGATGAAGTTTAGGATTAAAGGTAAGCTTGAGGCTGCCAGATTTTTCAGTTTATAATATGATGGTTGCAGCACCCTATCTGGTTATCCCAGAACAAAAGTGACCTTTCCTTGTCAGAGTTCTTAATTAATATTTTTTAAATTCTTTCTCTTTAGTTAGCTGTGTGCAGAATGGAAATATAGGGAAAAGATTGGCCTCTGTAATTAAAAGGATTGCCTGAGTGGCACTATTTTGGAAGGAGTTTAATCTTTGTCATGTTGAGCCCATGCAGTGTTCTCAACAGGAAGGCTGGACAATGGAAGCAGAATTACAACCAACAATGTGCTTTCCACGGAGAAGACATCTGACACCAACTTCATCTTCTAGTCAGTGTCTATTTTCATAGGGTTTTCCATATTTTCCTTTACTACCTGGATAGAGCATGAGCAAAATACCTAGGTCCCTACACCCTTAGAAAATATCCCTCTTGACGTTCAGGCTTCATTTTGCTGTCAAAACCCTCAAAAAAACCCCTGGAGCTGCTGAAGCACCTTGCTGAAAGCAGATTGCCTCTCCCTCCATGATCTAGGAGCACATTGTTATGAAGAGACACTAAATGAAAATATGCCAATACTGTGAAAACAAATTAGCTCAAAATACTTCTATAACATACAAAAAGTAGCTCAACAACCACAGAGCTCTTTGCTGTTCAGCTACAGGTCTTAGGCAAATCAGTGAGACAAAAAGAAACTATCTGGCTGCTGTCCTCATCCATAGGAGGGCTGTACTGGCACACAGGCCTGGATCAACTACTAACGCCTCCCTTTTTCCTTTTAATTTGCAGGGATTGCTGGAAGATCTGGAGTGCTCAAAGAATGTCTACAGGCCTCAGAATCCAGCTTGCAGGATTTGCTTCTGCAGCCAGCCAGATTTACAGCAAAGCCACTGCAGACCTGCTCTGCCTCTCTGCTGTGTACCTGAGATCCCCACTGGGCACAGCTCAGCTGGAGCTGAAAACAAGGTTGCAGATGCCTGCTCTTGGGGCATTTTGTATGTTTTGATAATGCGATTTTCGTGTGCTTACCCTACAGAGATACATCACTGTGCATAAATCTTTACTTGAAGGCAGATGAGGAACAGCAATGAGAGAAATAACAACAAAATCCCAGCCCTGCTGCCTCCATGGAAGAAAAGATAAGGTCCAAAAAGGAAATAGGAAATTGTAAACATAAACCTAAGAATTGTAAGAATTTCCTAGTAAAGGATGATGTCTTGCTGTGATTTTATTCATCTTATTAACCTGCTGGACGCCAGGGCTATCTGACCCAGAAGCCCTGACCCAAGGGAGGTCATGGTGCTCTGCCTCTCAAAATCTGCTGTGCTCACCAGAAGGGTGAGATGGGGAGGCATAACTTTGCAGCTATATCTGGCAGGTTGTTTCCAGCTGTACCCAATATGCAGTGGGAATTTGGTGTGAAATTTGACCAGAATTATACCTGATACTTTATTAAGCTTTGAAATGGATAATGCTTTGAAATAAAACAGTTTCACTACCAAGTTGAATGTGTTAGGATCTTCCACTTTTTTTTAAACAAATCCTCACATTGTACGGAATAGCTTAAAAAGGAGCACAGCTGTAACTGATTTGACCGTAGGTGTTGTGAGGCCTCGCTATTGCAGCTTCTTCTGTTAGCTCAGCTATCACTGTCAACAGTCATACAGAATAGAGCCCCATTACAGCCAGAATGGTTCCTTAAACTTTATAGCACTTAGGAATGCTCCTGAGACACCAAAAACATCTCGATTCAGAATTGAACATGTAATACCTGCCAAATTTGCAGGTTTGAAACCACTTCCAATAGGAATTAAAAAGGGCCTCTTCACAGCTGAAATAGGGCTATCAATACTTGACTTGCCTGCCCATGTGAAATAGCAGGTTCTTTTCTCTGACGTCGCAATTTAGTTTAAAATGGCTTTGATGATGACAGGGTACATGCGAATGATAAAACCACAAAGATGACAGTCTAATCTTACAAAGATGACCGATCACTGATAAGAGATTAAGTCACACAACATTTGAAAAACCAGATTATCTGTCTGCTAGGATGGTGTCTGTGTAACACCTCCTGCTGAGCCATGCTGAGATGCCAGTGACATACAGAGATGCTTCTCTGTAAAAACCAGAAATTCTTCACAGAATTTCACAAACCATTGGGATAAAAGAAGGAGAGTAAGACAAAACTCCTCTGACATTATATTGAACTTTTTTTGTCAAACATTAATTTTTCAGACTAGTAAAGTATTTAGATGTACAGCATATAAATAATTTAGAGGTACTATAAAAAGGTCTAAATTAGTCAATTCTGCCCTATAATTAGCACTCACAGTTATGCTGGCAGTGGGTGGGTGATTATTAAACACCTTTTATTATTGGCTTTATGTACTACAATAAAAAATTAAAATTATACTTACAAGAATTATTAGACATGCTGGTCCTATAAAACTCCATATAAAGTTATTCTTAGTGCTGAGCCAACATCTGAAAATTAAACAGCAGAAAATGCCTTGAAATGTGCTTTTGTGATTATTGTCTCTGTCTGTATGATGATTTGGACACAGAAACAGTGACTTACACTTCTGTGGTGCCATAGTACTTGTATCCCAGTGCAGCAGAGATTCCAACGACCACGGCTGGGCTGACATAGCCAAAGACATAGAAATTCTTGTGCAAGAAACCCTTGTTGTAGATGACTCCCACAACTATAAGGTAGAGGTGAATACCTTCAATGCACATCCATGCAAAAGCAGCTAGAAGGAAATAATGGAGTAGTCCAGCAGTAATTGAACAGAAGAGCTAGAAATTCAATCAGAGAAAGCAGGAGTCACAATCCTATTAACAGGCTTTTCTCAATATATATTATAATATACCAGTACATGCACAGCAACTGAGTGACCTTAAAGTGGGGATTTGGCCCAGTTGTAATGCTGGTTAACAATAACTTGGCCCACACCCATTTGCACATTTGCTCATTAGTGTTTTCTGTAGCAAATGGTAAAATAGACTAATTCCACTTTTAAAATTAGTTTCTGTCTTCCCATAGGTGGTTTGACTAGGTTGATCCTATTGCTAGAGCTGAGTAGTCTATTGGCTTGTTCTAAAGAAAGTTAATTTTTATTATTTTGATAACATTGTAATTAGGCATCACAAGGAATTATTTCTGAAATAACTTTTGTTATGCAAAGTGTTTGTAAAATGATATTTTTCAGTCCATCAATAATGGAGTGCTATCTCAGAAATAGCAGCTTGTATTTTTTCAAGTGATTTTAAATCCTATTCAGCTACTTATAGTCGGATATTTTGATAATTTATGCATAATTTTATTTCTTAAAACTAACACGAGTTGCAAAAATCAACCCCCTAGCTTTCTGAAAAGCAAAAGGGACAGGTCAAGACCTCACATGGTCCTCCAGCTAAGAGCTCAATATCTCAGATGTCAGCTTGGGATTGCAGCTCTGGCCTGATTTTAGAGAACGCTGTTAACCTGGGGGCCACCAACGTAGCTTTATACAGCATCCTAAGTGAAGTGAAAATGCTAAACACATTGAGATCACAGTCTCAGTAAAGGTGACAAATTTTAAGTGAAATCCGTGGAGTAAAGTCAATACACACCAGCTCAGATGAAGGCCCTGCCTCTTTAAATGACCATTTTGTATTTCCTGTTACTGTACTGGGAAGGGGGGGTCACTACTGTAGGTAGGAAGTGTGGGGAGTAGAAGGAAGATCGTATCTTATACTGTATATTTATTTTGTAATACAAAATCAAGGCACAAGTGAAAACTACCCACCTTATTATTGTTCATATTAATTCCAATCAGAAAAATAAGTTCTGCCAGGAAAAGGCTGCAGCAGAGGTTTTTGTGAATTGTCGTTCTAGTGCTTTGAATTTCACTGAAGAACCAGAAGGTGAAAATGCACATGGAGAGGCAAATCAACGAAATAATTATTCCTAGCTGAGTGATTCTTGTAAGAATGCTATAATTTGTAACACCCTGGGGGAAAATTATAATATAGTATTTAAAAGAACAGCTTTGTAACATCTCAAGAAAGACCTCATTCTATAATACAGCTCTTTTCTTCTTTTCTACAAAATATTAATCAAAACTTTTGTAGAGTTTCACTGGAAATGTACACTTTGGGTAATCTAAAAAGTATTGGGTTTTTGTGAGACAGATATAATTCTAGGGGAAATTAGTAATAAACTGTATATATTCCTGGTCTTGCATTTTCTGATATTTCTTAACGAAACTTTTTATTAACATCAGTATCTCCTAATAAGATTTTCAAAATCAGATCATTTCAGTGAATGACAAATACACTGGCAGTAGGACATCTATTAATATGACACAAATATTTTCTAATATAAAAGGACTTATCACAGCAGTGACTTAGATAAGCAAAACTGAATAACTGTCTCACTGAATTTGCAACATGATCAAAACAAGACTCTGAAATAACAATCACTTCAAGCAAATGCTATTCCAGATATTTAACATGAACTTTCTCCTGAGAAACACAAGATACTTCAACACTGGACGTGAATATTTTCTGTATATGAATATAATTTCTTTTGCTGTTTGCTATTTGAACAAAGAAACTCTGAAATACATGACTGTACATCAGCAAAAGGATGGTATTCAGCTGACCATAAAATGCATCCCAGTATTTTTTTACTAAATAAAGGATGAGAGATTCTTCACCTCTCAGCCTTTCTTTTCAAAATAACTATATAGGTACCTGCAAAGGTTTTAAATTTCAACTGAAGACTTAGGATGCTATTTAGCAATCAGGAAACTGCCTCTATCAGCATGAAATTCACAGTGTGAGAGAACTGTCTCAATACAGTATATTCATGCTAATATTCTGCTTGCTGTCAGTTCTGATACCTTATAAAGCTGCCTCCTGAGGCAGGACCTGAGCTCCAGCAGATCCCCACTGAGACTCTGGAAATCTATGGAGCTTCTTAATATAAGAAGGACATAAATTGAATAGCCATCCTCCCAATTTTGTGCTGGTCGGGAGTGCCCATGTTTAATAGCCATAAACTTCTGAATGATTATGCTGCTGCAAACTCTCCAGAGAGAATTTAAAGCAGATTTTTAGATGGCAAGGTCAGACAAATGGGTGGCAAAGTTTTGAGAGACAGAATTTCAGGGCCATATGGTTACTGACCACCAACGAATGGCAGATAAATCCCACAGCAGTATTAAAGTGAGATGTAAAATGAAATGCAATGCTCCAAAAATAAGCACAACAGACTGTGTTTTTGGAACAAGATACTTTGCTGCATCACTGCTCTGTAATACTGCAGAAAGGACATAAGGAAATTCAAACACATATGGGAGGAATTTTGTTTGCTTTGTGCACAATAAATTGTGTGTTTGCTGAACAAAACTGAGAGACAACCTAAAGGGGGGTGAGTATGCAGGTTGCACTAAAATAAAAACATAAGGAATGAAAAGAGAAGAAAGCATCAGGTAAAACACTAAATTAAAACAGCACTTACAACGGAGCCACCTGAGGACATCAAAACAGCAAAATGAGTCAGATGATTACATTTGCATGAGATATGAGTGGAGTTGGAATGTGTCAGCTCACAGCCTTCTGTAGCCCAGTTGCCATTCATTGTGTCTGAGTAGTTCCAAAATGCACATTTAATGTCTTTATCTGCAGTCTGGAACAGAAACAAGATGTTCTGCTGATGGCAAAAGGCAGGATATTTCCCATCAAGAGACCTTTCTTACTCTAGACCGCACAATTCATTAAAAAATGCTTGTTATCATTGGAAGGTTGGGAAACAAAAAAACACATTCTGCAAGGCCTATTCCAAGCAATTAAAATGTGGCTGGGGATGGAAGCAATTTATTCACACAGCTAAAACCCCAACAAACATGTAGTCTAATCAGATTACTGAACCCTGCTGGCACCTGCAAAGATGTTGGAATTTTTACCTATTGAAAACATTGTTATATATATGCTTGCACCTGCTGAACATGGAGTAGACTCCAAGGTTACAGCCACATTGCTTATCCATTCCAAATGAGCAGTTCAAAAACTGAGACTTATTCCATGCATTTTACAAAGCAATCTGGGATAAAGCCAGGGTCATACCACACCTGCTATATCACCTGCTACACAACAGTGATGAGTAAGACCATTAGTATTATTTAGTACAGTGAGTGCTTACTAAATCTAGGCATAGACTAAGTCTCCCCTGTAAAACAGGCTTTCTAAATACATGCAAATTTATATAAAGGTGATTTCTAACTCAGAAGGGAAGTAATAAACTTAAAACCTGTGTAACCAAGGCTAGCACCTTGTTCCATTGCTCACCTCTCTACAGAATTCCTTTCTTGTTATGTTTCTGATGATTCTCTGTGCCATGTAAGGTAATTTTTCACATATGATTCAAGCCAGCAAAAATCTGTATTTGCTGGAAGTAAACCTCTCAGTTTTAAATAAATGTGTTCAGATTTCAGAAATAACAAAGCTCCAAAACTATAGGTTCTGCCATTACCCCCTAATTCCAGGTTACCTTTTTTGCATTAACCTTGAAGCATTACTTCCCTTTTTTTTTAGTATACATGTTTAACTGTCTGATAAACTTTCAGAAAGAAAACCCGTCTAAATACAGAACAATCAAGATCCTGTAATATTCTCTAGTTCAGACATCTACATTTTATCCATACTACAACCCAGCAAAGATGGCATCATTGCCCTTGCTTAAGTCCCATAGCAATTTTCCTCTGTACCATATTTAGCATATTGCACTTAGGATGTCACATTTGAGATTAATCTTATTAGAGTAATAAACTGTAACTTTACAACAGCAAACAACAGAATTATGTCTTAGTTCATCATATGCTGCAGGTATGCTTGCATCACATAAAATGATTAGCTAATGCTTTGTTTTACTTGAAGCTGATAATAAAAACCCCCTTACCTTGGCATACTTTAAGGTAAATGTTATTTTCTCGAGCTCATAGAGTGTGGGTGGATTTGAGCTAATTGCAACAGCTATAACTGCAGAGCTTACTGTCTGTCTCTGCTCAGAAGGGTCTTTGGAGGAGAGGTTTTTGGGCGAGGAAAGCAGAGCGCCGATGTTGCTGTACCGCAGAAACACAACTGCTACAGTGCCTATCAATCAAACACACCATGGTTAGGACTTGGTGGGGTTTTATGGAAGAACAAAATTGAAGGCATTAAGGAAACAATAAACAATAGACATTATTGCTGCTATTGCATAAAATATGCAAAACAGATGGAGTCTTTGTGGAATACTTATAAAAATGTTTTAGAGACAATGAAATATAGCTTTATTTAAAACAATGTAACTGGCATTGGAAATAAAAATGTGTGTTTGCACTGGCAATGCTAATTAGATATGTGCATATGTATTTTTTCTAGAGTAATGTATGCTTGCTGCTGTTCTGCAACTGGTTACACATGTGATGTCAACTCTTATAAACTGAAATGTCTCTGACCTAAAGTAATTACTGGACTGTACTGAAATACCTGGCTTGCTTTGACTTTAAATACATTGGACACAGGTTGGGAAAAAGAAAAAGGTATTTTAGGATTCAGTGATGATCTTAAAAAATGTAGAGACTTTCTCCCTCTCCACATGTTTAGATTCTGATATGAGTCAAGATACAGATTAGATGGAAGATGAAGGTTTAAAAAATCTTTTCCATGTTTATTAAATTATGTGGTATAAGTCCAGAGCTGTTTAAAACACATGCATTTATATTTAGTGGTATGTATTTATATTTAGTGACAGTAGTTGTGAGCCCTTTCTGTAGCACTCTGAGGTACAAGCCAGATCTGGGTCCTGCTGGTTTTGGTACTAAAGATTGCACATTCTTGCCCCAGTGAGCTACTCTGAATAGAAAAATGCACCAAATTTTAAAGGAGAAGTAGCACAGAGAGTTGAAGGGGCCAGTCCGAAGGCATACAGCAGATCTATGGCAGAGGATAAGCTCAGGTCTGTAGTACCAGTGCCCAGGGTGAAAACTCATTGGACACTCACTGGGCCACTGGATATGTTAGAAATATCAGTCTTGAGAGAATTGAGGAGAAAGGGTGACAAAAATACCTTGTCTTCTTTGTAATTAACAGTGGGGAAGTTCAGCCTTGGTAAACTGCACATTTGGCTCTTTTCTAGTGGGTAAATTGTATCTAAGGTGTTTATTAACCCACCCACTCTCCAACCTTTGCTTCTTACCATTTGGATGAGGTTCCTTTCTCTTCTTTGGAGAGATCTTTATGTAATCTCCCCCTGTGTATACATGAGGGTGGATGTGTTTCATGTGGTGTGAATCAAAAGCAAAAACCTTGAGTGCTGTAAAACAAGAAAAATACTGTACAAATCACAACTCCATTATGGCCTGCCATAATTTAGAGTTGGGTTAGTAAATGTGCTCCTGGATTGCATAATTACTGTGAATTTTGAGACTCTATCCTTGTGCAAAATATTTCAAGAGAAATGTCATTAATATAACACGTTTGTTTAAACATCTATTATTTTTTATTTTCATGCATACATTTTGCTCTCATACTTTTTACTCTTTCTATGAAAAATATAGTCTCTTATTTGCCTTGCCTTAAATTAGGTACTGGAAAAAACAATGTAGGTTACTTTAGGAAGAGCTATTGCTTTATTAAAAATGTATTTCCGAAAGGGGCTACAAATCACAATTATAAAAAGGAAAGCACAAAATTCTCCACTGAATAATAACATTTGATAAAAGCCAACTTTTGAAAAGTATATGTTTTATGGTTGTCTATCCACACTACCAAATACACATTGCACCATGAACTAATGATGTGTCTTGTCAAAAAGCAAACAAACAAGCATCACCCCTTAGGACAAAAACTACATTAGAGACTATTGAGCTCTTTACTTGCTTCATTACGGTGCTGAGTTTCAATCACCCAGGATGGGAAAAAAAGAAGTCGATAGGGCTTTTTTAAAAACAAAACAAAGCAAAACATAATGAAACAAAACAAATCCAAAACTTGACTGACAGAGGAATATCACTAGGCTAGACCATCTGCATTGCTTATAGCACAGCACACAAAAATAATATGAGCTATTCAATAGACCAGCTGTCAGAAAATGTTTGTAAGGGCATAAGAAATTGTTTTCTTTGGCTGGAGTTTCATAAAGCTCATAGTTCAAGAGCTTGCACCAAAAAAGCGGTGGAGAGAGAGAGGGGTGATGTTGTAGGTCTTAACCTAAAATAGTTGTGTCTGGAACATATGAGACATGTGAAAAATTTATTCATGCTGAAAAAACAATAATAAAAAATTTTTGCGTTTAGGTCCAATTTGGAAATGGGCTCATTCAGTTTACCATTTTAGAACAAAACCAAGGAATACAATCATTAACCTTTCAACATAGGAATTCCTCTCCCTTCTCTTTATCAGCTTTTTCTGTCACCTTGGTGACTGATGCCTAAAGTTCCACTGGAGACTGCACCTCTCTTGCTGACTTTCATGGCCTCAGCCCTGTGCTCATAAGAGCCTCTGCTTTCGAGCAAGGGAGGTGAGGGGAGGGGGGCACAGGGACTTTAGAGCCAGCACCTGGCACTGCCCTGCCAGGCCCAGAGGTGCTCTGCAATAACATGAGTCTCATTCTACAGAGTCCATGTCGAGGAACAAATCCCTCCCTTCTTTTTCATCACTCTAATTTATTTTTGGAAAGGTGAGGGAAGAACGGGTGGTTTGACCTGCTTCGAGACCACAGTAGGAATCTTTCTCATCAAGTCATCCTATAAAAGAGCAAGCTGGTAAGAGAAACTGAAGGACTGTACTAAATCTAAAATAAGAAATCAGATCACATACAGTTTGGGGACATTCAGAAAAATAAAGATGAAGGAGTGGCCATTGGCAAAGGAATCTGCTATGCTTTATCAGGATTTGCAAAAGTGGCTGGTCAGCCTTACTCTGCTCTCAGTAGAAGGAATGGTCAAACTATTATTACCACAGAAAAATCAGCAGGTATTGGTGGGAAGACAGCAGCACACAGGGAGAAGGTAGGTGAACAAAATGAATGGTGCGGTTGAGAGTAACCAATTCTCCTCCTGGGGAATTCCTCTTAAAGTGAGAAATTCCTGTTGAGATTAAGCCACTCAAGATTAAACTCACTAGATACAATCCTTATTCCAAGTTCATTTATAAGAACTACACTGAACCAAAAAGATTCAAAAAAATCTATAGAAAGTAAGTCCAAATTTTCTTCCACTGGCATTTTATATACACATAAGATGCATAGGATAATTTTGTGCTTATAAAATGAATCTAGACTCTGTGAATATGGCCATATTGAGAGATTTAAAGAGAATATGAAAACAAGTTCCTACAGACTCTCAATTTATTTTTTTGCTCTGGACTGAAAGGTTTAGTCTTTGAAAATTATGACACCTACACTGAAAGTCAGGTGTTAGTTACAAGAATCATACAAATTAACACCTGTTTCTTTCACATACCACTATTTCTAATCTTTATAATTGTGCTGAAAAACTCCTCAGTTTAATCCACATCTAAAGTATACCTTAGAATAATTTTCTTTATCTTACCTATGTCACTTGCATTAGCATCCAGCTGGGCTGTCTTTTTGAAGCTCTGTGACATGAGAAGTGTGGCCTGCTCTGCTGTGTGCAGCAGCTTAGTCAGGCTCCTCCTTTGGTTATCTACAGGCAGAGCTTCCCAGGCTGTAATTTTGTCTTTTTGTAAAAAATTGTTCACAGTGTTGACCAAAACCTGTAAGTAAAACATGGGTTTGAGAAGAGTCACAGGCTACCTTTGGAATAAGGACAAACCCCACAACTCCAAGGCTTGATCCACTCACGTTAATGGTGGTGTTCTGGAGGGCTTCACTGTCAGAGACAGGGTCACTCATGGTGTTCCATGGTGAATGGGACAGTGCTTCAACATAGGAGATCACTTCTACAGGTAAAAGTGGTCCCAAAGTATTTTTATTAATTTCTTGCAGCTTCTCCAGAGGTGTTTTTAAATGACTAATCTGAAAAATGCCAGAATTCATATCTTAATGAAATAATTAAAGCAATATTTCTGCACGTGAAAATGAACCCAATAGACTGATTTCTGTTAATTAACATACTGGTTTATAAGACACTTGTGAATAAGCACTCCTACCCAATCAACAGGCTGACCTATAAATTATTGATATTACACGTCTAGTATAACCCTCACAAGCAACCACAATTAAAAAAAATGGTGTGCTATCATTACACATTTTTTTCCCTACAGCAGCTAAGTTTTATTTTTCCTGATGATCTAAAGTGAACTAGTAAATGTTGTGCAAAAAAAAATTTAATATCAATGATATGATTATTCTGCTTCTTATTAATCTATTGATTTTTCTTTTAAAATTTAACTGAAGAGGTGGGAACAGATGGGAAGTATTTGTATTTTTTTAGTTGTTTCTTCTCAAATGCAAATTATAAAGCATGTAGTTGAATGAATTGTACTGCCTATTTCTCCCTCAGTGCTTCAGCTTATAAACTGCTAAATGCACTTACATAAAACAGCTGGTTTAAAATATAGGCAGGAGAGTGTGAGATGAAGATTAACCTTCCATATTTCAGTCTCATGGCTGAATAAGAGAAGAATTCTTATTTCACAATACTGGAATCTAATTAATAAAACACCCAACATTTGATTTTGTATGGTCTCCACTCTCTGCTATTGAACAGCTTTTATGGGGCTTGCTTTGTCTTTGACTGTAACTGAACAGACCTAGAAAAACAGGCTAAAAACCTGACAGTCACTTACAAGAAGGTATTTTTAATTATTAATTTTAGTTTGAGTATATCTTTAAAAAAAATCTCACTCTAAGATTCTGCTGTAACATTTACCATGCCTTTGCACCTAAGTGTGATAAGCAGGTATTATATTTGATATGATGCATTACATTGCAGGTAAAGATAAAAATGATGTTAATACTACATCTGTATATGTAATACTAGGTTAATAAAATCCTTTAAAATAATATTTTTTGAATTCAGTAACTGAATAAAATTGCTTAATATCAAATGCAAATATATACAATTGCTTTTAATTTATTTATGCTTATGCTTCATTTATCCTTTAAAATTAGACAATACTGTAGCTGTAGAATAATGGATAGTGCATTCATTAATATATTTTTAATTGGCTCCAGGAATCTTTTTTTTCTGGTGAAAAAAAATATTTTCTGGTGAAAAATACTCTGGCAACATAGTATTTGTTTTTATAAATCCTGTATCACTTTACACACTCGCCTTTGAGCAGCAAATAAAGCAGCATACCAAGATGCTATGGCTCCCTTTTCTATTTAGCCACTTGTTGACATTGCTTTTGTAAGCTATCTTGCCTTCTTTCTGAACAAGCAAATAATTGCACATCAGTAAATGCAGCAGTGTGTAACTCCAGAAATTACAGAAACAGCTGAGTGATTACCACACTTCTGAATTTTTCATGCATCCATGACTCTGCTGGAAAGAGAACACGCAGATTCCCAGCAAGTTATTATCATGAGTAGAACATACAACACAGTTCATATTATATGAAATTTTTAAAAAGCCTTCTGTCAACATGCTTAAGTTCAATTGTATGCTTCAAGCCTTTGTTAAAAACTGTTTAAGAACTATTATAATTGAAATAGCAGTTTCAAACAGAAACAATTAAAGGATTTGAAAATTAATCTACAAACCAGTGCTACTTACTCTGGCTAAAGTTCTATTAATATGTTCAGCTATACAGTCTTTGAATAACTCACACTTGGCCTTTGGATTTTCTGTGAAAACAAAAAGGGAAACTAATTATACATTGCAGTTCAATCAATATTCAATACATACTAATTGCAAAAGCTCTTGTCTAGGTCATTCCCCAAACCACCAGCATTCTGAATTTATGCACATAAAGCACAGCATTCCATTCTCAAACTACAATTACAGACTTTATCTTGGCTAAAATTATAGCACTGGATTGGAATAAGCTGTTTTATTCAGGTAGAAAATTCAGTCCCTTGTATGGGACTTCCACAGGTGGGGCAGAGAGAGCTGAAATTTACAGAGAGCAGTACAGATCTGACAACTGTGAGGAGGTAACCATTATTTCAGATGGATCTCATCACACTGTTTAGCAAAAATACATTTACAAAATTATTCTATTCTCAGGAATTGTAGATGCCACAGCCTTGCCTCTTTTTCATGTCTTGCTGATTAATCTAACTGAAGATAAATAGGCCCTGGTGGGTTTCTCAGAAGATGTATCTCTATAATAACACATAAACCTTTATAATATCATGTACCTTGGCAGGAAGTGCCATCATTTGGCTTAAACTGCAATTTTCCTGTGGATGGTTGATAACCTTCCTTACAGAAGCAGCTAAACCCTCCATCCACGTTTTCACATTTTGCATGATCTCCACAGGCAACACTTCCTTCATTGCTGCACTCATCTACATCTGCAAATATTGTGAGAAATTGAATTTTTATTAAGTATGTACAG
Source organism: Setophaga petechia (assembly GCA_024362935.1). Taxonomy (NCBI): domain Eukaryota; kingdom Metazoa; phylum Chordata; class Aves; order Passeriformes; family Parulidae; genus Setophaga; species Setophaga petechia. The sequence continues at coordinate 12,794,420 of JANCRA010000006.1, forward strand.
AATAACACCTTGCTGCTTTGTTGATAATAGCCCTGCACACTACAAGCAGTTTCATAATAAAATTTCATGTAATAAAAAAAAGCAACAACTAAACCCACAATCTCAATGGCAAAACCCCTGCCAATTATAATAGTTAAGGATTAGAAGGATAAATCATAATTGATCATATTTTTATACCACCACTTTTATTGCTCTATAATACTACACTGCTCATGTTTTAAAACCATATTAATTCTATCATAACAAAATGGTTCGCATGATGCAAATCATCTGAAATCCATTTTTCAGAGATTAGACTAAATAGATTTTCTCTTCTCAGTTAGAAAAAGAAAAAAACCCTGCAGACCTGCCTTTTAAGTTGCAGCTTTAAAAAGACACGGCAAAAGATCACTCTGTCCATCTTGTTAATCTAAGAATTAAACTCTGTGCCCTTTAAAGTGCTTGGCATATGCTTTTCTTTCTTTTTTTTTTTTTTTTAATCCACATTTAAATTACATTTGCCTAAAATGTCTTTTTTGTTTCTAAATAAATTGCCATTAGGTAGACAAGTTCAGTAACTGGGTGGGGCATAGTCCAAGTCTGAAACCAATGAATTCCAGTAAGGGAATCCATGAATTGATCAGTTTAGGAGAGCTGGGTACTAAATACCTGGCTGGAGCACTGATTATTTTGCATTATTTGGCTGGCTAAGGATAAAGATCAAATAACTCAATGGAGAAAGCAAACTTGGAACTAGACCAAATAATTCTGGAGAATGAAGTAATAGACTGTGAAGTGCTGTGCTGGAAAGGAGAAAAACATGAAGAGCTTTGGGACAGGTATACCTGAAAAATGAAGTGGTACATGAGTGGGTTTAAAGTAACAGCCTGAGAACTGAACTGAAGGAAAGGGAAGGCAGTGCAGGGAATGGAGGAGAGAGGATGGCAGCTCCAGTCAAGAACTGGTATGATGCTTGGTTTTGGGAAGAAATTGGTGAAAAAGGAGAGGTGGTTAATTGATCAGTGAAGGAGAAGAGCTGTCTGAATTGATAGGCAGCCTCTGCTGAGCCAGAGAGTGTGTTAAAAACAGACAAGCAGAAAGCAGATTATGGGGTGGCTGGAAATACACTATTAGCATGTAGGAACTAGATTCACACTCTGCTTTTGATACAAGAATCTTGGTGGTTGTCAAAAAGGAGTACAAAATGGAGCAAAAATACATGTGAAATAAGGTTATTATTGAAAAATGGAAATACATACTGCACGCATATGGATATATAGAGGGAATGCAAAAAAATACATGAAGGATACTTGAGGGCCATCTGTTTATTTAGACAGAGGTCTCCCTGGGACTTAAGGTTGAAGTCCCACTTCACTCATATATTTCTTTTTCTCAATGAGCCAATGCTCTGATTTGAACCAGAAATGCTGTGTTTTGAGCCTGAAGCTCAGAAGCTGCCATGGAAAAGCTATTCAGACTCCTGCACAGACAGGAAGGAGATGTGGGACTGGAGATGCATTTGCCCTCCCCAGCACAGCCACCACTGCTCTGCAGGGAGAGCCCCCAAGAAAACTGTGTGTTTAAATGGCTTGGTGCCAGCATGGAATTTTCAAGCAGGAAGGTAAATTATGATTTTCTGCATTAGGGCAATAGTTTATTTCCATATTTAATGTCCCAAACTGCTAATGTTTCCCTTTAAGGAGATGAGTTTTGCATTATTCGTATCTGTATGGTTTCTGTGACCTCAGAATTCATAGCTATGGAGTTAACCACATTATACATGAACCAGTCTGGCAAAAGGGAAGGAAAATAACATGATGTAGTGATACACACAGGATACCTCATAATTAAATGCTGTCATTTAAAGGCACAAGGCTAAAGTTCTTACTCTTGGCATTTAAATAACCTCTCACATCAGTAAATTATAAAGCTCTGCTTGAAACAAGTGAGTGTCTGTCAGTGCCTTGTTGTGTGACTCTGTAAGGCAGAGAGACTTTGAATGAAGTGGCAGGGGTGAAAATCATGACAAAGCCAGTTTGTCTAACTAGAAAACACCATCACCCTCACACCAAAGATTTCTTTGGCCTTGTCAGCTACATGGAGGGCATGTACATCTGAACAAGCCATTCATCATGTAATGCAGTGCTAAAACACCAGCAACTGACAACAATCTTTGCCAAAACTTACAATAAAAAAAGTAATATTTGAATGCTTTTCAGAATACTAAGGATCAGGTTTCCATATGATTTACTGATACAAATGTTTTAAAATTGTCATGGCACTTCTTTTTATAAACTTTTAGATCAGAATATAATTGATTTCTTATTATTGCGCAGTCATGCAAATTCTTTTTGTAATTATATAGGCTATAAAGTGTAATGGAGATTTTAATGAGAAGAGAGGATTATCAAAAAAAAAAGCAGAAATTCAAGTATTTTGTCACATCTCTGGCAACAGGACTGCTATTTAAAATCTGATAGAGACACCCTGTTGAGTATATGCAAATAGACTTTCTGCAGTTGAGTTGTCCATATGGAATGGGTCCATATCATGCCTATTTAATTTACTGTTTTCAGAAGAAAAAACGACTCCTGGATGACAAAATTAAAAGGCAATATGTCTGAACTTGCAAGGTACTAATCAGCTTCGTATCCCTTTAAAATCAATGAGATTGTCAGGAGCAGCCAACAGTTTGTGACAGTTGCAAGAATGCAGCTTTTAAGTTCTTGCTTTGAAATGCTGTGCGCAGTAGCTGTAGGCTTTTGTTTCTTTATGGTTTGTAGTTATGCCTTTTTAACCAAATATGCAATTGTTGGACCACACATGAACAACAGCTTGTCAGTGCTTTCAGCAATCCAGTTTTAGGGGGGCTTTGGGGTGAGGATCCCAAACTCTCCTCCTTGATGTGCTGTGGGAGCAGGAGTAGGCTGCCAAGGCTGCATGAGCAGTCTTCACAGACAGCATTCCTGAGCAAAGGTTGAAGAACAACAGCTTTTTAAACAGAAGAGCATTTGCCATAGATCTGTAAAAAGCCCTGGCCTTTCAGTAAATATTCAAAACAAATCCTGCAGCTGAACTTTGAAGCTTTTATAATAGCTGCGATCAGAAAAATAATATCACCAACACCACTTAGGCTAGTGTGAAAATAGATTTATAACCTTTTATTTTATTTCTTTGCTCTGTCACTCCTCATCTATTGCAGCAGGCAAGGAAATTCCAATTAAATTAAAAGTACGGAGAACAGTTATTATGTTCAGTCTTGCCAATTACAGGATTGTACCTACATAGCTTTGATTCCCCACCAGCCAGTCAAGACAGCTTGATGTCTACATTATACCTTCTGCTTATTAGTAGCTTGCAAGTGATTGAAAACTCCAATTGCAAAGGACTAGATGTTCCCTCCCCGTGTCTCCACACTGTGGAAGGCAGCAGCACGCACAAAGTAGAAATGTAAAAGGCTATGAATGGCAAAGGTAAAAGAAAAGTTAGCAACGTGGCCCAATGCCAGATTCCATCCACTGTACAGCTCCCTTGTCACAGCAAAGGATGGGATGGAGAATGGGTGCCTTCCCAGTGCTCTCAGAAATACCTGAAGGGAGCTAATAGCATGTTCGAGAAAAAGCAGAGTGGAGTGGATGTCACTTTCATTTCACAGATGGCCATTTTCATGTTTTTACTCTGTTGACTGGGGTGAAAAAAGTAGGTTTCTATTTCACTTTTTTATCTGCAGCTGAACATTCAATAAATTGTGAAGTCTAAGGAAAAGTATGGCTTTTGCACAAATCAAAAAATAGATTTTAATAGCTCACTTTCAGGACAGCAGAAAAATGTCTTCAGAAATGTCACATCCCTGCATTCTTATTTTTTTCTTCTCCATTTCCTTGATCCTTTTCTTCTCCTCTCTTTCCCTTCCTACTGTCCAGTTTTTCCTTTTTCTGTATCTTTGCCATTTCTTCAGCAATTCTACCTGATAACATGGGTGAAATACTTTTGACCCTCAACTCAAAACCCAGCATTCTGACTGGATTAAGGGTGAACCAACACATCTCAAAGCATTTTCCCAAGATTTCTTTTGATCTACTACCTTGGGGAACATTATCACGTTTTACTTGTGAGCTCATTGTGGCTTCCAAAGAGGGAACACACAGGTATGTGCACGGGCTTTGAAAGTGACTTGCACACACAAGGTCATGTGCCACACTTGCCCTACTGGAAACTCAGGTAGGTTTGAGGACATAAACAAATAGGGTACATAATGGTGTACTCTCCAAAATCAAAAAACTAATTTTAAAGTTACTGCCATGTAGATATATACATATATTAAAAAGAAAATTTAAGACTTTGCAGAATCTAAAAATATATTGTGGGGCCCCATGAACTTGTGTAGGATGGATACCTGGTAGTTCTGTTCTGTGATTTGTACTAAATAATTTGCACTCTATTTAGAATGAAATGTTGATATTTGCTTCAGCTGTCGCCCTGAATACACAAATGTCAGCTGCTTGTGTGCAAGTCATATCTGCTACCTGTAGCAGCAGAACCATTGGGTACAAAATATCTTATTATGGTTTCCCTGATGGATAAGGAAAAAAATTAATTGTGGATCAAAAGGTTGTGTTAAGGACTCACATCTTGGTAAAGTAATTGGTACACTTGTTTAATGAAAAAAAGTGCCCACAGGCACCTTTTTATATTAAACAAGTTTTTTCATTTCAGTGTGCATTTTAAAATTTTTTTCAATGCATTTCAATTTTTTTTCATTTCAGTGTGTATTTTAAAAGCTCTTGGGTCCTCCATGTGGATATTTAAAAAGAAGAAGTACTCTAGCAGAGGATAAAAAAACCATCCATCTGCCCAGTAAAGAGGGAAAAAAAGGAAGAAATTATCAAGCTAAGGGTAAGAAGTTAAAGTGACACAAAGACAGTCAGAGAAATAAGTTTGAAGACAAACTCCTGAAGCTGAGGAAATATCATAATGTAAAAATCAAAACCTGGAGCAGAAATGGTGAGAATATTTACAGCTCAATGTGCTAACTGTCTCCATCCCAGCTAATTTAAGAATGATTCATAGCAGCTGGATAAAGCAGAGCACTTTTAGATGGATGTGAGCAATGGGCAAGAAATGTCGATTAGATCACTTTCTGGCTTAATATGCAACCACTCTGCTGATATTAAGAGCAGTGAGAAGAGAGGTTGTCAGCACTCACAAGCTCACAGGAGACATACCTAGAATGAGACACAGTCAGCATAAAGGTGTAAAGGGCAATAGATTTATTTCTCATTTTCCCATTCCCTGAGGACTTTTGCAACATACAGAGAAAATTACCAGGAGTTTGAAAAAGAGAAATAGTTGCAGTTCTTCCATTCAGAGGAAATCCTAAAGGATTGCATGGCTGTTCAGAAATAACATTTTTCCAGAGAACTTTTCCTCCCCTGTAATCTTAAACATGTTCCATTCAACTACTACAGAACCAGAGGCTAATGAATGGCACAGGAGGTAGGCTAACCGCTGATCTTGCTTGTTGCTTTTGATTAGACTTGAAAAATAACAAAAGTATCCTGACCAAGTTTCCAAATAAAAGATATTTGAAGTATGCTGGTTTAAACTTACAGAGAATTTTGTTGATCCAGATCTGAATGCAGAATATTTTGTCATTTTTTCTCCTGAGAATGTGATCACTTTGCTCACAGATCAGTGAAACAGCGGCATAAATGGGTGAATTGGTGATTTCTGTGTAGCCTTAACTATATATTTATTGTGTAAATCTGTGACGTGTGGATTTAAATATATTGCAAACAGAGTTAAGATGCAAGTGTCACTGAAAGCAAAGGCAGATGCTCTGTTGTCAGGGAGAAGTGTGGGCCTGAACTGGAATATAAAGCAAGCCTGTTCCAGTCCAAAATGTGGGAATTTTATACACAAACTCCACACTTCACAAATATGAAAGCATTTTGCTAGCTTTCTATAATTAAGAGAAGCAATAAGAGAAGAGTGACAATGTAAAGCTCTGTGGCAGACAGTAATAACTTACCCACGCAGGAGGTTCCATCATTAGGAACAAAAATTTGTTGACCATTGCTGGGTTTGAAACCACTCATACATGTGCAGTAATAACTTCCCTCTGTGTTTGTGCAATTGGCATGCTCTCCACAAGGCTGAGTAGCATTTTCACACTCATTATCATCTGCAAGACAAATTATGGAAAAATATATTTACTTTTGATGATTGAAGAAAGCAGTTTTCTATAAGCTTAATTTGGCTCTGGTATTTCACTTGCATAAATCTTGAATGCTGAGCTGGCAGTCTTGGTATTTGTCTATAGAGTTTTCCCATTGCCAAGGATGTAATCAGGTGTTCAGCAGCACTCATCTGCCCTCATCCTGTGTGAATCAACAAGTGAGAGATCAGTGGGATGCTGAAATGAATGGTTTAACTGGATATACACTTGGAATAAAGGATTGAGACAAGTGTGTGTTCTGCCATGGTTGTAATTGATAATATATTTTTTCCTATCCAAAAATCTACAGGTAGAAGCTCACTCTGAGGATGTGCCTGGGAATTCTGAATTATAAAAAACAGAGGTCAAAAGGCTATAAAGAAATCACCCCTTAATTCTCCAACATCAAAGCAAAACCTCTATAGCTAAATGCACATTTGTTATGGCCTGTTCTAAAATACCTTCTGTGGTATCTCTCAGCATTACTGTAAAAACAGACTTACAAATTCATCCTGCTGACTGGCCTGAGTCTTCAAGTATATTGTTTTTTCTTAGTTATCCCAAAGGTCTTAACAAAGAGATCAGCAAGATTCATGTCTTGAGCCTTTCCTCCTAGCAATTGCTCTGCAAGTCATAATTTTTGTACCTGAAAATTCACATGAACAATTTTACAGGGCTAATCCCAGGCCTCCAATGACACAGTGAAAAGGAGTGATATACACAAGTCTGAGACTGTCATTATGAGCATGGGGATCCAGCAATCTTAATCAAAGGTCAAACAAAATCATGAACTCATGCTTTGAACTGCATAGTTGATCTGCAATGACTTAATAAAACTATTTCCTCTCCAAAATCTTCCAAGGTTTCTGTTGTCTATTGAATAATTTTCAGACAAAACTTGAAAACAATTTCAAAAGTTTTCTTATCCAGGCCCACTATTTATCAAACTGAGAAAAACACTCTCAATACTGATAAATTCATCTTTCCAAAAATAGCCCATTTTTTTGAAGTACTCCAAAACTTTGAAACAAAAAATCAATGGAAGTCTCCCAAAGAAGGTGGAACTCTTGAGTGGAATTCTCTATTTTCTACATCATGAGAAAGGAAAAGAGTTAAAGACTTCGTGAAATGTACTGGGATTTTGTTCCTGTTCTCAAGCAAAAGGTACTCATAACATGATGAATGACAGGAAAGGATTCTAACAGGGAGAGAAATAACAATTTATTGCAGAAGAGAAATGATTTAGGAGCATGACAGGGAGAAGAAATATAATTTCAGAAAAGACACCCAAGGATGAGCTTTAGAGAGGTGCTCCTGCTTCCTGATGGTCAGTGTTCTCATAAGCTGTTTACAGAGATAGGATGCAGATAAGGAAAGCAGCATGCAAGCTGGGGCAGTGACAAGATTAAAGTACAGCAAGAGCCACAAAGCCTTGCAGGAATACATTTCTGGAATAAAACTTCGTCACGACACCCAGCATAACTCAAACAGGACACATTTTGATATTTGAAGTCTGACATGATTCTCAATGTGACTCAGTTGACTCAGACATGCAAATATCAATTCAAAGCTGCAGTTTTCCTCAGGGGAATTTGGGTCAACAGTATCAAATGGATTATGCTCATTAAAACTAAAATGTAATGTAATTTAATGAGGAATCCAAGTATAAAAACACTGTGCCAACACACGTCCACAATATTTATTCCACAGCCTTGGTATTCATGAGAATACAGCAGAGGATGTGTATCATTTGGATCTTAAAGAAGGCCAAAATAAAACCTAATTAGTATAAGTGGAATTATGATAGGGAGGAAAAACTGTGATGTTGATCCCAGTTCAAAAAAAAAGCATGAGAATATGAAAAAAAAATCTGGTTTGTCATGTAGCATTGCAGAGAGCAGGTCCCAGAAAAATTTGCAACTTTAATTACAGGGTCCACTTCTAATGTGTTTTGTGTGTGTCTGACTCCTTTGCAACCCAAATTTACCTAGCATTTAGTGACAACAAAAAAAGAGTGGACTACCCTATTACAGTTAGTTGTAAAATTAATTTGGTCTTGGGAAAATATTGCAGATTCTAGAAAAGAGTATGTGTTGACTTTGGAAAGCGCATGGGATTGGAGTCTTGGAAAATGAGAAGCAGAAGGTCACTGATAGTGGCAGGACTAGATTTAAAGTAGAGGAATAACAGAGCTGAGGAGTCTAAAGGCTACGTGCAAGAACATTTATTTTTGATTTTTTTTTCTAGGAGTTCAACTGTAGTCCTTGATATCCTGCAATATTGCCTTTTTTCGGTGGTCCGAAGGATTTATAAGCAATATTAAAGTGACTCATACAGTGGTGACCAACAAATTCTCTAGAATTATATCTAAATAACTTCACTGGATTATTGGTGTTTTTCCTCAATATTTATGATGTCTACAAGGGATTTAATGGTGACTGTATGGCCTTGGTAAGCTTTCTTATTGAGAGATCTTTCAGATCATTACAGGAACATTTTGAACATTGAAGAACAGCAGTAACTTACATTGCAAGCACAAGAATGAATATTTTAAAGAGTTAAATTCACATGGAGCTTTCCTTTCACTATTCCCATGGTCCAAAGTAATTCTGAGCAGGCTGTGCAGGGGGATAATTTACTGGACCACATCCTGCTTGCATTGAAATTAATGACGTAAAAGTTACTGATGGAAGTAGGCTGTGGAAAACTACTAGGTTAATGAGGAAGGCAAGAGAAGAAGTTTGAAAAAAAAAAAAAAGAAAGGATTTTCATATACAGCCTATCTAAACATTTCTTTTTACACAAAATATTCTACAAGATAAAAAATGATGGCAAAAATAATATCGAGTTCTCTGTGTAAACAACCTGAATTTTTTATTGAGACAGCACTCCAATGAGGAGCCCAGGGGCTTAAAGTAATATTCCAAATTTTACATGATTTATAATGTCATTGGATTTGTGATTTAAAGGATGTCAGGAAAAAACAATGGGATTTATAGATGAAAAAAATGTTTTCCTAGCAAAATTTCCTGCCTACATAGAAAGGATACTTTAGGTGACAGCACTCATAGAGTCCACCTGCTTTGTTGCTACCTAATTTAATTGCACCACCTGCATTTAATGCTGCACAGCTACTCAGTGAACACTGCAGGCAGTATTTCGGGAATATACATTGCTTTAAAGATTTTTTGTCTCCAGTAAATTATGAAAAATGTGGAGACTTTACAGGCACAACCAGCCAAATGACAAGGTTAATTATCATGGCTAAATGGTAATGTTACATTCAAGACTGTTTGATACAGAAGGCATTTCCTGAATAGCTGCACTGTCTTGAGAATTGACAGTGGGGGCATGGAGCTGGTTGTTGGGATTGGTTGATTTTTTTAGGTTGCTTTCCATTTTTGGCTAGTTATTTTTTTGCATGGCAGTTCTATGATTTAGATTACTCTAAAATCTCATCATTACCAATCAAAATGTAAGGAAGTTTATAAATAATTTCCAAGGGAATTTATCAAAGATATGTGGGAGATATAGGAATGTGTACCTGAATATTGGTAGGATGTTTACATGGTAGAGTTGTATAATAAAATCCATTTTCCATTTTTATCTTAAAATTACAGCAAGCATATATTTTACTGTACATAAATGTCACAGTTAGATAGAATCAACTACTGTTATAGTAATCAATGTAATGTAATCATACTTCTGCTACTCTCTTGAGAATGTATTATAGATTTTTAAAAGCCAAAAAAAGAAAAAAACATGAAAAACTGATATACCCCTCTAGTGCTCCATTTTGATTTGAGCTAGTAATTCTGTTATCAAACACTTGTGCTCATTAATATGACTGCATTTTTGTAAAGAGAGCATTAAAATATTTTAGAAACTTTAAAACATACCAATACAAAAAGGAAGAATGATTTGTGGATTTTAGAGGTATGATGCACTTGGAAGCTAGAGGAATCTGTTAAGATTTTAGGAGGAGAAAAACGAGCCTGGAATATTTCCTTTGTTGTATTCCATGTCCCTTTTAAAGCGTAAGATTTACCATGTCATATATGGTAAATATATGGTATTTTAATAATTTGTGGTTACGAAATTATAACTTACAATTGGAAAGCAGCTACAAAAGTACATAATTTGCTTTTTTTTGTGGCAAGCATTGGAAAATTCTTTGAATTATCAATTTTGGATGGATGACTTTTGTAATACTGCTTGTGTATTTACATGAAAAATACCATGAGGAAAAATCTTTAGGCAGTGGATTTATCAAACAGCTATGAAAGATTTTCATTGCACTGGGCACATCTCTGTGATAGACTTTTTGATGATATGATGACATATAATATGAAGAGTTAGTTGTGGGGTGAAACTTGTCATATTGATTCACAATTGCACAGAAGTCTTTCTTGTTTTACTTTTTATAAATTTCTAAATAAATTGTTCCTCCCTTCAAGTAACAAACAAGGCAGAAATCCAAAGTTAAACAGAATGATTTGTGCATTTTCAGTCCTCCCCAATCCACGCAAAACGAGATTTTTGTAGAAATGAAGAGAATATTAAAGACATCTGACCAGAGTTTGAGTTTGTTAACCTGAGCCTCACTGGAACAAGCATAGGCCCAATGCTGTGATTTTCAGGAGTTTAGTGAAGCCTGATGTTACTGGGGGCTGCAAGCAGCTCTTACACCGCAATATGTGCACTTCAATTCAGTGCGTTCCCCGCGTGACATAAAGCTAACGCAATTAAAACATCAACAATTAATTTTCCCCTAACCCACACAAACCTATCTGTGGAAACCAAGGCTGGAGGCCTCTGGGGCACACCCATCTATCAAGATGGACCCAGTGTCTCTGGGACACAGCAGTCTGAGCGCTGGACAGCAGTGGGCAGGAAGGAAATGCAGCCCGGCTGGCTGGGGAATACATTGATTCATTGCATCCGCTGCTTTCTGACAGTAGCCTCTGCTGTCAGAGCTGCTATGGAGCCCCTGGGGGAAACGAAAACTACCCTTCCCTAGTGTAACCCTCGTGGGAGAACAGGGCTTGAAGTACCTCACTTAACCCCTCAAAAGCGAGGAAATGAAAGGCTTCCTGTAAAACAAATTCCAGTGCTACTCCCCCCGCTGTGCTCAGCCTGTCTGGAGGTCTCAGAACAGTGGGTGATTTTACATACATTACTTCTGTGCTGCAGGACTGCATCTACTGCCATCAAAGCCCGAGTTAAGAACAGCAATACCATTAACAACCTTGCCTTTCCTTTCTTGTGATTTGTTTCCATTAATGGCAATTTAACACAATTTGTTTATGATTCTCCAAAGATTCAGCATTCGAGCTTGGTCTAAATCAGCATGAAAGAGCAGATGCTTAGAATAACCACTAGAGACTGTAGAAACTGGGCTGGAAATCTCATTTAAATATGAATTGCTTTCATAATGGGCCTGATTCATCTTTGTCCTACACCTGGGCAGGGAACCATGCAGTTGCTGCATAGGAAATCTTACTGCTGCAAGCTCTGCCTTGTTAAGATTTCACATTTCCCTGCCACCTCCAAGAGCTTTTCACAATGCCTTCTTGGGATGTTTTTGTAGCTTGTTGGGAGTTTTTAACCAGTTTTGACTTGGTGGCTCTATAACTAGCTGATCTCCTATAAGGTCTTAGTGCAGCAAATATTTTCTCTCACACAGGCTACATGTGTATGAAGGGATGATTTCAGATCAGCAGTTCTTTCATGTCTGGATGAACTAAAGGGCCTCACAACAGAAAATTCCCTTAGTCCCAGTTTAAGGAACAGGACAGAACAGTCTAAAAGAAGGAGGAAAGTTTCCTACATATTAAAGTCACACTCAGGTTGAGTTTCAGAGAATGGACAAGGTTTGGAGGGGTTAATATATTATCCAAACTGTTTCCCTCGTCTCTTGCTGATATTTCCAGACATTATAAATTAAACATGAACAGCATTTATTATCAGGTAAATGCCAGAGATGAAATTGTCATTTTGTTTAGCCACACAGAACGTCCTGCCTTTTCAACACTCATGTAGAACCAGAAAAAGGAAATAATTTGTGATCATTCCTATGTGAAGAATGGGGTATATATCATTAAAGGTACTAATTCTTGACTGGAAACAAACCATTTACCCAGAGAGGCATCTGCAAGAATTGGACAACAAAAAGGAATAAGGTGCATAAATTAGCAAAACAGAAGTAAAAGGGGGATTAAATAATTGAAGGAGAAAATAAATATTGAGTGTTCCTGTCAGTTTTTCCCCACCACTTCCTCCCCTGCACCTCTGGAGAGCAGAAGCCTACATGGAGTGTAACAACACCCTCCCATCACTCTCCCAGAAGAGACCTCATTGCTGCACTGACCAACAGAGATTCAGCAAGAAAATTCAGAGCTGAAAGTGCAGAGCATCAGTTTGGGTGTCCAAACCACAAATTAGTTATTTATTGTCTGACAGACACCCCTTCCCTGACTGGGTCGTGAGGGTAAGACCCACAGTGCTATGAAGATTTTCTCCTGCAGGCAAAACTTGGAGTTGGTCAGGCATCCCCTGCTTGTGGAGAGCAGGGTCTCAGGAGCCTGTCAGGGGTGTGGGTGTTGAGCACAGCCCAAGAGGCAGCTCAGGCACAAGGGACAAGGAGCTGCCACTCACTCTTCAGGGTAGCAGAGCACGACCTCCTTGTATCTGGAGTACTCCAGGATCCCCTGCTGTCTTTCTCCCAAGAACACAGCATTAATTTACCAGCTGAGGAGCTGGTCTGATGAGCTGTTAAGATGCAATGCTAAAGAAGGAGAGAGATTGTAGCAGAGTAATGTCAGAGACAGTACAGTGGGAAAAAGCCCCTGAACAGGCTGAAGATGGTCTGCTGGAGTTTCAAGGCTGGTTTTTGAGGTGTGAAGTTGTGACTAGGTGAATTATTTGAAAAACTGGTAAATAGATGCTGAATAGGAATGGATAAAAAACAATCCCAATTTCAGTTCCAGTCACATGCAGCTCCTGGTTGGTTATATTGTGAACTCAAACAACACAATGCTCCCATCTGACAGGATGTGAATAAGTGAGATGTCACTCAAATCTAAACATTTTGGTCCCACACAAGAGATTAGACAGAAGAAAAGCAGCTTAGGAAACAGTCTGATTAAGGGGGAATAAAAACTTCCAGGCAACACTGTCCTAAATTTCAAAACAAAAAAGTATATTTAGTCAGAAAACTCAGCCAGGAAATGCATCAGCACTTTACAGCTTGTAGATGAAATCCAGAGTGGGGCCATCACGGTGCGGGTGAGCAAGATATGAAGAAGGTGTAACTGAGAGAAAACACAGTTTGACTGAGGCAGTGGAACATTGAGCATTATCTGATGAGCTTTATCAAACTTGCTACAAACATGCAGCAAAGGCTATGAGAAGAAATTGTGCTGTTCTATGTCAGGATATGGGCTTATCCTTCAGTCACTTGGGACTGCATCCTGGGGTCTGGAATGTCACATGGCAACAGCAGCACTGTGCTCTCACAGTGCCAGGCAGCTGGGGCTGGAAGCACACAAAAGCACCTGTGCTGTTCTGGGAACCTCTGCAAAGCACAAAGGGCAGTATCAAATATTTAACATCAGTGACACTGTGAGGTGTGTGAGCTTGTGGCACAGGTGGCACACAGTGATGGACACAAATGAGCAAATACATGGGGCACTGCAATGATTCATAAAATAACTGCTCAGGCACAGAGCTAGCTGGCAAGGGTAGTTTTAATTGGAGTTGATGAGATCCATTTGTTTGGGGTGGTTCATATTATACATTTGGGAGCCAGATACTAAGACCAGGCTGCTGAGTTCCTGCCTGGAGTGGGCAGACAGGTGTGTTTGAGCTAAAGGACAAGCTCAGGTTCATATCTAATTCTGATGCAGGCTTTCCCCTAGCTGACTTGCTCCATTGCTCCTTGTGGCAGGCTCAGAAATACCAGGACTGTTTCTGCATTTCTTTCCAAGTGAATATGCTCATGTTTGGTTTAACTGTGTGAAAGGTCTGTTTCCATAAAAGAGCCTGACCTCAAACTCACAAATGCCCAAGGAGTGACTCCCATTAACCTACACCATTGCTATTACAGGAGCAAAGGGGCAAAACCTGCCAAGAGCAGAAGTCAAGAATCAAGATCACATTGCTCTTCCTCACCCAGACTGATTTAATTACAAAACCCAACCTCAACATCCTGGCAGACACCCCTTGTCAAGCTTGCTACCTCAGGATTAGACAGAATGTAATTGAGACACATCATTAGTTTCTTGGTTCGCCTCCTTCAAAAACAAGGAATTAACACAAAGTGAAGTGCAGCTGAGTGGGGATATGCTGGATTTGAACTGCTGGCAGTGTGCAGGTATATATATATATATATATATATATTCAGGGTTTTTCTAAATGCTACCAGCAGAAGTGTTTCAAAAACTTTGCTTATTAAATGACCAAATTTCCCATTTAGCTTTCATTTTTGTTGCTAACTTGCTTGTTTTCACTGGAAAACATCCTTTAACTGAAAAGTAAAACAGGACATGCACAATCAGAATATTTTTGCTTAAAGGAAAGTAAGCAGCACAGCAGTCCCCTACTGAAAGGGATTTGCCAGTAGATAACCATGCCCCCTCCTGCAGATCTGAATTGGAGCCCAAGTAGAAGTTCTGTTTCAGCACTGCAAATACAACTGCATTAAAAAAACCAAGGAAAACCAGAAATCCAACCAAACACAAACCAAACTACAGCCAGACAATATTGGCATTCTAATTTCTTGCAGATTTCCCAATGCATTTTCAACAGAATCAGCACCATCCATGAAAGTAGATTTATCAGAATGTGAGAGTGAAGTCTGGATTGCATTAACTCTTTCTTCACAGTATTTACTTATTTTTTGTACACATATCTGTCCAATACTCCAATAGCCACTGTATAATGGTATTAAGGAAAATAAGACTCAAAGGTGTTCAATTATCAATGCACCTGGTTCTTGTTATTTCCGGCACTAATGTCTCAAAACTCTCCTTGCAGAACTTTCTGAAACATACACTCAATATGACAGAATTTTGTGCATGTTACATCAGAACCATAAGCACTCTTGCAGAGGACATAATTCTCCAGTAGCTGCAAAGAGGTTGTACATTACCATGCATCAAATCTTGTGATCTATCTGATCTGCATGCAACAGATGTCAAATGCATCTAAAGAAAGAAAGTATAGCCACATCAGGATTACTCTGTTAACATCCAAATCCCAAAGCTGCTAGATGGATGTCTCCTACAGGCAGCTCCAGAGGGTATCACTCAAAGGCAGTGATCACTCCGGCTTCCTCAACAATGGCCCGTCAAACAGCAAGTGAAACACTAAAATAGAGGTCATGGTGAAGATGAATTCCTACATCTCACCTTTCCAGGCTACCTTCCTGGTCCATGAGAGGTAAACTCTGTCCGTTTACATTTCCCATTTTACCAGCGTTTTTGCAAGAGAAAAGAGGAACTGAATTTTACTTAGAAGATCTTCGCTAAATCCTAAAATTAGAACCATAGCATTAAGACTTTGGGCAGCAAGGACAGCTAGACATGTAGAAATGACAAGTGTGCTTCTCAGTGTTCGGTTTTGAATCTGCTGCTTAATAACAAGTAGCACTTTATGAAGCCCAGGTATCACTGTGTTACATTTTTTTCCAAAGGACAAATTTATTGCAAATAATTTCCTGTAACATATCTGAAACAGTATTAAGAACATTTCTTGCTTTTGAGATGTGTACTATGCTCCATTTTGGACTTAAAAAGCAGAATACAATAAAAGATGTGGTAAAATTTCATTGAGAGAAGTAGTAACTCAAATAACATGGAAGGCTATAAAACAGTGACTACAAAAGCTATTTTTTTCCATTGTGGAAGAGTGCTCATTGATTTCTGAAACCACGGGCTGATTATTCTCTGAGTGGATGGAGTACCTTAAGGAGTCTGGCCTGGGCACCAGACACACAGGGATCGCTATTTACTTTTGCCAAACACGACTTGCAGTACTAAAGACAGGAGTATCTTGAAAAAATTTGATTGCCACTCTTCAGGAGATTAGAGGAGGTGACATAATCCTGCTCTATGAAACATTAGACATTTATTGCTCTAAGCTAATATTAGGGTTAGGCCATTAGAAGATTTTACAATAGTGAATAATGCTTTTGTTTATTTTATTTTTAAAGTAAAAAATTACATGTGAAATAGTCATCTTCTGCAGTGGCCCACAAAGCTTTCATGTGGCTTGATGACTGTCCTTTCTATATTTGTCCTATTTGTGAATTATCCCATTTGAATGTTCTGGAATTCAATAGCTTCACTTCTGGATAATAGACTAAATCACAAAAGGAAATAATTTCAATCTGTAACTGAGAAAGGCCATTAATTGCTGGAATACATCCAGTCTCCAAACCTGAAGATATCAAATATGGTCTGGCAAGGAGGAGACAATTAGGCTGAGGAATCCTACCCAGAGGGAAAACATGCCAGCATTATTTCAGCTGGACTAATGACTACAACAATAACCACTGAAGTATTTCCAGCTACTGTCAATGCTGCAAGTATTTAACTCCATGGTCAAAACATCTTAACTACTGACAGTGATATTCTCAGCGACTGACCCCAGTGGATGATTTTGGAAAAAAAATCACTATGAAATCATACAGGTTTTGATGTTGTGTACTCCCCACAGCCTCCCCCTTTTTTTTTTCTTGTGATGTGAATTAAAGATAAATGTAATGATAGAAGTGGAACAGGAGGTTATAAAACTTAAGAGGTTTTATATTTTAAGTAGGTCTGTGGTACTGCTTGGCTCAGTTAAAAGGTTGCAGGTATTTGGATGATTATAATAGTTTTCCCATATAATAGCCAAATATCATCTTAGAGGAATTTGCCACATTGAAAAGCATCTAACTCTCCTCCTTTCTGTAGCAACCTCTTCCAAAAACCAGAGTGGTCTAAAGGCCAAATTTCCTCTTTCATCTCTCCCTCCTGAAACATACAGCTGAAGTGTTGGAAATCATGGTCTCCTCATGCCAAATGGTCTGGGTAGCTCTTTCTGGACCTTTTCTCTAAGCCATAAAATCTGGAAAAGTTTAGTTTCATGTCAAACAGCAGAATGAGTTAACCTACTCAGATCTCAATGAATTTTGAGTGTGAGGGGAGTCCATGGCATCCTAAATCAATCTAAAGAGACTTTTCCCTTGCTGACTACACTAACAACTCTACTCTACTCTTCATTAGTTAACATATCCTAGGTTGAAATAGTCTGTTTATTCATAATCACTGTTGTCTACATGATTTTTTAATTTTCTAGTGCAGGTTTTTATTCTCAGCAACAGGGGCTAAGGACTCTATTATCCCACTTAGTAGACAAAAAGCAAAACTCCATTAAAAACATGTCTGAGTTTGAACAGAAGTAATACTTATACCATGGAATAAAGTTGAAATGTGGCATGAGTCAGATGAAAACATTTTTAAGTTTGTTCACCACAATACAACCTGCCACACAAAGTGTTATTATGTCCGTTTTATCCTGGGTGTACTGACAGGCGGAGGGTGTGGATATGCTGTAGAAATGCTGTGTGTCTTTTGGCAGTGGGAGACAGGCTGTGTGCCACACTGTGGGGCTGCATGAGCTCAGAGGTGTGTCCCATCACAGGCAGTGGTGCTGCAGCTGTGCAGCTCTCTGGCCAGGTTAATTTGCCCTTTAAATCCAGCCTCTGTTAGCCTGGCCCTGGCAGCACAGCACAGCTCTGCTCGCTGTGCCTGGCCTGGCTCATCCAGCACTGCCCACCCTCAGCTCAGCAGACACCAGGAGGAAAATCCCAGTTACACAGCACAGAGAAAACACTGCTGCCACTGGTTAAAGTGAGGGGCATAATTTACATACTGAGATGAGAGAAAAGGAGCATTGTCATAAGGTACTGAATAAAGGCACATAAAACACAACAGATTTCCACAGACTGCCATGCTGAGGTTCCATCTCTGAGGGGGAGGCACTGCAGAAACTTTCACTCAGTATTGTTCCCTGAGTATTACTCAGCTTCAAAGTTCTCAGTTGGAAAGGCTAAAAACTTGCTTCCCAAGAAAATAACTCAAAAATATAAAAAGAACCTTCCCTACACATATTGAAATAAACCCCTCAAAGTAAGTGCCCAGACCTAAGTTCAAGCAAAAATAATCAAGATAAATATTATGATTAGTGAATCAACTGAACTCGTAGAAGCATTGGGTAGATTTCTGCAGCGTGTTAAGTATCCCTGAAAATTGAGCTGTTTAATTGGAAATGTGGTGAAGTGCTGCAAGTTTCAGTAAAGATGGTTACTTTGTTTTCAATCTAGGAAAACCATTATAACATGTATCAAATGTTTTATTCATCAAAAGAGGTCAGTGCCTTTTGTCCTCTGCATCTGCCTGTGAATGCATCAGTACAGGCAGTTCTATAGGACTGCCTCAATTTTGCTCCAAAAGTCCTAACACAATCAACATACTGAAAATCCCAGTTTCAGTTTTCTGGGAAATGTTCTCTGTGGTTGAAATTGTTGCAAATTTCACATTATTCTAAGCATAAAAGATTTCACTTAGAGTAGGTTTACATCTCAAATCTAAATTCCGACTATGGACAAAAAAATAGTGTTTAAAAAGACATTTATTTTCAAATGGTCAAGCTGTTATATACGAAAATAATATATTAGAGCTCAAATTCTTACACCAGCTGCCTTGGCTCCAGATCAGGCACTGTAAAGTTAACCTCGAGGACCTCCTCCAGAGACTCACTGAAAGATCTGGGATACAGAACAGCTGGAGCCAGGGAAAAGGGCATGTTGGGGATGGGACAGCATGCCATGCTTTGGGAAGGCTGATATTTTACAGAGGGCTGACTGTTGTTCAGAGGGGTGTTTTACCAGTCCTAAAATCTGCATAGGGATTTGAGTAAAGGAAGGGCATGCCTTTCCTCTTAGCTGGTGACATCCATGTTACAGCTGCTAGAGACAACTGGCAGAGTCATCCTGTGACTTAAGGCTCAGGCAAGAAGGAAAAGTTGTTTTCTAAGCAGGCTCAAATTTTAGGCCATTAAACTGCAAGATAATGATGGATTTTTTGAGGAGCAAGAAATTCTTTAGAACTTCATTTGGTGCCCGTTCTAGCCAAAGGCTGCTGTGTTGTGATATTTTATGTTTAAACGTACCCTACTCTGACAAGCCACCAAAGTCTTTAAAGTCTTCTCATCTTTATTGCAGACAGTACTTTGATCTCAATGCCAGAAAAGGTCAACACAAGAACTTCAGAATTAGACTTGTTTACATCCAACATAAAACACAAATAAATGAATGTGGCAAGGACATCTCAAGCAGATTAAATAAGGCCACATTTTCCTAGTTCCACTCAAAATGTTTTTGTTTCTGCCAACCATTGTGCAAGCAATATCTTCATCAAATCCAATGAAATTCACTCTTTGAGGCACTTTCCCCCTCAAAATGTTTCATCAATCACAGCCCAGAAGGGCTCTGTCATAGGATAATTGCAACTTGGCGTACCAACAAAGAGCATCCCAACATCCTCTGCTTCCTTATCTATACAATAGGCAGGGATGACAGCCATTTTATTAGCTGAGATATTGTTACCCCCATCAGATAAAATAGCATGTTTTGTTGCTTTGATGTTTTCTGTCAGCAGGGCAGAGCTGTTGTTTCCAACTGCATGTTTAGAGAATGGCTGTGGTACAGCTTATGTTCCCCCACAACACCCCTGCCCAAAACACCTCACAGAGTGAGGCAAGGGATGCACTAATTGCACTTTATCAGAAGGGAATGCGAAGACCAAACAGAATTTCTGCCACAGTAATTTCTAGCCAAGACATAATTGTGGAGTCATTTCTTGTCTGAATACTTTTCTTTGAAGGAGAAAAAAAATCACCAGAGAGTGAATTCCCTCTGAAAGCAGCCAGCTGAGAAGCCACACAGAAATTCAGCCATTCCTATTCCACTGTCTCCACATACAGTATTATTAATCCACAGAATATTTAGTGAATTAAAATAACATTTGGGGTAACTACTTACCTTTAACAATTTTCCACAATAACAAAAAGTTATAGCACTCAGAAATTTGTATCTTGCTTCCACATGCTTGGTTAGATCATGCAGACTTTGAAGGCTAACAAAAAATCTGTCATGCAGAGCAATATGCAAACCCATTTAATTTTCTATTTAAATTCTTCCTGAGAGAGTGGACTTTTCTTGAATTTCAAAATAGCAAACCTGTTAACCAAACTCCAAAGGTGGAAAATTCTGCTTGTCGACACCAGGCTTATCTCGCTGCACCATCACTTGGGCAATAATTATATGAAGTGCTGTAGACATAATTTAATAATTCAACATTTGCCTACTGCTACTGAAGACTTCCCATCTATACTAAGCACAGGGAAGTGCTCTGGACTGTCCAGTGGACTGCATGACAAATATTGTCTACATCTTTTATGACAGCAGGGCTATAGCACGCCACTTTGTGATGAAGGGTGCTGTTGGAATGAAAACAGGAAGAGCACAATTAAAAGTCATTAACGCAGCAGGAAATTTCATCTTTGGTGGATACTCAGCAAGGGGTTGCCCCTGATAACAAAGAGCAAATTTAGCAAGTGTAAACTGTTCTGACAAATACCAGCATCTCTGTTGACCTTCACAGTTGCACACATGCCATGTGCCTCTAGAGAGTCAGGCATTTCCATTGATGCTCTATCCAACAGCCCTGACAAAATGACACCTCTCTCTGCCACATCTCCTCCTCCCCAGCCCCCAGCTCCTAAGCAATTCCCAAATGCAAAAGGTGTGTTGCTTCCTTTACACAGCAGTCTCCTTTCCTGATTTTCCACCTCCACACATGTTCCTGGAGCCACCTCCACAACCAAAGGTTGTGAGCTGGATGCACCCTTGATTATATGACCTTGAGAGACTCACAGATTTCATTTTCTTTTATTGAGTGTCCTATAGACTGTGGGTGGAAGCCTGTGAAATCACTTAGCCTGCCTTTGTCTCAGTTCCTCATCTACCAAATCCTTTCATTTACCTTGTCTGTTTTGATTTAAACAAAATGAGCTCAAACCCTTAAAGGTCACATTTGCTTTGATAGCAATATGAACTCATTTGGTACCTTGATCTTGTTTGGGTAAGCTTAAACCGCATAATGAATCTTAAGAAATGAAACAAACTGAAACTTCCTTTCAAACACTGCTCTCCAGAATGTTTTTACTTCGAGCGAAGGATGGTGCAAGATTAAGTTGCACAGTTAGAAAGGTGCCTTATTACCCCATTAAAAGGCAGAGCTAAAAAGGAAATTCTGCCATGGATTTGAGTGGTTGGGAGGTTTAACCCTGAATACCCTTTTGGTATTACAGAGAAGTTACATGCTCCTCATGCTTGTCTTTAAGCCCTGTGAGCCCAGTCAACAGATGCCCTCCTTGCAGCAACCTTCTCAAGCAGACTAAACCCTGCTCTAAAGGAAAGTTCCTTCTCCTATTGGAGAAAAAAATGTTCCAGTTTAGAATCTAAGGTCAAAATTGCAGACAAAAAGAGGGTTATGATAGTCTATTTTGAGCAGAATTGCTTGTTATTACTTGTTATTTTTATGCATCAACGGGCACCTAAAGGCTAAACTGCTCAGTCTTTAGAAATGCCCCCAGTATATGAAAAGAATACTTCTACAACATTCAGTATTTTTTTTCTGCCTAAATCTTTAGCTCCTGAAATCACATTAACAACTACAATACTGAAAACTTAAACAAAAACTCCTAAAACTCAAGTATCAGCAGCTCCTAGCAACAGAAATTTTAATCTATTTTAAATGAAAGAAAGTCAAATATTTTCACCGTTCCACTTTCCTGGTTTGCAGGACAATGCATACATGAGGTCTGATTCACAGACACGTAACTTGGCAAAAAGGTTCTACAAATCCAGTGATGCTACTATTCACCTAATGAAATTCTTTGGTTTTTTAAATTTTCAGACACACCCTGGGCACAATGCCTACCAAATCTCTTGAAAATCTATAAAATCTTGAGTTAAATAATTGCGCCTCCTTGTTTTGTTGATGCATTTCTAAAAACCTCTTCACAAGAATGTGACAGATGATAAACATATAGAAGACAGAGACCAGCATGTAATTAAGATAAATAAAGAAGACAGAGACCAGCACATAATCAAGGCAAAGTCAATGGCAGGGGATCACTCATTTCATTACCTGCACATATTTCTTCAAACAGCAGCTTCTGACACACTTCAGTCTTGCAGCTCTGACTAACACCTGCTGACAGACTTAGCTCATACCTGTCTACCTGCTTCACAGAGAAAATACCTGTATAAGGATCCCACTTGCTTTCTGCATTTAAAAACATGGGAGCACTTACCCTTCCTTATTTTTTTCTTCCTTCTGCTGCTGCTGTGCTCTGCCATGTCTGCCTATATCCTGAAGCAGACTGTCAGTGGAAATCTCAGTGCTGTTTCCACTTCCTTCCCTTTTAATAGCTAGTTCAGGAGAGAGGTAGTAGATTGGCATCTGGAGTATTGGGGCCCAGGAAACTATTCAGCTGCAATTGAAACCTTGTGTGTGTCAGGTGTGATGAGTTCTGAGAAAAAAGGTCAGAAACTTCCACAAATGAACTGCAACTGCCTGAATCACAGCATGGAGATAAAAGGGGCTCTTCAATGAACAGAGTGCTACTTGGCAATTTATCAAGGATTATTTAATTATCTAATAATGAAACCTTTAGCTAATGAAATATTTTTTGAAAGGTGGAGGGAGAAAAAACCAAAACAACAAGGACTTTGCTGAAGCAGATGTAAAACTGACACATCTGCCTCCCTCGACGCCACCAAATTGGCTCTTTCAATATGTTTCATTTGTTCTCCTGCCAATTGCTGATCTCTCGTCAATTTACTTTCAGACTTGGAAGAAAATTAAATGGTTTGATGACATATTGGTATTTTATCTTTGAAATGCAAAATATGTATTTCAATGATCTTAGAAATGTTTCACTTCTTTGAAATGTTTGCAATTGTATGATGTTGGACTTGATCTCCATCTGGAACAAAAGAGTATAACTCCATCTAACTAAATGAATCTAGGCAGTTTATCACAGCTGGTGATCTTGTCCATAGTTTTCTCATTGATTAACAAGGAATATATAATATACTTATTTAGAAATATGCAGTGTGAAAGGTGATGACACCCTATGTGCTTTAGGCATGCTTGAAAATACCTGTTCTAAATGATTATCCAAAAATGCTTCCTAATAGCCTTAAATAGTCAAAATGAAATGACAGAACTGTCATCACAGCAAATCACACAGGGAAAGAAAAATGATGCCAGCATTAACTGCATCAGCCACCTGCTCTATATAGGTTATTAAAATGATGGAAACAGTATGTTGGCTGTTCCATATATGCAGGCTAAAACCCCCCGCAGGTCCAATGTTTCATAATGCTTGCTGTAATTTACATGCCTGTAATTTATACAGTATTTCTCAAAATGCTGGCTGCAAAAGACTGGCTACTGACTGGGGCACTCTATTTCCTTTCTCTGTGATTACTTCCTTCTTTAATCACAACTCGAAAAAAGAGTTTTGGCACCAAAAGCACTTTGACAAATGCCGTGTTGTGATTCTTGATGTGGTCAGGACTGTCTTGACCCTGTCAACAATAAGTGGGGCAGTCTTTATTTTGTAATGATGCCTCAATTCCACTGAAAACTCATTTACAAAGGGTTGGGGTCCTATAAACATCTATGGGAGCTTGTGCTATGATCAGCATAGTAGCAGTCACTTTTATTCAAACACAGGAAGAAGAAAAGGAGAATGACATGGAGGTTATGGCAATGTCCTCTTCATTAGCAGTGTTTTAGCAGGAAGGAGTTTGGAGGCAGTCCTAAACAATCTGCCCTCCCCTCGTCCTGAAAAACACACCAATCACCCAGCTGCAGGCAGTGCCTGAGCAGAGCTTCACCCCATCCCTCCTACCAAGGCTGCTTGAGGTGGCAAGAGCAGCTCAATCTCCCCGAGCCCAGGAGCGCATCTCTGCAGCTGGGCAGGTAATGCCTCCTGTGCCAGTCTTGATTTCAGGTTCCTGCCCTAGGGACACCTGATATATTTTATCTAAGAACTGTTTAAAGTAAAATAATCTGTCATATAAATGAGTGGAAAGAGGCTCATTTTAGGAGCCACTGCCACTGTGACTGACCAATATAGATGAAAGTGCTCACATTTAGGCTTTCTTAACTCAAAGTAGTGGCTTTCCTCTCTTTATGCTAAGTTTATCCATCTGTAAAGCAGACACATTACAGTTTACCTAACTCAGAGAAATGAGATAATACAACTTTGGCAAAAGAAAGGCTCCATCACATTGCTTTACTAGACATAAAATGGTAATATGAATATATGATTTTAAATCAACATTAAGATAGTATAGACTCTGGGACATTTCTGATATTGCTTTGGCTGGATAATGCAATTTATTTTCAAATACGTTTCTAGAAGTGCTTGATATTCCACAAAGTCAGCTGTGTTACAAGATGTACATAGCTAATCTGCTGAGAAAAGAAATCATAAACAACACTTTATTCCATATTATTTTATTCATGAGAGCATTTTCCAATTGGTGCAATCTTGAAGTATGGATTGGATCTTGGGATCACATAGCCATGCTAACACACCCCTAAGTTAGTCTGCTTTAAACATTCTTAATTTCCAGAGGAGGAAGGTAGTGCAAAATATTTAAGGCTGGCATATCTTGTTTAAAACACCCTTTTATTTTCTTTTCTTTCTTTTGTTTTTAAATATTTTCATAAGGGAAAAAAATCTCATGACACTATTACCCATACTTTCCTATGTGAGTATTTTGTGCAGGGGATTAACTATATTAGCAGTTAGTTTCCAGGGTGGAAATGACAGCATTTGCCTCTGATTGTCCCAGCACAGGAAGCATGACTCTTGGGAGCTCTCAGAACAGGCACCCACCACTGCCAAAACAGAGCAAGATTATATTGCTTCTTGCAAGAGGAAGAGCTTCTTGCTCTTGAGTGAGATTATATTGCTTCTTTTTCTTCTTTTTTTAACCCCGGGAGCTCGACTGAAATTTTTGTAATATGCATTAAGTGCCCACACATGACTTACAAATCAACCATCATGTATCTTCATAGTATTGTTTTCACAGGATAATCCTTGGTGATGTTCAAAACCAAATCTGTTATCTCTTTGATGAATGCATTTTAAAGTCCAAGGAAGAACATGGGTAAGTGACACAAAGAAAAGAGTGAAGATTTGCAAGCAGTGACAAGAGTTGACAGGAAGCAAAGCTGGTATGTTTATAAGGGGCTTCTCAGAAGTCATCTTCCTCAAAAATGTAACTCTTCTTATCCACACTTGTGCAATACATATAATTTAATACAAAAGCTTCATTAGATATTATCCCTGTAAATTATTTAAGAGAGGTAGATCCCAAGGTCTTGAAGACCTTGGCCAGAAGATCCTGCTAGATTGGATGCTGAGAGTTGTCTCCCATGACAGTCCTGGATACTAAGCCACTGTTAAATGTCTGTCTTGACGGAGATTTATTTTGTATGTGCTTGAAACTGAACCATGTCACATATTTGGCAGGAAATGTAATCCCTTCAGAAAGAGGATTTGATCCTCAGTGTGATCTTGCCATTCTCAGGCAGGATAGCTCTTGGTAAAGCCAGTGCAAGGTCTGTCCATGTATTTCTGTTTTGAGTACGGGACAAGTCCCAAACATGAGGCTATGAGAGCAAGAGCTCCTGTACCCACCAATCCTCATGGCCCTGATGGCATGAGAAGAGATGTCCTTCAGACACAAACTGCCAATGCACACATAAGATGCCTCCATCTGAATTCATCCAGGTAATTGCTGGATATTTTTGAAATTGTTTCCTAAACCTCCAAGTAGCATGTGATGCACAAAGCACTGGAAGAATTACTATGAAGGAGACTAAGGCATGGCTCCTGGTTTGAAGAGAATCAAACAAAATCACTCAATGAATGACAGCTTAGACATCCTCCCTTAGAGCTGACAGCTCCAGTATTCCCCGACCAAGTTTATCCCCAGTTTTGAGACTCTTTGTCTTGCCCTTCTCTTTCCTTCTGTTCCACCATGGCAGCCCTTCCCTGCTATCAGCTGTGGCTTTCTGTCCTTTCCTTCTGGCTGTATCTGTTAAGTGCAGCTAGTCCCACCTCTCTGCCATTCCTCATTTTCTGGTGGCACTTCTCACATGAGATTCCAATTGCTGAAGTGTATGAGTTGGGATTTCCTACTCCCTTTCCTGAAAACCTTAGGTGTGAATCTCAGCAATGGCTGAAAGTACAACATATCTGGGATGTAGCACAGCATTTGATACAGTGACTCACAAAATCTTATTATAAAAATATCTTATGATGTCTTGGGTGAGAGTGCTGTCATGGGGATTGCAAACTGGCTGCAGGAATGTAAACTAAGGACAATGGGTGATGTCAAACAGCTCTGCACTGAGCTGTGGAGGGGTACCCAGTGGGCTTCCCCAAGGGCAGGTGTTAAGCCCAGTCTCATTTTGCATATTTCTTAATGCTCTAGAAAAGGAGAGGAACATTCTGAGAATTAAATTCATGGATGATACTAAATTACTAGGTGCATTCAATATCAATCAGGACAGAGTTATTCTATAGAGGAAAAGCAGAGAGGATGGGAATGGGGAGAGTCTGTGACCAGACTCAGATATACAAATATATGAGGAAGGGTTTTATGTCCCTGCTGATAATAATGGGAGGCCACTGAAAGTCCAGCCAAAGCAGCTGGACTGTCAAAAGCAGGAGCAGAGAAATAACAACAAAATCAGCTAGGAGGCAATTGTTAGTTATATCATTACTCCCAAAGATTCCAGATATTAATTCTCCATTTCTAGTCTCAATAAATTTCAATATTTGCAGTTTTCTAAGATTTTGTGTGGTTTCATGCTACAGAGTAGCATGTAGCAATGTAATACAGAGCCATGTGTCTTCAAATAACATCTAACATGTATATATAACATATAACATCTCTTTTCTGAGGAGAAAGCAGTGGTAAAAATCTTACCATTTACTTTGTATGATTTCTTTGCATATACTATCAACATGATGAGAACAGAAGTAGCAAAAATTGACACAGAGGCCTTTTTAGGAATTTCACTCTCCACAAGAAAAACAATGCACCCAAATGGACCCTGCCAAGAGGTGTAAAAGCAAAAATTAATTCTGCATGTTCCCAATAAGTCCTATGTTACAGAATCATAGAATCACCAGAGAATGGTTTGTGTTTGAAGGGAACACAAAGACCTAGTTCTACCCCCTCAGCTATGAGCAGGTTTTCACTAGACCAGAGTGCTCATGAAAAATAAGATTTTTTCCAAGCACTGTGCTCTGTGTGCTATGGAAACACCCATGAAAATATGCCACTGTCCTTATCTATCTTAGTGACAATATGTGCAGAGTGCTTAACTATATGACACTATTCCTTAACAGATTGTGTCATGCTCAGCATGTTTAGCTGGAGGAAGAAGATGGAAGGGGGGGACATTCAGAGGGATGGCTTTTGTTTTTCTAAGTTACAGATGAAGGAGCCCTGCTGTCCTGGAATGACTGAACACCTGCCTGCTCATAGGAGTGATAAATCAAAGCTCTCTTTTGCTTTTCTTGTGTGCATGACTCTTGCTGTACTTATAAAACTGTCTTTTTTTCAACCTACAAGTTTTCTCACTTTTACTTTTCTGATTCTGTCCCCTGCCCCACTGGGGGAACCAAAGCAGCTGCTGTGTGGGGCTGAGTCGCTGGCTTGAGTTAAACCATGACACACCAAAAACCTGAACATGTCAGCTAAAACAAAGGTATCCATCAGAGATTATATTATTCCCTTCTTTCCTTCCTGACTTGTAAACACTGCTATGGAAAACTAGAGTAAAACCAACCTAAAAAAGTGTATGTAGCACACACAAAAGTCTCTTCAGGCTGCTTTAAGTCATGGTAGAGGACGACTTCAGCAGAGGAATGAAAACCATGCCTGGCTCCAAGCACAAATCCCAAATGTCTGAGGAGCTGATAAGAGATGATTTTAATTCACCTTTTGAAATACCCATCACTGCTAGTGGCTTCTATTTTTTTCATGTAAATTTTGCCAAAGAGACTCCCTAGGGAGCAAAGTTAAAAATTTCCAGGAGGAGTTGAGTTGTAGTACTTTCCAAGTAAATATAAATTATGCTTTTATACAATGCAATTCTTTGCATGACATAAAACACTAATGTGTGCATGCTTTATTTTTTAAGCAAATGCTACACCTAAAAATTCTTAGGACTGGTAAGGACCAGGACCTGAATCTCATTTGATGAAAACTTGTATAGTGACTTTAAATTTAGAGAATGCCTTTCAAATTTGACAAAAAGTGTTTTTAATAGGTTATCTTATAATTTTATCTATTTTCTCAAGAATTTAACACATCCTTTCAGTCGAATATTTGTAGAGACTCTTCCTTTCTCCAAAGTTTCTACAGAAGTTAAACACAAATTTGCCTAGAAAAGTTATGTTGAACTAGTTTCTGGCAGCAATCTGGCAGCATCTTTATGTCTGCAGAGCATTGCGATTATCTCTCAAATTCACAATACTTTAATTCTGAACCCTACTATTTTCCATAGAGGCAATATCTTCAGTGCTAGTCTGAATGCTCTGAATGTTAAGTGTCTGGCTCTGGCTGGATTCCCTACATTTTTTGTCTGTGAACACGTAGCACATGGCTCTTGATTACTACTTTTAAATTGATCTGTGTCTGCCATGAAAATATATTGCTTCATAAAAGTCTTTCAGGGTATCAGCTTCCAAATTAATGATTTTTCTCTCAAGCTCTGAATTTGAGAGCTTACAGTGCAGAATCATGCAGTCCAGCTACTTGAATCAAATTGAAATCCATCCATCTGCAATTCAGATCCAAATTCTTTCAGTGCTCTTGGCTCATCTCTAGATAAAGAGCAGCTGTTGTCCTGTTAAAGTGACTGTAAATAATTCTAACTTCAAGCTTCAACAGTGAAATGCTCTGGGGACCACTTCATCCCCAGGATGTTCCTGGGTTTGGTCTCCAGCTGGTGGAAGCTGCACCCTGGTGCTGCTCTGCAGGGTCTGGCCTGGGCAGAGCCAGTGCCCAGCAGTGCCAGGAGGTGTGGCAGCCCTGCAGGGCACTGTCCCCTCCCTGGGACACAGTGTTGAGCCAGAAACCCTGACCTGGGCTAATTTCACAGGGTGCTTGCACCCGTACAATGCAGGTGAGGAGGGGAAAAAGGCCAGGGTTTCTTTATCTTGCTGTTTCCTCCTTTTCATGCCAAAAAGCCTGTCACCATGCTTTGAAGGGGCTACATGTGTTTTGCAGCACAAACAGCACAGCACCAGAGAAAGAAAGGCTTGTTTACAGCAGAGGTTCAGTAAAGTGTTTAAAGGAAAAATTTTTCAGTAAAAAGAGATGGACCCTAACCAAGAGGGAAGGTACTTGTTAAAGCAACTCTATCAGAATAGCAGATGAATCACAATGTGATATAGCAGTATTTGAAAGGATGTTTTGAATGGAGCTGTCAGTAAGTATTTTAATAGCAAGTCTTCAATTTCTGCTTTATGGGGTTTTTAACCACCAAGAAGAAAACATAAGTAACAAGGAGGGATTTAGGAATTGTTTAGTGTTTGGCTGTTCAAAGAAAGAAAAGAGCCCTCCACATGCATTGCAGCTAATGAAAATTGCCATTATGGGGTTTTTTACTCCATTTGTGAATGCTAAACACTGTAATAATGCAAAGTCCTTATGATTTTCTAAATCTCCTCAATAAGGAGGATATTATCTACTTATTTAATGACCCAATCTCTAATGGCAAGGAGCTGCTACCACCAGCAGCTCCAGCTCATTCACATAGTTCTCTCCCTAATTAAAAGGTCTTTACAGTTAAAAATAAAGAAATAAATCAATCAAAAACCCAAACTGCCATCAGATGGTAGGAAAATAAAAGGCACTTCAGGGACAGATTTTCAATTGCTTGGCATCCACAACTGGGAGTATTCTTTTGAAACAGCTCAGTCCTCCTTTAGGCACCTCAGATAGAGCCAGACAGTTCAAAAATACTCAACATATATTTCTTTGGAAAATCCATCCCTAACTGTGGCTTTGTGTCCAAGAGCCATTGTGGCTAGCGAGACTCAATCATAAGTCCCCTACCTCCCTGCTGGAGGAATGTCACCAGCATCACCCCTTCTGCAGGAAACCCTGATAAAACACCTGACTGTACTCATCTGTGCACCTGCCACTGCTTGCTGCTGCAGGAACAGAGGCAGCAGGTCTATTTTTACCACACTGCCAGTGAAGGCAGCAATAGCCCTGCTCTTGGATTTCCCTCGCAGCTCTCAAAGCCAGGTGTCCACATTGCAGCACAGACTCCTTACTGGCTTGAATATCAAGCTCAAAATGGGATGTGGCCGTCTGCATGGCATTCCTTGAGGGTAATGTGCCATTGCCAGGTTAAAAGTTTCCTGTAGGGTGATCAGTCTAAGGCCAAAGCTGGAGTAATGATTCAAGAGCTGTTTACAGCTAATGAAAGCTGCAGTAGCTTTCTCTAAGAACAGAGAATAAAGCTCAGAGGTTTTATAGCACATCCCTCCACTCAAACAAAAAGCATTTGGTGGTATTAACATACTACCTGTTTATTCAATAGGAAATACAAAAAGTTAATTAACACTTATTTTTTTCTTCAGCCTACAGCTGTGTAAATATTATTCCAGCCTCTCCTTTGACATTCACCTAAACCCCAGACCTTGTGTGCAAAGTGATATAAACGGAGTTCAACACTTGTGTAACCCACTGCTGTGTCCCAACATACCTAGGACTGAGTATGTGACTTCTGTGAGACCAGTGGTCCTGTATGATACATCCCTGAAGTGACTTTATTTTCTAAAGGCAGTTTTACTGTGAGTTTCCTAGATTTTAACCATAAAGCTGAGTATGATGAAAGAGCTGTGGAATCACCATAGCAAGATTTGCATGACAACACTGAAAAAGAAGCCAAATTGTAGTTCTGCATAGTTTACAACTGCTTCCCTGCACAGTTTCTATTTTGATCTGCTCAGATGAAAAGCTGTGTTAAGTTTTAGAACCTTCTCCTCATCTCTGCTTTTGAGTCACTTTTGAAGGTTGTTTGCCTTTCCCATTTTCTCTGTGGTAACTAAGGAGATGAAAGTTTTTCAGTATGCACCAGATATCCCTGACACAATGGGAGAGAAATATTGATATTTTTTATATTGCACAGTGGGTCATATTTATGAATTGATGCATGCGTCATCATAGCTCTAAATAATGGAACATTTTGGATAGGAGCAAAGGGCCTGAAACTGTCTGTCTGAGTACCTCCAGTTTCCTCTCCCTTCTGGACTCCTTACAGGCTGATTTTGGAGAGGTAGAGCTTCCTCAGGATCGATGTTCCCCATGAAAATGGTTTATTCAAGAGAAAAAGTAAGGTAAAGCCTTCATTGTAATGCAATTTTCCACCTACTCCTTTCTCATCACCGCAAGGAAAAAATGCAGGACTCAGAGCTCCTATTCAGGCCTGCAGAGCTTAACTGAATTTCTCTTTCAGCCCATGACAACACCCTGAAGCTTCTCTGGAGTTTCTTTAGGGCCTCTGGTGTTACAGGGATCAGTGATGAAGACTGTCATGGGATGCAGAGATTATTGCTGCAATATCTCCCTGCCTGCCATCACACTCTGATGCAAACTGTGAGCCAAGGCTGGGTTACCCTCAGCCCTTTTGAGCTTTGGGGATACCCAAAACTCACTAGAACAGTAGGAGGGCAGTGAAGATGGCTGTAATCTGTCCCAGCTGGGGACAGAGCATGACAGGACAGGACAACGGCTGTGGGAGCAGACCCACAGCTCATGTGCACAGATGGGGCAGAGGGAAGCAGTGGTCTCCCAGTGTAGGATGAATTCACCTTTTCTCTTCGTTTCCCACTGGTAAAATTCTGGGGATAAAATCTGCAATACCTCAGGCTAATTTCACATTTTTTAAAATTGAGATTCAGGCACTTTGCAACAAATAAAAAGTAAATATATAAACATGCAAGTCACCATCCAAGCTTATGTTCTCCCTCTCTGTAACTTATGTAGATTGCTGCCTATGTGCCTAGCTTTCATTACAAATAAAACATAAAAGCCAGTGCATATCCTGAAGAACTGTTTTTCTTTATTGCAACACCATTACATGAAGCCTAGTAACATAAACAAAGATTAGACTTGGCTGTTTTGAACAAATAACCATTTATTGTCAAGGCTTTTCAGGAGCTTTCATTTTCCTTTTTGAAAAACAAGATCCTGTGCCAACCTAGCAAATGTGTAACATTTAATAATAAGCAAAATAATGGGACACCCTACCACACCATTATTCAGACAATCTCAGAGTGTCACAGTTGTACATGTCCAAGCTAAGGCAGAAACCCAGATAAATTAAGTTCATTCAACCAAACCCCTACAAACAGAGTCCCCTGGGACATGGCTGCTGTTCCTCAGTGCTGCAACCAGCCTTTAGAGCAGGAGGATACACCGGAGGAGCCATCCAGGGCCAGAGTGCTCCATGCCACTGGAACAGCACACACAGAACACAGCCAGAGAACCTTTTCCCTGCTTCCTGTCCCGGCACAGTCCCAGAGAGCACAGGACAGAGGTGTCTCACCCCAAGGAGCAGCCAGGTTTGTGGTGGGCAGGTGGAAGGAGACTCCCCTGCACCTCACTGTGTCTGCTCCAGCTGTGGCACCACAGCTGCTGAGGCTCTGGCCTCTGGCTCTCCCTGAACATTGATTGCACCAGAATTCTCCATTTTAAAGTAATCGTGAATCTCCTAAGCCCAGCCAGAAGTAATCACACAAGCAGCTATCCCTTAGACAATGAGCAGAGATTATTCAGCTTCCTTGTACCCCAGTGAAACAGCAGCTTCCTTCCTGCCCCTGATTGGGGCTGTGATTAACCACGCAGTTCAAGGTGAAAGGAGAATGCGGCTCCAGGCATGTATGGCTTCCTTTAACCTCAGCAGAACACCGTGCCAGATATTTCAATTAGTGTGCACCAAGGTCACAAAATCAATTTCTTATCGCCGAAAAACACACATACTGTAAATTTCATTTTCAAGCCATAATCTCTAAATTAAATCTATGTACCTAAAAAATATACAGTGCAAAATTGCAGTCCTTCAGCCCCCTCCCTCTCCTGCAGCCCAGCAGCATTTTCACAAACATCACCTGGCTTTGTGCTCTATATTTAGAGCACAATGTTTGGTTAGATTCTAATCTTCTTGGAGAACGTCATTATCTCTTTCTTTGGCAAATAGAGGTCCAAAGTGTCAATTACCTTCTTAAACTCTTTCATACACACAGGGCTGAGCTGGGTTTGATATTCACTCTGCCAACAGCTCAGTCGGCAATTTTTCACAGTCATACACAGAAAAATTGTGCACCAGCATATCATCCTAGATAAATTACACATTTCAAATGTGGTTACATACAACTTCACCACTCCTGACCAGCATGTTTTAGCAGAAGAAAATAAAAAACAACAATTAAAAAAAAGGCAAAAAAAAAAAATCCCAAAGAACACACTTTTCTGCAATTGAACTCTATCAATATAGAGTTACAGAGAAAAAAGTAAACTGAGTATAGGAGATTAGGGGGCTATTAATATATGTAAATCAGTGGAGACGTGCAGAACTGACATGATCTCATGTGTGTAATTCCTGATGATGCATCCCTTGTCCTGTGAGTGACACTGACTTAACAGCCCAAAGGCAGCTGCACAGTCTGATGGCTGCAGCAGCCTCTACCACGGGCAAGTCTAGGCTGAGAAGTCTCAAGGAAGGGGAACTTATGGAAGAAATTTCTTTACAATAAATCCTGTTCTTTCCTTAACAAAAACTAATTATGACTATACAGTCACAGAATAAGTAAAACTGACAATTTTGAGATAGAAAATTCTGCTTTTATTCATATGCCTACTTATACACAGGTCCCTGTGTACATGGTTGTGTGCATTTAATACACATGTATGAGTATACATGTTCAGGAAATACTTTTCATCCTTTTACTTGAAAACAGCAAGTGAGAAGAACATATTGTTACGGTTGGACCTCCTGGGACTACTTCAGATGTTAGAGACACAGGAAGGGAATCATATCTCTGGTAAACACAAAGTAAGCAAACTCTGAAATAACAAGTTTATAGCTCCTTAAATGAATTTTCCCACATCCTCTGAACATGTAACATATTGATTCTTAGTACCATAAATCAGGATGAAAGGAGTATTTTCTCAAGAAAGGAAATTAGCATTATTTGGCAAGGGTTAAAACACATTTTGAATTAAACAAGTAAGAAACCATCCAAGTGCAGATAATCAGCCTAAAAGTTTGGGTAAATTTTTGAGAGAGACAAATAACTCTTTTCTACCTCATCATCTACACACATTTTAAAATTTTCTTTTAGATGCAGACAGGACTAATTTAAAAGAGAGTCTGGTTATGATTAAAGATATAACAAGAGGAAGTTTTGTTTCTTTCTGGTTCTTTCAAAAATGCATTACTGTATTTTAGTCATGCTCAAAGTACCGTTTCAAAAAAATGTAAACAAAACACATAAAAAAAATAGAGAGGGTTTTTTTTGTCTTTTTTTGGCTCAAATCTGAGAATGTAATGAATCTATCTAAAAAGTCCCTAAAATGGACTTTGTCCAAGGCTTCTAAAAGTTAGAATCAATCTTAAAAATATTTACTGTGGGCTGTGTCTTTGGCCCAGGTGAGCTGTGTTTTCTGGCAGTAGGAAGAAGAGCTAACTCTCTGAAGATCTGTCTCTCATTTGAGTGGGAAACTGGAAGGGATTTCTTCATTTTTGGATTTGACATTTTGGATGTATAAAACGCTTTGTGTCAAAATTGTATGGACTCAGCTATCACCAAAACAGTATTGGGGAGAGCCAAAGATGATGCAGAGACTCCATCATGAGAAGGCATGAAAAGACACTTTATTATTAGAAATTTACAGTTCTTATAGAAACAATGGTGGACCTAAGACCTGTTTGGCCTTTAGAAATCTTCTCTCCCACTATTGGTGAACTATGAATAGCACACTCTAGAGAGCCATAGCTATTAATAATGGTTACAGAAAGACAGATAATTGTTTGAATTCTTTCCTCTAAGTTTCCCACAGCACCTACACAGCTTCCCAGGATTTTCTTGAGAGAACCATGTCTCTCTCTGTGATTCCACAGTCAGCCATTTACAGAGGCAAGACAATTGGAGTAAGACAGCCTCCACCATGGCTTATTCAGCAGGGTTTTATTGTTACTCCAGACATCCTGCACTGCTCTCTTCCTGACTCATGTTCTCATGCATCATCAGGCACTGCTGTAACACATGCTCCCCTTTCAAATTCCTGACCTACTCTTAAAAAATTAAACTAAAACATAATTTGAATATAACTATAAAAAATAAATTCAAGGCTACAGAAGCTGTTTTGACAAATACTGTTAGCCAAGGGTATGGCTAATTTCAGGAACATAAACATAACTCCATCCTTTGTGGCTGGAAGGCAACCATACAACAGCTGGTTAGTCCCCAGCAGCCTATGGACATCACAGCCATGAAACCCTTCCCAAATTCACAGAAAGTGTGACATCTTGCACATGAAAAGGCAAAAGACACACATAAAGCCATAGGTCCCCAAATGGCCAGGAGCCTGCTATGTTAACGTTAACACCATCACTTTCCTAGGCAAGTGGACTGTTATGCACCAGAAAATCAAATCTTCCCAGTTAATTTATCCACACTTTTCAATTCCATGATCTGCCAACAGGTTTAATCTGGAATGTGAAATCAAGATACCTCAGCTGGGTAACATCTCACAGCTCAGCAGTCAATCTCTGCACTTCATGAAAAGTAAATAAGCATTCAGCTGTATCATTACCAAAGAAGACACAAGGGAAAAAAACTTTCTGTCCCCTGAAGCCATGGGCTAAGTTAAATATTATACCTAAATCTGTAACAAACAGAATGGTGTCTCCCAACAAATCTTGGGATCACCAAAATGCCCGACACCTAAATCTGCAGCAGGAATTCTGAATTAGAAGATGACTCCTGCTTCTTCCCTGAAACCACATAAAAGCTCCAGCAGAATATAGAGGCAAAGAAGAAGAGATTGGGAGGTGCAGGAAGAGAAGGGGAAAGGAAAAAGGGTAAGGAGCATGTCAGGGCTGGGAATTAGTGATCTTCTTTGGCCCCCTGTATAGCACATCCCAAGTTTTCCAAGCTGTCACATGCTGAGTTGAGCCCTGTTAGTGTTTGGCTAAGGCATATCTTTCTCCTGCTGTGCTATGTTAGAGCAGTTGCAATTTGCCTTTTTATAGCTTGTGGTAACTGATAGCAGTGAAATGAATTTAGGAAATGTGTGGATTGGATCTTCCATATCAGTGATTTCAGACTATTTGGTAAACACAGAAGTGACATCCAGTGATGTATGCCTGCTGTTAAAAAAAAAAAAATCTCCTTTGGTGAATCAACATTTGAATTAAATAATTTTCTATTGAAGAACAATTTTGGATAGAATAAAATGATTATACACAGTGGTTTTACAGGGTCATTTTAATTCGAAAGCAAAAATTCCCTCCGTAAAAACTATACACAAATTGGGTGCTGCAGAATGGCAACAATGACACCAGTGAATCCAAATAAATTCAGTTATTGCAATAAAAGTCAATGGTGGGACTCAGCAGCATCATGTTAGAACAAGGAACTGAGGTCTCACAGGAAAACTTCTTTTTATAGACAGCATAAGCCAGAGAGTTGGTATTTTGACCCTCCATAAAGCAAGATAATATGTTTGTTCTGAGATATTGAGCGTGCTTTCAATTTGATTCAACAGGATTTACACAAATTGCCCTGTGTTCTAACAGGGGTTCTGCATTTTGATACAAAATATCACTTTGCACTGATGTACTTTCTACCTCTGTAAAATGATAAATCCTCCTCCAGAGCACTTCAGAAACAGAGTTACTGCCTTACCCCAATAGAAAGTTTCTCTGACAGCCTAAGTCCTTGCTCAATATTTCTGGAAGAGCTGTAACTATTTTACAAGTAACACTGATTAATCTTGCAGTATAATTTGCAAGTGACATTTACAAGGGAATATTATGTAGGGATATCTGGGAGGGATATTGTGTTCAGGCTTTTCCTGCTTGCCTGCCTACCCTCCTGGAACAAACAGCACTGCTTCATTTTCCTTCCGTATTTTACAAAGTTAAAGTAAACACTGTGATCACACTGTTTACTTTAATTTCCTGCAGTGTGCCAGCAAAGCAGCAAATTGGCAGTCGGCAATCAAGAAGCAGCCAGCATTTGAAACAGCAGAGCTGCTTAGGAAAGCATCACTGATGCCAACTCATTTTCCCCTTTGTTTTAAAAATAAAATATTGGCTTCTATGAAGTTTTACTTCTACCCTTATCTTTTTTAAAGGATCAAAAATTTTTGTTCGTTTCCTTTAATTTTCTTTTGGAAGAAAGCTGGAATTAAGAACAGCACCTAATTTATATGTCCAACTCCTCTTACATAAATGGCAAATATATACTATTTATCTGTAAAAAATCCATGGCATTTTTGCATGAGAGAAAGTTAACTTGTCTATAAATCACTTGTTTCTGGGTATATCTTTATTTTTTATGCCAAGAGCTTTAGCCCATGTTACTTCAATTATGTGTATGATATTGTAAAGCTAAAGCCTTGTGCATTACAAGCAGAATACACATCTGCCCAAGAACAATCCTAAAAAGCAAATAGATGCACTATCAGAGGTCATTCTCTCTTATTTAATACTACATAAAGCAAGGAATATAAATACAAAAGAAAAGGTAAAGGAGACTTGGATAGTATTTTGTGCCTCAGAGGTGTAAAACTTGACAAGGTGACTCATTTATGGCTTTCTGGAAGATACTGTACAGAGAGAATTTATTGCTCTGTAAGTTATAATTCCAATATATAAAAGAGGCCAGATACCACAATCAGTTATTCTCCTGACTATGTGCATTCCTGCATGTATTCTTGCTGAAGACAATGAGATTATGAAGAGGATTAGCTTTTTGTTAGAGTGGCCAAAGTATGCTTTCAGAAAGTCCAAAACATGACCTAATTTAAAGTGGTTGAAACCTTGTGGGAAAGATTGTAAAAGGATAATTATTTTAAAAGCCATGACTTTGACACCAGGAAATTAAATTCATATCTATGTGTCTTTATCTATACACAGCAAATCCAATAATCTTGAGCTCTCTGCAGTCACTTAGCCAGCTGGCAAAGGGAGCAAAGTCAAAGCTAACAAACCCCATTCCTAAGGTATGTTGACATCAGTGATTCATGATTCATCAATAATGGTGCTAGGAAATAAATGTAAGAGGACATTATTGCCTTTTGCAGCACAGAAAACTTAAGGGAAAATGTCTAAGTGTGTCACAGTGAAAAGACGGGGCTAGCAAAGAAATAACTTTTACAAGTATTTAAGAGGTGTTACAAGCAAGTGAAAGTAGAGAAACAAATGTAAACCTTTCACTGTAAGAATGTACCTATAAATAAAAATGAAGAGTTTCTCAGCCATGAAAGCTTAAGAGGGCTAACCTGAAAACTAAGATTTTCAGTTCAAAATGTTTGTAAGGAGGAAGAATTTGAATTGCTGGTTTCAGAATAAAGTCTCAAAACAATGACTGTTCTGGTCTAATTGTCTACCAGGATAACCACAATGAAGAAGTTGGTTCTACATTATGCAAAATTACTAATGTTGTTAACAGTAATTATGACTCTCACAGCCTATCCAAATAACGAAAAGGGCAAATATGTAAACATTATGTACTACATGGGCTCTTTCTAAAATGCCTGTATTAGCACATCATTGATGATCTCCTTTGAAGGTGACTGCACTATCATTGTAAAAGCCTAAGATTATTAACTGCATAAAAATGGGTAGCTATCTCTAGAACAACACACACACCTGCTGCTTTTGCCACACAGAACAGCAAGATCTCATACATCATTTAACAACTGAGGCTTTGCTTTACGTCTTCACAGCTTTAAACTATTCATGATAGGGTGTAGCCTACATTTCTAATCCTTTATAGAACGTACCCAATTAAAATTCTGGTTAATTTTTTATGCTATTAGAGGACTACTGCACAATATTAGTAATGCACTGTGTTTCATACTGCCCCAGAGAAACATTTTCTCTCTTTCAGGGCCAGCAGCCACACTGTTCTGATATGAGCTTTGCTGGAGGGTAAGTGACTTTGGTGGCTGTTGAGGTATTTTACCAGAGAAAATGTTGGTCTCCAGACATGAGACTTGCTTCAAACCATTGCCACTTGACTGCAATGCACCACAAGTACATCTAGTATCTTGTTTGCCTGGACTGACTTTGGAAATTTTATTTAAAAGACTTAGTTTTCAAACACTGAGTATAATTCTTAATAAACAATTTATTTTTATTTTTACTTACAAGATTTGTGAATGCAAATTTTACTGCAATGAATTTTCTTTAAGTACTCAATTAATGTTTTTTATGAAATTTGAATGTAGATTTCTCTAAGAAAATGCAGGTAAAATGGAAAGTAAGAAAAAGGTATTGTATGAGAAAGGAAAAGGACATGGAAGGCAAGATAAATCTATCCTCACAAATTTGGATTTAATAACATTATAATAGCTACATATATAATGGTTTAAGAACATCAATCATGGCAATGAGAACAACAGAAGGTATCCTTACTGCAAATTTAATTGATTATTCATAATTGCAGACTTTCTAGACCAGTACAGACAATGTAGTGGGTACCAGATGATGCCAGGTAAGTAGATGCTAGTTTGATTTATACCAGGCAGTATTGTTAAAATGGACTTGTTTTTCTTCTTTCTCTGCATTATTCACAAGTGTAGGACCTTGACTCTGCAAACATGATGTACACTTATTATTCAAACCTGCTGACTTTCATGGTGCTACAATTGAAGTAGTGCAAGAACAAAACCAGTGTTGTGAAGGCCATTTCTTACTTTCTTTTGTCCAGCTTGATAGACAAATAATTATTAACCTATCACAGCAAGGTTAGCATTAAATTCAAGCAATTTATTTAGAAACTACATGAAACTTGATGCAAAAGAGACTGACAGAACAGTGTTTGTTCAGACTTTAGAAGGGAAGGCAAAGGGCAAATAATAATGCTGCCTATTCTACTTAATGGGAGGTCATGAGGGTATATGGAGGAGATGAAGCTAAACTATTATTAGACATGTACAGTGGTAAGTGCACATGGGAAGGAAAAGTTACAAGCTGCAACCAGAGAAACCTTAACCAGATATCAGAAAAAACATTTTCACAATTGGTCAGACACTGAAACAAGGGCCCAGAGAGGTGCAGGTGTCATCCTTGGAGATACTCAAAACTCAGGTGGCCAAAGCCCTGAGCTAACTGCTCTAAGTTGAACCTGCTCCGAGTGGGGAGCTGGACCAGATGACCTACTGAAGTCTCTTTCAAACTAAATTATTCTATGATTTTGTGATTCCTCATTTTTTGTTATTTTATACATCTATATTTCTCTTTAAACATTCCCACCTTATAAGCAAAAAAATAAGGCCTTAGAAAAAAGGCTTTTACATTCTAAATCTTTTTAAACAAACATAATTCCAAGCACAGCATGGCAAATAAGCTAAAAAACTCCAAAATACCCGTGGGCTGCTTTCCTACACTCTTACCAAACCAAAGGGTTATTACTAAGTAGTAACTGCTACATTTCCCAAGATGCTTAAAACACAAAAACTGACCTGGTAAATGGCTACTTCTCCTAACTACTTCTCAGGATACTGAAAACTGACAAGGTTTATTTCAGCCTGTCTGCAGCTGGACATAGCCATACCTAACAGTGAAAATGGATATTAGAGCTATTCATAGTGGAAGACAACTCAAATATGAAGGTAGGGAAAATATCCTTTTCTTTAGATGAAAGACAGAGTCATCCTAAAGTAGATTGCTTGATAGGATATTAAGCAATATCCTGGCATATTTCTATGTAGTAGAGAAATCAACACTGGCAAGTCTCTCTGGCATACACACCTCCTTGTTTTCCCAGAGCAGCCCAGGAGCTGTTACTTGATGGTGATCAGCTGCTGGGAAGAGTGGCCAAGTGCTGTGTGTGTGAGGCAGGGAGCTGAAGGCTGTGCAGCAGCCACCACACCAGCCCTAACTTCAGAAATCCTGAGTCACAAGGGAAATTACTGAAGGTAAGTCAGCAAAGATTAGTTAGCAGGTCTCATGGAAAAGCAAAGCTGGAAAACAGGTCATATTCAACTAAGATACATGGCAAGCTGTATCAAAACACCAAGCTGAGCATAATTTGTACAATTTCTCAGAAAATATTAAAATTTTTGGCTTTGAAGACATCTTGATGTAGGATACTGCTGTGACATAAAATTTGATCTGTGAGGTGGTGGGCTCTTGAGTAAGTTTTTCAAGTGAGCACATAAAGAAATGTATAGGTAAAATCTTTTTACCTTTACAGACTGTTATGCCATTTCCTGTGTATCCTTGGGAGCAGTAGCAGCCTGTCATCCCACCCTGAACTTCACACCTGGCATCTTTGTGGCATGTCATGTTGCAGCTTGGAGAAGTGCAGCCATAGTCCAGCAGACTGGAAATCAAAACTGGAACAAAGGAAAATCAGACTTGTTTCATTATCTAAAACCTTTATTCTGAGCTCTAAAATGAGATCTGGCCCAAAGGTTTCCACAAAATGAGTGTATTGCAGCAAAGATCATCACAGACTGTTGTACTGCAGGATAGGGCAAGGGCCACCAGCTACAGGGGCATTTTTGGTAGAACAGCAGGCACCACAGATAAAGAACTCAAATGTGCTCTCAACCAGTATAAAATTGGTAAACAGCATAGAAGTCACTCAGTGATTGGGGGGAAACATTTCAATGGCTTTCAAAGCTCTCTAGTAGTTTCCAGTAAAGCCCAGGCATTTATTTGCACTCTGTATTATGTATGGAGCAAAATCCAAACTGCCCTACATGTCTGAGGGAAAAATACCAAAGACGGTTCCCCTGATCACACCTTTTATTCTTATAAGCACTCCCATACTTCTGAAGCTAACACATAGGCATGGTTTGGCAGATGAGGATGAAATATTACATATTTACATCATTATGATAGCAGGTTTTAAAAGTTATTTATGGTGCGTCAAATGATTTAAATTAAATCTCTCAAAGCACCATAACTACTTTCCCATTGTATTAATGTCTATGGCTTTCAACGCAAAGAAAAAAAGGAATCTCTTCTTTTGAGAAAACTTACAGATCACACACACCCTACAACAGGTAGATATAAGGCATTTAGCTCAGAAATGAAAGTAAATTTATTTAATTTGTAGTTTACAAATTGTTAGCGGGGCATAGTGAAAGTTGCAGAACACAAAGATCTTTCTGGGTGTTGTCTTTCCCTGCAGTTCAGCTTTTCCCTACCTAAATTTCATTCTGGATATTTGCTAGCCTAGTGTTACAGTTTCATTGCTGCATGAAATCTCACGGAGATGTTGTTTTCTTGGAAAAATTAAGACTTCACGAAAAATTCAAAAGACTTAAAATTACACACAATTTAAAAATAATTATACATAATCCAAGTCAATTTAGATATCAACAAATTTCACATTTTCTCTGTGTTTCTGAGAGGAGAGACTGTCTTCCACAGGAATTAAAACAGAGACCTGTTGATGCTGTTGTCATTTTACTGTTTTCAGCATGTGAAATCTAAACATTTCCCAAGCAGATGGAGAGAGAGAGAAGGAAAAAAAGTACAAAAAATGCACAGAAACTCACAATGTTTCTTTTTTTTTTTTTTTTAATACAAAAGCCACAGTGAGGTAAGTACTGGTGTTTTGGGGTTTGGTTGTGGGATGATACTAACCATGCAATTACCAAATCCATCTGCAGCACTGATCAAAGCTACAGGGATTTCCAGTCCTGTGTACCCAGCAGCTCTCAACCTCCCCCAGTGTAATAACTTCTCCTTGTCAGATCCCACTCCCTTCTCAGCTGCCACACACTCCCCAGAGACAGAGGTTTCACCTACCTAGGAATGGAAGCAGTTTCATTGGTGATGCCGTTGCTGCGCAGCGCCTGGTGCAGAGCCCCTGTGTCAGAGAAGAAACCTTCCTGCTTTAAAATATACGACCATGTGCAAAATACGCACATACGACTGTGGGGAGAGCAATGTCCCGGTGCAGGCACAGCCCTGACTCTGCCCTCTGTCCCAAGCCTCACACTTCCAAAAGTTCCTGAGGCTCTCAGGCAGGACAGGAAGGGTCAGGAGGGGCTGAGGAGCTGGTCTTCTGGCAAGTAGGAAAGCAGTGAGAAAGCAAAAGGGAAACAAGAGGCTGCGTTTTGCAGAGGATATTGGAGAGGATTCCGGGGTGAGGAGGTTAGAGGAGCATGGAGTTGTTTGGGAGAGTGGCAGGGGCAGGGTGAAGCTGGAAGGGGTGACTGCAGCCTGCTGGCAGTACAGGAGCAGCAGGTGGAGCAGATGAGGGAGGGTGAGGAAGAAGTGGGGGAGAATAGTGACTTGCTCGGTGTTTACGAGCTCAGAGGTAATGGTCTACATGCTTCCTTCCACCTTTTCCTGCTGACATGAGTAGATGTGAACCCTGAGATTCTTTTTGTCTGGAATCAATCTTAGCTGACTGCTGTGGTTCTTACTGCTTTCTTCAATTTTGAGATG
Organism: Setophaga petechia; assembly: GCA_024362935.1. Taxonomy (NCBI): domain Eukaryota; kingdom Metazoa; phylum Chordata; class Aves; order Passeriformes; family Parulidae; genus Setophaga; species Setophaga petechia. Next base: position 12,838,496 of record JANCRA010000006.1, read on the forward strand.
GTTCTTTACTGCAGTCAAGCAAAGTTGCTTTAAGGGTAATGGGATGTATGGGAGGTACAGGAAATCACTGAACTCTGCTTTGTGAGGAAAACAAAGACACAGGCAGGGAGGAAAGAGGCAGGAAACTCAGGAACTGAAGGAGACCAAATTTCTAAGAGTTCATGGGTTGTGTAATAAGATATGTTCAATACAGCATTTAGCATGTCTTTGTGTTTAACTCAAGAGCAGCTCTATTCTCATTATAGCATCCTGAAGAGACTTCAGCCTGTACTTGTATCATGCATTGATATGCCAATATTTTCTCTAATCTTGCCAGGGACAATGTGCTTACAGTCATTTCCCAGCTTTCTGGAGATGATGACTCTCATGTTGAAACACTGTAAAACTGAAGCAATGATGTGTGCCTGTCCTTATAGATGCAACCTGAGGGATGTGTACGTACAGCCATGCTGCTGGGAGAATGGAGAATCTCTCCGAGGTAAATAAAACACGAGAGGCTGTGGAAGGTCACTGTGACAAAATATATCATGTCTGACTAGAGGATGGCACTTTGGTAGGTACCTGATGGGAGAGTGTCAGTCTGCTCTTGGGAATTATCGCTAGATCTGGCAACATTTTTTTCTAAAATTTTGGGAACCACCACCATTTTCCAGCCTCATGATCATTGCTGGCTGGAGTGGAGTGAGTAAAGCTCTACTCAGGCCAGGGAGGTGTGAGGCATGTAGGAATAGCACGTAGGTGTCTGGTTGGCACAAAATACTTCTGAAGCACCTTGGTAAACAGAGAGGAAGCTCCAGGAACCGGATGTTAATTTCTGATGAACTGCAGAATAGTGAACAAAGGGTCCAGGTGTAGGAAGACTTTTTCCCTCCTGTTTGACTTTGTGATGGGGGGAGGACTTAAAGGGCATGAGAGGAAGGGACTAGGAATTTGTTTGTTTTCTTAAGTTTTCCCATAATCTAATGCATGGAGCCACAGAGGAACACAAAATCAGATGACCTGAGAACAGCTTTGATCTGCACGTCCTGTCCTGTCCCTTGTGCTGGCATGTACTGTAAGCTCAGCTGGTCTGTACTAACTTACAAATCCTGCTGCTAAACTTCAGTGAAGTAATAAGGGATGAAAACTTATAATGCAGGAAATAAATGTTATTGTTCTGTGTCTTATTACTCCCCAAAATCAAGCTAAAAGATTTTGACAGGAAGCAAGAGAACAAGAAGTTACAACCTAAGAGTCAGGCCTTAAGAGCTGGAAACACAGTTTTACCACTCAGGGATGTACATTTCAATTTTGTCTAGACACCAGCATTCTGCAAGGAGTGTCCAGATGGACTGGTTGGAGAGCAATACCATAACCCCAGTGATAGTAAATTTATAGTAAAAATCTTTAACTCCTTTTCTAATTATAGGTCTAAGGATACAGGAGAAATTGTGGATGACTCCAAAAAATACCCCATAATCTTACTACTGCGAGATGAATGCCTCCTCTTCTTTTTGCTAAAAAGGCACGTGCTAGCACCTTTTCACTGGCCAGTGATTGAGACCTGCAAGGGGGACTGTGCCAAGCAGGTGAGGATGTTTCCATCTGGAATGGGGTGCTGAGCAACTCACTGCACTCACAGGTACCTGGGAGACGTGGAAGGCAGGTCCAGCTGGCCAGGGCTTGCACTGTGACTGGCACTGGGTGAGCAGGCAGCTCATAAAGAAGAAAGATGAGGAAGAACAGAGCAAGGACAGGAGAAGGTAGGCTAGGTCAAGAGCAACTTGGTGATAAAAGGAGCTTCGATCAGATTTAGAAGGCAATAGGGAGACAGTGAAGAAGAGGGATTTAGGAATATCTTAATGAGATCTCAATACTGGGAGCAGTGGATTACTTTTGCATTACACTGCTTTAAAAACTGGCTAATGTGAGTGTCATTTAGAGGCTGAAGACAGCAAGGTCACAATAGGAATGGATGTAGAGAAGGATGGACTTGACAAAGATTTTATGGGGAGAATGGGGAGGAAAGAAGAGATTTCTGAGACATTTTGGAGATTAAACCAGAAGGATTTACTGATAATATCTATTGGCATACAGGGACAGGAGTTAAACAAGTGGAGATGAGCAAGTGAACACATGAAAAGGAGACACTTTCAAATTTGTGCTGTCAAAAATTTCAAAAAATGCTGAGAAAAAAATATTGAGGTGTCACAAATCTGAAGTATTGATGGGTACCTGTCTCTATAGGCAGGGAAGGGGGACATGCACAAATGTGCATATTCCTGAAAGAGTGGAGAATAGGTCTAAGCTAAATAAAATGGGTACAAGAATGTGGAATGCCAGTACTGCAGAATCCATCATTAAGAAACATTAGAAATAAACAGTTTGCGGAAATATTTCACAAGTAAGTCTTTCCATTCTTACCCATGGAGAGCAAAGCCCCAGTTCTATACTTAACTGTGTTGCTCATTTTATAAATGGGCTCATTTATCTTTGCAAGACTGAGTTAGGAAGGCATAAGTAAATGAATATACACAAGTTAACATGCTTGACTTTAATCCACACATTTCTGATTACTGATCACTGTGGTTATAACATCCTACATGTGACTGTAGAATTCTCAAGCTGTTGTTTTTTTGCTGGTGAACTGATGGGAAGACATCAGCCTGCTTTTATAAATTATTGGGTACTTTCCAAGCTTTGTATCATGAAAAAACCTATTTATTCTTATCCTTGTTTTAAAGGTAATTGGAATGCTGATTGTGCAGACAATGCTGTGAAAATAACATGCACAGCTGATGGCTTTCTAGGGGTCAATTGTATATAGCTTTCAAAAGATAAATATAGATAAATACAGAGCACTGCCTTCATTCCAGAAACTGCCTATAGTGCCAACAAAGGAGCAAAAACTGAATATTAGGTGTGGCTTTTAAAATGAGCAGAAGCATGATCTGCTGTATTAAAGATTTTGTTTGGTGTGATCAAATTTGGACTACTAGCTGAATACATGAGAAAGAATCTCACCAAACTTGCAGTTTGCCATAGGCTGCAGACCCCACTTTCAGACCGCAACAGGTCAGGTCATGCTCAAAGGAGATGGTGAAGGGGTGTACCAGACTGAGAGATCCTGAATGCCCCAGGTATTGTTAATAAATCTTCACCCTCCTTGGTGTTGAGATCTGTGTATTTTCAGCACCCTCAAATGCCAGTTTCTAAACCATCACAGTCTGCTCCATCACAATCCAGCCTGTATGTGCAGAACAGCCAAAGGCATGTGCATGCAACACAAGCATTTATCTCTATCACATAAGTACATACATGTATCAGTTAATGAATTGGTATAATAAATATTTAAAGCAAATAATAAAATTATGATAATTATGATCATGAGCTTTCATGCTTTGCTTTTTATTTTTTTGACTAATGACTGTTGAGTCACCCTGTTTCCTGCCATAAAGAAAATATGATGTAAAAGAGACAGAGGATGTACAAATGCACTGTATAAAGGTTTTTCTCTGATGCTTACTGTGGTTTTTTTTTATATCAAATTTATTTATTGGTTTCAAATCAAGTCCTATCACTTCAAAAATTTAGATGGTCTTTGTAATATTTCAGAAATGTTTCATTTATCCTTGTCACTAGGACAATTATAGGGTTTTTTCTTCTAGTCATGGAAATCTGGATACAATTGAAAATGTACTTAAATGTCAGATCAAAATAATGAATTTCCATTACTGGTTAAAATTATTTTCAAATAAAAAAATCCATGGAAAGTATTTTTCAAAAACAGGCCACTCAATCACAGGACAGCCTATCTCAGAGGGCTCTAGCTCAAAAGTAGTGTCAGCATCTGTTTTATAACTGTCTCACCTCACCTTCCTGTCTGAGTGCTTTACAAATCCTTATCATTTTATGTGCAAACATCATATTCCATCTGAGCATACAGGGCTGAATAGATCTCTTGGGATGATGTAACTCTAGGCAATTCTGAAGCAATAAACACACAAACTCACATAAACATATGCATGCACACATCCTCCTAAATCTGCGTAGCTATGTCCATCTGAAGGAAATGGCACATTTCAGTGCTCAGAGCCAGTTCCTTTCTTCTCTTTGTTTTACCTTGGATGAAGTCATGAAATAAGGGAATTTAAAGTGAATGCAATGTTTCTGAAAGCCAGATTAACTGCCCTGAAATTGAGCTCTGTTTCTGCATCTGCTATAATACAGCAGAGATGTACAGATTGAGTATAAAGTTCCCCACAGCTAAAAGGGATAAAGTAATTCAGTTTCCATGTCTGTTTGTGTTCTCCTGGTCATGCTACAGTGAAATTGTAACAATAGTCTCATTTCTGCAGGAGAAATAGAGTGAGCTCCATGAATAATTACACCAATGAAATGCCAGACTACCAGTTTCTTTTAATACACTCATTTTATCCCAGAGCAGCAGAAGTGAAGCGCTCTTACATCTGAACCACCAGATGACCACTCTGGGTCCTACAGGCCCATGATTCCATCTTTGTGTTTTTCACATGGGAGAAGAGTTCTGGCACTTCTTGTTTGCCTACCACAGAGTCCCAGAGTGGCACTCCTTGTCCTGGCCTGTCTGGGTGTTACCCTCCCTGTGCTACAGTCAATCTCTCAGCAGAGCAATACCCCAAAAAAGCCATCTTGAATTTTTTGGTCTTCAGGTAGTACTCTGAAAACTGGTTAAATTATGACATAGGTTTGGGGTCTTACCAATTAACTTCAATGTCTATTGAAGAATGACATGATTCTAATCAAGGATATTGGGATTTGGTCCTGCATTCCCAGGAACCTTGATGTGCCATGGGGGTGTATCTTGCAGAAATGAAGGTCAAAGGGAGCAGAGGAGGAGGTGTGACCAGCTACATAGGGCCACAGAAATGGACAGAACAGTGGGAAGAATTAGCTATGCACAATACTGGAAAAGAAGATGCTCTTTTCCATCCTCTCAGTCCCTCACAATTCCAGATGCCCTGAGAACTCTAGCAGAAGGAAAAATACTTGAGGACCATGACAGGAAACAAAATAATACTCAGAGGAGGAAAACAATGAATGATCATTTAAGATCGAGAGTGGAAAGTTCATCGTATGAACTGCCAAGAGTGCTTTAAGTCAAACCCAAACATCTGCATTACAAACAACAATCATATAATCACCGACTTCTTGCATTATTCCTTCCCAGGCAGAGAGTACTCTGTGATGCATGGGCCAACAAACAATTATTCTGTAATATTCCTTCTCTGTGATATTATCTCCTTCCTTGAAGATTTCAGGAACATGAGAATTTGCTGGGAACTTGAAATGTTTGGAGAAAAGTTGTCTGTAGCACACAAAGTATAAGTGAAGCCTCTCCATTCCTAGCTTGGACTCCTTCTTACAGGTCTAGGGGTCACTATTTCTATTTTACTTTAGCCCAGCTTATGGCTGAAGTAGGACTGAAGAGATATTTCTGCCTGGCTTAAAGCACTTTTCCTTCCTCTCTGCTGCTGGATAGCATATCCATCCTAACCCAGAGGTTAGGGCTAATTCACACTCCATCAATAGGCACAAGAAGTTTAAATGATTTCTTACAGTGTTCATTATCTTGTACCTGTCTGCAGTGAGCTTCATCTGGTATCTTGTTAGTCACTCAGGTTTTATTAGCTCCTCCTGAAATTCCTTACTTTGCTCCTTGGTTTACATTAACTTAAATAATTGTGTATTGTCAGCAAATTTCAGCACCTTGTTATTCATTCCATTTCCCATATCATTAAATATGAGTGGTGAGCAAATAGTGGAGGAAATTATTAATGAATATTCATTTAAAGTTAAAAGCAAATTCCATTTTCACAGCATTCGTGACCAGCCCTTGTTCACTTTCTGCAAACAACTGAGTGCTAAAGATTTACTCGTGTAAGTGCATGCAGAAGATTCACATTTTATTCCCGTATACAAATAATCCCTCCAAAAATTTCCTCCTGCATGTTTCTAGACAAAGTTCACATTTTGTGAGTAGAGGAGATATCTCTAGAAAGGGGACAGAATCCCAGAAGCTAAGAGTATATCTGAAAGGCCTACTCCTTTCTCATGCAGAGACAATGTGACGCAAGACAAGTGAGGAGAGAACTGCATTCCTGACTCATCCCATTCAACATCTGCACCTGCCTTCATCCAACGCCAAGCAGAGACCTGCAGCCTTCTGTTGCCATCTGCATGGGCTCGTGACCATATTTCCAGCTGGTCTGGCCTATGGATTGGCTATTCCATGCATCCTGGCACTCTGCTCCAAGCCTGTCTGGCATCATGGGCTCCCTGCCAGCGTTGGTTCTGCCTGGCCGTGGTCAGCTGAGCCATTCACAGGCTGCTGGCCCTGGCCCTGCTCTGCTGTGCAGCTGCACACCCAGACCAAGCTTTGGGCAGTTCACTGCACCTCGTGGATCCCTGCCCACCTTCACCATCCCCAGAAGCAAGAGCCTCCCTCATCTGTACAGCAGAGGTTGCACTGCTTGTATACACCAAGCACAGCTCCTTTTTAAACATCACCCTGTGAATTTCTGAAACAACATAATGAGATGTGTCATAAATGAAGACCATGAAAGAATGAGCTGTTTTTATACTAGCAGTTAAGAACCCATCCAGTCTGTTAGCAATTGTGTTATGAGTTGCACAGCAGTGCTAACCTAAATGAAAGTTATCTTTGGAATGCATGAAGATGCTGAAAAGAGAGAAAGAGAAGCAGGGCTTGTGAATGAGGCCTGCAATCTGCAATACTGTGACAGTGTGCATGAGAAACATCATTGTAGCCAAGTGACTAAATTGATTTGTCTTCCAAATGGCAAGAAGAGGTTGAATGGAGGTGGCTGGTGAGCAGTTTAATTTGATTGCCCCCATACTTTATTCCTTATTTTTTTAAAATGGTATCAGTACTCTGTTAAGTGTGCGTATAAGGAAAAGAACCCCTTCAGTTGCTTCAGTAAATTCAAATCTATGCTCCACATTTAGCTCCACGTGAACACAATGTCACATACACATACTCAGAGTGGACAATTTGGCCTTTTGGGTGATTAGCCAAAATTGTTTTAAGGTCTGCTCCATGCATTAGTATAATGACAAAAACAGGACAGAATGGTTTGCAGAACTTACAAAGCAGGAAGAAATATGTGCCTGCCTCAGTCATAGGTAGTTCTGCCTGTGAACACCCAGGTGTGGCAGGCATTTCCTGAAAAAACTCCTGCCTGCAAACTGAATTTAGTGGAAATTTTGCTCATGCATAGCTATAGGACTTGTTCTTTAAAAGAACTGGTATACAATAAGTCTGTTCATGAACTGCTTTCACTAGTACACTGAAGTCTTCACTTACTAAATCAGATATTTTCAGATTAAATATTTAAAACATTTTCAAAACACACTGCTGCCGTATTTATGTGGTCCAGTGAGTGCTGATTATACCATATGACACAGCTTTTTTCATAAGATTGCAGGAAAGGAGACGTGCAGATAGTCATATGCAACTTCCTTCACAGAAATGCCTGTATTTAAAGTGGAAAAAGAAAGGAAATTAAAATGAGATTCCATTGTTTAGATGAAAAAGTGCAAAGGTTCACGACTAAATTAATGTAATTCTGACTTTGACCTTTGGAATAAGCATTTAAGAGCTTTCCAATAATGACATCATATTTACTTGGTGCCTATGCCTTAGTTTGCAGTTTAATTACTTAAAGAATAAACCAACTACAGATTTATAGTATATGCATTATATAGTAGATATGTTATAACTCTTACACTCATCACAGTTGCTTTAATTAATTCAAGTGATGATATGCTGGATTTCAGCTCACAAAGCCCTTCCTTATAGCCTCATTGCCATGATCCTAGAAACATCTGGCTGCACAAATGGATGCTCGTGAGAAACTCCAATGTGTTTCAGGGAACTACAGGGATGCAGAAGATGAATGTATACATTTTTTATTCTATATTTCACACTGTTTGTCAATCTTCATTTTTAAAAATTCTCCCCTAGGTATCTTGAATTATCTTTTATTTCCATATTTTTGAACCTCCCTATCAAGAAGAGGGTTTCCTTGGAGATTTTGAGATTCCGAGTTCACTGAAGTCAAGGGAACTATGCTGCTTTATGCAAGCTGGGGATTTAGTCTGATAGTCTCATCTTAGTGAATACTGAGAAGATTGAGTTTATCCAAACTTAAGAAAGCCACATGAATAAGTTTGTTTGAACAATTCTGTTGTATCCCCTCTGTATTTACAGTGCAATTTAGCAGGCTGAAATTAATTTCTCCTCTCTAATTATGTTTCCTACAGACACTGGAAAGGTTGATGAGTACAATATAGTTTTAAATGATGTGCCTTATTCATGTTTTTTTCTTTATGTTCCATTACTGTAGGATTTGAGTGGAACCATATGATTATAGTCTTAGGCTGTCATGCAAATGGACTAATTTTGTTCCATTTCCCATTCCCTTCACCGTCCTTGTCAATGCAACGGATAAATCTTGCTCTGTGTTCTGTTCCTCATAGACTTGCAGGGCTGTCATCAGAGTGGATTAATCTACCGCCTGTGTTATCACAAAATTCTCTGTCCTAACAATGACTTATCACCGAATTTAAAGCTTGATATACTTTATATTCAATCTGGGGACTTAGTCCTGCAAAAAAAATTGTAATGAGAGCTAAAAACGGTACAAAAATAATCCATTCTTATCACAGTCTTTGAATTGTAATTTCATGGATTTCCTTGAATACAGTATTTTACTGAACAATAGCAAGAGAGAACATGACAGAATAACATACTTGAAACTTCAATTTTAAATGTGACCTAAATTAAGCTTCCAAATTGTTTAATTAAGTGACCATAGCTCTATTAGAAGTTATTGTCAGCACAATCTCTGTGCAAGCAGTTCCTTCGATAAAAACCGGGGTGTGGACAAATCATTACTCAACAGCATATAAAAACACCACTAAAAACAATTACAATGATGGGACTTAAACATAAAATAATACAAATTTTAGAGTATTTCTTCCACATATAATCCTTTAATTATATGTGGAAGAAATAACTCCATATATTATCCTCCCTCCTTCATGCTTGGCTATTGCATGGTTTTTAAACTAACATGTGGTTGTTATACATGCTTGTAATGTATTCTTTTCTCAGGGTTCTCGCATTGGTCTACATTGCAAGAAAAAATGTTTTAAGCATTTCTTTAAAATATGTGTTTATCTGTGTGCTCAATATATTAGATGAAATAATTTTTTTATTATTCTTTCCTCTGATGTTAGGTGTGGAAGGCCAAAAGAAACTGACCTAAGCTACTCTACATAAAAATAATGCCTTCTAAACTTTAAGCTATCTTGTTAGTTTTTTTTAGCATATTAGGTTTGTCTACATGGGAATTTTAGAATGAGGCAAAGAAGTTGGTCCTAGATTATGTTAAACCGAGGAAGGAGCTTCCACTCCACTACCTAGAGCTGAATTACAGAAATTCCTATGTTAACCATTTCATTTACAGATTCTGAGTTTTTTACTTCATAGTTGGCAATTTTGGCAAGGAACCCAGAGCGAACTTCAGCGTGTCAGCTTTGTAATTTTTCTCACTGTGCTTTATGAGATGCCTCCTACAACTGGCAGTAGGCCTGAGACTGGCTGTGTTAAACTGCCACGATGCTTTTCCCATAACTCAGCTGAGTTTTGCCAGCTCCATTTCTAAACTGCCATGAGAGCAGCCTGGAAGATACACTGCTCACTTCCAGCAGTCTTTCAAATAAACAGGATAATGCCTTGCATTGGCACTCATGCAGTCAGATGGATTTGCCCATGTAGCTTTGGAGGAGCAACATTATGATTTCAGAAGAAAAAAATCTGGAGGATGAAGTAAAAAAAGCAGTGTGTGGTTTGTAGTGTTTTTGGTAGTTTTGATTTTGTGTGTTTTTTGGGTTTTTTTTTTGTTTGTTTGGTTTTTTTTTAATTTTTGTTTGTTTGTTTGTTTTGTTTTGTTTTTCTTTGAAGGCTTCTCTCTGCAAGTGCATTCAGAAAGTGCAACACTGCTGCTTTCCTTGGCAAGCTGCCAATGTCTGGTAGGAGGAATTCCTGGGAGGAAAAGCACTGCTGAAGAATTTTATACCAGAGAAGGTGATGATCCTGCTAAGATTTTTGGTGCTCATTTGAAGGTACAGAATATCCATATGAAAACCATTTTCTCCATATAATTTAATACCCTTCATGCCTAAAATACTGAAGAAGTAAAAGCTTGAAAAGCAGCAGCAACAAGTGGAGAATGTAGTGGGTATTATGGATGTCCCCTACAGACATTAAGGACATTTGGCTAGGTCTGTAACATACTGTGCTGCCCCTGGGTGAGAAATGACTGCCTCAGAAATGGAAGAAGACCTGGATAATTCACAAGATAAAGCCTTGAAATGAGCATGCTAAAACAGACTGTTTTGCCATGAGGTGTCCTTTATCACACCCACTCCCACATATCTTGCTTTGCACCCACAGTATGAAGAATGTTTTAAAATTATTAACATTTCTTAAGAAGTGCTCCTATTTTGAACATTGGCCCCTCAATGCATCATTTCAGATCCATTGCTCTCTGCCTGCACTATAGAACAGATGCACAGTTCAGTCTTGGGAGTGGAATTCCAGCCCTGACTTTTAAAAATTCCACAACTCATACCCAGAAATGATGTGCACAGAAGTGATGTGCATGAAGAGCTCTCATTGTCTGCAAGGTCATATAGTTTATGAGCACTGTTACAAGTCTCCTCCTGGTAAGATCTCAGCAATTATGTAGAAAGGTTGTTTTTCTCTCATTATGGTATCGTGGGAATTTTTCACCTTTTCTTGGGTTCCTGTTTGGCTTCAACAATTTTGAGAAACTTCCCAGTATGTTGGTAAGCACACTGGAAGTGTGCAGTGGTAGAACATCTTGCCAAAGTGCTCTTTGTTTTCCAAGAAAACAGGAAAGTATTGTGAGCACTGACTGAGGCTTGGTCCTCTCTTGTCTTCAGTCACTACCACAGAATATTTTTTCCTTTGACTTGGCACAGGGAGTAGGAGCAGGAATTACCATCTCAGTTTTATTTATTCCAACAACATCTTGTAGACATTTGCTTTTGTGACACCCTTCCAGATGGGACTGAGCATGCAGCTATTTGAGTCCCAGAGCTCTACAGATGTCCAGATGGAAGACTAGAGTGCACAGCAATCAGTGAGTAATTGGGTAAGTGATAGACCTGCTGCAAAGCAGCATTACCTCAGCCTTAAGGAGGATTAATTACAAAAGACCTATGATGCCAATTAATTCTCTTTAAAAAGTTGTGTGTGGATTCAAGCCACTTTAAGTCAAAGAAGCTGTACTTAAATCAACATAATATGCCTACATAAATAAGCAAGTGCTGAAAGTATTAAGCACTTTATATAGCACACTAGCAAAAGTACCTGAGTTTTTTTTTTTTTCTTTTTTGTAAAAGTATTCTGGAAACAGTAATAAACTGATCTCCCTGTCACCAGAGGTGGTCTTCCTAAAGCATAGTGTAACCTCCAGTTTTGTCTCACACATAGCACCCAGTGCTGAATACTGAACATGAAGTTTGATCCCAAAGTGCTGATAAAATACAGCTGATTTCTCAGCTTAGGCTGACAAGATTTGTTCATGCTTAAAAAAATAATGCCTCAAGTGACAAGCCCTCAAGATTTCAAAGGAACCCTAAGAGAGTTTTGTTCAATCAGAAGGTAACAGAGATGCTCTTCCTGACACATCACTGCAGTCTCAATGGAATAAGACAGACACCAAGGAGGGGCAAATACTACTGATCAGGTTAACATGAAAACTTTTTTGCAAGCACTAATTGGAATGCAAATCTTTGTACCATAAAAAACCCAAGCTATGAATAGAGCGTCGGAGTTTAATTGATTAAATCTGTCAGTCTCTAAAAAAGTCAGAGATACACGTTCTGATGTACTTGACTCCCAACAGTTTTATTAATACCTATATGGTGCTTCAGCTTCCACAGAGATGCAGGTATAAAACACTGTATATTTTTACACCTAAGCAGATTTCCTATGGAAGGCACACAACAGAGTGTGACTCTCAAGGTGAGCAGGAGCCTGTCAGTGGGGCTGGCTCTGCTGGCACAGCTGAGCTGCTGAGGCTGCAGAGCTCTGCAGCAGCAGGAGTGAGGCTGACAGTCACTGAACACCAGGCACACGTAGATGGTTGCCATTGCTCCATGAAAGAAATTACAATAAATTGTAACAAACACAGGCTGTAAAATACCAGGAAATCAAAGAGAAAGAATAAGAGAAAAAAAAATAAGTCTGGCTAATTGTTGTTTTAATTTCATCATCATTTTTCCAAATTTCTGCTCTAAGAAGCCAACCAATTTATGAATCCTGCAGTGAGAGATGTGCTCCCCTTTAGATAAGTATGACAGAGTGCATGGGTGTATTTGTGTGAGGAGGGTATCAGCCCCTCTGCTTATCAGTATGCTCAAGTTTAATGCTTAACGTGACAACTTCCCTCACAGCTGCTTTCTCATTATAACTCAAGTAGGTTAGTTTCAAAATTATATATCCAGTAAGTCACTCTACAGATGTTCACTGTCACTCTATGAATCCTCTGTCCTATTCCCTCAATGTGAATTATATTTTTCTCAAATCCTGGACCAACATTTACCAGAACATATATCAGAAATTTTTAAAATTACTGTAATTAATTGAGAGTCTGTGAATTCCTTACCTATCCAAGGGCAAGGATAAAAACCTAAAATGAAATACCACTAAAAATTATGGTATAAATTAAAGCCAAACTAGAATGCTTTTGTTGATCTTCCATCCTGCCCCCAAACTTTAAAAATTAGAAAAGACTTCATGATCCTATGATCCAAAATAACAATATCCATATATACAGCATGGCACATAGTATCATGCTGTTTCATTAGTAAGACTGCTATATAGAGCTTGTGTTTTATTACTGCAATAGTACTTTATAGATAGTTCTTGCACTTTGCATTGCATACCTGGTCTCACATTGTGGCTCAAATATTTAGTCTTTAAAGAAGAGAATATGAAAAGAGGAAATAAAAAAATTAATTCAATAGGCTTATATTTCTACTCTGTGTAGAACCACATGAATATTTTCTGATTTTCCAGCAATTCCAAAAACTCTGAAACAGTTCCAAACCACCTGAGTAAGAATGAGAAAGCATGAACTACCTGAAAACATAAGATAGCAGTTTAAAAATTAAAATAGTAAAGAAAAAAGACCTTCAAGTAGAAAAATCCTTTCAATTTGGAATACTGGAATATCAAGATATTGAATCAGAGCAAAGCACTTTGACTTCTATTTCAGTTTTTATTACATTTCCATCAATCTCTTCTTGACCGAAATAATTCAGAAAAATTGAAATGGAGCCAAGGAAAAATTCATTGCCGCCGCACAATCAGTGTTTTCCAACAAATTTGACCTACCCCTACTTTCTCCTGATGCGTGGCAAGGAGATTATTTATGAATTTTTCAACTTTACTTTTTATGCTTTTCTATAGAAAAAAATAAACACAACTGGGGAAGAGGTTCCAACATAAATATATTTGACAGCTCATGTAGAGATAACTTGCTGCTTTTAATCCTGCTGGCTAATAGCAACATAAATATACCCTGCACAGAGTCCTCCTTCTGAGGTATGAGCGCTCCAGTTGGGAGGTATTAAATGAGAAGTGAGTGACTTGTCAGGGCTCATTGGGGCTGGCTGGGCATGGGCTGGGTGTGGCAGCAGCACAGCAGCAAAGCCCAAACCGTGCTGGGGCTGTGGCACCTGAGGCTGGGGATGTGAGGAGGATCCAGCCAAAGTGTCATGGCCAGAGCAACAGCAGCAAGAGAAATTTGGAATGGCCACAGTCCCAAGAGCCCATCAATGACATCACCCAAACAAACCCTGAGGGGTCAGGGAAGAGGAGTCCCCAGGAAGGCGGAGGGCAGTGAACAGGGCTGTCACCTGTCCTTGCAGGGCGATGCCTGCTCCGTGCAGGATGTGCAGAGCAGACACAGGACGTGCAAACCTCTCCTCTCATGCAGAGGAGCTGGGCCTGAGACCTGCAGAGTGTGGCTTTGGTCAAGATGTCCTAGCAGCCAGTTTCGGGGTTCAGGGCATTTCAGTGGAGGAGCAGAGATCACAAACAGTGCCCTTTAATTAGCACTGCACAATGTGTTTCCTATACAGGCTGACATAACTGCCTATATTTCAAGTGGTAGGTTTATACAGGAATGGTTGGAAATGAGCAGATTTACTGCAAATACCACCTTAAATAAACTTTCCTGAACCAACATTGGTAACACAAACAAATGATTATGTCTGTTGTCTGAAATGCAGCAAAAAGCAAAATTGTGGCAGGTGTGACACCTGATAGCTAAATTGAAATTTATAGAATGCATATGGCAGAACTTCATTTTTCTTTTTCATTTAGTGATCAAAAACTAGATGACAGACAGTGCAAAATGAAAACAGATGAAATGAATTTCCGAATGGATCCTGCCAAGTTTCATTTTCTCCACAAGTTCTTGGAAAGCCCAGAACCTATTCCCATGTGCACAGCCAGAATTTGCAGATTCTGCTCTTTACCTCTTCATCCTGCCATCTGACAGTTTGCCAAGTCCTGTGTGCTGCAGAATGATTGTGAAGAGAGGTCTGTTTATTATGGTACCAAGATCATTCTGTCAGACTTGATAGCCTAATTTTTATATGGAGTATAAATAAAATATAATAATATATAAATATATATGTACACATGCACACATTAATTATAAAAGTTTTCAAAGTCACAGTCATTATAATGCTTCCTCTGATGAAAGGAGAAAGACTGGATAATAAACGAAGTGTAATGGAAATTTGATAGGAGTTTTTAAATGTGGGCTGAGGTAAAAGGTGAACATAAGCAACAGATCCTTTTACTCGTCCGATATGAAACAAGATTCTCTGTGGAATAAGTTTCAGACAGGCATGGAGAATTTATTTTTAATCAGCTTTAAAATACAGTCTATAATAAGAATGCCCTTAGGCAGTTATACTGTGCATGCCATCATAAAAAGAAGGAAAAAAAAAAAAAGAAATCTTACAATGAGGCTTAAGAAAAATGGTCAACTGGATGCTGGATTTTTTAATCTATGATTGTCTTTGCCCCTGCTGAGGATTCCTATATCATCTTTTCATCAAGAGAGTTTGGCAAAGCCACTCAGCAGGTGCTGTATGTTGGGAGCCACAAAAATCAATATAGGGAATATGATGGCAATTTTTAAAAGCTAATGTGTGAAACATTAAAAATCCATGCAGTATAAACCATGTATAATCTTAGCTACTCCCTGGCTCAAACAGATCATACAGCAGAAATTGTGCTATATTGCACACTAAAGTGAAATAACCTTTAAGGCTGAAGATTGATTCTTTTGGGAAAGTATTTACAATATGGTATATTAAGCACTTTGGATAGAAATAACATGCCTTCTCATAACAGGGATATACACTTGTGAAAGAAAACCACTGGACAGTGATCTCATGAGCTAAAGGAAAGGATCCAAGCTTACAGGGGAAAGCTCAAAATTTATGCCTTTTCATAAGTAAATTATTGGATAGTTTTCCTTTCAGAGTGTAACATAATTCAATTACAGCTTTTAATTAGGACATACTAGTTGCAAATCTATGCAATGTTTTCTTGGACAAAACATATGTCCTACTGCACTAAAATTATTTTGGCTAAAGCTTTATGAACTTCTTAAGCATCTAATGAGGTCCAGTGCTAGAAAAAAAAATTGCCTTTGGCAGAGTTTCCATGTATCAAAGATATCCCACTAAAATCGAAGTGATTGTTCTGGGAAAAAAATTGTGCAAAACACCATAGCATGCTACAGTCTACCCCAAAGAGATGAGAGATGGGGACTATTTGTGTCTTGGCTGGATAGCTGGAAACATGAAGAACAGAGAGATGAGGGGACATGCCAAGGTTATATACAAAGTCTTTGTCGAGGCAGGATCTAAATATACATCTTGAGAGTCCTAGAGGGCACAATATTGTCTCATTTTGAATCGAAGTACTCTTTCTAATTCAGTGCAATCTTCCAAAACAGTTATAGCCTACAGCATATGCAGAATATCATTGAAAAAAATTTGCATGTGTTTTGTATAAAATTCCCAGCACAATTATCACCCTAGCACACTAGCATCAAATCAAGAGTAAAGAGGCAGGTAAAAGAAAACAGCAATACACAGAAAACATTGGGAAATGGAAAAAATGGAAAATCTCCACCAAAATCCCAAACAGAGAGCTGAAGCAGACATTCTTACCCTAAAACCTACTTGTCCCTATACTGGCTGACCAGATTAATAGGGCAAAGGAATCAACACGTGAACCTAATTGGAATTTGTCTCAGTTTCTGCGCAAATACCTACACAATGTCTCCAAAGAGCTGTACTCTGCTACTTTGCCATAGGAATAACATATTCCATGGCTCCTTAATTATCTCATTGAGACCTATGGAAGTCCCTTGTTAAAACTTTTGCTGTGATGCAAAGTCACACTTAGCATTTTTTATTGTGAGTTTTGTATTTGAAGAATTTTTACTGGAACATTAAAACCTTCTTCAGAACAGAAGCGTATTAAGTACAGAACAGATTTGCATAAGGCTTCTTAAGAGAGAGAGCGTGATTAAAAATGCCCCTACAACATCTAAAATACTGCTAGCAGTCAAGAACTGAAGGAGGAAAATTAAATTCTTCAAAATATTATCAACTTCTGTGCTGTAATAATAAAGAAAAAAGAACAGACTTTTCAAAATTGTCCAGGGGAAAGAAAAACAAAAGACTGAGTAAAGTTTTTGAATAACACAAAAGGAGAAACAATCACCAAGGACTTAGGCATGGCAAAACTAGTGTGTAAACACTTCTCTTCATACTTACAGTTGGAATTAATCAGTAGCAAAAATGTATTGGGTACAAAATCCAAAAAACCAAAGGGAAGATGTTAAACTGTTCTTCAGTGAAGGGAATGTAAACATGTACTTAAGTTAACAAAGAATACTTCAGGATCTGAAGGGTTTTGCTACTTGGGGACATGGAACTAGCAGACAAGGAACTAGCAGGGGGCATCTGACTAATTTTGCAGATCAGTCTCCACCACCCAAATATTAAACAAAATGTAGTGCTCGAGTTTAAACAGAGAGGAAAGAATGAGTGACCAGGATATGTAAACTTTTAACCTGGCTTTTGTTCCAGGTGAAGAACCTGAAAGGATCACAGAGGAATTAATTTATGAGAACTGATGGAGTGGAAAGCATCTCAGCAGAGTCAGCTTGCGTTTGCTGAACTCAGGCTAACATCACCAATCGACTTTTTCCACATACTGAACTGGGCAAAAAGGGATGAGGTAAAATTAATCTGGACTGCAGCAAGATGTTTTGATCTAGTTGCAATCAGAAGAGCCACTGAGATAATGGAGATGAATTGCTGGCTCAAGATGATGATATGGTGGGTGGTGATTAGTTTTCAGATAGAGTATTATCAGGCTGAGTCATGGTTCAGCTCAGCCAGAATTGTACTACATAATCTCTAGTGATTTTAAGGCAGTGATTAATTTGGTCTTGGCCAGATCTGTTGTTGGAATTGGGAGCAGCAATAAATATTTTCTTAGAGTTACTGTTATATACATTAAAAGCATCTGAGGGGGACTCTGGGTATTGATGGAGCAGCAGTTATGAGCTCTTATGTCAAGGAATGGAAGAGATAGTGAGTCACAATTTATAAAACAATTTTTAAGTGTTACTTAGAAAATGATTACAAATATAGTGATGGGGGAAAAGTAGTGAGTAAAGAAGGGGAAGAATACACATAAAATGGCCATTGAAAAGGCAGTTTTCTCCGGGGATGAATACAGGGGGACATAAGCTATGCTTATTGCATAGTAATGTGTATTCAGCTCGAGCTGAGTACAAAGGACCACCAAGCAGAAGCACTTGCAGTTTCTCACTTCTTCCAGGACTGTGACAGGCTGTGTGTGGCACTGAGTGGAGAATTCAGGTCAGCAGCATTCCCAATTCAGAGAGAAGCTTCAAAGCGATTCTAAATGGCCTAAATTACATTTAGAATACCACAAAATATGCATTTTATGTCCAGTGGATTTTTTGTGAATGACATCACAAAGGGAAAAGTGGTTCCTGAAATGGAAATTTAGCATGAAATGCAGATTTCCCTAGTCAAGGTGCCATTGAGCCTCCATCTCCACAACAGTCTTACAAAGGCTCTACTTTCCCTGCCAGCAGCACCATTCCACATAGCCCTATTCTTTGTCCTCCACTTTAATGCCCAGAAATCCCATGCTCATGGGATTTAGAGGAGCAAAGTACATTACTTTGGAGATTGAAATAATTAATTTGCACTTGGGTAAGGGGAACATTCAACAGCCCTGACATTTTTACTTCTGCACTGAGCCTCAGCTGCTCCTCCCCAGGAAGGGAACAGCCTCTGGACTCTTTGTCTTACTATTTCCCATGCTGGCCATCATTCTGGTGTCCAGGATACTTGTAGAAGGACAGATACCAGCTCATAAGAGAACTGATCACCTTATGAATGCTCTGTACCAGCCATACTTTCTTACAATTGGATTGGTTTGATGGGAGAAGAAAGATTTCAAACCCAGAAATGCTGGCAGTTGCAAAGCTATGCTGATTTGCCTAAGTACATTCATTCAGAAATCAGTCACTCCAGTTCCAGTCCAGATCTGCTGGGATTGGAATAACAGTCTTTGTTGTTCGATGTTTTCTTGATTTTTCCTTTCTACATACAAAATTTTGTATTCCCATACCTCTAACAGGATGTATTTTTACTTTTTCCTGGCTCCTCTTCCTGGCAGGAAACTGAATCAGCCTCTCTGTATTTAGTGTAAAAAGAGATAAAAGAGTCAAGACGGTGACTTTGGACAATATTTTGCCATTATTTATTTCACAGAATTTTCTTCTCAACAGTAGGTACTATTTCCAGAGTATTTCCCCTGCTTTTTTAGTGTCTATTCTCTGGGAAAATGAACAAAAATAATAACATTTTTGGGGGGATGTCAGTCATCCTGATAAAAAAAGACAAAGAAACCAAGTTGGCTTCATTTTAGCAAATTAACCATATGCCTTATATCAGTGGGAGATGTGCCCCATTGAGAAGAAATAATCACCCCTGATTTTATGGAGATCTATGCCAGAATGTGGGCTTGGCTTCTGGTCTGCACACACAACATTTATGGATGCTTACAGGTTTGTTGGAATTGTTCCTCTATGCTTATGCTGACAGAGACCAAAGTAGATGGGAAAAGGAAGAAATATTGGTTTAGCCTTACTTCCACAGAAGGGACTTATAGCATAGCATACCATAATGTAAATGCAAAAATATAAACACAGTATTACAAGATTGTGGTCCGAACACAGTGGTGTTCACATATCTTGATACAGTTTAAAGAGGAACTTCTCCTTTTTCTACCCATTGGACTAGCGAGCACAAAGATTCTGTCCCATAAACACTTGTGCACAGGTTCAATTTTTACTACTAATAGTAATCAAACCTTCCCACTGGTCTCATCACATATTTAAAGTTGAGTATAAGACCTAAGAACTCACAGGGACAGAAATATGAGTCAGGGTTTACATGGAGAGAATTGAGGTCCAGAGGGATGCAGTTGCCAGGACGTGACAATATATCAGAAGAAAAATTGAATTCAGACCTCTGAGATCCAACTAAATCCCAAGATACATTTCCTCTATTTAATCATTGGATAAAAAGTGAGGTTGAAGAAAAACTTCAATTTGTTTGGAAACATTTTTGCCTCCATTTTGGGACCAGATTTCAAAAACAGTACCTTTATCAAATTCAGAAGGGTAAGTGCCCACAGAAAGTGGGAGGCTGTGATTTCCCATTTGCTTGTTGGTTTTTTTTCTCCCCTATGAAGAATTTCTAAAATAATCTAAAATATCTGGTTTTTATATCTGAAGAAGACAATAGTTTAAAATATGCATACCTATTTCTAGTCAGTTGAAAGCACAATGCAACTACGATTTTATTGCCATATCTTTTGTTCTCGGGTTTCTATTTCAAGGGTTTGATCAAAATTAATGTGGTCTCTCTACCCAATGGCATTTATTTTGGTTATAAGATTAGAAATGTAAATTTGCAATAAAAGAAGAAAATAGGAAGCTGTTTTTAATGAATATTTTACACATGACTAATTAACAGAATCCCCTACAGGAATTTGGAAGTAATAAGGAATTGACTGAAAATAAATTAAAAATTAATAAAGGGGTCTCCAAACAACTTTGTTTATGAGCATTACCAGTTGCATTCTTAGTTATGAATATTTCAAGCTGCTTTACTATTCAGGATGCTTTATTCTTGGAGTGTTCATAATTTTGGAGGTGATTAGGCAAAAAAAGAAGAACAACACAAAACAAAATGTCTGGAAATGATAAAGCCTACCTGGGGAAAACCTGCTAATGCACAAATAATGGCTTAATATGCATTGTTTTTTCTGATAATACCTGTGGTATGATGTTCCCCTTAATCCTCATCTTCTAAATGGACGGAACAGAACTGCTCACTAATTCATTGAGAAAAATGAGAATTTTCTCCCAGATATTGTCTTAAGAGCTGCAGTGCTGCAGCTGTGCGCAGTCATTAAAGAATGTTGGCTGAGCCTGGAGAGAGCTTTGCCCTGGGTCTGAGCTTTGCCCTGGGCCTGAGCTTTGCCCTTGGCCTGAGCTTTGCCCTGGGCTCAGGCTTTGCCCTTGGCCTGAGCTTTGCCCTGGGCTCAGGCTTTGCCCTGGGCCTGAGCTTTGCCCTGGGCTCAGGCTTTGCCCTTGGCCTGAGCTTTGCCCTGGGCTCAGGCTTTGCCCTGGGCCTGAGCTTTGCCCTGGGCCTGAGCTTTGCCCTGGGCTCGGGCTTTGCCCTTGGCCTGAGCTTTGCCCTGGGCTTGGGCTTTGCTCTGAGCTTTGTCCTTGCTTGGGCTTTGCTCTGGGCTTGGGCTTTGCCCTGGGCTTGGGCTGCTCAGCACTCAGAGCTGAGGTGGGGATGGGGCTGCAGCCCCGAGCTGAGCTGGGTGTCAGGCAGGCTGTGACCTGCTCAGAAGGACTCTGCTCAGGGCAGAAACACGAGCACCACCCAGCAATTCTGCTCCCATTTTCTCTGCTAAATGCATGCGTTAAAGTGCATTGCAAGATAATGGTGCAAAAAATATATCTTTATATGTTTACAGTTTGTCTTCATTTATATCAGTATGACAGAAATATTACCTGGGGAGGGTGGAGGGGAGAGAGAAACACAAATGCCAGTGTTCTCATATGCCTAATGTATTGTTTTAGCTAGGTTAAAAGTCTTTGAAATAAAAGTGATTTCTCTGGCATTGTCTTTGATACAGAAACTGATATAAAAAATTCCTCAGAGGACTTAAGCTAAACCATCCAATACCTTAAGCTGAGGAAGGTCAGAATCTAAACCTGAAGAATAGAAAAGAAAAGGAAATAAATGGCCACTTCACAATAAATAAATAGATCCCCTTCCCTGTTAGATGATCTGAGATGAACCAATCAATCTAGGTATCCTAATATAAAAGATACATTACAGCAAACTAGAATAAAACAGTAAACATTGATTCAGGGTTTCTGGTTTTTCTGGGTTTTTGTTTTGGTTGGGTTTTTTTGTTTGTTTCTTTTTTGTTTTGTTTTGTTTGTTTTTTGTTTGTTTTTGTTTTTTTTTTTTTTTTTTGGTGGGTTTTTTTTTGTGTTTTTTTTTGGTTAGGTTTTTTTTTTTTTATTTAAAACAAATGAAACCATGGCAGGTATTACTCACCTGGTCATTTTCTTCTCTCTGAACTTCAAGGACTGAAGCCTCTTCTTGGGTCATGTACATCAGGAACAGAGTTTCAAAAATGTGACACGGCGGATTTTTTTTTTTAAGCAGAAGTGCTTCCTGCTGATACGAAAGATTGACAGAGAAGACACTTGGTATGCATGTTCAGCAGTAAAGAACCAATATATTCAGTGTAATCAGTGAAGACTGTTTGATGGTTCCCTCAACAAGAGCTTGATGATCAATGCCCAGAATGAAGTGAACAGCACAATATTTTTGTAAACTTGTCCTGCACAAATAAGAGTATAATACTGCTGGTACTACTAGTAATAAAAAATAATACATTTGGTCACATATGGAAAGAGAAATCACACACATTAATATAGGAAATTCTAACTCTTCCCTTCAGTGGCACATTTTCCCTGTCCAACAGAGCAAAAAGCTCTTTCCTAGCTAAGTGTTTGGGCAAGTATCATTCCCATTTTGCTTCAGTTTCAAAGAATATATGTCTCACAGAGGGCGCATGTCACCACTGTTTGATGGCTCTTTTCAAAGGCTGTATCAGACAAGATGTGTCTTATTCTTCTCGCCCCTGCCCAGGGAGACAGAAGAATAACAAGAGAATTCTGCTACCTCCCATGATAAAATCACCCATAGAAAAAAGATTAAAAAATATGAAAACTCAATCCCACCTTTTAATGCACTGATTGCTTTTACACTGTCACTGCCACCTGAGAAGTTTAAGGCATCTTAAATAATGAACTAAAATTTAGGGTGTGACCTCCTCCCTTGGAAAAAATCTGCAGATCTCTTGGGAATAAAAAATTGATTGCTCCACTATCATCAAATGCAAAATCCCTTAAAGAAGAAGTAAGAACCCATTACACTTCAGGCCTGGCAGTTCTCATCATAAAATTACAAGTTTCTGTTCCAATGCATGGAGAAACTAGAACTTCTCCATCACACAGAGGAAGATCATGTAGTTCTCTGATCAAGAGCACAGACTAATTAATTTTGTTTAAGTTTTCTTAAACAGAAATACTCCCTGTGTCTTGCAGGACACTAAAAAATTAATGACCAGATTTGATCTTAGGCATACTCCAATGAAACCTAGAAAAGAACCTAAGTCTCTCAATTCCTATCTAAACATGACAGTCTTCAGATATCCTGTGCTAGTAATTTAAAACAACAATAGGTACTCTGGAAAAGTCAAGGAATTCTCTCTGAGTGTGAAGTCACTCCCACATTTTCAACTCTGATCTCTTTTTCCATTGCCCTTGTCTAACAATGAACCAACTAAATAAAGCTTCAAAGAGTTTTTACCAATCTGTAAATGTGATGTGTTCCTTAAAAATAAGTAACTGATTACTATGATTTAGTTATCAGTAAAAGCTTTTAAATAAAACCTAAAATACATCCACATTGTAAAAAGAAATTGTAACTTCTGAGTTTTATTGATAAGGCCATTTATTAAGGACTTTGGAGCTGATTTGCTCATTTGAAGATAAGCTTCGAACAATATTTATTGGATATTCATTCAAATCTCGACAGCCTTTGTTCATTCCCTTCTTCCTAATGGAAACACGTTTTTTTTTCTTTTTCTTCTTCTTTTTTTTTTAAGGTAGAAAATCACCTTGTGTGCTTCAGAGTGGCCTGCAAAGACTACACTGAGACAATGGCTGACACTGAAACATCAACACCTGCCAGCAGACAGAGGCAAGGAGCCAAACCATGGGCAGGGAGGTTTTACAGGGAGCAATGAGACTGTCCTTCCCGTTGGGAAGGATTGGACCCATGCCTGGGAGCGCTCCGGGAGCGCCGTGCCACCGCCAGCCTTGGCCACGGCAGAGCTGGAGCGGCCGCGGGTGTGCCACCAACACCTGGGAACAGCTGGACTCACAGGTGCTCCAGGGTTGCCAGAAAGGCTTGTGGTGAAATTCGTGGATGTTTTACAAATCACAAACCCACAGCTACTCCAGCTGTGAATAGGCAAGTTGTAAATAATGGTGTGAGGTTCCAGGCCCATTCTCCCCAGAGCGACCAGGCGGTGCGGTGGATTGCTGTGTGGCTGCGGTGCTTCTTGCCCACAAGGGTGGTGGAAGGAAGGAGGTGTGGCCTCTCCTCCCCTCCCTGCAGCACTATAGACTGTCGAGATCATTTGTTTGTCAGAGTGACCCCGAGAAAAGTTCCAAAGTCTCTTTTCCCAGCCCGGCGCTTAAAGGAGTCAGAGCTCTTCATCTCTCGGTCTCAAGGTCGTTTATTAATTCTTATCTAAAAAATTTTCTTTCTGCCCAGCAGAGATCTGCTCAGCAGGGCAGCCACAGGCACTCTGCCTGCCCCCGGGGTGGTGTTGTGTCTTTATACTACAAACTACGTGTGCAATGTTTACAATTACTCCCCAATACACATCACCTATGTTAGACAGTGAACTTCTACTCTAAACCAATCTAAAAGTGCCAACATCACTACAGAAGATGGAGGCCAAGAAGAAGAAGGAGAAAGGCTGGACACACCCAGTTCCCTCCATCTTGCCTCCATAACCCCCCTGTACCAAAATCCCAAAATGCATATTTCACCCTGTGATAACTTCACTAATATTCTACTTAAACTCTTGTGGCTTGCTGATCTTCATAGAAGGTTGGTAATTTGCTCCATGGGCCATAATCAAACTCACAGAGGCATTTTGGGCTCTGTGCCAGGGTCTCTGAGCCCCCTGGCAAGGGTCTTGGCTGCTCAGGACAGCCAGAGGGATGTCCTGGGTCCCGACAATAGACCATGCACAAAATTCAGCACCAAATTCAGCTGTGTCTTTACATAACCAGCTGCCAGACTGTAAAAATTTTGAACATCAAACCTTTCAAATCATTCTACCAAAGAAGAAATCTGTGCCTTCAGAAAAATAGAAAGATCAAATACAGACCCTGATTGACACTCTGCAAGAGTTTTGCTACAAAACGACCCCCAGAAACCAAAAGAGCAATTTGTATATATTTTTCAAGGTTTTGTTGTGCTAAATCTTTAGAAAACTCTGGCAAATCTTCCTCACAAGACACACGTAACAAGTAGACATAAACCAGGCTTCTCAGGTCATACTGCTTAGTTCAAGGAAACTGGGAACAAATAGAACAAGAAGCGAAAAGTGAATGAAAATTTTGAAGTCTCTTATGTATAATTTCTTTAGGTTCTCATCTTACAATGAGTCTCCAGAGCAACTATTACAGGGTCTAACTCTATAATTCATATTTATAATACAGTAGAAAGCAAGTGAGCAGTAGAGGTAGAAGTAATTTGCATTGTGGAAATACTTACAAATGATGGCTCTAATGGACACATATGATTAATAAAAAGAAATTATTCAATTCTGGAAAATGGCATGCAAAAGAATCTTGTGAGGGCATACTAATTGTGTATACACTGAGTCATGCTCCATGGCAGAAACAAAATTACTTAAAAAATAAAAATAAAATTAAAAAGACTAGTAATGATTTGATAGCAGAAGTCTGTCCATGTATAAAGAGCTAAAACTATAAAAAAGAGATTGAAAAATGTGTTTGAATGACATTTCTAGCATCTGTTTAATTTTCATCTTCAATTAGGAGCCAAATCCAAAGACAAGGAGTGTTTTGGCTCTGAGTCAAGTTAAATTTTTCTGGATTTACTTCATTTTTATCAAGTGCAGTTTCAAAGCCTTTTATTTATTTATTCATCTTTTTTAATGGCTCAGTCTTTTATGGCACATTATGCATACGTGGATGAGTTTTAGATCAGGAATAAAACAACATACATTGACATCTCCAGTAAAAGCTATAGAAATGTTATGAAACTGACATGCCTTCCTATCCTCCTGTCGTGGTTTGGCCGGAAATGGTACATCTGGGATGTGTTGTTTTGTGTTTTGGTGGCCAGTGGCTGTCCGGATTTTAAGATGGGCATCTGTTCTAGCCAGTGAGACATTTGGATACGCCTCTGAGACCACAAAAAACAAAAAAATCCAAGGGGTTAAAAGAGCAGGGAAGTTGCTCGCTCGGCCCTTTTGGTTCCGGCGAGGGAGCAGGTCGGACCTTCCCCCGCCCGGTGTCTCCTGCTGGGCGGGGGAGGGGAAAGCCACGCGGCCGTGAGAGAGAGGCCTGGCCTGGCCTAAGGGTGGCCCAAATGTGGAAGGATGGAAGTTGCACGGAGAGGTATTTCTTTCCCCCCCTTCCCCGGGAGACAGAGAGAGAAGGCAGCCTGTGCTTGTTACCTTGAAACCTGATATCATGTCCCTGTGGCAGGCAGCACGGCCGAGAAGGAGGAAAAAGGGGGGGGGAAGAGGGCAGTGAGCAGCCCGGCCTCTCAGGAGAACTTTTAACCCTTTTGTGGACAATGAAAACTTTACAAGAACATCTCCTTTTCCTAGAGAAGGATAAGAGTGGAGGATAAAGGAAGAAATAGACCAGTGAGAGGCCTGGCAAAGAGAGAGATGTTGAAGGAATGGAGGAAAGATTGGAGTGGGTTTTTTCCTGAACGCTTTTCTCGTTGTAAAAAAAGGAACTGACTCCTGGTGATACAGAGACTGCATTTCAGGGGGGAAAGCAAAGACTCAGAGCTAAGAGAGTTCAGTTTTTTTTGATTTTGGAGGCCCCCCGGCCCCAGGGGGCTAATAAATATGGGGGGGACAAGAGGTCCCAAGGGATGAGAGATGAGACTGTGCTCTGCTTGGAATGAGACGTGGCATCCTTAAAAGATCCAAAGATCTACCCTGAAGCATACCTCTGTCCCATGCAAGGGATGGTGAGAGCATCTCTTTGCATGGAAGGAAGGAAGGAATCACATGATAGCAGCGAAAGACTTTTTTCCCGTGCGGCTGCTGATTGTGAAAAAAGGTTCCTGGTACGGGAAAGGGACTCCGTCTACTTCTTGATGAGCTGAAGATTCGATTGTCTAAAGGGTGGTGTCAGACCGAGTGTGGATAGTTGTGGGAAATGTAAATGTATTGGAAATTTGGTGGGAGGAGGAAGTGGTGGAGTGTTTCTGTATAGTTTTCATTTTCCTTGTGTTTATTTTCTTTTCTTTATGGTTTAGTTTTTGTAGTTTTAGTTAATAGAGTTTTTGTCCTTTTTTTCCCTAAGTAGGAGCCTGTTTTGCTTATTCCTGGGTACCATCTCACAGCAGACACCAGGGGAGTATATTTTCATGGGGCATTGGCATTGTGCCAGTGTCAAACCATGACACCTCCTCACTTCTCCCTTCCACAAACAGCAGTAATTTCCAGCAGTTGTTTGGACCCATTGTCTCTCCAATGCATGAAGAATTTTGAGTTCTGGGAAAAGCAATGATCAGATATAATTTAGTCTTTATTTCAGTCTCCCAGCAGAACTCTTCCTACAAAAAACTGAACATAATTTCCTTTCCTATAATGAACCTAAACCAAGGTAAGTTTATGTCTTTGCAGACACCACCCTAGCTTCTGTCCTTTCCCCAGATTTCTTACTTGCGTGCTGTCAAGACCAACAACTCAGACTATTTTTTTTTTTTGACCTGGTGGATGTTTTGCCTTCTTGTCTCCTTCTCTGAAATCTGGTCACTCTTGTGGACTCAGAATTTCTGGGGGTGCAGGTGGTGCACTGTCTCTGACCATTGCTGTTGTGTATCATATATCCCATTGGAATTATTCCAAACTCTCATTGAGCCCTACATGTCAAAATTCACACTCAAAACAAATTGGGGGACCTATAAGAAACAACTACCTGCAATCTACTTGCTACCTGAAAGCCTTGCTAATAGATCTTTAAATAAGATTTAGCTAAGATGCAGCTTTGTAGGATCCTTGAAAAGAAAAGGTTGTAAGATATGAGCAAGTCCCAAGAAATGGCAGGCAAAAGAATTTTTGTCTTTAATGACAGTACACTGACAGGGACAGAGCTTTTTAAACCAAACCAAGTTATTCACTGTAGCTGTGAGCTTGAATAAGGTGTATTTTATTGCTTGTTTTCCTTGTTGCATTACCCAGGGACTGTAATGTAATTTGCTGGTGCCACCTGACCTGTTCAAATACATTAAAATAAGGATTCTTTGCTGTATTCTGAAGAACATAGCCACTTTGTCCTTTGATCTCAAGCTTGTATTAAAAATCATGTTTGGATGTTTGATTTGTTTTTACAATGAGTAAGCAGGCAGTGTTTTGCAGTGGGTTTTCATAATCAGATATTCACTTCTATCAGGCACTTTTAAATAAAGTATAAAGTGTTGGCATGGAGGAAAAGTACAAAGCTATTCTAAAAGGAAGCATACTGATTAAAAATGAATAAATAAGTTCAAATAATGAAAGACTATAAAAAAAGCCCAAATCCACATTCCAATGCAGGCAATGTATGAGGATGACAACATGTTTACATTAAGTTTCTATTTAACTCTGCTGACAGCTATTCCCAGTAACACTGGGTAACACACCTTTCATTCTCTTTCCCTTACATATGTGCATATATAAATATATGTATGTGTGTGTTATGACACATAGATACTAGTACTAGCATTTCTTCTACAAATTTAACTTGGATTAAGGTCTCAGCCCTGAAGCCTGGGAGGTTGAATTACATCATCCCAGAGTTTTCAATGAATGGTATTTCTGTGCTCACAAGAGCTGAATCCTAGGTATTAAACTGAGAGAGAAGTTAAGTGCTTACATCTGTCTTGTCTGAGACCCTCCTGCTTTGATACCATTTTTATCTCCTTGTAAGAGATAATTAAGCCCCAAAAACACTTTCATGGAAGACCTTTGAGCATTCATGTACATCAGATCAGGGCTGGAATCTGTAGATTGCTGATCAAGACCCTTTCTCTTAGAACATCAAAGTATTTCTTTTTTATTTCATGAACAGTCCTTGAAACTGCTCCTCTATCCACTAAAAACCATACTAGAGCCAATTAAGGTGTCATATGAAATTGATTGGGCATTAAACTGAAAAATCTATGTTTAAAGCCTCGCCTTCATGCAAGCTGGCTTAATAACTGGACTGACCTATAGCAAATAGTCAAGGCCATCAGAAATGGTATGAGGGACCATTGTACACATGGAAACTTAAAGTCAGTCAGAAGAGTCTGGACTTCATTGATCAGCTAAGATGAGAAAAAAGATCTGTAAGTGCAAATCAGAAAGTAAGGGGAGTTCTAACAGATCTTATTTACCTGGAACAGAAATTAAAATGCCTGGATTCTTCAATACTGTGGAGCTGAATTTAAAGGTTCAGCTAACCAAAATATTATCCTAAACAATCTGTAGCCAAAAACTCAGACAAAAGAAAAGGTTCAGCATCTGTCATGAGCATTTCTGAATTAATATGTTGTAGCAAAACTGTTGTGTATTTCTCACACACATTCAAAAATTAAATTGCTTTTTGCATGAATATCAGCCATTCCAAAGGTACACAGGTGGTATAAATGTTACACACTTTTGGCCATAAATTATGTTATCAGTCCTATATAGCAGTTACAAATATATCTGGAAGAAACAGGAGAATTGAATGTAAAACCTTTACAAACAGGAAGGTTGGATTTTGGCCGGTAACATCTCTTATCCAATGCCTTATCAGGTAGAAAACTCTCCTTCCTGGTGAATGATAGCCTGATGGAGGGAGGATGGCATGAAAACTGAACACTGTAAATACACTGAATGATTTCTTTTATAATGGTGTATTACTAATGACTCCCTAGTTATGATTGGGTTGAGATTTGCATTTAAATCAAGGCTGAAACAGTCTTATTTCACACTTTAATGATTGAGTAGTCTCTAAATTTGGCACAGTAAACTTCAGAGTAGAATTTTGCTAGTTACTTTCTTTAGTAAATATTTACTACGCAGTTATTAAATATTTGCAAATGAAAGTTGCAAAGGAAACAACTTTCTTTTTTTGTCTCATTTTCTTGGATTTAACAGTCCTCAAGTCCAGCAAACTTCACAAACGCCTAAGTGCATATATGTGTACGTGCACACCTTACAGTCCTTCAGGTATTTTT
Source organism: Setophaga petechia (assembly GCA_024362935.1). Taxonomy (NCBI): domain Eukaryota; kingdom Metazoa; phylum Chordata; class Aves; order Passeriformes; family Parulidae; genus Setophaga; species Setophaga petechia. The sequence continues at coordinate 12,868,358 of JANCRA010000006.1, forward strand.
TACCTGGTAAATTACTGCCAACACACACGCTGGAAATTCGGAATAAAGCACAAGCTGCTGTTTTGCCAGAGCAGCCAACCAGCCTACTGGAGCTGCATGTAGAGGAGACCCTTCATCCAGGCTCTTGTTTTGTTTAAAATGAGTCTTTCGTCTTTGAATAAATCTACAAATTCCTTGAGTTCATTCGTCCTTCTTTCCTGTGTGGAGCTTGGCAGCTCATCACATATATAATATCATCATTACTGTATTAATGCTTGTTACAATCATGGACCTTTATGATTGTATACTTTGATCCATAAAAAGGACACAATCATAACTGTAATGGGAAAATAACACTGTTTTTTTTACAGAGATGCATAACAAGGCAATAGAATTAGAGAACTTACCCAAAGCTAATAATAAGGACTGGAAAAGTGAGTTGTGAAATTGGATGGGATGTGAGTGAATAATATAGTTCTTCACTCCTGCTTTAAATCTTTTAGTTGCAAGCCTCCTGTTAGCTCCGTAACTCCTGCACTTCTGCACCTTTTTTATTCCAACAGCCAAAATCCCCTCTGCAGGACAACCTCAATCTAAGGGTACTTCATCACTCAGATATGAGATGTTTCTTTTGTACTAAGCCAGAAGAAATTCACCAGACTGAAGACAGGCAAGAGGTGAGGATTTGAATTAGCCTAACTTTAAGGTGGGTAGGGTTAAGGGAGAGGCCAAGGAGAGAAATAATAAATCAAATGCCAGCAGAATATCAGGTAACTTCAGAGCTTATTTGCCTTTCATAGCTGGTATTACTGGGATGTACAATCCAGTAACCCCATCCATGGAAAAGAAAGCAAACAACAAACCTGTGTGGACTTCATACAGTGTAGCAAATATCAGGTTTAATGTATAATATTACAATTGGGTTATGAATAATGGGTTGAATTTCTCTTTGATTAAGCAGCGCTGGATTAGGAAACAAATAGCCTCAGATCAAACAGCTTGTGGAAAGAATTAGTACAGTGCTTGAGAAGCCTAGCAACCAGCAAAAAATGAAAAAAAGAGAGAGAGAAGAATGTTAAAAGAGTGCAGCAAAAAGTTCCCAGCTTCAGAAGGGCAGTGAGACTCTAAAGAGCAGTGAACCTTGGGTGCAAGTGAGAGGTTGCACATCCCGCCCCATAAGAAGCACTGAAAAGCTGCCACAGGGATTTTCTCCTCTGTCCATCGTGTTTCCTCCAGTTCTTCTGCTGTTTGTCTGTGTGAAAGACCCCTTTTTTTTCCAGTTACATAAAAGGACAAGAAGAGATAAAAGATAGGTCCAGGAAGTTATGCTGCCCAGATAATGACCCTTTCTTTGTTAAAATTCCTAAATGTGAAATCCCAAAGAGAACAAATTCAGCCTCTCATCTTCTATTTCCCTTCCTCCTTTTGTCCATGTTGCTGTCAGTCTCTTTGACACATTATTCTTCAAACACTCCCTATCAACTCTAATATTTCCCAAGAAGGAGACTCTTTTATGTTCTTCATCATCATGAAGACACCATACATTTCTTTGGGTCAATGAACAACTTTCTCTCTGACCATTCAACCTGACAAGTAAATTACACTCAGACTTCAGAAGAAAATAATACATCTATGACCAAGATCAAACAAAACCCATACTAACAGTGTGTGATTCACTATGGGTCCTTTACTCATTTCAGTGTTACTGGAAATATAGCTTATCAATGTTTACTAACCTTAATATTTTCATGCTTTTAAGAGCAAATGGAAATTTTAAGATTTCAGTTATCCCTTTTGTAGAAAGCCTTTGATTATTTCTTCCAGCTTCCACTGACACAGCAGCATTTAAAGAGAAAAGCTGCCAGGCCATGCATAGACCAAAGGAACGTGGAAATTATCTATTCAGAAGCCCTAACTGGCTGCAAAAGAGACACCACTGGTGCACTTTAAGTGAGTGCAAATGACAATAAAGTGCTGCAGGTCATGGAAGGGAAAGCAAATGACTGTCAGAAAGAAGCTTGGTGATGCAGTATAGGCAAAGTAGGAGACAACTGAAGTGATGAATATTTAGATACAGGACTGAAAACAAAGATTTCCATGATAACTTAATTTAATTTTTTTATTGTGAAAACACTTGAAAATTATTATGACTGCAACAGAAATTGAACTATAGGTTTTTTTAAAGCCTTTATTTAGGCTAGGATTCACAATTTAATTCTTGTCCAGCATCATATACCAAAGAGACAGCTAAAATGAGTAAATATTGCATGGTTGTCTTAATATTTGAAGAATTAGGTGCATAAAGGGTGTGGCATACCCTTTATGCACCTAAATCTTCAAATATTAAGTAATACAAGTAGGTAAGTAATACAAATCTAAGATGTCAAGGAGCTATCTGTGGGATTTTAAGTTTGAAGTACATTTCCCTGAGATAAGAATGGCTTCTTCTGCATAGTATATACAGCAAAAAACAGAAGGAAATAGAAAATTCCCTATGAAAAACAGGATTGTCAATGACTTTTCTAAACTATTTAAAAACTTATCAAGTTTTTAGACATTGGTTATTGCAGTTGTATACAATATTACTGATAAATACATTTTTATTTGTTTTATGAGAACAACTGTGCTGTGCTGTAAGCTGAAAAAGTTTGTATTAAACAATCTGTTACTGCATTATACAATTCCTTAGTTGAATCAGAATAACAGCTCAATACAGGCATTTCACACAGCTAAAAACAGGTAACTAGAACACAAAAATAATAGAAAGGTCTTATGATCAGATACTGTGTGATCCTGCTATAAGAACAATAACAACAGTGATTCATAGTTGTTCAGAGAGATACTTAGCTGCTGAAATATCCTTTACTGGTCTTTTTGGTCCCGTAAAGATTTTGAAGATGTAAGTCTTCATTAAATTTTTTAACTCTTGCAGATCTTTGAGTAATTTGTACTTTAGGGAGATTGTTTTTCAGTTTTTAAAATTTTTCAGATTCTGGAATTTTTATTTATTTTATTTTTCTGTACACAGAAATAATAGCATGGTTTACAATCTGTGAGCAGAAATAGTACACAGAATACACATCCCTTTTCTGGGCAAACTTTGAAATACTGAGGTATGAAAATTCAAACTCTTCAAAGAGTTTGTTACCTGCCAGAGTGTGTAAGATGCTTTCTGCTCATACTTTAATAATCAAATAATTCTGTTGGTCCATCTCACTCATTTTCTTCTTCACATCGAGCTTTCTACCTTAGTGTAGAGTGTGATAGTGTACTTTTCCTTAACTAAATGTTTTACATATCAAAAAACTATACACATGGAATCAAGGGTGGAGCTGAAAAGAAAATTATGAATAACAAATTTGCTGAAAAACTCAGCAAAACAAACAACCCCCCTTCCTTTTAAAATGGGAGGAGAAGACTTATTAAGCTGACTTACAAAAATATTTTTACTTAAAAAATGAAACATTTTGTTTTGACATCTTTTGAAATTGAAATATTCCTTTATAGAAATGCCAAAAATCTTTGACATTTTCTAAGAGAACATATCTGAATTTTTATTTTGAAATTAATCTTCTGAAACAGGCTCAAAAATTAAATATGCTTTAAATGAGGAAGACTACTCTGCTCAAGGTAAAAGAAAAGAAATTTCCTTATCTTGAAGAAAACACATAAAAGGAACCTTTTACAGTTTTCATTACTTGTGGACCTATATTTTCTCTCTAATTTTTCGCTTGTTTAAATCTGCTGCTTAAAGTCAAAACCTATAACAAATACTATGGTCCATCCACTTTCATTAGTCTCTAACACTTGACTTCAGCTTGACCACAGTGTTTGATAAATGAACAAAATTTTATATTTGCCATTTAGAAAGGAGAAGACCACAGGAAGAGAAAGGGACTGCTGTCATCAACAGTGTGCCTGTGTGTCCCTGACTGTCCATTCCTCCCTCCCCCTCTTGCAGCTGATTCCCCATTTTCCATCTGTTTAATTTGCTTAAGCAGTTAATTAATTTATAGGCAACTTGTGTCAATATGTTTAGTTAGCAAGTAACTGCCACAGGAGTATCCCATCTCACTAGTGGGAAGATGATTTTAGTTGTCAGGTGAGAATTTAATGAGGTAAATGTTGGTATTTTGTCAAAAATCCTGCTTTACATCATGGGAATAGACACATTACATCTTATCTACCTTTTGTTTATAGTGGAAGGATACAGCCCTGTCCTCATGGGAGCTGCCCACCAGGGAGGGAAGGGCAATTTACCCCAGCATTTACAGGACCAGCTCAAAACGGGCAGGATACCAGCTCAATACCAGGGCAGGATTTTTGTTTATACTTTTTAGAGAAAAGTTCTAGAAACTGTCAGGGCCCCTCTGAACTATGAGCTGTTTTCTTTATGATTTTTCTGGCAAAGAAGAAATTCCCTCATTGATTCTCTTAAGATCTTTCCTCCCCCTGACCTCTGGTTCCATTTCATATTCGGTCATTTCCTATTTCACAGGTACTCGGGGCTCTCTCACTGGAGTGGGCCATTCACGCATGGAGACATTTCTTGTCAAATCAGGCTTGAAATGCCACTGCACTTTTGCTTTTATTAACCACCTTTACATGATAATCATCACCTTGCTTGCTGTGACTCAGCACTGTGCATTAGTGATCTATGTGCAGCAGATCACTGCAGCTGGTGAAAAATGTGGGTTTTTCCTTCTCCTCCCTGATAATTGAGGCTTTGCTTAGATGGCTGGAGTGAAAATATTAACACCTGGAAATGAGGGAAAAACAAACAGCATTGTTGAGCTTCATTATAACTAAGAGCTTTACTAAAAGGAACATCAGTGCAATTAGAGTGTAATCTAAAGCCCATTAAAGTCATTGGGAATCAGTCCACTGAATTAAACAGGCTTTAGATCAGGCCCACGCCGCATATCAGAAGGCAGCGCTATCTGAAGGAGATTGCATTTCTAAGTGTGAATAACACTGCTGCACACACAGCTTTGCTAACAGAAATTCCAGCTCTGTCACATTTTCTGTTGCTGGCATCCTCTTTTCATCAACATTTGTCTTGTAGCAGATTGTGGTTATTATTCCAAATCCAAAATGCTTTTTGAAAAAGCATCATCATCGTCTGGGCAGATCTGCTGAATAGTTCTATAACATAGTGGGCATGGCCATGGCCTACACAGAGCAATAATGAAAAGAAATCTTGGAAACATGTAATTTTAATGTCCTATCCATTTTATAGCTGTTTAAAATGTTTTGTAGTTATGACCAAAACTGTCTCAGTAAGTGGAAAAAAAAGCATGATCGAGGTCAGTTTCTCAGAATGCTTGAATGTCATACAGATCCCCATGTCAAAAGGCCTTGAAATAACCATGCATTTCTCCCTGTGATGCTGCCAAGAGAGAGGAGGTGGCAGAAAGTATTCTAATCATTAGTAACAACTTTGTTCCTAAGTTCATTGCTGGAATCCATTGCTGGCCCAGCTAATTTTGGTGAGTCAGGACAGGACAGATTGTTGCATTTACTGAATTTAAATTTAAGAAAAGGAGTTTGCTAAGGGAGCTGGCATTAAACAAAATTCCTTCACCAACATATATCACCCACCAGGGTGCTGGCTCTCCTCTTGCATGGATGAACTTTTCTGTAGGGGTGATGCACCATATCTACCAGCTACACCTCTGATTACCCATGGGGAGGGGATTTGTGCAGAACCATCAGACACAGGAGAAGCTCAAGGCACCCCTGCCCTTCTGTGCTCGAGAACTCTGCCTCCAACCTCTATGGCTAATCCTGCTTTCAACATGGGAGTCATTGTGGGAAAGAAAACACAAGACTAGATAGGCTAGAAGGAAGGTATTTTCTGACTAGGCCCATTTTTCTCACTGGACACATTTCCAGGACTTTTACAGAAGCTGTGTTTCTAGAAGTGCCAGGAAGGTGAAACAGTGATGTTTACTATCTGCATTACCATGGGTGAGGGGATGAAGGGATAAAGTTATGAAGGAGATGCAAAACACCCAAGTAAAACAGTTAACTAGCTTGATGTTGGAAAGTGAGATCATGTGTCTGCTCTGTATCAAACAGTCTGACAGGCAAGGGAGAAGGTGGTGGGGTTGAAGAAGGCGATGAGCAGAAGAGCCCATCAGTCTCTAACCCAAAGGCAACTGGTGCAGCTCACAAGAAGACAATCTTCTTTCATGGGGGAGATTGTAAAAAGCCTTGAACAAAATTCTTTTTGTATCTCAGGCCAAATAAGGCAGTATTAATACTGTTGACTAATTTTTAGTGTTGTCTTTTTCCATTAGTAGCCTTCAAAGAGATTTACAAATGAACTCTGTGTCAATATCTGACATATGGATATTGCAAAGAAACAGTACATGAACTACACTTGAAGAGCCAGGCAGGGGAAACAGATAGAAATAATGGGGAAGAGAAGCCACATTTCTTTTTCACTCATCTATGACAAAATTCAAGACAAAGATTAAATTAATTAATAAAAGCAGAAGACTATTCCTTTATCAAATTCTGGGATGGAACTATTAATTCTTAAATATGAGAGTTCACAAAACCCCCAAAGAAGCTACTAGAAATGCTGTTGCTGAGAGCATTGAAGTTTTGCTACCGGTGGCAAGTAATAAAATATGGGAAACCAAGATGTAGAATTTGCTATTCCTGTTATAAATATGCATCCTCCTTCACCCAGCAGAGAAGAGAAATTTAAATTCTCAGTTCTTCAATTCAGCTGCGTCATTTGGAATTAATTTCCCTAAAGAAAAAGCAAGGGATCAAACAAGGTTGATCTCTGTTACAGTCACCAAATAAAATTGAACTTGACACCAGATATTAATAATCCTTGGGCATAACCAGTGGTAGAAACAACAAATTTCTGACTGAAGGCGGAATAAGTTAGCTCTAATAAAAAAGGCTTGGATTAAATTTATCATTTGCAGGTGAAGCATCTAACACAATTATATTCTGATAAACTCACTTGTCAGAAACAGGCCAGAATATTTTGTCATGATGCCCAGTGTCTGTCTTGGATGAGGTAAGTAAGAGTTTGTACTTCTGTAGGTGCTTTTTCTGAAGAAACCAGAATGACTTACAAGCATCACTTCACTTATGCAAACAGTAGAGAATGGATAATTACAAGCTGAAATAAAGCTGCCCTGGTGTGAAACTCAAAAACAATCCACAAAAGTTTAATCAGGTGGGAAGATTATTCTCTCCTGGAAGCAGCAATAGCATGCCAGAGATGCAGTATGGACATTTATGCAACGTGGTCAAGACCTCAATTTCACATTTTGCATTTTCACATTCAGTAGCTTATTACCCCATACACTTTTCTTCATCTTTAATTTAATTACAACTGGATGCTGAAATGATGTGCATTGAATAACTGGTGCCCCTTCCTACAGCCTATTGTTCTGCCCATTTAAAAAGTCTGATAGACTTACAGTAGAAAGTGGTGCAACAAAGTGTTATCATATTGTGAAGTGAAGGAAATAAAATCAAATTAATGCTAATTTAATTTTGAATACAAGTGTCCACAAAAAGGTCTTAAAGTGATTTAGCTCCACTATTTAAATGACCAATTCAGATTAATTTTCTGGTAGTGATGCAGATAAGGTTTTATTCAATAGTGACTGACTTTTCACTTCTGGGGAACCATTTCTTTGACAATGTAAAAACCAGGAAAGGTGTTCATTACAAAAGTGACACAGGAAAAAACCTATTAGCTATTGACTGGATAATTTAACCAGGAAGTGACAACAAGAGAATTCATCCAGATTACATAAAACCAATACTAAGTTCAACAGTCATCGGCAATATAAGAGGAAGTGGATGAATTATCACAGAATTCTTGAACTTTGAATAAATATAAAGGCAGGGACTAAATGTATCCATATGCAAAATTTTGACACATGGTCAAATCAGAGTGCAATCATTTTGCTATTTTAAGCAATTTTGATTTCCATTAAAGGCAACTTTCATCTTCTATTTTATCCACTCTGAAATAAGGTGCTTGTACCATGGTGTCAGGCCTTGCCCTTTTAGAAATGAAATTTTGTCTGTCTTATATTAGTGGAATATTAGTGGAGTATGTGCCCACATTCTCACCTACTGGCATCTTAAAATGATTTTGTGAAGAAGATATTTTAAGTGATGCTTAAACAGAACAGCTCATATATATTCTCTGTATAACAGAAATTGATTTTATTATTACTTTGAAGCACATACATCACTTCTGCACATTGCTCCCTTTGTATTTTCTGCAAACTCTATCTCCCCTCCAGTAAAATCAACAAATATAAAATATTGCTGCTTAAAAGCACATCATAAAATGTGCCTGATGGACATAAGTATCATGTGCTGAATGTCTGAATTGCAATACTTCCAGATGCTGGTTTGGGTAGATCTTTTCATTCACTGTCCTTTGCTATTAGCATCTTTGAGTTTTCTGTTTTTCAAGCATTTTGCTTTTAGTTTTAAGAGATTGTACTAAGATGGAGGTAGAGAAAAAAAACAAAGCAGAAACCTTTTATTTTCTGTTCACCAGCATTTCTATGTGAGAGTTCTTTGCTGTATTTCCAAAAAGCAGTACACTTGCTAAACCATAGAGAGACAACTTCATCTTTCTGCTTTCCTAAAATGTTTTCTTGAGGCAGCTCAAGGAAGGCAGTAAAGATACAAATATAATTGTTTTGATTTCAATAAAAGTAACCAGTTTCACTTCTCAGGTCAGGTGTTGTGGTGTGATAATGCCATTCAGATGCAGAGTCATTTCTAGAGCAACAAGCACTTTCATAGCCCGAGGAACAGTGGCCCAGCTCTTTAGCTGGCATAAATCAGCACAGTTGCACTGAACTAAATGGAGCAACTCTGATTTACATAAACCAAAAACACGGTCCTCTGTTTCTAGAACCACATTTTGTAATATCCTGAGGATATGTTTTGAAATAAATAAATAATTCAGGGTGTGTTATTCACCTGGCAAGCTTGACTTGCTGCGCTGAGCTGAGACTGGAGCACAGCCCCTTATGGCTGACAGGTGCCGTTAGCTCACAGTTTCACAGCAATATCTACAAATACCCAGTTTGACTCAAGAATATTATGGAAACCACTTTCCCACCCAGATCTCTGTCAGGAAGGAATATCAAATTGCTATTTAGCACAAGAGTTTATTCTGAAGAAATTGGCCATCTCATCCTTGTAGAGAGCATGAGACTCAAAATCCTACTTTAATTAGGGTTTGATGAAGATGGAACAGCCAAAGCAGGGCACAAGGAAAACAGAAGAGCAGTGTTATAAATAAAACTGGTTTATGTTGGTTATCAAGTGATGTAATTTAACAATATGAGAATTTTCTATACTAAACATCAGGAAGTATGTGGGAGCCCTTGGTAATTCCCCTCAGGCCCACCTGTATCCCATACTTTAAATTAAGGAGAGAGAAAAATACACTGGTTTAAATTTTACAACAATTTTGGCCTGAAGCAAACCTCACATTTTCCCCAACACAAATCAGCTGCATTTAATTCCCCAGACAGCTGGCATGAACACAGCCTCTCCACAGGACACCTGAATTACAAAATTAGCACATTCAGAACTCTAAATCACATTCCATTACATTAAGCCCTAAGGTCCAACGTTATGGAGAAGGAGAATAAATTGCAGAACTTCTCCTGAATTAACCCTCTTAGCACACTCTCAAAGTTAAATTGCCCTTTCCTCCCCTTTATGGAGTCATAGAAACTTAAACACTCCCTCCTGCCCTTTCTCATCTGTTTCTCTTCTTGCCTAATGGCACAGCTTATGGGACAGACATTGAATACCTTGTCAAAAATTCACATTTGTAAATTAGCACATCACAAGCTATTTTTTCTCACTCAGGAAACGTGTGGGTTAATTTCTATGCCTGGTCCTTCAAGACAGTACTGACCCATCCAATTCTCCTCAGCAGCACACTGTTGAAGCATGATGGCACACCTGCCTAAAACTAGCGCACAACCATCAGGTTTTCTTGTATGCAAGTTGCTGCAAACAAAGTAGTAATTCCTGGGAGAGGAGATGCAAGTTTGTGAGACAGTGTTGTGTGCAGCTATGCAGAACTGACTTGATTTGATTGTTGAAAATTTGCTGGTTCTTGCTATGATATGATTATATTATTTTTCAGTTGCAATTACTATGAATTTTCATGTTAGGTGTGGCACACTAAAGACCAGTGTTTTACAGGCTCAGCTTTTGGCTCAATAGATGAAGACAATTGAAAAGGTAATGAAAAAGTAACAGCAGACCTTCAAGGAGGAAGAATAGGATCAGAGAAAAAGACAGCCATGCACTTAAGAAAAAGAAGTGTTATGTTTGAAAAAGCACCCAGTTTCCAAATTTTAGATTCTTCTTAATATTAAGTACGGAATATCAACGTAATGTTAAGATATCTCAAATCAGTATAAAAATTTTTACATTAATAGAATGCCAAGATGTGTGGAATTTAGTCCTTCCCCCCATCCACCTCACAGAAGCTCCTGGGCATTAGTTCTGCATGTGTCTGCTGCAAGGACTTGCTCCATTCACAGCTCTGCTGTGAGATGAAAGTGCAATCAAGATTCACTGGTGTTTGCAGGGCAGTTCTGTCATTTGCTTTTTCCTGGTCACATTTTTTTCAGTGTGATAGGAAAAGGACTGGGTTGAATCATACAAGCATACCCAGGACCTGTTGCTTGATATTACCTCACATCAAAACATTAGTAATTTCTGCCTCTAAATGCCTCTCTGCTGCTGAATCTTCTCTCTTCTCTCTTTTATTTTGTACTTTGTTGACTGCCACAGAAAATAATTTTTTAACAGTGACATTCATTATTTATATACCTGAAATATAAATTTCAGGTAATATAAATGTGGCTGTGCTAAGACCAGCCAGTCAACGTTGCCTCTGCTCTAAAGCCAGGTAAAGCTATGCACTTCTATTGTACACTTTCAACTTCTTTAATCACCTAAATAAATTATTTCTGAGGTGTTTTTGACTACATGTTCATTCAGTGCATCTTTCCCTCTTATTTCTTGTTACAGATATTAAATTACTATTGTATGGGATACCAGAAATCCATGACAAATGTGGCAGTAAGTTTTGTACTTTACAGAAAATCTCAGTGCTTGGAGAATGAGAATAAGCAATGATTCAGTATTTATCTCCAAAACCTTACTGGATCCATCTTTGCAAAATGTATTTTATAAGCAAATAACCTATGTAATTTAAATTCTCTTGTAAATAGTAGATGTAAAACTTGTGATAAAACAGACTGAAACAAATTGATTGTGCTAAGAAAAACCCTGTCAGGTAAGCTAGGAATCTTGGTCTTCTATAAGATGTGCAAGGGAGTTGCACAGAGTTAGCAGAGTAATTTGTGTACAGATATTTGATTTCGGGAACTCATTCTCATGTGAATGCAGCCTGGTCTAGAGAGTCCTCCTTGGGCTGTGAGTTACAGCTGCATCCTACAATGCAGGGGATTCAGCACCCTTGTCCTGAAGTAGTTCAACAAGGTGGGACACCAGGCTCTGGAAATCCAAGTTTGCTGGGACAGAGACCTTTGCAGAGGCCCCCTGTATTCCAGGAGCAGCTGAAGGCTGCAGAGGCAGAGCCACTGGGCTGCCAGAGCTCAGAAGCAGTCACCTCCAGGGGCGGGACAGTCACCTCCAGAGGGAGAACAGTCACCTCCAGGAGCAGGACAGTCACCTCCAGGAGGAGAACAATCACCTCCAGAAGGAGGCCAGTCACCTCCAGGAGGAGGGCAGTCACCTCCAGAAGGAGGGCAGTCACCTCCAGGAGGAGGGCAGTGACCTCCAGAGGGAGGCCAGTCACCTCCAGAAGCAGGACAGTCACCTCCAGGAGGAGGGCAGTGACCTCCAGAAGGAGGGCAGTCACCTCCAGGAGCAGGACAGTCACCTCCAGGAGCAGGACAGTCACCTCCAGAAGGAGGGCAGTCACGACAGTCACGGAGGTTTGTGTATCTCACACACCTGGGAAAAGGTGGAATATACATGGCTTTTTAACATTTTTTTTTGTTTGAAATGCCATGTGGTGTGCTCAGAAGGGGTATTACTTTGCTGGAGGGTCCTCTGTTGCCTTTCTGTTGCCTTTGGCTGAGCCTCACGTGTACTTTTCCCTGCTGTGAAAACCAAATAAACATCCTGTGGGCCACTCCACATTGTAAGAAGGAGACAGGTAATACATACATAAACTTTGCATCAGGAGGTTAAAAGGGAAGACATCTACTCCAATACTGAGAAATCATGTTGTAGCAGAGGAGAAGGAAAAAAAAATTATGGTGGAATGGTTCCATGAGAAGGAAAGTGACTCTCTGCCCCCAGGGATACTGGGTGTTAGATTTTAGAATAGAGGAATTAGACCATGTTGTGATTTGGTTTCTGGATTTTTTGCAGCAAAAACTAAAAGCATAAAATAACTTCTGAAAACAGATTTAGTTTAAATATGTGGGTTGCTGGGTGTTTCAAGAAAGGATTTGAAGAATTCAAAGAACTTAATGAAAAATAATAACAGCCAAAGAGAACAATTTGCAGTAAGTAGAACAAATAGAAAATAATGAAAGCAAACTGATTCAGTCTAATTTACTGAAACTAAACTCTTAGCTGAGTACATGATAATGGAAATAATTAAAATTACTGATTGGATGGGGGACAAGAAAATAGCAATAAAGAATATTGAGCTAAAGTATGGGAGAAACAGATGTTTTTGCAAATATTGTGCATGGTAGGCTTAGTGAGAGTACAAAAGTGGTTGCATATTTGAATATAAATAAAATATTTCTCATAAACAATGTTTCCAGCTTCTTTTTCCTATGGCTTTTGCTGTCCTTTAGTCAATTTAGTGAGAAATTTATCCTTGGGCATACTTTTTGCCTTCTCTGTCACAATGCATCAATTATACTTCACACCATACAGTGACATTGCCTTGCAACATTGTTTTATGCTCTATTCTGTTATTATTTATGGAAAAAATCCTATAAAAGCTATTTTAGAGAAAAAAAGCTTCAACACGTTCAACCATGCATTCTCCTCCATGGTGAATTTTAATGTCTTATATTAGTCCCTGCTAAAGTGAATGTTAGGTTATAGAATTCAAATGTCTTTTCCTTCCACTCTGCACAGATTCAATCATTGTATCTTCAAAGTCCATGGTGTGTGTCAGCTCATGCTCAAGAAGCCAGCAGTGACAGAGAATTGAGATGTGCTGCCTTTTTGCATTCTTTATCATCCTTGCCTGGGAGAAAGAATATTCTTTCCTGCAGTCCAGTAGCTGTGAAAACACACTTGAGTATTCAGTAAGCATCTACCTAACATTATTTATGAAAAAATAACTCAAAGAATGTTTACAAGAGGACAGTGTCCATCTGGAAGACTAAGGGTCAGAAAACTTGGGCTGTGTAAGTGATTCTGTCACCTCCTGTTCTACTCATACCTTCTCTTTCTGAGTTAGGTTCTGACATCTGAATGAGTGGGGGGAAAATGACTGTGAAGATATATGTTTTGACAGATCGTTATTGCCATCAGTATATGATTTAGATAGGAACACTGCAGACCAACTCTTTTGTCAGCTGAATCATATTTTAACCCAGCAAGTTGACTTTACCATCCATCTCCTATTCCTACAGTGTTTGGAGAAAAAACTATTTATGCTCTTCTAAAGCACAACCAAATAAGGTACTCATAAAAAAACTACCTAAAGAGGCCCAGACTTACTCTGAGGAAAACACTGGTAAATTCATTTATCAGGTTATAGATCACAGTTTTCTAAGAATAGCATTTACATGGAAGTTGTTAGGAGAAAAAACTTACCTATTCCAATTTAGAAATTCCATCCTCTGCAATCTAAAAAGCTCCAGGGATGCCCCTTTCTCTCCAGAGAAGAAATGAGCTTGTCTGGGATGTGATCTTAACTGGTGTCTAATTTGGTGACACATAGATCCCTAACAATAATAAATATTAGCAAGGAGTCATGAGGATGACAGATGAAATGGAGCATCCACTATGTAAAGAGACACTTGAAATCTTCAGCCTGGAGAACAAATGGCTCAAGGGGATCTCACCAGTGTGTAAAAGTACCTGATGGGAGGGAGTAAAGGAGGTGTAGTCAGAGTCTTCTTCACTGTGCCCACAAGACAATTGAGCTAAAATACTGGAAATTCCTTTCAAATATAAGAAAAGTATTATTTTTTCCTGTGCAGATGATCAAAAGTAGGAGCAGGTTGAACAGAGAAGGTTAAGAGTCTCTATCTGTGCAAATATTTAAAATCCACCTGACCATGCCCAGAGCAACATGCTCTCCCTGACCCTGCTTTGGGCAGGTATTTGCAGAAGATGATCTCCAGAGGGGCATCTCTGCCCACCTCAACTATTCTGTGATCAAGGGGTCAGAGCTTACTATACATTTTAAAAACCTCACAGAAATTTCTTAGGTGATAAAAAAGGAAAAGACTTATTGCAGCTCTGATGCTTGATGATCTTTACCCTTATCAGGTTCTCAGCTTCATAATGAGTGACAAAGACAGCACATTAATATCCTTTTCTAAGAGATAATACCATCCACTAAAAGAACAGACTTATCAAATACTATTTGGAAATAGCAGCTGTGTTCAGTGAAAAGACTCACAAAGTCCAGATGAAATCAATGAATTTTGCTGATGATTCATAAATAGATGTATTTTCTCCTTTTAATATTAGGCCAGGAAAAAAAAGTCCACATGAATTCATTCTTTCTTTGTCAGAGAAGTCATGAGCTGTCTTGAGGGAATTACTCGGAGATCCACTCTGATCTGTGAAGAGACATAGGATGGAAAGTTTCTTCTCCATTCCCAAGAGGCAAGAAAGGATGAGTGAGAGAGACTGAAAGACAAGGTGTCAAAATCCTGCAAAATTTGCTATCACAAGAACAGGAGATAACTGAGGAGCCTGAAACCTGACACCCTAATGTGTCAGCTTGGATGGGATGTGTTACAGACTCAGCTTGCAGAAAGCTGTGCATTCTGTTAAATTAAAATTGCAGTGGTAGCAGCAAGGCTAATTTGTTACATTTACATAAGGTATTCAAAGAGTAATGGTGTTGGGAAAATGATTATATTATCCAGAGTATTGCAAAACAATGGTTGTTTGGAGCAGTCACTGTGCACTGTGCAAGAACACAGGTTCCCTGGCAAAAGCAGACATGAGATCTCTTTGGGAGCTTGAGCTGGAACAGAACCTATCTGCATCAGATGGAGTCAAGATCTGCAAATAGAACAGTTTGTTTCACTCTAGATTTGCAAAATAATCTAAGGTTCCCAGGTGAATCTGCTGTACCTGCATAAACTGAGCATCACTGGGAGAATATTCTGCAGTGAAGTGTTGAGGTTTGACCCTACTGTCTCCCTTGTACTCTACCATAAGTGCCAAGAAAATGAAGAGCTATTTTAACAGGACAGCTGGAGATTTCTTTGATGTAGGCAGTGCTCTGTCATTGGGAACATTGCAGGGTGGGCCCAAAAGAAATGTTCTGGCCAGGTGCAGAATGAGCTGTGCTGGTAGAGCACACCAGACTCAGAAGGATCTCTCCCATTTAACAGACTTAAAAAGAGCTCTTAAATTCCCTATGTATTTTAGGCATCACCTTCATTTGAAGCAAAGTTCTCAGGGAAAGTCAGCATGAAGCCCACCTTTTATCTTTTTTGACCATGCTCTTAATACACTAAGGAGAGATCTTTGTCATCCATTCACATGAGCTTCCTGCGCAGGTACTGTGCAAGATGAATGATGACAATACAAATTTTTTTGTTAGAAAGCCTAGAGTACCCCAGGTGTTTGAAGAGATTATTTACATCATTTGATGACATATTTAGGTGAAGTAATATTTTTGTCTCATTTTATAAAGGTGAAACAGAACAAATGATTGTTTTGTAACACCTTTGCTTGCCACCTTAGCCACAAAAAATGCTGCAAATAGCTAGTGGTACAACTCTCCTCCTCCAAACTTTTTTGTCTCTGCTAAACTTCAAGACAGGAGCCCAGCTCTTTCTTTTTCAGCAAATGAATTCCATAAGTCTATTGGGTAAAGCAGTTCAACCAGAGTGATGCAATATGCAGGATGTTTGCAGGCATAGGTTTAATACGACTACATTGTTCCATATTTATAAATGTGTCACTTTTTACTGGCACAGCTTCACACATTTTTTATGAGAGCTGCTCTTTTCTTGGCAAAGCAACACATTCATTACACCAACATCAAGACTTCAATGAATAGAACCATCTTTGCATGACTCAGAGGTCTTACTCAGAGGTAGGGCAGATCGAAGGGATAAAGCAAGGAAAAACATTCCTGAAATACAGGAAACCAACTGGGAACAACATGGGTTTAGGAGGGAATGGCAAATGTATATATTCTATGGTGTATTGTCTTATTTTGGAAAGAGTCAGAATTCTCCTGTGGTTTGTCTCTGATCCCTTCAAACTATTTTGATGTATACTTGTATGCTTAAAATTATTTCTCCTTCCTTTTATTGTGCTGTCATGTTAATGGATTCATGTGTCACTTTTTATTTTCATTACAATTTCTGTAAGGAACATGGAAACTCAAATGCCTTAGTAACTTGTAAACTACCACAATGTACTTTGCCCTGACCTTGTCATTATTCTGTAACTTAATTGCCCAACTATTCCACTTCTTTTCTTTTTCATAGCCTGATTATAGTAGAAAATGAAAAGAGACTTGCCATTGACTAGTCAATCAAAAATACACACCATTCATAGATGAAAATAACAACCTCTCAATTAATTTAATAGAATTAACACTAATGATGATAAAAGTCTCCTGAGACAAAGATTGAGATCAGGACTAATGAGCAGACATTTAGCCATTCCTCCGACAAAGCCTGTAATAAAATTAGGAATGGGAACAGTTTAATTCAATCACAAAATTGCAGTTCCAAAATTTCTACCTCAGACTAGCAGATATTCAAGAGGCCTCAATTTTTATCTGTATAAAGAGCCTGAGTACATCTCATTTTGCTTGTTCTGTTGGCTGAAGTGTAGATCTGGTTGTAATTTCAAAAAATGTCTTTCCCAAGATACTTGATGACATTTTCACATTTTGGACCACCTCTCTGATGGGAAGCATAATCATTTCACTATTATGCTGTTATTTCTTGCAATAGCTTTAGTTTTTCTCACACAGTTTCTATCTTCAGATGGAGTAATTTTAAACTTGATAAGGAAAGGGAACGCTTCTATTTTTTCAACCAGTGCCCATAGGGTTTGCAACAAGATACTCTGTGCTCTATCACAACAGGAACAATAATTTAAAAGAAATAAAATAAGCAATAGACATGACAGAAACTGGTGCTCCAGAACTGGCCATAAATCAGTGAGGTCTGGGGAGAAGGAAGCCACGGGGGAGGCTGCTTTGTTATTACTATGGGAAAATCAGACACTAGTCATTTAGTACCTGATTTAAGGTAACACAGGCTTCAAAATGAAAAACTGTTCAAGACAGAAGCTTTTCATTTCTATGAAAACAAGCATTGTTATCACAGAATCAGTGGTTATCAGAAAAATTATGAATATTTGTTGGTCCAGTTTCTTGGGCAAATACTTAAGATGATATATTCTGGTTCACTGTATAAAGATTACATCTCTAATTTAACGTTAATTAAAAATGATTAAGCATTACTTTTATTTGTAACATTTTTCCCCTCTTTTTCTCCTGCCTTGTAAAAAATTATCCAGAGATCCTTCCAAGATATTCACCTGCACTTCACCTTTTTCTCTCTGCACTTCAGAGGCTACCTCTGGTAGTTTGTGACAAAAACCCACAAGCAAGACAGAGAAAATGGATGAAGTTTTGAAAGAAGTCATCTGATCAGGCTGATGGACATGCATTACATGATGGACACCAGTTTAGAGGGCCCAGAATAGGGAAACACTGAACAGATAGAAATTAACTTTCTTTCCCCTTCTTTTTTATTTCAGATCAAAGAGCACTGATTTAAAATGAGAGCATGGCCTTTGGAAAATAAGCACCTAAACCTTTCTGTTATATCCTACAGCAGTTCAGGATTATTAGGTTGCACATTATTCTCTTTCTCTCTTGAACAAATCGATTTACTGCTTGGCAAATAAGCATGTATTGCAAAATGCAAACTTACAGATTGGTATCATTCAAGAGAGAGCATGGTTTTATTGGCAGAGGACCATATTTTGCCCATGTTGCAGATCTCTGGGCAGGAAGCTTTGTTTATAGGAGATGTGTGACCTGTTACATCTGTACACTGTAAAGAAAAAATAGATATGGTGAAATAGGACTAAAAGTGTAAGTATTTGGTTTGTCATGCCCCTACCACAAACAAAACTTTCTGATTCTTCACAGACCTGTCAGAATTGGGAATTAATTTGTTATAATTGATGAAAAAAAAGTTAAAAAAACCCTACGTAGACAGGGTTTAATATCTTGGAATGTAAAATCCTCTCGTGGTCTATATCTAAAAGTTAAAATAATTACCTAATTTTCATAATATTGCTGAGGTCACATACAGAAGTTAAAGTCTCATTGATTAATATTATTAAGGTTGCATTCCAATAATCTAACAATAATTTAATAGGAAGATAGGGGGAAATCTGCCTTTAACATAGAGGTTCTGTAGCAGTTTTGAAGATTGTAATCAAAGTCTGGGAGGAAGAGGATTAAGTTAAGCTGTCTCAAGTGTTGTCTTTTCTGTTGTATTGGTATAGTATGGTTCTAATATAGAAAATGCAGTCTTCATCTAAATTATTCATGCTCTTTTTTCATTAGACAATTCTAAAATCTTGGTAAAATTTTTAGGAAAGCCAGAGCCTCACAATAACTTTGACTCTCTGTTCCAAGGTAACAAACTTTTCTTCATAATTTCTTTTCTCAATAAAAGCAAATTTTAAAATTTACTTCTTTTAGTAGTGATAAGGCCCCGTAAACAAATATAAAGATGCATAACACTGCTCCAGGTTGGACATCTGTCACTCAAATCACTGTCTTGCCACAAGCCACCCCTGTACAATGAGGAGGGACATTAGATAGAGTTAGATGGGTTTACAGGATGATGTCTGCATAAATGACAGACGTTTGTGTTCCAGAAACATTATTGGTTCTAATAGCTTTCACTTTTATGTTCAACGTGTTGCAAATTTACCTCCACATCTGCAAATCTACCTCCACATCTGCAAAGAAAAAAGAAGAAAAGAGCAGAGGAATATTACGAATTTGTTTCCCCCCTCCTCCCTAAAAAAAGCATTTTTTTCAATAGAAAGTAATTTGGGCAGCTGGTGAACTGTGGAGCTCACCAATCTATGAGATCTCAAACACACACAAGCTGTGTCTTCATGGTTCAAGGAAGAACTGACATTATGCCTGGAAGGATTATCAATCACCAGCTGCACAATATCATCTGTTGTAAATTGGGAGCCTGATTAATAACAGGGATTCGAGCATGGTCCTTGAAAATTCTGATCTTTATTGGCTTACTGGACTGGTGACTTTCTTTTTTCATGTTGTTTGCACTCAATTTGTGCTGCTTTCTGTTACTGTTAGTGTATATTACTATTTCTGTTATGATTGTTTTCCACATTATGTAAAGTCAACAGTGAGGTGTTGGGTGAAGCAGGTACATTTTTATCAATTGTGTATGAGACTTCTTGCCCTACTTTTGATTTTCTTTCTCATTCATCAATGATGGTAGTGCACCTCTGTTTTCTACTATTTTCATTGTGGGAATGTCTAGAAAATAAGGGGAATACCTAACCCCTTTGGTTAAGACAGCCTGTGAATATGTTCAGCTTTTCAGAATTCCTCATTTTCCCTTAAGTATTGAATCAATATTTTGGACGCAGTTTGCTTTTGAAAAAAACAATTTCAGAAAGCTTGGTTTTTTATTAACACACCCACATTAACTGTTTTAAACCTGACTCTGATTACACTGAACTCCATGTATTTTTCAAGTGATAAAGTCAACCTGTTGTTGAATAAAGGGACTTCAATTTTCTATCCTTCTGTCACTCATTCCATTTTAGGAGCTTTATGAAACAGAATAGGTTCAACAAACTGTTTTGGGGTTTTGGTTTTTTCAACTCAGTAAATTCTGTTTTTAATTTCTTCATCTTCATCCTATTTCCTTAGTCTAGTCTGAGGAGTGTACCACCAAATTTTTTCTCTTGACTGGCATGGATGAACAAGAGCTTCTGTGCACAGGATTCCCAGCCAATGTGTCTCAGAGAGCTGGCAGAGCTGACCCTTTTCTCCCGAGGCAGCACATTCAAACTGTGTAACTGCCAAAGAAGTCACACACTCTGCAGAACCTCCAGAAATTACAGACATCTGTAGGTCAATTCCATGGGTAACTTTACTCACTAGATCAGCTTCAGAATAGACCAATTGTAGAAACTTAATTTCTTAATATGCTTTCTATCTTAAAAAATGGTTGTAAGTTGGGACTTTTACCTGACACCATAGTCACTACCACACTTTTTTTTTAATTAGTAAATGTGTCAGCTAAACCTTGCAGTGCAAAAAACCTGCAACCCCAACTCTCAAGCAAAAAATCTCCAAACTAAACCTTAGCATGATAGGAAATAAATGAATGTTGACACAGTCAGTACATTTTTGCAACAAGACCTCATGAAGGACAATCAGCAGAAGCCCCTTGAAAGCTTTTAAAACTCATGACCTCGAGACATGGTATGTACCCCAAGAAATAAAGCAGAAGCCAAAAGGCCATGCCATTTTTTGCTGGAAGTTAAACAATGAGCATCCAGTAATGGCTTTTTTGAACATAAAACTGATTTAGCAGAAATCATTGTTATGTTCAATTGCTATATATTTTTTTTACTTGTAACAACTGAAAGTCTCAAACCTCATTACAATTTTTTGCAAAGATCTTCCTTTTTCTTTCCTTTTTAAAGATCCAAGGTTAGCATTATGAACTAACTGTGATTTTAAGTTCTATTCTGTATCAAAATAGAAAAAATCCCCACCTAAATATGTTTGATTTCTCTATTGCCATCATCCTCTAACCTAATCACAACAAACTCATCACACCAAAGTTTTAGAAACAGCTTTCTGCACTAAAATACTTGTCAGTTTTCATATGATGATTAGTGAGTGTTAAACCTCGACTAAATCCATGTTAGAAGACAAATATTGATGCTCCTCTAATTAGAGTGGAAAGAATTTCACAAGAAGGTCATTGCAAATATGCCCATGGTACAACATTGTATAACCAAATCCTGTAACTATGAAATGCTCTTAAGGGACCACAGCTTGCTGGGGACTCAGCCATGGGCAGGCTCTCCCAGTACCTCAAGCTTCTCTGTGAAGTAGTGAATTAAAGAGGATGGAGTTACAAATGCTGAGTATCTCACTAATATGTGTAATCTACTGGGAGGACAGAGAGGAACCCCAGGGAAACTCCAGCGACTCTCAAAAGGTGCAGCAGAGAAATTTGCTCTTTCAAAAATTCAGCTCCATTCTCAAGATACTAAAGGGAGAATGTCTGCCTTGAAAGAACAATTTCTTCAGCAGGGAGAAACCTTTTTCACTGGTTAAATGGAATGAAATGCAGACCAGGGCACTTTAGGTGGGGGAATTTTCTTCAGACTGAAATTACTAAAGATACATTCTCAAGAGTGGCTCTTATGAAGAGGTGAGGCCTAGAAGCAAAAATACTAAGAAGCCTCAATAAGGGAGCAGGGACATTTCCAAAAGAATATAATTTGCTGGAAACTATTCTCAAATGTGCAGTATTTTGAGCAAAGAGCTAAACTTCATGATGAACCCTGTAGCATCAGTGATTTGGAATATGATTAGTGTCCCATTGAAGTCAGCAGGAGATTTCTTCTGCATTCAACTGGCTTTCCATTGCACCCTTGTGGGATGGAAAATGCAGAGTATAATTTGTAGCCTAAGGTATGCAGTCAGGGGAGAAAAAACACTGTGTGCAACAAATCAACCCACAACCAGGCCAGCTGCCACAGACAAAAAGTAAAAGCTACATCCAGAGTGACAGCAGGCGGAATATCAGCCATCTCTGGACAGATGAGCAGGTGGCAGCATCCAGGCAGAGCCACTGCCAGTGGCTGCCCAAGGAGCAGCAGCCAACAGCCCAGACCCCCAGAAGCAGAGCAGCAGAGGTGTGGGTACATGAACAAACCGATGCACCTCAGTGCAAGCAGCCACACATCAGCCAGCGTGACAAATCAAGGGAGTCGGGGACTCCTCTGGACAGACCCAGGCTGAGGAGGAGTGGATCACTCCTGCTTCAAGCAGCATCCCAGGGAGTACACTCAAGGCCCATTTTAAGTCCAGTAGCAGAGAGTCTGAATAAAGCCACCCCTTCCACCCCTTTCTGAAGTGTTAGTGGATAGGCTGGCACTGCACAGAAGTGTCCATCCCAGTATTGGCACTGGGAGCTCACTTTTAACTCAAGGCAGCTGTTTATATCTGCTGCTCAAAGGAAAACAGAGTCCCTGTTGTGACCTGGAAGAGGATGTCTGGAGGCTGCAGGGTGCCTTGACTGGGCAGGCTGCAGCAGGAGCTTAGCAGAGCTTTCTCACTCCAGTAGATTCAGGGATGTCTCTCCCTTCCTGTCATTCCTTCAGGAAGCTGTGACTTCCCTGCTGAGCTCTCATCTCCTACCAGTCCCATACCCCCACCTGATGGCATCAGCACTGGATCTAGGGGGGGATCTACAGAAGGAGCTGTATTTGCTGCTCTGAAAGAAATTCACTGCTATGTAGACAATACCAGCAGCATTAAGAAACATCTGTGGGCCCATTTACATCTGGCCACAGGCTTCACTTAGAGAGACAAGCTTAAATAGGACTGAAGCAACGCCTCACCTGAGCATTCAGAGCTTTACTGGGGCACACATGGACAGCTTTCATTTCCATTGTTATTTGTGCCATGTGGGGAGATATCATTGCCCACATTTCTGTGCAGGTCTAATTTATTTAAGACCTGCAGTAGGAAATAGTCAGTTTTGCAATTCTAATATGCAGCTCCCCACAGTCCATAGGATTCACTTTTTTCTAACTGGCTGCTGTTGCCCTCCTGCTGTATTAGCCTGATACTGCCCTCCTGCTGCTCTGTCCACCTGCTTAGAATTTATTTCCAAAATGCATTGCTACTGTAGGATCTTCTCCCTGAAGGTGAACAAATTAATAGGTTTGCTCTACTTGATGTACTCATAGATTCCTTCTGTACTGGGATTTGACTACTGGTTATGCATTTTTTCATCCTCTATTCCTAAGCTGAAGATAAAAATCCCCTAGGCAAAGGAAGATACCTTAATGCAAGTTATTATAATCCAAACCCTGAAATGGGCACATATGAACATGAGTCATGCGCTACTACCTGTTATGTTGTAGTTGTTTCCTTTCAAAACAAGAAGAAATGAAAAAATATACAAAGTAATGTTTTGAAGTAGATCCAAAAGCAGACTAACATTTAGAACTCATGAAGTTATTTCCCCTGCTCCCCTTCTGGAGAAGACCTGTAAATGTAACACAATGATAACCTCCCTACAAAATATTTAAACAATGAAAGAGAATAATACTGCTACTATAGAATTCCACTCAATGGCTTAAGTAATTTGTAGACAGAATTACATTTTTATTAAACCTTACACATAAATTTCTATACAACCTTATTGGTTTCAGCCTTGTTAAATTGTATGCCACTCTTCAATATGATACTGTAAGAGCTCCAACTGTGCAAATATTCTTTCACTATTACAGAAGCAAATTTGTTGCTTCCTTCTCTTTTTTCCTTCTCACCTAAATTATTATATAGCATTTTGCAAACACTTATGGATTTGCTGAGAAAAAAATTCCTTACTGTGTCAAAATGACCATCTTTCCTTGTAACGTATCTGTGCGTACACAGATGATGGAGGGAAAGTTTCTTATTTTCAAATGTAGTTGAATGAGCTCTTACTGGAAAATTAAGAATTTCTGGAGAGAATTTGGCAGAACAGATGTATGCTTTCCCCAAATGAGAAACATGCATCTGTTTCCTAGAAATCTAAACAACAACAGCAAAGCACTCACACAAACAAGTTGTGTGGGTTTTTATTTTTTCTTCCTACAGATGGTTCTTATTTTTATACAAAGAAATAAGGGGGGAAAAGCCACAGTGGAAGTTTCTAAATGAAGCAATGAAGTGCATTCTTATCAATGAAATTTAAATGGTCTACAGGATGAAATTTTGTTTCATACAAATCTGCCCAATTGTACATGAAAACCGTACAAAAGCCTTCCTTATTAAAATGCTGCCTTTCAGCCTCCCTGCTTCCATTTAGTCACAGTCTGATCTCCCTATCAATTCATTTTTTCCATTTCTGTTACCTGTAGATCATTTTGTCTTGCTCCTACAATGTGGATTTAGAGTTTGCAGTCAGAGACTGATATGATCCAGTGCAAACCCTTTTGATTAGATATTCCTGTTCCATGCTCAGAGCTGACAGGAAGGATATGCTTTTTAATGTCATGAACAGCATTTCCCCCCATCCCCATGATCATGTTTTACAGCCACTAAAGAGTGAATTGATAGAGGAGCTACCCAGACTATCAAAAATCCCCCATCCAGAATGGAGAAATAGGTTATTGCAATTAAGCATCCGGATTAATTTCCTAGTTCTTAAATTTTTCAATTGTCAATTTTAGAGATGGGTCTCTAATTAAATTTTAGTTTGGTCGCTGTAATGAAAACAATATCATCTAAAACTCCAGCCCCAGTCAGCCTGTGTGGATAACAGTGATAAGACTGGATAATTGCAGGGTTAATAACTGGCCTTTTATTGTGTCTGAAAGCAATGTAACAATATATAGACTTTCTGAGTAACTTTAAAACACAGCCACATTGTACAATATTGCTACCCTGATCACTTTTTCCTTTCACTTTTCTTTTTTTCTTTTTTTTTTAAGCATGGGAACAATTGGACTACAAAGGTGTGATTGTTCCTAGGTCATATTCTCCTCTAGGGTTTCCAAAAAGCAAGCAATGCTTCTCAGGCAGCTCCAGCAGTTCTGTGACAAAGTAGAACAACTTTCAATAACCTCTGTTATTCCTCTTCATTTACAGTGCAGGCCACAGGGTAACTATTTAATCTGGTAGCCAGTTCCCTGAACCTCTTGTACATTTACTGAAACATGAAGCATGTTCCTCACACTTTGAATTTCTTGAATGAGCATGGGATTTCAAAGTTTATTAGAAAATAACAATCCAGGGACTAATACTCTTCTGAATAATCTGGCTCTGGAGACAGAGCCTCTGCACAGTAGCATCCTTCCTTTGTGGCCAGGACACTTCACCCTCAATTAGAAAAAGGTGCCTTTTACAGACTCATTCCCCTTTATGGCTACATGGTGATCTGAGAAAGTGGTAGGAAGTAGGAGCCAGGCAACAGCATGCTCTGTTAGGCTGCTATGGTTCTTAATTAATGTGCAGAACAGCATGTAGGCCTGGGCAGTTTATCCATGTTGTCTGGATACAGCATGAATACGAGTGAAACTTGAACCTAATCTAATAGATATATAAGTTGCACGAAAAGAGCTGGCAAAAATCCTATGTAAAACAATCTTTTGTTAAAAGGGGAGCTTGTGGAAGAGGTTGCAAAAATCGCCCAGGCTGCTCTGGAATCCCCTTGCACTGCCATGGGGCCTTTGGGAAGTTGGGCACTGACTGCAGAACATCCCATCCCTGCCTGCAACTCTGCTCCCTAACCCACCTTCTACTGGGCACCATTCCCACATAGGATTTGTTTCCATAACTTCTGCAGAAAACATTACTTTCATCCCACCTTCCTCAGGAAATCATATCTGTTTTCTCTCTCCTGCAAGAGATTTTCAGTGGCTATGCCTCAACAGGTTGCCCAACACAAAAAAATGTCATCATAATATATACTCCAGTGCATTTTTCTGCCAATCCACCCAGGACTTCTCTAAATGTGACAGTCTTTGGGTCTGGCTTAACCATCCTGAACAAAAAAAAAAACCCAAACAAGAAAAAGCCCAACAGAAACTACTTCAGTAATATCATTTTGGTTGAACAGACTCAGTTTGCATCAATGTTGCAAATTCAATAATCCTCAGGAGCTCTACAAAGCATGTTCTCTAGAATTATAAATACACTTAAAAATCACTGTTTGGCATCTCTTGAACTCATTCACCCTTCCACATCATTATTAACCTCCTTCTCATCTCGCTGTCCAGCCATTACCTGCATTAGGAGACTTTTTATATCCTTTTCACAGAATTTTAGGGTCAGTCAGAGAAGTTAAAACCATCGCTTTTCATTTAACCTTTGAGATGTATTTTTACTCTTATTTGTCTGTATGAGCACTTTGGTGTACATATTCCCAACATGAATACAAACCTAACTCTGACCAGATCCAGAAACTCTGCCTCCCACTCAATATCTTGAGTTTAACTGACTACAGGTATTTACATCTCTTTAGATCATGATTTCTTTGACATTTTTGATTGGCAATTGAATATTTCAGAAATATTGGCTAACATAAAAGCCTCCGGGCCTTTACATATTATACAATTTTAGATGTGGAGAAGCATAGCCTTTTCTTCCATATGCATTAGCCCTGTGCATTTACTGGAGCCTAAATTGAGTTCAAAAAGACTGATTTCTTTGAAGGTGGATATTTGTTAAATCCTGAACAGAATTAATTACAGCATTCAGAGACACAAGCTGAGTACTAGTATTATGACTCTTCAATGGGGCTTTTTGCACTTTTTAAAATAAAAGCAAAGGTATTAGATACAAAACTCTGAACCATGCCATGAGGAATGGTTTAAGACAATGTTTAAAATAATTTTTCCACTTTACAATGTTTGTATTTTCCTGGGGGGGAAAAAAGCACATCTGAATTTTAGTAAAACAGATTCTCCTTCATAACAAAAAATCAAAACTGCCAACTTTTTTCTTTGTTTCTTTGCACATTCTAAGGCATCAGTGCTCTTCTGAATGAAATTAGACAGATATTGAAAGACTATTGAAGTGTCATCTAGTAAATTGAGAGTGAAACTTTTTAATTGTTGAGTATATTACTGGTTGGGAAGTGTAAGAGAGAGAAGCGTGTTTGTGTGCAAGTCCATCCATACAAGTCATAGAGGGAAAGAGGAGTCTTCTGTACTCAAGTAACACAAAATCCAAAGGCTTTAGTGAGACATATTACTTGGAAAACACTGCTTAGTCTGAAATCTTCTGAAAAAATATAGTGTAATAACTTTTTTAGAGTTTGCATATCTCCATCACTTAGAGCTGTGCAGCTGGTAATGCTCATCATCCTGCCTTGGGAAAAACAGCAAGGGAGTCTTCTCTTGGAGAATGGAAAGGGTTGCTCTGTGAGAACACTGAAAGTTTAACTAATTTCTACTGGTAATTTCTGTCCCGACATCATACACTGTTGTTCCACCCCACGTCCATCTGCAGTGAAATAGGATTAGAAAAAAAACTGGAAAAGACATGTGAGAACCAAGACCTGAAATTGTTGCCTAGTTATGGAAAGTTCTTCCATGCTTATTAATCTTTAAACCCTTAAGTAATTTTTTAATTTTTCCCCTTTAAATACTCCCAAGTCAGTCTAAATACAAAGTTGTGCGCTAGCAGGAAAAAACTCATCCAAAATTCTTTTGTAGTCCAAACACATACTCACACATGCTGCAGCACACTGCATTTTTGTGGTTTCATTTTTTAATGCTGAAGCTCAGAAATACTGTATATGACCTGCATTGATTAGAAAAAGTACTGCAGCGTCTCAGCCTCTCTAGGCAGTGAGAGGAACATCTTTTCTCAACTCCTGCAAGAGTGACATGATAGCTTGCTTATGTTTCCTACCTTAGTGATCCAGCAGTGAGATTCATAAAGCAACCATTGAACCTCTTGCCTCTTTAGGAGTGTCACAATGTGCAGCTTCCATTGTGTTGCCCATATGCCAGCAGTCTTTTTAAAAGCCACTCTTGCTTTTCTGCTGATCATTGCAACAGACAGGAAGGTGATTTCAGGAGAGCTGCTTTCAGTGAGAGACAAGACATCTTCTCTCTCCTCTCTGAAAAGAAGTGCTTGGCAGAAGGAGAAGACAAGTTCTTAATCTGTGCTTCTTGGAACTGATACTAGTACAGATCACATTCTCCCAATTAAAAACTGACAGAGTGAAAAATTCTAACATTTTTCTGCGAAGGTATTTGGTAAAAAAGGATATAAGATGGGGAAATAATAAACAGTGAGTACAATATCTCCAGTAAGTCTATCAGAATTGTGTCATTTGCCTTTAGCTGGTGCAGGATTTTTACTTTATTCTGTGTTCGGCATTATACACAGCAAAGGACATGAGTGCTCTAGATCCTTAGTTTTTCCATAACCACTATTCAGAGTGGGAGTTGTGTACATATCCTTGACAAGACTTGGAATTTAGAATAGTTTCACTTGTTCATTATTCACTTGTTCATTATTTTCTCAAGTTATTTCATGGACACTAATTAATATTCCAGCTAGTTAAGCAATCCTGGTCCATCCCACTGCAAGGAAGTCTGTCTCCAAATTACCAGATGAACTGTACACCTTTGTTCTTCCTGTTCAGCATCATTACAAGTGACACTGAAAACTGTTCCTAAGTGTTCCTGTATGATTGTGTCTCATGGCCATCATGCACAGAAGAATCTGCAGTTGTTAAGTCCTTTTGTACTCAAAGGGGAAGGAGAAGAATTTCAGGATACATTAATACCTCCACAAGGGAAAGGTGTTACATACTTGGACTCACTCAGCCTCAGCCCAAAGGAGGAGCCCTTAACAAGCACCACTCAGGGGTGTTAAGCAGGTAAACAAAGTAAAAGGGACTGTGACTGCTACACTTGAGTCAGATGGATCTGTGCACATCTGTCACAGGTGCCTCTGTGACAATAACTGCGGCAAAAGCTGACTCCAGACAAGGGCTGCATGCTCATACCTGCACAGCCCGATCACTGCAATATCATGGACTAGGCAGGAAGTATCCTAAGCAAAAGAAATAAACACCAGAGAGAAGAAGAAAAGCACAGTCACAAGCATCCCAGATATTCTGAGGTTAGGATTAATTTACAGAGCAGGACATCAAGTGAGAAGAGAGGCTGCGACCAGCCTGTGTGACAAAGGCATCTGTGACAAGGGGCGGGGCAGAGGGAAGTGGTGCCTCACTAAGTCGTGTCACCACTTTAGGGGAAGTATGTAGGAAGGGGAAAACTGGTGCCAAAAGCACAAGTAGCACTGTCTGTCCTGTGACTAGATCAATTAACAGCTCAGAAGCCAAAGCTCCTCACACTGTACCCCTCTTCTTGGAGGTGCATGAGGCTACAGCCCAGATCAAAGAAGCAAGTGCATTGCAGAAGTGAGCTTTGAAATGTGGAGGACCCAGAGAGAATTAATAATAAATAAAGTACACCTCAGAGGAAAAACTTTGAGTTTCTCCTCCAAGTTACACGCAGCTGTCTGAAGTCAGTAGGAGTAGTCTGTTTATAGCTGTGAGCAGAAAGCAGCCCTGTGTGCCCAGGCATTATCAGTCTTTTTTTCAAGAACACAATATCTGCTTGATAATGCATACTCTGTTTTGTTGTTCGTTGTCAGTGCACCTCCCAAAACAAGTTGTCCCCCTGTGGTTTTATAATCATGGGAATATTCTTGATGGCCCTGTTAGACGGGTTTTATTCTGGCTCCAGACATCTTTGGAAAATAACCTATTGAATCGCATCGGAAACCAGGGCAGAGTTGACTTCCTGGTGGACTCCAAACAATCCAAAGGCTCTCCTTGGAAAGCACAGCCTGTGCTCTGCTGTTAGTGCAATGCCACACTGCCCTGCAGCTGGGGTAATCAGCTCCATCTCAGCAGCTCCACCCCCACCGAAACGAGAGAGAAAATAATGATCTATTGTTCTAGGGGTTTATGGAAGATTTTTTTTTTTTAATTTATTTTAGCCGCTTCTTTTAAGAGATAGCAGTGAGCTGCTTGCTGAAATTCTTCCTTATTTCTGTGTTTACCTCTCGTTAGCTAGAATGCCAAATCACTGCTGTGATTACCTGGCAAGTCAATGTAGAAAAAATAGCTGTTTGGGACAGTTTTTACTACTCTGAGGTGTGTGCTTGATGTTACATCCAAAACAAATAAAAGCAAACATAAAACAAAAACAAAGAAACCCAATAAAATCTCTCCTTTTCCTACTATCAGAAGAAGAAAAAAACATTTTCAACTATAAGGCAGTGCCAAATGGTTCAGCAGATTTCAGAGACACTGAGACACTGACAGACTGCATTTCCTGCTGTTTACCAGAGGGATTTAAGAGTTTCTGTCTCTTAAAATAGCCATATTTTTCTCTTCCTGAGGGTCAAAACTTGCCACTTCTACACTGTTTTCAGTAGGTTCTTTCATTGTGCCATGCTCTGCCATGTCAAGAGATTCTGAAAAGGCTCTTGAGATTCCTCTGTCTTAGGGTAAACGGGAAGGATTGGTTGGATTCCTGCAAACATTGCCATCTGAAACAGTAAGGGGAAAACACTTTGTGTGGATTATTTCACTGCATAAAAACCCTTCAGCATATTCTAATGGCAATGTATCAAACTGGATTACATGAGTCATATTTACATTATATGATGTGACATTGTGACATATGACAGAGTACCTAAAAAGTCATTATGCCTCAAGAGTTTATAACCCAAAAGGAATTTTAAGGCATATTATTCAGCCATGCCCACCCACACCCTGCTATTATCTGCAACAGCAGGGGACTCACTAGATGAATCAGATCTTAGAGACTCTTTCCATGTGCACAGGAAGCACTGATTAATTGGAACAGTGACAAAAAAGTCTCTTTACCAGGTAAACAGAATTCAGCAGTGGGATTTTACTTAATGAATAGTATACAGTTAAGTACTTCGATCCGTGGAGGTGAGAGGTGGAGAAAGCAGCTCATATCCAATTGCTTTCTCATCTGCTGGAAGCTTGATATTATTAGCAGTTTCCTCCTTTAGCAGTTACCACAAATGTCAAATTTCGTGTCATGCGGTATTGCAGCGAGAGACCTCCCAGATTAAAAGAGAGGCAAGATAGGAATAGAGATCCTTACTCCATCTGGTTTCTCCATAAACATTCCATTTCCTCACCCTGGACACCTCCCTCCTCCCAGCCCCTCGCTGGTTCCCGCTGTCCCACCCCAGTGAGCTCCTCTCCCACCCCTCTCCCTGCACAGAGAGATCCTCGTGGGGCTGGCTCCTCTGGCATGCACCCAGCACAGGCCCCTGGGTCTTTGGGGCATAGCTGCTCCACAAAGCATTCTGGATTTAAACTGTTTATCTATCTAAGCCTCAGTTTATGATCTCTACAAATGCCTTTCAAATGACAGAACCTTTTATTTGTACCATCTTCATTTGAGAAACAGGGAAAGATTATCAAGGGCACAAAATGCTTCTGGCTCCAGCTAGTCCTGCTGAAAGCCAAAGGGGTTTGGGCACAGAAGTCTTGTTTATGCCTTTGAAAATCTCTTCCATAATCTCATCAACACTAAAAACCTACAAAATAAACTCTGAATTCAAACACTGGCATCAAAGAAAAAAGAATTTATAGAATATGTGGTGACAGAAGACTTGATTTGTCTGCAGGGGCAGCCAGCAGCTGAAGCTGACTGCCCTGTTTGACCTCATAATAATGTTTAAAATTCAAAAAAACACCTAAAAAACCACCTTAAAAACAATAAAAAAAATCTGACTTTGGACTTGAAAAAGAGAGAAAAAAATGGATGAAATAGACCTGAGGGAAGAAGGCAGCCTCAGAGGACACTGGTGGGATTCAGAGAGAAAAATCCATCATTGCTATTTATTCCATGTTTTAAGGAAACAAGGCCACTTCATGTTGTCCCAGGTGGTGATGCAGGAAGATGATAAAGGTGTCAGAGGCAGACCATTGCCTGAGGGCAGGAAAACAAACAAGAGGCTCCTTGGCAAATTCCCTCTAACCTTTAAGGGTTAAGGGAATATCAAAATACAGAACTTATTCAAAAAACATCTAAAGGCAGCAGAGGAGAGCAGACATATGACCATTTATGAGGAGGGGGACTGGTCCGCTACTGAGTAAATCTAGAGCAGCTTCCCTGATATTTCATTCAAAAGACAACATTTTCATCAAGGAATTGATATAATTTTATTTTAAAAACACACCAATAGAAGATTTGAACACAAATGAACCTCATCCTCATTTTTTCAGAACTTAAATTTTCATTCTACAGGAGAACAGTGTGTGTGTGTGACTAATAACAATCCAGCCATCTGGACTTCTCTCAGACAAACTCATGTTAATTCAAACTACCCAGGCAAAAAATAAAATATATATTGCCTGCCTCAGAGCATTTAGGAAAGTGTTATGGTCTGCAGAACTGTCATGCACTGTCAGCAAGCAGCAAACTTTAGAGCACCTTTAATGTTACACCACAGTGCTGTTGTAGTTGACAATTAAAATAGTTAATGTGCAAGTTGGCCTTTTAGTGCTGCACTAATCAAAATAATGGATTGCTTTTGTATGATGACCCCATAGCTTGATCAGTCAGTGGTCACTGGACAAAAAGGAATTTTTTTAATAGTGCCCAGTTGTGGCACTTGTAATTGTGAGTTTCTGTGGTGGTAATGAGGAAGGATGGGAGTTTTACCAGGCTCATAGAGGGCTCGAGCACACTGGGATCTGGGCAGATATTATCTGGCTATTGTGAGTCCCACAGACATTACCTGGCTATTGTGAGTCCCACAGATATTACCTGGCTATTGTGAGTCCCACAGATATTACCTGGCTATTGTGAGTCCCACAGATATTATCTGGTTATTGTGAGTCCCACAGATATTACCTGGCTATTGTGAGTCCCACAGACATTACCTGGCTATTGTGAGTCCCACAGATATTACCTGGCTATTGTGAGTCCCACAGATATTACCTGGCTATTGTAAGTCCCACAGATATTACCTGGCTATTGTGAGTCCCACAGATATTACCTGGCTATTGTGAGTCCCACAGTACCATATCCAACCTCATGGCCCTGCAAACCCGGAGGCAGCAAGAGGGATTTGGTCCTTTAGCATTTCCTCATTGCACCCACAGGCACACAGTGTTTCCAAACCCTCTTGCTAGAGATATTTCTTAGGCTATTTAGACAAAGAGCTTTCCCCTGTGCCTACGTTTGTGTGGATTTATGGGGCATAAGGAATGATAGGGCTGAATTTCTTGGCCAGTTGTCCAAGGGCAAGTAGGAATTCGTGTTTTTCTCTCACTTACCTCTCTCCCACTTACATTCAGCAGCAAAAAAAAAATTCAGTGCATTCTCCTTGCCAAGAAAGATTAGTACACCTAAGAGTTGAAACCAGGGCAGATTGCATTTCAAGTAATTTCCCCTGCCCTCATTCTCCCCCTGATTCTAGCTTTTTTAAATTTTTTTAATTATTCCGATTAAAAATGAAATGCAGTTGTTACATTATGATAATATCAAACTCATTAACATTAGTCAGAAAAAATACAGGAGGTAGCCTGCCAAAAGCTAAACCTTTACTTTTGCATTCATTCAAGTAAAGTTCATTGAAATGGGAATTCATCCCTTTATTCTGGATTAGAATCGAACTCCTGGTGTATTCAAAGAGCCATACTGGCACAGAAGATGCTTGTAGAAAAGTAGTATTCAACATAACTGCTTTATTAAAATTTGAGTTCTGTGACATTATACAGAAAATTCCTTGTTCAAGCTCAAGAACACCTAAGCAGGGACTTTGTCATGTTTATCAGTGGGTGGGCAGGTATGCTCCAGCTGCCAGTGTCTAGCACTAGAGACCATAAACTTCTTGAGAAATATGTTGAAATATCTTCTTACCATTTAGTACAGCTGGACTGCATGTACAAAATCATAGATTGGTTGCTCATTTCCAACTCCCTTTCTGACACAAATCCCATGGTTCCCCTTGTCTGCATCTTGCATTTTGTCTGAAAATAAGGCTCATCCCATTATAAATCAGAGCAACGGAGCCTTTTTAGACAAAAATACAATAACCTTCTAAAGTTTTTTTTCATACAAGTTTCTATTTCTAGAGTTTTGGATTAATTTTTGCAGAACTTAACCAAGCAGGATGTAACTCACAATCCCAGCATTTAATTACAGGGATAAACACTTCCATAAATTATTAATTCTTTCCTACGAACAATTTTTGACTGCATGGACGACAATATCATAATTCTAGTTATTTCATTATATCTGTCTATATCATCACCACATATTATTTCCCTTCCAAAATGTTTATATAAAATTTATAATGTGATGAAAAGATCTTCCCCCTAATTTTTGTATGTAAATGTAAAATCTTGTCCATTTCCTCACAGTATTTGTTCTGTTTAATTGCATTTTAAATGAACATAAAGAAACTACCCCAAAGACATCAGCATGCTCCTGCCAGGACTCTGCAGATTCTGCTGGCA
Source organism: Setophaga petechia (assembly GCA_024362935.1). Classification (NCBI taxonomy): domain Eukaryota; kingdom Metazoa; phylum Chordata; class Aves; order Passeriformes; family Parulidae; genus Setophaga; species Setophaga petechia. The sequence goes on from JANCRA010000006.1 coordinate 12,902,884, forward strand.
CGTGTTGAGAAGCTGCTGCTGCCTTTCAGATGCGAGCTGATCTTCCCAGATAGCCTGTCCTGAGGGTGGGAGCAGAGCAGTCTTACAGGAAAGCTTTGGGGAGCTTGCCTCCCCTCCTCTTTTCTGATCTGTTTCCAGCATTAGAAAATGTAAAGCCCAGAAATGGCTTGGAGAAAAAGGGGTTTTTTCTGCCATCACTGGTTCCTTCTTCAGCCAAAGCAACTTCAAACCACACTGAAGACAGAGTCAGACAGAGTGGGTTTGCTAAAGCAACTGTAGGCTCCAAGAGCAGTAATACTGAGAGCCCTGGCAGCCATTCAGCTGAAATAAATCTCAGAAGGAGAGAGAATAGAAGACAACACGAGTCTAAATTGATGTTCAGAGTTGTCATGAGTGCAGCAGTGCTCCAAGACCTCACCTGTGTTTTTTTTCCCCCAGGATTTGTCCAGGCTGTGTGGTGGGCAGTGAGTGCCAGCAGTTCCTGGAGTCTGGCAGCAATCAGGACAGCAAATCCCACCTCCTTTGCCCTTTAATGATCACTAGGAAAATCCTTACATTTTCCATTTGTAAGAGCTTTCTTTCATTACATAATTTCACAAAAATAACTCTATGGTCCTCATTTGAATACATACAGAACCTTAAAAGATTCCTAATTTATACACAAATATATAGGGATTATAAACCTCAGGGAAGGAGGACAGTTAAACCAAAAATCACCTTGCCCTGGGCAGATAGGTGTTTTGAGGTTGAAGGTGAATTTATTGGTTTAACAAGACCCGTGAATCTGTCAAAAACCCTAAGTAGTTCTCTGTAATTTTGTAAAAGACCAGACGTTTGGAGCACTTTAATAAATGATGGTAAGAAGAAAACTCCACACTTTTGAAGTTGGTTTTCTATATGAAATGTATCTAGTACTATTTAAATAAGAGATAAATCTTTTTTTAGTAAAAGAGATGAATAAGAAAAGTACTGAGGAGAATAGAAAACTATCAAGGAGATTTTCCGGTGACTTCTTATCCTGAAAGGGACATTTCTAATTCTAGTCAAGAAATTAATTTGATCTATAGAACCTTTAAAATTAATTTTAATTCTTCAGAACTTGAAGTATATTAAATTATTTAAAGTATTAATATATGTTCACTTTTAGCAACATTTGAGATGGTTATCAGCTCCTCTTCTTCAAACTTTCTGGCTTTTTTTTTTTTTTTGAGCAGTATAAAAAGATTCAGGCTGAATGTAGCAGTCAGCTTAGAGGCAGAGGGATAAGAATTATATTCTATAATGCACACCCTATAGGACAGAGTCTGGGTGGCCAAAAAAAGAGCATACTACAATATTATCTCCTCCAGAGTAACAACCCTTTAAAATTTGATTCAGTCCTTCGCAGTTAAAAGGGCTAGAAATGTCAAATATCCTTATTTTATGCCAGAGTACCTTCCCCAACACACAATACTGAGAAAAACCAAACTGAGCAAAATATCCAATAACTTAACACTGACTCCACTAAGTAAAAGCAATGCCAATATTTATCCACTGTGTTATCTGGCAAGAAGGGGATCTTGACTCATACTGCTCAAAGACAAATATTAATAAAGATCTGAATTTTAGGCTCATGGGAAATTTCTGACTTTTCTCCCTGAATAATGAGGAAAAGTTGTTTTCCTTCTTAAAGCATATTTATACTTAAATGGAAAAAAGAAATTCAGAAATAATGGTTTTGGGTTCTTTTTTTTTTTTTCAAAAAACCAAATATCACATTCCAGCATCAAAATATTAGGAATCAATTAAGCTAAGCAAAATGGGGTGGTTTCAGTATGAATCTGTGTCACTGAAGTGCTATGCACATCATTAACACACAAATGGTTTATTATTCCATTTTCCTGTTTCAGGCTGAAGCACCAAAAAACCAATATACAAAAAAATGGTAGCATTAAAATATTGCAATTTAGCTTATGTAATAAATTGTGGTAGCTCAAACTGACAGCTGTGTCAGCTTGATGAAAACCAGGTTTTGGTTCCTTTTTTCCCCCTCAGTTTTGATCTATTGGACTAATTTGTTTGAAACAATGTATCAATTTTTCTACTAATAAACTAAAAATTCTGTAAAATCCCGTTTTACTCAGAGAAATGCAGTTCCCCTGAATTACAGAGGAAAATAAATTCAATTAGAAAAAAATTCTTGGTGACTTCTTTGCTTACACTGCCTTCAGTCCCAATTCTCCTTTCCGCCTCTGACTGTATTTGCCTTGGCATGCTAGCACCAAAATTGTGTTGTTCGGCCCCAATTCTGCACACTATGGAGGCAAAACTGTTAGGTGATACCTGGATTAGCTTCACATCTACATACTGGATTTACATTTGAGATGCTGCTTCTCCTGGATCACTCCTATGTTTCTTTAACCATTTGATGACATTTTGCATCTCTTTCCTAGAGAAGGTTTTTTAGTTGTCTCTCTGTTCAGAGGATGGGCCAGCTCCTGCAGGTGTGGGCAGGCCCTGAAGAGTGAGCCTGGGTGTGTGACACTCAGGTTGCTCAGAACACACTGACTTGCCTAGCAGAGGAGTTTCCAAGAGGGATTTACACTTGGCAGCAGCATCACACAAGGTTTAGACAACCATATGATAAATCAAGTGTATCTATTTCAACAATCAAATCTAGCACGGCACTCTGATGATATTTTTTCTTATTGTGTTGTTACAGATATCAATATCACACCCTCAACAGAGCCCAACGGACATGCAAAGGTAAGTTTCAGATTGCTCAGGTTAAAAGGACACATTTTCATCAGTTTGTTTTCATAATGACAGCCCCTCTCCTCTGCAAACAGGGAAATTATAGATGACTACCTACAAAAGTAGTGGTAAAGTCAGAGTGGACTGAAAACTGACCACCCTCTAAGATCCTCAAAATTTGTGACCTAAATCTCAGCTGATGGGTTAGGAAAGTGTCTGATACTGTTTCCAGAGCTGATGGCAGAGTTTCTGATTGCTGAAGAGAGAGGCAAACAAAAGGCAGCCAGACGAAATATTTGCTGAATGAAGGACAGAAATGCTAAGAAAGAAATTGCATTTCCCAGCTCAAGACAAGCTTTGTAAATGTATAAGGGAAAAATAAAAACTAAAGTAGCTCTATCACTTGGTTCTTTTATTTGCTGTCATGACAGCACCCCTCTTTTCATCTTCAGATCCCTACTTTCTATACTCATGGACATGCTGCTTCTTGTCCTGCAGAGTGAAGTTCTTGACCCCAGAATTGCTAGGTCACTGTCTGTTTACTAGTATTCCCCCCTCTTGACTTTCCTTTGGACTATTTTACTTCACACACACGTACACTTTTTCATGTTTTTTTTTTTTACTTTGCTGACATTTATAAAGCATGAATATGTTAAAAGCATAAGAAAGGTGAAAAAGAAGTGGCTAACAGAAAAACTACAGGAGATAAACTGGATGGGAACAGGCTGAGCTTTTTGCAGGGATTGGAAGACTGTAAACTTACTCCATACAAAGGATCTGAAATAAAGCTTACAAACATCTTGAAAGTGCACAAATAAGAGAGTCCTTCCCTGACAGATAAAAATTTGTACAGTGGTTAAATGGTATCTTGCTGTAAAACATAGCCTTCTATGTCTGAAATATTTACCTAGATCGCATTGTAGTCAAAGCACAGAAATTAGAGTTCAACAACTGTCTTAAAATTGACCTAACTTACCCTCAAGAAAAGCTAATTTTATCTTAGAAATACTCATCTATTCTTTCTTGTTTTGAGTAGAGTCTGGTTAGCAAACTCAAAGATATCATTCCAGAACTGAAAATTAGACAACGTAATATTTTCAGGAGAGGATTTCTCCAGCCACAGATGTAACAAAAGCAAGGTAGTTTGACAAGGTGTTTTGAAAAGGAGAGGAGGGACAACCAGGGCCTTCCAGAGAGCACTCAAAATACCTGCAATGCAATAAACACAGGGGAGAGATATGCTGTGGGAGTGAAAACAAAGGTGTTGGAATGGCAGATTCATACTGACTTTTCCTCAATAGTCTATTGAGCATATGGCTTTGGCTGTCTGATTTTAAAATAGAATTTGGCTTCCTCTGTCACGTGTGGAGGAATAGCATACCATAGGACATTTGGAGGTGAAGACTGATGGTCAGACTGGTGTGAAAATGATAAGGTCTGAAATTATTTCTTCCTTCTCATGATCTTTTCACAAGATGTAGGAGGTAAGCTGACAAAAGTGTCTGTCCCACAGACCATTTGGAGAACTTATCCAAGCACACAGACTCCAAGACAGGAGACACAGCAGGAGCCTTCCCAGGGCTTCAAACACAGATTTCTGTTGCAAGACATTACTACAACAGTACATCCAAAAGAAATGTAACTAAAACCTACAGGATAACCCAGCTTAAATTACTGGAAATATCAATAAATTTCTAGTAGCATATTACACATGTACTGAGTATTTATATCAAGTCATAGTGGTTTCTCTCATCAGGAAGATTTATTTCTCTCAGAGTTTATTATAACTATTGTCAAAAGAATACTTATCAAGAAACACAAATCTTGGCTTTATATGGAAAAGGTATTTTAATTTGGGTTTTTCATTGGTTTTCCTTTATTTTTTCTCTGCCCCCCCTGGTCCCCCCATCCCCCCACCCTCTCTGCAGCCTCCTGAACTGAGCAGCACTGAGCAGTGCAGTGAACCTGAACAATCAACACTAGAGTCTTGTTCAGGTTAAATATGAAAATTCAAAACCAATTAGGTGGCACCTGGGAAAGATAGAGGGATGGGAAGTGAATATGTGGAATCAGCTGTGATGGTCAAGTGCCTTTTGACTCATTCTACAGTGTGTCTTGCATGACTGTCAATGAAACTGTAGTTTGTTTTACAGTCCATCTTGAAGCACAAGCTAGGTTAGTATTTGTGGAGCCAACAGTGCATATATGTATACATGCCATGAGTCCAAGCATATAAATTAGATTTTTATTATCATTCTCCACTGAAAATGTAAGATACTACATATTGTATTATTTACCACATTTTTCACTTCAAGCGTACTAAGTGGATATGGTCCTTACAATTTTATGATGTCTAGCAGCACATCAAGACTGGCATAAAAGTGTTCAGTGTGAAGGTTATCATACCAAGTAGCAAATCATAATATGTGTACATAGCAAGTGCTTTATTCATCTGTGTGTTAGGGAACCAAATTTATATGCTTTTGTGAAGAATGAAGGCAACATTTTAAATTTCTCATGCCTATTGAAACCTTTTCATGCCTTCTGAGCAGACAATTAGGAGCTCACATATCTTTAAAAAGGCAATTAATTTGAAAAAATCTAGTTCCCTTTTCAGCCACATTGAGATTTCTTACTCCTGGGGACATCAGACAGTTCTCACATGCAGTGTCTGACCTCCAGGAGGTATTTCTCTGCAGTTGCTGCCATTTGAAAGACTTTGTCCTGGAGCTTGATTTGGGACTGGTGCTTATCCTTCAGGCCATTTTTTTTAATGATTTCCACTACTTGCAGTAACAGCCTTGAGGTTTTTGGTCCTGGTCTAGCTGCTGATCCATAGCTTCACAGGACTTGGCATCTTAGACACATCACCCCCCTCAATTCATCCCCAGTCTCAGACTACTTGCCATCTTTCCTCTTGATAAATAGCACTATTACATGAAAAATTATCCTGACAAACTGTCAAGTGATATACACTGAAGAGCTTCTTCCATCCTACATTACAGCTAGGAGGAAGCCCCTGAGAAATCCATGTTGTCTCTGTTTCCCTGCAGTGCACCCCATTACCCAAAGCCAGACTGATCTTCTCTTCAGCAGGTCTGTATTTACTGGTAGGAATTTAAGTTTTGTCTTTTCAGCCTCCTCAGAGTTTGATGAGACTTTTTTTGGCACACTACCCCTGGTCTCAGTGCTTTCCAGTGCTGCCAGTTCTTTGAGACATTGAATTGGTGCCAGGTCTGAATAAGAGTCCTGAGGCACCTTGGCTTTCCAGATCACCTTTTTTGAGCCTGACCCTTGACTTCTCCTAAAGCAGCTGGACCTTGCCACTGAGCCTCCTTCCTTTCTAGGAGGAAGCTCTGCTCTGTATGAGTCTCTCCTGCACATAATTGCTTTGGTCAAGGTCTTGCACACCACAGAGGGGCTGCAGAGGCCCTTTCTCCCTGAATTTCAGCGGCTTATCTACAGAAACTGATGTGTAACAAATTAAAAAAAATCAGAGGTAAAGAATGAAATTAAAGCCCCTCTCCAGAATTATGCAGACCTAAACCTAGAGCTTATGACATCTACAGGATAAATGTACCACACTCTTTGATGGTGTTTTTTTCTGTCAGCCCATGGAAGGAGCTTCTGGTATTTGAACTTTTCTACCAGTTTTTTGTGTTTGGTTGGTTTTTTTGTTGTCGTTTTTTTTTTCTTTCAGAAGGAAAGAGTAATTTCTAAAGTGAATTTTCATGTTCAGTGGAATAGCCACTTTTTCTGAAAAAAATTCATATAAATTAGTGCATACTAAAAGAGTATTTAGAGGAGAAAATTCAACAAAACTTCTGTATTTTAAAACCTAGCATTCCTCTACAGGCACACAGAAATGTTCCTTACTAAAAGTGAAAAAGAAAGGTAGCAAGCAGGCACTTGGCAAACCAGTAGACAAACATCTACAAGTAACATTGTGATTAAACTACTAATTCACTATAAACTCTGAACATAAATTAACATTTTACATGTATAAAACCTCCAAATGTTAGGTAGTATTTAATAATCTATTTATCCATTCTATTTAGTGGGTTTTTCTCCCCTCCTACATTTTAAGACAGTCTGTTTCCCTCAATTTATTCAAGTTATTTTCCCTCTTTTTACAGTCTAATAGCAAACGACTCAAAAATATGATAATATATATTGAATCTCAATGGCACTGGTTATTTGTGGTCACTCAGCTGTATGAGGGGAGCCTGTTCTGTGCAGTGAGGCAGGGAATGAATCTGCACTCTCCCTGTGAGCACCTTCCCATGCAATACATAAACATTTGGCCTTAAAACTTCCCCTTCCCGTGGGATAACGCAGAGAAAGGCATTAGCCCAAAGCGACTTCATGCACAACTGAAACAGATACCCATAGCTTTCTTATTTTGGAGTGTTCTCTTGTGTTGGGAAAGAACACTTCTATTGACTAGATACACTGAAAAAGTAGAAGAGTGCATTGCAAAAACCATAGGAGGTAGAAGCATTCATCAAAAGAATATAAAATGGCAGAGAGATAGTCTTGCTGAGCTATTGGACTGTATAATTGTCCAGGGATTTCTGTACTGAAGCTTGCTGAAGTTTTTCCAGTGAAACAGTTTTTCCACCAGAAAATGATAATTTGATACATTTGAAACTATTCACAGCTGTACATCGATTTCTTGTAAATTCCAGATGGATCATGATTGAGACAACTTGCTGAGCTAGTATTTCCACTTGTTTTAATGTAACAAGAGTTGATACCAAGTGTTTCAAATTTTTATTTCTTGAAGTTTTGTAAGGAACCTAAACATTAAAATTTCAACATCCCTTCTTTCTGAGGGTGAAAGAAAACTTTTTTATTGTATCAGCAGCTAGTGTGGAAGGACCATTTCCCCCTGCCTTGAGGCCTCCTGGTGCTCTTGCAATCTGCTGAGGCCAACAGAGAGTTTCCTCAGCAGCTCTCAGCCCTTGTCCAGTGCTTCCAACTATTCACTTTATACCAAATCAGGGGGCACTGTGTGTGTGTGTGTGCATGTGTGAGTGCACACACTGTGAAACAATCTGAAGCTTGGATATTTTTTTTGATCTTGCCTAAGCCAGAAAAACCCACTTGAACTATTCTGTTGTCCCAAATACCTCCAAGTTTGGGAAAAATTCAAAACTTTGAGACTTCAGAATGTGGCAAACAGATAGCTACCTTTTAATTCCTTCTCCTATGCTTGCCCACAAGCACTGATACTGCCCATGTCCTGTAGTCTCTTAAAGAAAAAAGTATTATTGACCTTTCTGTAGGACAAATTCTCTAGATTCTTTGTTCTCTCACAGGTTTTCTGGCTTTTGGATTTGGCAAGTAGCTTACCAAAACAAACACTGCATGAATGCTGAGAGAACTGCATCTGATTAAATACTCGATGTTAATTGTAATCCTATTTCATTTCTATTTTTAAACAGCAGAACAGAATAATCTCCATTAAAAGCTGACCTTTGAAAGCCACAATGCTTGACTTATCTTGAGATAAAACTTTCTCTGTAGCTAGGCCTCTTTGCTGGTATATGACGCAGCTGGCTCTGAGTGACAAGAGTGATTTAAGTTCAAGTAAGGTATGCTAAGAACCATGGGTTAAATAAACTCAGGGTTTGTTAAAATTCATTGTTTGGCTTCATAGTATCTGCTTTTTTCCAAAACTGAAATACTGAGCAACTGTCTGCAGGCAGAACACCGCCACAGCCTGCTCCAAAGCCACAAGCATTCTCTCATGAAATTTCAGGCTTGCTCCACATACTTCTGCTAGTTTTGATACCTATATGGTCTATAACTAATTTAGACTTATTATACTTCCACTGTCAGCTTACCTGAGCAGTGTTAAGGAGAATAACATGTTGTATCACTGCACAGGTCTTGTCAATTAAATGCAGAGAGCACTTATACTGAATCTATATTCACAACCATATGGCTGAATTGAAAGTACACAGAAACTCTTAGGAATATGCCATGCTGCCTGTATGTGCCTTTACTCTGTGAAATACTTCAATATTGCAATAACATCTGCCAGCTGCAACTCACTGTGCTTCACATCCTTCACATCAAATCAAATGGCATAAGTGTGTGGAGCCAGGACCAGTGTCAGCTATTACGTGTCAGTTTTCCTAAGGGGACATACTGACAGACAACCAAAACTTTTCTTTAATATTTCTTATTGTGTTTCTGCTGTTGAGAATACCTGTCATGTAGCAATCATTCTTTGTTTGTGATGAGAAATAAATATAAAACTGGAAGAACTTGGATGCTCATCTCATATGTTTGGACTGAATGAAGTTTGCTCAGGTTTGGGTTAGACTTTGAGCAGTGGGTTGTTGTGGTGTGGTTGTGGACTTAGGTTGGTCATTTGGGGCATGACAGGCATCCTAACTGAAAATACAAGATTCCCTTGCAAAAGTCTAACTCTTTATATGGACACAAACACTCCTAATGCACTGCACTGGCTGTGGTGGAAAGATGTCACAGATGGAAATGTTCAGCCTGGATGGGCTGAGCATGCAAAATCTGGGTTTTATTTGAAATATCATTGCAGGGCAATGAAATGTGATAACAAATACTTGTCATAGCACATTGGTCAAAGTCTCAGCTTCTCTGGTATAACAGCAAAAGAAAAGGCAAACAAGCAAGCAAAACTCCCAAGCTCAAGTGAACCCTTCCCAAAATCTCAGTGTGGTTGTACCACACTGTGGTACAGAGGACCTAGTGCACTTGTGCCAGCAGTACAGACAGACTGCCTTTGTCCTGGGCAGTGGCTGAGGTAAACTTTATACTATTAAGCTGATAATACACCATCTGCACTTTGTGTACAGAGTTGTGGTCACAGTGTAGATTAGGAATCTTGTTGCTTGAGAACCCCAGATCTATCCTCTATGATTTGACAGAATACAATTTTTCCTGCAGGGTCCCTTGTGTAAATTTCTCTTTTTTTCCCCTAATATTTATATCACTTTAAACAGTATTTTCAAATCAAACTCACAAAGTGTTCGTTCAACATGACCTGCATGATACACAGGATAATTAATCACTTTCTAGTTCATATAATAAAATCTCCTTTTCTTGGCTGCCATTTCATTATCTGTGCCTCAGACGTTTTGCTTTCTTGTTCCCTACATATCCACTACTGTGTGCCTCTGCTCTGAGTTTCCTCTTCAGTTTTCCAACTTTATCCACTTGGCCAATATTTTCCTTCCAAAAGAATGGGTTCTAGTGGTGGTTGCTTTCCATGCACTATATTCTTGATCAGCTGTAACCCTTTCTTTACTCAGGAATTGCTGGGGAGACAGCTGGGAAGTCCAGACCAGAGGGTTTGAAACCACTGTACAATGGATGAAAAGACAGAAAAGCAGTACAGGTGGGAGAAGCAAATGGGATTCACACCCTGATTTGGGAATGTAGGTGGGCATATAATGCTTTCTGTAAGAACCTGGAAACAATAAAACTGGTGGGTGAGAGGATTAGGCTGGATGAGTAGAAAGAAAAGAAAAGCCTCAGTTTTGTGGAGGCACTGCACAGAAATGGAAAGAAGGAAAAATACATCAAAGGGTTCAAGTAAGCTGTCCGAAACTTTAGGATTAAGCTTTGCTGATCCAAACTTCCAAACTATTGGAGGTTCAACCATCACTAATCTTGACCCCCTCCATTTATGAGAAAACAGGACCAAATAAAATCAGTTACAGGATTCTGGGCTACGGATATATCAAGTTATATCTCCTGTAACAAGATGCGGTGCAATGGCACGGCCTGCATTTCAGCTGTAGTAGCAGTCAGATTTTTCCCCTGAATGTCACATCTTACTATAATTTACTATCTGGAAGACTTGTAATTAAAACCAGATGCTTCACTTTTTTTTTTTTTTTCTTTCTTGTGCACATGAGGGATTTCACATTTCTATAAACTTTGCCAATTGTAAACTCATCTCTCTCTCTCCACTAACCTGTGGCCCAACTGCATGTAATAAGAGTAATTTGGAGAATTACATTTGGTTACACTCTATTGCTGTAATTTGCTTCTTTCCTCTAATGGTCTGAAGACTACTGAGCTAAACCAGTTAATCTAAAATAAGCTAAAACTGAAAGATACATTTTAGGAACAGGCAATTATGTTCTTTTAATTAATGTAACATCACTTTGCAGTAACTTATTTGGCTTTTCTAACAGCAGTGTGCATTTTAGGACAGATACTGATCTCTTTTGTGATGCAGAGTACATGTAAACCTGTCACACCCGAGGAACTTTGATACAGAGAAATCCCTAATGGGATTAATGCTGACACACCTGGCTGCATGCCACCCTTCTGCCCGCAGGTACATCTTACACAGAGTCACTACTGGAGTAAAGATGTGTCTGAAACATTCCTGCATTTTGGCTGCTGTCAGATACCCTCCCAAGCACCCAGCCCTGGGCAGCCTCAGGGACAGGCAGTGCAGCAGTGGTGGAATGGGTACAGCCCTGCTTCCCCAGGCACTGCCAACAGAACCAGCTTTTCTCAGCCTGTGGGTTAAAAAGATATGGAACATCCCAGAAGGAATCATACTTTTTCTGTGATTCATTGGACTGTACAATTAATTTGGGCATTTTTTTCACACCAAATGACAGTTCCACTGGTTGAATTTTTATCTGGATTACAGTCACTTACAGAGGGTTTTTGGGGTTTTTTTTTGGCATTTTGCTTTACACCCTATCCCTGTAACAGGAGCAGAGAGCTGTCAGGTAGGGCAGTGCAGGACATAGACATTGAAGAAATGAGGGTTAGACACCACGATTTAACACATTTTGATTCATTGCTGCAGCTAACTCCATCTCTCATCCCTGGACAACTTTCTCCAGATGTCTCAATAAAGGCACGGCCACATAACACAGGCTTTTACCACACTGTCTGTCTCAGCCTCTCTCATCAACAGGTCCATGAGATGAGAGCCCTACAGAGGTCACAGTGAAACCTCATGGGTACAGGATGAGGGCTGACAGCTCAGTCAGTGTAGCCAAACCCCACTCCCTCTGCTCCCCTCTTGTGGGATCACACCAGGAAGGACATGGACCTGGTGGAGTGAGTCCAGAAGAGACCATGAGGATGATTAGAAGGATTCTTCCAAGAAAAGGGTGAGATAATTAGGATTGTTCAGTCTCAGGAAGGCTCTGGGGAGCCCTTATAGCAACATTTCAGTACCTAAACTGGGCCAATATGAAAGCTGGAGAGGGACTTTTCACAAGGGCCTGCAGTGACAGGACAAGTGAGAATGGCTTCACACTGAGAGTTGGTTTAGATTAGACCTTAGGAAGCAATTCTTTGCTGAGAGGGTGGTGAGGCACTGGAACAGCTTGCCCAGAGAAGCTGTGGGTGGTCCATCCTTGGAAGTGTTCAAGGCCAAGTTGGATGGGGCTTGGAGGAACCCAGTCTAGGGAAATGTGTCCTGCCTATGGCAGAGGGCTGGAACTAGGTGATATTAGTGTCTTTTCCAGCCCATTATATGATTCTATTACTTTAGCTGAAAGACATATTTCAGAGAAGAATCTGTTCCCATCTAATTTTATCCTCATCCCCATCCAAAAAACTAAATCCACATGCTGAACAATTTTTCAAGAGGACACTGTTTACAAGTATGTTTACTGGAAATATTCCTTTTAAAATCTTATTTTTATTGCTTAAAATAGTTTCTAAATTAAAACTTGAAGGGTAAGCCCCAAGAGCATGTAACAAAATGTACAATAAACTAAAGCATTTTTGAGGCGGGAAAATAAAGATTTTTCTTTCCTGTCCTAAAGCCTTTAAAAAAGGAAATCTAGTTTTGTTTTAATTAAAACATTCTTTCCTCCCAAACATTCTCTGATATGGCAGTACTTGCTTACCACTACTTTCCAAATACCAGAGTCATGGGCAATGTTGACATGAGGCATGCATTAACCTGTGATGGCATTTGTATGACAGTTGAATTTGCATGAATTGCAAAAAAGGAAAAACACTAGCGGAAAAATTTAAATTACCACTGCAGAGAAAAATCATGATAGAGACATGTAAAGCTGTAAAATAAAAAGTGAGTTTACATCTACAATTCCAGTAAGAAAAAAGAGTAAGGAGAGTATTACAGAATTTCGTGTTTCACATTGAAATGTGCTTAATAGCACTATCCATAATTCCTGGTCCTGTCTGGCATTCCTCATCCCACTTTAATGCTGCCTGACTGGGAAGGAGTTGATTGCTAAGGGTCAACAACCAGTGAGTTGTTCTGTAGACAACAGAAAACAACAGAAAAGAGCATATGTGTGTGTGTATATATATATATATGTATATATATAGTGTATACACACATTATAAACACAAGTGGTGCATTACCATAAGGAAGTGCATTTGACCCACGTTAAGTCTATTGCTCTCCAGATCACACTAATAGTAATCCCCAGCTCATGATAAAAATTTAGGTACTGAAGTTATAAGTCACTGCAATAACATGTTTTGTTTTGAACAGAGCATGAGATCAAACAAATTGTGAAATATGGTGCTCTTTTGGGGAATATTCCCTAGGGAAAGCTTTCTGCTGTGGAGGGCAAATGTTTATGTACAGCATCACTGCTGATGGACACTGACTCTCATCAGCTGTGCCAGAACATGGAAACCTGTTATCCTTCTTGCTTGACTGAAATGTTAATATTCCTTGATGTGCTTTGGAGAGCTTTGCTGATGTGCTCTATTTTACAATCTCACAAAAAATTCCCAGTGTACTAACCTGTTTTGCAAAAGAGCAGATGACCTTTGCCATGAGAATGTTACCTCTGAAACTGCTTCTAAATGTGAGGACATCAGTTTGCCATTTTAAAGCGCACAGCATCTTGTGTGCATGATGGTAAAAGCTGGCTAGGAGGTTAGACAATCTTTCTGGATTGTTTTTTATAAAATTATTTTTAAGTGAATCTGTAAAATGTCCCAGAATGAAGAAATCCCACCAAAAAGAGAAGGTTGAAAAGGAGATCAAGAAATAGGCTCCTATAAATCATCAGAGAAAAAGTTTTCTTTCTTCTTTACCTTTTTAAATATCTCTTGTATAGTAAAGGTCTCACCATACATTTGTCTGCATTTTAAACTATAGCATGAGAAGTCCAGGTTACAATTTCAGTGAATTAATGTGATGAAAATTAGATTTGTCCTCAATATTCATCTTGCAGTGGATCACAGTTTCAGACCTGCATTCAGATGGGAACAGCAATATTATTTTAAGGTTATTGATTCAGAAGATGGCAAGGAAGAAACTGGGTTTTTATGCTGAAAGCAACTGAAATGAGAAACCTGTCACAAGGAAAAAGATTATTTTGTGCTTAAGAGGGATTGGAGCCTGAGAGGGTCATGCAGCAAATGCACATGAACCGTAGTCAGAGACATCGCCTATAACCGTGCCATTAAAGGTGTCACTGCAGATCTGTCTTAATCCTGGAAGTTTTGGAGAAGTGGAAATGCACAGACCCAGGTGTACAATCAAGACTCCTTAGAGCAGCTGTTGACTAATTTGTGCAATTTAAGTTGTCTTACATGTCACAATTTGTACCCAGCCTCACACTCCTCAGACTGTGGCGCTCTGTGAACGAATCGCATGCTTGGTGTTGCATAGTGGGTCTTAAATTTGCTTGGATAATACAGAATCAGAACAGTCAAATTGGTTAAGTAGCCTCAAGAAAGTTACCCTCAAAGGTACTGGCAGTTAATTACTTTCTCTTGTAATGTAGCAGAGGTATCATGTAATCCTTCAGGCGAGAGACGATGGTGGCTTCCTTTCTTTTTTTGGAGTGGACACCTGGGATCGTCTCAACATGTGTGGCTGCCACCCACACCTTCCTCTGGGCAACCTTGCACCAGCTCCTGGCACATATATTGCCCTTTACATTCCCCTGTGCTAATACTTTTCTTGTATTAGGTGCTATCCATCTATGCAGAGAAAGGACAAGGACAACAAAAACCTATGCTTCTGAGAAGGAATATGGTCACTATATTGCACTGCCATAGTTCAGTGCACTGAGTTCTTAAAAATGATGGCAAAGAGCTCATTAGAGAGCAGGACAAAGCTCCATAAAATACATCAAAAATCTATGTGTTTATTTGCTTGGAATAAAAGTTGCTTTAAAATAGACCAACTATCAGCATCAGAAGATTGTGTGTTCTATTTGAGCAGTGAATATTTCAGAAAAAATAAACCTTGTTAAAAACATTAATCTGTGACTATGTGACAAGACTTGTCATTTTGCATTAAATGCTACAAATTTTCACTCTCTATCAATAAACATGATCCGTTATGAAACTGCATTATCTTACTGTGCTGAAATTAATTATATTAAAATATTTAGAGCACGTATTTGTCATCTTTGTCACTTTATGAGAAACTGACAGACTAGAAGTTGTATTACATAAAGACACTGGTTTATGATGGTGGTTAACAAGATATTTTCAGACCTTGTAAAAACCCAAAACATCAAGAGGGCCAGAAAAGTGAAACCAAATCCACCTCCATGACTTTCCCTAGATAATTTGACAAATAATGGGAGATGAGTTTAAAGATCCTGAAAATACAAGCTATTGAGAAAATAAGATGTTTGTAGCTGTTTGGGGAACTGGTAAACAACTGCTCAAAAGCCAGCCTAGCACAACCTCAATGCACAAGGCCCAACAGGACTGTTCTGCTGCCTGAGAGCCATTCACACCCCAAACTTGGTGCAGGAGGTTCTTTGGGGAGGATGATCACCATCACTTTTCCATGATGGAAATATACTAACTGCCTCCTTTGGCACAGCGACAGGTCTGGGTTCAGAAGTGATCAGGGTACATAGAAATCACATGTGGGGTACAGTAACTAGGGAAAAATCCCCCCAAATTTGTTCATGCTAACACCATCTTATATCCAGTGTTAGGAGCTCCTGCACTCCTGAGCAGCAACTTTTGTTCACACACTTCAGGATGAATCAGTGGCAAGTGCAGGAGATGGCACAAACATGTCCTTTGGTGTAGTTATGCAACAGAAACATTTCACAATTAATTATTCTAAAGAGATAAACTTCCAAAAACTGCCTAGGGAAATCCAGCATACAAACCAACATTTAAGTACTGAATATGAGAAAACACTCAGAAAATTGAGAACAGATATATGTATTATTTTTGTTGTTGTTTTAGTGCTTATGCTTCAGCATTTGAAGCAAAAGTTCATTAGGTGAGGCAGAAAAAACATCTAGATAGCAGCCAAATGAAACTGAGTCTTTGCATTTACATTAAAATGGAAAACTAGAGGTATCCATGCTGTTCAGATGTGTTCTTCAAGTACTTGCTTACAAATTCCTCTACTGGCACAGCAGAAGAAACAATCACACAACTTTTGTCTATCCTGCATTCATTGAACTCTGAAGAGCTTAGGCTTCCTAAAGAGAAGTTTGAAGAGGCTGTATTGGTATCCAAGATAAACCATTTACAGGGGCTGTAGGTTTCTGGGTATGTTCTGTATTTTCCATCAATCAGCTCCATTTAACAAGTCTTAAATAAATATTGCAAAACCAAGGCACTTTTATATATGGGTATTGAAAATGGAAGAGGTTATACCAAATACACATTTCCAAGAGCATATTTACTGTAAAGTTATCCATTTTAGTAGATATAGAGGGATTTAGGCCACTGCAAGAGAAAGAACAACACTTTTCAGATATCATATCAGGGGTAAGATCCCTCTCCATCAGAGTCATAATTGCATGCTAGTAGATATACTAAATATATGCTCCCAGGAAGGATTACTGAGTAAGCATTTACTATTAATGTTGCTGATAAAACATGGCTAAATTATTTTATAGCAGAAGAAACACCTGGGGGCAAGGGGAGCAAACTGCTTTTTAAGTCTCCCATGGCACATTAATGTGGCTTATTTAAGTGAAGTGCTGAGTGGCGATAGAAAGGGAATTTTGATGAAGTGCTCAAGCTCTATTTACTGTCCTCTCTTGCACTGGGGATAACAGAATTACTTAGAGAAAAGGAACTGCTAAGAGCATGAGTAGTAGCAGTATAAAATCTGGAATACTTTGTAAATAAATAAAAGCATCATCCAGCTTGTCAAGAATTAACTACCTCTTTCTACACTTCCCATCTGTATCATCTCATTCTAAACAGAGATGACCATTGTACTTTGGTTTCTAGATATTGCCTCCTTTGGTGGTTGCAAATATCTTAATTCTTAATTATTGCAGCAAGATTTTTTTCATGTTTAAGCCATTAACTTTCCTTTTTACAGCCCTTTGGGAAACTCAGCATGGACATCAGTTTGCCTGATGGTAATCTGCACTGAGTGCCTCGTGTATGTACATCATACATTAGTGTACAGCACCCTATCAGCAGTTCTGAACAGATTAGCTCAACCTGAATAAATGCAATTTTCATTGCTACTCTCCACCAAGTAAACCTGCATGAACAGCATGTACCACCCTTGTGCTGGTTGCTGCCAACAGAGGAGGGATCTGATACTCAGTGACAAGTACTCAAAACTCAGGAAGGCTTCCTCAGGAAGATGGTTTTAATATTAACAACATGTTCAAAACAAGCAAAAACCCCAATGCATCCTATCTACCTTTCACATGTTGTTGGAACCCTTAAATACCATTTATCTGGTTAGTGTCACTTCAAGAAACAAGAACACTGGCACTTGGGAGATTATTTAGAAAGTATGTGAACTGATTTAATAGCATGCCAGGAAAGGAGCAGCAGACAATTAACATCAGCCCAAACCTTTGCTTACTAAAACCTTAAGACCTGTATGATTTCAGCTTTAGCTCATAAAATCTGAAATCTTCAGAATTGATTGTCAAAAACTAAAAACTATAATTCTCTAGTGTACAGAGAAGGACAATTTAGAAATTCCACAGACTGCTTCATATAAATCTATTCAATTATAGAAAGCTATTTTTCAAGAAGAGAAAACCCTGCAGTGTGGACTGTTATCTACTGTACTTATCACTCTGAGATTGTAGTTTATCTTTTTGTTACATACCTTACAGATACAGAGAGATAGCAAGACCTTCATGGCCAAAAATATCAAATTCTCATCTATTTGAGAACCTAATTCCTGCAGTTTATATCCTGAAAAATGCTATAAACATACACTGAGATTTAGTGTTTTCTATGTGAGAAAGCTGCTACAGAGCTGTGAGATTAGGGCCTGATGTAATTTATCATTCCATAACAAAATCTGTGCTCTGTATTCAGAGTCCTACAGGAACTTGTTTAGCTACAAATTATTACACAGTGACGATGCCCTTAGGAAGAGATGAGGAAGCAGTTTCTCTGTGACTTAGGTCCCTTCACTTTGCTCTTAAAGCCTCAAAGAGCTCAACCTGGATCACACTGCCATGCTTTCACTAAAGAAAGCAGTATTTTTAGCGTGGTGGAGAGACTACATCAAAGAAATTCTGCTATGGTGAAGTCTTAGTAGAGGCTACCCAAGTTCCCATTGAACAGAACAGCTTTGACACTCCCAAGATTGTTCAGCATTCCTCCTTCAGAGTGCCAGAGGAGCACTTCCCTGCCCTCCTGCAGCCAAAGGGAGCACAGAGCACTGAGATGCTGAGGCCACTGAGGCACTCAGGAGCTGAAACGGGAGGGACACTTTGGCACCGTGTAAACAGCTGCAAGAGAAAGCAGCAAGGAGAAAAGTTGAGTGAATAGTTCAGAAAGCAGAGTGTCTGAGCTCTGCCTCAAAGCTTCCCGTGCCCTGGGAGGGTTCGTGATGTCTTTGTTTCTGTCACATTTGAGGAAGCAGACGTTGTGGAAATCCCTTCCAGCTAGAGACAGGCTGCACTCGTACATGTGACTGACATGTTCCCTGTTCCCTTCCAAATGCAGGCAAACCTACGTGGCCACAAACAGTGACTAATTGTTTGGGCCAAAGGGGCAAGGATATAAATGAGCTATTTCTCATCACAGTGTAAGAAAATATTGATTACACATACACAGATGGCAAATACTAGTCATGCTGGT
Organism: Setophaga petechia; assembly: GCA_024362935.1. NCBI lineage: Eukaryota > Metazoa > Chordata > Aves > Passeriformes > Parulidae > Setophaga > Setophaga petechia. The sequence continues at coordinate 12,921,637 of JANCRA010000006.1, forward strand.
ATTATCAAGTCTCCAAACTAAGCTTGTCTGGTATATATTCATTATTTTTACAAGTTCATACTATGACTGTCTTCCCTATTGACAAATATGGGTTAAAAACATAATAAACAGAGTGGATTTGTGTTGGTATTATTAATGAATTGGCAACAACTGTCTCTGTGCCATTCATCTCTCAACATCTGTTTGTATTTTATTTTAAATCTGTAAAAACATTGCTCGGTAATCCCTTGAACTGTACAGTAATTTCCTTTTGTTCCAAGCCGTTAGAGGTATCTTTGAAATACTCAGGGGAAAGACAGACAAAAAGCAACCAAAAAACAAAGACTACTCATCTATTCCTTCAAGACAAGACCACTTTCATCATAAAAAATGAACTTCATAAAAAATGAACACCGAAATGAAAGCAAAAAAAACAAAGGTGGACTGACTCTGTATTGCAATAGGACAAAAGTCAGGATGTTTGTGGAAAGCCATCAGTTATTATTGTTTTAAATTGCTCTTGATGTGCGCAAAGGAACAGACCAAGTCAGATTTGCCTAATCTTTCTTGGGAGTTATCTTGTGCATTTACTTGCTGCTCTCTGGCTCACTAGGAATTCTGCTCACTGTTTGTCACAGCCTGGAACAAGTCTGTTAAGCTCACCCCTGGTTGATAAGTAGGCGTTGTTGCTTATGGATATCCTGTTGCGTTGGCCTCCCGGAGTCCTGGATTTTCTTATTGTTCAAGCCACAGCGATTTCAGGGCAGTGCTCTTTATGAAATACAATGCTGCTTGAAAACTTGTCAATATGGGTTCTAAAAATAACTGAGGTATGAGCAAGTACAAATAACCTACTCTCAATTTACTTCTCTATAACAACAGTGTAACCGGAAAAAAGAAAAAAATCTTTAAAAACTGGAGTGAGAAGGCAGTGCCTCAGCTTGTGATTTATTGTGTTGCTGAAGAGATTAGAGACAATGCCCACTTTTGAAACAATGCACATAGGCAAATGATGTATTTATTACACCACTGCAAGAGCCAAATAAACCATGCCCAATGAGGAAAGTATAGTCAGGAAAGAGAATAACATCAAAAGATCTCTGGGCTGGCAAGTCTAAGTCAGAATAGTTTAAATAATACAAAAGAAACAAACAAGAGTTACGTTTTTCTAAAGTTAGAAAATATCCAAAAGCTTGTTTTCTGAGGAGAGCATGTGCCTTTAGAAAATCTGCATAAAGAACATTATTAAAATACCTACTTAAGAAAGCACTCTGAGAATTCCACAAATATGAAATATACCAAACTATGCTTTTAAAACTAAGAATAATTTAAAAACCCCAACCAACCAGTCCACTTTTATAGCTCAATACCCTCTTTATTTCCCTGCTCCATGAAGCATATGACATTCAAGAGAAGGCTGGAGAGAGACAGATAGAGTAATCTAAAAGGGACAAAAGAAAAACAAGAAACACTGTTGAGGGAAACAGGGAAAGAAATAAGAGGCTTCAATCTAAACAAAAACAGAGAAAAAGACTTGGAAAGAATTTCAGCAAAGAGGTATGTTTAATTGCCTACAGCCCCAGGAGAGGTAATTTATGTGCCAAGAAGTTATGGAGGTTTTATGTGCCTATTAGTCTGCTATTCAATTAAAAAATGTGTACTTACCATGGCAACCTCTATGTCTCACAATACACGTGCTAATTCTAAGATATCTCTATAGAGCACCTCCTTAAAGAAACATATACCACAGCACCAGCCATAGCATAGTTTTCCACACTCACTAAGAGGCAGTAAAAAGAACAGCCAATACAAAATTTTGGAATTATAGGCTCAAGAGAAAGATGGGTAATCTTACTGTACTGTTACCAACTCCATACGGGAGCCAGCAGTGTAATGCATGTGTGCAGTGCATTGCTGCACCTTAGTGCAGCTCACCATACAATCTTGCCAGCATTTCCCTTCTTGCCCACTGAGATAATGCTCTTATGCTTTGAAACAGGGCTGCTTTTCCTCTGGGATCTGCTTTGGACTGGCTGACTCATTCCTTAGGTCCTGCTTCCACTGAAGCTGGGTAAGCTTTCAATTGTACTCTCCTGGATTGAAGCCTGCCAGGACATGCACCTTCCCTTTGTTTCAGTGTTTGCTGTCTGGGAATTCCCTTTCTCAGCAGCCCAGGCCAGATCTCACTGTTCTCAACAGGCGTTGTCCTTCTCCCTCTTCCTTATTTGAGCTTCCCATGACAACAGCTATTGGCAAGCTGATTTTCCACTCAGCAGCTAACTCCTTTTCAGAGGAGCAGTATCTGTTGCCAAAATTCTTGGTCAGATGTGTAATTAAGGGATCAAAGCACTTGTCACATACACGACCTGAGGAATGAACCACCTTAAAAAAAAAAAAAAGTATGTACTGCATCCGTAACTTTTAAGTATTAAGGAGAATTTCAATGCAATCCTTCTGAAACTAAAGAAAGCATTGAGATGATAACCTACATTTCCAATAGCTTTTGTGCAACTAGTTGCTTTTCTTAATAATTTTCCTCCCTTTCACTGACCAGAGAATACATATCAGATCACTCTTCTCACGGCCATGGAAAACAGTAAGTAGTCGTCTTTTCTTGTCTGCAGCTCATTTAAGGCTAGTGCTAAAGCACACAGAATACAAAAAAAGGAATGCATCACCTTGTGTAAAGTTCTGGATTTGTTGAGGATTAAGCCTCAATCACATTTCAAAGATGTTTTTCTTCTTTCCTTTTGTCATGGTTTAACCTCAGCTGGTGACTAAGCACCATGGAGCACCTTGCTCACCACCCCCTGCCCCTTGCTGAGGTGGGGGAGAACCAGAAGGGTAAAAGAGAAAATTTTTTGGATGTTATGAAAATAATTTAATAGGGAAAGCAAAAACCACTTACACCAGCAAAACAAAACAAGGCATTCATTCAACACTTCCTATGGAGATAGGGGTTCAGCCATACCCAAGAAAGCAGGGCCTCATCATGCAAGGTTACTTGAAAACACAAAAATGCCACCAGTCTGAATGTGCCATCCCCTTCCTCCTATTTCCCCATTTTTATATGCTGAATAGATTGGAATAATTATGGAGTATCCTCACTGTCAGCTGGGGTCCTGGTTAGATCTTCTCCATTTCCTCGTGCACCCCCAGCCCCTTTGCTGGTGGGGTGGTGTGAGGAGCACAAAAGGCCTTGACACTGTGTGAGACCTGCTCAGCAATTACTGAAACATCCCTGTGTTATCAACACTGTTTCCAACACAAATCCCAAACAGAGCCCCACACTAGATACTATGGAGAAAGTTTTCTCTGTCCCATTCCAAACCAGCACACTTGGCTTTCCCTAGTAACAAGCAAACAAGTCATGGATTAGCCACTGCCTTTCAACACAGAATATATGTACACAAAAGTTGAGGAGATCCCAGACTGTTTTCTGCTTGTAAGCTCTTCAGAGGCATATACTACAAGAAAATGCATGCAAAGTCACCAACTGAAATAACTGATAGTCATAAACAACACCCCAGAAGAATTTTGCTTTTGCAACAGGCCCAGTCCCATTCTCTTAGGTAGGAAAATACCTGTTTGGTTTAAATAAGCACAAACCAACAGCGCCCTGGAAGGAGCAGCTGCTTTAAACACCATAACTGATTAATTCATGGCTGCATTTGATACATTCACTTGACATCAACACAGCACAATGAAACAGCAACAAACTAAAATTTGAAATTTATGTAATTATTTTGTTTTTATCTGTGAGGAAGTGTAAAGTTTAACTCACATTTCTGAGGCAGCATCAGGCTCACAACAGTAGCAGCAGAAGAACACCCATTTCATATTGCTCATCTAATGCTCAAGAGAAGAGCAACAATGCCAGTTGAATCTTCTCTGTCCTGAAAGTATCCCAAAATGTGAAAAACCAGCAAGCTGTTTGACTTCTCTGGTAGGTAATGAGTCTTGCTGGCCACCTGGCAGCTTATCACCAGCTTATTCATGTCAGCAGTGAGGGACCAGCACCCAGACTTGGGGTGAAGATAGGCTCACCCAGTAACAAAAAGTTTTATTTTCTTTCCTCTCCCGCTCCCTTGCACTGTCCCCTCACTGTTTTTCCCCACATTGGATTAGATTGCCTAAAATACAGGGCAAAATTATGAAGTGTGTGTTGAATTCCAGATAAATGCTGTTGATCACTTTCTACAAGGTTGACCTCCCCTCAGTGCTTGTCTTGATGCTAAGGCCATCTTCAAAGGAAAGGAAAACATTTTCCTGACAGATGAGAAATCCACAATTAACTACATAATGCAAACTGTACATTCAGAACTCTAATCTAAGGAAAAATTTTGAAGATGTTTGGTATGAGTGTGCTGTACTAAAAGTATGGTGCAACTCTTCCCACTCAAGGGAGCAACAGATCTGAGCTGCCTTTTCACATGATGGATGTGAGTGATTTTCATGAGCAAGGTACAGTGTCCTTTTTGTATTACAGCTCTAGGATCCTGAGAGGGGAATGTAGCTAAAAGCATCAATTTTGATACAAATCCTTTATGGTCTTTAAATTGGGCACTGCCACTTTAATAAGCCACACCTGGTTAAGATTCTTGTTCTGCTGAATTCCTCCTGCTGTAATGAGCCCTGAACATCAGGCTGAGGCTGTGATCAAGACAATACAATTAATCACCAGACCGTGCACAATTTCAGTAACATGAAAATTGCACGCAGTTAGATTTTCTAAGTAAAACTAATATTTCATGCAGGGGAAAGGGTGAAGTTTCAGTGAATAACAAAAAAGAATTTTGGAGGTTTAAAAAAACCTGGCAGTCAGCAGGGCCACGTGAAGGTGAATGCATAAATCAAATAACTATACCATCTGTTACAGAAAACTTAACGGGAATTAAGTGGCCCATATTTTCTAAAAATATCTTTCTTCACAGTATGCAGAGGCACTGAATATCTAAGGAGGAATACTGGAATTGGACTTTAATTAGGAAACTTTGAGTTTTGAATACAACATGAGCTTAGTCAAGCTATCAGGAAGATAAGCTTATTAGGAGAGAAATAGGAATCAGTATTTGCATGGGAAAAAAATAGATCTTTCCAGTGGGAGGAAGAAGGGGAGATTACAAACATGTAGTGGCCCCATTTTCAGTATTTTTTCAGCTGCAGCTTAAGGTGTCACAAGAGACACAAACAGTGGCAGACAGGCCAGTGCCAACTTCTGGGAGATTTTTTATTGTGATGTTATCTAAAATAGACTGGTCATTTCAACATCTTTAAAATTCACAACCAGAAAGTTTCCCATGTATTTGAAAGTATATTTCCATGCAGCAGTTGTTTCTGTGTAATTGCAGTATTCACCAGAAATCCATTCAAAGTGCAGAGACAAAATGCAATTGTCATCCCTTTCCAGGCTCATCTCCAATGACAGTTAGTGGGAAGGCACAACTCTGGGAGAGCACTCCAAGCTCCTTTCCTTCTTTTCCCTATGTGATGGGGAAAACCAGCACATCCCATTAAAAGACAAGTGTAGTAATTTGTTTTCTGTACCATTAGGTCATAAAATCTTCAGGGGCCTTTTTTTTCCTTTTCCCTAAGAGTTTGCACATCTCTAATCAAGGAATCCTAAAGTCCCGTCAGCACAAAAATAATTAAGATTAAAACCAGCAGGCAAAACTAAAAACTTTATATATGAGTGGAACAACAAAGAGAGACTTCCTTAGAGAGGAGGTATATATACTGGTCCAAGAGTTGATATAAAAATCTAAGGAGAATAGATTAAATGTGGTGATACAGCTAAATGTTTTAGGAAAATCATTTTCAAATGATGCAATTGAGATGGGAGAAAAAAAGTAAAAGAACAGAAGGAGTGACACAGAAAAGGCAAAATGGCATACAGACAGACAATGAACAAAATGCATTTTTAAAAGTAGTAAAAAGGCTGATTTTGAGGGAGTCACAAATTGAGGTTTAAAAACAAAGCAAAATAAAACCAAAGTTTCCATTTTTTGCACTGCCACTTGTCTGCTCCACCTTTCAGTTTCTTCTGCTCACCCTCCTCAATCTTACCTTCTCTACAGATACTCTCAACTCTCTTGGGAAAGATCTTCTATTATATATTTTTGCAATGTCTGACAAAATAGAGCCTTTCTCTCAGCTTGTGCCTCTTTATATTACTGTGGCACAAACAGTGAAGAGCAGTAATGGTAATAGTTGGGAAAGCCACTCAATAATTTTTCACCTTAACAATTTTAACAGCAAATGGCAGTTCTGTGACACTGACACAGTTCAACTAGGCCAATGATATTCAATTTTGCTGTCAGAAAGACTGGAAGAGAATACCATGTTAAATCCCAATTCATCCAAAATAAAAATCCTTGCTACCTGAACTGATCCAAAAGACCTCAGAAACTGCATTTCATAGCTTGCACATGGATTCACAGGAATTCATCTTTTAAATAGCATAATCCATTTGCCACTCAGCAGCTTTGGTTTATTTGAAGTCCACCTAGACTGTAAGACACCCAAACAGCAAATATTATAGGACCACACAGTTGAGGATTGAGCTGACTTGATACTCCATCTCTTCCAATGGAGAAAAATTCCCTTACAAAATCTATGAAAAAAAATTGAACATTAAAATTTTGCTTCTAGATAGCAACATTTTATTTTGCTTCTAGATAGCAAGGTAATGTAAGTATTAGGACTTTTTCAGAGTAATTAATTTTTGCTAATTGCCATTTCTGAGGAACCATTATTACATAGTAGCAATAACCTCGTTTTGTGGTTCCCTTAAACAGTGAAGGAGTGACCACTTACCATGGTAGGGAAGAAAGGAAAGAAGTAATTCTTCAGAAGTTAGGAAAAAATGTTGGAAAGGACCACAAAACAGGCTGCCAATGAAAGGAATAGGTGAAGCATATTTTGGTGCAGTTGAATGGTGTAAAGAGTAAGCAAAGGTTATTTTGAATATGCACACTTCTAGAAATGACTAAAAAATGTATCTTCGTGTGTGTGTTTCTGGAAATGGTAAGTAGCAGGAATAGAACTGCGCTGTAATTAAAATGGCTGAATACATGGTTCCTTATAGAATATGTGGGCAAGGAAAAAAGGAATTTAATTTTTCTTTAGTGTGCCTGGAGAAAGGCTGTATTCTCTTTTAAAATCTAATACCATTCATAGAAATTTATACTTAAAACACATATTAAAAATTAACATATATATGAGAGAAATCACAACAATAAACATTTACTTGTGAGGTTTTTTGGAAGTCCTTATAACAACTCTTCATCACCTAATTCCTCACTCTGTGTTTGATAATGCATATTAAATACTCTAAAAATCTTAATTATTAATAAGAGAGTAAATAATTTTGATTGATCTGGTTGAGGTGATGCATTTTTTGTGTTGTCCATGGCTGGAAGCTCAAGAGAGGTAATCCAGGCAGTTAGCACTGGTATGCAGATAAGTGCATGCTAGTCCTGAAGAAGAAAGCTCATGTTCAGGAGTGGCTTGCTGAGAAATGTCCCCGTGGTGCTCAGGATCTTGGTGACCCATGAGGACAGAGCAAGGAGCTGCTCCCCTCACCCTAAATGCCTCCAGATGTTCAGGCAGGGTGAACCTGAAGCTCCTTAAGCCCAGCCCAGGAGCATTTTGACTCCCCCTCACTGTGAGGGATTTGGCAAGAGGGGTTGGAGCCCTGGTGGGTTGGTGTCCCGGGCTGAGGGGGTGCGTGGTGGAGGTGGGTGCTGCAGTTCAGCCACGGCACAGGCTGCACTCCAGGGCTCCTTGCACAGACGGAACATCTGGCTCCTTGCGAGGGGATGTTGCCAAGGGTTGCACTCAGGGAGTAAAACTAAACATATTTTCAAGACTAAATCAAGAGTGGGTTTTAGCAATGCCCCTGGCTCCGAGGCATGTGCACTCACACACACGTTTGTACGTGCACGCAGAGTTTATTTAAAAGTTTTATTGTTAGCTTTGTAATTAGGCCCCTGAACATCCCCTGTGTATGTATCAAATTAAGCTCCAGTAACCAGGGATTTTCCTAGCAATATATACTACAGCTGAATTCCTGTAATTCTCATATTAAAATCTTTTACCATAACAATCTGTATTTAAATAAATAGCCTGTTACATTGCTCATTCTCACTGAGTGCTATTGCTCCCTCTTTCCAAGAGAGAGCAGTAGTGAATTGTGCTATCATTACACTGGATAGCTTTACTCAAACACACTCAATTTACATTTTCGACTCTGTAACCTTTCAACCTATTGACCATGAAAAATGCTCCAACATAACGTGACACATATAAATGTTTAAAGTCCAAAGGGTAATTATCTATATTCATAGCTAAAACTGTGCCTTGATTTCACAATAGAAACCATATGTTCACTCAAAACACTTTCAATAGGCTAAATAGCACCCAGATTAACCCTGAGTTAGTTTACTGGTTAAAATAATAGCAGCATCTTCTTCTAATTCAGTAGTTCATTTATCGTTTTTGATCAAGGCACTGAATGTGAACTTTCTACATTTGAAAGCTTAACTTGAAAAGTAAACTGCATGGTAGAATGTCACCAATTCTTAAATTTTATCTTTAACGCCACTTAATGTGCCTGATAACAGTTCAAAATATGTTATTTAGCTGCGAGGAGAATTCTGTGTTGCCTCACATTTAATAGACTAATTTTCTCTCCCAGAAGAAAAGGGCAATGACTTTCTGACTTTTATTTTTTTATTGTCCACAGAACAGTGCTTAACAGAATGCCATTTAGAACAAATCTAGACTATTTTCTTTTATGAAAAATGCCTTTTGCCCAAATAACTTCCAGGAAGTATGAAAAGCCTGGAGCACAAGCATTGTAACACACTTGCAAGGTCTCTGCAGTAACAGTAAGAAAAGTCTAGCAATGAAAGTTATACTAAATGGGACCTCATCCAGGTTTTGAAATAAGCAAACTATTAAGATACATATTTCTTTATCTATTTTCTTGTAAGATAGAAAAAGATTATTTTGAGCCTTTGAAATCACCGCAGCAGAAAATTACAAACAGAAAACAAAATTGCATATTACAGGAGTAATGACAAGTCAAAGGAAAGAGACATACTTAAAAAAAATAGCAAACAGGCAAATGACTTTTCAGTGAGTGCTGACTCTCTGCACATTAAACTGGTTAAAAGCTCCTTCTCTCCGTGCTTGTCATGTCATTGTCCCTGTCAGGCAGCAGAGAACACCTCCAGCTAGTACATGATATACAGGATGCTTCATCAAAAAAAGGTATTCTCTATCTTTGAATTTGAATTGACACCTTCCTTACGTATATTATAAATGCCCTGTGGAAGTAGCTATGCTGCAAAAACCCCCTGTGAGTTTTGCAGAAAGCTTACTGGAATGCTGGTCTCATTTCAAAAGGACATTATTACATGTGGTCATGATTGCCTTAAATGTGCACAGGTATAGCTATGGAAAGAACCCAGAAAATAAGTCTGTCTGGTCTTCAGCTGAGCTTCAGCTTTATGCAGTAAAATCGACTTCTTGTGCATACAAGGTGCTTTGTTCCACCTCTCCTGCCTTGGAACAGAAAATTATTCTCTTTCAGGGAGAGGCTGAGGCCACACATGTGGTTTATTAGAGTAAGAGTGCTGTCCCTCATAAATTTGGAATCTTCCCTTGAACTGTTGCCATTCTAAAATGTTGTAATTTTACATCCATCATTGCATGATATGCCCAAAACAAGTCAGTGGAACCATTCACCCTTAGAAAAGCTGGCACTCAACCAATTTACTCACTCTGCAAGAGTCTTTATACAGTTCTCTTGTACACCTTTGCCATCATTTATGCATCATTTACCATAAAGTTAGGAACTGCTAATAAATTCCTTTTACTGGATGCTGTAAGTAAATCAGAATGGTCTTTCTTTCATATTTAATATCACAACAACTCTGTAGCCTTCATTTTGTCATATTGTAGATTATTTCTGGAAAAGTCCTACTTGTGTCCCAGTGGTATTTATCAGAATTCTTTCTGTGCATTATCATATCACCATACATGCTGAGCACTTCTGTTTCTGTGACACCTATTTTGCAAGATCAGTCCAAGTTAATACAGGTACAGGCTACATCTAATTACAATTTGTATTGTATGGACTTTGAATTGAAGAGGACTGTGAATTGGTCAGAATTGCTTACTGTGTTTGCAGACCTCAGGATTCCAAAAGCTCATGTTGAAAGGGTGTTTCTTTTTGCTCAGCCTGCAGTGAAATTATAGCAGGTGCTCCCAAATGTGAGATTAGTCATGCCACTGGAAGAGACTGGGCTGGAGGAATGCAAGAGCAAGAGAGTATAATACATATTAATAATAATAATAATACGTATTAATAAATACATGAATACCTGTCTCTTCCCAGGTCACACACTCATATTTCTGGCATGGCCTCAGGGAGAAGGTTCAGCAGGGTACAGAAAGCACAGAGCTTCCCTTTGGAGCCTGTGGTGGCTTTCCTAAAGGCCGGGAGCTGCTGCCATTCCAGTTCTACTTCATTCCTGTGACAGGGACATCTGAACCTGCTGAGCTGAGGAACCTCCTCATTTGTAAAAGTGAAAGAACATTTTGTGCACTTTTCATTACATCTTAAACTGAGACAAAAGGTGGATAACAAAGCTAGGTGAGGAGTCATTACATTTCCCTTGTCAGAAACTCAACCAGTAAAGAAATGACATTGTTAATTCCTGGCTGGTAATGCCTAAAGTGATAAGAAAAGAGAGGCTGCTAGAAAACAAAGGAGAGCAGTAGTTCCTGGGGCCAAAAGGCTGAGACCAAATTTTTTACAGACATAAAGACAGCAGAGAGATTTCAGCATCATTGTTGTGTAAATGGTGAAATAACACTTTTTTTATTGAACTCTATTTAACTGGCTACTTTCCTTCCTGATTTTGCTCTCTTTTACAACTGAATCCTTCTGATCATCTATTTGAGGCTGAAGTTAACAAACTGAGATATCTAGCAATTCTAACATACATGAAATACTCTGGCACGTTTGATTCTTTCCAGTCGTTCTCTTAAATGTTTGTGCCTGGATAAGAGGTTTATTTATTTATTTAGTGTTTAATTTTGTTGCTTTTATTGGTTTGGTTTGGTTTTTTTGGTAGGCTTGGCCCTCAGAAGGACACATATCTGCCTCCAAATAGCAAAACTGAGCCATGACTTCCAGGACCAAAACTTCAGTGATTAATCGAAGTAGAAGGTAATTGCTTGGCTTCCTGCAATTTTCTTGTAGACAAACTTCCTCCTTTCTTCCAGTAGCTTTTCAGCAAATATTTGTCAATGATACAAAACATGTTTGTAGAATCTCTTAATATCAGCGGACAATAAGATTAAGGAGGGCTGACTCAGCTGTGTTCATATCTGTGAAACCTGCTCTTATCTGCTCTTTTGTAAAAGTCAATTAATTCGAAGACCTTTTTTGTTAATTGTTCACATTTATCTTTACTGTCTTCCATTCTTTTTCATTTTTATTATTGTTAAGGGTATATTTTTAAATAATAGTTCATCATTGTTATAATTCTGAATTGTTATTAACATAATCTTCCTTTTCTATTGAAAGGACTCTTTCTCATCAGAAGTTTTAGGAATGCTTTAAATCTTTTTTGTTCTCACAGCCCCTAAAAATTTCTTTTGTATTCTTTATTTTCACAAGTTTTGCTCTGTTGTTACGGAGTAACCTAATCTAGTTAACTCTTAATTTCAGTAGAATTTTTATGTTGCACCAAACTTCAGGTTCTTTTTTGTGAAGACACATTGGCTGATTCTATGATTAAGAGCTGTAGAAAAGAGGGAGATTTTATTATCCCTCATCTGCATCTTCAATGCGTTTTATTAATCAGAAATCAAATTCTGGATCCCCCAGAGTCAATGACAACATTTATATGAATTTTGAAATGACCAAGAACATAGGTTAGATGTCTGAATATAAATTTTCCCATTTGTCTTTGTATTCCACAGTGGATCCATCATATGCCATACTTAATTTAAAAAGCTTATGGAATTTGGCTCCAGCACATTCCTTTATTTTCATATCCTCAAGCAAATCCATCCTCGCAGTAAGAATTAGATCTAGGGCAGTTTTGTCTTTTTTTGCAAATGATGAAATTGTCTCTTTGACACAGCATGCTTGGATGTATCTGTTTCCCAACAGATTTATGAGCAGCTAAAATCCCCCATGAAGAAAGCATCTTCTAGCCAAGAATTTTCTGTACCCTGCTGTCCTTATGTTTGACTGGTTAGTAGCTGATACCCACCATTTTTTAGTTTTGCTTTCTAGTTCCCTGTGTCACTGTTGTTAATTACTTTGAACAGCCTTGCAGGAAAAGATGTGTGTGCATTGATTAGCCACGTTGCTGCAAGCAGCACCACCTTACTGGCTTTACCAGCATAACATACTCTCAAGATTTCTAATGAATGTGCTGGAATTTGAAGGCTTGCTCTGCGCTACATTGCTGTGATTTACCACACTGCCTTTGTGATTGATATGCATTATTGGCAATTTGGAGAATGAAACAGTGCACAGAAATGGTGAAAATTGCTGAATAAAATGAACAGCTAGAGTGGATTTCCTGAGCTGCACTTCTTACAGATGTTGTAATGATGAGACTTTGGTTTGGATTTGGATGGCTTCAATTCCACATAAACTCCTTAATCTGATATTTCCCACTGGCCAGGTGCCCCTGAAGGCCTTGAAGGAGCTAGTAGGGAGCGCAGGCAGAGGAATCCAGGCTGGTTAAATTTGCATTGCTGTGCACGTCCATGTGCACAAGTAGGACAGCCAAGACCTGTACCCATAGATTCCTCCCACTGATGGACAGGAGGGTAGTCATGGAGACACCTAAGCAAAAAGTTAAACACCTGTCCATATGGACACACTCAAATTCCCTTTCTGCTAATGGCAAACAGTGCTTGGCATTTTTCATTGCTAAATAAATTCAATGGGACTGGGAAAAGAAGTACTTTCACTAAAGGTCTGACAGGATTGATTTGAACCTCTTTACACCTCAGATGTGTCCATGTTTTAGTTTGTGAATCTTTAGAAAGTATCACTATTATTATTGCAGATAATTGCTTGAATAGGATTTAAAAATTATAGCTAGTGTCCACAAATGGACTTGAAAACAGTGTTTCTCAATCCTTTCTGCCTGAAGCACTGAAATCTTAGATTTTTGTGCATTTCTTCCAGGTTCTTAAATGCTTTTCTGTGCCTGTTGTTTCTCAGGCAACAGTCCATGAGACATTTAGGACAAATAATTAAATGGAAACTTCTGTTAAATTTCTACTTACCATTTGTTAATAATAAATTGACATCAATTAAATAGTTGGAAAAAGCATTTCCTTTCTATAAAGTTTTGAAGAAGAAACAACTGTCTGATCTCTTCTTCAAATAAGTTTATTATTTCAATGTAGCCTCATCTTCATAAACAGTAGCGGATGGATGATGTTACAAAGGATTTACAATCTTTAATGTTTGTTTTTTTTTCTTTCCTTTCTGGTAATAACTGTGATTCTTAGAAATTACATTAATAGAGATAAATACTTGAAAATGAGATATTTATTTTCTAATAATGCTTCTTTTTACAGTGTAAGCAGAAAAAAGGTTAAACTCTGCAGCAATGGCTGTGCTTCCTCACTACAATCCTGGCTGTAGGCTGGGTGAAGTTCTGTGGCTGTAGTGCCTGTGGTCTTGATGCTGATGTTGTCAAATGCTCTGTGCTGAGCCCAGCTCACTGCGTAGGACTGGCTCTAGGATTTACAGGGCAATTCATGAGCAACTATCACCTGGGTGCACCCTCCAATGGCAGGGTGCACAGGAATGCCAGAAAATGCTGAAAATCTGCAGCTCCCTTCATCAACCTGCAAAGCCTTGCTCAGCCCCTGCTGCAGGCAAGGTCCCTGTGCAAGGGGTTTAGGCTCACACCCTGCCCATGCACAGAACAGCCGTGGGGACTGGGGTCACAGGGTGCCTGTGGGTCAGTCCTGTGGCCCAGCCAGGCAGCGGGCAGGATGGGGCAGCTGCAGCCCTGGCAGCAGGCATCTCCCTGGGATGTGGGCCCATGGCTGCTGGGCACTGCTGGGGCACAGCTGGGGCAGAGACAGATGACCCCGGGGGTCTCAGGTGGGTTCTGGGCCATGGGAGCTCCAGGGAGGCCTGTGATCCCCTGTGGTGGTGCCCATTCCTAGGCAAGGAGAACAGCTTTGAGCAGGACAATGCCACCACCTGCCTGGCATGGGGGAAAGGGGCAGAAAGCCTGCAGGTGTGGGGAAGTTTCAGAGCCTACTACTGGCAGCAGAGAAATTCTCAAGAGCCTGGACTGAGCTCCCTGGGGCCCATGGATCTGGGCAGCCTGGCCAAGTGTCCTGCCCTGTCCCTGCTGGGGGGCCCAGAGGTGCCCTTTCCACCCTCCACACCGAGTGCATTCAGCACAGGGCTGGGCTCTGAGGGCCCCACAGGGCTGGCTTTGGCTCCCTCTTACCTGTCCCTTTCACCAGCACAGGCAGCAGACCACTGGCTCCCCAAAGGTGTTTTTTACTGCTATGGGTGCAGAGAAAATTGTAGTGAATCCTGCTCATCCCAAGAATAGCCCTTGTTTGGTGCTGAAGAATCCTTGGAGAGTTTAGCTGCCAAGCTCTAGGAATTTTTCAGAGTATATGCAAACTGGAATTTTTTTCATTATTTTTTCACTTAGGGTATATCTTCAAAGATGGATGCAGACAGGTTTTGCAGCAGAACTTATTACCTCAGGCACACTGGATGGTTATACAGTGCCGGACCATATCTGGCACATTCCCAGCTAGCTCAGAGAGCAGGCTGAGTGAGGTTGTGGCTGTCTGCACATTTCCATGTAACCATATTCTTAGGTTCCTCAAATAAATTTTATTGCAGAAAATAAATAAATATCATCTTGCTCACACAACCTTTTATATTTTTCCTTTTTATTGCAATTCTTTATAGAATCTTCAAACTGTCACACAATTGAACTTCTCTGTTTATGTGCGTGCACAGTATGAAAAAATATAATGGCTTAAAAACTTGGATTTAATGCAAAACAGCTGACAAATTTAGGCATACTTTTCTAACTCAGCTTTCCCATATAATAACATTTGATTATTTCTAGAAGTCTGCAGTTGAGTTTTTTTTGTGTATTTGTCTTGCAGAATATTTTTTAGTTAAGGAAAAATTGCTTTCCTGTGTCTTAGAGTTCTTCTGTAATTTCAATTTGCAGTATGTCCTCTTACTGCAATATTTGTTTTAGGGGAAAAACAGTAACCTGGATTGACTGTGTCTGCAGCATATTAGATTTTATATATTACAATTAAATCCCCCTCTGAGCCATCTGGTTTACAGATTGTATAGATTTTTAAATTTTAGTTTGTCTTCCCAATTGACCGAGATTAGGACCACCTTTTCTAGTTTTACTCTTCAAACATTCCCTACATTCCCTTTCCAGTAAAAGTATTGGTTATTGGCACATGAGGTGGTTTATAATCCTGAAATCATGGTTTCAAATATTATCATATGAAGGATATTTGCCAGGCAAAGGAGCCCAGAAGTGACCTTTCTGATCTTGCTAATTTTCAACCAGATAGAGGATAACTCACCTACATCTGCAATATTTCATTGCTCTTGGTCATGCTTAATATAGGCAGCACTAAAAATCCTGCTGTTCTGTATTTAAGTCATTTTTTTGGGGTCATACTTGTGCACCCCTGATTCTGAGATTTGCAGGATTTCAGCGAGCAGAGTCTGGCTTTAGATCAGATTGAAAGAAGGGGTGCTCTCAGCAAAACCAAGATCTTGGGTTCAAAATAGCAAAACTGCAAAATGCAAAAACCTGAGGAAAATGTCAAGCAGCACTTGAACTCGCTCACATGATGGCTTTGCCCTGCAGGTTCCTGTGCTGTCTGCAGCTCTGCTTATGCTCAGGTGCTGCCTTTCCTGCTCCTGCAGAGAGGCACCAAAGTGTCTGTCACTCCTGATGCACAGCAGCTAGATCTGGGAGGCAGGCTTTGATGCAATGCCCTAAGCAAGCACAGAGCACATTTTAGGTGTTTCTTAGATAAGGTGAGCTGGAGTACAGGCCTTGGGGGGTGTAATTTTAGATGAACTTAAATCCTGTTTAGTTCCTGGGTCAATTGCTTGATCCTGCCACAATCTATTTCTTCTGAGAAATCTGGGACTAAACCAAGGATATCTTTGGACTGGGGACCATGTAGATAGTTATTCTTTATGCTAGAAGGTTTGGAAATTATGGCTCCTCTGAATCCTGTGTGACAAGTTGTATTTTCAGAAAGCTGCCTAAGCAAAGGGTAATGTACATTTGGAAATGTGTTCCTTAACTCTCCAGGCAGCTATTAAGGTTTTCATGTTGCTATGCACATTTTATTAACATTCTCTTGTTCAAGTGTAGAAATACATGATTAGAGCACGTACACAAATTTTTTGAAATCATCATAGATGGATAGCAGTCCAGCAATGCAGAATGACCATAAAGTGGGAATACCCTGTGGTAATGTTATTCCAGTAGCTGGAATTAGTGTAGAAGTTTTGGAAATTGTGTTCAAAGTGTGATGGTAATTGTCAGTCTTGTATGACAAGGTACAGTTTTGTGTGTAAACTTACTTGTGCACATATCATAAGAGAGTTTCCCCTTCCCCATTTATTTAGAATTACATATTCTGGGATACCACACTGACTGTTGAAAAAAATGGTCTTGTCAGGTCACTATGTTGAGGTTTCCTATGTTTCCTATTCATAGGGCTATTCTAGTCTTCAATACTGCATTTTTAATCTTTTTTCTATTTATCATTGCCTATGGCCAGCTTAAATTGTCATATAAGATTTTTATTTCCAAAAGAGATATTTTCTAATAAGTTAATTTTCAGGGAAGACATATTATACTATACTGTACTATATTATACTATACTATACTATACTATACTATACTATACTATACTATACTATACTATTACTATACTATATTATAAGATTTTCCTAATAATCTAATCAATTTTTATTATAATAATTAGTATATGTTATCTTTATGAACTGCAGTTTCTTTGCTTAGACCCAGTCTGTTTCTAAAGTAACTCCATATTTAACATGCACAGTCATCTTCTTATCAAAAAACCCCAAAACAGTAGAGGTGGCCAAATGCCTCGGAATAAATTGAATACTGAAAAAAGTTTTATGTGATCCTAGCACACCCACTGTAAGTCTTGATATCATCCTTGATGAGAAGAAAATTCCACAAACATCCTGTTCCATCTAATAGGGAGATTTTTCTCAAAGTTTCTGCTGAGATTCGTGAGTGAGACTAGTCCAAGCAAAAAAAAAAAAAAATTTGGCTACAGCCAGAATGCCAAGGCATGGAGGGAGCTGTAGGGGAGGAAGAGAGTCTGCAAGGAACAGAATATACAAAACACTGATAAGAGTGCATTGACCATCACAGTGCTCCCTGGTAAAGTGCTTCTGTGCTATCAATTTGTAATTATCAAGGAGAAGGTTTCATGACATTAACGGGTCATAATTATCGACATCAGTTGTATTGCAAGATGCTTCTTTTGTTCACCAACTTTATTTCATTGTTTTCAGTGTGAAGGGGCTGACAATAAAGTACACATCACTAAAAAGAAAAAAAAAGAAGCTTGAAACAAATTTTGATAAATTTAACCTGCTAAAAGTAGAGTAAAGGAATTTCTTCATAGTAAAAATTCTTAGAAATCAAAAGTGAAGGCAATCACCAGATGAGGAAGGCAATAAGTAACAAAAGCAAAATATTGTCATGATTAATATTAATACAAATAAAATTTTACGGAATGTCTATCAGACTTTGTACAAATTTGGAAATAAAAATGGAACCCAAGGAAATGGGACAATAAAGAACAGTAAGGAGAGGTCAAGCCTCAGAGGGAAGCATGTGAAGAAGAATTTTAAGAACCAGCCATTGAAGTAAATGATAGCACATTTCCAGATGTTCTTTCTGACTTTTAAAGGGCTACAAATACGAAATAGCTGCTCAGTAAACTGTGGTGCCTAACCTGCTGCTTAAATCAGTGCTCTTGTCAGTATCCAGCTTCCAGGTGTGACTTGTACAACTACAGATTTGTTAGCTATATCTGATTTTTTTGTGCCAAAGCAAATAACACAGAGTTAGTAGATTTAGGAAGACCAATAGAAAAAGTCCTGCTTTCTGTAACCAGGCAGAATTAATTAAGAATCAGTAAGAAAAGGAATGGCCTGCTTATTCTCTTCACAACAGTTTTCTCACAAGAGCTTCGCAAAGAAAATAAGGTGCTATGGAATAGAAAAGAATGTTTTCAAATACTGCTTCAAAGGGGAGAAGTGAGGTGCAGGAGTGTTTTTCATAACAGAGAGACTTTTCTAAGTGGATCCTCTAGGGACTGATGCTGGAACATGAGTTATTCAACGAATTTTTACATGATCTGGAAAGGTGCATGAATAGTGATGCAAAAAATGTTTTCCTGATAATACAATTCAGAAAATGTACTGAAAACTCACTACTAGGAAATCATTGAATTCATGTAGGAATAAAAGCCCTGAAGTGGGCAACATTGTGGATGGCCCTTCAAAAATTTCAAAAGCTGTATTAATGAGCACGCTGAAAGAAAAACATTTTGTTAAGAATTATTGGAAGGTTAGGAGTTGGAAGGCTACAAACCAGAAGAGATGGTCATGGCATTTTACAGGTCTTATTCCTGTCAAATAATTTGTCATATTTTGACAATGCTGTCTGCATAAAGAACACATACGGAATGGAAGATTGTTTGGTTAAAGAAAAGTATTGTTGAAGAGCTGAGTTGGTCTCAATATGAGGAGAAAATTAGAAAAATTAGTCTTAGAATTTGCTCTGCAAAATATGAATGAGATGCCCTTACAACCATAGATGTTGAGAATATGAATAGGAAATAGTATAATTTAATATTTCTAATTAAATAAGAATTCAAGTATCTTAATTAAATAAGCCAATGATAGATTTTTAAACAAATAAAAGAAATCAACAAAGAGAGTACTTTTTCACATGGCTTGCAATTGTGGAGACCACTAAGATGGGCTGCTGGAGACAGTAAGATTAGAATTAATTCAGAAAGGGATTATTATTTTAAAGACAATCATTGCTGGTTCCCTTAAACATATTGGATGGGAGACTCAGAAAGACCAAAACCAATGAATTACAACCTAGAAAGCCTTAGTGGAGGGGTAGTCCATTTGCCCTGTTCTTTTTCCTAAAAATCTGCATCTGACCACCAGTGGCTGGGAAAATGCTTCTGGTTGATTTGGTCAACCTCCTACTCACTGTTGCAACTGAGATCTCTGTTACTATCCTTGGGCCTGTGATTTGTTGATATTTTTTGGAAATACTAACAAGAGCTAGACAATTATTCACCAGCATTAAACTATGAATTGCCTTGAGTTCTTCTAGTTTATTTGTAAATCAGATTTAATTAGCTTGGATGGACTCCTGCTACCATTTTTTCATATATTGTTGAGTCAGAAAGTGGGTATAGTGGATTCTGTTTGGCCACGAGTAGAACTCTAAAATATTATAGGTTTACCCTAAATCATTCTACCTCTATTTAAAAGCTGTGTTCTAAGTCATGGAAAATGACTTAATCTATTATTGTTGGAACTGTTCCATGAATATCTATGACTTTCTTGGTCTCAGTATCATGAATATTTTATTGCATAGTAGAACACTCTCTGCATATTAGGGCGCCCATTTTTGTGACTGAATTTGGCAGAAGATGGTGCTTTTGCTGTTTTCTTACAGTTATTTTTACTAGTGTTACAATAATGCTCAGAGCCCCCCTGTGGGTTGAACCTCCTTGGTGGTAGATGCTTTAGCAGAATTGGAAGACTCTTTGCTGCCTGAAAACACTGGTGGTCCAAACAGGTAAAACAGAATCAAGTGGGAAAGGAAAAGCACAGCAGAACAATGAATTGACTTGCTCACCATTACAGGGCATGTTGATAATAGAAATTACAGTGGTTGTAATAATTTTGGACTTCAGAAAAGCTTTGGGTACCATCTCTCGCAATACCTTTCTAGACAACACACCCAGTGCACAGCTGAATTACCATGGCAGCATCTTCATTAATGCTGTGGATGCAGGACTCAAAGGAATAATAATTAAGTTTGCCTATGACACTAAATTGGGAAGAGCTGTTGACTCTCCCAAAGGAAGGGAGGCCTTGCAGAGGCACCTCAACAAATTGGAGGTGGGCAATCATCAACTGTATGAATTTTAACAAGGGCAAGTGCCAGATTCAGCACCTGGGCAACCCTGTATACACATAGGAATGAGAGGCTGGAGAGTAGCTGTGGGAAGGAACCTGAGGGTCCTGGTTGATGGCAAGTTGAGCCAGCAGTGCCCTGGCAGCCAGTAGGGACAACCATGTCCTGGGGACATCAGGCACAGCATCACCAGCTGGGCAAGGGAGGGGATTGTCCTGCTCTGCTCTGCTCTGGGGTGGCCTCACCTCGAGTGCTGGGGGCAGTTTTGGGCACCACGATGTAAGAAAGACACTGAACTATCAGAGAGTGTCCAGAGGAGGGCAACAAAGATGGTGAAGGGCCTCGAGGGGAAGCTGTGAGGAGCAGCTGAGGGCACTGGGTCTGTTCAGCCTGGAGGAGACTGAGGGGACACCTCACTGCAGTCACAACTTCCTCGCGAGGGGAAGAGGAGGGGCAGGCACTGATCTCTGCTCAGTGACAGCGACAGGACCCGAGGGAATGGCCTGAAGCTGAGTCAGGGCAGGTTCAGGTTGGATATTAGGAAAAAGTTCTTCACCCAGAGGGTGTTTGGGCACTGAGCAGCTCCCCAGGGCAGTGGTCACAGCCCCAGCCTGGCTCAAGCAGTGTTTGGACAATGCTCTCAGGCACAGGGTGTGACCTTGGGGCTGTCCTGTGCCAGGCTGGGGGCTGGGCTCAATGGCCCTGATGAATCCCTTCCCACTCAGCATATTCTGTGTTTCTATGATTGTCTAACTCCAGGAGCTCTTTGTTATTTACCCATTTGATTGAATATAATTGAAGAATGCAGTGTTCATCTTTGCAGATAAGGCTTACAAACTCTATTTATACTTCTTACAATTTATTTTTGTAACAGGTAAAATAAGTTTTGCTATGGCTCTTTATAGCACACAAGTTGTGCTTACAAAACACCCATGCATAAGAAGACTTTTACACAGTACATTGCAGTTATTATCTTTTTTTTAGAGAATTACCATCAACATGCTTGCAATATGTTTTTTACTGTAGCCAAAATATGTTGTGTTTTTATCTTTTATGACTACAGATGATGGCAAATCTGTTCTGGTTCAGAAGTATTGCAAAGACTTTTAACACAGAGTCAAGGATTTAAAAAAATATAAATATGCATATATGTATATATAAAATACTGTTCTTAGATTACCAATTTCTATGTTATTATGTATGCAAAATATTAAAAAGCCTCTGCTGATATAAAACAGTGACAAAGGGTACAAGGTGTCAGTGCCTAGAAAAATGTGTTCACAGCAAATGTATCCAATAGCAGTGCTAAAAAATCCCTAGAGGCCAAGTTAGTTTTTAAATCCCCATGTGAGGCCTGGCATTGCAAGCAAGGTACTATGAAAATTTCTACAGATGGCTGCTTAATGTGTAAATTAATCTGACTCAGTAAGGATCATGCTAGTCAGTGGCAGTTATAATTATAGATCAGTATAAGATCTTGTGCTACAAATTTGTACAACCACAAAACTACCATACAAACACACGTTTACTTAAATACTTTAATTATTTACTGTCAGGATTTGTGACACATGTATGCTTCAGCTTGCAAACATTAACTAGGAATGATGCACTACAGGGTAGCTAGCATAAAAATAAACAAGGTAGCTTGTTTATTTTTAAAACAAAAGACCCCCAAATAACCAAACCCCAACTTGAAGGAATAAGGAGTACCAGAACATGTAAAGTAGTGCAATCAAACATAAAACATCTCATTTTGTGCTGCTGTTCTCTTGTCAGAAAGTCAAGAGAACAATTAAAGTGCAACATTCTAGAGAGAAAGAAAAAATTGTAGATATCCTCAATTTGGTTATACATTTACAACTTGAATAGAAAGGTATGAAAAAAACTTCAAAGCAACTGATGGAAGTTTATGTAAAACAAAGTTATTCACAGTTAATGAGATTTGTATGAATTTTCAACCATATTTTTTCCTTGAAGAGTTAAGGGAAGCAGCAACCTTGAAAAGCTCATCTGCTCTGATTACTCATGGCAGAAAACAATCCTTGGCTCACTCTAAATCAACATGCACCAAACAACTCACCATAGCAATCAGCAAATACACTCTTCTTTTTTCTTTTTTTTCACTTGACAAAAAAAACCAACCCTACTTTAGTCCTGTCTATAGTCAATTTAATGGAAAGTTAATTTAAATGAGTTGATTTGGAAATGCTCTTCCCTTTACAAAAGAAATAAAATAAATAAGAGAAAGGGAGAGAGAAGAAAGGAAAAGTTGATGACAAAGAAAAAATTAAAAATAAAAAGAAGATTTAGGGAGAGAAAGAATGAAAAGAAAGAAATACAGAATGGAAGGAAGGAGACTGGTGAGGTCTGTTGGTGTTATACTTCAAAGTGATCATCATTTCCTCACTAGTGTATATTTTCAGATAGCACTGTAGCAGCATTTCTACAAGTTTAGGAAGTGAAGGGCAATGTTTAAAGTGGACTCTTTGGCATTTGAGAAATGTTCCAACTGTACACCTGGTTTATAACATATATAATGTGAAAATAGAACCTCAGCCTCATTGCTTTTGTCTGAAATGTTAGACAAACTGTAAAAAAGAAGAATTGTTTCAGTGATACACTTAAACTTCAAGTACAAGCATTTGGACATTTTTTTTGAAGGGTTCATGCTGTGTCTTGTCTAAGCTCCCCACAACCACGGAATTCTTAAATATGTTTACTTGAAAAGGTCAATAGCTGGTTATCCTGTAAACTTTCCTCTAGGCTAGATAATAACAAAGTATTAGTTTTTGCTCATCTTTGGTTGTCAGCCACTCACTAGGAGGTATCCAGTGTGCTCATTTTTCCTCAGATTGTAAATGAGAGGGATAAAAGTGAATCAGAGGCAAGCAGTTGACTGCCTTTATTTATTTTATTTTTTCTTTTAAAAATCCTGAAATAAAACCTTAACAAAAAAGGAAGAGACATTTAATTAAGTCATAACCCTCTAGAGCAGCAGCATAAAGTACACGAAGAAGCAAGCACATTCAGCACACAGACAACAAAGAGAAGAAAAGCTGTTTGTTAAATCAAACAATGCTGTATCTTGGTAGTGTGAGGTTTCCGTGAGGCTGTTGCTGTTATACAGCAAGCACACACCCTGTGTTAGTCCAAGGGTTTCTGTAGCCAGGCACACTGTTGGGAAGCTGTTTGGAACTTCATGGCAGAAATCTGAATTGTAAGCACTACCACTAGAAAAACCAAACCCAAACAAAAAAACCAAACAAGAAAATAAAAAAAGGCTTTTCTTGCTTGTTTTGTTAGTTTTTCCTCTCCGCTGCCCCAGAATGTTTTGCCAGTCTGGTTTCTATAATGCTTGGTATTTCACCTAAGGTTTCTCAAAGAAATTGTGTTGGTGAACGAGCCAAAGGGTCCAGCACTGGTGTGTGCTTTACTACGAGATGGAAAGTCATCCCCTGGACAAGATTGAAGCAATACAGGTTGGCTGGAGGAAATGGTAAAAGCAATTCTTACTCCTTTAATTGCATGGGTATATTGATCATTGGCTTGTCAGGAGTGCCCTAAGGGGTGTGTTACAGTGGAAGGTCAGACAGCAGCAACAAGCAACTCCACAGATATATTTTGTCAAGAGATGGAGGTCTGTGATTGCTCTCTCTGGCTGAGAACATCATTGCTACTTCAAAAATAGTGCTTCTGTAAAAACTGCTAGATAAAGGTTGAGCTTGGAGACTTGAGAAAATAAAATTACTGAGAAAAACAACATATACTTGATGAAACAGCCATCATGTGAAGGAGGCTACCAAAAGGAGATTTTCCCCAAATCACACTATAGAACAGGATTCAGGGGGCAGCTCAAGCTAAGAGGAATTGTGTACATGGGATTAGGCCACACTGCCTTGGGTCTCCCTAGCTCTGAAGCTGCTTTTCCACCTCTGTTAGCTAGGACACCTCTTCCTGAGCTTGGTCCATCATTTCTAAAAAGCTTTTTCTGCAACACTTTTGAAATTGGTCAGTAGGTGTATAGTTACCCATGGGGTCTGCTGTGTTCCTTGCAACAGATTTTACCCTGCATTTTAAGGACAGTTGGGTACTACTTGGTATTTGTATATTCATAACTATACAAAGAATTTTTAGACTATGAAATTTTTTTAAAACTTGACCTTTATCTGTATTAAAATGAATGAGGTATATTCTTTCACTAATTTTTTGCTTCTTAGTAATCTCTGACAGCTAAGCAAGCAGAAATTTTCAATGACGATATATTTTGAATTTGATAATTTCCTATAATAAATTTACAAGTTTAGATTTGAATCGAGTCCAAACCCAGACTTACCATTCAGAAAAATTCAGTTATTTGGTCTGATTACATGTGTAACTCAATTGGAATTGATTGTGGTTCTGTTACTAGAAGTGTACATTCTGATAAGAATGTTTAAGTACTTCAACATTTTTTTTCCTGAACATTCTCCAATGATATGTTTATTAGAGTACTTGACAGTAATCTACTGATAAAAGGTCTAGTTGAAATTTTCTTTGTCTCAGCCACTGAAGAAAGAATAGGTGTTTAGAAAAAAGGAAACAAACAATTAGGTGGAAGGAAGGGAAGTTATAATAGATTATAATATTGATTTTCCTCTTCTCTTAGGCATCTATTATTTCATCCAGAGGATTTCTTACTGATTTTCTGCTGCAGTACTGTGTGTAGTACACCAAGTATAGTTAATTAGGTGAGCTAAATAGTATGCAGAAATTAGCACAAAGTACAGTTAACCATGTCTGCCATATGTTCAAATGTGCTTTATTGTGAATGTGGAGAAATAATTACATAGTATATGGCATATTAGACTTTTTCTATAATTTACATGGTAGCAAAATTATCTTAATAACCTCAGAAAAATCCTTAAAAGTAATAAAAGCCGCAGGTCAACCCAAAATTTTAATCCTACTTGCAATGGGGATCAAGGCAATGCTATGAAAGCAGCATTTTCTCTTGAGTGTTTAAACACCACGTCCAATCCTCACCTGTGTTTACTCACACAGCTTTGTTGATAAGGATCCAAAAACTTTTCCCTTGGGTTCTTTTGGCTGGAGTGGCAACAGGCACCAGTGCAATGTGTCTTGGCAGGTGAGAGCAGAAGGCGCAATCTGCAAGTTATAGCTGCAGTGTTTTCTGCAATAATTACAGAGAATGGATTTTGTCAGATGAAATTTTACTCATTGGATATATGGAATATTATTTTCAAGAGGGACCTAGGTATATGTTGCAAAGGAGACAAACCCCACCATCACCCAAAACCTAGAAAAGCTACAGAAATAAAGGAAAGTGAGGTGAAAACTCTAAAAGCCATGGCAAATGTGGTTGCCACAGTAGATAAAGTTAAAAGCTTTGAAATCTTCAGGGTGAAAGTTTGATTAACTTTATGATGCTCCAGACATCCTCTTTGAATTTATTTCCCTCTGGCTAAATTCTTCTCTTGCATCTCAGCTAATATTTTCAGGTATTTGTTAATATGAATTTTCCTTGAAAGGCTGGGAAAAATTAGAATATTCATGTATAAAATATTTTTTAAAGGCCCATTCCATCTGGTCAAAACAGAAACAACCATATGAAATTCAGGAAACTGGTGGATCTGTGTATAAATTCATTTTTTTATTTATGGAAAAACTCATTGAAATGGTACCAACTCCTTCCCTTCACTTCAACCATTGTATTTCTAGTACTTTATACCTTGTAGAGGGGCATTATAAGCACTTGACATCCTACAGCTTCTGGGTCATTGCGCTGCTACTTACAGAATTATGTTCTTAGTATTGTGTTCTTACTCCTCAAGCAAAAGCAGTTATTGTCATCAATTTAGCTGAAAAACCTGAGTGCTGCTAGAAAACTCTAATGTCTCTAATTTTGTGTATTTTTCTGGATGGATGTCAAGTTCCTTTTCTTCTTTTTTTTTTTTTTTTTTATACACATAGAGAAAATAATGGAAAAAAAGAAGAGAAACCAATGTTGATTAGATTTGAGATGCTTTTGCTTGCTCTTCTGCTGGCTCCTAAACAGGAAAAAATAAATGTTGTGCAAGTTTTCCCATTTTTTTTCTGAATTGTACTTTCAACATATTTGAATTTTCAGTACTTAGCAGGCCACCCTGCATAAGTCGAAACCTAAGAACCCACTTTTAAAGTCACCAGAGTAAGTTCACGTTGCTTGATTTTACTTTTTTACTTGACAATTCTGATACAAGTGTTCAGTGGAATGACTGTTGATATACTTTTGAAAATAATTGCAACACAACCGAGGATAATTTTAGATGATCCTCTCTGTCTGTCCTACACTGTCTTACAACAACCTTCCTCAAAATTCCTACAGAAAATGTTAAGAAGAGGAACTGGGAGGAAAGATTTTTTGTGGAGCAGTGAGCATCAAAATCCTGATTCCTCCTTTCCTGTTCTTCTCACACAGGTAAGCACAGAGCCAGGTGCAAGGCAGGCTCAAAGCAGAGCAGAGCTGAAGGAAAACTGCAAAATCACATTGCTCTGTCCTGCTCTGCTGCTTGCACTGACCAAGTGCAGAGTACAAAATATGATTCTGAGCAAAACACACCAATTTTATAGAAATTACTGCTGTCACAGGCAGATACAGACCCCCAGATGGGACTGTGGCATGGGCATTAGGTTGGTGACATTGCTTTTATTGCCTTGGAGTAGGAGTGGCCTTTGCTTCATTAGCAAATATATGTGCAATTCTTTTCACTGGGGCCATTATGCACAATACTGAGCATATAAAAGTACTAAAATACTTTTAGAAGTGACTGCATGTGCTCTGCTAGGACTGCAGAATTGTAATTTACTACATTCAAAAAAGAACACAGTAAATGTTGCCTCACATTCTCAACTTCTCAAGTTTATATACTGCATTTAAACATTCTGCATTTTATTGTAACTATTTGGCACCAAATCTTACATGCAATAGGCCAAATATGAACTTATACTGTTTCCTCATTTCTGCTGTTATATCTGTGCTAATCTCTAGCCTGTGCATGGCTCCTCCTTTCAGCTATTTGTGGTTTTAGAGACTTTTCTAAGTTTCCAGTAATGCCGAATAGCTGTTTATAAAATTTCAAATTTTCCAAGGCCTTTTTTGAATTAGTTCTTCAAGATACTATGCTTTGATGGTTTCATCCACTTTCATATATATTATGTGGCAAAATAAACCATGGAATTTTTCCAATCTTTCATTTTTCTTATTAAAAATGCATTATTTTCTTTTTTCTTTTCTTCCCCCCACAATCCATTTTTCTCATTACACCTGAACTCTATTTAAAGTCCTTAAACCCACTGTTAATTTTTTTTTCTTTTGGTAAGATGGAACATATTTGCCTGAGCTTCATCTGGAGTTTTCAGAGAGAGGGGGACTATGTACAAGAATTTTCCAATAAGTGAAAACGAAGTTCTTAAAATCTCTTACTTTCTCCTTCTAGAATGTTGCTTTACCAAAACCAGTTCAGAGTGGTTATAATGCCCTCTCTTATTTATTTCCTTGTTGCATGTCTGAGCCCTTGCAGCCACTTGAATACCTGGAACTTCACTGGGGCTGAGGCCTGTGCAGCATTATGAAACAAATGCTGTATTCTTCAGCAGTTTCCAAGAATGTTTGGAATGATTGTTTGATTAAGTAACATGGTCCATTAAACCTCATTGTCTCTTCCTCCAGATCTTGCCTTTTCTTCCTATTCCTTTCTTCTCTCGCATTTAAATTCTGTTTCATATCTCTTTGTGTCTTCAACCTTTCATTTTCTATTTTCAGTTCTAATACTTCACTTCCGTATTTCCCCATTTCACACTTGTTTTCTGTTTGCCTTAAAATATCTTCTAAGAATTTTTTAACCTCTAATTTTAGTTTCTTTCACTGTCCCAGATCAACTAAAATTCTGGATGCCAGACATTCTGTATATGAACAAAGAAAATATATTTTCCTTCATTTTATAAGCATCTCCCCCATGAGAGAGAAGAGTGAAGGCTGAAATACGGAAAAGGTAAAGGAAAAAAGAAGTAATCTTTACTTCATTTAAATTTAGTAGTCAGAGGAAAACTCTGAAGGCAAAGTGGCACCAGGCTGATACAGATTGTCATGAAATTAGCCTGTGGAATGTTGTACCTTTCACAGACTAACCACGAACCACTTCTTTTCCCCCATTAATGCAAGGAAAGGGAAGTGCAATAGATTCAGTCCTTGACATGGTTCTGATTAGAATTTACTGCAAAACTGACTCCAGAGCTCTCAGCAGCTTGGCAGATGACTCAAGAAAAACTGTATGTGAAACCAGTGAGAAATAGCTACAGGAAATCTATATTAAGCCAGATAACATGACTAGGCTTTTAATGAAAACAGCAACTGGCTTCTGGTTGGGTTTTTTTGTCACTATATATATGATTCTTGTAGTTTGAATTAGGATGAAAATGTAAATATATAGTGAATTACTTGCCTGGTTCCTGGCCTTAATTTATGACAACATCAATATACTTCAGAACTATTTTTCCTTTGATATTTAAATGAAATAAAAATTCCTTCTGTTATATATATATAAAAAAAAAATCGTACTTGTCCTGTACTTAACCAAATTCTGCTCACTTTAAGCCCATCTGCTATTAGAACTCAAAGAGTTTTACTTTGTAGATAGCATTGTATGTTTTTTTATAAATAGGAATGACTTTGATGTTTTCAAAAATTGCTCAGGGAATTTGGATGGTCAATTAACATTTGCTTTCATGGGAGCTAGACAACTGTTTAATTTACTTTTACATAATGCTTTAAAAAGCTTCAGTGCATACATTTAGCTATAATCTGTAATAACTGTCATGTAACACAGTTCCAAACCCCACACATAATATTTTAGTCTCTTTTTCACTTTGTGTACCCTCCTAGACACACATGGCTCATAAGAGACCCTGTTATTAGGAAACCTTTCTTTTACTTGATCATGGTGTCTATCACTATTGATTGTTCAGTTTTTCTATTTAGTAGATGGATTTGAAAGAACATCTAAAGGGGGTCTCAAATCTTTTTTGTCTAAAATGGTTGAGGTGTACTTACTGAGCCCATTTGGTAGTTAGCTAAAGCCAAAACAAATAAGTGGGCTTATGCAAACATGGTTTTCACTAAATGGGAAAAAAAAAGGAAGAAAAGGAAGGGATAGAGTTATTCAATAAGCAGTAGGATCAATGATGTCCCTTTCCTTACAGACATCTTACATTTCCAGTGATTTTGTATTTTCTGTATTCAGAGCATCTCCTCAAAATAAAATCCCTCCTTGGGAAGTTAAATTCAAAGTGTTTTCCAGAAATGGCCATCAGCCAGTTTCAAGTCTGTAGGAAAAGATGCTGAAAGAACTCACAATTCACTAGCACAAGAATTAACAGCAATTCTGATTAGGACCTTCTTTCCTTCTACATTACAGTAAGCTGTGATCATCCTTAGTTAGTCATTTTAGGACTAAGAATTCCCAAATGGTCTCAGTTTAAATCATCTGCCTATACCAAGCAAAATGCTACTGCCTTAAACAGATCAGTCATGCTTGCCACAAGTAGAGATAGACCAAAAGGAAAAAAGGAGAAAAATAAAGAAAGAAAAACTTGTTAAATCTTAAATATTCTGACTTGTTTTTGATTTTGTTTTTTTTTTTTTTTTCTTTGAAGTCTTTCCTCAGAGACAAGGCAAATATTGGTTTATAATATAGGAGGAATTGTGACCATCTATAAATGTGGTCATACACTAAGCATGATGGAATTTACTGCTGCTGCTCTGCCTGTCTCAGACACACAGTAGGTTGCCCACTTTTCAGCACAGAGCAGTTACATTTTCTCAGTTGGGAGCACAGCATTATATGCAAGACTACATTTCTCAGAAGTCCATTTCCTAGGTTTAGGCAGTGTGGACCTCATCACTTCTGTATTAAGAATACATGATAAGGTATAACCTGGCCATGACCATCCAAATTCCTTTTTATCAGTGATGTTAACTATTTCACTGCCAAAAATGTCACATAGAGCAGCAACAACAGGATCAGTCATTTACTTTTGGAGGAAGGTGACATTTCTTCTCTTTTGGTACATTAGCTCCTTTTGAAATGCCACAGAACATGCACGGAACCAGTGAAATTTAATAAAATAATTGCTTATGCAAAGTAGAACATAAAAAAGACAGAAGGTTACAGTTGAAAGTTAAGAGAAGTTAAAATATATATATCAGGTTTGGGAAGCATCTAATTAAGAAAAAAGCCCAAAACCAAAAATAAGTTTCCTCTGAAAGAAATAGAAACCAACAGCAATATTTTAGTCTGACCAATTAAGTCTATTCAAGTGAAAAAACAGGAAACAGCTCCATGGGTGGCCAAGATATAAAGACCTGTCCTCCCATCCAACAAATGGCCAAGAATCCTAAACAGGAACGCATAGCAGAAAATAAACAGCTTGTGAACCTGAGCAGTAGCAGCTGGAATCAGGCTGTTCCCAACCCTTTAAAAAATCCAAGATGTAAATAGTCCAGAGGAATAAATCTCTAAACCAGGAGTGACCTGGTTAATACTTGAATTACCAAGGTGCCATGTAACAATTTAAGGCACAGCAAGCAAGCATGGGCAGTTTGGGACCCTGAGAACAGGGGCAAGTTGAGGAACATGTGGTAAAAGAATGATCCCAATACTGTCAGATTTCCTGCAATGACTAAGAGGTTCAGAGTAAGCTAAAACCACCAGGACTACTCACACTTCTAGGAAAACACCAGCCAATTGATAAGAAATACTCTTTTCCTTACTGGAACTCATGGAGACTTACTGGGATTGAGTGATTCTTGATACTCATGGAATATTTTTTCTTTTTTTTTTAAATTTGTCTCAAATAAATTGGAAAAAAACTCACTATATTTTATTTTTTTAAAGAAGAAAGGTCTGTGATTTCAAAAGCTGTTGTAGTTAAAGAATTTTGCATGATGTAAATATTTGCTACAGGATAATAGAATGGGTTTATGTCTACCATAAATGACTCACAATTTAAGCTCTGTCTTATGAAGGTGTGAAGTGCTGCCTTCAGAGATGCCACAACACATTCCCAGTACCTTTCCTCATGATAAATTAGGAGGTTCCATTCCCATAGAGCTTGGGAAGAAGCAGCAATGATGAAGATCTGACTCCTCCTACTGCCAGTCCCAAACCAGCCCGAGATTCAGAAAATCCTCTTTGGCACCTGTTCTAAAACCACTGATCTTGTGACTAAAATTGGGGTCACCTGTATCAACTGAAGCAAAAGTAGGCTCTTGATAGATGTTTGATTTCTTGACAAATGACATTAAAACTCTTTGCAAATACTTAACAAGGGGCTTGTAAACTTTACTTTAGCATTAGAAGGAAATTACTTCACAGGGAAAATTTATTCATGAAACTACATGTTAAAAGGAAAAAGCCCACAATTGAACCTGGAAATATATGGGTCAAATGTGACATGGAATCTGTGTCCATCCTCTATCACTACTTCATAAACTAGCAACTCTAGGATATAACAATTTTGGGAACTTGCTCAGTCTCATAAATGGACGTTTCCAGATGCCTATAATGATGTTTAGAAAAAGAGAAATGGAGAAACATCAGATAATTTTGTGTAGAACGTCAGGTGCAACATTCATCCAGTCCATCTACAGTAATTTTCATTTGCTGCAATCAGTCTGTCAATCCCAGCGAAACTCAAACAGTGTTTTTATTGGAAGAAGAGACAATATTAATCTTAACATTACATAAACCATTATTAACATTTTAAAGGATGGAAAAACTTAAAATTATTTAAAATATTCTTACCAAGTAAGTAAGTTTTATTTAATTGTGCTAAAATAGAGAAAGATGAACTGCAAATATAATAGGATCGTTGAATATGTTGAGGTGGAAGGGACCCATCAGGATCACTGAGCACAATTCCCATGCACAGGACACTGCAAGAGTCACACCATGTGCCTGAGAGCATTGTCCAAATGGTTCTTGAGCTCTGGCAGGTTGGTGCTGTGACCACTGCCCTGGGGAGCCTGTTCCAGAGCCCAGCCTCCCTCTGGGTGAGGAATCTTTTTTTAATATCTAAACTAAACCTCCCGTGACACAATTTCAGGCCATTCCCTCAGGTCAGTGGTCACAGGAGGAAAGAGGCTGATGCCTGTGCCTCCTCTTCACCTTATGAGGAAGCTGTGACTGCAGTGAGGTCTCCCCTTCTCCACGCTGACCTCAGCTGCTCCTGATATGGCTTCTCTTTCCAGACCCTTCACCATCCTTGTGTCCTTCCTTTGGATGCCTCTAAGAGCTTAATATTTTTTGTAATTCTCTTTTCTAGTTAGGTTAGAAAGTCACAGTCAAGAGGAGCTGAGGGCTTCATTTATTTGAATTATTATGTTCTAAAAAGCAACCTTTGATGTCAAGATGTTCATATTTGTACCATGGCCCTGACCAGAAATAGGAAGGAAAGTGGGAAAATGAAAAACAAGTCAGTAAGGTACAAAGCTATTTTGAAATTTGTGGGGAAATTAGGGGGAAAAAAGATTTTCTGTAAGCTTTTAGTGGCAATTTAGATTCTGCCCTTATTTTAGCTAAAGCGATTCAGCCATCTGATATTAGCAAGTCATGTTTTCAGGATGAATGGCAGAACACACCTGCAAGGAAAAATTCCGACTTTTTGTAATGCTAAGAAACATTTTATGAGTGATTAGGGTTCAGTTAGTAACTATTCAACCTAGGCTTTTTGGTTAACTGAAGCAGATTGACAATTTGATTTTCTCAGAAATACAGATGGACAAGGTCAGTACATCTCTGTTTTTCATCCAGGCAGTCAGGTAGAAAATTAGCCAACTGAACTCCATAACTCCATCTGTCTTTTAAATTTTTTTTCACCTCCCTTTTCAAATTTTCCCCTTTACTCATAATTGGGCTTGTGGATAAGCTTTAAGCTTACTTTTATTTTCACTTTTAGCCTTTCTCTGTAGGCTGATATTGTCCTATCATAGCATTCCACAAGCTCTTTACTTCTGTGCTTTTTGCACCACTAGCTACAGATTTTAAATCAAAGTCGTTAAGTTGTTGTGCAATTTTTAGACATATGACTACCAATGTAAAGGTCAGGTCACCCATTTCTAAGATAAACTGCTGAGTTATATTTTTATTGAGTATAAGCCTGCATAGATTTTGCTTGAAATACTTCAGTAGGAAACATCCCTACATTGACACAAAGTGTGAAGTTAGATGAATTTAAATGTATAAGCCATAAATAGAAAAAAGACTTTCTTTTTCTGGCCCTATACTGGGACCAGAATATATGATATACAGCAGTGACATGACTCATGTGAGACTGAGAAATTGAAGTATAGTTCCTGATTTAAACAGATAAAGACATTGAATCATTATATCCCACGGGAATTTTCTAACTATTTTGAGTAACTGCCATTTTGTGGTTCTTAATAATTTTCTGTCTCCTACTTCTCTGTTTCTCCTGCCTCATCTTGATTTCATTGTAACACAGAATTGAATTTTTTCTTAAATGTCATATTTAATATGGAAACCTTGATACTAAGAATGTTAATATCTCCACCCGCAGCTATTCTACCAGACATCATGTTTTAAGCAATTCTTACATTAAGTACCAACTGCACTGCAAAGGGACAGATATTTCCCAACAGAAATGATTGTACTTGGCACTGGTGAGGCCACACCTCGAATGCTGTCATCAGTTCTGGGCCCTCACTGCAATTCAGGCTTTGAGGAGCTGGACAAAGTCCAGAGAAGGGCAACAGAGCTGGTGAAGGGTCTGGAACACAAGTCCCACGAGGAACAGCTTGGGGAACTGGAGATGCTCAGCCTGGAGAAAGGGAGGCTCAGGAGGGACCTTAACTCTCCGTGCAACAGCCTGCAAGGGGGCTGCAGCCAGGTGGGTGTTGGCCTCTTCCAGGGCACCCATGATAAGAAAGAGGAAATGGCCTCAAGAACCACAGAAGGTTTAGATGGGATATTAGGTACAATTTCTTCACCAAAAGGCTAGCAAGTGCTGGAACAGGCTGCCCAGGGAAGTGGCTGAGTCACCATCCCTGGAGGTGTTTAAAGGGTAGCAGCTGTCCCGGATTAAGGATTAGATTTGGTGATCATGGGGAACTTTTCCAACTGAAATGATTTTAAAGTGATTTAAAAGCTAATGTAGGGATAATATTTTTTGTCTTCAGGATGTACTGCCATAGAATCCTTCAATAATAAACTTTATGTTAGTTATCAGCAGCTTCTTAGGAATCTGCATGTAGGTAGCCTTATCTATCTCTCTAGCAACACTCTCCATTTAGACTACTTTATCTTAATGGACTATGTAATTCTTTCTCATCATAATCTTCAAAATCTTCAAATACCCAAAAAGAGTGATAGAAATTCATGAAATGCTACTAAAACACCACCCATTTCTGAGCTCTAGTTCAGAAAATAACATTGAACAGAGTATAAGTATTAAATACAGGGAATGGGACAATAGCAATCAAATGAATCACTTCAAAATTTATCATAAGGATATCAATAGTACAAAAGCTATAATTTTTCTGGTAATATGGAGTTTTTAAGTGACACAAATTTTTTTGGTGTGTACCTCTTCTGAAGGAGAGAAATTAACACTGCACTTCATAAATGCAATAAAATCCTGTAAAACATAATGATAATAGTTTCTTTCTACTGTTTTAGGAACAAGGAACTTGCTACTTTAATTTAAATTGAAACACATTTTTAAAGTTCCTGACCCCTAATATCAAAGTTCTAATTGTTCTAGTTTTATGCAGGGTAAGAAAGTAGTCACAAAAAAAGACACTAAATGAGATCTAAAATAACTTCTGTGCATCAAAAATGCATTTTCAGAGTGCAATATATCCAGTGAAATCCTGGTAATGATCCTTTTCAGAGGTGGAAAGGTGCCAAAAACCTACAGGGTTTTAAGATAAAGAGACTTCAGCTCATCCTACAGCATTATCTGCTTCTGGCCTTGAATATGGACCCATTTTTCTAGACATCAAATTTGTGGAAAAGGAGGAGACCAACACTGACTGAGTTATTTTTAAAAGTAGCTTGAAAGTGCTAAGAAGTTGCAATCAATCTTACAATAAGTTCCAAGGGAACAGGATTAACACAGGGGCCAAATCAGGAGGCTAGGATGAATAAAAAATTATTTGTGACATTTTATGTCATGCTATATAATTTCTTACATTATTAATTTCACCAGCATGTAGTATGACTGTTACTACCCTTTGCACTCATCTACATACATCATCATATGTCCTGTTTTCACATTTTGAAAGAAAAAGATGTTCCAGTCTCAGGATGAAAGTCAGCACTATTTGCTAATTAGATGAGCCAATACAGTTCTTATTTACCAGAAACATCCATGGTTCTCTGTTGAGCAATGTCAGAAGCAAACAGCCAAACTCTTCTGCCTCAGGATTTATAGAATTCTATCAGTCCAACAGAGCCACAAATTTGCAAGTGTGTTTGTCTTTCTAGGCAAATATGGTGCCTTATTAACCTGCTAATATATATCAAAATTCAGTGAGGCAAGAGGAGTTCAGGCACAACAGGTACCCTGTTTCACAGGAGGAAATGATGTAAGGTGAGAGGGAATTACATTCTCTGCTGAATGTTTCAGCTGTTCTTGAGCTCTACAAAGCACAAAAAGTTTTGTCAATGCTTCTGTGAAAGGACCAAAGCAAAGGTTTCTGCTTGTCTCTGCAGTGCATGCAGGCCACCCCAGGGCATTTGTTCATCACAAAACACAAAAGCTTGTCAAGGACACTGTTCCACACTGGCTGATGAACAGGTGTGTAGGTTTGAGTTGTTATAAAAAACCTGGTTTTAAAAATGTGATTGAGACAGCAGTTATATATCACAATACCTTGGGATGAATCCAGAGGGAGATGGAATAAAAGCTAGTAAGCAAAGTCTCTCCTTTTTCTAAAATTAATTAAAGAATAATTTTGGATGTTTATGAGTTTAGATTATTTTTAAGGACATAATTTAAAGACAGTATTGTGAAATTCACCAAATGCACTAAATGTGATTTTTTCATTACTATGGAAGGAGAACCAGCAATGATTTTCTTTCCATTTGGTTATTAATGCAACTTGGGGGTTCTGCTATCAGAAATTATGTTTTGAGAAAGTGAGTAGAATGGCCTTGCTCAAGATTACTATTTAAAAATATCAGGTTGCTCTCCAAACAACATGGGGAAACATAGATAATGTAATATTATTTTTACAAATGCATTCATCACAAAGTATATATCTTAATCTACTGAGTGCTCTTCAGACTGAATGTTCAGCACCATCTTCCTCCTGATGAAACGTAGTCATCTTTTATATCACCATTTCTACAGTAGTGAGAAAGAACGTTTGACAATATATTATAAAATTAGAAAAAAAGTACCCAAGCCTGTCAGTAGAGCTCTATGATGTCTGTATTTTTAAAAAAATCAAACCTTTTGCTGTCCTTACACAAATGTACATAAATTTACTCAAGGGAAAACTGAAGCAAGAGAATGACTTGAAAGATTTCTTTCTATTAGAAGTTTAAGAAATAGTTCAGTTTTTTATTTTCTTAAAATGTAAATAAATTGCATAAAAACAAAAATGGAAAATCAGAAATGTTGAAGTTGAAATGCACTTATCAAGCTATCCAAAGTATTTTGACTGAGGAGATGTCAATTTCATATCATAAGTTCCATTTTCAAACCCTGTTATTTTCACCTGGAATTCCAAAATTTAGAGGGGCAACTTCCCACTGAATTAACAGTTCAAATTATCAGGCTCCTAAGAAAACTCGCAGTTCAGCAAACTCACATTCTGCTTCAATCTGCAAAAGCAGCACTAAAATGGGCTGCTTATTTTAATTCTGCTTTAGCATGGAATCTTCAGGATCAGGAGATAGAAATGATCTCAACACTTGAGTTTATATCTAATCAGAGTATTTTAAGACACATACTTTATTCTCTATCCAGAAAAAAGTATTAGTTACAGAAAAGGGATGTATTTTTCTAATTAATATGGACATCAAATTGACTCTGAAGCTACTGAAATGCCTGTTACTGCCTATGTTTTCTGAATTGTGCATCCAGAAAAAACTGTGAAATTGATGGGTTTGTTGTATGTGGGACACAGGATGTTATAATTTGTGTTTTGACAGTGAAATGCTCTTTGGAGCATTTTTTTGGAGAACACGAGAAATCTTTGATTACAACACAGATGAAAAATCACATTTAAAATATTCCATTTTAAAAATATGAATTTATTTATAAGGAACATCAGCTATTATCAGAATCCTCTGAAGCTCTACAAAACAGTCTAATACATGAAAGTCAACATTTAATATGCTATAGTCTCATGTTTCTGTGCAGTAGCTCCAAGGAAATCAATTTTTCAGCTCGAGGGTGTTTTGATTTGGTGCAGTTCTGTAACATTCGTAAATGTTATCCAGAATGCCTTCAAAAATAACACAATTTAATAATCACAAATGTTCCTACTCTGTCTTCATAGCACTGTTAAAATATCATGACAATGAGATTTATCAGATTTCATGGTACTACAATGTGCACTGAGCTATTTTTGGCAAGGTTTTAATATGACTAAAAGTGAACGAACTCAATTGGAAACTTTAAGAAAACTTTTGCATGAATGTTTTGTGATAGTTTCAAAAGAAATGCTACCTTCTTCACAGCTGAGATAGGATCAAATTATAATCATGTGATAAATTCTGCATTTGTGCTCCAGGATATTGAAATTTTAAAATGTTCTCCTAAATCTGGCTGAGGGATGAAATATTTTGGTGTAGAAAGCATCCTGGGCTGTTTCAAAGGGTAGTGATGACAGTTCCTCTGGAAAGACCTTTGCTGTTAATGCATTATGATGTTTCATCCCACTAAACATAGGTAGGTATAGTTTAAACTTCAGGCTCCTAAATTAGCAATTTGCCACAGTGTGCCACTAAAATCACGGTGAGTAGATGGAGATGTTATCAAGGGCTTCAGATTGCATTCTCTGGATCTGTGGAGGCATCCATATCTCCTCACTGACTGCAAGGAAGGTAATGGCACTGAAAACAGGCTCGGTTCAGAGGCTAAACACAGCTCTGATGGGTCTTTGCCCTGCAGTTTAATGGGGAGAGATTTCCTTGTCCTTTATTCTGCTAAAGCAGCGCTGCAGGCAGGCAAAAGGTTGATAATCTGTCCCCAAAAGCCCTAACAATCAATAAATAAGAGGGAGTTTTGTTTTAAAGTATGAATCAAAAGCTGTGTGAGAAAGTGTAAATGTTACGTTTCAAGATTTGCTTTGTGGGATAGTGAAGTCAATGGTGGTCACAGGTTCTGGGACATGAAGATTCTCCCTTAAGTGCCTGGAGGCAGAAGGTGCCTTGAAGATAAAAATAGAAAAGTAATGACTGACAGTAAAAAACAATCCCAGAACAGAGGCATTTACCATAAGACCCTTTAGTTCTTTGTCTACAGGTCTATGCTTTAACTACATATTGAATAAGCAAGGTCAGTCTGCATTGTCTGCATCCTCCACTCATTCTTGTCACAGAAATAGATCCCCCTAACCTTCTTTCTACTTAAATGAAAGCCTTTTACTTCTTTTTTTTAAATTATTCTCTAATGTTTAAGGAGCCACAGTTCTGTGCTTGTAGAAATTGCAGTTAGAAAACAGGAACACAAATGATAAAAGAGAAAAGCCACACGGGATACAGCACTAATTTCCATTAAAACATTACCTCCATAAGCCTTTAGAATGAATTCCATGGAAAACCTCTCAGTGAATTTACTATGATGTTTTGAATTGGCTGAAAACATTGCATTGCTAAGAGAATGAAATGGTGTGAGGTAACTTGTATATTATTTTTTGTTAACTTCTCTTTTTATTCAGCATTTTGAAAATGTAAGTAATATAAAATGAATACTGTTCCAAAGGTCACAGGTTTTAACCAGCCTATTGCATATCTCGCCTTCGACAAGGAACTGAGCATTTTCCATGCTGTGTATTTGCCATATACTTATAGCTCAATTAGGTGTAGAGAATTCTGATTTTTGAGTAGCATGAGAAAACAAAACATATTGTACAATTTTAAGTGTAGTATTCTGTGACTTCTGTCACTCATGGATTATATAAAAGCTAATGTACAAAAATTAACTTTAAGTGCTGCTGCTTGACTCAGCCTAAACTGTGGTGCAGAGAGGGTTCATAAATTTCTGGGTCCAGATATCCCACTCCAGCTGTATTTTAACTGCAAAGGGACTGAGACATACGCTTAGACCATTGTCTATCTACCACACCATGGTTTTCCTTCAACAGAAAATGCAGAAATACAAACCACCAAGTAATATCTCCTCAGCAGGTTTACTTGTCTGGGCTGTTGGAACACTGGGATCGGGAATTACTAGAAAGCACCTCACTTGCACTAAATTGTCACAGTGAAATAATCTAGAATTTTTAAAAGCAAGTGTGGGGCACTTCCACCTAAAGTAATTTTCAAGGCAGTGCTAACAATATTTTAACAATATTTTAAAAATTAAACTTCTTTTTCTTCC
Source organism: Setophaga petechia (assembly GCA_024362935.1). Lineage (NCBI taxonomy): Eukaryota > Metazoa > Chordata > Aves > Passeriformes > Parulidae > Setophaga > Setophaga petechia. The sequence goes on from JANCRA010000006.1 coordinate 12,961,527, forward strand.
ATTTGCACTTTTGTCTTATCCTCAAATACTGTGGGGTTGTTAGGGGAATTTTTTCACAATGATAAAACATGGAATTTAGAACTTTTCTATCAAATCCGCTGACTGCTTTGTCTGACTAACCTGACCCAAAAGCCTTTCTCTGAAGACATTTCAAAAGCCTTAAATTGACAAACACTTTTGTGCTTGTACTGTTTCTACCTGTGAAATTTAGCAAACCTATCATTTGGACATAGGCTCTTGTAAGGAACAACTTCACCTTTGAAATTATATCACCTGTCCAAAGCATAACTGAAGATAAAATGCTTTGGGTGCTTTTGTTTCTTTGAAGCTGTAATTTTGATCTTCTTCTAGAAGAAGATTAGTATCCTATGTACCACTGTGTATACCTCAGTGTGTCTCTCTTCAATACCTACAGCACAATTCCTAATTTAGGGACATTTATTTGAGCATTTAGATTGGAACTGGGCTTTTGTGGTTGTTAATGTCTTAATAACAATTGCTTTTGTGCTGTATTACAGCTCGGTTACTTCCTGGCATTTCTGTGATGAAGCCTTGGAGTAAGATGCTTCAGTCTGAAAACACTGTCCCAACAGAGTGAGGACTCTGTATTATGTCATATATGCAATAAGTGTAGACTCCTTTTTTGGTTTTTTTCAAGTGATCCTGCAAGCTGGTGAAACCATTGATGTAGGAATGTGGGTAGATAGCACAGTGTTTGAAAAGAGGGCTTATGGTGAGTTTGATTCCCAGCAGGCAGTAACTATTAGACACAGGTAAGTGATATTTTTTTGGCACAGTGAGACTTTAGTGGCATATGAATGACTGCCACTGGCCATGGGCTTACTCTGACAATATGCTCTGGATCAAAACTCTCTTCCCTGGCACATATAAAAGGCTGACTAAATGTCATATTTAGTTAGAGCAGAATATTTTGGTAAAGAGAGGAAAGTAAACTCCTGTCTCTCTGTAGGAACTGGTGATCAGGAGACATGACTTATTGTGTCAGCCATTAAAGGAAATTTTCCCTCAGTGCAGCTGCTAGAGGATTTTCTACTGAGGGAAATGCAATCAGTACTGCTAACGTAGCCACCACTGAGACACCTCAGCTGCCTCTGCTTGTAAGGCTGGATTCAAAGAATGCTGAATAAATGGAAAAGCCTTGCTCAGAAGTCTCAGGCAAGTGGCTATAAAATATCAAAATCCACAGCTCAGATTCTAGTCTTTTGTTTGCACTGGAGGAGCACTCAGCAGACAAGTGCGGTCTCCACAACTTTTATACAAGTGCCAGGTCCTTGAGGGCAGCAGGGAAAAAAATTGCTACTGCACTCTGTGTACAGACTTCATTTAGACCTTCTATAGAAATGGTATTTGACCTTCTAAAAGCAGAAAAAAATCTATGTCTAGGGTGCAGAGATCACATTAAATCCTAGCACAAACTGCCTGGCAGAGCTCAAGAAGCATTTGGACAATATTTTCAGGTGGATGGTGTAGCTCTTGTGAATGATCCTGTGCAGGACCAGGAGCTGGATTCTGTGATCCTTGTGGATCCTTCCAACTCAGCTTATTCTGTCATTCTGTGAATTTCAATGATGATCAACATCCACGCCATTGGTCATTGCACCTCTCTGCAATGCCTTTTGATCAGGGTGATTGCACACAAACTGAAAACCACACGCTGCCCACACTGCACATCCCTTATTGAAAAAGCAAAACAAAGCAGCTGTCATAAGCATCACAACAGTTTACAGAAAGAAAATTAAAATAATAAAATGAAAAAATAACAAGATACTAATGGTCACTGTTGCAATTCTATCATGAGAGAGAAGTTCTTTATTTTCTAGATAGATGGCAGAGGTTTAATAAACAAACACCTGAATATATTTTTTTAAGCATTAAAAAAAAAAAAAGACAACCAAAATGAACTTTTTCTCTTTTTTATATTGGAGCACCAGTTAGGTTTTTGTCAGAGTGAAATATCTCACTATCACACGAAATTTTCTTAAATGTGTAGTGTCTTATTAACAGTGCTTGCTCTGTATGTTTTGTTTTGTAAATTTGGCTGTCATTTATCCTCACTGTGCCTGCTCAGCCCTCCCATCCTGCTCACACCAGCCTGCTAAAACACCACTAGTTTGCTTTGTCCTTGCTCTTTCAGTGATATTCTTTTTCTCTGTCTGTGTCTATTCCCTGCTCATTCTCACTGCCTGCAGAGTGATGAGTTCACAGTGCTGGGGGGATCAGGAGAGGAATGGAACCTGTGAGCTTGGTCCAAGTTCAACCATGAACACTTCCAAATGGTTTTTCCAGAAAGAGATTTCACTGATTTTTTTAAAGCTTAGAGATAGAGAGTAGCACTGGTGATACAGAATACTAATAATTTGACAAAAGGAAGTTTGTTTCTTCTAGCTCCCATTTAATTTATAGATATTGGCAGTTCTTCTACATGGGATGAACTCTTTATGTAAATTCAATGGCTGTGACTTGTGAGTGAGCACAGAAAAATGATCAATCTAGTGTTGAAAGCATCATCTTTTTGGAGATGATCCAGAGTGACAAGTATTATTATATAGAGCATGATAGTAAAAAATGGGGGACCACTCCTATTGATGAATGTTAGCATGGCCTCACTACTGGTACGAGAAAAGAGCAGCAATTTTCATTTTGCTTATCTCTACTTTAAATACAACATATTGCATGGGACCCATTATTTCCAGTCATTTTCAAGTTTTCTTCCAGCCTTCTCTGTTTCTAATTCTACACCAGACATCCACTTGAACGATATAAGCCATCTGTAGTTTATAAAACACCTCTAAGCTATTGTTTTAAAGTTTTATACCTTTTAATGTTTTCCTATTTATTTCCTGCTGCTATCAACACATATGCTGCCAAAAGCAATCTTTAGTGGATACTAACATATTCATATTAAACACTTGATCCAGAAATTTTGCAGATAATAGGCAGAGGGAACATCTGTGAGAAGCAGATAATTTTTAATATTTATGGATAGCTCATTTCCATGTTGTAATCCTTAAGATGGGAGCGGGTTTGTAAGGCTCTGTGCAATGCAAGACATTTTTCTATATTCCCATCATGGTTAGGTAATGAAGGGAGAAGTGGTCTGAACAGGGAACTCCAACAAGTTCATTAATTAATGATGGAGAAAAGATCTCTAACATTACTTGAATGAAATATGGAATAATTGTGCAAAAAGGAAGATATTCAGCAAGTTAATACTCAGGATAATTTTCAAACTGGACAGTGTAATCTGGAAGCCTGCTCAAAAAGTAAATAAGTAAGAATAATTAACTGTTTTCTGAACTTCTAAATAGACAGCTTTTATTTTATAAGGTCTAAGGACCAGCAATATATTCAAAGCATTAACAATGATTTACAAATTTTTCTTCATTGACAATTAAGTCAGTAGGTTAAGCCCTTGCCTTGTAAATGGATTGAAATTCTTTACTAGTACTTCAATTGATACAGAAAAGCCACCCACCTGAGACAAAAACATTTTCATACTGAATTTTATTCCTACAGCCATGAATGTGAAACTGGAGATTCAGAAACCTGGCTTATGAAGATGGTGAAGATGTGTAAAATTGGAACTAGATTTCTCGACCTTATTTATTGTCATATTAGGTTTGCGTGGGTTTGCAAACACTGTAAATCATAAGTGTCTCACCTACTATTTTTTCATTCCTGTTTTCAACAATGAAAAATACACCTGAGGTAAAACTCTTCCTTTTCTTCTCTTATAGGCTTAAAAATTGTTTTACCTTTGGTACCTAAATGATGTTTCACTAATAGAAGTAAGACCTTGTCTAGCACATTATCTCTTAAAAAAAGTGAAGAATGAATAAAAAACCAAGATAAAAATCCCATTTTGGGAAAGGTCCTTCTAAGTCCCTATGTTAATCAAACATGTTTAATTTAAAATTTAATTTAATTTTATTTAAACTTGGTAAACTATACACTTTTCTGATAAAAAGAAGCAGAATCAGACTGTCTTGTTTGTCTGTTTACCTTGCTAGGTGGTATTAAGTTTACACACCCTTATGAAAACATGAGTGGGACTGTGAAATCTGAGCCTCACTGAACTATCCTATTGGTAAATATATGTATTTCTTTATAGAGAGATGCTGTCTTTTCTGAAAATCAAATGGAGGGAGTTGAATCTTTTTATATTAGGAAATACTTCGTTGCTTGTGGAAATGAATAGGCCGAAGTACATATAGGGAAGAATTCCAGTTTGTACAAACAGGCTCTTTGACCAAATATCTCCTTCAAGGGGCATTTGCAAAGGGCTGCAACTGAGAAATATCAAGAATGCAATCAGAATGCAGTGGTGAGGATCCAAACTGGAATGAACAAAGGCTGAGATGCAGGAGAAAGTTTCTATCACCATTTAAGGTTTGCTTCTCACACTCTTAGCAGCTGCCTTGTCAGTCACATGAAGTCTGAGTGGATTAGAAGGATTATCAAGTGCAGTATGCCGTCTAATTCTGCTTCAAAGCTAATCAAAATTGGGTACACATGCAGTTATCCAATGCCAGCATCAATCAGAGTGTGACTGATACTGACACTCCCTGAACTAACTCTAGGATGTTGCCTACTGAGCACAGAACTAAGCATCTCAAAATTCCCATTCCCATGAGACTCACCTGGACAAAAAAAAAACCTCTCCAGCAATACAAATTCAGATCAGTTTTTTAAAATATATGACCAAAGCCAAGTTCAATTTTCAGCAAGAATGGCACATACTGAAATATGCCACTTTCAACAAACAGTTGGGACTTCCCAGGGACACCATCTTTTCACACACCAGCCTAATGGGATACTGCTTATCTTAGGGCATCACATGAGATTCTGCTCCTGGTGTTATATCTTCAAGTAAACATGTGGTAAACAAAGGAAAAAAAACAAAGGCACCAGACCTTAGACTGAGACTGCTGCAGAACACTTGGAGCCTGGTACATGCATATGAATGTGTTTAGAATGTGTTTCAGCCTTGGCTTCATTTCAGGTTTATTCAGAATTTCTTCTGAACTTTTAATTCAGTAGCAGTACCAGCAGCTCCTCTCCACTTTTCCCTTTCACAAAGATCTCAAAAGACAGACTGAATCTTTAGAAATATATTCTGACCCCAGCCTTTAGTGGGAATCAGAAAGGAGTGCATCCATTTAAACAGTGACAATGAACCACACAATTAACATTAAAAGAAAGGGGCAACAAAACACCTTACATTAAAGGACAAAATCCTTATGACATTGAGAGAAACCCCACAATAAAAGTTAAACTCACAAAAAATACCAAAGCCTATGAAATATTGTTTATAGTTGTGAATAATATGAGGAAAATCAAGTAAATAAGAAACATTTTAAACAAATATTGAAGTCAATCAATGTGTGGCTGACATCAAAGGTTCAGGCACCAGGAAAAGCAATCTGAACTAAAAACTGTAATGCAAACTCAAAAAACATTGACAATTACCGGAATATATCAAATGAGAAACCCACTGACAAATGTGGAAGTTAAATGTATTAAACTAAGTAGATTTCTAAAGTGTCTACAAATGTCAGCTGCTTAGTGCTGTTGCATTTGTCACTAGTACAGTTGTCTTGGCAATGAAGATTATATTTTTTCCTTCATTATAGAATTTAAAGGTATACAGGAAGTTTCCCTGGATAACAGTGCTTGTCCCTGTTTGTGCCTTCAATGGGTATTTAGGAATCATCCAAGATAATGAATGATATCATTGGTGCAGTGTTGTCACGTAACTTACGTGATCCAAAAGTCATACATAAGGTAAAAGTAGGTAAGGTACTGGAACTGGCTCTTTTAAGAGCTCAACAAAAATCTAGTTCATAAGACAGGTAGAAATCCTAGAAAGAACTTTAAAAGGATTTGCCAAAATGATCCTGACACTAGAAAATAAATTTTGTTATGCAAGACCAATTTTGATGTGTTCAGTTGGTTAAAAAAAATTAAAAGGCAATGAGATTACTTTTATATGTAGTAACATAAGAAGATTTCCAGTAATTGAGAGCTGTCTAACTTTAATGATGAAGATGTAATAAAATCCAGCGATTAGAGGTTAGAAACTGGACCTTATTTTTTGTTTTGCCTTCCTTAACACCTATTATCAAGATTATTTTCTAGGCTCATCCAGACATATTTCATCTAATTAATTACCTACCATTGCAAGGGCATTGGGGATTAGTTCCAGTCTTTGCCTATAGCATAGTTAAATCTCATGAGGTCTAAAATTCTTTGTTCTAATGAACACCTTTATGTCTAGAATAAAGCCTTGGTAAATCTTAATGACCTGGTATAGATGATCTGAGGATCCCTTCTGGCTTCAAACACCAGGAAACTTTGCAATCATTTCAAAAATCATATTTATTAACCTATGCTGTACTTGATATATAAGCCACCTAGCACAGGTGATCAAAGAGAGATGTCCCCCTTGAGACAAGAGAATATTTTAGAGAAGAGAATAAGAAATAAGTGCTAGTTAACTGAAAGCACTCCCTAAATCCCTGTGCCATGAAGGACTCCATTAAAATGTTACTTTGAATCCCTAACAAGCACCAATGAAGGCCGACTGTATTCTTAGCCCCCAGCCCTGCAAGCACCTAATCCTGCAGGAATTCCACATGGGTGCTCCTCTGCCTCTGGCCCGAGGTGTGAGATATCTCATTGTTGGTGCTGGGGCTGCCACCAGAGGCCAGGTCTGCTCTCACTCCTGAGGCACAGAACCCAGAGAGCTGTGGGACTGCACTCTGGCACACACAGGTCAGCACTCCTCTCCAGAAAGGAAGCAATGAGCTTTTCATTTAGTACTGGCAAATGAAAACTAAGCCTTCCTAAAAAAGAAATGGAGTTTGTGCTCCAGAAGAAAAGAAATGGACACCTGGGTTATAGGGAAGAGATGGTGTGAGAAAGAAAAAGGTTTCAGAGAATGGACCTGAAAAATTCTGGGGCCAATCTGCTATATTTACTCTCCATATTTGCAAAGAGGACCAGTATTCAGTATATATGTATCCAGTAAATTGCAATCAACATTTATACTTGACTGAGGTTTATGCAAACTTAGATGTATAGAACATTTTATTTTTATGGATAATTATCTAAAATCACCAGTATTTTCCTGGTGTGAATTTAAGAAGGCTCAAGGTGAACATAACAGGTTATTTGCAATACTAGCTTCTCCTCTAGATTAACACAGATGTTTATAAACTTATAAGAAAGTTGTTGTAATTCTTTGTGCAGAATAGAGTCTCTCAAAGAATTTAATTTTTCATTGAGACAGCACCCTTATATTGAATACTAATTGATTAGCAATATTTAAATAAACTACTTACTGATGATAAGTGACTATATAACAGACACATATCAAAGTGATGGGTTCAAAATCTCATTTAATATATTTTGTTTGCTCAGTTGGTTGTTAACCAATACTGCACTGTGTGGTTGTTTGAAATATCTGTTCTAAGGTTTTTGAGCTGGTAAAAAGCATAAAAAATGCAACAACTGTGTTTAAACACATAACCCCCAAGGTGTTACTGCATGTACTGTATTTAATGTTAAAATCTATGTAATAAATTACGTACTTTGACTTTCACAGGTGTTAAATAGATACAATTTTATTATTTGCCATGCAATCAGGAAAGATTAAATACCTTAATAAGATTCAATTAAAATCATCAGATATTTATGATACTCATTGTAAAGGTTCATAAAAAATAACCCGCCACTATTTATAGCTCTTCTCAGATGACAATGTTTCTGAAACAGACTGAGCCATCACTGCCACTAGCAACAATCTAAGAACAGGATTATTTAATGTGCTAGAAAGTAAAGTACAAAAGTGAAGTCTAATAGATGGTCAATGAATCAATTATTAGTTGTGTAACTAAGCGAAATTCTATGGAAAGCAAAACACTGCTACCTTCCCCCAGCAACAAGAAATTCCCCCCTAACACATACTAACCCATCTTATTATCAGTTATCCAAACAAACATGCATGTGTAATGACCTCCACTGATGAAAATTATTACAGCATTATACAGGGGCATTTGCAGAATACAGTTTTTGTCATCTTTTGTCTTTGTAGTATTGATTAAATGAAGATGATAGTCTGTTAGTATGAAGCATACCTGTGCTTTTCAGTCCTCCTTTCAAAGACTTGTATTGTATAAATTATAATTGGGAGGTAACTGAGAACCACGGTTTCTTATGAATCTGTCAGTTCCGAGAGAAATTTGAACTTCAAAAATTCCTTTCTTCTGTGTTTATTGTGTATGTGGATCAAAAAAAGAACTGTCTGGGAACAAGCAGTCTTTGAGTAAGTCAGCATGAATCCTCTTCTACACACGAGCCACCCACCCCACATTAGACAGCTATGAAAAGATTAATAGAAGGATATTCGACCTTTATATCCAGCAGTTTTTCTGTAGAGAATCTAAGTTTTAAAAATAGATATTGAGATAAATATGTTAAGAGGAGAAAAATAGCACGTGTGAGAAATGTTTGTGCAACTCAGAAAAGTACCTGTTTTCTGCTTTGTTTATTTCATAAAGTTATCATTTCACAATATCCACAGCAGCAATAACTGATTGAGGAGGATTTACATTGTCATAGAACATCCCAGGATGGAAGGGACCAACAAGAGTCATTGAGTCCAACTCCCAGCCCTGCACAGGACATCCCCAAGAGTCACACCATGTGTCTCAGAGCATTGTCCAAATGCTCTTGAGCTCTGACAAGCTTGGTACCTGGCTGGTAAATACATAAACATCACTAAATGCATTATTAACATAAAAAAAAAACCCCTCACTATCAAGAAAATATTATAACACTTGCAGAGAAAATTGACATTCTGTTATTTATCACTGACAGAAAGATTTTATTTATGTGTTTATTTATTTATCTATCCTCTTAAGAGTGAGGAGCAAGCAGCTGTTCTGAGAGTCACGAGTGCTGGAGTGTAGGCAGTGCACGGCTTTCTGCCACTAGCAAGACCTGTGCTGTTACTGAGACTTGTTGACACCAGGGGAGAGATAATGTGAGTTAGCAGTGGCATGAATGGGTGTCTCAGGATTGGTACTTCAAAACCTTCATTGCCAAATTGCTATTTTGAGGGCTCAGAAAAGGAGAGAGTATCTGTTCAGCAAAGGTATGGCATTGCTTTAGAAGAATTCACACCAGCACAAACCTTCCCTTTCAGTGATTATTTCTCAGATCCTTTGTGGATTTGTGCACATACAGTTACTTAAGAAAAGGACAGAGACAAGGAATCAAGGTGATTATGAGACTTAATGTGGTCAAAAGTAATCTGTAATTCTTTCCTTGTCTGCTCTGCTGCAGAATGGCAGAGAATAGCTGCAGGCATACTTATTTAGATTTTGTTTTCACAGAAAGAGGGAGTGGCAGACTGCTGAGATCACAAAAGGGATTTTTTTTAAACACAGCATCTACTGAATAACTTCTAAGATACAGTCCTTTCACCTTTTCAGATTTTTCCACTCACCTTTTCACATTTTCTACAAATGACTTGCTTCCCAGCTGATCTTGGAGGAACACAGAGAAGAGTGTGGCCTTTATTTTATGACATGTAACCAATGAACTTGCAGCATTTCTTTCAGAGATGAATTCAAAGATGAACTTCCACTTCAGCAGTGAGATTGCAAAGTGATGAAGGGAAGTCTCCATACAGATGTATCTAACCTGAGGTGGAAAATGAAATTCATGCAGAACACACACACACCCTGAGGTCAGCAGCTGCCTGTGAATGATCCTGGGTACAGTGCACAGCTATCCTGGAGCTGCAGGATTATACAGGGCCTGAAACACCATGATATTCCTCTTCCTGCTTGAAATCCCAATGCAAAATGAAAACTGCTGAATCAATGGATTACAAAATATGCAGTTTACTCATTATTCTCCCAGACGATGTCCAGAAACTGGGAGTTTCTTTTATCCAGCAGGAATTACAATCAGAAGTAAAATAGACACAACTTTTAAACTCACAACAGAATATTAGGGCTTGGTTTTAGGAATCTCTTTGAAAGGAAAGTATATGTGATGAGTACTGTTGATAAAACATCCCTTCTTGAGTGCTGTCACATCTATAACTCATGGATAACAAAGGCTTCTGGATTTTTCTGAATAAGAGTATAAACACCCTTAACATGTCATTTTTCCTTAAGCTGAGAGAGTGCAAATAATCCACACGTGGTAGGACTAAACATTTTTCTTTGAAATTTTAGGATATGGCTATTCCTATTTTGGAATTCAAGGAAACAAACGAATGATTTTAGGTTTTGATGCAGATATTTCTTAAAGATCCTCTCTTTCAGAACTAAAATAGTGTTTTACATGTATCACAATAATGACAAACCTAGTCAAGTATGTACATCAGACCTAAAGGGTGGCCATATTTCCAATCTTTAATTTTGTTTTGATGTCCTCTTCTCCCATCTCATTTCTCATTTGCAGTTCATGAGAATTTTCTTTGCTATTGCAGTTTTTTAATGACTTAGTATTCTGTTGCTCTTTTCTTGAAAGCCTAAAATGCAAAAGATTTATAGACCAGGATTTTTTTAATTGGTTCTACTATTTTCCTCAAGAAAGGAAGGATGATGTCTGGCATTTTTCATTTGGACACAGTGCACTTTTATTGAAAGTTAAAGATAATGGCTTTGGCAGTTCCTTTTTAATCCAATCTACTGCTTTGTGTCCTCGAAAAGAAAATTGGAGAACATGGCCACAGTTGGCATTTTGTGATAGAGTCCATTTTTCTTCTATTGAGGATGCAAACAGTGGCTGGCATTTCTCAATTAGGTCCTCTTTTTTCCTATTGATAATGAATTCTTTTATGTGGCTTTCACTTTAAGCTGCTCTATACCATGGACTGCTCAATACAGTGAGTATGACAAGTAACTAAGCTGATAATGTGAATAGCTGTTTGTTATAATTTCATAGTATTTCCTGTAATTGCAAATGACACCATCCTTTGTTCTAATACATATAGTTGGGAAATTTGGATTTATTTGTGTAACACTCAATAAAATCATTCCTTTACTGTAACACAGACAATTATGATAATAGACTTTTCCCCTACTGTTTAGCAACTAATTTTACAGACAATTAAATTACACTAATGAATAGATTAATCAACTTTATTGTGAATCAATATACTTGTTTTCACTATATTTTATTTAACAGCAAAATATGTCAACTTCACACATACATGTAGAAAAATATCCACTAGCCATTTATATCAATGTCTATTATTCAATTAACCCACTTTTTATGGATAATCAATCTGCATTAATTTGGCTAGGGTGTTCACTAATCAGATTAGGGATGTGCACATGCACAAATCAATTGTCTTTTAAAAGGCATGCTAGAGGAATCACACAGAACTGGCTATGCTGATTGTGCCTATCTTCACAGTAGAAATGAAAAGAATAAAAAAGTTACTTGTATGGTGAAATTTGAAAATTCTGACAATTTTCTTATGTTTTCTGCAGTGTCTGTTAGATATTCTTATGCAACTGCCCTAATATATATGTTGCAAATAAACTTATAAGGAAGTTTGCTCTGAGGTCTATTTTGGTACAACCTAAAAACATGAGCTTTCTTTTTGAATTCACTTTAAAGCCCAGAAGTTCTTATTTTACCTGGCAGCGATATGAATGATTTTTTATTGGCAAGTTCATTGCTTCAAAAATTTTCGAAGAACTAAAATCATCTTATTGTGGCCACACAACAAAATGACTTGCCTTATAAAACAGCTTCTGTTCTTTGGCCTAAGGACCTATGGTGCTAATAAATGAGGACAAGGCCCAAGATTCTTTGGACAGAATGGCTGTGCTGTGGATTCAGAGTAATTTGACTGTCAGCCCCCAGTACTGCTGGGGCCCCCTCCCATCTTTGCTTCACTGGACCTGCCCTCATCACTGCTGCCTCCACCAAGGGACGAGGCTGCCTGGAGCTCCTGTGCTGCCCCTGCACGCTCATTCCTGTGACAGAGCAACTGAGCTGCTCCCAAAGCCACACAGCCGAGGAGAGCCAGGGTGACTTTAACAATCTCACACCTCTCAGGATCAGATTTCAACATAATCTATGAAAATCTTCTGGGTTTAAGTGGTCAGTAGCCAGCATCACCTGGTATTTAGACTATAATGGGAAGTTATTGTTAATAGTTCACTCAGAACACACCATAACCAAAATAGCCTTACTGGGTTCTCTGACCATTATGAGATCAGTCTAAGCAAGGACTAATCAAACTAAAATATCATCCAGGCTTATGCAAATAATTTTCTGATTAAGAACCAGATTCTTCAGTAGATGAGTATAAAAAAGAAAAGAAAAAAAGAAGAAATTAGGTTCATTAAAAAAAAAAGTCAGTTTTATCTAGTTGACTTTGGGTATATGTAAACAGAAAGAATTTTGAAGCTTGTGTGCGCTGTCTGCAGTGTGAACACATTTTGGAGTAGCATCTTTTTCAGAAGACAAGGTGAAGGATAACCCTCAAGGGCAGAGTTGCAAGCTCTTTTAAGACAAAATAGAAATGCCAATCAAAGTGCAGATGGTTTTTCTCCTGAGAGGTGATTATTTTTTTCATAGATCCTTTCCCAGAAGGATGGCTTAAATACATCAACTGAACTTCATAGTAGCATTGCAATAGTAAAAACCAAAAGGAAATATATCTCAAGCATAGCTCTTCTCAAGCACTTTAAACCACATTTTCACTCCTGATAAAAAAACCCCACAAAACTAAAAAAAAACCCACAAACAACAAAAAAACCTAAAAAAAACCAAACACTGCCCTTTTTTTCTTTTTCTGTGCACTAGCAAAAACTTTGCATACCTGATGAACCTTAACTTATGATTGTACCTCCACTCTAACGTATATTGTCTGAGGCAGGTCTTCCTTTTAAGCCATGTAAAACTGTTTAACTACTTAATGTTTTCTTGCAGAAATGATAGTCTGAAAAAAAATAAAGGTGTTGTACAGAAGCACAGATTTCAGATATATATATATATATTTCAGTTACAGACTAACGACATTTAATAAACTGCCAGATAGAAATTATATTCCATTTATATTTATTTAATGTTTATTATTTGATTGTTTGACTACTAGATTTGAAATTTCTGCTGCTTAAAGTATGATTTTTAAGAAAAAAATAACTTGGAAAATATTTATATACATCTAATGGCAGATGAATTAGTAGTCCACTAAACCAGAAATAAAGCTTTTCTGGATGAATAATTTAGCATTTAAGTTAGAGAATTTGATTTTCTTCCCTGGGTGGTGCAACATTTCATGCTCAGTTATAGTGTTTTTTAATTTTATAAAGGAGCTTCTAAATGTATCTTCACTTATAATTCTTTTATTGTTGGCTAATAGTTATGCCTCTATTCCAATAATAAGAGATGTGTTTGAATTGCTGAGACTTTACAGAATTTAGAATGTAGGTTTCATAAAACCTGCAACCACTTGTAAGAAAGTGATCCCAAAAGTCATTATCATTGTGGTGAAAATCAACAGAATGTGATTTGAGGAGTCACACCTACTGTTGGGCTTTTTATGGCTGCTAGCTGTTTGTAAGGGTTTTATCAAAATTCTTCAAAAATATGGAACCTGGCAGTTTCTCCTGTTTTGACATTGGTAACCGATTATTTTGTGGGAGCATTTCAAATGAAGGCAAGAGGCATGACTAAAACAGAAAAAAAAATGTAGTACTAAATCTATACCTAGGCTGAATGCTTGTTTTATCCAAGAGACTCAAATTCACACTGCAAAAGTAAGACTTAGAAACTGAATAGAAGTAATTCTTTAAGAGGATTCTGTGACGTGGAGGGATGAAGAAGTAGCTTAAGAATCTCACAACTGTATCTGTTTTCTCCATGAATTAATCATAAAAGCTGAAATTACCAAAAGTTTAAAAAAAGTGTTCTAATGACGCAGAGTAATGAATGGCTAGTGAAATGAGGAAGCAGCTGATTTTACAAGATCAGTGGCAGCTGGAATTGCACCTTGCCACCCAGCAGGAAAAAGTGACAGGACCTCCAGACTTGACAATCCCATGCTGTGAGTAAGGTGTTGCTGCAGAAAGGGGAAAAGCAACCAGGTGGCCCAGTAGCTGCTCAGCTAAATTCACCAAAGCAGACTTAAAAATGCAGAATTCAGCTGTATTTTAAAGCTATTCCTGTTGATGCTGCTTTTTGGTTTGATTTCAAAAAAATTTCATTTTAGTTTTGAGTTGTGATCTGCTGAGCATCAGAAAGGCTCAGGTTTTGAGGTCAGGGCTTATAACTGGTGTTTAGATGAAGTTTCTTTAAATTTGAGCCAGCTCCTTTTTCTTGCTAATTACTTGGGGCAGTTAAAAATATCAGGAGCATTCAGGACCAGAGAAGAAATGCTAAATGAATTCAGATAACTAGAAATAAATAATCTGAAGTTATAAAAAATAATCTGGATAACATTTTTGGACCCAACACATAAAGACAGTTGCATACTTTCTTCCCACTCCAAGACAACTTTTAAGCCCCACCCTATTCATCTTTACATCTTCTGCCCCCATTCTAATTTCTCCTTCTGTTCAAGATGATAACACTCCCATTATTTCTTACCCATTAAAATCACAGAAATATTACAGTAAGTGAGCTGAGAGAATTTCAAAGGAAGTAAGGACAACTGAGTACCCAGTTACTATTCAAAATCAATAGAAGTTGGGTCCTTGACCTTTTTTTTCTGTTATTTCATTCCCTCTTCCCATAACTCTAAGCTTCATTTCCTTTGGACAATTTTTTTTCCTTGAAATAGAAAAAAAAGAAGCAGGAATAGAAAAGAAAAACACATTTGAAGAAATGGGAATAAAAAAGGGAGACTTTTTCTAGTTTTCTGAAACAAAAAACATAGTCAACATCTGCTGCAGCTTACTTTATATGACCTTTTCACTCTGCTTTCACTCATGTGAGAGGAAATAGTACAGCAAGTAAATATACTGCTGTTGATCTGGAATACCAGTGATGTCAACGTTTGTGGTTATCAAGAACACAATGAATGCCCTTGACACTTAGGGTTATAAGAAATGAGGTTTTTTGAGTTATTTTGGTTTCTTGCTTCATTCCTTACTAGAGCATTATTAAAACTGAAAGCTCCACAATTTTCTCATTCAAAGACCTTTTCAATAGTTAAGAATATGCTTTCAAGCCATAACTGTATCAGGATATGTGGTTCTGCCTTTGTCAAGAAAATATATACACATTTTGTTTGTGATGCTGTCTAAAATCTTGACAGCTAAAGAATTCATCTTTGGAAGTGTAGATTCATTTCTGCTGTTAGTTGCAAGTGAGTAAAAGCCTCTCTTTTATAGGCTGGATCCAGTGCCACATCGATTATGCAAATAGCCTTTGTGAATGCCTCAGGCATACATTGCTGGAATTGCAAGGCAGGCCTGAATTTTGAAACCAATGAGTTGTTCTTATATTCTGGCATTAGTAAATTATAATCTACTGGGAAATAAGCTACTGACAAAGGTCTCTGAAGAGACCTCGTAAAGGTGTTCCTGCACCTAAAAGGGGCTACAGGAAAACTGGAGAGGGACTTTTTACAAGGTCATGTAGTGATAGAACAAGGAGTAATGTCTTTAAACTGAGAGAGGGTAGATTTAGACTAGATATCAGGAAGGAATCCTTTACTGTGAGGATGGTGAGAAAATGGATCAGGTTGCCCAGAGCTGTGATTGCCCTGTCCCTGATGGGTTCAAGGCCAGGTTGGGGAGCTCTGAGCAGCCCGGTCTGCTGGAAGGTGTCACTGCCCAAGGCAGGGGAACTGGAACTAGGTGATATTTAAGGTGCCTTCTAACCAAAATCATTCTGTAACACTCTGATTCTGTGAAATCTGTTCCCTTTCTCCTTCTACAAGGCACAACTGTCTCAAGATCTCTTAAATACAGATTTTCTTCACAGGAGGGGCATGTTAGCAGTGTTCATACTGTGAGATGACATTTTTTAATTTAAAAACTGTTTTTCCCTATGGGAGAAAATACTTGTTTTAATTAAAAACAAACAAGCAAAAACGTAACAAAACTGACTGTTGAAAATATTGAATTAAAAATAAAATGTAGTTGTCCTGAAGACCTCTCTTTCTGCTCCTTTCTACTCCAAAATTACCTCAGTTTTCTATTTTGATGAAGAAAGACAGGTCAGAGTGTTTGGAGATGAATGTTGGGAAAATAAATAAATAAAAAGACATGGAAAAAAAGCCACTTCTGGTCAACTCTCATGATGATGATGCTGTCTAAGCTATTGCTTCTGCTATGGAGCTTTTATTGTTTTACTACTGGTCTTCCAGAAATGTACGGGTCTAAAGATGTTTTCTTTAGGAGAACAAATGAAAGCTTTGCCAGCAAAAGTGAGATACACCTTAGAGAAAAAGATTAATGAACTCTAAATTTCCCTGTAAGAAAAACAAACTGTATCTTACCAAACTTGAAGGCAGGGAGCTACTCAGTGGAATTCAGAAACTGCGCTGTGAGAGACTGAGAGGTTAAAGGTTCAGGACTCAAAAAATTGGTCATTTGCAAAAGCTGCAGTTGCTTTGCTGAGGCCAGGCTTTCACCTCAAAGCCAAACAACGGGAGCATAAACTGGAAAGGGATGGGGATGAAAACAGTTTTGCTCAGCTACCACAGCTTAAAATTGAGATGGTGTGGGGTACTGCACAGAAAGCAAGCAGGAGGCCCCATTTCACTCAGTTCAGTGTGTTCCACCTATGGTCACAGCAAACATCCTGGAATGACCTAAAAGGTCTGTATGAATGAATATGACAAGTGTGTAAGCATCCAAAAAAAATTGAAATTCATGATTTTGGTGAAGTTCTAAAGGTGATAAATGATTTTAGAGCTGTGGAGAGAATGTTTTAATAATGAAAAGTGTATACAAGGAGAATGCCATATTTTCTTATATTACTGTCTGAAGCATTTAATAACTTTTTCACTTTTATTTTATAATGATCCAGTTACATTGATTTTCAGAAGTATTTAGCAACTTCTGCAGCTATTTTTTAGTGTCTGTGACTGTAATCCAAATAAGTTTCGGAATCTTTCTTAGAAAAAGGGCTTCATAATGTGTTAGGCAAGAGATTTTCATTCATACTAGAAAGATGCAAGAAATAAATACTATCTGTGACATAAAGCACTTCCTTTTATTAAAGATCCATAAATATCCTTGGAATATAAGACATTTCAAATGGTCCTTATTTAGTAGAGTGTCAAACTAGTCAACTGCTCATTGACAAATTAGCTTTTTACAAGCCATATAACAAACTAACTGTAAGCCAGTTAGGTGAAGAAGAGACTAGAATCTGTAATAAAGCCAACAGGAATGAATATGAAATATTCTATGAAAATCTGGATATTTTTAATGTCTCATTGCCCAGTGAGATTTAATCAGGACTTTTTCAAATACTTGCGAAATAAATGACAACAATAAAGCCCAGTTCAGAATAACTAAGTTGTCAATCACTTCAGATATGGAAACTCTGTGAGAATTTCCAGCTGCCCTTCATAAGGTAGTAGGTTAAAAGGTATTCTGAGATGGATATTTCTCAGCATTTCCATGTGGAAGTGCTCCACTTCATATCAATAAGTAAAAGTTTATTGGAGCAAAGACATGAACTACTGACTTCCTCTTTCCAAGTGAGTGCCTTGAATATTGTCTGTTGAATATTGCTGCTGTCTTTGGCCAAGTGAGTAAATTACTAAAGACTGGAAGAGCACCAGAACGAGTTGTTAATAAAGTCTCACCCTCACTGTCTCTCTCCAGTGCTCTGGTAAAGTGATGAGGGCACATCTGACCCCGGATTAATGCTCTTTTAAGTATCAGTGAAATTTCAGAATAATTTTAGATCTCGGAAACAAAACATCAGTTGTGATTTGAAATTTGGAAGGCTTGTCATTCCTATATTGAAAAATCATACCTAAGATATTTTAGAAAGAGTAAGCATGCTACTTTATTAAGGATGAATAGTCTATCAATGGAACATGATTCCATAGTCTTAACCTTGAAGCTGAAGACAGGCTACTTTCCATTGCAGGGAACTAATTTGAAGTTATTTGTATTACATTTAAAAACAAACTTGCAAGAAAACACATAAGGACTATACATGATCTCTTTCTTCTTCATGCTCAGATCAACCTGGCTATATAGAATCCCTCTGAATTCACACCTGAATTTGCTGTGGAAATAGAATGTACTGAGCATATGGGAGAAGAGAATGCTCTACACAACCAACACTTAGAAGATGACAAATAGCGGGTGGCTTTTAAAACAAATTCAAGAAGTGGAAAAACAAACCTAGAAAAAACTGCTGGGAAAAGTTAAACAGTAGGAGACTTTTAAGAAACATCACAAATAGCAGTGAGACAAGAATAAGCTAGAAAAGCAGCTGCTAGGAAAGCTAAGCAGCAGGAAACATAGCAGCAAAACAGTAGTAAAACAAGAATAAGACAGGGAAAAAGGAACTGAGGGAAGTTAACCAGTAAAAGATTTTAGACAATGAAAAGTAACATTTATACTAAAGTAAGCCAGGAAAAACAACAGCTATAAGAAGATAAGGAAGATCATGGTGAAATCAAAGAAAAATTCATTTTCTGTGAGGAAAAAAGCTTCAGTTCCTTGGCATGGACCAAAGGTATGTATTCTGCCAGCCTCAGATAGTGACAGAGAAGAAACTACTGTACAGAACTGTAGGAATGTCACTTTCAAAAGATAATGCTGTATTAACAGTTTCCAAGGTTACGAATAGAAAAAGGAAGACATATACACAATGTTTATTTTATGTCTTCAGAAGATTCTCACTCTACATGTGGCTGGACTTTTAAGTAAAATCAGCTTCCTCATACTCCACGAAGATTTCACAGAAGACCAGCATGTACGGGGAGAGCTCATTAACTTCCACTGTACACATCAAAGGAGCACTGCCATGAGAAAAACCAGCATGGTTCCAAACAAGGAGATAGCAGGCTTGAAGAACCAGCAGTGAAAATCAAGACAAAGAACCAAACCAGGGAAACAAAGGAACTGGAAGAGTAGATTAGGAGTAAAAATTGGTTTCACTACTTATTAAAAAAAACCCCCGCAAACATTATGCCAAAACTTCAACTTAGGAAGGTAGAGCTGGGGCCTAGCAGGAAAATTGAAGTAGATTTACATGCAGATCTTTTTGGTCATGATTCATCCAAGTTTTGAGCAAGGTGCTTAAAATGTTTTTGCATGCTGGAGAAAGTGCAGAAAGGTACTCAAGTTTCCCTTGCTGGAAATGAAGGTTCATGAGCCGCATGTTTAAGCAGGTATTGAGGCTGACATGCAGCCATCATGTCGCCAGGGGGGCAAACTGCAAGGATTTGCATGGGAAGGATCTCGTACAGCTCATGTGCTGCACCTTGCTGTGCAGACACAACACTTCCAGCTCTGGATTCAAGCAGAATGGGAAGATGCTACCTTGAACAGAAGAAAACTTCCATGCATAATTTTGTGGGATGCATCTTTCCTCTGTTGTGAATATGATTCTTCCTTAGCAGCAGATTAATATTTTTGACTTTAGCCTAATGACAGGCATGTGGAGAAGTCTGGAAAAATAAAAAGATACAAAACAAGAGAAGTCAAGAATACCTTTGCTTCAGAAAAGTAACAGAGTGACTCTTCATAAATGGCTGAGTTACTAGTTTGGAAATATCATTTAACTGGGATAGGTTCTGTGAAACACTAGATGAGAACTAAAAATTAAAATTTATTAAGGCAGCCCATCCTAACTTCCATAAAGAAGAGGTTTTATAGCTGCATTCTGAAACACTCCTTTAAAAAAAGAAAATCTTCTGTTATATTATATACATAAATAGAAGACATAAAATATTGTTGAACTCCAAATGATATTTCCTATCTGACACAGAGTTGTGCTCAGCAGAACCACAATAACAAGCTGGCATATTTAGAATTCATTCTGGTTGAGTACAGACAGAATTCATCACAAGTACTTCAGGCCAAAGTGATTCGCAGCCACTAAGAGTCTTGTTTCTTTTCCTGCCTGTGCAACATGGATAAATTGCACAAAGTCTCCCCTGGGAGAGGAGGAATGCAAAAGGGAGAAGGACGTCCTGCAAACCCCTGTTTCTGCACTCCTTTGCAGATAGACAAAGACTAAGCCCTAGATTTTATCTTTTTTCTTTTAGAGCTGTAGAAAATACTAAGCTTCTCTCTTCTTTTAGCTTCTCAAAGATGTAGTTTTCCCAACTATTCGTTAATGGGTGAGAATAAGAAGATCAGTCTAGGAAAACTATTCAAAGTGAAAGATGGTAAGAATTAAAGTATCATAAGAGTAAGGGAATATGGGAATATTTGCAGAGAGGATCTCAGAATACAGAAGGGCAAAGTTTCCAGCTCACTGCTCAAGACTTGGCAGCACTGAAATGATTCCCATGTGTGTTGTGTTACCATTTGTGTCTTTTTTGATTGAAATATTCATTCTAGCACTCTAAATAGTGGATTTGAGTATCATTATTACTATTTTTAAATTTGAAATATTTGAATTCTTTTTTCTTCATCTTTTTTGAATTTAAAGACTTAAAAAAGTGCTCTTGATGAAAAATTTTCCAGCTTCTACTGGATTGAATTGCTAAGGGCTTTTTGGCTTAATTTTTAACTAACAGTAGTATTGCTTCATTTCTCACTATCAAGCAGAGTGAGTTGTCATTTGTTGTGAAAGGCTCAGGAGGGCAAAATAGGTGGTTGTACTCAGAGATATGAATACTGAAGTACACAGGATAGAGAGCAAAGACTGATGCCATGTCATTTTTCTATGGTTTGCTAACAGAAGACAGTTTACTCTCCATCTGATCTATCTTCTGTGTAGATGCTGGTAAGTTTTTGGCTGATCAGCTGGATACACGTGGTTCTACCTGTGCATTAATGAAACCAAATATAATCTTATTGCTAATTTGGTGAGAACAGCAGTATCTCTTTTTGTCTGAAATTGTTTCTTTTCTTAGCTAAATGACTTTTTTAGTGGCTGAAGATGCAAATGTAACTAATGAAATGTAAAAAGCATATGTATTTGGTAGATCATTCTTTTACATCACGTGAGTAGGACTTCAAAGAAAAACAAGAAACTCTACACATATACACACAACCACCACAAAACCACAACACAATGACAACAACAACAGAAGAACTCTCAACCTCTCATTTACAGCTGTAGTTTCTAAGTCCTTGAGAAAAGACATGCAAATCCATGGGTGGACAGAGTTTACTGATGAGCTCTAAAGCCTCAGGCAAAACTGACAGCCCCAGGAATAGAAGAAACAGAACAATTTACTTTTTCCTTTATGAAGAGTAATCACTAAATATTTATTAATTTTATTAAAGAGTTTTCAAATTTGGAGTTGTTTTTTAGAAAAAAACTGTTGATATCCTTGCAGAAAAACATTTTTTGTACATTCTGGAGGACATCTCTGCTAATTGATTTCATTGGTCTCTATCATTGGGGTACTAATTATATCAGTAAGAGAGAAGAGCTATTTCTCTGGAACCTAGTCAAAACAGACCATGCCTCTGGCTGCTCCTACTTCTGACTCTTAGTAATCAAAGGAGACTTGTGGTCATATCATTTGTAGCAGCCAGGATAGAAATGATTTGGCAGAACTGATGGAGTGAGTTTGCGTCACATTATAATTTTATCCTTAAGTTACTAATTGGTCAGTGCTGTGTTCAGTCCAATTACTGTTTTTTCTTTCTGCCTTATTAATATGTACTGACAGGAGAGAAGAGTGACTTCCCCCAGGGGTGGAAAGGCCAGCTCAGAGTCTGGAGTGTGACCGCTGGGTGACATTCCCAGGGTCCCTCCACAGCAATACTGCGAGGCTGGCTCTGCACGCCTGCTCTCTCTCCCAGGAAGGACACCCAGTTCACATTGGTGAAAATGCAGATATCAACCTGCATCTTGGTGTTGGCTCCCTGAAGCCTGCCATCCTTTTTACTGCTATTTACTCAAGGCAAAATTGTCACAGAGATTGCTTTAGATCAGTTTTGGAAATGCTTAAGAACCTCGAAATCAATGCAGCTAGAGTGAGTAAATGGCTATAAGTGAAAATGCCACCATATCTAACATTACTAAATGACATTTAAATGAAACTCCGCAGCAAAATTAATGCATTTTCTGATATATTCCTTTCAAATAAGACTCCAAATAATGTTGACACATTGATTTCAGACACTTACCAAATATAACATTTAATTTTTTATTTTAAATTTTAATAAAATCTTTAATTTTTAAAAATCTTCATATCTTTATATATGGTAATTTAAACTCTCAAATGTACAGACCTCATCTGTTTTTTTAAAAAATCTTTTCTTTCAATTTGGATACTGATCCATTTTAAAATTGTGTCCAAACAGAACTTCATTTTAAGCATAGTTATGTTACTATACACAGTTAAGTTTGCATCTTATTTCAAAAAGATATTTAAAAAACACCTTTACCAAGGAATGCTAGCTGCTGCCTAAACAGAATTTTAGTTCAATAGGCTTTTATTTTCTAGTATTCACCTACAAATATTTAAGGAAAATGGGCCCTAATATTCCTTGGATTGGACATCATCCTTTACTCTCCTATTTTAAAATGTCTTCTCTGATTCCCTTCAACTTTGTAAGCTGAGATTTTGTATTAAAACATAAATTTTTTTCATGGGTTCTCAGAACATGGAAGTGTCTTTCTTTCTTTTAGTATGCACTCTTCAAAAATGCACATATCAAAGTCTTTAAAACCACTTGGGTAAAAATCGTCAATTCAAACAATATAATCAATAACAGATAATATTTAATTACATTAAAATGTAATGGAAAACATCTGTCTTATGCAATCAATCAATTTTTGACTCTCTTTTGTCAGCACATCTAGAGATGGCTTCTCCCTTCTGATTCTTTTCTGTCTTTTTCTCCTTCCCCTAGGCCCTGTCTTTCAAGCCCAAACCAGAAATCAGATCTTTTGATATGCCTGTCATATCACACTTCCCCACCAAGGTGTCTTTCCACTTGTTCTGGCTTATAATACCAAACACTCCCTTCAATCCATAACTTTTGGTGGGGAGACCCATAACTACTTTCAGTGACAATTTTTTCTTTCTCAGTCTCAAGACATTTGTGCAATGTGAAGAAAAACTTTGTTAGTAACTCTTATTAACCATTCAATATTTCAGTCAAGGAAGTAGCTCCAGTCCATTAGAGGTAGGAAAATAACTTACAGTCTTTCATAAAACATTCAAAAAATATCATAATTACACGTTCAATACCACTAGTGACCTGTATTGGCTGATCAAATTTCAAAGATT
Source organism: Setophaga petechia (assembly GCA_024362935.1). Lineage (NCBI taxonomy): Eukaryota > Metazoa > Chordata > Aves > Passeriformes > Parulidae > Setophaga > Setophaga petechia. The sequence continues at coordinate 12,984,931 of JANCRA010000006.1, forward strand.
TGCTCATATTTTCCACTTTCCAAAAATTATTATTTGAAAGGTAGACACAAGGTGGTACTCATTTTAAGACAAAGTGTGGTAACATTTGGATGATCCCCGTGGGTCTCTTCTGACTCAGGATATTCCAGGATTCTATGACACTTGGTGCAACTGACCAAGAGTTGCAAATGTGAACAAACCACTTCCTGGGGTCACAGTTCCTGTGGGCTGGACATAAATGTCCTTCACTACCCTAAGTTACAACTCTAAGCAATTATTCTATTTACAACAGATATATTTCAAGACAAACAAATGAATAAAGTCAAGTTAGGGAGGCAGTATTTGGAAATTCAAGATTCTAAAGATTGATTTACAAAGAATACCTACTTTTCATATAAATCTTTAAACTCATGAATGACAACATTTTATATAGGAACAATTATTTTCTAATTCAATGATAGACCAAACTGTGATGTAGCCCTTCTGTTCAAAATCATTTTTGATAAACAATACTTTATATAATTTTTTTTTCAAACAATATTCAGTCTCAGTCATAGTGCAAGAATCACCTTTCTTTTTTCTCTATGAAACTGTATCTGCCCAAGTCAAGAACATATTTCTTTAACAGATTTTTGAAGAGATTGGTAACTGGGCACTTCATCTTTTTTTGCTGGCCTTGTATCCTGGGCATTTAGCATTTACACACCTTAGCAAATTGTGCATGATCTCAAAAACCATGGTTTATTTCACTATCTAGGAGCAAATCAAAATAATTTGGATAAATAAGGCACAACCCAAAGTTTGTCCTACACAGATGTTCACTGTTCATCGTGTTGGATAGATGCAGTTTTAGAGTGGATATCAAGAGCAGTGACACATTACACATTAACCCTTTACTCCTGGAAGGACAGGCTGCTGGTTGATCCAGATGTCACAATACAGCTGAATTCCTTCACTTCAGGATACAGATAAATTGAACATGGACAGACTAAATATCTGTCTCAATAATTTATCAAAATGAAAAATTATGAGATATTTAGATGAGAAGCATTGCTGTTATTTAAGAATATTTTTTTATCTTAGATATTTACAGTAATATTATTTTTTCTCTATGGTAGGAGACATATCTTGTAATTTCTAAATTAAAAAGTGAGCATGTTACATGAACTGGGCAGTAGCACATAGCTCCAAAGGAGTATTATTGCCTTTTGCTATATTTGTCCTAATGTTCAACATATAACCTGCTAAGGACTCCAAATTCATTCTTTTCTGCACCTATAAGAGAGAAACATCCATAACATTGAGACCTGAAATCTCAATGCTGTGCTTCATCAGCCTGTTAATGTGTGATCCTTGCACCCCAAAAGACAGATTGTTCAGTAAAAGACATAGTTGTACTTGGGATGGAAAAATCAAGTGAGGGGTGTTTCAAATCCCCAACGCTTTGCTAGTGAAGGATAATTTATGTAGTCAGTAATTATACAAGAGAATCTGATGAAATATAACTTCATTTCAACTCACTCTTTAAAATCAAGATCCTAAACGTAGTTATTTTCTTTCCTGATTTTTAGATTTTATTCTGACGCTGCAACAAAACTAAAATAAAAAAAAAACCAACAAAAAACTCCCAAAAAAGCTCAACAAAAACCCCAAACCTAGCAGTTAATAAAATATTCTGCACAAATTATGTGAATTTTTCATTAATTTACTCTGAATGAAGGATGGAGAGCACTGGTTTTGAATAAAACATATGATCTGGTGATTAATCAAATCCCTTTTCTGATGGAAGCAATAATGTGTCTGGAACCTGAAGGATGTACAAGGACAAAAATGAATGCAGTGAAGAAAGTAGTATTCCCAGTCTGAAAGCATCTAACACTCACTTATTCAGAGAGAAAAAAGAATATATTTTTGTCTTTGAAAAGGATTCATAAATTAAGGTTATGGAGTAGATAACATTAGATATATGTGACCACTGTAGTAATTAAGAGAATTTAACTCTGCATCATTCAATTGATCATTTGAGTAAAAGTCTTCCTACTAAACAAAATATACTTGTCTTAATTTTACTTATGCAATTTTTTCTATGTCACTGTTAATCAGTTATAACCGTTATTGAATCAGTTATTCCCTCTAATTTCCCTGCATTTTGTATGACATTCTATTTCTTTGGGTACTGCTCAAACTTCTATTTATCATAGAAGATGAAATCTTTATGAACTATAAATAAATGAAGTCATTAGTATTGCAGTATAGGCCAATGAACTCTTTCATTTTAGCATTTGTCTCATTCTTTTCCTCTAATCTCTAAACTGCTAAGAAAATTAGCACTTTGAAATTTAACACCAACAGGAAACCAGATTTTCCAATAGACAAAACCAGAATAACTATATTATATCTAAAATTTACAGAAATTAAGAAATAAATTCCGATTAATTAGATGTACTAGTGTCACATTATTAATAAATCAAGATGAAATTTCATAAGTATAAGAGTAGATTGTGCATTTCCAGAACATTTCAACTTCCTTTAAAACTTTTATTTCTTAGGAGATGGTCAGCTAAACAAACCAGCTGAAGGAAGCATATTAATTTGTTAAATCACTGTGACTGTAGCTGAAGTTATTCATGTGCTTAAGCAACTTACTGGATTCAAAATATTGAACCATATGCATTTCATATAGAGCTTGTACAAAAAGAAACTCCTTACTGTGTTTCCCCCTTATCCAGATCAGTCCTCTCAAATGGTTTTTGGAAATGCTCTGATCATGTATTATATTTCAGGCCCAGCAGATTTAGATTTGTATTGCTGGAGTCCTTATAGCAAACTGGCAAGTAGCAATTCAATTGCTGCTTGCTTAACACCTTTTGAAGCTGCAGTGAAAATACTGATTTCTGGTTAAAAATATCCAGTGAAAATTAAAGCAGTGATGTAATAATTCCTTTGTCTAAGAAGTTTTGAGATGCCCTTTATTTTTTTAGCACGGGGTAAATTAAAAACTTTATATATCAATTATTTATAAAGACAATTATATCTTTTTAATTGTATTTTAATTATGCTTGTTCTTCTTTAAGAAGAAAGAAGTTTACTACTGGACATTTTTTGGATAATGATTATCCTTTAACTGGCCTGCCTATTATTAGTAATTTCTTATTTTTTTACTGTTGGAACAATGCCTGACAGATCTACTACATATTTGCTATGCCAGTGCAGTGAGTAATGGCCATGAAGACAAATAGAAACATTAGTTTAGCATGAACTTTATAATAGATCTGCCTCAGAAAGGGCAACTGAGTTTCCATTATAGTATATCATAATGTTGTCAGCTAATTACCTTCAATACCTTAAAATCTTTACCAGAAAAACATCTCCATTTTTTTCAGTGAACACTTCATATAGCATTAGTGACATAATGACACTGTGTCAAACCCTAAATAAACTATTCAAAATAGATTTATTAAAATAATTGCCAATATTTCAAAAGAAAGAGTTTTCTTTCATTTGAAAGAAAACTCCTCAATGAAAAATTGCCTAGCAATATAACACATGGGAAAGTATTTAAATCTAAAATCAATGTAGGAAGAACAACTGTTTTTTCTATGATACATCCTATTTCTCTCAAAAACAATTTTTGGGTCTTCTAAAATGTAAAACTGGTATTAACACCTAGAATAGCATTTTGTCCAATTTCTTCCTTTCATAGTTATGTTAATTGCAGGTATGTCTCTCTGTTCCACAAACCTATGTCTTGCACTCAGCAATTTGAGCATCCACTATGTGCACCCTCTTTTTGATATTAGAGAAAGATTCAGGATTTCTGATTGCACTGAAACAGATGGATTCTAAATATCTCTCCAGTGGATTTAGTGGCCATTGGGTCAATTATTAATTAAATTCAGAAAACTAAAAAACACAGAGTAAATGTTAATCAAAATTTAAGGTGAAAGATATTTCCAACAACTGCTACTTCTAAAAGATCAAATCTCGAAATCTATAAATAAGTATTTAAGCCCAATTAGGTTGGCTTTGAAGAGAATTTTTGTTCAACTGTGGCAACTCATTAATGTGGCATATCCAAGGACAAGAAATCTCTTCTGCAGTTAGAAAACAGTCAATCAGACTCAACAGCAGTCATCATAAATATATATATATATAAAAGCTTCATCTTCATCAATTAATGTTTACAGAATGAGTGGAAGATGAAAATCACTTAATAAAAATGCTATTTCTTGCAAATATTATTCTAACAATTGTTTTAAGAGTCTGTTGTGAAGATTACCCTTCTAAACAAGTATAAAATGTCCACTACATATGTCTTCCAGCCAAAGTCATCTGATATAGAACATTACTATAAATGCCAATGTGTAACAATATAATGTGTACAATTAATATAAAATATTAGATTTTTAGGAGGAAAAATAAAACCAAAATCCTGCAGCAGTTTTCGATATTTTAATGATTAATAGGTTATTTCAAGTCATTTTAGGCTAAAGGACAATAGTAAGTTATACATAATTCATACACACCAAAGAATATTGTAAGAGCTCTTATTTTTCCTTAGGTTTTTTATCAACAAACCTTCTCTAGTTTACTTTTACAATTATGACATTACAGAAGCTCTGGGAAAAAATTAAATAGCAGTTTTACAGTATCCCCTGACATTTACTTTTATTCTCTGTTATTCAGTTGCATTAGCTTGTTTAGCTACTGTGACATTTAATACAAGAAATATATCTTATACATCTTGTTAGAAAGGTCTACCACATACTTAAGGGGATGATGACTAGGTTCTACTAATCTATATTTTAGAAGCTTTTTATTCACTCTTCCAAAAACTATGTTATGATTTAGATTATGAAAGCATTTGCTTGAAGTCCAGACTTGATCAAAAGTACCTTACCTAGTTGATGCTATAAAAGCTTTGGCATAATATAATGTTTTTTCCTTCCCTACTTCTCATACATTTTCCAAACACTTGCATAATGTTTTTCAGTTTTCTAATAGCACTGAGATTTCCTGATGTGGCATAAAAGGAAGGAAATGGCTAAAATGCTATATCCCTACAATACAAAAAGCAAATCCTTTCAGATTATAAGGCCTGTCATTTCATCATTTCATCATTTCAAGTCAGAATTCTTGTGACCAAATTTCTTAAGCTGTCTCCTATAAGACAGGACTTTACATGTGTCTTAGAAGGAATTACAGTCCAATAATACCCACTGAGATTTAATATTGTTCTTTCTGTTATTTGTGTTTATGTCTGAAATATTCCTCTATGACTGGCTATTGATGGATGAGAAGATTGAGCAGCTGCTTCTTGAGTGCTTACAGGAATCTCAAGGAAAACTGCAGGCTCACCAAAATGCCTTTACATGAAAAGGTAAGCTAAACATTTGCAATCTCTGCAAAGGCAGGATTTACCTTACAAATAAGTGCTGCACCAGGAAATCCCAGCTTTTTTCTTAGAATGAATTCAAACAATTTTATTACAAAAAAGTTAAATCTCAGTGTTTCTTGATTATTCTCACTGTTTCCAGCAGGAACCAATCTGGTTGATTTGCAAGTATATTCTGGCATTGCCAAAAAATGTAATTTACAGGCCTTGTAAATAAGCTGCCTTGTTAAACACTAAAGAGATCAATGCCAAAATTACAGATTTCTTAAAAACAAATAATGAAAGTTTTTTCACATGAATCCAGCATTTTCTAAAGGTTCCATACTAAAAAGAAAACAAACTAAGCAAACAATAAACCAAAACAAAACTGGCTTTGGATTCTCTATACATTTTGGAAATATTATTAATTAGCTGTGAATTGGTGTAACTAATAATCTGAGATGGAGAGCTAACACTCATTGAAATATAATGAAAATCATGTTGCTCTCAAAATTACATGAATTTATCTATTTGTTCCAAAAAATCAGCAATAGGATGCTACTAAACTCTGCATTTAGTAAAATTAGTATGAGTGTCGTGAGAAAGTCTGTGAGAAAGTTTTCAAATAAAAATGAGGCATTCTGTTTCTCTCAGATTTCAGGCACCAAGTCCTAACCCTTTCCCCTTCTGTAAATTACATCTCTTATGTATTGCAGTTTTTTTGTTAGACAGTGATGTAAATCACTCATAATCAGATAATGTTTTCTCAAGTTTTAAAATTCTTTTCAGTAATTTAAGTCAAGAGTCACTTCCAGAAAGTTACATTCAATGGTGAGTGTTGGGGAAAGTATGACTTAGCTTGTGAATGACAACCACAATATTTCTAAGCATAAATTCTAGTTCCTATTTCTTCAGTATAACATTAACAGAAGGAGAACATATTTCACTGCTTGCTGGCTAGAGACTGGTGTTCCAAATACATTAAAATAATGCAACTATTACAGAGAAAGAAAAGAGGGGAAAAATCTTCTCCAATTCAATAAATTTTTATTCTTTTGGCAAGCATGACCTGAAATAAGCATTGCATGATTATTACCTGAAATCTCAGAAGGAATGAAGCACCTCCTTTTACTCCAAGGAACATATTCAGCCAGCATGTGACAGGGCACATGTACCCCTCTCTCTCCTACATAGACACATTCATATTTATTTATCTTTTTCATGTAATATTTTTAGTTGGTCTGTGAACCTGCCCACAGCATTAGGTTATATAATGCTAAAAAGCACATTTTAGCACACCTGATTCTATCCCATATAAATTTAACAAAGGAGAGGCAGCCTGGAAATGAAGAGCCCTCATCAAGGATAGCGCTTTCCCCTGTAATGTGGTGCTGTTACAATAACAGACATTTTCCCCCACCTTCATTGGGCTGCATCCTTGTGCATGAACAGAAACTTTTAATCCCTCTGTACATCTCCCTGCCACTCAAGCTCACTTGCCTTCTCCACTCCCTCCCTTTTCAATTATAACAGCACAATACTGTCTGTCAGTGGAATATCTGGGCTAGGCTTTGTGCGTAATATTTTTAAGGTATGGCCTTTCAATTTAAACAGGCAGTACTTCCATTCAGGTGTTTAACACTTTTCATCTCAATTACAGCATTATCCTTTTCCCTGGACTCTTCAAAAATACAATCTTGTCCATTCATATAGTACAAGATAATTTTAATGTTTTTGCCACCTGATCATGTCAGCTCTCTTTCTTCCACTATCTCCCTTCCTCTACTTTCCTTCCTGCCCTCATCACAACACACACTTGCCTCTATCACCAGGGTTTTTTTAAATTTCCCTTTTAGCCTTTCTACCTCACTACCTGTATACTTTGCTGTTCCTCACTTTCTGTAAAACCCCAAAAAAACTACCAAACCAAAGCACCTCATTGTAATCTCTAAATCTCTTTGATTCTGAGACATCAAACACTGTCAGTAGCTTTTATTAACTGTAGCACTTCCAATCCTGAAGAGCTATAGCCCTATTTCACTGAGCATATCTTCCTGTCAGTATCCAAAATGATAATAATTCCTATTTAGATTGCTGTCCTTCTTGGCTCATGTTTGCTTCTCACACACCACCTTCTTCCTGGCTTACAGGTGTTGCAATGACGAGAAGAAAGGTCTCTGAGGGCAAAGCACTTAAAGCTGGTGACTGCCTCAGAAGTTGTTGATTACTGTCATGTCCAGTTTCAGTGAAGAGTGAACTATATGCATTATTCCACTTAAATATTCCTTTCAACCGTGTCTGCTAATGTAACAGTTGATATCAAAACTAAAACTGAGTTAAACACTTTATCATGACTCATCAGGGCATGCAGGGAGAGTGCTGCTGCCCCTTGAGGAAAATTATAAATGGTGAGATTCATGACATGCCAACTGGTCTAGCAAAATGCAGTTTGCAGCACCCAATCAGTGAAAAGAATGCTTATTTAAGTTTCCAGAATATTACCTGAGTAATAAAGCAATAAATAACTTTAAAGGGAAGAAATCCAGACTTCCTGGAGGAGTCCCAGAAGATAATTAGTTATAAAAGCCAAACTGTTTCTCCAGAAGATACTCTAAAGAATGCAATGTAGGCAGGAAAAAACACAGAATTTGCGATTATGTGTCTGGATTCTGCAGAAAAGTCAGCTTGACAAAAAGAGTCAAGAGAGTGCTAACAGCATGTTTAAGTGATAACAGCATGCTTTGTTTTCTGTGTTTGGCACTTTTTTTTAACTTCAATTATCTTTCATAAATTTGTCTGAGCATATGGTATATTCTATATATTATAAATTATTTCCATGTATTTATTTGACTGGAGGTGGTGTTCAATACCATCAGGTAAAGCCCTGGCAGTACTAACCAAGCGTGTGGTGAGCCTGTGTTCTGGTGGCTGAGGTGCTCAGTTCCTTCACCATATGTATGGGGTGGTGAAAGGTTCCCAGACAAATCCCATTGCCTGTTTAGCAGCTAATATCACAGGGACTAGTGGCAAATGGGCACTGTCAGATATAAAATATAAATTGCATGTTATGAAAGAATATTCAAAGGCTTTTTTTTACTGTGTTGTCACGGAAATAATGATGAAAGAAGAGACTTTCAGGGCCAAATAGGGACTGTAGTAACAGTCACATACTGAGAGAATTAATGGATAAGCTGCATTAATCACATAAAAATATTTTTCCCCTGGAATTCTACTGCAAGATGATTTTCTGGTAGGACTACTCTGCTAAGCTTATTGTGGACTTGTCACCTAAGTAGAAGATAATAAGATTCAATCAAAAAAGGGTTTGCATTTTTCCCCCTCACTGATGCCAGAATGTATAAAAGAGAACTTGGTTAAGAATTTGATCATATTTGGCAAATGTCACTTATTTCCTACCCACTGGTTTAGAACTCTGTGCATGAGCACGAAGGACTTGGAAAAGAATATTCCCAAGGAGGTGCTATATTATATAACTTCATGCAGCTGCAGAGATGGCTCCAATTTTAGCCAGTGCTACTGTGATGTCACCAATTGTCTCAAAGATATTTAGAGGAAGGATATTTTGGCACCAGCCCTATACAGTGCTAGTCTGTTAAAATGGAATTCCTGGTTTGGAAATGTCTCTTCCAGCTGAAGATAGAGCAGAAGGAAAGAAGGTGCCAGCAGAAATTTATTAAATATAATTTGAATTTTTTTGTCTAAACAAACCACATATTTGTTTTAGGCAGCATGTCACAGACTAGTCAGCCATTTCCATTCATTTCTTACACTTTAAGTAGTCTCCATTTATCTATTTACAATTAAATTGGAAATTGCAAATATGTATTATTTTTGCATTGTGGGCAATACCTCTTTATATCTAATTGAATACACAGGCAATAATACAGCCTCTCTGTATTGTTGTTGCTGCAGTTCAATAAACCAACAAGCTTTTGTGGTTTATATCATCTGCAGAAAACCAAAGTTGAATTACAGCCCTGCATTCAATCTTTGTGTTGTGTGCTGAAATTGCCAGTTTTTCAGAAAGTGCAATTTAGAGACACGGGATTTAGAGACCTCTAAAGTGTATTTCTACATGTCAGTGCCAACAGTCAAAGTCATGAGTATTCAAAAGAAAAACAAGATATAAAACCACTTCAAAGTATATCGAGATTTCTGCAGATTGCAGAATACTTTCATTAATTTTCTAGGAGCTTTACAAAAACTATATTCCACATGATCCCTCCAGAGACAATCTCAAAAGTTTATCATCAAAGAAGGGGAGTTGGAATAGAGAGAAGAAAAACAAATATGAGGAAAGGAGGACTTCTTTCAATTCTCATCTTAATGATCTGTGGAAAGACGAGCAGCAAACACCTGACATATAAGCTGCGTTTTTAAAGATGGTGAAACAATTTACTGTATGAACTTATACAAGAAAATATCCTGCCAGCAAGGTTTCATTTTCAAGAATGCATTTCAGAAGTTGCAGTAGGGAGTTAGAATCACAGAATCCCTCATTTTATTTCTGTCTCTGCCACTGATTACTTGACAAATTTAAAGTTATTTGATCACAATCAAGTACCTGAAGTACCCTCAGTCTGGGAATACACTTATATTTGTATGTTATCAAGCTGCTGGAATAGTTGGAACTTTTCCAAATCCAAGCATCTAGAACCATTACAGGAAACAGGTGGATAACATATTCTGAATTAATGGTATACATAAGCTAGTATTGCACAGAACACAGGGCTTAACTGGAGAAAACATCTATTCTTTTAGTGGTGCCTTGAGAGGTTACCTAGAACAGAGGCTAGACAGAATAAAGGAATAAAGTAGGAATTTATTAAAAAGGGCTTCAAAGGATACACCATGGGCAGTACAAGAGCCTGGCCAAGGCCCAAGGGAGATGATGGGTCGTGAGTTTTCACTTTTATAAGTTTTGTCCCATTTACATATTGGGGTTAATTTTCAAATTACAGCTCCAGGTTATGCAGTCCCATCCTCCCAGATTGCTCACCTCAATTCCCTGTTGTTTACACTTTTTGGGCCTCAAGCTGGAAAAGAATTGTTTTGTCCAACCAAACTGTGAGGAGAACTTGCTAACCCTTTATATGAAGTTCAGACTTATATATCAATGCAGTTCAGAGTCTGGAAAATATGAAAGCTAAAACTTAAGGCAACATTCACATGTGTTTGGAGAAACCATCTTGTGAGAAACTTTGTTTTGGCATGTTTCTTGGTAGATATTTCTTGCCTGTGTCCAAACTAAGGTTGGTAGCAACAGTAAAACCTGATGTGTCCTGTGCCTGTAAATTGCACCTTTCAGTGAGTGTCAGTTCCTGGACAATGGAAATGCAGCACCTGTTCAAAATAAGGAATGCTATGTATTGATATGAAATTGTTCATATCGTTCCCAAGAACAATAGTTTACAACAACAGCAGAACAGTGAGATGTAAAGGAGCCCATGCAATCTTCTGGGTATCATATCCTATTATGTATAAGACAGAGAGCACAATTGCTTACCATTCAGATCTGATGTGAAAAAAGGTTTATTATGTGTCTAAGAGTGTGCATAATGGTGCAGAGAACCACAAGTAGTGAGTGGCACTTAACTGCTCTTTAAACATAGCTCTTGCAAGGATTCGTAGGGCTTGCAAAGTACAAATCCATGTATAAAAAGTTCATCAGGTCGAGTGGGTTTGAGTTGGTTTAAGATTTTCAAGAGAATGTTAAGAATGCAGTTGCATTTAAAATGCAACTGCAGTTCAATTGCAGTTACAGTTAAATTAGCTTGAAGTTTAAGAAAAGCACATATTTTTGTGTCTCAGAGTGAGGATTTACACCTATATAAAAGAATCATCCCATACTGTTCAAAGTTAAGAATTTGAATTTTCTTAGCTGTGTGCTCCGCTCCTCATCCCAGAACAAGAACATTCGAGAGTGGGATTACTCTGTAAATTTATCCATATGTACCACAACTGCAATTGTGTTGAGATGCTATGTGGGATCCCCACACGACTATTTAGTCAACAGACACCTAAACTAGTTTGCACAAATAATTTAAAATAATTGGAAGTAAGATATTAGAGGTATGTGAAACAAATGAAGTGCAGATGAACATTCCAATGTTGCTTTGATTGTGCTTTGCATGGTACAGAGAACTTTTTCTTTAATCACATTCCTGCTCTTGTGCAGGTGATGATCTCCCTCAAATTATAGGTTTTTTCAGTGTTGGCTATTGTAGTTCTCTGTCTGCCTTGCTTTCTTTTGCACATTTTGGTACTTTTCTCTTTGTAAAGTCTAAACCTCAATGAAACTGGTCAATTCCAGCAGTCTGATGAGAACTGGGGACAAAGAAAAAGGAGACAAAAAGCATACAGTTAGGATTGGGATGGGGTCTGCTAATTTTTAAATCTATGTGAGAAGTCCAGATGTTTCTAACCAAATATTGGAACATTCATACTTTGAAAAGCCTTTTGAGAGAGGAATAGGACTGGCTGGATGGTATTTTAAATGTCACTGAGATTCATTCTCTTACATTTCAAATATACCAGAAACTTCAATGTTAAGAGCAGCATATCTAAATGTCAACAAATAAGATTTCAAAAGAGAAAAGTAATAATTATTTTTTTATAAATATAAGGTATTTCAGGATTTTAACCCACCAACATTCTGAATTATAACATGGAACTTCCCTTTCAGTGGACAGTTTTAAATACAAGCTATATTTTAAAAGCACTCAAAATATGCAATTGCGTGCAAAATAAATGGTAATATTAACATAAAAGGAATTTAAGTGCTTGTTGAAAGCAGGAATTAGGAATATTTATACATGCAAATAAATGCTTATTGGAGAATCCAACTGTACATTCTTACAAACAAACAATAGCTTTTAAAAGCATAAGGAATACCAAGAACCTTTAAAGGTGGATTGATCTGAGGACAAAAATGTTAATTGCCATGTAATTGACATTGATAAACACTCATATTGTCTCCAAAATCGTTTTTTTTAAAATAGAACCATGAAAAGGATTTAACTTAATATGAAATATGCATCAGAAGAGTACAGGGTCAAATCTGATCTACATTTCAAGTAAAAGAGAATTAAGCCTTTCGTGAGCATACATTTCTTTCTCTTTTCATACCAGTACATACAATATGCCAACCTTCTTGCTTTTAGTATTCAAAGCAATTGAATGCCTCTATTGTGAAGATTAAATCCAGTGACTCTCAGGTCCCACTTTTAGCTTTTGCAAACCAATAGACTACACAAATGACTGCACCTTGAGCTTTGCATATTTTAATTTTATGAATCACGTTAATTTAAAATAGGAGTTTTAAAGCTCCAACCCTTGAATAACACATAAATAGTCCACTAATGGTCACTGCATAGATAGAACTAGAAGGGTTCAAATTAGTGTAGGTTTTCTTGAATATTTAAGGTGTACCAGCAAACCTGAGCTGTTTAAGAAAATTGAAATCCAAGTTTAAATCTCAAAGGGTAGATTTTAATTTATTATTATTATTTTAAGTTTGACTGAAGGACCATTATGAGAAACATTCTTACATGTTTCAAGAAAAATTGCTGTCAGTTTTCTCAGGCTTAATTTTTACTGGACGTTTTAGTAATGAAACAGCTCCTTCAAAACCTGACCCTATAGGAAGTTTATAGTGGAGAGAGTTTAATAGTGGAAGGTTTAACATGGTTTTTTAGAGAAAGTTGCAGACTGTTTAGGCTGGTCTATTTCTTTATAACTACTATTAAGTAATTTGATAAATTTGGTATCCATACAGCATTAATTCAAACATATATTAGTATTACTATTTACAAGCTGGTAAGATGCTGGGTAGGTACCAGGATAAGAATAAGAATTCTCCATGTCAGTAAGATTTCAAAAGATTAAAAAATATTACGTAGTAATAATCCAAGAAGACATTCTCCAGTCTGGTATGCTCTACTAACTTAAAAGGCCCTTGAGGACAAGAATTTACAGAAAGGGATGATCATAAAAACATTGTATTGATGAAGAATTAGTCTACAGATATCCTGGTCAAGGTTTTATGCCAGATGATTATTATCTGGGGCATTTTAGATATATTATCTGTGCCAAGAATTGAACTATGAAATTACCATTTTGGTTCTAATTCACACAGTTTAGGTCTGACACTCTGAGGGTATATGTTACTGTACAGTCCTTCCACTCTAGCTTTATACTTGCAAACATGCTCCAAAACCTTCTCATTTTCTACATAGTTTTCTGAGGCTTCAACCAGTTTACCAGTTGGCCTATTATATTTAAAATCTCAGCCATTCATGGAGAGAAAAATAATGAGTCCTTCTCAGGATGAGTTGAAGATGTTTATATTCAATAAAAAATTCTAAATTGCTTTACTATAAAAGTTGCCTCAGTGTTATGCATGTTTTCACCTTAATAAACCTTCCATAACAAACAGCATTTTTTGGAATCCTACTTGGCTAACCATATAAGGGTGTAAGCAGCCCCTACTCCCTTTCTGCAGTATTATCTTTATTTCATAAGCTTGCAAGACATGGTTTCCCCTTTAATGTCACCTTCTCTCTGCTTCATTATTTTTAGATATCACTTATGTAATACACTGGCAGAAAAAAGATGCTTCACTGTGGTACCATGTAAATGCCAGCTGTGTTTTATCCCCCCATATGCCCCTTGAGACTGCCTCAATTTGAAAAGAACTGTTTCCCCTTGACTCAAAATTATGAAAGAAAAGGAAGAAGGTTTGAAATAACATCAGCAATCTGACAGTTTTAGATTTGCATTCTGAGAATTTGCATATATCCTATTAAAGCTTATTTGACACAGGTTTAGAATGTATACACTGACAGTTAATTTAGGGGGTTAACACTAAATGCAAGCTTTCTTATAATTAATCGTCACAAACTGACATCTGATATTCTTGATAGACAAAGACAAGCAGTTGCTTCAGGAAAATTTCAATAGATAGCATTTTGTAGGCAAATATCCTCCAGAATGGACTGGTCTATTTTGGGACCATTAACAGCCAGTCCAGGCTTCAAATGCTAAATTTCATTAGAGAAGAGTTTCCTAAGTGTTCCAAATGAGATGTCTTGCATCTGTAGTGAGCTCATAAAATGGCAAACTTTTCTCAGTTCATTTTACAGGAGGCATAGTTGATTACTTTATGATTTAGGAGCCACAATGGTCAAGAGGGAATTAAATCATAGTTGTACTGATAAAATGAAAATAAACTTGAATTTTAGAGATATTTAGCACTAGAATGAACGGTAAAAATCAAGACTATTTGGTGAATAAGGGCCTAAAATATTTTATTATGGGGGGCTACATTTCAGAGAAATCTTTCAATTTCAACCTTCTACTGTTTTTTTTTCAGAAAATTTCTTTGTTAAAAGGCTGAAAGGCATTTTGGTAACATTGAAAAGCTACAAAAACTTACAAATTATTAAAGATGCCTGATGCATTGGCAAATTTTTATTCTCTTTAGTTTCTATCAGAATTTGTGGAATTTATATTATAGTCCAAGTGACAGGTGCTATGGAACAGACAGATTACTATTTTTTGTAAGGTTTCACTGCGGCATATTAATAATGGAGATATACCAGGAATGGAAGGCAGAATACTGTGGCAAACCAAACTGTCATAATAAATTAACTAGAAGCAAAAATCATGGAACAGTATTTCCTATTTTAAAGGAATGGAAGAGAAAGAAAACAGCATCAAGCTACCACAAATTCTGTCTGCAATTATTTTAATTAGATTAAATACGTTTAAAGTGAATGGTTTACGTAATTTATTTGTATTCAACATCAACATTTTTCCTGCTAAAATTACAGTTTTGTTACGTATTTCATACTTGCAACATGATTTTCACTTCTCAGGACTTTCTGATAAGAGGGGAAGTAAAAAAAGAAAACTGTTGAACAAATAGAAACCCCTTTGATGATGTTTGCAGAAACAGTTATTTTTGATGGTTCATAGGGCTGTATCAGTGTTTACCTCTTCCTAGATCTGCTGGTGAGGTATTTGAATTCCTAGCAGAAAAATAAAATCCTTTCTGTTGGGAGTGACAGAGTTTGCCTATAACTCTTAGCAACAGTTGAGGTTGAGCTCTGAAAGCCTGGTCCTACACAAACTTCTCAATACTACTTTGAGCAGACGATTTTTCTTGAATTTTTCAAAAAGTAGCCTTTGGCAGTGATTGAAGATCTCCTAGGTTTCTGATACCAATGTTCTTCAACTACTGAAACCAAAATGTATTCTTCTGGTTTATACCATAGTTTGAAAAAAGCAAACTCCAAATGTATTTATTGCATTGTGATGTATTTTATCAAAAGCTTTTCAGAAGAGAACACTCCTGGTCCTGAATGATTATTTTTTTGTTGCCTGTGTTCACTGCTCTCCTAGTCTGGGACTCATTCATCAGATGTCAAATGTTTCTAAACATCCCTTGCCTGGGCACGTTGTGAAGCCAGGCTACATTTCCCTTACAGAAAGGATTTTGGTATTTCTAGTAGTAACTAGTGACTCAAATAGTTTTGGTCTCTATGTCATGAGACACTGCTTTTACTTAAAGATCTTCTCCTAAGAGCTTCTCATCAGGAATTTTAATTTCATTTAAGTTTTATGGCAATCAGGTACATACAGCACAAGACCTTGCTAGAGAACTCCTTTATCAATTCAGTTTTCAGCTGGGAACTCATGTCCTGCTATTACAATTCCCTTCTCTGTTACTAGTACAAACACCCTTAAAAGACAGGGTGTGGTTTCCATATCTCCAAGTTCAGATGATGCATGCAATGATGACATCTATGATATTTCTCATAGAGCTGAAGGTGACAGTGGAACTTGAGAGGGTTATTTAAAAGACAGAAATAATTTCTCAAACAGTCCAATGCTTGACAGAACTCAGGTGATCAGAAGATCTACAGGCTTCAGAATTTTTCATTTAGGAAAGAAATGCAGCCTATCAGCAAAAAATGCTTCTAGGAATGTATCCAACTCACTTTCATTTTGATGGACAACACACCTATCAGTCTTTCATGGCTATAAATCCTTCCATGGTCCTCTAGTATATCTCACGTGCACATCCTTTCTCATGGATATATTTATTTTAATAACTGATCATGGCTTACATAAATGACAATAGTTGCTGTCAGTAAGTCATAGTAAAGCAGATGCTGCAGGAAGCATGAAGCATTTGCTGAAAAGCAGCCCTTACAGCAGTGGGTTCAGTCCTAAGTTATTTTATCAGCTTTTCCCCAACAATGGATGCTAAACCCAGCACAAATATCATGGAATCTGGTGGTTTTAAACTTGAATACTGATTGGACTAAGGAAACTGCTAGGAGACTGTAATGAGAAAAGTAAGCTTAAAAAAAACCTGAGAACTTGAATATAAGCAATCATCTTCATTCTGACTTTGCCTCAGGGGACAGAGCCCTGTCTTTTCTAGGTACACAGACAAAGGAAGTGTCAGTTTTATTCATGTGCCAGCCTACAAAATTTAAAAAGTACTGTTTGAGAGCTGATATAAACCAAGGGAAAACAACTTGATACAGATTTTTTATTAAAGTTTTACTTGTTTCCATCTTGTTCATATTCTTTTCTTCATATTATAGCAGATATATGAAATTTAATCCTTACACCAGATAAAAGGAATAAAAGAAAAGAAATTTTAAAAAAGTAAATTTTGTCATTATGTAAAGTTCAAAGTAGATCCAGGCATTCTGAAAGTGTACAGAATATCTAAAGTTTTTATTATCTCATTAAAAATCCTTTCATATCTCTGTATTTGGCCCATGGAAGAACAACTCAGAACAAAATGAGTTTCACAGAAAACATTTTGATGTACCCTTTTAATAACTCAAAAACTATCTGAAGTAAAGACAAAAGATGGAAGAACAATTAAAATCCAAGAAGCTTGAGCTGTAAAATGCCAGGGTGGAGTTGAAAAATCAGGGAAGCTTACAAAATCAGGGAAGCTTACAAAATATTCCTGATTCCAAGTAATCTCCAGTTTGCACTCAAAATCCTAGATAGAACAGGTTCTCAAATTTCAGAGGAAAAAATTAACCAGAGATTTTCAAGCTAGGTACTCTTGATGAATAGTGCACTGGTACAAGGTTTTCTATTCCAGGGTTTATTTGACCAAACCTCCTCAAAGTGCAGTTCAGGACCAAGACTGGAACAGAGGTCCCAGCTGCACAGATCCCTCTCCTGCTGCTTAGAGGATGGCACACGAGGCAGGCAGGCTCACTTAGGCAAACCAGGACTTCAAATTAAGTGGCCTTGTCCACTCTGTTGGGAGAAGCAAACTTTAGGAAATTCATTTGATGCTAGCAAAACATGATGTCAAACATCACCAAATGAATGCACAAATCATTCTTTACTTATAAAGCCTCCAGAGAATTTAAACCAGCATTGGATGGCTGGCAGCAGTCTAACATAATATAACAAGATTAAAAAAAAACAAGAAAAAAAAAGATCTCTTACTGTTAGTATAGCTAGGGAAGAAAGAAGAAAAAAAATAAAATTAAAACAACAATTTCTAGGGGAGCACAAATGAAAAATCAGAAAAATGAAAATTAGATGTCTGTTTTCAAGCTTGTGCCAAAATATTTAGTCAAGAATTCTGTTCCTGGTATGTGTACTTAAAAAAACTTTATAGCAACAGTGACCTTTCTTGCAAAACCTGAAGGAGGTATTGAATATTTTTAGAAAATTATCAGTTCTGTTAAACTGGACAGCTCTGTTCCTCATGGAATGTCCTGACAGCACACACCTTCCATGTGCTTGAATAATATTTTATTGTGAGATTTTAAGACTATAATTTAAATTGAGATAGGCATGTTTTCCAATGGCAAGGCAAGAACGTGAAGAAAAAAGTGCACGTGGGAAAACATAATCCAGACTTCCTTTAGATCTACTATAACAGCTGAGTGCTGTGCACAGACATGCATGTGAATTTAAACTAACAAAAAACTCCCTTTACTCCCTCTGTCAGAGTTTTAGAATTCAGTGGCAAACATTTATTGCCAGACCCAAACGGCCTCAGAATGGGAGTGATGTCTCAGCTCACATTTCATTTTGGGCATCTAAGTGTCCAGCAAAGACATAAAGGCAAGATCACACATACAGTTTTAAAAGGGGCTACATAAACAGCTCTGCCATCAAAGCAATCTTGTTTGCTAGGAATAAACACTTGGCAAGTAGGACACTTGCCATTGATTCTTTCCTCAGGATTGTCCTTTGATAGTTCATTCATGGCTTCCTTAAGGTACCGGCACAGCTATTGAGCTCTGTGCAGTTAACAAAGCTTTCAGTGTTTGGTATCCAGTTCATCCCAGGTGGGTTCAGTGACAGATCTGGAGGCTAGAGATGCAACTTCTGAACACACCACTCTGTTCTTTTCTAGTTTCAAAGCCCTTTCAGTCTGCATGACTGTTCTGATCATTATGCTATGGGGAGAGAAAACCAGACCACGGAGAGTCTGACATGATAGAAGAATCTATACCTAGAAAACAGTAGGATATTACTCTAAACACTTGTTTGCTAATTCCCATCTGTGCTGCTCCTAAAATACATTCAAACTCTGTCTCTTGATGTATTTAGACTGATAAAAATGATACATCATTCTGGCATACATACACTACTATGTCAGCATCAGCTGCGCTGTTTGTGATAAGAACCAAAAAGACTCTGTTTGTTATAAAACATATTCTCCCAAGCTTCACTGCTCTGATAATTATGAAAATTGCACGACACTCTTACAAACTTAACTTCTTAAGGTCAGATGAAGTCATCTAGGGTGTACAAACATGAATGCATATAACATACATACACATACAAGGGCATAAAACTGAAACAAGGCACAGCTTCTTTAAATTTAAAGATATAAATCAAACTGAATATTTAAATAAAATGCAAATTGTTATAATTTTGGGGTTGTAAAATTTACAAAGTATCAGGAAATAGAATCTGGAAAACAATCTGAAAAGCTTTACATTAAAATATCTGGTAAATATCAAGGAGAACTAATGTCACCCAGCTCTGCAGCCAAGAGTGAGGAAAAATCAGCTGAGTAGTATTCCCTACACAGGTGGTGCTGGTGACAGTCATGACCTGGGGCCCAGTGGGGATGAAGGACTGAAATATTCCATAAACCCATTTTCAATGAAGCAATGGACAATGCTCCAGTACTAACTTTATAAAGCTACTAAAGTGACTAAACTTTCTAAAATTACTGAAGTTTACTAAAGTAAACCTCTCTGCTCTTGGATACAGACATGGAAAAACATTAACTTCCCCCCAATCTTTTCCTTTTAAACATTGCTTCTGATATGCAACAAACACTGGCATTCAGAAATTCTATACATTTTAAAGTGGAATGTACCTTGCACACTATTTGTTAGGAGAGGGTAACGCTCATGCTCTTATGCTGTGGACACAAAGTAATCAATAATATACTTTGTGAAAAGTAAAATCTGTAATATTTCACAAGTGAGTGTTTGTAATTATATACAAAAGAAAAGAAAAAAGAAGAGAATTCATGAACACAGGCAAGGTAGAAAAGAGAAGGAATATGAGGAAGACTGTGAAAACAAAAATGAGGCATAAAAGCAGAAACACTTAGAAAAAATCCTTTCAAAGAGCAGGAAAAGAGATACAGGAAAAAAAACCTCAGATCATCAGCAGAAACAGAGTTGTGGTTTTTGTTTTAAAACCATAGAGTCTAAATAGTTAAAGTCATCATCAGGTGAATTAATGAAGCCTAAAAGAAGCAATCTGTTATCTCGAAATACCAAGTCTCTAAAAGTCATCAACCCATCTTTTTATGGAAAAACAGAAACAAAAGAATAGAAAAATATTATACTTCTTAATTCTTCAAAAAGCAGTTGTGAGTTTTTTGTATAAATATTGAGCAATGAAATCCTGAACAGGTATATGCAAATGCCCATGTAATTGTTTCTTCATTCACTGCCAAAGCAATTTAATCAATCTGATCTGTAATTCAATTAAAGATGCAAGCAAGACATGCAAATAAGACACAATTGTTATTTCCTCTTGTTTTTCTCCTGCCAACAAGTGTTGGTTGGTTGGTCAGTGATTTTTTTTTTTGTATGATTAAATTTAATTTCTCCTTCAAGCATGTAATGTAAGCATTTTCAGTGGATTTTGTTTTATGAAATGAAATGGAATGCATTCTGCTATTTTTATTATTCCCTCTCCTGCGACCATATTTGTGTAAGTACAGGGGAAAAAAAACCCAAACCACCACATAATAACCTCCTTAAGAAACCTTCCATTTGGATATGTTAGTACAAATTCAAAAAAATGGTTTAGCATAACAAAAAACCACTGTAACTAAAAGCATGTCAGATAGAAGATTGTTCCATTATCACTAACAGTTTAGCACTCTACATTTCACATACATTATCTGTAACAGCACACAATGGTGTTCACAGTTTAGAATTTATATCTTCCTATAATATCCACAAAGTACTACAGAAATCTAAGGGCTCAGATTTTCTGGCTAGTAACTATTTCAAATTAGGTGCTGAAAACATTTAACTTTTTATGCTTGTTCAAGGTTTGTGCCTTAGATGTGTCAGTGCTGGGTCTCACCATAAGTAACATCCCCTCCTCAAGCAGACAGTCAGCACTGAGGCCATGGGATTTGGGAGCCCAATCTTTAGTGCTTTTCCAGTGAAGCATTGCACAGCAGCATAGTGCAAGTGAACATTCTTTTGTTTCTCACTTTCTTTCTATTCTTTGCCACTTGTTATAGAACCTACTGCCATGATCTCAAAAATAAGGTAATGAGGGTTAGACCTATCCTTACCAATTGTGTAATTTCCCAATCTAAGTACTTTTCAAGTCCTAAATGCTGTCATCCAGTGAAAGACAGAAATATCCTTGAGAATACAGTCAGAGCAGTAAAATGTCATATTTAGAAAATTAATCAATACTAAAACACAAACTGCTTTTCCATTTAGTTTCCTTAGGTGTCCAGACACTCCAGTGCAACAGGGGTAAATATATTACTCTGGAGTCAGAATGAATTCTGTTCATCTAGTCCTGCATAAGAACACTGGGATTCCTAAAAGACAAAATCTTCAGATTAACGAGCTAGATGTAATTAAGAATACATCCCATAACCCAAGCACTTTTTCTGCTTGTAACAGCTTTTTATTCATAGATCAAGTTCTGAAACACTATTGATACATTAGTATTTTAAAATACTGTTTCATATATAAATTGAATTAATTAATTTTAATTAGTTATGACAATTTTCTGGTAACTCATTTTTGTGGGCTGTACTGTGTAATCTAGATAATATTGTAGTAAACAAATGCCAATAAGAATGAGACAATCCAAATGAGATCATAGCAAATCCTTTGTCTTGTACTTGTAAAAATTAAAGGCTTTGAAATGATAAGAATAACCCAAGATGCAAAATAAGAAGTTGATCAGCTGTTTGATCAGCTGTTTCCAGATCTCCTCTAGGATTTTGTACCATGAACACCATGAAAAAAGAGATGTGGATATCTGAGTACAACAGAAGAAATACATTGCTTCATGCTTTTCATGATGTAACATGCACTGTTTTATTTTAAGTACACTATTTCCCTTGGGAGCAGCACTAATTACATGCTAATTCATTTTAATGCTAGCACATTATCATCTGATAATCTAGCAATTAACTGAAGTCACCATGAAGTAGTCTGAAGAGGTCAGAGAATCAGAACATACTTTGGTCAGTAACGAGATCTTAAAATCAATGGGATGTTTTAAGAAGAACCAATAGAAAGATTTATGGGGTGGTATAATAATGATATAGATTGACATCAAATTTAGACTATAAATGGATAAAAAGCACTGTAGAAATAACACAGGCAAACTAAGCTAAAATTTAATGAGGTGCAAAAAACCCCTAAAGCCATCAAAAATCTTCCAGTCTTAATTTATCAGATGAAAACCAAAATATATTTGAAAATATGGCTGGAAAATGTGATTACATAAATCATGAATAATTGACAGAAATTTTTTCAAGAGAAAGATTTTCCTTTTCATATACTTGGGTCTGTGAGATCAATGGTCTTTATGAGAAAACAATAAAACTATTAAGAAAAAATGGTAATATATGATCAATATGTGATCCATTGCAAAAAACACATTAAAAACCCCTGATATTACAGCTGTCTGTTTGGCTCACTAGAGCTAAGTAAATACTTTGATAAAAACAACTTCTTTTTGTAACTTCTGTTTGATTCACATAGAGATTCTTTGAATATGCACAGATGAAGAAATATGTGTTTTGTTTGCCTACTGCAAACATTTGACATTTGAAATTCAGGCTGTGTTGGTTAGCTTTGATTAGATACATGAATTACACAGGATGTTTGTTCACTGATTGGAGCCCTTAAAAATCAGGTTTTCGGGATGAATATTTACATTTACAAGCTCAGAATTTGATCACCTTGAATATCTTCTACAAGTCCGTGAAAATTGCTAATTTTCTAAAACTTTTTTACTAAAAATTCTTGTCTCAATATGTATTGGTAGGGAACACAAAAAAGAAAGAAAAAAAAAAAGCATGAATGTTGACAAACTAAATCAGTGAAGGTACTTTAAAGTGTTTGTGATGGCCTAACAATATTCTAATATCAAAGGAAAGTGGTTTTTCCAAAGTAAGGAATCAATTCAAGCAGCAAAAGCACTTAGGAGAAGGCAATTACAACATATGAGCCAAGTTCAATAAAACTTTCAAAGTGCCTTAATTCCAAGTTTTGGATTTTTGTGTGTCTTCTCATTTGCTACTTCTCATAAAACTTCTTTCTTTATTTTCCCCTACACATATCCAATTGTCCATATTTCATAAACTGAAAAAATTGAACTTCTGGAAGTTAAGATTAGCTTCAGCTAATAAATTTTTCTGCCCATGAAAAAAAATTTGAAATTACTGATATGTAAGAAATAGCCAAACCCCAAAACTTTTGAATTTGAGTTTAGGAAGTGTCATGTAAAGAAGGAAAAGGAATTATTCAGAAAAATAAAAGTAAATTGAATAATATAATTGAAGAAAAAACCTCATCAGACAGAAGCATCAGCAGAAACATCTAGGAGGAAAATGATAGCAAAGAATTAAATCAAGTTTAAAGTTGAATGATGAAGTATAGGAAAAACTGATCAAGAATGGCCACTTTATTGATAACTCCAAATGACACTCTGCAATTATAAAAAGTACTAGTCTGTTTACAAAATTAGTTTTTTGAAGATATTTTGAAGCTATTCAAATATAGTACCCAGCATTCTGGAATTTTTACTACATTTTTTATTATTAGGTACCCCTCTATGGCACATGATAGGTAAAATATTCAGCAATAGTAATATAACTGAAAATATATAATGAATATATAGTTCTTCTGGCAGTGTGTCATCTAAATGTAAGGAATTAATAACTTGACAGTGGTACCAGCATAGTGACAAGAGACAGTGTTAGAGATTTTCTATGTGCTTACATGAGAGTAAATTTTCTGAGTGTTCACTTCTTGAGTTATTATGTATTTATTAATAAAGCCTAACTCGTAAAGCAAAAATTGTTTTACTTCTACATGACAGTATTCTATTCCTCATTATTTGTGTTGCTCCTATATGCATCCATACTGGGCAAGACTTTAGCACAAATGTCTTGCTAAAGTAATCAATCTTAAGTTACAACAGAAATCCAAATGAAGAACATGGGACATCTACATTAAAAGCAGCTGCTGATTAATGCTGTTAAAAGATATCAAAGCATCTGACAAATCAAAATCATCACTGTCACTGCTGACAAAGTGTTGGGTGTTTAGCAGGTACCTGTGGTATCACATCTACAATGAAATTATCAGTGCTGTACAACCCAGAAAAATAACTCCCTCTCTCCAACTGCCCCCCAAACAATCTGATCAAGAGTATGAGTACTTGACCAGTATGTAAATAATATTTGATAAAATGTTTAGCATCTAAAGAGAAACTGATCTCACTGCTCAGATAGTGATTTCAGGAACCTGCAACTTTAATTTGTAACATGAAGATAAGTCAGAAACTTGAAGAAATGAATCTACGATTTCTGTATTCACAAATAATATTCATTAGAGTGATAGTCCCAGAAAATTATCTTCCAAGAAATTATCAAGCATTAAAAAGCATACAAAGAAGAACACAATCTTATGACTCTGTAGGATTTTAACTAAGCTCCTGGAGTGATGAGAGATGTCTGGAGAAACATTGACCTAATCCTCTGACTGCACAGCAGGGCACATCATAAGAACACACAGTCTGGTAACCATAAAAACATAATTTTATAGCAATAAACTCTACTGCCTTAATAAATGAAATAAAGCATTTGTAAAGACTTTGATCTATTTAATAGAGACAAACGATGCTTTCATGCAAGGATACAAAATTTAGTCTCCATAAGAACAGAGCAGGCAGAAAAAGGATTTATTAAAGTAGTGCTACTTAAAGTATTGCTTCATGATAGTCCAAGCCCACATTCAGACAGAGCCCCACTGCTCACTTTTCATAACTAGAGTCACTGAAGTCACTCAAGGGAAGTTACTCTGTGCAAATCCCTGAGCTCAGAGATGAGTGACTCAAAGGGAACTCTCAAAGCATTGTCGCAGCCATGGAAAAGCCTGCCTTGGATTGTTGGGTTAGAGGCACTGAGCACAGCAGGGGCTCCCCACTGCCACAGGCGTGCTGATGAGAGGAGGGCGTGGGCAGGGGAACTTCAAGACCCCGACCCAGCTGTTATCCCGGGCAGCTCCTGGATACACCCGGGGAAACACGATCCCATTTCTGGGTGAAAGCAGGAGAGAAGGAATCCAAACCAGCACCCCCATGAGATTTGGGAATGGTGGTAGCTTTTGGGCACTCTGATTTCAAGCACTGATGCTAGAATTATTCATAGGTGAAGGAAATCTTTACTAAGAAACCTCTCTCCCTCACTGCACTGGGGAAAGAACTGGATACCTCCAGGAGTTAACAACCCAAGGATGGCGCTGCACAGAGGCCTGTATGGCCAAGACTGTATTCTGGGGACAAGCAAAACAGCAAAAATGCTCTGTCCTGGGAGAGAACCCTGCTGTGCCCAGGGCACAGGGGCAGCAGTGCCAGACAGCTCCCAGGGCTCCCCTGGCACTGTCCAGCTGTGCCCAGAGCCCTCATCAGCCCTGGGACAGCCCGGCCCAGGCTGCAGCCTCTAACTCTGGGAAACAGAGTAAGAAAAGTAGTAAGAAAAAGTTGTCAAAGCAAACAGAGGCTCAAGAAACAAAAGGTAGGGTTGCCTGATATTGAAAGTCAGTAGTGACTGAGAAGGGAATTTTTAATCCAAATAATATGCAACTGTTTGTCTGTTAGATTGAACAAGATTTATTACTGGGTTTGGATATATTTTCCAGAATACTTTGGAGATTTGTTTTTCCAAAGCAGTCTAAGTTAGATGTTTTAAGTTGGTTTCATGTAATAGTGGACGAAAAATAGGTGTAAGTGAACAGCTTATATTAAAATAAAAGACAAAAAATTAGGCTTCCTCTGGCTCCAGTAAAATTTTTGGAAAACTGGAAAGGAACTGAGGTAAGACTTGGTTTTTCACTATCTTACATACTTGTAATTCTAGAGGGCTTGGTTTATGTTTTCTACTCTATATATCTGGCTGAACACCACAAACCACCTCTCCTTTCCCCCCAATATTTTAGTGTGATACACAGAAGAAAATTTTCATAAATGAGTACATTCAAGTGGGGAAAACCTCTAGTCCTAAATATTCTGCATCTAAATAGATACATTTGCTAGTCCAGAGGTCTTTTTACTTTAAAGAGTAACACAGTTCACTATCAATTTGAAGTATCATTAGCAGCAGTAAAGAACAACTGGAAATGCTGATAACATTTAGTTCAGGACAGAGAAGTAAGTTTTGTAGCAGCAATTCATTGGCTATTCATTTTTAAAATTGTATAAATTTAATAAATATTAGGAGCTCATGAATTCTTTAGTGAATGGAATTTCCAACAATAAGCAAAATTGTCTTATACAAAATCTACAGTGTTTTTTTTCTTTCAAAAGTTACACATTTGCTCAAAGGGGATGAAATTTATGTAAAATATGAGTTTTGTTACTGGCTACTCTTGGTTAGCATCAAGGGAAACATAATTGTTGTGATTATGGCTACACTAAAATGACCTTTTATTTAACAAAATAGGAACCCTTTTCTTTTTTATTCATCACATCCAGCAAACATCATCCACACTTGTCAATTATCAGACTTTGTAACACTGAACCTTCTCATTCCACCTGGACACGGTTGCATTAAAATTCAGAGAGTGGGAAATAATACCCAGTGCTGCCAGTCAAGTAGGAATCCTTTCCTCTGTTCAGCAGGAGCTTCCAGGTCTTAAAGTATAAGAAGTCTGGGGAATACTTTGGGGTCTTTTTATGTATGAAGGAGCATAAAGGCCAGATAGAGATATTGCTGGAAGACAATGAGGAGAAAATATTAATCTTAGCTCAAAACCAAGCTAGCAGACTTTGTCTAGAGGGCACATTTGGATATCTACCAAATGAGCTTACGATAAGGAAAATCAGTATTCTAATATTCCAATCTGAATATAGCATGAAAATGTTTTCAGTGGTTTACCCAGTCACTGAAACTATCAAGGCAATTCTTAACTATGAGCAAATTAAAGCTATTTTTACTTCATTTAATTTGTAGTTGATACAAAGCTGTCATACTGAGTACAGTATTTACAAACCCTTTCAAAGCATTGCTTGGCCCAGCAGTTGAAGACACCTGCCAAACCACAGTGGTAGCATGAGTGGTGACCTCTATATTGTATTGTTAATTCTGTTTCTTGCTACAATCTCTAATAAGGATTCATTTTTGAACAAGTGATTATTTCGGGAAATTCTATCAGGGAACAGGTATTGAGAACAGGAACTTGAAAACCTCTTACTTTGCTCATCTCTCATTGGGTGTTTTTCACCAATGGTATGAAGCTTTCATGCTCATCTAGACATGCCTGAAATGAATAATTTATTATTACACTGTGAACCTAAATTACAAAGAAGGCAATAGTCAAAGTCATAGATGATAAACTGGGCCATAAAACATATTGATTCTTCTGCTGTCTTCATGAAATGTGATCTTGAATTGATATAACGCTTTCCCTCTTTTTCTCTGTAGAATATAGATTAATTAAAATGAATGAGAGACTTTTGTTCCCCATATGGAGAACATGAAAAGCATCTTATGAGCTTTATGTGGATCACTAGGAAATAAATTCTCTTAGATGTGCTAAAAAAACATACTGAGTCATGAAACATCTCTGCTAACTTCCAGCCTCTGACCTGGTCAGTCAATTGAATCTTCTGAAAGAGGACAATGTAATATGATTTATTCATGACCAAGAGAAGAAAAAGAGATCTCTTATCATAACATGAGACTCACTTTGCCTCCAGAGAGAAATCTTCAACTGTTTGTAAAGAACAATCTATACCCCATGAGTTATTACTCCTGATTTCCTGGTCAGAAAATTAAGGCTTTCTATAGGAGGCTGTTTGCCTCTGGAATTATCTGGGTTTTTCATTTGTAGTCCCCAGTATTTTTAGTGGTTTGCTGCCTTTGTCCAGCATTACCCAGTTAGGTGACTGCACCTTTGGAAACTGCCAACAAGAGATCCTTGTTCCTCACAGCTGGGAAGTCACTGGGTTATTTAACAACACCATCCCAGCTGACCAGAAATGCAAAGACCTGGTTAAATTACTGTCATGGAGAGGCAAGAACAAGATGTTGGACAGACTGCAAGATGTCAAAGCCTGGTAGTTTTTCAAATACCCACAAATAATTTCACACAAGAAGAGGATGCCCAGGGCTTTGGGAACAGAATCAAAATACAATTACAAGTCTGATAATTTAAACTGTGTATTTAACTTTAAAATAAAAATTGATTGCGCTAGTTGTCTGTTGGAATAATTCCCCTAAAATAAAGGAGGAAAAGTCAAAAGTTCCCAAATTTCCCTGATAATACCCATGACAACAAATCATGATAATAATGCAAGAATCTTAGCCTAATGCCTTACTCTATCGATTATTCTCCCTAGAAAAAGTGATGATCCATCTGGTTTGTGCAAGAAATCTGAGAGAAACTTGGGAGTAGAAATCCAGTAGCCCACTCCATACTAAAAGGATGTTTTTCTGTCTTCAAACTGTAGCATTTTAATAATTTTTCCTCTGATTATTGATTTAAGTCAAAGTCTTAACTTCAGCTTAAATCTTTGTGTTGGAAATTCTATAGCCTCCAGTAAAGCATACCATATATAATATATCATGAGCTCATAAGACTGCCATTTACTGAGATCTGAATTTTTTAAATTTCAAGAGTATCGATAATTTTATTGTAAATAACCTCTCCTAGTTCAGGTCACTAGTGTAGACACAAAGTTTGGGGAAATTGAATAAAAAAAGCTAATACAAGAAGAACACAGCTTTATCCTTTGTAGCTATGAAACCATTAACAATGAAATGTCATTCCTTATAAAATCTCTCATTTCTATCATAAGAAAAACATTGGTACAATTTTTAAGAAAAAAATTCATTATCCTTTTTTATTAAGATAACTGTAAGTAGCTGGATAATAAACATTAGAATTTTAAATAATATTACTAAAGAATTTATAATTGATTGAATTCTTGTGAGATTAAATTGTGTGATGTAATATTGAGCACATGCTAAAACCTGGAAGCCTGAAGCATCTTTGTCCTACTCTAGTATAATCAAACAGTGATAAAACCTAAGTTATTGTACCACTTCTCACACCATAGACTGGAAACCAAATGAAATATTGCAATTGTGTGTGGAGAGGGGAAAAGATCCTTGTAATGTCAAAAGAGAAAAGTTTTGTCTTTCACTCAAGATTGAAGTGTAATCCTTAAATTGTCCCTAATAACATTTAGAATTGAGTATTTCATACCATGCAGTAATCTAACATCAATGAATTAAAGAAAATGAAAATATTTACAATAGACTGGACTCGAATATTTTAGAAAATGTGGAAAAAGGGCACATATTTAATATGTATTCTGACTAGACTATAATATCTAAGATGGTTTCTATGGAAAAAAATTATTAATCAATTTTTGCTGTTTGATTAGAATTTCAAATATGTTAGACTCACAATCCTTGGGACATGAAAGAAATTATACTGAAAACAGTGGAATTTCTGGAGAGAGAGATCTTTTGTGATTGGACAAATTTTAATCAATTTTGCTAGCAAAACAAAAAAAAATTGTCTTATTTATTCAAAAAATAAAAAAAAAATTGCAGAGAGGGATCAGCTTTGCTGATTGCCAAAAAATCATGACTAAGTACAGCAACAGATTTCTCCCATTTGGTTAGGGAACTAAATGTAATAATTCACCTATTTAAATGGAGAAGAGTGACTAAATTAGAGGAATGTGTCAGCTTTTGTAATTTAACTTTGGATTTAAGTGAGGACACCTGAGGTCAGAACAAAATACACCAACTGAACTCCATAGAAATTGTAGTAGAACAGTTTTCTTAACATTTCTATTCAACAATTATGGGTTAGTAGTTAATGGCACTGTGTAACCTTTACCTTAAAGAAGGCATGACATTAATTAAAGTAAACCTTATTCTTCCTTCCTGTTTAATATCAGGTCATTCTGACCATCTTTTCCACTCTAATTCTCCTCAAGCCTAATTGTTGAAAGGTTTAACAATGATTTTGCTATTTTCTGGTAGCTTAGGCTCTCTTATGCCCATTATTAATCCTGTTCTAAAAACACTTCACCCAACATCACTTCAACTCCCTTCTATGAAATAGGATTCCCATACGTCTGCAAGCCTCTGCTAATGACTCCATTGAAGACACACAAAGTCAAAAAGTTTGTACCACTACTCAAAAATCTCTTTTTATCTATTTTCCTAATTTCTATGGCACAGGCAATTTTCTTATCTGATTTTCAGTAAAATGAACATGGAACTATTTTGGTATTTCCTCATGGTTGTATGGTTTTTGCTGTTTCTACTTTAATTCAAAAACAATCAGAAAATGTTATTAAATTATTAATAAAATTATAATTCATTGTTTTGTAATTAATATAAAATCTGATTAATTTGAAATGAGTTTTAAATATTACATAAAACCATTGGAAATTTCCTCAAACAATCTTGTAGATATTACAGATCATCTTCCCTCTCAGATTACATTCGAGGTGCTGAGTAACATAATGGAGAAACAGCTGTTGGAAAGCTGAGGGGAGCCTTCATCTGCCTTGCCAAAACAGCAGAATTCTACTGAATAGAACATATCCAGGCACTCAGAAAAAGCATTTAATTCTTATTGAAGTGAGTGTACATGTCTTTAGACATCTGTATGTTTTAAGCTTTTTTTCCATGTCATTCATTTAATGAATTTTCTTTACCTCATTACAGTACTTACTATAATACATTAATTGAAAAATTATTTCTGTGAAGAAATACATCCCTGGTGAATATGAATATAACAAAAACCTTGACTACTTTTTAAGGAATTAAAAATCATAATAAAAGGAGATCTACAGGAAGATGAAGTATTGTTTTAGTTTGGTTTTGGAGTTGTTTTGGTTTGGTTTTAGTACTTATAGTCTGAGTTAGCAGTTTAAAGAAAAAAACAAACCACACAAAACTATGTAGAACCTCACTGCAGGGTGTTTTTGAGCCTGTTAGCTTTCTGCAGATCCAGCACACCCTATCCTAATTGGGAAGTCTTGATGGAGGGCAGTGAGATGCACCCAAGACCTTTGGCTGCATCTTCTCTGGTACCATTTATTTTCTAGTCTTCTTTGGTTTTTACACATTCAGGAGGGTAGAACCCAGCTCAGTCTGCAGCTGGCCTATGTCTTCAACATGACAAGTGCCTTCTTGAGACACCTCAGTAACTTACACCTCTATTCAAGCTCCGACCCGAGACCATTTTTTATTTTTCTCCTCAAAAACCTGTCAAAGAAATCAGGTACTCTTCAAAAATTCCAACACTGCTTAGTTCTTAGGACAAGAACTGTAAAGGCTGGAAGAACAACAAAAGAACGTGCAGTCTTTTACTGCCAACTTTCCTTGCCAAGACCCATTTCCTTTCTAGTAAATATGGATCTTCTTTCTTTACTGTCTTCCCAACTAGTGGTCTTCTTTGTCCCAACTTCCTAACTCATTTTGCTTTTCCTGTGATTTTGGAACTAAAATCAACATCCTCATTCTTTATAGTTATGCACTTTTCTTTACATTTCTTTACACATCATCCTCACTCTAAAAATATATTTTGCCATATTATATAGTTTTGCTAACAATTTTAGTGCTGTGGTTTTGGGTTTTTTTAATTTTTTACCATTTTCTTTTTTTGGTTGGTTGATTTTTGGGATTGGGTTTTTTGGTTTGGTTTATTTCCCCCCTTTTCTTTTTTAACCTTTTCAAATACAGCACCAAAGTAAAACACTGTAATTCAGAACCACAGGAAGAGCAGGTATGTAGGTGGTGTATGTAGATCAACAAAACTAGGCTACATCCTCTGCAACCTTATCTCATAAGATAACTTGTCTGTCCTTGCCTCCACAGCCACATCAAGAGTACTTAGTGCAAAATTGAAAGAGCAAAAACATTCTTACCTTTAATTAATGTTTCCTATTCCGTATCTCATGCAGCAGAAAGTGGAAAATAAGAACTGTTTCATCCTTTCTCATTTTTTAATCCTGCAGCGGTGTTTTTCTTCCCTGAGCTAGGGATCATAGAATGCTTTGGGTTGGAAGGAGCCTTAAGTTCCAGTTGAACATCTGGATCCAAACCCCCTGCCCCAAAAGGGACATCTTACACTAGGCCAGGCTGATTGAGTAACTTTTTAGCAGTTTGAATGATTTGCCATGTATAATATAAAAAATGTAAACACTTGCCTTTGCATAACATTCCTATCTTCAGAATTTTGTGGTTGACATTTTTCAGTCACTGAAAAGGGAGTAGCTTGAGTCTATAGTTATGGATAGCTGACAATTTACTGTGAACTGAAATCACCTATTAAGGGTAAGTATGGGTCATAGAGATGCAATTGTATAATTATTTCTCAATTATTAATCTCAGATAGTAAGGGTCTGTGTTGCAGAAGTAGATGTCATGATCTGTCAAGAAGTGCAAATCTTGTTCTACTCCATACACTCTCCGTTATTATCTAACATTAAGATGTGCATATTATTTTTTTAATGTTGTGAAATACTTAATTCTATATGATCCAAGTTTTTGTTTTTAAATTATGTGGGTTTTTTTAATGTTATCATGATAATCTTTTTCCAATACTACATTTTGTGCTGTAGTTAAATGAGAAGATTTTATTTTTGGATGAAAAATGGAAAATAGGATTAAAAAAATAATTTGTTTACTTCTAGCTTATAATTGAATGTATACATCCAAGATAATGGTAAGATCCATCATATGTTTAGAAAGATAAAATCATTTTGCCTCAGAATAATTTTCATTTCTGGTGAATCTCTTTTGATTCTATTTTTGAGTGCAACATCTGAATGAAGAATATGCCAGAAGGTTTATTATTCTTTAACTGCATTGGACTTAAACAGTCATTTTGCTGTTTAAATACCAAAGAGTCAGATGCTTATAATTAAATTCCTAGAAATATTATGTACTAGCATGACAGCCATTATAGACTCATTAGGTTATATATGCATGTCCTAATACTTCTATAGTTCTAAATATGTAATAAAAAACCCCAGACTAGCTGGAGTTGTCTTGAACCTAGGTCATTTTCACTTGTCAACAAATTAGATTAAAAGCATAGAATATAGAATTTATGGAGCTCTGAACAGAAAAATAAAGGCTTGATAGAATAATGAGTGAACACAGAGGTTTCACATCACAGAAAGTGTAAATGAAATATTGGGTCCACGTAGCCTCCCTGTGTTTTCAATGTGATAAACCTAGTTTTCTATTTACAGGAGCTGAAAAGTCCAGTGGTATAAACTGAAGCTCTTCCATTGACTCTTCCTGACGGTTTAGGAAAAAAAGTAACAATTTCTCAAAATTAAAAGATGTAAAAGCACTGGCACTAATGAGATGAATTTATAAAGTTAAAGTACATATTGTCAAATCTACGAGGGCTTTTGTGACCTAAGAAAAATGCATGCTACAATAGGTCGTTTAATTTTATCTCTTCAATGTCTCAAACGCAAATACATTTTGCATCTTGTATATTTCAATTATTATTTTCAATTCTTTTTAATAGAATATTAACTTTTTGTGGATCTTTAATGAAATAAATTTAATAAATCTTTAGTTAGGAATAAAGGTTGATTGAGAAGGCAGTGGCTTCTTAGAGCTTGGTTCCACCCATATGATAATGCAAACTAATTAACCACTGATTCAACCTGCCTACTGCCTCGGAGGTATGATCTGCCTTTGAAGTCCACTTGAGGGCAAACTTGTTCCTTGTGCTACTTTGCACACTGGAAAAAAATGTGTATTAAAAATTTGATTTAGTTCATATTGAAAGTGATACATCATCTTCTGAAATGAATTAATCTCTCACTAAAAAGACCAATCACCTTCAGCTGCAGATAGAGTGCATCCTCTATTAAATCAGATGCATTATTCACTGCATCAAATATATCACTTGTTAATTAAGACTCTACATTTGTATCAAAGCCTTGAATCAAATACATCATCCATTAAATCTTATCAATATTGAATAAAATAAATTGCGTGTTAAGTGGAAGCATCACCCAATTATAACATGAAGCCTAATAATGTTATAAAGTTTTGCAGTGCTTTCCACTGCTCAAGTGTATTCTGACTTGGGTTTAGTATTTTCACGACTTGAAATCTCAGAGGAATCTCAGCAAGCGAGTAACAAGTCTTGATGTCTTTTTCCTTAAGGGTAATATAAATCATTCTTAGATTGTTCCAATGGTCCCATAAAGCTGCAAGGGGTGCTGTTCTTCTCAGGAGAGGATCAATAAAGTTCGGTCAGAATGAGAAAAATTATGACCCTTGCAAGTGTTACTGAAGTATCCTGCAAGATGCTTCATCATTGGCGTGGAAGCGGCGACAGCAGCGATTGATGGCAGCCGTGCTGGAGGGCGCTGGAAAGGGCTCTGTGAAAGCAGATGCTCTCAGCCAGGGCACAGGCAGGTCCTGCACTCCTTGGCTTCAACTGCACTTTGCAGGTGCTGCCAGGAATAAAACACAGCTCCTCCCAGACTGATGCACTGGGACTAAATCCTCTGTGATAATGTGACTCTGCTGCTGCTTTGTGAACCTGATCACTTAGAATGAGTATCTCCGTTTCTCTGCCACTGGTGCTGATTGTTATCTTGAAGATTTAGCCTAAATCTCTCAGGTGAAAGAGACGTGGGCATATCTATGCACAGAAACAATATAATGCTTAGCAATAAGAAAGAAATTTTTAGCAGTAGCTCCAAAGACACTTTCTAAACACAATTCTTTTAACTTCAGCATAACTTTAAAATTACCTTCATGTCAATATTATTTTCCCTCTTTATGTGCTCAGGCTGGAGCAAATTTACACGCTGTTTAGATTAATCAGTTATACTGGTTATATCTGGTATGAAACTTTGTAGTTTTTCTTCTGCATACCTGCTGAAATTTTAAGCTGTTTTTCATTTGTGTGTTTTTCACCCCACAATACCTTTTACAAAGGGGAAAGGAGAACATTGTCAGAAAAGCTGTTTAATTCTTTGCTCTCTTCCTTAACCCAAACCACATTTACTTAAAATTATCTATTTTTTCCTGTGCATGTAATTTTATAATTTCTCTATCTCTTTCTTCCTTTTAAGAAGCATCATGACCATTTTCAACTATCTCATAGCAAAACTCATACTGTCTTGGTGAATGGATTTCTCCCTCTCTAGAACATTTCTAACTTTGTTATTTTGGCTTGTACACCATCCACCCCACCTTGTCTTAATATTTCTTTTAGCACGAGCTTAATTTTTTCTATTTTACTTATACTGGTGTTATCAAATGCAGATTTCAAAAAGCCACAGGCATTCTTATTATAAGTTTATTTGAAGATATAATAATTTTTTAAATCAATGCATCTGGGATTGTTTAATCTTTTGGGTTAAAAGGTTTTTTCTGTTTTAATTATTTGTATTTATTTTTGCTTAGTGCCAAGAAACATGCCAAGTGTTCCTCAGTAAAAGGAGACTGAGTTGAAAGAAGAGTATCAGATATCAGAAGTACCACAGTAAAATAATAAGTTATCAAATCTGATCCCTAGTATTGTATTTTTAAGTCTCAGTCCTGGTCCCTTAACTTTACTGACACTTTCTATAAAGGAAATTGCATTTCCTGTGTCCAGGTTATAATTTGTTGTAGACTTTTACAGTTTATTGCAATTATTTTTAAAATGCCCATTTCCTCTTAGATTTTCAATGCAGGTACTTTTACAGCTTCCCATGACTCACCACACACTGTTGATCTGATTCTTACACAGAACCCATTGTTCCTGGTCAGGTTGGCAATTTTTCAGTTAATATTCATTGATGCAGCAACAGGTAGTATGCTGAAACATATATTTATATCACAAAAAAGAACCAAAAGCTAAGTGACTGCATGCAATTTAGAAACTCTAGAAAAATGAAGCCAAATTCTGAAAGATTTGTATACATTGTACCTAAAGAAATGCATTTTAGAGAGCTGTACTATGTCCCCACAGCTGGAGATACCCAGTATTTCCAAGGCTGATTCTGTTCATCTCGAGAGCCAGATCCATTAAACTTAATTAAAATAAGAAACCTATTTCTGTTACACAAATAATATTCTCATGTAACCTAATTTAAAATAATTGCCTACATTGCTTTTCAGAAGGGAAACAAAAACTAAAAGAAGTGCTGACTTATTGAAAATGGTTGTAATTATATTATTATGCTATATTTTGCTTACAGCTTTTCTGGTATTTTGGTTACATTTTTTTTTTAAACTTGAAATCTGAGGAAAATACAGTGTATTCACTGGTACTAGAGAAAGATCGGGATAAAACCTAATTTGCAACTCACAGTTCTAGGTTGAGCAGATATTAATCCAGAGAAAGATCACCAAGGGTTCTCACTGTTATGTAAGTAACTTTTATGTTACACTGTTATGAAGGCAACTTTTAATTATAGTAACAAAAGTAAAATAACTTAAAGCAGTAAATAAAATGGTTTGATTATGTCTTAAAACAGCAACAGGAAAATTATTTTCATCATGACACTTCAATGACACTGAGGGATCTGAATTGAAAAGAAAAGATTCTGTTTTATAAGAATTATCACTTCTGTGATGAATCATGGAGCCAATACTAGAAAAAAAAAAGATCCAATTACCAAGTTACAATTGATATTGTACATAGGTGCTGGTAATTAATCTGCAGTTGACTAAAGAAATAAGCAAATCAAAAGAAAAACCAAAAAAAAAAAAAAGAATAGGTTTGCAAGGTTAGCAGTTTGTTTATTTGTTGTCCCGTTTGTTCTGATTCAGAAATTACATACACTCAATTCCCTAGCAAAAGGAAATATGCTGATTTTCAAAGAAGTTTGGTAGTGAGTGGAAACAGAAATGGGATCAGCCTTGACAGGACAACCGACGATCTTCTGCAGAGGGATATGTCCTGAGAGTAACCTAAACTGGTGTAACAGGCATGAGGTGAGTAAATATGGTTGGGATAAAATGATACCCTAGTCACAAATTAAAATAAGAGAAACCAACGAGTAGCAGAGTGACACCTGGAAAAAGAGCAGGCAGAGAGGACTCCGGGTCCCAATTCCTCTGCAGGCAGCAGCTAAGTCAAGGCAAAGGGGAGAGCAGCTGTTCCATCAACTTGCATTAACTATTGTAACTGTCTGATCCAAGTACACCAGTCCATGGAAATGTTACCTATTGTTTCAAAATAAAGAACAACCTATTCTCTATGTCAGTACTCCAAGGACGTTTCTTACCATACTGTTTTCATTTCAATAGCCACAATCAAAAAAGGAGCTTTGGGACTGGATCTGTATTTACAGCTCCAGGTAAAGCTCAGAGCATGGCTCAGTGCATGGCAAACTCATCTAAAGAAGTTCTGCAGTAAATGGATGGAATATTGTAATGCTGTTATGTATGTGCCATTATGTAACCTTAGAGCAATGGATCAATTCCTCCTTTTGTTAAAATTCCCACCATCATCATTACTACAAGTACTTTGAAGACAACAGAACTCTACAAACTGCTTTCTACACATTGAGCTACAAGACTATTAGAATAAAATAAAAAAGCTTTGAAAAATCCCTACACCATGTGGAGTTACTTTGTGTACATTGTTAGTAATTTTTGAATTTGTTGTTTTTTGTTCTCATGAATAAGAAATCCATGTAGTTTTCACTAGTTCTTACAAAGCACTTGGAACAAAATACAAGTCTCATGTCTGCAGGAAACTGTCTCAAATTTATATACCTCATGCCTATGTTACTAGAAGTTCTTCAATTAATAATTGCAAAATAAGCCTGTAGATAGACTCATAGATGGATTGAATGCAGAAGTACCTAAGACAAATATTGTATTGCAGCTACAGAGACAGTAAATGAATTGACAAAAATATCTACATTGTATTTCACTGTTTATATATCCCTTTGAAAGGCATACAAATAGAATTTTCAGTAAAAAACATTCCCAAATATTCAAATTCCTACTAGTCATCACTTCAAATATTTTAAGTGAGAGTATACTAATTCTTCACAGACTGAAGCTTTTAAGCATTTCAACATTCTCACTAAAACTGGCTGAAATTTACACTCTTTGAGACAGAGATAAGCCGTTTTTATAAAGCTATTAAATTAAAATTTTTGGAGTTTTTAATATGTGAGATGTTGTCCAGACACATAAAAGCAGGGCATTAGTGGATATACATCTTGTGTATGGTAATGATGAGATGTATTCAAGTTACCTACAGTGTGGGCAATCTAGATGGGTCTTTTTTTCGATTTCCACACATATTTTTCAGATACTATTTCAAAATCCCTGCTGAAATCTCAGAGACATTAAAAATTGAGATACCTATCCCAAGCACAGTCATCAGCTTTTATGTATATTCATCCTCTAAGCAGGATTAGAAGCCTGTTTCATGCTTGCAGTATCATAGAAGAAATTAGAGATGTTAACATGCATTTCAGTGGACATACATCCATGTTTGCTGTAAATATTTCAAGTAATATGACACAATATTAAATTTTAATTGAAGTTTCTAGGAGTTCTGTAGCTTTGACATGGTTTGTTCACTTATTCTAAGATGATACAAGTTCTGTTGGCACCTAATTACAAGCAACCACTGACTAGACTGACCTTAGAGATTTGCAATTTAGATGATACTCTGTAGTAAGAGATTTTGGATGTGAGGGAGAAAGGATGAAACCAAGCAAAACTTTTTTGAAAGTGTCAGAAAGTTTAGGGAAAGACCAGGACTGAAATTGATGCAGTTTTTCTGTATTTGTCGCAACAGGACAAGCCATTTCTAGAAGGAATTAAATGATTCTACATTATACAACAAGGAGTCAAGTGATAGCATGGAGATGATATGGGATTAGAAGATCTTTGATATTAAACTGTTACTGAACAGCTAGAGAGCAAAATATTCTGCTGTTTATTGTAGCATCAGCTCAGAGACACCACAGTACTGTGAGTCTCTATTACAAAATTCCTATCACAGTGAAGCAGACTTGCTCTGGACGTGGCCCTTTCTGATTCAGAAATAAGGTAAAAAACGGCTGAACTGCATGGATTAACTCCTATACAGATAGGCCTGAATTCATAAAGTGATCTGTTACCTATTTACATAGGTTATCTGTTACCTATTTGATTTAGAATCTTAAAAGGCACAGTGATCTGTTTTACGAAAGCAAAGCATATCAATTTTTAGATCTGTCAAGTCAATGCCTTTCATAACTGTTATTCTGCTTTTCTGAAAAGCAGATTTTTTAAAATCTTTTTCCCATGACTAAAAATCTTGATTTAGGACAGAGTCAGGAGCAAAAAATAGTGGGAAAGTTTTTCTTTTGATCCAACTACTATTAGGAGATACTTCTAACAATAGGATAGATTTTTGTTAGGAGATTTGCAGTCTAATCCCAAGGAGACACAGATTTTAGAATAACCTTAATAGCTGTGGGCTCAGTTGACAGCGGGATGTAGACCCATTTTTAGTTATGTATTACAGTTATGTTTACTGAATTTCAGAGTAAATGATATAACTTAGTTTACTGCTAAAATGTCAGTAAATGCTGACAGCAGTTTAGGAATGTCCTTTTTCCTGGGTGTGTATGTTTGCCATTGGCAGTGACAAGTAAAACACCAGTGACATAAATTCGCTGATTGTAGAAAAAAAGTCTTGATTCAGTGATAGATTTCCAAAGGTCAATGAAAATCTTCACTTTTAAAATCCCTTCAATCCTTATTGACACTTCTTGGTGCTGCTGTATTGTACTACATGTTTAAACTGTGTGTCTATAGAAATATATCTTGTGTTTTGATAGCTCAAGGAAAACTTAGCATCTGACATTTGGGGGTCCATCTCTAGTCCCACATCCCCCCCGATATCCTTATCTCATGCAGATATGGTATACAAGATCAATTAAAATAAAGACAGTATTAGTGTTACTAGTTTTTAAAACCAGTTTGGGTGCTGCTTTCTAATCTGACAAGAGAAAAAAACCCAAGAGCTTCAAGAATCTGTTATAATTCACACAATTTTGTCTCATAGAGAAATTCTGCCTTCACATACATACTGGCTGATGTTTTATTTGTTGTTGTCAATGGAACTGCACTTATTTATAAAATCTTCCCCTTCAGCTGTTTAAAAGGTTATAAGGTCAGAATATTTCCCTTAATCTTTAAACTGGTCTCCCTGCCATGTACAATCCACTGAGATTCTTCTACAAGTTTCTTCTTCTAGTCAGTGCCAGGAGTAACTTCCCCCTGTCTTTCCATTGTAAAATATAATCAACTGAAAACTGTATAGCAGCCCTATATAGATTGTTATCAGGATGAATTATTTAATTTCTGAATACACCATACTGTGAAGATGGGAATACTTAAGCTGTTAGTTAAGTTCTGGTTTCTATAATTTAAATATGAGGAAGATCTTGTCAGAAAAGTCTCTTTATGGAGATTTACTTGTTCAATTGCTTCAAAAAAAGTTTTATATGTATAAATCTTCCAGGGGTACTAAAAAGAGGATTTTATCTCTAACATTTGGAGAGGACATGGAAGGATGGAAATAATAAGTTTTAATGAGATTTCCTTGTGGGATGTAGTTATGATTCTGGTATTTATTAGCGGGCATTTATTTGAATATGAAAAGCAATATGAATAAGAGTGAGGTGTTTGAATATATATCCTTTGCTCCACATGCTGTCATTCAAAGTTGTTGTCAGTTATATAGAGGTTGAAGGGTCCTTTTCATTTTTGTATGAGGGTTTGTTGTTTTGGTTTTTTTTCCTCTTTGTTCTGGTGGTTTTCTTCCTGTCAGGAGAAAGCAGAAAGGTTAACACATCAGGAAATAAAGTAGAGAGAAATTATTTTCAAGTTTCCTAGAATATGTGTGTGTGCAAGACATGACTGAATAGCTGTGATGCTAAGCATTTTTCATCTGTTGTTTTTAGTGTTTAAATTACTTTTTCAGTTGATTTGATCCTTACCAGACTTTGTCTTAAGAAAATTCAAGTTGTAGGAAGGAAAGAAGCATCGTATTTTTCTGGCAACTGACTATTTCAGAGCATTCAGAAAAGGAAATATAACAAGAAATACTCTGCTGTCAGAGGTGTTGACTATTCCAAATTCTCATTAGTCTTACATTTCCTGACTAACTAATGTCTAACTGACATAGATAATTTCATTATGATAGGACTCAAATCAGTGAACTGACTGGGTTTTCTTCATTGTATCCCAGGTCCACTACGGATATTATGTGTAAGCACAGTGCTCTGCACATTTCCAATTGCCTGTCTAGATCTTGATTTATTTTGCCTTTTTTAAAGATTATGGCATCTTTTTAACAGAATTCTGACATGTCCATCTCCTCATGATTAGCCTATATATTCTAAACAATGAAGGCTCATATAGATTAGTTTAAAGTTAGTTACAGTTAGTTATTGTTAGGTACAATAAGATTATATGTAATCAAATATATCCAAACTAAATAATCCCTTACATTTTAAAAGGAGCCACAACCTAACTTGCTAGGCAAAAAGACTGTAGAGGGCAGTGTTATACCCTCACCAAAAAAGATCTTTCACTCAGATGTTTGGCTGTCTGATTATCAGGTCCCTTACACCAACAGAATAATGACTCTGTTGAAGGCAAGGAAATTACATCAGTGTATAGGCCCAGTATTTCCAAATCACTGCATAAACTTGACAGATAGAAAATCAATAGCACACAATTCAATCATACCATTAAGCTGCTTGACAGAACGTATATATGAACAATTGATGAACCAAGTATTAAATGAAAGGGTTTGGCACTATATGACTAAGTGTATAATTGATAATTATTGATTGCCATATGAAAACATTAAAGTGCATTCAAAACTCTGGGGAGAATGTTTCAAGAGGTGACATACAGCACAAGTGAAGAGAATGGAAGACTCTAAATATTACTAGAATAATGTGTTCAGGAGAAGTTTTCTGTAAGTCCTTTGATTGTCTCCTTTTGTTATTTGTGTGTGACTTTAGCTTATTTATTTTTTTGTTATCTCCAGAAATGGAAAAGAATCCAAAACCAAAATCAAAACCAAAACCAACCTCCTGCTAGTGCAAACATATGTAGAAATTCAAATAGAAAAAAAATATAGTGTTGCCACATAAGATTTAATTTACAAGTTCTCAATTTAAATGGGATAAATTAAATATCAGTGCCAGGTAAAGGGATTACTTAAATTTTGTCAAAAAGTATAAAAATTGGGATAATATATTTGTAAACATTTATTTTAATTACAAAATGAATGATTTCATTAAAATAATGACCATGAATTTTTGGCCATTAAAAAAGAATTAGTCAGTGACAGATGTACCGGGCATAGTGGATCACCAGGGATCTGCGGGATTTTCAGTTGCTTTGAAAGAAAATTAATACACTTGACTCACAAACTATTCATATCCATGAGACAAAAGTGATGTGATCCACTAGCCTCTAAAGGCAGACATTACTAACTAGTTTCAAGGAGCAGAAAACCCTGCTGTGAGCAGCTGGGAAGCTCAGAGAGGAGATTTATATTCCAAAACAAGTTTATTCACTTCCTCTCTCTGCTGCACTGTGGGAATAAATTCCACAAGAGTTAACAATTATTTCTGACTCTTAACTAATTTCTGGTAAGATATTCATCAAATGTTTTCAATCAAATGAAAGGAATTATTGTTTTGCTCCTGCACATGGAGCAGAATTGGCCTGGGAAGATGTTGTCCTTGTCTTGCTCCC
This sequence comes from Setophaga petechia, assembly GCA_024362935.1. Taxonomy (NCBI): domain Eukaryota; kingdom Metazoa; phylum Chordata; class Aves; order Passeriformes; family Parulidae; genus Setophaga; species Setophaga petechia. The sequence continues at coordinate 13,027,845 of JANCRA010000006.1, forward strand.
ATCATCTGTCTGTGTGAGCAGAGCTGAGGTGCACTGGAGAAGTGAGGGGTAAAGCCAAAAAGGAAATAATAGAGGGATAGAAGATTTCTTTTATTTGTGTCATTTCCTTACTTAGCATTTCCATGTGGTGTGCACACAGCTATGCTGGCTTAGGAGAAAGGGCAATGTTTTTGTGGGAGAAAGGCTGTGGGCAGTAGCTGATTAACTGTCTATGCCACCGAGAGTGAAATCACATGTTTTTGGAGCCTAAAGTTCTGCTTCTGTGCACAGACAGAATTTCACTGCTTTTCCTAAGTCTTGACTCCTAAAGGCCCAGACTGCATATGCACTGAGACAGCACTAAATGATTTTTCCTAATGTTTCCAGCATGGGAGCAGAGAGAACTGACTTAGTCTGTGATGACTTTATTTTCTCCAACAATGTACTGTGTGTTTGGAGTTTCCCCTTTTTCCCCAAATATCTCTGCAGGCAGCACAGTGATGTGAAAGCTCTGCATGGATGCCCTCAAAGCTACTCTGCTGCCATTTTTGACAAAAATTATTTTCCTATGTAAGTGTGGCAAAGAATTCAGGGCTGTGCAGCCATTCATCTTTTAAAAGGGTTGATCAACTCTGGTTGTGCTGCAACACCAGAAATACCAGCACCTCACTCCCACTGTGCAACACAGATGGGAATTGAGCACTTCTGTGGAGAAGGGATACAAGGAGATGTGAGCAAAGGCTTGGTTAACGCAGGCAGTTCCCACATGACAGCAGCAATGATGTTTGGTTTCCAGGACAAATGTTGTGTCATGAGTCTTAAAAAATTAAACTTCAGTAATGGATGAATAAGACTAATAATAATTAGGTTAGTGTGGCTATGTAGTTCCCTGGGTATTAATATTTCTTCAGTTCTCAAAACACACCAAAGATAAAAGTAAGCTTTCAGGGAAATGTAATGTTTTTAAACCTGTAGAGTAAAAATTTTATTTCAAGAAAAGTTCTTTTCCTGTAGCAATAAAATTGAAAAATCCGTACTTATAGTTAACAAAACGCTTCATCTGTGTTTCAATCTATTCCAACATTGTCACAAGAATCAGGAATAAAGAATCCTTTCCTCTTTAGACATAATTCTTGATAGTGAACAAAAGTCAATTTTAAAGTTTTGTTTACCCATTGTGACACTTAAGTATCTATGCAATGAGAAAGAAACGTGTTTATAAATTAAACATCGCTTTTTACCTCAGTGGCATTAACTGACTAATTTAATTGAAAGTCATTTGTAAAGACTAAATTCAGAAAATGAACTTCATTGGATGGTACTATAAAAACATTTTACTTATTTGGAGACAAATAAAGATTTAAACATCTATTAGATGTTCTCTGTACTATGCATCATGGTTGCAGAAAATAAATCTATTCTATACAAACCAGCTGATGAAAATAGTTCCACTTTCACTATTTGCAACAAAAATGGAGATGACCAGACATGTTCATTTTCCCTGGGATACTGAAATATGACTTTCATTATTGCTGCTGGGCTTTTCCTTATCCTAGCTGCAAATTCAGTCAAATGTTGAAAGTGTGCCCTCCAACCATTTGAGATGCAGTCCCAACTGCAACTTTACTATGCTTATCAGAGGGAAATCCAGAGAACATTAAAAATGAAAAATTCTTCCCAACTTCCTCAGCATATCTAATTTTAAATTTCAGGCATGAAATAAGAATTAAGGGATGTCATAGCACAAGTCACAGTACAACACTAAAATAATCTATGTGAGGATGCTCCATTTGCTAAACAAGCTGTTTCTCATTGATAAACTTTGAGACAGTCAGTTCCACTTTGGCATGCACAAGAAAAATACACATAAAAGTTTTGAATTACAATAAAGTAATCATGTAAAAGGTTATATTGCTCAGCAGGAAACAAATGTAGGATTTTTGCTTTATAAGTGGTTGCAGGTTATTTGGTTTAATTGTTAACAATACAAATGGCAATGGAACTTCTTGTGGTTAATGAAAGCTAGCAATGAATAGAACACCTTAAAATTTGGTTTGTATCTAAAAGACTTCCATCTGCAGTTGGCACCTACCATTGTGCAGAGCTGTATTGAGCACTAAAATCAGTGATAATCAGTACCAGTACAGTGTATCCATAATAACACAGGTGCCACCCATATCAGAGCACTTTTGAGAATAAGGATTAATTTACCTTCTTTACAGTGATTATTTGCCCTCTATCAGCCTATTGAGTTTCCAGTTGCCTTTTTTCACCTTGGAGAAATTAGGAACCTTCTGCTCTATAGACTGTCTTACTTGATCCATCAATCTATTCTTTGCCATTACCATCATTTTGTAATAATCATAGCAGATTACAATCAACCATCCCTTATAATGAGGAGATAAGCTGGTTGTGCACAACTATGTGTGGTAGAAACATGTCCAGTGCAATTTTCACATGGTGCAGTGTTACTCTTCAAGGATTAAAAATATTTGTATTTTTCCACTGCATTGGTTATCTTGGCTTTTCATGGCTACATTAGCAAAGAGTTGATTTAAGGAAATTTTGCACTTCTGGTTTGCTTTCCAGCAACACATCATAAAGCAGTTTTCAAAGATAGCCATAATGAGTGTTTTACAGATTGAGAAACTGAGTCCAGGCAACTTATTTATTCAAAATTATGCAGTGAGGGATAGAACCCAGGTTTCCTGGCTCACAGTTCATTGCTCAAAGCACTATGTAATGCTCAGTTACTTTAGAGGATACCTTTAGATGGCAGAAAGTAACCAGAGTGGAATAGCATCTCCTCCTGCTATTCATGTGCAATGTGTGCAGTCAACCTCTCCATTTTCTCATTCCTCAGGGGGTCCATCATCTCTCACCTCCTGTTTGGCAGACCCTACACTAAGTAATGCTGCACAGGGTTAAGAGAAAAGGAAGAAAGAATGAGAGAGAAGGGATAGCAGCTGTGCTTCAAAAGGGAACCATAGCAGTCTGTTTTAGTCTACAAAGTGTTTAGCATTCACACTTTACATTTTAGAAGAAACTTTTATCATATCTATCACAGAGACACCACAGGCAAGGAAACCAAGGGAAAAATAATAATTAAAAACTCTTCCTCTCTAGGACATGGCTGAGCTTGTTTTTAATTCTAGTTTATTTTTCCTGTAAATATTATTTTAATTTTATAATGTTTATAATGTATGTATTCAATCCATGATTCCTCTCCCCCAAGTTCAGCCTCACTTACACCTTGAATAAACTCACTCGTATCCAACATTTAGGATTTGCCACTTAGCAGCTGTATGAATAATGGCAATGATTGCTGAAAAAGAAATTCTTTTACTGAGGAATGTTGAAAGGCTAGGCTTCTAGGGGGAAACATGGGAAAGATGTAAATGCAGGTCTCAACTTTTATTCACCACAGCCTATTACAGACAGTGAGCAATTTTTATGAGAGATTTTTATGCCTTTATGTTCTAATATATCAGTCAAAGGCAGAACAGACTAAGAGGGTGGAAGCAGAAATTTGATGTGAGATTTTTAATGGGAGTAGCTTTAAAAGATTATACTGTAAATTCACTTTCTACCTAACATCATGAACCCCTTTGTAGAAATAAGTGTTAAATGGTATGGCTTCTTCACCTCACACTTTTGGTTGCTATGTAGACTGCATTTCAGAAATGTAGAGACCTTTTTCCTTTTCACTTTTTTAAAACTATTGTTTTTGTAATTTTTACAGCATTCACCCAACAAATATCTTCAAATAATAATTTGAGGAAGTTGACAAAGACAGTTCATAAGAAACAGAATGCAGCATTATTGAATCAAGCTTGGATTAACTGCATTGACAAACACAGACCAGAGTAAAATTATTTTCCTATTACATTTTGATTAGTTTGTGGTTGTCTTCAATTTGTAATTTACCTTTTAAGAGAGTCTGGATTGCTCTCTGGGAGCCTCCCTGACAATATTTGTCTCGGCCTGATCAGTGGAGCATTGAGGTTCCAGACAAAGAAGGACTTTGATTGTGGTTGGTGAAATCATTAAGTTGGGGTCCAAATGTGGAAGACTTTGAAATAGGGAAGAAACTCATGCTGGATGTCTGGAGTAAGACACTGGGACTGGTGTAGGAAACACCTGCAGAAGGACAGCTTTATATGGTAGAATTTGTTCCAAATTCTTGTATTAAGTGTATATGCTAGCATGCTCCTCCCACTATATAAGGTATTTCATTTTATGATATGAAAATTTTCAATCAAAAAAGAAGTTGGCTGCTTCCAAAATTTTCAAAGAGGATGCTGTCCTTTTATATTCCTGACTTGACTGGGGAAAAAAATCCAAACAAAAAAGAAAAAATTCTTAAACTTCTTTATAATCTACTTTCAATGATATCCTAAGATGTTTCTTTCCATTGCATTTGCAGAATTTGTTCCATCTCTCAATGCAATGTAATATTTATATATAATTAATGAGACTTTAATCTTGTTAAGCCACTAAGCTTGAAATAAAAGTATATTGTTTCTAGATTTATGGCATTTATTTATTTTTTATTTACAATTTACTAGAGTAGGAAATTTAACTTAGTCTCCCTTCTCTGTCTGAGTGTTCCCTCCTTTACTGAAGGACTTCTCATTCTTCTGCTCATTACATTTCTTCCTGATTGGATGAAAAAAAAATAGTCCCTCAAATGAGAAGCTCATTCAACAGCAGGCACTGAAAAGCCTCCCACATATTTTCTCCTGCTCCTGAACACATATCCAATGTCCTCAGAGAGGACTGAGCTTAGTTTCCTTATGTTGAAATAACTAATTTATCACAAGTTAGTCAGAAGGATAATGTCTATTGCATCATTAAAATGTGACTGAATTTACTAAAGCTATAAATAGGCAAGTGTCTGTACTTACATGATGCTCATGAACTAAAATAATTTCTGTCTCATATATTCCCCTGATTTCCAATAAGATAACAGAAGAATATACATGTATACACTGCCCTTTTCAAAAGCCTCAGTCTAACCCTTCTCTTTGGAGCTTTTTATCCCTGATCCATGGAACTTTGAAAGAAAACAGAAGGTATGCAAAAAGCAATGATGAATATTTATTATCATCTTATGAACTATAATTCATGAGTCTTCAATTGCTTCCAATTTAAAAAAAAAAGGCCACTCCCTCCTCCCCTACCAAATAATAATAAAAAAAAAGGCACTTGAAGAGATAACAATAAGCTATTTTTGACCTAGGTGGAGCCAAAGAAATTTTAGACAAAAGACAAAATTTTAAATCAGGGAAATAATTGAATGACCTCTGCCTGAAAACTATGCCATAAATTATCTTTACACTCTGTGGAAACATTCTCCTTTGCCTTTAGAGTAAATCAGACAATTTTCAGGCCAAACCAATTTTCTAAATCATAATTAGACAAGAGGCTAAAATAGGTCTTTGTAATGGAAGTGGGTTATAAATTTAACATGATATCCATAATTCATCCCTGAAGAAAGGTCGTTTACATTCTGAAAGCTTGGATAATATAACTTAAAGAGCTGGCCTGCTAAATGGTGTAACAGTCTATCTTGCTTAGTTTACTTTAGAATTTTGATTCATACTGTGCTCAGTTCTTTTCCCAGTGGGAAAGCTAGATTCTTAAACCTCTTTCTCACACTTATTAAAATAATTCCCTCCTCACCAGGACATCAGCCTTGGGCATGCCCAGTTCTTTTGCTAATAATTTTGTCTTTTTCAACTCTTAGATGAGTTCTGAATTATAATTGACTAGCAAAAAGCTTAATTTTTGTATGTATATACACAAATGCTTAAAATACTATTCTAACAGAGGAAGAAAACATCAGTTGCCATTAAATAGAGCATCAGGCATTTAGCATACACAAAAGAGTTGGAAATACATGTTTAAGTGACTATGAAAAATATGTCAGTAGACAAGTATATATTTGAAAAAACTTTTACATTTTAAAAAATGAGTTGTAAAATATATATTTCACATGGCAAAATTAGAAATTCTTGGAATTTCACTAAGGAGCCAACTGAATTATAAGATTTCTTTCATTATCATGTCAACCTCCTGCCAATTTACATTAAAATGAATTCATTTAAATCAGATTTTTTTCATTGCAAGAAAAAAATTAATAAGAAAGAGAAGAAAGGAATATTCTCCATAAACTGATAACAGCTATATTTTCCAAGAATTTTTAGAGAGAATATTGACTTTATTGTGCTACAACTTCTATCACAGTACAGAAAAATCTATAATGTTTTTATTTTCATAGCATTGCTTCTGCTGCTTCAGGTACTGATCAGAAGTTTCTACAATGCAAATCAGAGATTGTTATCATGGAATAAATCTGACAAGCTGTTGCTCAAGGCCACAGTAGTTCATTTGTAAAACTAAACGACACAGGTACCCAAATAGGAAAGCCAGAGTCTCTTTTACACTAGATTCTAAATCTGTCATTTAGCTAAATGACACAGGAGTCCTCAACAGAGGAAATCACTCTCTGTAACACCACTGTACCAGCATGCAACCTGCTTACTGGATCCTGAGTGATATTTCACATTGGAACATCTGGCCAAAACCACTAACCACTTGCCCAGCCCTTACAAAAAAATTGCCAAGTCCATTCCCTTTTTGACCTCATTTTCAGAAACTGTGTTTCATCATTTTGGCCTTTTTCTAGGCCACAAGCAAGAGTGGCCCCATGCCAGCACTGTTTGTTTCTCTCAGGGCTGTTTTGAGAATGTTGAATCAACATCTAATTGAGCAGACAAGCTGTCTCTATTTGCCCCTACATATCCATTTGTGGTTTTTCATCCTCCCGCAGAAAGACTTTCTCATAATAAGCCTTTGATTAGATTGCAAGCTCTTAAAATCAGGTATTGGCTTTCTACTAACTGTGTGTACAGATCAACTTTAATAAGGCCTTGAAACTTGTTTGGCCTTTGGTCAATACTGTGATAGTAACAGATGACAAATTTATCCAATTCCTGACTTTCAATGCTCTGTTTTTCTCTACAACACACTGAATGCTGCCCCTGCTGCAGCATTTCTTTTTTCTGCTGTAATTGCCTTCCCTTGCATACAACCTAGTGAATAATATATGCTCCCATTAGAGTGTTTGGCCCTGTGGGAGGACGTTCCAGTCACCCCATTGGTTTTTTCAAACATGCTACTGTATGTGACACTATGAGATAAAGTAAGTAAACAACCAGACTGCAGTTTGAATGGTGCCACAGCTCAGATCTACAAATGCACAAACAGAATAAAGAACCTTTCTGGTCAGCACCATATATTTGATAATTGGAGAACTATCTTGCAATTACTTTACTTCTTGTGATTTAAGGGATTTGCAGAACAGTGAAATGAGGATTATTAATGTTCTCTGAATATTATACACATTAAGAAAGTGAGGTCCTCTGAGGTAAAATGACTCATACAAGGTCACACAAGAAAACAGTGCAACAAGAAACACAACTTGTTTTTTGTATTGGTATCTACAATTAACCCCATACTAACAGGTGAAATTCCAGGGATGTCAAAACCACAAAGATTTTACTGAGTTCCATGGTGGCAGGACAGGCCTAGAAGGTCACACAACATTTGTAATATACTAAAGGTATGAAGCCTGTTACAAAAATTGGGTAATGTGATTACACAAGATCTAGAAAGGCAAAAAGAGTGCTTGTTAGAAATATGAAGGCTTACAGCTACTTGTATCAGAGTACAAAGTGGGGAATGTGGCACTTAGGCAGTAACCTTTCCTTTGTACCATGCGCCACATTTGCCCTATGATTGGAGGGAGTAAACTCAAGGACAAAGGGAGCGAGGAGTGAGCCATTTGGTAATCTTATCATGTAGCTTCTGCAAAATATTCCCTGCGGTGTAGAATTGTTCAAAGTTGCACATGCTGTGTGTGGCTGAGTGAGAGAGCTGGCTGCCGTGCGCCGAGGTGCATTGAGAAGAGAGAGAAAGCCGGTGACCTGTTAATAGGCACGCTGTGTGTGGGCCCTCCTGGCTCCCAGTCCCTGCTCAGTGATCAGCTGTATCCTTTTCAAACTAGACAGTGCTTAAATTTTACTGATTGTTGCAATGGTTTTGAGTCTGGGAGATGAGCAGTTTATAAATGTTTTTTCAACAGCAAGTGAATCATCTGCATCTCAACAGGAGCAACTTTCGTCCTGCTCAGTTCCCTCTTCTCATTCTTCTGACTGAACATAGATTACCTGTTAATTAGATCAAATATAGCACTCTAGCAAAGCTGGCTTTTAAATCTGATACTGTGAATAATAAAATTAAAACACACACTAAAGACTATGTTTAAATGTTGGTATTTAATTTTGTTAGCTATGCAATACTTTTGTATCTCTTTAGAAGCCCCAATTTTTGAAAATGATGGGAAAATATTATTTCCACTTAGGATAGATGCTGAAGGACTATATGTTTTTGACATCTTCAAAACACTAGAAATCATGAACCTCTGGATTTAAAAAAAAAAAAAAAGAAAAAAAAAGTAGGACTAGTGCTCTACTTGGGCACACATCCTGAGATCATTCAAGAGAATTTCCAAAGATGGCAAGAAATATCCACCTACACATCTGTTATTGGGACCTCAACTTTTTAGTGGCTGGTTTTCTTACTGGTCTGAAAGGCTATCAAAAATACTATGGTGTGTATAAAGTTCTGTTGGCTTCACTACAGGAACAACTGCTGAGTGATAGCTAGACAAAATATCCACAGAAAGAGATTTTTTATGCTTATTTTCCTTTCAGTTAGGATGGTGGCATAGATGGGAAAAAAGCCTAACAATTTAAAAATATTAAATTCATAATAAATAACTGGATAACTGAGATATTGTAGCCTAAAAACATGTTTAGAAATAGATTTCATGTTGCTGCATTTTTCTATTTTTCAAAAGTATGGTTCTGTGAATACAGAGAAAAAAATAACTAAAGGATAGGATACATTTAAAACTGTGTGTATGTAAATGTAAGTATCCTGTATGTTAATAGGCTCACTGCATAATTTGGTATACAAATAAGTCACACAATATATGGCAGTATTCCATGGAGGTAGCAGCTACAACTGTTGTGGAAAAAGGACCAAAAACCTGTAAATAAACAGGATAAGCAGACTGTTGCTGTATGATATCAGTACAAAAACTTTTTACAGGTTTCTCTGTCTATCTATATATCTTTCCTCACCAAATTACAAGGATCTCATAGTTTAAATGCTCCTATTTTTTTATTTTTAATATGAAAAAGGTAGTCCTAGTTGCTTGGGGAAGACAGCACAGCACAGTGTGAATAAAAACATCTCATGACTTACTAATGGAGAGTAAATGTAGCATTTTTTTTTAAGGAACCACAGTTGTTTCCTGTTTTGCCCATTTCAATGTTGCATCATAGAATGTTTTTCGAATGATTTTCATAAAATAATGTGGGCCGTTTTTAATATTTTTAATAATAGTGTGCTGAATTTGGATAGTTTCATTTGCAATTTAAGTAATGCTTTGTTCTGATGAGATCTCTGGAGGTGGTTTTGACATTTAAAAGTGATGTGAAGAGATTCAAAGTGATTAAAGCTGTCAAATGTTACCCTAATTGTGTGACTGCAATCTTTTCAGCCTCTTTCAATGAGTGTATACATTATACACGCTGCACAGCACTTCTGTTTAGATTGAGGTTTTTTATTAGTGCCATCCTGATTGACAGAAATTATTGCAAGATCACAAGTGGAACTAAATTAGTTTGCCACTGCATTGAAGCAACATGCATAGCCATGAACTTTCAAGATGCAGTTATTTACTCAGCCCTTCCTCCTTTTCCCCCCAAAAAAACTAATGTTATGGTAGTGACAGATGATATCTTTCACATTCATACTGTCATACTAGTTCATAGGAATAAAAAAGTTTTGCCATATTAGAATTATTTTAACCTTCAGTTTGTATTCAAAATGCTGCTTGACAGGTCATTTATTTTAAATATGGTTTCTAGCTAAGAAAAGCATCAGATATATTCTAATTAATTATGAACAAGTCAGATTTTCATGACTGATATTTTATTAATATCTTGCTATGTATTCATGGAAGCTGTAATACTTATTGATACCTTCTTGTCTATTAAAAATAAGAAAGCTTCAGAATCACTTTGATACCCTTAGATATTCATGTCTTAGCTATCTGGAGTAGTGCTATTCCAATTATTTAAGAATATTTGGATATGCAGTGGTGTTTTTTTAAGGTAATTAGGTTCAAATGCAGTACTGCCTTCACAGATTTGTCTTTCTATACTAGTAGGAATAAAGGGTAAAAATTAAATGTTTCATGAATTTTTTGATCTTGCAGAATACTTAGAGATGGTGGTGTGGTTTAAAAACCTCTGTGTCACAACTGTTCAAAGAGCCAGAATGAAATGCACTGTGTTTGCTCAGGACAAAATGGCTGCAACCATCACCAGGAGTTTGTTGCAATATTAAATGCAATGACAGTGATGTTCCTGAGGGTTCTTTAGACAATGAATGAAGTGTCTGCTGGCCTCCACATTTACAGTGGCCACACAAACACCGGAAATCTTGGAGCTCCTATCTCCCATATCCTGATTAGCCATGCTGCCAAAATAGCTCAGCAAACATGTAGGCTCAAAAAGAGATCAAAATGAACCTTGATACTGATGATGACAGCAGCAATTACTATGACAAGATTATCTCAACTGAAAATATAGTAGTGAGGACATCACACTACAGAGAAAAGTTTTTAATGGGCTCCAAACTCTAGATCAAACATTCTTACAGCTAGGAAATGACAATATTTGTTAATATTACAATTTGAAAGAAGAAAGAAAGAAAAAAATCTAAGAAAAGTAAAATTTGGGTACAACTCCTGCAGAAATACGTTTCAAAGAAGCAAAGACATAACATACAGATATTCAGTTTTATTTATGAATATTTAGAGGATGGTGGAGTGCATTTCAAATGAACATTTCATCCATGTTTGTCTTGTAGGTAAGATGAACACAGTGAACAGGTGTAGGGGCTATTGCCTCTTTCATTTTCTGCCTTTTTTTAGTTATTTAAAAAAGACACAGAGAAATATTTACATAGCATAAGTCTCAGTGGCACTAAGCTCTGAGACAAATAAGGCTATAAAAATTGCATAACAACTGCTACAAAGAGATAGGAGGTAATTCTCCAAAGGAATTTTTTCCCCCTTGTGTTGTCCAGTTAGATTTGTTTGCAGCTTTCTCCTGCTCAGCGGCTCATTGTTATCCGGGCTACAGAGAATAGAAGAATTAACATGTGAAATGTTAATTGTCTTAGCAGTAAATTATTATATTGCTTACTCATTGGTGGTGATTTATTTTCAGGCTATTTTAATGTCATGTTCTGCATTGAGGGAGTTATTTGTGTCATTGATACCTTTGGAATGTTGTACACTTTTCAGTCATGTTGCAGTCTCTTGACAACATTGTTAAGAATTAATTATAATTCACAATTATAATGGTTAACAATAAAGCTCAAGTTTAGATGGCTTTAGTGTCTGATGAGGGTAAGTAATAGACTTGGGTGAATAATTCAGAGTGAATAATTTATTCAGTGAATTTGCCAAATAATATCTGCAAATAATTCTTTAGATTGTTTGCAAGCAGTTCATTGTCAGTATTCCCACATTTGAAATCTGAGCTCATTAGAATGGACACATGGGTCTTTATGGTGTTTTCCTGCTCTCTGGTAGTAATTCTAAACCAGAGTATTTTAATTTACAGAACTGATAATTTACTTTTTATAAAATGTTTCCTAGTGTTTTCTTTAAATTGAGCAACTGGCTAAAGTGCCTTTACATTAAAGATTAAATCAGAAGTATTTAGATAAGTAATTTCTAAATTAGTTTTTTTGAAATTCAGGTTTAATTATTAAAGAATTATAGTGGGTTTTAAAGCACAACTCACACTTTCTCAGAGATAGCATAACTTTAAAGTAGAAGCTGCATCTGGTATTAGCTGTCTGTAATTGTGGTGTGGGGAGGTGTCTGAAAATGCTCAAAATTCACCATTCTGCTGATAGGTCTGATTTTGTTGTAAGGAAGAAAAAACACGGGCTCAGTAAGCTCCCATGATTCAGCTAAGCTTAACGAAGCTGTGTCCTTGATCAATGGTTTAATTACCTCCTGGTTCAGCTGCCTGTTGTGGTGACCATGGTCCCACACAATTCCACATAGCTGGGTAAATTCCCTGTGTCACCAGTGCATATGTTCATTTATCTTTGTCGCTCAGGCTGCAGCACTGCCACTGCTTTAGTGCCTCCAAGCTGGCTTTTGGAACCAGCAAGTTTGCAGCTGCTGGAAGCTGTGCTGAAATGAGGCTGCACACAACTCTTCTGAGGAAGAAGCTGCCTCGCTGTTTCATAGCAGGAGCTTGTGTTCTGAACAGAGAGCAAGAGAGAGTGAAAGATTTTCCCTCAATTTTCCCCCCCCCAGTTCTCTGTTAAATGAACATAAATCCACAGAGGAGTTTTATGTAACTCCACAGTGACAGAGCATGCTGTTATCAAGCACATAAAAATGTAGGAAGAGCCACGCTGAGTCACACCAAAGGTTCCACCTTACTGAATATTCCATCCTAAGCAGTAACCAATTGCAGATGTTCAGAGAGGAATGTAGAAAATTGATGAGTACAGAAGCCTTAATCCTTACCTGTATGTAGATTCATAGAAGCCAGTAGACTGTTTGTGCCAGCTGAGGGAAAAGCTCTTTGCTTTCCAAGACTGCTTTTATAGTAGTGGCTTTACAGAGTTTGAATGGGAAAAAAAGAAAGACGTAAAAATCGAATAAACTTGCACCCAATATTAATATATAAGGAATAAATATTCTCTATTAGGAACGATAGAAAACTCTCCTTTAGCTGGAGTACACAAATCAATACTTTATCCCTGTAATATCTACAAAGTTCTGGAGCAGGAAGGATAAAACTACAGTGATGATTATGAAGTCCTGCTGCAGGCTGTATGTGTTTCATGGAAAAAATAAATCCTAAAAGAAGAGTGAAATGTTCAGTTGTAACTAATTAACTTGTCCTAGGTATATGTGTACTTCTTTAAATATGTACCAATATGTATTTGGAGGTGAAATCACTGGACATGGAATAAATTTAGGAGATTTGGCTAAAATAGATTCTGTGTGCTTAATCTTTGGACATGATACCTTTGAAAGGGCACTATCAACTCAGCTCTTTTTCTCAACACCTCACACACCAAAATTGCCATTCTGAGATAAAAGTCTGACAAAAAAGGTCATCGTTCAATTGAGGTCTGAGAACTTTAAAAGTTCAATGCTTGTCAATCATTGAGAGATTTTCAGATCTTGGCATTGTCCATCACACAAGGGTGTAACAGTCCTGATATCCTGCTCTTCCCAAAGTACAGAAGATCCATCAAATAAAATGCTAGTTTGGGCTGAATTTGGACACTGACTTAAGGGAAAAAAAGAAAAAAAAACTAACAAATTCTGAATACTTTAGAACATAATGCCTTAGAGAAATGAGAAAGGACTAATTGGACAATGACCAATAAAGTCCTTTTAATCTATCCTCAATTATGTAGGAAATTTGATTTTTTCTAATAGAGAGCTAACATAAGGCCCTGTGTCACTTGCAGCAAAGATGGCTGTGAAAATGTGAAGTCTATCCATTTGATGTAAAAACATATTCTCATACCAATAAAACAGATGATGACAAAAGAAGCATTTGTTACATATTAAACTGCACTTTCCTAGAAATGTTTTGTTTAGTTATTACAAATACCTAGAAAAGCACATACATTTCAGATTAGCAGATTGTACTGTTTGGGATATGTAATTTGAAAAGAGGTGAAATGGGGAATTTCAAAATTGATTAGTTAATACATTTAAAATTAGATAGAGAATACACTGATTTATAAAATTTTATGGAAAACCACAAAATGAAAACCCAGTGCTCATGTAGGAGACACTGGACTCCTGCCCCTTTATGTGACTAAGGGAGAGCCCACCAGGGCACACCCGTGGGGTTTCCTCTCTCCAGGTTTCAGAGGGAATTCTTGTCCTGAGCTCCTGGCCCATGGTGCCCTCTTCCTTTCCCCATGGCTGAGGTACTGGGAAGGTACAGCCTTCCCAAACCACCTACCCCATATTCCCTATTGAACCTGTCATTTTACCCCGAAGTTCAGAGGTTCAGGCTTGTGCAGACCCTTTTTCAGGAGCCAACCTGCCTGGGCTCTGCAGCAAACCTGCTGCCCAAAGTCAGCAGAGACATTCAGACCCATTCCAAAGACCTACACACCCACACCTGCACCCATCCAATGGTTTGTAAAGACATTAGCACACCTAATGTAAAGACATTAGCACACCTATCAAAATCAACATATTTTCCAATAGCTGAAAAGTTTAAAGTTTTATCCTGTTTCAAAATTAAAATTATACAGTCTGGAATTATTGCATTTTGGAGTTCTCTTAGGGACTTTCTTATGGCTTTTATTGCAACGAACCACTTATGTGCAAGACCTCTGGGGAGAAATCTTCTTATACTTTTAATTAGAAGTTGACATCTGGGAGAAATGAACTGCTCCCAGATTTACTTCACTGTTTATGATATATTTTTAGCATAAGGCATCCCCTGTAACTGAGAATTATCAACATACATGATCCAAATCAATGCTGTTTTACCTAGACTTGTCTTGATCCTTGAATTTGCTGGCTGGAGGCTGCATGAGCCTTCAAGCTTTTCTTTCTGCCTCTGTGCCCTGGGCACCTTGCCAAGGCACCCTTTGTCTGCTGTGCCCGGCTCCAGCTCTGCGCTGCACGGTGCTCCCTCCCGCAGGCACTCCCTGCTGGTGCTTTGCAGGATGTGCTCTCCTGGTGCTCCGGGAGGTGGCTGAGGATGCTGTTCTAAATCTCACAGTTCTCTTCATTATCCAGTCACAGAAGAAGGATCTGAACAGGAAAATCAGGGTGATAGGTAGGAGTAGGGAGATACAGTGTCTCAGAATCTCTTTTAAAATAGGTGTTTCAAGCTACTCTTGCTTGAACTGCTATCCGGGCAGTGGAGACCTTAGGCTGCCTCTTTTCAAGAGAAGGGATTGTAGGCAGTCCTCATCATGAAAGGAGTGTGGATGCCCTGTAAAAAGCAAAGATTTCCTATGTGCACCCTAGGACACCAGTTAGCCTCAGGAAGGTTCCACATTGAATGTGGTTTTTGTCTTCCTTATTCAGGAGCAGAAAAGCAGTCCACCAGCACGGGATGCATGCAGGTACAAAGCCAGGCACTTAGGTAGTCGAGAGTCAATGCTTCAGTATAAAGTAGTTTAGCAACTGTTACAAATACTGTATTGAGCAATTTTAGGCCAGTGGGAAAGAAAACTTGGTAAAGGAATAGCTTATTCAAGGTTCTCTACAGCAAATTACTGTAAAAAGTTTTTCAGACACACATTTCACAGAACAGACCTTGCCTCCTGATAGCAAGCCCACTCTGCAGGCTTGGAATCCTGGTGTGCTATTTTGGTATGCTGGAAATATACACTCCAAAGTATATAGTAATACTACAAGAGAAGGGAATAAGAGTAGGCTGAAAGGCTGGAGGGGGAGAATGAGTCTGTGGAAAGATAATATTTAACACTTGTGGGTAGCATTTCATTTTCCTTGTGCTTCACAAACATTGACTGATTAATAATCTCACAGCAATACACCAAGTCAGGTACTACATTTCCTTCCTATTATTATTCCCAGTGGGTGGTGCTACGAAATGTATAGAACTAGATGGGGATGGAGGGGATACATCAAGAGCTGTCTGAATTCTCAGTAGTATCCTAGAGAATTCTTCCTTATTATTTTGATTTAAGCAAATTTTAGCTTTTGAAATCAGAGCCCATAGAGTGCCTCATTAACAACATTTTGCTGGCAGTGCTTCCTTTTTTTTCATTTCCAATTATAAGGCAACAAGTGAGTTCTTTCTTTGTGTACGACAGCAATGCCAGTCATTCATTTTTGCAATATATTTGTTGTTTCTGTTGGTGGAGGGAGAGGAAAGAGGCACTGAGTACTGGCAGTGAGTGGTATGCTCTCAGCAGCTGTCACTGCTGTCAATTACTTGGTTTTCATTTATAAAAGGCAATATGGGATCTTTAGCTTTTACAGTACCCAAGAAAGGCTGGCTGGTGATTATTGATTTTATTTAGTCCAGGGGAGCTGCTCGCACACAGACTACAGTGAGTTGTGTGCTTCCTGCTGCTAGCTCTCTTGCCACTTACTGTTTTCAATTATTTATAAAATCCAAGGCACATCTCAAAGCAGCTCAGCACAGCCTCTGAGACAGCTGCTATTACTGTGGTAGTGCTCTGTCCATGTGCCCACCATTTCTGTAAGAGGAATTGACGTGAGCAAATTGCCCTAATGAGGACTGATGCACTATGAAGGGCTGGACAGCAGAACTGTACAAGTTCTGGTATAACCATCACAAGCTGCAAGTGCCATGGTCCTTACTTTCCAAAGCAGCCACCACTGACTATCAGCAATTTGCTGGGCTCTTCTGTGAGTGAGTCCACCCATTTTGTGTTTGCCCTACCTTCTCTGAGTGCTTCGTGTGAATAATGGCATGAGCAGGTCTGTTTTCTTCAGTGAGAAGAAATGCTAAAAATGTTCAAAAAAGCAAAAGAACTGTTTTATTCAAACATACAGAAAAAATCCATCAAAAATTGCCAGTGAGGTTTTCAGAAGCAGCTTGATTTCAGACAGGTATTGAGAGAAGAAAAAAATTTTTAAAAGAGCTTTAAGGGGAAAGAGAACCAAGAAGGCATTCCTGGTCATACTTGTTTCCCACTTTTTTCCTTGGAGATAAAAGCTATGAAACAATGAGGGGCTGAACTCCTTGCTATTTTCACCCTCAGTTTTGTGAGCTAGAAGGGGGCATTGAGGCTGCAGTTGAAGTGGGACAAAAGACCAACAGATCTTGAAGAAGTGCCTGTTATTCCAGAAAATAAAATTGGATTAAACTGAATTTTTGTGAGAATTTTTATTACTCTGAAAGGACCTAAGATGTCCTAGTTATCTTCAAAGCTACACCAGAACAAAAAAGGAGTCAATTGCCATTGTTCAATGAAGAGTAAGCAGAATATAAAAGGTCTGGTCAAAAAAAAAAAAAAGTGACGGGGATTAGTTAAGAAATTGTTGACTGGCAAAGAGTCAGAAGTCTGAAGTGTCTTCTAAAGAATTTCCAAACATATCTGTTTTACTTATATTGGTAAACTGCAAGCCCAAAAATGTTTCAAGAAATACAGTATATAACTCAAAGTGTGGGAACACTATTAATTTGCTTTCATATAAGGGCCCAAAATAATTCTGTCCAGAATAGAATATTCATATTGCTAACAATCACAGAAAATAGGGTAGTGGCATTTAGAACTCATAACTCTGAAAATTGAGCACAATATAGTAGGTGCAGATTGTTACCTTCAAGAAGCTGACAAAATGTTTCTCATTTAATGCTATTGCTGAACCTTTTTAGAGTACATTACATAGAAGTCACTTATTTTGTGTTTTTAGCTTTCTTAGAATTGTGTTCCTAACTTCCTAGTTCCTTATTTGATTCCCAGAAAATGGGGGTACAGTAAAACCCTGATATATGTAATCAGTATGTAGATTACAGAGTACACCTGATATATAATTTTTTAGATTTATGTTTCAGCTAATATAAACTTCCTCTTTAAATAGTGTTTTGGATTCTTTTTGTCTTAGTACACCCCTAGCAGAAGTAATGTAGCTTTTAACTCTATTTCCATGAAAATTGCTGAAAAAATACTTCTAAGATTTACGTTGAAAGCATATTTACAATTTTGGTGTCACTTTTGAAAGGAATTTTTTTACCTTCATAACTTATACAACTGGCAGAGGAAACAACTACATAGAACAGTGTACAAGAATGAATATATATTTATGGTAAACTTTTTAAAGTACTGTCTCAGCTGCAGTCCCGAGTGCTTTTAGAGGTTTCTTTTCCTAAAGGGATAAATTTATCAGCTATAGTTTTCTTTAGGAGTCAGCCATTGGTAGTGTAGCTCACACCATCTTCCCAGGATGCTCATACTGGAGGCAAGGAGCTAGATTCACTTCTCCAGCCCCTGGCCCATAAAATAAGTGTCATAAAATAACCAAGCTTCTTATGCCATGTAAAGGAATGTGCTCCACATTTTCAAGGCCAATGTACACTGTAAGAAAAGGAACTAAGATACTAGAAAGCCACATTGGAATGAACAGAAGTTTCATCATTCATATCAGTGGAAATGATAATCAGTTGATATTGAAACAAGCAAACAAAAAACCTGTAACAGCTTTTTCCTTAAATGTAATAATTGTTTCACATTTCTTGTCAGCACTTGTTCATCCAACAAGTTATTATATCAAATACAATGTGTGCTGGAAAAATATCATGCAAGGACAAACAGAGGAAAGTTGCAGTATGTAAATGACACAGTGAAGAGTGCGGATGCAGTTCTAGACTTTTTTCCAAAAAAAATGTTGCTTGGGGACAGCTTCTGTCACTTGTCTGAAGATTTGCACTGAATAAGCAGGGTCAAACTCAGACCAGGAGACCTGACCAGAAGGGTCATTTTTAGGGTCAAGGCTTCTTGTAACACAGTCTTCTCTTTTGTACAGGTAGATCATATTTTCATTGTTTGTCTTAATTTTCATAGACTGAATAAAATTTATAGAGCCAATTCCATGACAGATTTAGTGTTTTCCCTAAATACTTAAAGGAGAAGGCAAGCTGTAAATGTGTGGGAACTGTAAGAGAATGTTTATCAGAGTACTCATCATGACAACATTGTACACTTCTAGATGTGATTATTTTAAACCATATTTTTGTTATTGTACTTAAGATAATAATCTTAGAGGACATAAGGAAGAAATTCAATCCCTTTTGTAGCATTTGTTGTGAGTGAGTCAGTCAAAATATCAGATAGGAAAGCTCTGGTTTGTGTTACAGGTTATAAATACATGCTGCTTTTAAATCCAGATATGTGATACATATACTAAATCTTTTCTTTCCTGAAATGTACTAGAAAGCTTGAAAAGCAGTAAAATAAAATGGTTATTTCCTCTGAAGGAAGGCATTTTTGAATTACGGCATATGTTACACTGGTAAATTTTTGAAGCTGAAAAATATGGAATAAAGGCAGTATAAAGACACTTCAGACTAATTATTAAAAAAAGCAGCTTAAGACAGCCTGTTTTTACACTGGAACACGAGTATATGCTCATTAACACAAGTAAAGAGGCTTGAGATAGGTGTGGAGGATCTTGTGTGAATTCACTTGTAGAATCACAGTCCAATAACAAATGATGCACTTCAGACCACAAATTATATACATCCATTGTCACAGAGTGAGCAACAGGTCTAAAGAATACTGGAACCTCAAAACTAAGCATTCTCTAAAAGCAAAAGCTGATTCTAATCTTAGTTAGTCTAGAATTAAATAAAAATTATATTACTATGCGATCACTGCAATCAATTAGTGTTTTTGCATTCTGTATAGATTTTTACAGATCTGTTTTTTTCTTGAATTAAATAGCAATAGTAATAGTACCAGTAACAGAATAGCAAAATAAAAATGAAGAGGCTTCTATTAATTTATAAAAAAATTATAGAAATAGGGAACATTCAGCTAAGCTGAGTATCCTCTTTGTGTCACAATGGAAGTCCAGATTAAAGAAATCACTTCTATTAAAACTATTGTAAAACCCTTCAGGCAAGTAAGAGAGCTATAATGTTTTGTTTACCTCAAATTCAAACAGACATCTTGGGACTTTCCTTTTTTGGTTTTCTTTATAAAATACAATAAATAAATAAGTAAATAAATACATACATATATTCATACATATACATACACACACACACACACACACACACACACACACATATATATATATATATATATATATATATATATATATATATATATATATATATATGCCCTTCCCCATTTTGCCCTTGCTAGTTCCTAAAACTTCAGTGAAGTCACTAAGACTCAGATAATGAAATTAAGCTGTATGGTGATGGAGTTGTTCCAGTGAACACTCCCACATTTATTTACAGGCAAATCAGTACTCTTAACTCAGAACATCCACTGTTTTTCATAAAAGTAAATTTTCAGTCCAAGATTCACTTGTATATCTAGACATTAAGAAAATATTTTTCTCACTATTTAAATATGCTTTTTTTTCTCTCAACATAGAAATGGGGAATAAAGTGGAGTTTTCTGTATATCACAGCAAAATTTGTGAAGAAGGCTTGTGTAATCTTGTAGACAAAGTGCACTTGGATGTCAGGCAAATATTTTTAATAAAATTGTAGAGGTAGTTTTAGAAAATATCTAGCTAGACTCTGTGATGTGTAGACATCATAAGGTTAGTCATCCTTGATGAGCAAAAAGGTTCTATTATGTGGTTTTACAATAAACTGAGTACATTAGAGATAAAAGTCTTGTCCTGTCAAATTCAAAGGGGAAATCAGTGGGATTGATCATGATAATACATTATGTGAACAATTCTTTTAGATGGGGCTTTCACTAAGACAACAGGCTGGACCATGTAGATGTTTTAGTCCTTTGGAAACTGTCCCATCTACATTTTGGAGGTAAACATTTAATTTGAAAACTTCTGTTTTCTCCAGAATTCAGTCATTCTATCATTGCTAAAGATTTTGAATTTAATTTACTATATGACCATAAACTTGACTGTACTTGCTTGCTCAGATCCGTAATCAAATAATCCTACCAGAACTTATATTTAATTTAGTATGCACTGTTTCTTATTGAAGTTAATCCTTCATACACTTTGAAAAGCTGTTACTTCAATAGCCAGACATGCACAGGGAATGCAGAAAGAAATGCTTATCATTAAGAGTGTTCATTCCACTGAAACCATCATCAGTTTTGATAAACAGATAAAACCTGGTAAAAGTTTGATTCCCATAACTCCTCAACTTTCTGATATCAAAATATTAACTTCTATGAAATAAAGATTTATAGTAAGTGGAATAGTGAAATTCTGTCAGGAGTTCTGAAGTTTTCATAATGATTGGGCATGCAGCTAAAGAGAATACTATTTGCACTGTATACTTTCCTATAATCAAATTTTCAATAAATCATGTAGCTATTGAAACATAAAGCATGAATCCATGGAAAACTTGAAAAAATTAACATTTCTTTAGTTTTACTGAGAAAATCCTTAAGCCATTATGTAGAGTGCTAAACTCTAGGGTTTTTTTTCTTGCCAATGCATAAATAGTGGTTAATTTATATTATACAATTTAAATATGTAAACCTTACAAAAATTGTATGATTCATTAACTCTAAGTCCAAGTTTAGGTATTTGTTTAAAAATCTGGCAAAAATTAGAAGGCCTCATGACCAGCTTCTCAACCCTTTTAAAGTAATGAATCTCTATGGAAGTCAATGTCAATGGACATTGGGGAAAATCTGGTTGCTAATAAATGGATAGTTGAAAAATATCTTTTTCAGCCAGCTGACATTCTTGTTCAGGAAATGAAGCAGGAAACATTTCATTAACACTGAAGGAAAAAAACCTAGTGAAAAACAAACAAGGCACAGTGAAAGTTCAGACATGAAATGGATGAAATTTGTCCGAGTTCCATTAAAAATAATGTCACTAGACACCAGCTGAGGTTCAGGACCTTACTTCTTTAATTAGAGTTGATTCCAAGATATAAAACAAGGACCACTACCAGGCTTTCTGTCTTATTGCATAGCTCTTACCTACCCTATTTTAATCAACTGAGTTCAAACTGATCTTAATAAAAATAGATTAGCATTCATCAATATATGGAGGGAGCATAATATAAGAAAAACATGTCCTTGAATGATAAAAATATTATCATTTACTACATGCAGAGGAAATTTTCAATGAAGTTGAACTTTTCCTCAGCTCAGTGGCGGCAGTGTGCCTGAGGCCTGTGGGCTGCCTGAACAAATTAACAAACTGGACTATTTTTTTTTTTTCCAATGGACAGAGACATAAACTCAATTTTGTTCTGAGTTGTTCAGGATAGATACCTAAGAATACAGACTTGCACTATGCATGCTGAGGTGATTGCACTGGAAAGACTGAAAATACAATCTGGTCTCCTGGTTTTGTTTTTCATTAAAATGTCTGTAATTAGAACCCGTCTGTTCATATGTTTGTTTTAAAGCAATGGAGACACTATTTTAATGTAGGGAAAAACTGGGTAGTGTGTAATGGAAAGCCCAGGTTAGCTTCTACTAGGGTTAATTGGGGTGTGCCAGGAAGAATGCCAGCTAGTTCTTTCTGAAATGCTGTGGACTTCTTTCAGAATCTCTTCAGAAGAGTTACTTCTACATTCTGTTGCCTTATTTGTTTCACTTTTAATACATGGAATCTGGTTTTGTGTTTGATAACTGATTTTTATTAAGGCAGCACAGCCTCTCTCACAGTCTTAACCTCTAGAGGCCCCCAGACTGGACAGTATGGCAGCACCACTTCTGCCCTGGACAGAGCAAAGCTGGCACATCCTCTGTGCTGCTGCCTCATATCAGAGTAAATTCTTATCAGTAACTTATTCATTCAACTCAGGGAACTCTTTCAAGACCACTGCTTTAGGAAAGGAGAAAATTCCCTTTTTTACCCAAGTAAAAAGTTAGTTAACATCTTAAATTGATGAAGAAAGAAATGAAACTGTCTCTTAACCTTTGGTGACCAAGGTGATTTCCATCCCAATGGAAGTCTCCTCATACCTTTCATGCAGCACATACCATCAGTGCTGCCAATAAAGACAGTGAGTTTTCAACTAGAAAAATTCTTTTCACAATTTATATGGCTCAAATAGGAGGTACACTTGGGTAGAGCAGAGCAATCCAATTTGAGCCACAGGTAGCTGTAACTCTAGAAATGTGTGCTTTTTCATTAAAAGACCTTGAGGGTTTAAGTCATCACTGAACAGCTTAAGACTTACTGAGATACAACCTGAGATAAAACCAGAATTATTCTTTGGTCTACCATGATCTCTGATGCTAATGTGAAATAGATCACAGATTAAAGCATAAACCCCAAAGAATTAATACACGGACATGAGTTGATAAGCTTGAAAAAAATTATTTTTTTCCTTTCTCCAAGATTCTCATTTAAAAGATTTCAGATGGGTTTCAATCATTCTTTTTATTTTATGTTTACTAAAAAGATATATAAGAAATGGAATTATGACAAGCCTTTTAAAATTCAATTAATTTCTATTGTAAAATCATCTTTCAATAAAGACAAGAAAATCCATTCCCAGGAATAAGACTATATTTTATCCCTACTTAGATATCAGATATTGCAGTCACAAATGTAGAGAACATTTTTGCAGTCTCAATTTGATAGTACGTTAATAAATCTGAGGAAAAATATACTTTTTCTTCCTGCAGAGTAGCTTATTAACTTGCACTGTGAAATCTGAAATGTGATTTAAATAATAAATTGTGGAGCCTAGTATCTGCCCAAGATAGAAACCTAAAAGATACCCATTCTCTCTCTTTTTATTTTTATACAGGAAGCTAATGAGGCCAAAAAGCAAAGCAAGAATTGTTTCTCCTGTACAGACAGTCACAACCTGTTTCTTTGCACAAATATCACAGGGATGTATACACATATTTATTTCCTTAATTTAGTTTCAACCCCCAAAACCATAAGGAAAAAATATCAGATTATTAAGACCTCAGAAAAAAGGGAAATCAGAACTTTAAATAAAGAAGTAATTCTGGGCTCAGAGTTTAAGTGTTAATATATAAAAATTTTTTGAACCATTATTGAAATATTGCTAAAACTCATTTGTTTTGTTTTGTTTTGTTTTGTTTTTAACAGAGATCACACTTTATTTTTAATGTTCAAGTTTGAAAATGCCTTTCAAGTAGGTTTTATTAGATGCCTTTGTTAAAAATCTGGCCTTTTATGGATCACTCTGTCACTTCTCTGTGTTGGTAACAATAAAGAACAGCTCAGCCAAAAAAAAGGGAATATTTAAAGGAGAGTTTTCAGGAAATATCAAGAAGTTTCAATAAAATATTTGTCATTATTTTTAATCTTAGAAGATATATTACATTTACTAACAAAGCATATATGCTACTATTGTCTGTTGAAAATGTTAAAATTACTGTTAATTGCTGTAAATTACTGTTAAAATTTTGATTTATAAAGAAGAAAAAAGTTCTTGTTCCACATATTGCTTTGGTACTTAAGGTGAATTTTAGGATTAAAAAAATGCTTAATATTCTCTTTTGAAGGAAGGGAATAATCATTTCTCTATAAGTGAAACTATTACAGAGGCTCAAAGTAAAAGTAAAAATACAAAAGTCTTGTAGTACAGCGAGCTTTGGGCAAGCAAAGGTGTGGAAACACTTTGAGACAAATCACACCCCAATTTTATTGAAATTGTGTGGGAATAACTTAACTGAAAATTTTCATCACTCTGAAATACGGATATAATTAAATTGCTTCTGGTTCTATTCTGTTTTAGGAGGGGATGTTTGTATTTTCTGAACAGATTCCCTGCTGCATCTCCCCCAGCTGAATGCATTTCAGTGAGAGTTGATGTGCACGCATGAATTAGTGTGCACATATGAATTACTCATATCAGACATTTGTTTGTTCAGAACTGTCCAGATTCAAGCTTTGAGTGGAATCTGACCCTCATTGGCCCCTGCACAGGCACATTAAAGCACATGTGGTGAGTCAGCACCCGCTTTGGCTTTAACTTTGCATGTGTCTCCTTCTATAAATGTTCTCCTATGGATCAGATTCCATGAACACATAACAATACAGAAAGGCAATGATATGATATTTTCTCTGTTTCCAAAATACAACAATATGCTTGTAGATTCTTAAAACAAAATGCAGGATAGATAATTTGCTTAGTCTTAGATGCTAATGCACAATATATTTTCCCATCTCCTCCCATTTAGTGAAATTACTCCAGAAGAAAAATATCCCTTTTTATTGAAGTATACCAGATTAAAGTGAATTATTAAAATGCATAAAACAAGACAGTAATGTATAATGTGGTTTGTGACAAAATGTACTGTAACCTTAACTGTAATTATATCAAATATATTGATTTAAATTTCATAATCAAATTGTGCAGGTAACGATCCATATCTTTGGTAATTGAGTTGTGTGTGCAAATTTAATTATAGTAATGGTATAAAAATTTGATGATGCCATCTAGATTAGATTGAACTTTGGGTGTACTTTAAAGAATATTCAGGGATTCATAAAAAATCAGTTTATGTGGAACTATATTGTAACCCAGGACTGATGTTTTCCTGAGAATGGAGTTTAATCTCTGTTGAAAGTGTGGCCAGAAAAGTTCCAAGCAGGAAAGCATCTTCAAGTTATAATCTCCTGTTAAAATACAGGACACAGCTGATGAAAACCTTTGTAGAAGACAGCAACTTTGTTTTGTGTAGAAGCAATTTTGGGTTTTTCTGAATGGATTTTTTTTGGTTAACAGCACTTTTTATAGATGTTAAGAGCTTCAGTGCTCAAAAGTATTCTGAACTTCTAACATAACCACCATTGAGATAACACTTTGCAGTGCAGAAGAGAGAGGTATTTGATAGTTCTCCACAATGCTGAAATTATTTAAGGGATAACCCCAAAACCCCACCCCTCAGCAGTTCTTTATACAGTTCCAAATGGTCAGGCATCTGAAATGAGAGACATATCCTGGCTTTGCTATCAGATGTGCTTTCTTGTGATGGATACAGTCATGGCAAATTTGCTATACTCACACATCTTTGTTTAAGAGTGAGCTATAGAAGTTGCAAACTTCTGAAAATTTTTCAGATTGGCAGTAAAAACTTAAGAGGAAAAAAAGAAAGATACATTGAACTTTAACCCTGTTTCTGGAGAAAATTCTTCCTTTTGTTTTGTTTTCAGCTCATACAGACATTATTAATCTTAATGACTTCTATATGTGTTTTTAAATAACAGATTTGACTCAAAAGTTCAATTAATTTTTTATGAGTTGATGTGAATTTTCATTTACTTAATGGGAGTATATTGGAGCCATAAACCAACAAATATTTCCTGCAATAATTTACATCATAAAAAAACCTGCTGTGATAAAACGTTCCTCACACAAATGTATATGTTGAATCCATAAGTAAATTTAAAAACATTAAATTGGTGCGTGTATTTCTTGCTTTTCTAAATCTACATTATTCTCATATCAACATCCTATGGTTCATTTATTGCTGGCAGAATGCTGTATCTAGCAGAATTTTTATTCCAATATTGAAAAGACAAGTAAGACTAGATTGTCTCAGTACTTGAGGATACTGATGTAAACAAAAAAAGCTATACAGAATTTCAGATTAATCAAATGTGTTCCTAGAAAAAGTGAGATTCAAAAGATGTAGGCAAAATTTGGATATGTGTGTGGATAGTGTTCTGTGGTTGGTAAATGTGCAGCTAATTAGAGTTTTCTTGGATTGAGCACATGAAGGAATGTTGAATGTTCTGTCACATGATCATGCACACCATTCCAGCACAAAGGAGAACTGCTCTTTAGAATTAAGAACAATGTCATGGCACTTTTCTCTGCTTTCTAAGGCAAATCTGGCTGTATGCTCGTGATCAGATGTGATGAAACCAAAAAGAAGATAGGAAGGTTTTCTTATTTATTTACTCTCTTTCTCTTTCTTTGTTGGAAGATATACTGTGTGTAGGAGACATAGGGGTACATCTTGTTTCCTTATCCCCTCTAGATCATCTCTGAAAAAAAAGGATAAATAAAAAATTCAATAGAAATGTCCTTGTTCTATGAAGAAAAAATGTTACTTGTATGAACAAGTCTAACAATGAAGAGAGCAATAAAAACCTTTTTCCAAACAGAGGTGAAGAATCGAAGGTTACAAGGAACCACATCTCATATGTGCTTGCTCAAAATTGACTGTGTTTTATAGCAGCTTTTAAGTAATTTTTTTTTTGAGATTCTATTCATGTCACAGAAAAAATGCTAATACTGATTTCTACTAATACAACAGAAATGCTTCCCAAGTATATTAAAGTCAGTGACATGTATTTGAGCAGGTTTGTTTTCTGAGCTACAAGTATGCTTTTGTAGAAATCTACCTCTAGATGGAGGGGTAGATTCTATCAAAGTAATGGCCAGTCTCTTTCACACCATTGGAGCAAAATTGTCCCTTGGTCAGAGGGACAATGAATATTCCCCAGTCATATGCAAATCACATAATTGGTATTCATATTGTATTTTGTCTTAAAAAAATAAATTAAGAAACGTGATTAGTCCAATTGATTAGTCCAATTGACTTTTTCCTTCAAAACTTGTGAGAGTTCCCAGCTACAGTCCACTTAAATTCTGATTCAGAATATTGAAGTTCATGGGACATATTTTGGCTAAGGGAAATATGAATCACAAGGAGTTTGGGTTGCCTGAGTGTTCTCACAGCAGCGATTGCCCTGAGCCCCACACCTGCAGGGAGAAGGTGCAGAATCACCTGGTAATTATGTACATGCCAGAAGCTGAATCATGTCACTTGAAAAGTACTGTAAAACAGAACATGTGCTTGTTAGACACAGTTCTTAAAATCACATTGACAAAGAAAAAAATAGGACTGATTAACAATTTTTCCATGTGCTCAGAAAGTCTAGAGAACAGACATATTTCTAAGTATTTGAGATAAAAAGTGAATAATTAGAAATGGTCTTAGATTTGAAGTGGGACAGAAAGCAAGATTATTTTTTCAAGGAGAATTTGTAATTAGGCCTGTGAGCTCATATGTAGCCACTGCTACACGTTCCAGTGCATTGAGAACTTGGACATTTTTACAAAGGTCAAAGGAGTTAAACAATGATATAGAAATAAACAGGAAGAAACAATTTAGAGTAATCTTATTTTTTTATATACTTATGAACAAAATATATTTTTACCTTACATATTTCTTAAAGTGGTATGCCTATTTATATGCTAATAAAACAGGTACATCATGATTACTTCCCACTGTTTTTAAAATCTAGTTTAATCCTCAGAATAAATGAAATTATCAATGAAGAATGTATAAGCAGTATTAGAAATTCATCAGGAAAGATAAGATTCAAAACATCGTATTCTGACTATCAAAATAATCTCATATTAAACTGATTTTTCAGTAAAATGAGTGGATTTGACCAGAATTTTTTAAACTTAATACCAGTTCACTTCATTTTTTTTGCCTCCGTAAGTCAGCAGTTGTCAGAGGCATAGTGTGTTCTTATGACATAATGCACTTGAATTTATTAATTTCTCTTTATTGATCTACTTATGAGTCTTAATAATGTAGGACGATCAGAATGTCTTTGTGAAGTAATATGCGGAGTGCTTTTGTAGGAAGGCATTTATTTTGTGAGCCAGATGCAGAAACACTAAGAATATCACTAATTGAGACTTAAAGGTATCAGAGAAAAGAATTATGAAAGGAAGAAAGCTGGCCCAAAGTGTTCAGAGAGAAAAAAAAAATTAAATGTGGAAATGTCTATGTACAATACTGATCTACTTCTTATTGAATACATTTTTTGTGCAACACAATTGTGTGAGTCAAACTAGTTTTCTGTAGCTTATCCTGGAAAGAATAGCTTCCTTTTAAGAATAAAATTGTAGTCCTCAATTTCTTCATTCAAAAGCTTTCTGAATGAAATTCAAGATTACCTTTTTTCTTCTGAAGCAGTTAAATGATTTAGCTGTTCACAGTGTAGTTGTCTCCTGATTATACTTTAGATAAAAGAATATTTTAATGGTCTTGCCTACAGCAAGCAAATAAAAACAGACAAAATTATCTGAAACTTCTTGCTGATCTTTCAGTTTCATGAGCTATTCTACAGCAGGCTAAAATGGAATTTACGAATACTTTTGTTTCTGAGAGATATTTAACTTCCACAGTATAAAGCTCTTACTATCCCATTCAGTAGAAATAATTTGCTTTACACTCTTCCTAGGCATAAAGCTGTCGAACAAGCTATTCTTTAAAATACTGTAATCAGCCACCAGACCTGATTTCTAAAATCCACAGGTGTCTTTCCCACATGATTCCTGCTTTTTGAAAGATTAATCTAAATTATTTAAACAATTGAGCAGATATATGCACTTACCCATCATCAGCAGTACTCATTTATTTCTAACTTTGATCTCAGCAGTTCCAGTTCAATAAAATACATAATCACATAAGTGGTCATCAACACAGGGAACTAATAAACAAAAAACATAGATGTGCTGCAAAAGCACCTGAAGTGTATGGACATGAGAGCACTGACGTGCTGGAAACCACTCCTGATTTAAGCTTTTGGGCTCTGAATCAAGAATCTGGAAGGTAGAATTAATATTCATTCACATTATGTGTTTTGTGTTTTATAGATTCAAATGTGAAAAATGTTGTGTTGCCTTATACACATTTGTAAACATTTTTACAGCTCACAGAGTGTGATTGCAAATGAAATATTAACACCCTAAGAGAGTCTGGAAACAGCTGAGGGTCATGACAGGGCTGGCGACAAAAAATATCTAATGCACTTTCTAGAAATAGTGAGAGGAGATAAACCTGGGATATGAATATTGAATTGTTAATTGTTCAGAGCCCTGCACATGTTTACAGAGTCATGGGAAAGCAAGAAAAGGGCAACAGTAACTTACAAAACCATTGCCTTAATAACAAATACATATTCTCACAATCAAAAATTATATTTTAGGAAGTAAACAGCACCATGCACAGTGACACAAGATTACTGTTTAGAAGCATTTTGGGGGTTTCTCTCATTTATATCCTTGACTTTCATCTACTAGTATAAAAACAGTTGGGTTTACAGTACTTTCAGTCAAGTTCCTAATTGGGTTTGAGCTGCTGCCACTACAGTCACTCTGATATCTAAGTGCATAACTAATGGGAGTTCCCTGATAATTAGAGGTGATAGCTATCATAAAAGTGTTCAAATTACAAAAATAGAAATGGAAGCTTGGGTTTTCAATTTTGTTCCCCAAAGTATATGTTCAAAAAAAATTTATTCACAATTCAGGAAATTCTTCCTACTGTTAATCTGAATCTTCACACATTCAGCCCAATTTCTACATGATACTTCGTGTCCAAAACTCTTAGTAAATTCACAGTACAGAGCAGGATCCCAGTCATCTTTCTGGAGCTTAAAGGATTAAGGGTTTCAGTTTCCTTTGGTGTGTTTCTGAAAGAATGCTTTAGGATAACAACACACAGATAAAGATAAGGAGTTGGGAGATAATGTCCCATTTTGCTATTTATCTAATTACTATTACTGCAGAATAAATAAAAGTGAATAGTATGATAAAGAAGATACATCAGAAGAAATAGAAAAGTGATCATACAATCAAATGAAATTACCAAGTTTACCTATCCAAAAATTTGTCCCAAAATAGTGAATAACAACAACCTCCTTCTGGAGGCTTAAGATGAAAATCAATGAATAGAAATTTCAGGTTTCAAATACCTTTAGAAGTCCATTATTTCTTGGGTTGATGGTTCTGAATAATTTTTTTTTTTAATTACCTGAAAAATTGATGTGGCTGAGAATTTAGGATGGAATTCTCCCACGTACTTCAGAGAGGAGTATTTGCTTTGCTTCTGCTTTTGCAATGCTCTCTCAGGATGAAAGGCATAAAGACCATATGTACTTATTTATGCAATTATTCCTGTGAAGAGATCCTGTGAATGAGAGCTGTACAGTATGAGCAGCTCAGAAATTGGCTCTCTTACTAAGAGGCATGGTATGTGAAAGTACAAATCTGAGCTTCCCATTACACAGTAAGCCACTGATCTTTTTTTTTTTCCTTAATTGTAAAGCTCTCTACTTTCAAAATGACATGTGGAATTTTTTAGCCCATGCTTAGGGCTGAAGTAAGGAAAGAACAAAAGCTCAAATCGATTGCAGTTTCAATCAGAATAAGTGAATAAATCATTATTGGTTTTTTTTGATATTGCTGAAAAATAAAAACTAAGCGTTTTAGCATTGTAGTTGTCTTTTAAAATATGATAGGTTTTAAAAAAAATAGAAGGTCTAATGGATAAAAATATAAATTGAAAAATGAATCTTCTCCAATAACATTTTTGAAATAGCTGGATAAGTAAACCACAATTTTGCTATGGAAATGGGAATTACTGCAGTAGCGACTCTATCATTTCAGCAAAATCCTACCAATAAGTTACCATAGAGTTTGATTCACTGCTAAGTATTTTGAAGCTTTTCTAGAATGAAAAGCTGAGACAGCTGTAAAAATTGAGTCTCCACCATTCCAGCTGATTCAGCAAGGAATTAGCCCTGCTCAGGAAGTCCTTTAAAAGATATCCTATTCTGAGGCATCAAACCATGAAAATATGTGGAGCTACTGTAATTGAGCAGTGCTGAACACATGTCCACATATTAAATACTCTGATTTAAACAGTAGCACAAAATCTCTGCCTCACACTGGAGGCTTTCTCTTAAATGCTTCTGTCTTCACAGAGCAGCTGGAAGAAAGGATAAGGCCATGATTTGGAATCTTCATGTCCAATCTTTGGGAACAGCCTTCTCTCCTGGTTTTGGAATGCACCAAAAGGGCATTTTCTGGCCATGCAACAGCACAAAGAGTGGGATGACCCTTCTCCAGGGTGCTTGTAGAGAAATTGCCAGTCTCACATTCCTTCGTCTCCTCTTGAAGTGCTTAACCTTCTCTTCGCAGTTTGGCTCCAGCATGCAATTATATACAATTATCAGCACTTTGATTGTAGTGCCATCAATTACATCAAGGAAAAAGTTCTAACCTTTATCATTCTGGGGGATAAAAGTTGAAAATTTGAATGATGAATGGAAAACAAATGAAAATAATTAAGTATTATGAAATTCGTTATTGATTACTCAACTTCAGGAATGATGTAGGTACGAATTCATGCTTTTTAAAGCTCAGAAAGGTAATAGCTAATACATCTTCAGTCAAGCCATTGCAGTTAATACTACCTCGTTACCCTGCTGCTCAACAGTGCAACAAAAACCCTCTTTAAAACCCCTGAGGCAGTGTCCTAGAATCTAGAAATTCTAGTCTCTACTCTCCTACTCTATATGATAAATTTAGAAGAAGAAGAGTTATATTTTTCTGTTCACCTCTACTGTAGTCTTCATACTTTCAGAACTGTCAGAATGCTTCAGCATCTGCTGTGCAAAAAGGCAGTGAATATGGAATCCAATTTTAATACACATTATTTCACCACCATGTTAGTCCTTATGATTCAATTATCCCCTCAGTGCAGGTCCTGCAGTGAAGTTCTGGCCTGGATGTTTGCAGGAAGACAGTCATGCTCTCAGGGATGGAACTGCACAACCTGAGCTCTCAATTTCAGGAACTGAGATCTACTTCCACTTTTCCATAATAGGCATATAAAACTGCTGTGCTTTATGAAGTCCTCAAGAGGTTTTCCACTTGGGCATGAACTTCCCCTGAGGAGACTAAAGTACTTTTTTCCTAAATGGACTACATATAAAGATGCCAAGATTCATTAGTGTATGTTAGGTAAACATTGCTGCAATTTGGTTAAAGGAATGAGGAAATTTGAAATCATTGCATGGTTATGTAGAAAGTAATTTGCTAAGAAGTGGCCTTGACTTGGGAAGTTACAGTATTGTATAACCAGGTTTTCTGTTCTGATCATGCTCTATCAACTGTCTGGGTGATCTGAGCCAATTTGGAAGATGTCTCTGAAAAGAAAATGTTTTCTGTGCTTTGCAGTAATTCCTTTCACTAGGAATTATTTATAAATGGCCTTTTACATGAAATAAGTGTGGAAGGGTTTAGAAGATAAGACCTTTTTTTCCCCCTAAACATATTTGATCCTCTTGAATCTGTAGGCATTAAAATGTAAGTTTCACACACACAAAATTTTTTTAATTATTTTTTATTTATACTGCCAATTTACAGGTACACATGAATTCAAAAGTATTTTCAGAAAAAAACAGCAAATTTCCCTTTATATTCTGTGCTTCTCTAATCTGCTGTTACTCATTTATTACATGAAATAAAACCAAACCCACAAAATAGGAAAAAAATCTATTATGCCTTCTTCTTAAATGTTTGCCATGTATGTGAGTGTGTAACACTTTGAATCATCTGTCAGTTTTTTCTATTAGTAAATTATGCCAAATCTTCATTAGGCTATGTCACAATCACAGCTAGATATGTCTAAGGTCCAGTTACTCTTCAACTGGACAATTTTTCAGCATTTTTCTTTTTCTTATTCTAATTGTTCTTTGGAAGTATGGTAATGCCTTTTAAAGTGGTTTTTAAATCCATATTTTTTAATCAAAGCTTTCACATATGCTAGGATTTCTTTTTAATTCACTATGTCTTTCAGTTATAAGTTGAAGAGTATCTGATTTCTCATTGTGTGTTTGCTTACATTTCCTCTTTCTAGATCATTGTTGATCATGATTCTTTTAATTTTTTACTTCCCTAATTTAGATACATGCTATTGAAGAATTGTTCTTTTTAATCTAATATTTTATTAAGCAAAAATCTATAGCAGACTTAGTTGCAATAAGATTAGACTGGAAAGTGAATTTTCTTCTTTCTATTTTTCCATCTCCATCTCTCCATTTTCATCTTCCATAAGAGACCCTAAAGCAGAGCTGTACATGAAGAATACACTGCATGGGCACTGCCAAGGACACCTTTAGCTATTCCTTCAGCCTCTTTCCTAAATCTGATTACTCTTCTTCAGTCATATTTGTATTTAGGGCTATGTAAATAACACTAAATAAGTGTTTTATTTTTTACTTAATAAAAGTGTTTTATGTTTTACTTAACAGTAAATAAGTGTTTTATTTAGAGCAAATTTTAACTATGACAATGAATAATTTTTGGATTTTTAATACCTAATCATATCAGTTGCATGACTATCTTGACAGCAGGATAGAGCAAATAGCCATCTTCTCCAATAAAGCAGCTTAGCTTAAAGTTATGTGAGTTGGAACCCTTCTAATTCAATATTTAATTCAGTGCAAAGTGTTTTAGTATACAATAAGGCTAATGTTGTCAATATCATATCATCATGTTTGGTCATTTTATATGTCTTACATATAATTTGTCTGCCTGAAAGTGTATACTTTTTTCCATAGCTATATTAGTTGCTCTAATGAAAGCTACCACCTTTCCCGTGTGAATTATCTCACATATCCTTGGACCTTTAAGATAATACCAGTGGTGTCCCTATTTGTACAGTCTCAGTAGCTCCAATAAAAATTAGAAGTTAGAGAGAGCTCCATTGACAGGGCATATTTGGCATGTACATAATTCAAGCAATGAATTGCAATACACAGAACTTGGATTTGCACATATACACACAAGTTTGCTAGAGGAAAAATAAGACTTTGTTGCACCATTATGTTCTTATCCAAACATAGGTGTCATTCTGTTTTTCTTATAGCTTGTTAATACACACTATTCAAATTATGCAAAGTAGCAAAATGAGATGAAAATCTGATCTTTCTCAACAGTGTAAAACACTACTTCAGACTAAACTGTCTGAAGTATCAGTGCCTTTTAGTTATTTTCCCTCAGAAACCACTTTGACAGCAAAACTGTGTCTACTGAATTCAGCAGAATTATTTTCAATTTACACAATATGAGTGGAGACCAAGGCCTTTACTTGCAGATTTCCCATCCAGCAGTTTATCAGGCTGTCATATTCACATGCATATGTATACACAAAGATATTGATATGAGCATGTGAAGAGTCCGTTTTATTTTTTCCAGGTTCTGCTCATACAGATGTTAATTTACATATTTGGAAAAGGTAGCTTTCATCCTGGAAAAGTGGGGAAAAAAACCATCAAACACATCTCATTTTGTAACTCATAAAGCCTTTACATGTTTTTCTTCTACAGATGAAATAAGAGGAGGGCAAAATCCCTTTCTCATCTGTCTCTGACTTCAGTCACATAACTGTTCACAAAATAAATGTTATTCCTTCATGTCAGCGGGCTGTGAAAGTGAGGCTTGAAATGGCTGCCTGATTACAACCTTAACACCAACACCTCCTTAATCAACACTCCTTAACTCCCTCCAAATAACCTTTCTATGATGTTATGATTTATTATATTGACCATGGCTTTTTTCCATTTTGCTTTTTAGGATCTTGTAGAAAGTTGTAATTTAGTTCCTCTCCACCCCCTGCTTCCCTTTAGTGAAGTGACTGCCTTTGATTAGATTTGCTAGGATTTAGTTCAGAGGGAATTTATTTTTATTAAACTTTAGAAAAGGAAGAAAAAAAAAAAAGAAAAAAGTATGAGTCTAAAAGAATAGATTTTAATAGGTTCACTGCCAAAATAAACCAAAACAAAATCCAAAGTATTAGATCTTTGATGTAATTTCCTTTAATATTTTACTTACTACATAAAAGCAGAATTTTCTGCCCTCCTAGTATCTAAATTTACTTTTTGAGGAAAACATTGAATCAAAAAGATAAGACTTCATAGATTTTTGAAGCAGAAGAGGCAATTTATTCTCTACAGTACTTTCTAGAATGAACAACTATTTCTCAAGAGTTTTCAACCAATTATAAAATGAAACATGCCTTCTTATTTTGAACAATATATTCTTCCTATGTGGAACAGATTACTTATACTAAAGGACATGTATCTATTAATAACTATCAGAGCCTAAGAAGAGCTGTAGTACATCAAAATACCATTTTAGAAATAAGAACATAATCAGAAAATATTCCAGACAATTACAGTCTCTGCAATACATTATTAGTTGTAACCTTGATCCCTAA
Organism: Setophaga petechia; assembly: GCA_024362935.1. Classification (NCBI taxonomy): domain Eukaryota; kingdom Metazoa; phylum Chordata; class Aves; order Passeriformes; family Parulidae; genus Setophaga; species Setophaga petechia. The sequence continues at coordinate 13,063,686 of JANCRA010000006.1, forward strand.
CCCTGTCCTATAAAAAGTTTACCTGTTGGGCATATTATCATTTATCATTTCACAATGTGATTTTTCCCCCTTCAGATTCTATTTCATATATTGTTTTGATGCTTTTGAAACAGATACACAGTCAGACAGATCAATTAGCTTACTCCTTGCCTGGTAAAGATAAAAAATATTATGAATCTTAGGCTATAGGTGACATACATAGCTCTCTAAGGAAGGAGAAAGGGTTTTAACAGCTATTTTATCCCATGCTTTTTTTGTGACTGTCAGCATGATAAAAATATTATTTGTTATTTGCTGTAAAAACTTTGGTGCTGGATTGTACTTACAATCTCTATTTTGCTTGAGAAATCAGGCTTACCTCAATCCATTAACATTTGGAATAAGTGTAACAATTACAGTTATAACAACAAGTCATGTGTGCAATGTGATTTAAATGTGCAGTTCTACTGGAACAAAGTTTACTTAGAGACGGCAATATGATGTCAAGAATTATGCTTTGAAATAAATTCCAGAGAATACTGCATCTAAACATTTCCACACCTCTCACATTCATTGTATGGTTTTAGGCTGTGCAACCACTTTCCCAGGCAGCCCCTTCCAGTGCTCAACAACCCTTTTGGTGAAGAAATTTTACCTAATATCCAATCAGAACGGCCCCAGGGAGAACTTGTTGCCATTTCCTCTTTGCTATCTTTTGTTACTTGGGAGAACAGCCCGATCTCCACCTGGCTGCAGCCTCCTTCCAGGCAGCTGTGGGGAGTGATGAGGTCCCCCCTGAGCCTCCTCTTCTCCAGGCTGAGCACCCCCAGCTCCCCTGGATGCTCCTCACAGGACCTGTGCTCCAGACCTTTCCTGGCTGCATTGCTGCTCTCTGGACACCCAGCACCTCAGTGCTTTTCTTGTGGTGACTGGCCCCAAAATGAATGCAGGATTTGGGGCTGAATACAGGGGGATGATCTCTTCTTTCTGGTTACAATTCTTCTAACATCCACGTGAAATATGTATACTTTCTGTGTGTTTTCGTTTATACAGGTACATTAGAGAGCACTTTTGTACTTCCAGTTTGGAAAGTTAATGAGAATAGGAAAATAGCATAGACAGGAGTGCTTCATTTGCATTTAGAATTAGTCAGAGATATTTCTTAGTTTTCTTACAAGGCTTAAAAAAGATGCAAACTATCGGTGTAAGGGAGTATCCAGAATGAGAGAAATAAGAGGTATTTCAGGCTTGGTTCTATATATATAAATTTATCCTTACACTATCTTGGTGTTTGGATCTTACAATAATTTTATAGCATTTTCAATACCACATAATATATTGATCAAGAAAATCTGCTAATCTTTTTTCAACTACTTTTACAAAGATTTTAAATATGCTGAATTTGAGGTTTTTTGCTCAACCTTTCCTGGAATTGGCCACCCTTTAATATCTGCTAAGGTAAATATTTAATGACTTGCAAATCAGAAATATTTGTAATGCAGAAAAAAAGGCACGTCAAGTTTTCCTGAGTAAATTACATGGAAATGGGTCAATTACATAGTATGGGCAAAAATAATAACAAAAAGAAGAAAGCTTCTCTATTAGTTGTGATCCAAAGTATTACAGTGACAAAAACTAAAAAATTCAAAGATGCCACATAGGGAAGATACAGCCAAGATACAGACATCAAAGTCTTGGGACTAAATTCCAATTATGTGTCTTCTTTCGTAAAATGACTCTCAGAATTCTTAGTCATCTAATTTTGTGAACTCCCTGTTATTACAGTAGCATCAAACTATTGCAAGGAGGGCTGGCTCTCCTTCAGGACAATTCCATTTTTAACCTGTTAATAGGTTGTTCTGTGTGCAGTTGAATTTCTCTGCTAAATCCGTAGACTGCAGGCTAAAAGCTAGTTTTTGACTACAACTAAAATAAAATAATAAAATAAACATTCAATTAAAATCTTGCAGAAGTAAAAAATTAATAAAATTATCTTTGTTGGGATGATCCTCAGCATAATGGTCATTGTGTAAATAAAAAGACAGCAGTATGTTTAGATTCTAATGACACAAATGAATTTCTAAAAATCTTTATCTTTTTCTAAAGAGGAGATGGAAGACTGCTTCTCCAAAGAGAAGATTGAAAATTATTATATGGATGCCATATGAAAATGATACATGGAGATCCTCTTTGATTAAACAAGTCAAAAACCTTTCCTTCAGAATTCCTCTGCTTCCTGCATCCTTCCATCTGACAGCAGATTTGGTAATAGGAAGAGCAGAAACAAGACCCTCCAGTCTTTGGGGTCCTGTCAGAGCACTGAGAGCTGACAGTAGAAATGTGTGCACTGACTTCTGCTAAGAAACTCTTCCTTCCTGCAGTGCCTCACAGTCCCAGCTCAAGAGGAGCAGTTCTACTTCAAGAAATAGATATATAAATATTCATATCTTAACTCAAACACATGCTTTTAAGTTTTTACACTCATAGTTCAGAAGCTAAGATAGAGAAAATGTTTAAGTGCAATTGCGCAAGAACAGAATAAATCTGAGAAAAGGGAGAAAGAAGGGAAAGTAACTACAAGAAAATTAAGGAAAAGCAACATATATGCCCAAAAAAGAAAATAAACCAACTATGAAATTACTCCTCAAAGATAGGGAGCAATTGAAAGTAATGCACCTGGGAAACTTCTGTCTTCAGCCAGATGACCAAACTACTCAGAGTCAGCTAAAGAAGGAAAGTGACTCACAAGAATAGTGGATCCTGGCAGTAACTTTTTTGGTGTGAGCTTCTGTTTGCTTTTTTTTTATTTTCACCCATAAGAAAAAAGAAGGGAAATAGATTACCAGAATATTTATAAATGAAATTTAAACTAATGAACTTGCCTTAAAGCAGTAAATAAAGTATTCCATTGCATTTCCTTTAGTTTTGACTTACAATGTGTATGAATTTGGTAATATTTTAATTCACCAGTTAATCACTGTATGTGTATAGATGGGGAGAGATAGTAGCTTATTTTAAAATCTCTTTATTAATGTAATATATTCATTGGGAGCAAAAACTAAAGTTAAGACTACCTTTACCCAGTACAAAACCCCAGTGAATTCTTTGAGCTCACTCTTAGAAAGGTTTTCAAAGCACACATTAACTAATGCTATATCAGATAAGTCAGTGACCTAAATATATTTTTTTTGAGAAGGATGTGATATCTTATTCATCATTCATTCACCTAGCTAAACTGATTGTAGTGCTGAAGGCTGTGTATGTGACCTATTACTGCATATTTAATGGCTATCATTTCTGTACTGTGCAGATTATGAATCAACCTTTAAATCAATTTTTTGCAAAGCTAAGTGGAAACCAAGCATAAGATAAATATCTGTCCTTCAATTTGAGATGATACACACTCAAATGATGTTGGTAGAATTGACAAGACAGCCTTTAGTCTTTACAGGAGTGTGCGGGGACGCCACTTTTAAATTGGTACAAGTGTTTCGAGTGCTCCCAGAATTTATCTGCACATGGCTTCTCTTCAGGGTGCAGACAGAGTGTGCCAGAAGCTGAGTCAGCACTGTCTGATGAATGTTCCAGGACCGGGACATGACCCCGTTTTCAGCAGTGGGGTGAACTGGGACATCACCCCATTTTCAGCAGTGGGGTGAACTGGGACATCACCCCGTTTTCAGCAGTGGGGTGAACTGGGACATCACCCCATTTTCAGCAGTGGGGTGAACTGGGACATCACCCCGTTTTCAGCAGTGGGGTGAACTGGGACATCCCCCCGTTTTCAGCAGTGCATTACTGCTCCTTTCCTGGCAGCGCTACCCTGTGCCTTTGCCTGCCTCACACCACACAGAGCCCTGGGGAGCCTCATGGGCTGGGGCACTGATGAAGGAAAAGGGCCTGGCAGTGCTTAAATCCATCTCTGAAAACACCAAACACGTGGAATGCACCGGCAATGAAAGCATTTTTGGTATCTAACATGAAGGTTTTCCCTGGTGTTGGACTAGATGGAAGATCTACTCTTTCTGAATTGCATTTTTACAGTCTTTTTGGGGTTTACTCAGATGGTGCACTGATGAAATGTTTTATAGATTTTTGTACTTTGTAGGCATACAGAAAAATTAAGACTGTGCAGTACCAGATACAGAAGATTAGGAAACAGACAAAAAAGTAGTAGATATGTGGGTTTATTCAGTGAATTTGCTACTTGGTTTTAAGTTGTAGCTCTGTGCTACACTATACTTTTGGAGTAAGGTTTTTGGTTCCATTATGTGTATATTAATTTCAGCCATCCCATCTCTTCTTTTTGACAGGTATTAAATTGGTTTTATGATTGATTTTAAAATATTTGGAAATATACAAGCTGAAAAAATTGAATGGTGCAGAATGAGTTTTCCAATAATGCTTTAAATGCTCTGGAAATTAAAAGAAGTTTATAAATTCAGTAAAAGAAGTATGTAAATTCAGGACCTTTCACAGAAAAGAAATTTCTCCAATTTTAAATACATTAGTCAAAGTTTAGAATTTATTTAAAACTTATTAAAAAAAACCCAAAACAACAACAAAAACCAACACAATACCTGAAACCTTGTGCACTCAGATTAAGCTTGAGGTAAATTTTTGTAGCTAAGTAATAAACAACTGAAAATAGGTTATATAATAAAAGTGCTGACACCATCTCAACTACATCCTGGAGTTGCAAATAGCAATGCTATAATGAGTCAGACTCATTGTGTCTCTCTCATCCATGGCTTCATTTTTAGAAGTCCTATACTGCTGTTGGCCCACATTTGCATTGCATAAACTTTCATGATGAAATATCTTACCATTTCATCTGAAAAGTATGAAACAGAGAACATTTTTTATTTAATTAGTTCTGAGTTTGCCCAAAGGCTTTAGGAACCAGAAATCTTTCAGGCTTGTTTTTACAAATTAGTTGTGAAGTAGAATCTGTCGTTTCTGTTTCTCCATCAAGGTAATGTGCTTTGCTCACATTTATCTTTTTTTTTTATTTTTCCTAATGAGCTATTTCTGATAGTCAGCTGCTTTTTCTGCTGTATAGTTCACTGAGGGCACCATGTTATCTGCATTATTCATTACTGCAACAGTGGCATACCTTGGTTAGAATCTAAACAAAAAACAGTTTTTAGGCATAACTCTAAGTCTTCTATAAAAATCATGAATTATGTAATCCACAAACCTCTTCACAATAACATCACTTTTCTCTCTGTCAAACCAGCTATTTTTATTTAATATTGCTCATCTGCCATATGGACTCCCATATCCAAGTTAATTATGAAACTGAAATATGGAAATGCACTCTGAATCTGTAAAATAATTGTCCAATTAAAATTATTTTAAAACACCTCACATACAAAATAATTTTATATGATTCTGCATGGCAAGAAAAAGAGGGGCTTTTTAATCACCAAAACATTACACAAATACCCATATTTGTAGTTGTTCAGAATGCTCCTCATGGAATTAAACATGCCTCAGTGAACAAATTGTATTGTTGTTTGAGAAAGCCACAGTAGATGCAGCTACTGCAGACAAAATATCAACAAAGAAAGAGCTGCATGATACTTTTCTCCTGATTCTTAGTTCTACTATTCTTTGATTATTCTTAATGCTACATATGTATGTGGCATGCTGCTGAAATGGGCAGTATGTGGAAAACTTTTAGACTCATCCTATGATTCATATTTTTAAAATTTAGGAAGTTTTTTTTTCATATGAACAGGATGATTTGCCTCCAGGAGGAAAAAATTTATATGGTTAGACAGGAATTTTTTACAATGAATTAAAAAAATCATTCCTGATGGCACCAGGCACAATTTCTGCTAAAGCATAAAAGCATGATATGTAGCACATTGGAAATGAGCATAAGCAGTAGTTGGTATATAGCCACATGCTTCTTGCTAGTTTGACAATTCCTGGACACTGATGACACAATATGACTCTGGGTATTTTAAGAGTGCTCCTTAATTATAAAAACACAGACCTGCCTTCAGAAATGTCCTGCAAAGGACACTATTCCTGTCGTGTGAAATGTGCCCTGCATTATCAGCTGCATTTCACGTCTGCTGCTAATTCAAAGTGACCAAAGAGTTAGCATCATATTTTGTAACATCCTGGTCATAAAAAGGGATTTTTTATTTCAGCAAGAACCTGCCTTAATATTTTGCTGCATTCATACAAAATTCTTCATAGGCTTCAGGAACACACTTTCAAAAAGAGCATCCAACCTGTGGGAGAACGCACACTGGTAACCACCATTATATTCTCACAAAACTCTGATAGTTCATCAGAAACTATGCTGAGCTTTCCCCACATTGTCATCATGTGACAGTTGACTCATAATAATGCAATGAAGGTGTAAAATGTGTTCAGTGAGAGAATCAGCAGGAAAGGGATGGTACTTCCCATGCCACAAAAGCCTAGTTACTGTGTGTTCTCTCCATGTTAGGGAAGTTACTGACTGGATGTGTCTGTAAAATGGCTAATTTTATTTTCCTACCTAATTGATAACTTCCTTTTCTTGGGAGACTGATTAATAATACTGTTAAAAAGTATCCTCTAAGATACACTCTTGAGAGTGAAGAAAGGCAGAAGTCTCTGATGAAATGAGAAATGTTTGAAATAAAGTACTGATGAGGTAATGCATGGGGTCATTTATAAGCCTTGGTTCTATCTGTCACTTTGATTAAGAGGTGCAGAACAAACATATTTAAATGTGTCTGTAAGACTACAAGCATCATCAAATACTTCTAGTAATAACCTTAGCTCCACTATTAAAACACTTGATCAATGAAATAGAAGAAAGATATAAAAACTTTTACAAATAAACCAAAGGCAAAGAGAGATTTTAAATAATGAAATAGAGGGGTTGCTCTTGTGGCATGAGTCTCTTTGGTTTTGAAATGGAGTGTAAAAAGATAATGCACCTTTTAATAATGGCACATGCTAACAAAGAAGGATATTTTATAGAAAGAGGTGCTATCCAAGCAGTAGTAGCTATTAAGAAGGAGTGACATTATGAGAGATAAGCAGATTTACTTGATTTCACATAACAAAAGGCAAATGCTGTACATATGTAAATGAGATACTTGGTCATCATAGGCAGTTATTTTGCACCGGTCTTACCTCTTTGATAACACTTTTCATTTTATTGTCAGCATCCTCCATTAAAGAAGGATGATACAATTTGCAAAAAGTGCAGGGAAAACACATGTAAATGCTGTTTTACTGTGATAAATAGAAGAGCTAGATACAGTTTAATGTCCTTAATAAAGATGAGACAAAATGTGCCCACAGCAAGCACAAAGTGTGAGGAGCTGGCAGTATCTTGGAGGAAAAGGCTCAACAGACTGAAGAAATAGCCTGACAAAAGCCTCTCGAAGGTAAATGCAAAGTCCTGCATCCTAAGGAGTATCATAACTCATGCAACAATACATTATGGATAACAAGTGGATAAAAAGCAGCATTGGACAAAAGGACATGGAAAATCCCATAGACAACAAGATGTACATGAATCTGTAATTTGTCCTTGTGGCAAAGAAATCCCACTATATTAGCAGAATTTAGCTGCCAGCAGGTGAGGGGAAACCACCTCTTCTCAGCACTTGTAAGACTTCTCTGAAGCATTGTGTGCAAGTGCAGCAGAGTGGCACAAAGATGGAGCACATATTGTGTGGTGGAAGTTTGAGAGAGGATTCCCTAACTGAGATGGTTAAAGGAGGATTTTATTGTCTTCAGGCACGGAGAAGGCCGTGGAGAAGTTGAAGCCAGATTCTTCTCAGAAGTGCACAATGCTGGGATGAGAAGCATGGACACACACTGCAGCATAAAAAATGTTGAGAAAATACTAGGAAAATAAATTCAGAAGGGAGCTACCAAAACCTGAAATAGGAGTTCAGTGATTGTGGAATCTCTGTCCCTTGAGATCTTCACAGCTCATCTGGGGCACCCTGATACAGATCATCTCTGACATGTGAGATCAGGCCAAAAGACACCCAGAGTTCATTTGCATCGTAAGTCACATTATGAAGTTATTCCAGCACTGGGAAACTGACATAGATTTTCAAAGAACTGACTCTATTAAGCTGTGTATCTCACAATGGCCACAATTTATAAATAATACAGAAGAAAAAAATGTTGGCAATCGAAGACACTGGATCTGAGGAAAGATCCAGTTTTTGGAAGCTTGAGCTAGATATTCAGTCTATGTACAACAGGCACATTTCTAACAGATAATGTGGAGAAATTCATTAATGTATATCTTTAAATATATGTTAGGTTTTTTTCCTAAAGATAATCTGTGGTTCAAATGGGAAATACTATGTTTTCCTTTAAACAAGGGGTCAGATTATGTGATCAGAGGGGTTCTTCTGGCTTTAGAGAAAATGAATCTGTGATCCCCAAGTCCTTCTTTAACATCATAATGTATATGACACACATGTTCCAACTGAGCACTTGTTTCTTCAAAGTGATCCCCTATGGATTGTCCAGGAAAAAGATAAAGACAAAAAAAAGCTTTTGAACAGGTCTGAATTGGAGCTGTCTTTTCTATCTTTTAATCTAAAGGAAAATAACATATCAAATGGGTAGATCTGAGGTCAGAGACTTTCTAGAAGCCACTATTACAGATATTCTCCTTAACTCTGAGCCACTGGCACAGTCAGCTGTAATTACCAGCAAGGTTATTATGCATCAACAATGACAAGCCTGTGTTTCTACCAACAAATACTTCAGCTTTAGGGGTATCCTAAATTAGCTTTTTTTTTTTTCCTTTGAGACCTTGAGAAGCAGAGAATACTTTGGATGATGAATGAACTATCCAGTGCAGAAAAATGTATGTAACAGAAGCAGTGAACACATTTCTGTTGAAAAACTGAGTGGGACAGGCCTATTTTGAAAATCTGAATAAAATTCTGCACCAAATTCTGCTTAGTATTTGAGCATTGATGTTTGTACTGTAGGACCAGAGTAATCTCTGTGCTTGATAGGCATTCTCCAGCTCTTGAAATAAGTTTATGAATTTTCTCAGAAAATGTAGGATTCAATATATAGATTGGTATGTTACAATTCTCTCTGATGTACTAACTGTCTTTTTACTGACCATTATCTGTCTGTAATAAGGGGTGTGAATTCATCTCATGCACACCTTTCATGTAGGCTGGCATGCTTTCAACATGCATTGCACATGCACAGCAGTGTGTTTTAAGCACTAAGCCATTAATCTGTTGTGGTAGAGCATTATCCAGCTCTAACATATAGTGTTGTTATAGTGTACCTCAATGTGTTTGACCTATGGAGAAAAATTATTAAACAGACTGGATTTCTTTTTTTTTTCCTAGTAGATTTCAAATGCCATGATTAAGTCCATGTAACCTTAATTATTTGACAAGGGACTGATCTGGAAATAGTTGCTGGGGGCCTCTTTCATCTCCTGTAAAACTCACAAGAGACAGAAGTGAAAACTGGATAAGATTCAACTGAGAAAATGATGGTTAATAACATGCATCTGTGATTACAAGGAAACAGTTAAAAACCTTTTTATCTTTTTAATTTTATTTAAATTTTCTATATTAAATAAAAAACAACATTAATAGTCTTGATCAGGATTATTTTTTTGTAGCAAAAGAGAAATTTTGTGGAACCGATGTAATATGGTGTCAAATAAATAATATTGCAGGTCCTCCAAGATGCAATTCTCATTGTTAATCATAGGTATTCCAAAGGGGCCTACATTATCAGGTCTTTATATTTTGAACTAATAGAGGCATAATACTAGAGCAAAGCAACAATGGAAGAATGTACAATCCCCTGTGGCTGCAATAGAAGCTCTAAAGCCCTGTTTTTCATTTTTAAACTGTTCCTCTGGGCATAGATAATGTTCAAAGAAGCATTTTACAGAGAAAATGAAACTCTAAATGCTTTAAAATGCAGTTGCAGAAGATCCAAGGTGTTGTCTGTGAAAACTCCTGTCTTACTGATGGTCTAAGGGAAACAGCAACATTCAGAGCTGCTCTTGTTGCACCACAACATTTTGGAAATGTGGACCATGCCTTTCTGGAGGAAAAATTAGACAAATCAAAGTCCTTGCCATGAAAACAAAAAATCCAAACTATACTTGAGAGAAGCACATTCCAACTGGAACATCAGAGCTTTTGAAGGCAAAAGAAAAAAAAGATAGAAAAAACAGTAATGTTGAGCATATAAAGCAAGTGAAAACAGGAAGAAATCTGTTTCAGCTTGTGGCACTCTAACAATGACCCTGACCATGCAGTGCCTGTGCCCAGAGCTGGGTGAGGAGCTGAGGACAGGGACTGCACATCAGGCAGGTGCCTGAGCAAGCAGGGATGAGAGGTGGGCATGGATGTAGACAAAACCTTCCAGATCTTAAAACTGTGCCTGGTTTCTGGACAGAGCTAGCCAAGTATTGCCTGATCATGCATTTTTATTCTCAGTTTCTATTTTTGACATCATTTGTGAATAAATAAAGGAAAACTAATCTTGCAAGCATTGGATTTGCAAGCTTCTTGGGATTTCTGAGTAATTATTAAAACACTTTAAAACTGTAGTAATTAGAAACTTTCATTATTTCTCAATGGATCACCTTCTCAAATCATCCAGATTCCACTGGGAACTTTTACAGTGTGACATCATTCTCTTATCCCTTTGGTACAGATTGTTAGTCTTCAAAATGAACTTAAAGCAGCAATGTCAGTCTTCTATTTTTGTTTTTTTTTCATCTTTATCAAGTCTAAAAGAAGAAACAACTGGTTAAACACAAAATTCACTTACAGAGGGAATGAGAGGAAGATCTATTAACAGCATGATCACAGATGTCTCATTTCCTTGGGAGAATATGGCAGTGATGGTAGAACATTTCTTCTGACACTAAAATGAAACTGGATAAAAACAACTTTGGGGCAAACTCTGTTTCAAAACAATCCAAAATTCTTTATGAAGTGATCTTTAAAGTTTTTTCTATCCTGAATAAATCCCAATTTTTACACAAATCCATGTACAGCTGTAGATGTGTAAATGAAAGTTAGTCATATATGCCTGAAATATAAAGTTTCCATTACCTGTACAACCTGACACAAAGAAATAATAAGTTGGGACTCAGAAGCATTTTCTGCAAGGACACACCATTATAGGATAAGAATTTCAAACTGAGATAGAGGGGGGAAAATCCTCTGAAATACGTTTATCAGTGAATGACCCTGATCAGCTGTGCTCCATCTGAGGAAGATCATTACTGCAGATGTCAGGGTAGTGTAGGAGACAGGTTAAAAAATGGGTTTCAGATTATTGACACTTACTTTTTATTAAAGTTTATTTACAGCTGGGGATAAGAGAATATAGGTCCAGAATTATGGAACTTTTTAAAACTCCAGAGATGATATCTTTGAAAACCTCTGCAAAATTCTTAAAGTTTGTATTTCTTGCATTAATCCTGTCTGAATGGATGTCTCTCAAATGCAATGCTCTAATTCTTTCAATTTATTATATTTTAATGTATTTTCATTTATGATCTGTTTTCTGCTGAATTTCTATCAAAGCCTGAGCCTTTCTTGAGCGAAGGATGTGCTTAAAATCTTTGCTAAATAAGGAAAGGATTAAATAAGTGTAATGATTTAAGTTCCCTGTCTAGTCAGGATTTAAAAGGCAATATCTAGCATATAGCTGCCTGCCCAAAGGACAGACTCTATTGGAATTGCACTTTGAAATGTACAGCTCACCTGCAACTATTTTCTGATTCTTCATAAATCTGAGAGTCTCAGAGAACAGATGCCAATGACTGATGCCTAAAGGGGTGCATAAAATTAAAATGCACCCTTGTATTCCTGAAGGGACATAGTCTTCTCTAATCAATTGGAAAAGATAAAAGAAATCTGTAAAGTTCTAACTCCTTTAAAGTGAAGCTTTCTTTAGGAGAGGAAACAGAGTATATTTACATATGGACTGAGCACTAAGGAATGGAAAAGCACACGGGTGATGGTTGACTACATTCAACATTCAGCAAATTATAAAAAGAAAGTTCTAAATACTGATTTCTAGGGAGTTTTCTCAGCCAGCTGCAGCTGATATTTATGGCCCAAACGTTTGTATTTATTAATAAATAGTCAATAGAAGAAAGGCCCAGGTGCAGACACACTTCTGCTCTGAAGAGTTGATGTAAGAATATATATTTTTGTTGATAGTTTCTGAAGGCTGTTTAGGAATAATGATGGAAATAAAATATTATTAAAAATCAGATGTAGTAATTTAATACTGCTAATCATAGTAATACATTTACATCATTGTCCTCATTCTGAGCTGTTTAGCTCCTTTTAAAATAGGTAATGCTAGCTTAGAACTTGCATATAATTTTGTCAAAAGATATGAAAGGATGAAAAAACCAGGCAAGATGTTGTCCACTGGAGCCTAAAATGCTGAAAGGTCCAACATTTTCAAACAATCTTCAACCAGTTATAAATGTGAAAACAAGCTGTCAAAAATCATAGAATGGCTTGGGTTCAAAGGGACCTTAAAGATGCTCCAGTTCCAATCCTCTGCCATGGACAGGGTAATGTCTCACTAGACCAGGATGCTGAAATGCTGTAATACAGCAGGCAAGAAAACGCAGAGTATATCTTGATACAGCCCATATTGCAGTTTTGTGTTTTGAGAACCCTGTTCCCTGTTCCAGGGCTCCTTGACAAGAGAAATAACTTCCTGAAAAAATGAAACTTCTGTGTCACTTACATTAATGATTGTAAATTCTCCATTTAAAATACACACGTGAGTGCAAGCACTGATATCCACATTTGGAAATACTGAAAGGATAAATAATTAAGTCCATAACAGTTATGGCAACTGATTCCTGAGTTCTAGCTTCTGTGCTCCTACTTTTGGAGGGTAGTTCCAGAATGTTATTCTAATAGTTTAGAACTCTCTCATTGCCAGTTAAATGCATTACCAGTCACCACCATTTTTTCCCTAGTGACAGCACTGTCCTTTATCTTATAGCATCACTGCTCAATATTTACTCCTACAATGTGTTTTTTTAGACAGTAATCATATGTCCTCGCAGACTTCAGTTGTTTTGCTCAGTTAAATTGTTCTGACTGTAAAAATCTTGCAAAACAGGCTCCCCAGTGCACTGATCATTCTTGAAGCCTCACTCTGTACTTTTTCACATTAAAGATGACTTTTCTTGGACCTCAGTACTGCTGCAGAGCCCAGTGCTCAGATTATATCTCCCCAGGTTCTAATTCAATGGCTGCTGTGGAAATACTGAACTCAACAAATTAGAATTTCCTGTAGCTTGTTGATGTAATACCATCAGAGGAGATATTACAGAGGGTAGAGAAAGAAAAAATCTAATATATTTACAGCTTTAAAGTGATGTTTTATCACTAGATTTACATACAATAAATATCAGTAGGGATAATTCAACATTGTTTCTTGTCAAACTCGAGTAAGGCTTATGATTTTATTTTATAATTTGAAGAAACAGTCCAAAATATTTTGCTTCAAAATATGTAGCAGGGTTTATATGCTATATTTTGGTTTTTCCCATCCCTGTGGAAATTAATTATTGTTGGTCTTGAGACTGTAGTCTAAGAAATATAATTTTGTAAGCACAAAAATTCAGCTTTAATCTCAGAAAAACTGTAGTCTTTTATTTTAGTGAAAGAAATGTTCAACCTGTATATTTGAAAGGAAAATCCATGTGTGAATGAAAAAGAAGGGACAAAAAATTGTGACAGCCATTTCAACTGACTTACTTTTTCCAGAAAAAAAATATTTTTGTTAAAGATAGACACCATAATAGTGTAGATCAGGCCTATACACAGTGATCTAGTATCTGATAAAATATATATACCCGTGGCAGATTAGTATTTTTTAGAGGCATGTAATGTAAAGCACAAGGCATGGTAGGTAAACATATACAAGTTACATTTTTATACTGAATCCAATTTTATGTTAATAGCTGAAGAAGGGCGTTTTGCAGCTCTTGGATCACTGCAGTATTAAAAATTTCTTTTATCAAAACCACAGTTCAGGTCCAGTACAAATGCTGGGGTGCACCATGGCACTGTCCCATGATCTGTCTGTCAGGCCAAGCCTGTGCCAATGCAGTGAATCTGCTGCTGCAGCTGAGACCAGGACATTTTCTGCACAGAGCTGAAGGGAACACTCTTGATCCATTTCAAGCATTATTTGACACATTTCATGATCACAGAAGAGGCAGTTGAGCTCTGAACTTTCTCAGCTTATGCCTTCTATCAAATGAGAAGAGGGAACTGTTGCTTTTTTTTTTCTTGCATACTTTTTTGTAACCCACCAACTGTTTAGCTTAGCTGGTTGGCACACAAATCAATATTTTTTCGTGATGATAACACACCCACCATTTTTTGTGGATATTATCTCTTTGCTCCTTTAAAAAAAAAAAAAAAAACACCTCTAATTTCAGCATGTTTTTGCCCTAAACAGACTCCTTTTATTAATTTCATTGATCTTCATGTTTGGTCTGGGTTTTTTGTAAAGCTCTTCAATTGCAGAATATCTTTTGAAGAACCCTGTTTGTTTGTTTATTTGCTTGGTAAATGAGGCTGGTGAGCACAGATACTGTGACAATGAGAGCCAGGAACAGCTTGCTAGTGTACTGGCTCAGCAGTGCACAGAAGCTGTGTCTGAGCTGCTGAGGGGTAGAGCTTCAGCTTGCATAAATTGTCATGGCTCTTTTGATATCAGCACTACAGTGATAACTTCCAACATCTGAGGCTTTGACCCCTAAGCCCAAGATGAATTCAATGATGCCATAGACTGAAATTGCTACTATTATTATTCCTGAAGTTTTTTTTTATAAATTCTCCTGAAATTTATTGATCATTTTCTATCTATCATTTTCTGTCTACCTCATGTCATGCATCCAGCATTATTTCCTACACTGTAGCTCTTCCTTGTCTTCTCACTGGTCCCAGTGTTTCAGCCTACTTAGAAGTAAACAATCCATTACATAGCTATATTCAACATTGTTTTGCATAACTTTTGTCTTTCTTTTACTTATTTTTGTTTTTACTTGGCTGCCAAACACAATGTTACTGTTTATTGTAGGTCTTCAAGTTGCACATTACTGAATGCCAGGGGCAGGTCAGGATGAGGGAAGAGCTCAGGAATTCTTTCAGATCTGACAAAGCCATGAAGAACTCTTTTGTGAGGGGTCCTTCAGTTGCTGATTGTATTTCCCTTCTGCAGTTATCATTCAGTCCTGTGAATCCTGCAGAAGCCCATGACCAGAAGATGTGGACTCTGACATCTAACAGATTTTGCTAAACAGCCTGGAAGGCTTCTTTGTTATTCAAAGCACGAGGTGAAGGACAAGCAGCAAAGCACCTGCCCACCAGCCACAATGTGCTGGACAAGTGACAATGGGCTGGAGTAAAAGGCTGCAGATCCTGAATGGCCCGTGTGAATTCAGGAAAGAGTTTTCACAGGTTCATCAATAACTGGCCAAAGAAAACCCTCTAAAAGCTACGTGCCATTTAAAGGATTTCTGAAAGATATTCCATTTTGGACACTTAGAATGGATTTTGTATGTTAAAAAAAGATTTGCAGCTCACCACAATAGATTGCATTAAGCCAAAGAAATGGAAAATAAATAGGCAGATTTCTCAGTATTTTCTCACTAAAATTTCAAAAATATTACAAAAGATTCTTTTGGAAGAATAATGGTAGTAGAAAGGCTAATTATTTTTAATTAATACTGTTCTTAATTGTTGCTTTACCTACCTATGAAGATGATTCATTAATAAATATAGAATAAAGTGTTTAAAATAGAATTCACCCCACAGTAATAAATTACTCAGACTTAACAGTGTTTTAAAAGTGATCAATTATTTTCTTTGCATATTCTTCTAAGCACCAAACCATTACACATGAATGCATTTCTAGAAGTACTAGAAATAAGTGTCTGATCCTGAAAATAATGTGGACGTGCAAATAAGTAGCAATACTTATGTCAGCTGAGGTTACTAGAACCAGTCACAGGTATGGTTATTCTGGTACATGTATGAGGAAGCAACTGGGTGGTTGGTATCTGAAACCAGCATCACTATTGCATGGTTCAGGGAAAAAATCTATCACTGTGCCTGTGGTTTTCCACTGTTGTGGAGCCAAGTGTTCTTTTAGTGCATGGTGTTTATCTGCACTCTGCTCAATGTCACTGAACAGACACAGATATAAATGCACTCCTTTCTTTTAGAAACCTCGACCAGAACACCTGTGCCTGCTGTTAGCAGTGCAATTCTCCATTAAGAACTGACAATACATTGATTAAAACAAATTTAAATTGGTGCAATTTACTGTGGATACTCCCCAAATGACTGGATTATGAGTCTCTTCTAAGACTTTGCATTTCTCACAAAGATAAAGAATTTATAATACCATCTATAACAATGACGTCTGCACTGAAATATATATAGCAATTGTAATAATAGCTGCAGATTAATGCACCACCTGGAGGCTAGCTACCACGAAAGCTAAAGCCCGTTGGAATATATCTGGTCAGCAGTGCCTCCACTTTTATCAGGTAAAAGTCCCCATTTCCCTTCATTATTACTTCATAATTATATTTTAAATGTAGAGAAAGTTGCCATTGTTAATTGCAGTATTTAATCAGAAAATCTCTCTATTTTAATATTTAAAAAGCCAAAAATAATAAATATGCACCAGCAAAACTAGTTTCAAAATCAAAAACAAAGACAAGGTTTTGCTTTCATTAACCGAAATCAGCTAAGCTCTTTTATCCCTTTCTTCCCACTGCAATAAAAGACGACCTGAGCCCCCTTTGAAACCAGCACAGTATGATCTGAAGAATGAAAAATGTTGATTGACTGGCACTGCATGCAATAATTTGAAATGAGCATAATCTTTTCAGGTAAAAGTGGAAGAGTGCACTGCTGGTGTATGTATGAACATGGACCCTCCCCAGTGCCTAGGGCAGGCAGCAGAGCGGGGCTGGTCTGTAAGGATGGCCTGGCAAACATGACAGGATCATTTTTTCCACACAGTTCTCAGCCAATCTGCAATGTCACACTCACACTGCTGCATTTTCTGCAGCTGTGCCAGCCCTGCTGCTGCTGCTCCCACAGCCATGGGGCTTGTCCCCAGCACTTTGCTCCTGCAGGGATGCAGAGCTCCCGGCCCCAGCCCCAGCCGGGTCTCGGAGCGCCGGAGGGCAGAGCATCCTCACAGGCATGGCTGGGAGATGCTGCTGCAGCTGCTCTGGGCTGGGAGCAGCACAAATGCTGGATTTAACAGTCCTGGCCACTATCATGTTTTGCCCTTTATTAATATTGCAGAAAAAAAATCTGAAGGCCAGGGCCACACACAGGCAGGATGCCCCACCCGGACTGCTCGGCTGTGCCTGTGCTCCAGCAGCTGCAGCAGCTCGTGTCCCAGCTCTAATGCAGATCTGCCAGCCTGGAGAGAGGGCTGCAGGTTTAGCTTTTTCTGTTTGTGTTTCAGTAGCTGTGTATTTTTAGGTCTTATCCTTTCTAGCTTGAAAAAAAGGCAAAACTCAGGAGTCATGAATTCTGGAAAAGCGATGTTTTGTATTTTTTCCTGTTTGAATCCTTTGTTATAGGTAATTTGCTCAAAATTCCAGATGTAATATTCATCTCTACCTGTAGAGTCAAACAGAAAAAGAAAGAGAGCTGAGGAACAGGTACAGATGTTCCATTTACCCATTCAGTCACTGAAATTATTGCATACGACGTAATCCTCTATGCCTATGAAATATCAGACTTTTCATTCATGGTGATTCAGTATTATGCTGCAGAAACAATATGGTTTTCTTTTCTGTGAAATATGCTGCTTCTTTTAAATGAAAATGTCTTTTAATTTTCAGTGAAGCAAATTTAAAACCAGTTTGAATAGATGAGTATTTTTACACAAAATTTAACTGGAAAATAAACCTTAAAATGGGCACAATGAAAGTATTTTTTCAATAATACATGAATTTGAAAAATTAAATATCTCATGTAGAAGATATACAAATAATTTGTTGATTCTTGCATTTTTAAAGTCCCTTTGTAGCTGAAAGCTTTTGAAATCATCTTGGGTTTGGAAAATCTTAACAGAAAATTTTCAGATTTAATTTTTTCATAGTTCAGTCAGTTTTTGCTTATAATAGTAGAATATTAACTGGCACAGCCTTGAGTCTTTTGTTTTCTTTTGCTTTTTGCCGATTAATTTTTCAGGTTTTGATTTTATATTTTTGTGTGCTATAGCTAGGTTTCCAGAATAATTTAAGCACCTTCTAAATAGCAGAGTACCTTACTCATTACAACATTTATCAAAGCTATACTCTGTCCACTTTCCTGTTTCACATTTGTCTCTTAGGCAGACACGCTGCTTTGTCCCTGTTTGGCTGTTTTAAGACCTGTGTCAGTATGGCTGGCTTCCTATAGTGTTACTCTAAACATTGGTATTTGAAAATATGGACATAGAGAGACATAACTTGGAGGCAAATAGCACAATGGGTTAGATATATAGATCTTAGAAATGGTGATGGTGGAAAAGTAGTGTGCTAAGGTAAGAGGCTGCTAGTTTCAGTAGTGCCTGATTCTGTCTCAAAGGTAGGAACCAGTAGCCAAACCAGAGATAACATTTCTTGCAAGAAAAACATGATTTCATGACAGGAAAAATGTTTTTTCTGCTAAACTCTGTAAAGCTCATTGTTTAACAGAGATATTATGTTTCACTGCTCTCAATCAGTGTTATTCTCAGTGTTAAGGGCCTCCAGTCTTACCCCCGGCAAAGATTTCACTGCAATTAGTCTGTTTAAACAGAGCCATTGAGAGTTTTCTTTGTCACAGAACTTCTGGAACAGGCCTTAAGGCAGCTCTGTGAGAGCCAAAGGATAATAATTTCACTACACAGCAGCATATTTCAATTACAGTATAATTAAACCAAATGTTGAAGCCATATCTGACAATTGGTCAATGGAAAGCTGAATCAGAAAGCCCTGAAACATTTGAAATTACAGGTTGGGAGTTGGGGTAGAATTTTGGGCTGAGGTCTGCACTAAAATGTGTAAAGATGGGCTGGCTGTTGATTGAATCTCCATGTGCAGCAAATGCTTGAAGAGATCTCTGCCTCACTTTGGTGGAACATTGAGTCGTCAACACATCCCATCGTACTTGTGACAATTGCTCAAAGAAGCAAAACTCCACTAATGGACTGAGAACTCATGAGCTGCTGCAATTAATCTTCTTGCATGAAAGTCTTCTAAAAGACAAGAGGAGAATGGAAATACCTCCAAGATCCACCCTTGTAAGGTTTAACACAGGGCAGGAGAAGTTTTTATGGTCAGAGGTCTTGTGTATTTATCAACTGCCTTAACAAGAATACTTCTACTTTTTATTACTGAAATATAATTCAATATCAAGGTATCAAAATGGCATTAAATGCATACCATCTTAGCTGAGATGATCTTCTTAATAATGCAGCCATATTCTGATTTTCTTCATTTATAGTCATTAACTTAATTTGAAGACCTATCCAAATTATTGCATCTGTCACAAAGATACAATTCCTATAATTATTCTGAAATCAAAGCCACCCTGTTCCCCAAAAAGACTTGGATCAATTTTTAAATTTTTAATAATTTTTAAAAATACCTAGAACAATGTCTTACACTGTAAAAAATTTATTCTAGGCACTACGTCATCAAAGATATTTTAAAAAGATGATTCAATTAATACATAACCATATTTGAATATTTCAGGCATTTACAGAAATATTTAATGGAATTAGATTCAATGAACTTCTAACAGTGAGTAGAAATAAATTATTGCATCCTTACTGTCAAAGCAATTTCAGGTTTTTTATTCATCCTCTGTTGAGCCTTTTAGCTGATTTCAGTTTTTAAATCACACACAATAGAGCTTTAGGGGCCTGCGTCTCTCTGATTTATAATACAAAGGAACAATTATTTCTGCAGGTAAAATTGTGCTTTCTGGAAAAGGTAAGATAAACAGATGCGCCTAAAGCATCCTCAGAAAATCATAGAGAAATGGCTAAATGTATTACAAATAGCAATAATAATAAAAAATACAGCCATCAACTGTCTAAAGTACTTTGTGAACATTTACGTGTCTACTTCTATGATTCAAGTGGCTATAAAAAACCTGAGAACAGAAAGCCAAAACCTTTTGGATAATCCCTTAAGCCCCCAAACAATAAACAGGAACAGGTTCTGACATGTAATTTATCAAGCTGTGAAGTTTCTATTCTTATGAACAAAAACCTAGTAAAACAAAAATAAATGAATATTGTGAGCACAGTCTTGGGGAAAGTTGAATTTCTAAAAAAGCTTTAGCATCCTTTCTTCAAGTCCTTAAATGAAGGTATTTGCATTAGACCAATAGTAAAAATGTTTTAAATGCACACAGGCGAACGCAGAAAAAAAATCTTTAGTTATATTCCTTGACTTTATAAGAACTTCTGGAATTACAAACTTTCCTGGTCTGACCTAAAATATTCTTTGACAAAGGTTTTACAAGCATTAATATTTACTCATTTATACGGAGTAGAAAAAAATGCCTGTAACATTCCAGAGTGTGAACACTATATTAACTACATTCTAAACACCCATAAATATTACAGTATTGGAAAAGAAGAGGCTGTTAACACTTCTCAGAAGATTCTTTTTCTGGTCTATGTGAGTCTTCACCATGCTCTGTTTTGCTTTGATGGTATTTATAGTATTCCTTGCCAAACAAACCAACTAAATCATCACAGGAACACTTGCCCCATGAGATTGTTATATACTCTATTAAAATGAAAAAAAATATATTGCCCAATTTCCAAACTAATTCTTACAGCATCTTCAAGGACTATTCTCTTCACACAAATAAGCACTTCATAGTTTGCAGGAATTTGGGTCAGCAGAGATTTCCAAGTGTCTTTCACTTACTCTGTTTGTGTGTGTGTGTAAGGAGTTGTTTATTTAAGTGCTTGTTCTGAGCATCCCAATCCTAAAGCTTGATATGAAGGCTCCAGTAACTACACCTGTGCTTCAGATTTAGTGTACCTTAGCCTTTCATTTCTAAGCTTCAAGTTAAAATTACTCAAGTTAGTCTCTTTGAAAGAAAAATATGCAATTTGGTTTTCTCTCAGAGAAAAGTGCTCTAATAACTTCTGGTTTTTCAAAAGGGAACCAAAGGTGAGCAATTTTAATGATGGTTATACTTCAGAAGTAATAACTTTTCTGTTGCTTTTGTACATGTTCTAAATTATATTCAAATTTTGACTCAAAATGGAAAAGAGGAGGCCTTGCCTAATAGCTCTAGAGGTAGGTTTATGTTCTTAAGTGTCAGTGACATATTATAGAATAGTTAAGTGATGAATGTTCCTGTCACAGAATTTTTTTGACTGATTTTCATTATATGACATGCCACCCCTCAGCTAATTTTCAAAGGGTTTGTTTTGTTTTGGGGCTGATTTTGCCCCAGTGGTGCTGAAAGTCACTTTAGTGGATTTCCTCTTTGTGAAAAGTGGGTTTGTTCCGATTTTGACCTTCATGTTAAGGACGTATTTATTTAACTCTATTTTTCCACCTCCCATTTGCAGTCAGCTGTGTTGTGTTCATATGATCTCCCAGCCACAGCCAAAGGACTCCTCTCACAGCCTGCAATGACATGTCTTCTGAGAATTGCACATTTCTCTGCACAATTAGATCTTCAAATAGTCTGTGTCACATGTGGCCAAGGCCTGTGACAGCTGTCACTCAGAAATACACTTCCTGACAAAGAGAGATTATAACCTCACAGATCGTGCAGGCTTTATTATTTGTATTTAATTATCCCCCAGTGGGAAATAATAACTGCAGTTTTCCTTATGCTTTATCTTGGTGCAAGGTTGAAGCTTGTAATCACATGTACATTCCTAGCTGCCTTAAACTAGGTTTTTTTCCTGTTTGTTCCCAATCTTTGCAGCCTCAGGGTAAATTCTGCACTCTTCCATTATTAACTTAGACAGACACAATTTCCTAGCAAAATAATTAGTCAACATGTGGCAAACTTTTGTAATAAAGTAGATATAAAATGAATAATTAAGTTTCTTGTTAAATCAATAACATTGATCTTGACTTCTCTTAAAATCAGATTGTAAGAGAGCAATTTCTTCTGCCTTCCGAATTTTGCATCTTAGAATGGAAGACTGACATTTGATTTCTATTTGACAGATATTGAACTTTAAATAGTTTTATTTTCTGTCAAAGCTGAGGCAGTGAGTTAAGGAGCAGATTTCGTGGCTGCACTGCCAGAAAACAGCTTCCAGTTCTTTAATGTCTGCCTCAGATCACCAACATACCCAATCTCATGTCTTTGCCACCTTTATAGAGCTGAAGTTCTCAGGGTTGTGTTTAAGACAACAAATTAAGTCACTGAAATATAACCTGCTGTTTTCCAGTTGCAGTTGCAGCTGCTGACACGTTCTTGGCACTATTGCTGCTCTCTTTTTGAAGAATTGTTCCCAAGAGGAAATGACATTTAATTGTAGGCTAGGGTTACCTGAGCCTGGTTTGATACATTCGATCTGCCTGCTAACTGAATACATTCTTTTATAACTTTTTGAAGGATTTAATGACAACAAGAGTTTGCTCATTAACATGAAAATTGCAGTTTTGTCTTAGCAAAATCAAGTTGACATTCACTAATATCAGTCTGCCTTTTCTTCCAGCACAAGTTCATACACCTGTAAGAGTTCCTCTTGAGGATACTATTTTGTTATGCCAGAGCAATGGAAACTGGTTTAGCAATGGTGTATATGCAGTTAAAGAGCATACCTAAAATGAACTATAGGTTACATGACCCTTGCAGCAAATAAAAACTTGCCTTCTGTAGCCAGTGAAAGTTGTCAGGCATCCACTGCAAGGTCACAGATGCTGTCACCTCACTAGGCAACTTGATGAAGGAAATACAATTATAAACATGAAAATGTGTCATTTAATCCTGACTATATTTTTCAATAAGTCGACCAAAATGGAAAATGCTTTAAGAATATACTCTTTTAATAACCCAAAAGATTAGAAACCCTCTCAGACTGTACATGGTATATGGAACATAGCTATTAATCATTTTGCCTGTTAGAACAGAATGTGTCTCTTTTCCAGGCTGCTTTGTCTCGTGCTGTCTGTGCCAAGTGTCACTAATGCCTGCATTTACCAGTGGAGGCATCACCCAGAGCATATAGACTTACTAAAGGGGCAAATGCCAGCATAATTCTCCAACCATCTGCTTGCCTGGGACTTGCACAGGAAATGTGGCCAAACCTGCACTCTGCCCTGAGATTACTGGATACCATAATGAATGTTTGGCACAATTAGCAGCCAGAGTAATTTAGAGAAGCATTCAGACATCTCTGGCTAATGCCAAGAATCTGGTCCCATGTATCTGGAGCAGGACTGGAAGTGTGAAGGTGACACACTGCTGACTTTGAAGCCTACCAACAAGTTATGTTCTGCATGTGCCATCAGCTGATAACCAGACCCTGTATCAATCTTATAGACTCAACACAGAAACAAAAATTCCTCTTCTGCCAATGATTATGGCTGGAAGAAAATCAATCCGATTCAAACACTTAATTACTGAAATATTATCTGTGAAGGTTTGAACTCTTCTGTGCTACTCATTTAGAGAAATTAATTTGAATAGGAAAACTAACCTCAGAGTATAAATACAACAATATCCCTTTGAAAGTCTTGTCACAGAAGCATTGCACCATTTGAAAACAGGACATCTTAGAATATGTTTTAAGAAAACTCTGGAAATGGAATCCTTGTGAAGTTTTATTAACAGCTTTGAGTTTTATGTACTAAAATGTAGAATTTGTGAGCTGACTATCCAGCCACCATAACTTTTCTTAATTGTGTATCTCTGGTTACACTACCTTTCTTCTACTGCTGCCGGGAGTATAGAACTCCTCCTTGATTCTCATGTAAATTTAATATTCATGTTCTAACAGGAGCAGTTCCATCTCCAACACAGTAATGCTCTAGAAGGAAGACACACAATTTCAGCTTTTCACTGGTACCCAGAATGGAGTTCCTGAATTGGATGTCTTTGTAAAAGCTGAGTTTGTAAAGCGTTCCAGCCTCTACAGATGATGGACACTATTCACCATTATGTTAGCAGAAAAACTCATGTCAATAATTTTCTGATTTTGAATCCTGACTAGTAACAGTATTAATTTTTAATTGAAAAGAAAATCAGCTGGCTGATTCTCTGAAAGAAATTATAGAAGAAAAATACAAGCCTTTTCTGCTAACAAGACCCTACCTAGAAGCCCCATTTTTACCTTTCCATATATAGATCTGTAGGAGGTGATTCACCAGTCAAGAACTGAAAACTCAATTAACACCATCCTATTCTGCCACTGGTCTGGCCTTTTAGTGCAAACGTTTATTTATGGATATGGTTCATAGCATTGTGGTGTTCTTCAAAAGAACACATTTCTATCTGTCACACATATCTATCTGTAATATACCTCACTCATACATATATGCACATACATACATTATGGAAACTTCCTAAGTAATACACTGAATTCGGCTGAGATACAGCAAGCCTCAGTGAATATATCTCCAGTAGAAATCACTTTGACCTGTTACAGTCAGTACAAATCAAAGATATGGAGGTAAGAGCAGGAAATATGACTGAACAATTGGTAGCCGACAAATTTAAGGTGATGGAACAGGTTTATTTTATAGTGTACAACAATATTAAAGGTGCCTTGATGTTGCCTTGTGAAAGGCATAGAAGCACTGTAGCCTCTGTAAAGCAAAATAATATAATCTGGATTCTTACTCCAAAGATTTACTGAGCAATTACAATAAAAATATACTTGAAAAAGATGTCTTTATCCTACAGGTACGATAATCATCCAGCACCATAATTTTGAACACTTCAAGCTCTTGGTTATATAAACAATTTTAAGTATTCCCATTTACTAGACTGTAGAAAACTAATTTATTTTGCAGAATTAGAAAGTGAAGCAGAAGTGAAGGCTGATGTCTTCAAGCTTGATTAGTCGAAATGTAGCACTTAATTTGATGATTAAACATCTACTTCATTTCTGTAGGTTTTTTTAAATACACTGACCACTAGCTTTTCTGCAAACTTTGTAATCTAAGGATGTATTAAAAAATATTTACCTTCTTTATTGTTTTAAATGATAGGCAATCAGTGAGTAGTACATAAAAATAATTTATATAATCAATACATATATGTATATTTTAAAAGTGCATTGTAATTCCTTGTGAATGATGTATTATTCAGTTGAGAGTTTGCAATAATTCAAAAAGGGATTAATTGTTAATTCAAATAAATAAATATATCAGATAATGCACTAGATTTCTAGGATAGCACACACTATAGGACATAGGACAACTGTGTGAGGCTAGGGAGAGTTTCCCTGTTGTTCTGAGGAATTTTTTTATGCAATTTTCTACTCCTTTCCCTAGGAAAGGAGTAGAATGGGAAGAACAGTTTTGTTTACAAGTGTAAAGACTACTGAGGAGGAGAATTGCATGAAGCCTTTTTTTAAAAAAAACACATTATTTCTATCTTATGTAAACCTAATGGTTGTATTGCTTTATTACAATATTTCGTGTTGCTGGTGTTTCTAAGGTATTTGCATTCCAAGAAAGTGTTTCCCAAGAGTATCTTTAAATAGAATATTTTCAAAAATTTTGAAGAAGACTCTTCTTTTGAGAATTTTTTCAGTTTCAAAACATGGTATTGTGACTACCCTTTTCAAGAAATAAATGCGGCTAGCAGGGCATCAGGTTCATATAAGAATATTTAAATAAAGCTGTGAATTTTTTATTGAGAGATTCACTTTCTCAAACAGCATTTTATCTAGATTTGGAAACACTCCTTACAGAAGGAGTAAGAGTTGGAAATGTATAAATATTTTGAGTGTATCATTACAATTTCAGTAAAGTATTTCTGACTTTCAGTGATGGTGGAAGCACCATCACACATCAGGTATGGAACACCAAAGGAAAGGTATCAGCGTCATTCAAAATAGAAACCTTGAATAAAGTACATAGAGCAGGCTGTAAATTTACATCTCATAACACACAGTGAATTAGCACAATCATCAGCAGAAGAATAGATGAACATCGAGTAGAAAGCAATCACTACATATTAATAAAACACTGTTTGTTTTTTGCTCAGTGGTTTGTAGCCCTATTTGTGACTTGGATGTCTCACTTGAAAGAATATCTGGGGGTGGGATGCAGAAGGCAGAAGGAGAGTGGGTTTTTTCTCTCCTTTTTCTGTGTTTCTGAGTCTGCTTTCCTGGTTTTTTTGCTACACTTGCTGACCACAATCCATTTCTCAACTTCATAATGTGAGTTCAAAAGAGGTTCATAGCCCAGTGGAGAAAAAAAAAAAAAAAGAATCTGCTAGTCTGTCACTGTTTAATGTTTCACTGCTTCAGTATTTTTAAGTGTTGATAAATGCAACCATGACAATTCATCATCAACCAGAAGACTGTTACTTTATTTACAGAAGCATTTACTTGTCCTTTTCTCCTTTTCTCCTTTGTCCCACATATGTGAAGTAGTTCACTTTCCCAGTTGTTAATATCTGTCTGTGTTGCATCTTTTCTCATTTGGAAGCTCTGTGATCATCAGCCCAAATTTTCAGGGGAGGTTTCTTGTATTGGAATACAGCAACCTCCTGATCAGATCAGATACACCTGTCATAAACAAGTACCTTTGTCCTTTCAACATGCAACTATTTGTATTTAGATATGTCACTTGAAAATTTTTCAGTACTAATGCATAAATTTCTTTCATTTTATTATTTTTGTGTTATTGCTTATTGAAAACTTATAACCAAGGAGCTCTGTGATAAGGCCTTCACTTGTTTTCTAAGCTTCTTCATCTCTTCCCTCCTATAATGTTATCCCTATTCAAAAGAGATTTTACAATAACTATTACAATGATCACCCAGTGATAAATGTGTAGTGTGCTGATGTAATGATCTGTACAGGTCAAAATCACCTCTCCCAGAGAAGACCACTGCTCACTACAGCAGGACTTCTGCTAATGACCTTTTATGTCCCTTTCACTGTGAGGAGGATAAATGGCCTCATTTTGTAACATTTGGCTAAACAAATGAATAATGAAGTAGTGAAGAACCCAGTCATTCTAAAAGTGCAGCATTGCTTCACTAATTTAGATCCCAGGGTCTCTGGAGAATCAAACGCACACAATTGATGTGCTTAATTAGATTGTGGAAGGCAGAAGTTTCTCATAATACTGTTTGCACTGTTAGCTTCAGATCTGAAGTTTGCAGAAAAATTAGTCTAAACTTTAAACACCAGATAAAATGCAAATGTTAACCAGACCTAATAGAAATCTAGCTGTTAGTTAGCCACGTTTCCAAGAGAAGGGAGAAACGCAGGGGATGGTAAACACAAGACAAGTACAGGAGATCCGTACAGATGTTTGAAATGTGTGCTGCTGTGTTTGCTTTCCAGTGAAGCTTTCAGCTCAGCCCATCTGCTGTGTTCAGCATGCCACACATTGTGATATTTGTCTACACCTTGGCCCTCAGCCCACCCGGCTGGTAGCAGGCTGCACAGCACTCCTTGGGAGGATGCTGGGCTGTGTGCTCTCTGCTGGGGCAGCCAGGCACCAGGGCACAGTGTGGACACTCACCTGCCCACACTCAGGCCTTGACTCGAGCATCCTCACTGGCACCAGCACTTCGGGCCACAGCACTGCCGACCCACAGTGTGCACAGAGCTCTCAGTCTCTCAGACTGCTGGTGACACAAAATCTCTATAACAAATACATTAATTTCAATCATCTTCTCTGAGTGAATCATTCTAGCTTGGAGCCAGATAGTACTGATGTTTGCAAGATGGCCTTATTAGATGCTATTTATTTCTGTATTAAAGAGAACAATTTGGATTGAAGTCACAAAAAGAATTACAAAACCTAATTTATGGATTGCTCCAACTGGAATCCACATTTCTTCCAGGCAGACAGACTTTTTTGTTGTTGTTGTTATTAGCTTAATGAGGAGCATAGTCTCATTTCATTTCCTTTGGAACTTCTTACTGCTTGGTCAGTTTGTTTTCATAATGCTGGGTCTCATCCAGCTGGATTTGGGCCCATTCTGGTATCATGCTGCTCAACTAGTTTTATAGCAGTTTATGGCTCATATAGTTAAAAATGCCACCTCTTCTTTAGACATAATAATTTATGATATTGAGCATGTTGAAGCAGCTTCTAAATGTGCCATCAGTCATCTTAAAAATACAACAACCAAAACCACCAGTAATGTGAACCTACCCATGCACACATTCACATACTCAGTATTTTCAGCATTCATATTCTGAGTAGTGTGCTTTGCAGTATTTAGAAAGCTTATTCAGCTGTATGAACCTAGGTAGAGGATGTTCTCTGTAAAATTGTCTTTTCCTTTATTGATGCCTAATCTGAAATTCTTCTACCAGAATGCTGTTTGAGCCTTTTCTTCTACCCAATCCTTATCAATTAAAAAAAAAAAAAAAAAAAAAAAAGATAAACCTCTATCTCTTACCTGTACACATATGAACCCTAAATAAAGGTAAAAATTAATATAAAATTTGGCCTTCTGTTCTTAATTATCTTTTTTGGCTCTGAAAACCTACTTGGTCCCAGGTCTCTCATATGATCTTAAATTATTTCTCATTCATATACATTTTCTCTCTTCCTCCAGGGCTTTCTCTTTTCTAGGTTGTGTCCTGTAAATACTCTTTTCTAATTCTTGACTCTTGTTTTCATCATCATGACTTGTCCCCATCAGACCCAACTGAAGAGCATTCTGCACAGCCATGATTTAGGAAAGCAAAGCACCAGGGACTGTAATTACTGCTGCTCTCAGCATGTCGAGCAGTGTACTGGCAGCTCCTGGAACTGTTAACCCACTACATACATGCTGTACAATTTAAACAACTTAGATCACAGAGTCTGTCAAACAGCTAATTTGCATAACTAATCTGAATAACAAAGATAGTTGATTAAATATGAAATACATATTCAAATGTTCTTTACAAAAAAATTAAAGATTAAGACATTCTCTATAATGTCAAGGGGAGTTTCACATCATGGACTGAGATACATTAGCAAACTTTGCAGAGACATTTACTAAGGACAATTAGACTGAAATTATAAAAATGTGCCTCAAGTAAAACTGTATGTGATATTAACAACATGTATCCGGAAGAATGAAAGAAACTTAAATACTGCATAGGTGTGAGAATAAGACACTTACAGATGTGGATATGCCAGTTCTGCTTGAATTGTTTAACTTAGATTGCACACAATGTGGATCCAGGGAAATAGTCATTTTAAAAGAATAGACTACATTAAAATTATATCTAAATGACATAAGACAAACATATCAGTAAAAAAAAAGTGTATAGAAATGGCAGCCTTTACTCCATATTTTTTGTTGCCTAAAGGGTGCCAAGATTTGATTCATAAGTAAAAGACCAAGATAGAAATAAGAGAAGATTAAAAAAAGAGATAAGGCTGAAATTTACTATGGTTTTGGATAATTGATTGAAAAGGGAATTTCTAAGATTTCAGGTGCATATTTTCATATTAAATAGATCTTTGAGATATACATCACCACCACCTTCATGTTCAGAATACACTGGGAACATCATGTGTGGACACAGCACAGCAGGCCAGAAAGCATCTGCAGTGGGATTTCCATTTGGACAACATTCCAGGCAATGGAGGAACCTGTTGGTCACCCATCTATCAATTCATATACTACCCAAGTGAATATAATTTTGTCCATATTATCCTGTTTTTGTTATTGTTTTTCAACTCCTGCGACATTATTCCATCCAAATTAACTAGAATGAATGTTTTCCAGCAAAAAACCTCATGTGAGATATTATGAAATATTCTAATAAAATGTGTATGCTAAAATATATTTACTGAGCTTCTATGAACTATTTAGCATGGATACTTTATAAAGCATTAAGAGTTCTGCTTAGTGCTAAAAGTGTTTAACTTTGTGGACAATCCCCTACATCAAGAATACTGAGGTAACAGTGTCCTAGTGTTTGCTCATTTATATAGAATTAACATCTAGTTATTGTCAAAATAATGTCTTGAATACAGAGAAAAATATATCACTTTGTAGTAGGGGCAATCTACAAGATTGGGTGGCTATGAACACTTGTATTTGCTGAAAGAAAATGATGGCAGAATGATGAAATTAACTTCATTCTTATCACATGACCTCACTTGTTTCCTTCTTACAAAGATTCTAAGATTACTAATCTTTTAAGATTACTGGAAGGGGCAACAGGAGCAGGGATTATGTTACTGACTGTACTCCTATGGACTGGATACCTCTAGCACAACTTAGACTAAATGACTGAAGGAAAAGTGGAAATGAAATAGCATCTAATGAAACTGTTCTGGAAAATGAGTGAAATACTACTCAGGTGTTTATGGTTTTGCTCATGGCCTGGCCATTGCCACATGACAGTTACAAAATGGAATAGCTCCCAGGATTTCTGGGAAGGCAGGAACAGACAGGCCCTGAAGGCTGAACCAAACTTGTTACCTCCACCTGTCAGAGTGTACACAGGGGAGAAGGACTAGAGCTGTGGAACAACACAAATTTTGAGACTGGAGCAGGAAACTCACAGACAACCAGAACCATGAGGCCCAAAATTAAGCAAACACAGAGGACTTGTTTTTTCCAAGTGGATCTGTGGCAAGCGGGCGGCTCCTGCCTGCTCTCTGCACTGGGGGTATGAGAGCAAGTCCTTGGCTGCCCTGTGCATGGGTGAAATAAGATAGCTGGTTTCTTTGAAAAGGAGACCTATTAAGCTGCCAGAGTGAAACTGGAATACTACATACAGCTATAAAATCTTTTGAATTTACTGTTGTAGTGAAACACTGATTTATAGGCAGTACTTGGATACCACTTTTACATGTTATACCTTCAATGCATCCTGCACTACTCTGTTGATGATTGAACAGTGGTGTACCAATAAATAATTATCAGATGGATATCAAGAAAATGGATTTTTCCTTATATTTATTAGTATACTGAAACTAAATAGACTATAAATATTTTAATGAGGATATTTTATAGGAGTGTGGCTTTCAATAAATTTTAGATTTTTTATTTCCATTTTGCCTTTTATTGACACAAAAAGAAATTCATTTGCTTCTTGAACAATAAATTTATAAAAGTTGGTGTTTATATGCATATTTCAATGTTGGCTGAGATTGTCAGAAGTAAGAGCTAATCTTCTTTATGTAGCAGGGTGCTGAGTAGGCTTAAAAGTCCTTTGCTTCCAGAATGCAATGTAATTATAAGATGTGATTACAACTGATTATAATCAATCAGCATAGTCTTAAGTGTAATTTATATTGCTGCAGCTGTGGTTAGATTAAATCTTCATATAAAATACAATTTCTCCAAGATATGTAAAATTATTTGAACAAACCCAAATACAGTAAACTCATAATGCCATAAATATAGAGTAAATGATGCCAATTACATAATAGTTTAGAGCTGTGTGTTCCACAAAATAAGTTTCCCCTCAAAGAGGATATTCTTGAGTCAAGACACAAGATTGTCCTTTTGTTATTGTGACAAGACAATGTTTCTGGCCTTCTGAACTCCTTCTTACACCATTTGTCACATATAACGTGTCACCACCAGCACCAGAGCTACCATAGGCAGTAAGAGCTCTTTTAAAACAATAATAGAAACTAGGTTTGAGGATTTACAGAACAACATGTTTTAGCGGGATAAGACACATGCTAGCTGTCAGAAACTGCTGAGCTCTCATTGCTAATCAGCTAAATAGCTTTGTGCAGTTTCTTCCCCTCTGCCTGCAGCTCCGTGCTGGGCTGGGATCTTTTCTGCAGACATAGATCAGCCAGATTTGCTCCAGCCCTTCTGCAGAGCCCTGGCAGGAACCCAGGGCTGCTGCACAGGGCTCCTGCTCCAGGGGACAGCCAGGACAGCCCCGTGCCTCGGCTCCGTACCCCAGGCAGAGTTGGGCTGTCTGCACTTCTCTTGTATTTCTGGTCTTGCTCAAGGGTTATCCTCAGTTTACAGCCTGCAAAGTGTCTGTAACAGTGCTGGCTGCCTTCAGTGGGGATGTGTGGAGGGCTAATGGAATGGTTTCTCAGTGCTTTCATTTTTCTGCACAATTTTGTGTCCAAAAAAATATCTCACCAAAGGATTTCTTGTCCAGCAATCTGAGATTAGAAAAACTGCATGAGCAAAAATACCATTTTTACATAAGAATATATTCATACACCCACAACCCCACCTCAAAATTAAAAAGAAAAATTTTTTTTTCTTCAGGATATCACTTTAGCCTACAGCTTTAATACTAACAGAAGGTAATCAACAGTTTCCTTCCAAAAATGATAGAGTATGAAACTGATAAAATAACCTGGTTCTCCTGATGCTTAGAATAAAGCTCTTCACAATTAATTCCTAAGATTCTGAATTCTTTCCTGAAGCCCCTTTGCCCAGTGAGAATTTGAAGTAAAAATATGATTTTGGGTCTGTAATACAAAACCTGATTCAGATCTGCCTAAACAAGAATATATATCTCCCAAACTTTTCTCAATTAAAAGAAAAATCCATCTGTTCCCATTAGGAAAGAAAAAACAAAACAAAAAAAAACTATAAACAAACCCGAAGTCAAAGAAAGAAAGGAAGAAAGAAAGAAATTCCCAGGCCCTGTGGTTTTTAGTAGGAAAATATTTATTGCTTGCTTTCCTCCAGAACTAATGTGTCATGACATCAGTATAAAATTTAGAAATACCCACCCTGGGGCAGTAGGCTAGTTGAGATAGAATCTAACTAGTTTGCAGCATTAAGGATTCTATATTTTGGGTATGAACTTTAAATTTCACGAGCAATAAATTCTTTAAAAAGAAATTAATATTCTTGAAATTATTATGTATCACTAAGACACCGTGCTTTAATTTTTCCATGCTTAATAATGTCACATTTAAAAGAGTAAAAAAATGTGTGTTCAATAATCTAGAAACTGAGCCTATTTAATTCATATATTTTTAACAGAATCAAGGGCCTGTGAACTGTAAAAAATGTACAGAATAGTATAAAAATATATTATTTTTATAGAGATTTTAAAAAAATAACCAGCGACATAATCAATTGATATTCTGTTTTCTCTGTGTTTTGACCTGAGGTATCTCTGTATCAATAGGCTGCTTATTGACATCCTTAATTTATGAGCTTGATCCTCAAAATGAATTCCTGTCCCACTGAATTATTCTGTTTTGGACCTTGGTGAATGCTTTAATTTTTTGCTATTCTACTTTGTTTGTATGTAATATTTTTAGAGAAGTATCTGAGAATGCCCACTAGTGTATAAAGAAACATAAACAATATCTGCTTTACATACTTGTTGTTAAAATAATAAATATTAGAGAAAAAGAGACACAAAGCTAGTAGAACAGAATTTTTTAATAGCATGTCATCAAAACAAATAAAAAAGCCAAAGAACTGAGGATGTTGGCTGCCATTGAAAGAATCAATGTGTGTGTTTAAGTATGAATGGTCCATACCCAAATAGTATTTTTCATTCAGATGAAGTAGTATTTTGAATTTAACAAATTCCATGATCACGAGCCCCTGCTATGATATTTAAATGTAGTTTTAATCTAAATATTTTTAACCTGCTATTTTCAAACCCAAATTCCTAACTATGTTTATTTTAATTTAACTACATTGAACCAAATATGGCATAATTTCAAGATTTAAATTTTAGTGTTCATCAAATTTCCAGTTATAAAAGTAATTTCTGTTATTCAGTACTGAATCTGTGTTTGAGCCAAGCAGCTGCATATGAGGGCTGCCAGAGCTGTTCTTCATACACTTTTCAGCTAGCTGACTTTAAATTACTTTAGGTGCAGAAAAAGCTATTTCATTGCTTTAAAAGGAGAGGTCAGTGTAGTGTCAGCCAACAGACAGAACCCTTATGTATGAAATTGTTTTTGATTCTTTACATTTTTAATTTTAATGGGTTTCTAGCAATGGTGGCAGTAAGAATAAAAGATGTATGGAGAGAACCTGCTGATTTCTGCCTATTTGGATTTTAAATTTTCCAAATTCCTTTCAAATCCACTACCTTGGGATACATTGCTGAATGGGAGCTGGATGGCTCCCTGGAGTCAATCAGTACCAAGCACTAAATCTATTTGGGAATATTCAACTGGGGATTGCTTATTAAGGCAATGCACTAAGATGATAGTCTTTCTGCAAAAAACATAACCCCAAAAAAATCTGTAAATAATTTAAGTAACCTTAACTATGGACTTGCCTGCTATAACAGTAGCAACGACACAGAACGATTTTTTCCCTTTAAGCATTAATATTCTGGCTGCAATTCAGAAGTTCATTTCTATGACACTCAGGAAAGTGACTACAGTAGATGGGTTGTGAATTTTAAATTTAATATGCCTCAGTATTATACTAGAGGAGCACTAAATGCCTAACAACAAAATTCACAATGAATTGCTTCAGAAGTTTCTTGCCTAGATTAAAAATAAATTTTAGAAAACATATGTTTTTCTAAAAAAATATAATGAAATAATATGTAAGAATTACGTAAATCATATAATATCTAAAAATGATTAATATAATGGTGAAACAGCAATGAAAAAGGACAACAGTGTACATTTTGAATTCTTGCAATACTCTTAATAAAAAGTACATATTCAGTTATCTTTGAACAATTCTTATTTATCCATAACAGGGTCAGAATACCCTACTTATTAATTATATTAAAAATCCCTTAGTTATCTCTTACTCAATTATCTGAACAGTCTCCATGTCCAGCATGACATTTAGATAATGAACATGGAATTTTAATGGTATCACACATATCCACACGGATTTATTTAGCACATGTTTAAATCTCTAATTTTCAGGGGCTCTTAGAACCTTAAAATCAACGAGACCGATGTGTTATCAATTTCACTTCAATCAGAAGTATAGGAAAGCTTTGAAAGGGTGAAACTTAAAACTAAATTCTCATAACCAGATTGTCAAACAGTAGATATTGTATTAAAACATGAGGATTGAGATACAAAGTACTTTTCTTTTTAAAAAAGCAGTTTAAAATATGGGAATATTTTTATGGCTACTATTATTATTAGACAGGGATTTATCCCATTAGGTTGTGTTAGAAGGTTTATTTTCTATTTGGAGACAATGACAATCAGATTATTAGCAAAACATGGCATACCTATTTCCTCAATAAAATTGTGTGAATTTTTTATCATGCTTCTATTTCATCCAGAAGACCCCAATACGGAACATGTGAAAACTTTACCAAGATTTTTTTTTTCTTCTTTTACATTTGATGAGGACCAGAAACAATGAAACAAGAAACATGGCATTTCTGTCATCAGCAAAATGGTGAATTTTGTTCATTATGTTTGGGGGATTTTTTTTTAGCTTAAAGAGAGCTATTTATGCCAATAATCAGCTAAAGTTAAGAAAATCTATTTGTGGTGATTTACATACATAGCAGCAGAATTGCTATTTCCAGAAATAAACATCTTCATCTTCCCTGCCAAATGAAGAGTTTTGTTTAATGTTAGTGAAATACTTCTACTTTAAGAAAAACTCCATGTACATTTTAAATTTATAATTTATATTTTCTGGTTTAAACATTCACTTTTTATGTCTGCATAGTACTTTTAATCCCTTTCTACAACCACCTAGGATTGATATCAGCCTTATGAATTGGATATATAGTTATTAGGTATGTAAAATAGGAGACATGACAGTTATGATGAATAACAAAATTTACATTAGAACGCTAATTAATGTTAAGAATAAAAAGTAGGGAAAGTCATATAAAAACACATTTAGTATATGTTTTATTTTCCATCAAACCTGCCTACTGCTAAACCAAAGAAGCAATAAATAGAAATCTGATTTTAGAGAAGAATACAGTGATGAAAATAATTATTCTTAAACTTTACAGTTTAGGAAGGCATAGAAGCATCATGTCTTCCATAGAAATAATGTAGTCTAGATTTATACATGAGGATCTGTAGACTTATACATTTAATTCATTAATTCATTTTTCTTGAAACACGTTTATGAAAATATTTTGTAGAGAAGTATAACTCTAGGTTTGTGAACGCCTTAAATTTAATTTTAAGGAAAAAGCATTTCATATCAGCAAGTCCAATTGTATACAACCCAGGGTGTGATCTCTTACAAAGTCAATATTTTTTCTGCATTTTCCTCTACTCCTCATTATAAAGATCTTTTTCCAAACTGCATGAATCACAGGTCATAATCTAAGACTTGACTTCCATTTCTTTGGAATTAAAGAATTCTCTGCCATTGCCACCATGACAGACTGAATGTTGCCCCATTTACAGAGCAAAGAGCCCTAAATCCTTGAACTAAGCTTGAAAGGAAACAGAATGCAAATGTGGTTGGTGGAGATACTACTTATCCTAAGGAGGCAATACCATTTCAGAACCTATTCAAAGCATGATAACTCCAAGTTTTATTTATCTGTCTTACATAATTAAGTGTATTAAGCAGGTTTTTTTTCATGACCATGAGTAAGAAGATGATGAGCGATAATAATTGAGGTCATAAAAGGCTTTCCATTTCACCACTGACTTCTTACAGCTCAGACAAGTGTAACACTCAAACCTGCCACACGAAATTGTCTGACCAGTGATATTAATTTGTCTTGAGGAGCATCTTCAGATTATTTATGTTTATTTGCTATTCCTCAACCATGGAATGTTATAGCAGTTTTTCTTGTTTGTGTTTCCAGTCTTAATTAATATGAGTTTCCCCTACAAATCAAGATCAAAGATGCCTAATCTTCATTCCTGTCTTTTCCTTGTCTAGTGGTAGCTACTATCAACAACTGATGCTCAGCTCCATTTTTCTCCAAATCCCAAATTGTAAATGTGAGAAGTGTCTGTAACTTCTTAATTTATTTTTCCTGCCTTGTAAAAGAAGAGTTTCTCCCCAAAACACTAAGGCTCCTGATCATCCCTTTGATTTTAATCTGTTATTTTCTAAACTGTGACTATTTATTTTTAAAAGAAGTGGTTTTGAGCTACTTTGAAATGATTCATGAAGGTCTTTATTGAATGCAAAAATTTTAGTTTGCTTTTGAAATTCTCTTCGTACAGGAAGTCATAGATATATGTATACCCACACTTGTGAGAAAAAAATGAACTTTGCAATTTCATGTAAGACACATCTAAAAATATTGTAGAACTTTAAAGCAGACTTACATGAGGACCTGGCTGCACATCATCTAATCCTCTTTAATGTTTATTTTCAATTATTTCTTAACATGTATATTATTGATTAACAATTTATTTGCTATAAAAGTTCTTCAAGACTGATTTCTACAAAAGGAGATCTTTGAGGACCAAAATTATCATGGACTCGTTTGTATGAAGGATATCATTACCATTTCCCCTTCATAGCTGCCTTCCTTGTGTCACTTACAGACACCATCGGAGGGGAAAGCATGTAATGGATAAAAACATTGATTGCCATTTGACTTCCCAATTAATTTTCAGATAATGATGAACATTGCCTTGACCACATTCCCAGTTTTTCCTGTGGAATGGATACAAATGCTTAATGACATGGAATTTTGGTTGCAAAAAACACTGGAAGATTTGGGAGGACAGCATTAAACTACCAGGGTTTCTTTTTTCTTTTCTTTTTTTTTCTTTAAATATAACTGGAAAGATAAGTGAGGCTGCTTTATCTGCAAATTCATGGGGCCTCAGTCAGATGAGAACTTTGAAAAAGTTGTGGCTTAAGATGAAAGGAATTATGAAAATTGGAAAATAGTAATAGAACAAGAACGGAAATAGAGCACTAGTAAACTTGTTACTTCTGTGTAGGATTCATAGTAACTTCTCTCTCCTCAACTCTTCTCTCTTCAGGAGTTCAGTTTTTCTCTAAGGAAAAAAACAACTTTTGAAGTGAAGTATCATTTTCACTTTAATGCTGCCAACTGGTGTATTGATGCTGGAGCAAGAGCCAGTTTGTTCCCCTGAGATGGAACCATTTTAAAGCCCAGTATGTTGAATATTTATTACAGGCCTGAATTATTTTGTGAAAAGGCTTCACATCAACTCTTTATGCTAATGCTCATTTAGGAATACTGATAATCTACAGCAGAGTACAAATTCCACCATGATAATTTATTTTAATCCCCATGCCACCCACTTTAGGAAATTTTTTCTCAGCAGCTTTCTTGTCTGGAAATGAACAGTGCTGAGGTCAGTAATTGCTGGAGTAACAGCAGGCTCCTGAATCTTAGGGTATTGAATGAAGGGTTTGCACGAAGGAGGAAACACATCATGAGAAAAATTAAATTAGAAGATGTCTTTTTTTCTTTTTAAGTGAAGCTGGTAAAATTTAAGATGGTTTGTCTGTAGAGGATTGTGGAACATCAGTTTGATGTCTAAGCTTCAGACAACAGAACTGTGAATGGGGGGGTGTTGAAAAATCAAGTTCACTAAGGAAGAAGATTTTCTTTACCCTCTCTCATTTGTGTTACAAATCTATTTACAGTAATATCAGTGAGAAATCGAAGGGACGGAGTCATTGGATTCCATTTCTGAGTTATTAATGGTGAAGGGTTTGTACCTACTGGTACCTAGTTAAAGTGATATAACCTAATTGAATCAAATTAATCCTCATTATGTCTATTAGAATGAAATTTTCTACAGCATAGATTAAGTTTTTATTCCTTATTTATGCAAATTGAATTGAATAAACTTGTTATTTTAAAAAATTCACTGAAGAGAATTTAAATACTTCATTTATACAGGTCTGGAACAGTGAAAATTATGGTCATAAATTAATACAGGTTGTACACATGTGGTCTTATTTCTATTACCACTTCTATTTTCATAATACCACTGAGTCTAAAATAAGACTTTACCAAACAAAATTTTGCTTTTTTGTCATTGTGCTTTGAATTTCTAGAAGTGAAACACTCCTAATTATGGGATGTGATTCTTTGACAATGCCTCAGATTTTAACAGGATTTTTGAATTTTATTTCAGATAAACAAGTCCTAAAATACTTGACCTTAAAGAAATACTGTAATAGGTAATTAACAGATCTTAAGGAATATGGCTTAAATATTAAATAGAAGAAACACTTTGCATTTGCCTCCCTAATAATAAATGGTCTGATTAGAGTGAACAGTAAATAGCAACAGTGAATTGCAAGCAAATATCAGCTCTGGGAGACTGATTCAAATATCAAGCCAAGGTGCCTATAATTTCTGAAAGGTGTGATTGTACCATATTATGATGTATTATTTACCTTCTCTCTATATTTTATACATCAAATATGTACTATAATCTACATATATAATACATATAAAATATGCATTTTTGTGATTTCATTATAATGATTGAATTATAGATTCAGGCCTCATACTGAGGTTCCTTTGGGGAGAGAGACTGTCAGTATTTTTATGTTATCTTAATTTTTAATGAAAAATCTTACTGGGTGTTAGTTCAGACTCTTGTTCAAGAATAGGTTCTAATGCCTGTCTAGTGTTTATAGGTCATGAGTCAGTGGCCACCTTTGAGGACTGATTCTGATGCAAAAAAGCTCCACCACTAATTACCAGCAGCCCCTTTTGCTATGCTGGTAGTTAATTTTCCCACAGACATTCTCAAGTAAAATAATTAACTGGATTGCTCTGACACAGATCAAATTATCACCTTTTTTTTTAAGCCTTCAATCTATAGAAGAAACTATTCACAAGGCTGAAAATGTTTGAAAAGTCATTGATTCAGTGTCTTTAATTTTTTTAAAACCACTAGAATTTAGGGAATAGTGTGGATATAAAATCAAGTTATCTGAGATTTAAAAAAAACCCAAAAAAACATTCAGCATTTAAAATGTTAAGGTAAAAGAACACATTGGTACTTATTATTTTTGGATAAGATATGATTTCAAAGGAAACATCAAAATACCTCTATGGGCTAGCATGCTAAGGGAAGAAGACGGCTGCTCTTGATTTTTAATGCCTGAAGTCAGGTCAGGAATACCAGCTGTGATAAATTGTAAAACAAGTGTGTATAGTTTGACAAGCCAAGTAAGGATTTGCTTTCTGGAGTGTTTTAAATCTTTTGTTCTTTAGTTCTGTACCTCAGAATCTCAAAGTTAGCTAAACAGAGCCCAAGATCAGGCATGGGGATTGCAGCAACACTGGAGCTTGTACTGCACTTTGTGTGCACGTTACTCTCATCCTAAATCTTTAGCTGCTGAAGTTAAGAAGAAACTCTTGAACACTATAATCCTAATTAGGGAGGAGGAATATGAATGGAGCTCAGCAGTAACACTGTATTACCAGTAACTAAAACATGCCTTCCTCTCAAAAATGTTTTTAATATCTACAGATAGATTACAATAATTACAGTCTATTAGTATTCTTTTATTATTTAAATCTTGCACTGTGATAAAAGAATAGAGTCATTAAATATAATTATGAAGAATTTAGATAAAGAAATTATTTAGAAGATATGTGTTTCTGAGAACAAAACCAGTAATTTATCTGAGTATAGTGCACACAAAAAGAAAGTACTTGTGTTATTACTATATTTACTCTTCTACTACCTCATTACTGCCAGTATTATTTTTTTAATTCTGTTCTGTAGTGTAATGGTACCATTTGCTTTTGAAAGGATGATGTATTAAGAAAGAAGGCTTCTAAAAATATTAAACTCAAGTTTTCAAAACATATATATGTATACATACATGCGTACATACATAGTTTCACTTTAAAAAATAATCTGCTTGTGAGAGACCTATATAGCCATCCATGGCCTATTGTTTGCTTAGCCACATCTGTGTCCAGGCACTCAGCACATCTCCCCAAATCTGAAGGGCCCCCACTGACAGCAGTAAAAGTTCTGGGAGACTGGGGAAAGAGAATGTGACACCTGTGCAGGAACTTAGTGCCCCACAAATCACTTCTGGGAAAATCACAGTCCCAAGGTTCAGCTGCTGAAAAGGAGCTGAGAGGAAGCTCTGCCACAGTGTTCACGGGCTATTGTAGGCACTCAGGATATGGCAAAACCTGGAAGTGACTTTCAGCCTTGACATGTAGAGAGGATTCCTCATTTTAGTAGCAGGGTTTTGCTGCTGAACCTT
Source organism: Setophaga petechia (assembly GCA_024362935.1). Classification (NCBI taxonomy): domain Eukaryota; kingdom Metazoa; phylum Chordata; class Aves; order Passeriformes; family Parulidae; genus Setophaga; species Setophaga petechia. The sequence continues at coordinate 13,104,953 of JANCRA010000006.1, forward strand.
GGCATAAAGGAGTGACACATAATGTAATAATGTTTTAATAGTATCAGAATTTGACTCAAGTTTGAGAAGATGCTCAAGTTCTTTATATTTTGTATACAAAAATATGAAGGATTCTCAGACTAAAATCCAAGAAATTAAGGAGCTTCTGGAAGATGGAAATAATTCATTCCCTTCTCCCCCCTATTGCTTTAACATTAGTGCTGAAGCTCTGTTTGATGCAAAAAAAATTAAAAATTAATGCAGCTTCTGTTTGGTGTTCACTTCACCCACTTATATATTTATTATCATTTCTTGTGAGGTGCAAACCATAGAATATTTTCAAAGGCCATTGTTTAATGACAGCATGCATCCATGGCTCTGGTGGAACATTTATGATGTTTTATATATTATTATTATAACAGTTCAAAAAACCTTAAAAAATCATATTGAAAAGACTGAAATACCTTCATGAAATTATTTATTATAGACTCAGGTCTGTACCTTTTCATGCTCTAGGTAAGCATCTTAGTAAGAGGAAGACTACAGTAGACTGAGGGATGCACTGAGCAGTCCTGGCCACATATGCCTTCTTCCATGTGCTGACTTTCTATTCAAAACAAATTCAATTATTCAGGGGTATTTACATCTTTACCTCTGCAAGACATCGGGGGACTTGCATGGACATAAAGGAAATATAAAACTTTCCATTGTGTGGCTTGGAGGAAACTCCTGGGGGCTGAGCTCTGTGTAAAGGTGGTTTATTATTGGAACTGGTATAAGCAAAGCTTGTCACCACTGATTTGAATAGCTGACGTAAGGTAGAATCCATTTGCCTTCCCTAGATGGGCACTTCTGCTGCAATCAGCAGGAATTATTTATGTGCTTATTCTTACATTTAGATTTGCACTGCTTAAATCCATGCATGTAAGCACATTTGGAAACTCCTTGTGGCAATGCAACATTTTGCCTCCTTTCTTTCAGTGTTGTTTTGGTTGTGCTGCTTTGATTGCTTTCTTAAAGATCAGTCATTCTTAATCAACTGTATTTATATAGTTATTTAAATGATACATAGTTATGCAATTAGTAAAAGTGTTTAGTCATCATCTGTTTTGAACATTGAATTACGAGTTTAAAATTGAACTTGTTTATCTTAGAGATATTTAAATGTCTTTCTCAGGTATGTGGCTCCCATTTTTTTTCTGGTTCTACTACACCATGAAAAAATGACAAAAATGAATATACTTCTTCAGGGTGTTTCGATGAAAATAAATCTACAAACATAGTCAACACGATTACAGAATAGGGCTGGACTACAATGCTCAGATGTATATTTTATTTCCCACCCAGACACTGTGACAGAAAATCATGATGGAAAACTCCTACCAAATTGATTTTTGTCTCAGAACTGCACAGAATACCCTTGTAATGAATCAAAAATTAAAGTCTAAATATTTTGATGAGGATAGCTTCATTACATTAGGCACAGCTTAACTTATCCTACTCAGTGTAAATGAGACTAGGATAAGATAAGATGAACCCACTCCATTTCCACTGTTTATTACAGTCTTGAATCTGATAAAATGCTTAGCATTGATCACTGGGGATGTGGAAAAGCACACAAAGGAATAGAGGCAGTAGATGCTAAATGATTGGAATTTTTTCTGTAAATGTATTACATTTCAGAGGTTAAGTGGGTAAAGGAAAAAAAATGCACTGAATATTCACCTTTGAGAGTAGATAACAAATTTGGTTTTCAATGTAATCATGTCCAGAAATCATTCTGTTTTCACAGCTGCACGCCACTGCACACCATTTTAAACTTTGCATTTTGGCACCAGGAAGGAATAAAAGGTTAAAACGTGTGGAACAAAGATATTATTTCATGTTCTTGCCAATATTAGAATTGAAAGAGGCCTCACAGAGGCTGGGCTGTGAATTTAATTAAGCATCTTCTAAAAGGGGGTCATAAAATGGAAGAATTTCCTTTCTATTCTTGTGACAACTTCTTGGAGTACAGTCATTAAGTATGGGTTGGGAGAGGAGGGAAGATAAGAGTGAGCAGAGAGAGGTGTAGTTCCCCTCCTATGGCTCGCTGACCACATTGTCCAACCAAGAGAAGGAAAAAGTAGGGAAAAAGCAATTTATTGGCAGTATAACCCTGCTACAAACCACTGTTTCTGATAACTCAGATGTAGATTCACATGATTAATTTCCAAAACTCTTCTTGAGACTGCCTCTGCAATGGGTCCAAGTCCCTCTGCTTTATGACTGGGAAGAAAGTCCAAGTCCAGCCCCACGCGCCCACTCATAAATAATTAAAAATCTCACAGTGAAGAAGTCACTACTGTTTCTGAGCTGATCACAGAACCACCGAATGTTCTGAGCTGGAAGGGCCCCACCAGGATCATCAAGTCCAGCCCTTGAGTGGAAGGCCCATTGTAGTGAGTAGGGTCAGGCGCTCGGAAAATCTCGCGATGTCACGGAAAGCAGTAGAGCTGCTCTCCCCCTAACGCCTAGTGATAAAGGATCACCCAAGAATGTAGTCCCCCCTAACATTTCTAACTTTTTACCCCTTACTAACCAATTACAGTAAGGTAATACCCCCTGACGTAGAGAAAAAACTAGCAGAGTATAAAACCCGACGAGACAGGACAATAAAGGTCTTGAACCGTCCACCATACTGGTGCCTGCGTGTGTTCTTGGCCCGAGTGACCCTGGAGAGTTTGGGTCGCCGTGCCGTTTCCTCGGAACCAGGTCACCTCACCTTGCATTAGAAGATAACAGCCCATACAGGATGGAGCCCACAGCCTCAGCCTGGGTTCAGTCTCACCAGCTGAGCTCATCTCAAGGTCAGTCTCGTGAAGATTAGCACACAAACATAAGATAAGAATGACTGTCTTTACTGCTGTTCAGAAGTCCAGCTGACCAAAGAATTGCGTCTTTTTATTTCCCACAGTATTTTCTGAGTCAACTTGACCATTTCCCCTTTTGATAGGAAAGTAATTCTGTAAAGTGAAGTCACTGAACCAGAAAACATACATTTGGTCTCTCTCATTTCTAACATTCACGACCAATTGAATGCTTATAGAAGTTAGTGAAAAATAATCCCATTTGATTCACTTCTCATTTTAAGTTATTTACAATACAGAGTATGCTGACTAGCACTTTCCTGTGCTGTGTGAAAATATTAGGTTTGACCCACAAAGAGATCTGTGAGAAAAAAAACTGTAAAAATACTGGAGGTGTGTGCCTTTACCCCCTTCCTAAAGAACAATAAAGGATTTTGTTCACTCCAGGAATTTTATGAGGTATGTTCTTCTACCTCATTTTTTATTTGATTATAAACTAAGATCCTGAAAAAAGGATTTCCTGTATAAACTGCTTTCCTCACAAGACATTGCATTTTTTGCAAGTTTCATTGCAAAATCATTATTTGAAGAATGTTTTTCTGTGCTTATGCTAATTTGTTCAGAATACTGATATGTAAACTTTTTCCTGGAAAATCAAATCTGATCTTCCTTTGTATACAAAACTAATGGACATGAAGGCAAATTCTGTGGCATCAGTCAGGGCCAGTCATCAGATGGGAAAGGGAATTTAGGCTTTGTTCTGATTCTGTTCTGGTTTACATAGATTTCTTTCTAGACTGAAAGAGTGATTTCAAATAGAGCAGAACATGCATTGAGTCAGAGAAGAAGAAAACGAAGATCTAAACATGATAGATATCTGAGCACATTAACATCAGAACACTGGCACAAAAATACAGGAATGTATGGAAATGTTTTACAGGAACTCTTAAAAGATGGAGACAGGAAGCCAAATCATCTCTGTATTAACTTTTATATTGTTGGAACTAGCCAACTTTAGGAAATTATTTGGGATAAGAGCATATTTATATTCATTCCAGAAAAAAGTTTTCGAAGTACCAACTTCTAAGTTCCCCCTTCCATTTGAGTTTCTTTTTTTCCAGATACCCCACAGAAAACCAGAATGCCTAATTGATCCCAATATTGTGCAATTTTTTTTCCTGACTTCTGTAGATGCGCAGGGACTGTAAGAAATTTTGAACTTAACCCATTAAATCTTTCAAAAAGGTGATTTTACTTAGGATAGCCTTGCTGCAATTTTCTGATATACAGTCAGAGCTGGAGAGATTGCAGTTACAGACAAGATCATGAAGAATATTTTTAAATTCAATCATGTTATTCTGTATCTATTGCTATATTCTCTGAGGTCTATCATTCTATATCTCTCCTCAGAATCATTTTGATGATTTGTATGGGTAACTGTGTTTATAAACCTTGTTACCTTTTTAGCATATTTTCTCTAGAAATTCTAGAGTTGAAACCTTTCATATCTTCATAAGAAAGTCTTTTGGAAAATAGTTGTAAGGAGTTGGCAGTATTAAATACAGTAAACCACAAATCAAAATATTAAAGCAAATAAGAATTAGAATAATGAGAACTTGGAAAACCTACCCGGAAAGCCAATATTTAACTTTCAGAACTTATAAAATTCAGTAGGAGCTTAAAGAGAATTCCATAGGATTTATTACTTTGTCCTTAATATTATTTTTGTGTAGCTTTTAAACAGCAACATCAACAATCCACTGTTTCCTTTGCAATTAAAAATCATTTGCTGAATGACATCAATATACATCAGCTGAAGATCTACCAGTTAACTTAAAGCTGCATAAACATTTAATCCTAGGTATTCTAAGTGAAAAGACATTTAAAGGGGTTTTTATTGTGGTTTTATATCTCAGATATTGATAATCCAAACCAACAGATGTTAAGTTTTGTTCATATTTGCATTGCGAAGCTGAGACTTTTTCATTAACTCTGTACACTTACATTATTAAGTATAACATAGATTTCGGTAAAAAAAAAAAAGTACATTTTAATATAAAAAAAAAGAATTCTAATATTGGCAAAGGATACCTTTTTTTTGGTCTTCTTGCCATTAGTAGATGAGGTGAAGTGAGAAAATATTCTTGGGAAATCCTTTCTTGACTACAATTACCATTAAGCTTCCAGAACTTGTCTTCTCTCTATTAATGATACCCTATTCATCAATTGGATCTTTTTTATTTTCTTATTCTTATCATTCTTTGTCTAAACTAAAATAGTGGGAAAATCAAGTTTAGGTCTGGCAGAAATAGAAATTTTAAAAATCAAGATTAATTTAAGCAGAATCCAAAAATATTTCTGTAGGTTTGATGAAAACATAGTTTCTAAATTAAAAAATTATTAATTTAAATTATTTAACTTCTAAAAACATTCTTGGTTATTTTCATATTCAGCCATAATGGTACAGGCACGGTCCTTTTTGCAAAAAAAATATATAAATTCCCTCTGCTGTAGAGTTTGTTGTTTTCATTTTTCTTTCAGACCGTTTTGAATTATGCTATGGTGAAATCACATATTTCCTATACATTCTTATTTGCTTTTCTGTTTAAGAATAGAAACCTCTCTCTTCCTATGGAGTAATATAATTCCAAATATCATCTGCCTCCTGTCAGAACGTATCTCCCCCGATGGTTAGACATTGTTACAATTATCCATTATGTTGGCATTTCAGTTCCTTTTGAACTGCATGATAGATCCAGTCGCTACAACTGTTCCCAAATCATCAGACAGCTTCCTTGCTTAATGTGGTCCGTGGAGGGCAGGAATAAATTACCCTGGTTCAGGATCCTGTGTGTGTCTGCTCTGCAGAATTGGCAGGTGGGCTTCACGCTGCTGCTCAGTCTTACACAGAAAAACATTCAAAAACTGCAGCGCTGGAAAGGGTGGGGAGAAATTGTAAATACCCTGGTAGCAATGCTGGTGACAAAAACCCCCCAAAAATTGACATGCCATGGGAAAATATCCTTAAAGTGCCCTACTTTAGGGATTCTGGTGGTCCTAGCCTGCATGAGGGACTCAGTGCAGCTGGGTTGTGTCAGTTCTCTCTCCAATGGTCAAAACCACTGTACCCATTCTGGCTGGGGACAAAAACTTTTCTTTGCTCAGTGATATGTAGTTCTAGGAGATTTTGGTATGCATAAATCTAATGTTAATAAACTCCAAATGATGACCAAAGAAAACTTTTTGGGAGACAAAAAATTGTCTGACAGTGATTCTAAGGAGAGCCAGTGAACATTAAAGCAGCCTCAAAGTCCAGATCATAAATACAGAACTCCCCACAAGCTCATGAGATTCAAACCTTTTGCATCCCAGCATCTGGGGAAGCTGAATGAAGGTTCTGTCCAGGAGAAGCCAGACTACAGCCGAGATGTGGGAATTTTGTCCTGTCTGTAGCAGAATCCAGGTCCTAGGCCTCACCCTGTTGACTGAATCCCACAGCTTCTTTAATCAAAAAATAGCTTTTTTACAGATAAGAGAAAGTTTGCATTTTCCTTCTTCCTATCCATGACTGAAGCACACTCTTTCCAATTTACTATGAAAAACCTCTGTTTACATTCTCTAAATTTCAAAATGTTGTTGCAAACTAGTACCACATGTCATGCAAACATTAAGTATTTAACGAGAGAGAAAAATTCTGAGTGACTGAATTGCAAACAAAGTTTGTTTAAGCAACTTTTGTTACACTTTTGCTAAAATTCATGTTTGCTAATCCAAGCCCCAACACAATAATAAATTAATAATAAATGTGACTCTTATACTAAGTATAGGGTGTTCCTTACAGGCATTCAGAATATCAATTAAACTTTAGAAATTTTATTTATTCTACCTTGAATTCACAGAATTTCCACAATAATCTGTCTTATCTCTTCATCCAACAGAAAAATGCACCTCATATAAGCTAGTTTGATCCTCCAGAGTATTTATGCCATGGTAGTTCAATCACAAAACTTATTTGAATTCTCCTGTAAAAGTTTCTGGTGTTGTATCAGACTTTGCCCTTAAAATTAATGAGCTAAGTATTTCCAAGAGACAACCTTCTAGAATATTATCATATCCTCTAATGACGTCTCCATGGCCTTCATGTGATCTCTTTCAATTAGCCAGTCTTTCTTCAATAAGATCAGTCTGATGGGAGTGGACAACACATTTGAGGCAAAAGATTACAATGAGGGACAGCTCCTCAAAACACTTGACTTTAACTGTGAATAACTTTGAGTTCTTATTAGCCAATTTTTCATGTAAGGGAAATATTTCATAACAATTGGATAAAATTGGCATTTTCAGTGGAATGAGCATCTAATGACATTGAACCAAAACTTATTTGCCCTTTTAATTGTGATTTAAATACATTTTAAAAAAATATAAATTATTATGAAAAATTGTGGAAGCACACTTGAAAGAACATAGTTTTAAGTATCTTCAGTACTGCATCCACTTTCTGTCTTGGAAGCACCTCCTTTATACTATGATTTTTTCACCATATATGTAAATAAAAGACTTAGCTATATATTTGGGTTATTTATTTGGAATTTGTTTTTTAAAAAATTTTCAGTCTTAAACTGAAGTACTGAAGTGGTCACCAGCCTTTTATCTATGGTAGTATCAATCTGATTTTGTAATCAAGAAGAGAGCCATAGGCTACATGCAACACATCAAATTCTGCCTTTGAAAACAAATATTATTAAATATTAAGAGCTGGTGGAATTCTACATTGTATACAGCAATGTGGGCAACTTAACCCATCATCACATCAACAATGGGAATCATATGTATTGCATTCTAGACTTGAACATTTTTTCTTCTGGACTTTTTGGGTCACAGTGGAAAATTTAGAGATAATTTTGTCCCCCAGATCACCACCTTATTTATTCCAAATACCATCTTCCTGTTGGGAAATGCTTTGTGCAGATGGAGAGGTAACAGATCTCCTGCTGCAGCCTCAGAGCTCTGATCACATGGAGATTGGCCTCCAGGACAGGCAGTGCTTGGAGAAGACCTTGTGCAGCCGAGCCCTGAAATCTTCTGGTGAACTACAGAAAAGTGAGGCAGATTTGCACTTTTCCAAATATGAATGTGAAACAGAAAATAGGCATCCCAGGGATGTCCAGAAAATTCAAGGAACTTCAGGACACAGAAACCTGGACAGCTAGCCAGACTTCATTTGGGGTTTTTGTCGCGTTTTCTGTTTCTGGCTGGCATTTCTTCAAAGTTTTATTGCATATCCCTAAGATCCTATTAATATTTTGGGGTTTTTTTGGTTTGCTTTCTTGCCTTTATGCAGAGAATGTGTTGTTTTGTTTTGTTTTTCTCAAATGAGGTTTTAAAAATCCATTTTATAGGATACATTATTTATCTAAAAAATAAAATAATCTGTTAAGCCCTCTTTAACCACTGAATATTCAGTAAACGTAATGAATAATTTGCAAATTATTTATGCTTTGACAAAAATGAAAAGCAGAAGAAAAATGAAAAGTGAAGTTGAAGTAATAGGATTTTAGCTACATATATATATTTTAACTATATATTGAAGTAAATTCACATATTAAAAAAACAATCTACTGTGCCACAGGGGTAAGGCTGTTCCTGCAATGCAATTCTCTTTTTATTTTTGTTTTCTTCCTCTCACCTTTAGACAGTTCTAAGAAAAGCTGCCACAGATTTCTATGATATGTCTTATTCTGTTATGCCTTAATTCAATGGATAACAGTCTTCATTTTTACTGTGTGTACATCAACAACACTGTATGGAAAATAAGTTTATGAATGTTCTGACTTTCACAGTATTATCAATGCCACTGGCTGCACAATCCGGTAGCTACTAGATGAGCCTTAAAATTGCTGAGAAAAATAAAAATAGGCAGCTGTAGTGTCAACACATGGCAGTTTGTTACAGGAACACATTCTCTTCAGTGCTGTATCTAAATTCTTCAGATCAATATGTGATTTGTGGTTCTTCAAATACTCAATTATCTCAGGTTTTGAAGATCTTGCCTGAAGACAGTAGAAAGAGTATTGATTTGTCTTTAATGCAATACTTTTTGAAAGTGGTTCTTGAAACAATTTCAACTTTAAATGTCATGTTTTCCTATAATTATTTTGATCAAATAAGTATAGCATTTGATCGTTATAGGCATGGGTAATTTTGCCAGTTTTTACAGAAAACATTGCAGGGTCTTTGAAGAAAATAGTTGTTTAATCCTTTCTATTTTCTCCCTTGCTTACAATGTAAGACAAATGGTAGTTATAGTACAGTGATCTAACACACCACTACATTTTGAACTTTTCTGTTGTATGTTAACTGCAGGAAAAATTGTGGTGATGAAACATTGCAGAGCACAGTCAACAGACAGAGGACACTGAAACCTGGGCATTAGGTCATTGATAGTAGGTATATATATCCCAGTGTTTATTGTTTCCTTTCTGAGAATGAGAAATAGTACAAATGTTGCAGTAAATGGAAGGATACATGCTGTGATAAATAGCTATGTTTCAGCACTGCTTATTTAATGACAACTGCAGCCAAAAATACTCTGAAAGGGTTGAAGATTATTTGGGAGATGGGAGATCAGAAGATGAAATCATACTTCATTATTCCTTTCTCCAAAAACAGCATGAGCAAACAAGACTGTAATTATGACCCCTTTAATTAAAACAATTCATCATACAATGGTATGTGTGTAGAAGTCTGCTGCTATTTTTTAAAGATCTCCTCCCTTTAAATTCCTTGCTTTTATTCCTTGTTTTAAAAATCAGTGAAAGGTTTTAAAGAGCCAGGTCTGTGATACTGGAACAATGTTTTCTGCAGTGAGCTGCTGTTCCCTTACTGATCCATGTCACACAAGTCTCGTGCCATAGAGTGCATTATGTGAATTGCATGTAGGCAGCAGGTTAAGAGATTTTGTAAATCAAGTCTTTCAAAATGGTTTGTGTATGAATAACCCAAAGAATTTTTTACAAATGGAAATAAGTTTCTCTTATTTCTTCCCAACTAAAATAGACAGTTGTTCAAAGTACTATCTCGAGGAGAATCCCATTCAGTGCTACATATTGCAACTAAAAGCTATCTAAATAAGGTGGAATTCCTACCCCACTTATTTCATTTTTGCAGTATAACATGCAAGTGAACACTTGGCTCCATCATTCTTTGTGCTGAAGTTATAGCCACTTAGGCAAGTGGACACCACTAAAATGATGAAAAAAGATTAACCTTAATTAACACTGTAATTTATTTACTTTGGTTGAAACTTCCCTCCACCTCTTTTTTTGGATGAAATTCAGTCTTCCTTCAGGTCTCAGAGGAAATCTGGAAATTATAGCATCTTATTGGAGACATAGAAGGACACTTCCCTGCCTTGGGGAGGCAGCTGAAGTAGTGATGCAGACAGAACAGCACAACAGGGAAAGATTTTACTCATGACCTACTCAGTTTTGGACTCTATTCAGGAAAACACTTAAGCACATATTTCCTACTCCTTATTATGTCCTACTAGAACTCAAACACGTGCTTAAGTGTCGTTTGGAGGAGGAATGCTTTCCTGAGCAAGCAGGAAAAGAGATGGGCTCCTGTCAGGAGAGACAATGGGCTCCTGTCCCACCACCCTGCTCCTCTGTGCCTCCCGAGCGGCGCCTCTGCCAGGGCAGGGCAGGGATGGAGGGATGGAGGAGTTCCCCTGAGCACGGGGCCACTGCCAGGGCAGGGCAGGGATGGAGGGATGGAGGAGTTCCCCTGAGCACGGGGCCACTGCCAGGGCAGGGCAGGGATGGAGGGATGGAGGAGTTCCCCTGAGCACGGGGCCACTGCCAGGGCAGGGCAGGGATGGAGGGATGGAGGAGTTCCCCTGAGCACGGGGCCACGCCTGCACCTGAGGGTCCCTGTGCCACACAAAATGCCAACTGTGCCTGCCCACGGTGCTGCTGCTTAATGGCTGTGCAGGCTGCTCAGGACCTAATGAGCTCAAAGAGAAAAGCTGTTGGGAGCTTCTGCTTATTTTATATCAACAATTAACTTCCTTTGTTCTTGATCTATGCTAATGAATTGAAACTTACAAATTAAAGGTATCCTCGTTTGGCACTAATGATTCAAAGTTCATCTGTGCTATCAGTTTATTTTCATGTTGAACAGAGCTTATTTGCAAACATACATCCACTTTTCTCTTAAAATCTGAACTGAATACGTATGGAGCTACACTCTGTATATTCCACATTACAAAGCATTCCTGTCTTGATTGTTTGTATGCAAGGCTATGAAGCCAGAGAAGCTCCATTGCTGCTCTTTGCTGGAGGGCTAGTTCCACTGGAAATGCTAAAATGATTTCACTGCTTTATGTATAATTCATTGAAATGTCCTAATGGTCAAAGAGAAATGGGAAAATGGGCTGTACAGTGTACATATGCTAACTGTAAGGACATTTCTTTCTTTGTCCAGTTTTGTCTCCAGAATTTTTTCTGTGCCCACACAGATTGTCGTAGGAAGCAGCTTAATTTCTAAATCTGATTTCTTCTGTTCATAATAAAATCTTTATTAAATAAGCAGTGGAGTAAAGCTAAATTAATCATGAGCAGCTAGATCCACCAATGCACTTATGTGCAACAACTGTGAAAATGACAGCACATAACAGTTAGGCATCTGCTCCCTGTAGCTGCTCTGTGCCCAGAGCAAGGTGCCCAGGTTCCTGCTGCATTTTATGGAGGCACTTGGATGCTCTGGATTGAAGATCATAATGTGCCAAAGGCTGTGGAGAGGGAAAGCAGTCAGTGGTAAGAAAAAGCTGGGCACAGCAAAATGAATCTTAGCCTGGGCTCTTCTCTGAGATCAGGTTGATCCTAACGGAATAACAGCTGATAAATGCGGCCTGGAGGGTGGAGCACATTTGTAAACCTGCAAACATAGAAGGAATTCACATGGAACCTGCTGGAGAGCCTTGTATGGCTCCTCTTTGTACAGAGGGTGTGGTTGGTAAGCAAAAAGCCAGCTTCTCCTGCTGTGGTCAGGGAGGCTGTGCCGAGCAGCCTCCGTCTGTCAGGGGAGGCGCGGCACGGGCAGCCCGGTCCTGCCCTGAGCTCGGCTGACAGCGGCTGCTGCCAGCTGGGCCTGACATCTCTTCCCTAAGACTGGGCAGTGAGCTAAATTCTACACTTGCTCATCTGAGAAAAAGACAATATTGACTACATTTACCTCAAATGCTAACTAAATGCAAATTATTGTTTTCTTGAATATTGTACTCACCATACCATTAAACAAGATCAAACCTTGTTCTACCTCCCTGTGAGCTCTCTCCAGTAAACACCTGAAAGGCAGTTTTGTTCAACTATTCATCATATTTCTACTCTTACATGTTTTTGGGGTTTTGGCTTAATTGTAAATTAAATTGAACTATTTCAACCATCCGTCCTTGAAAAACACAGAGCATAAAATGCTTTTTCAAATTCATAATGCATATTCACATTAATTGGAAATAGGACCAATTATTAATCACCAGATCCTGGGTGGGTATATATTTGTTTATATATTTAAACCTATTTATCTACATATATATATATACACATATATACAACACACATAATTATCTGGTCATCCATATCCTTTCAAAAACTAAAAATTTTTCTTTGAATTCAACCAATTTACATAACGTAAAATGAAGTCAGTTGTGCAAACTTTAGAATTGACCTTACTGAAAACCAAATATTTCAGAGAGGGTTTTTTTCTTTATTAAAAAGATATCTGAGAGTCTGAACTGCTTCTGTATAAACAAGGAAAAAATTCATGTTAGAAAACTATGGAAATGGAAACTATAGGAACTTACTCAATGGAAATGTTTTTCTAGAGTTATGTGACAAGAATTTGTAGAATTACTCCTAGTAGGAAATTGTTCTGTATTTTTTGCACCGTGAACATTGATCTAAAGTATTAACCACTCAACACTGAACTCTGTCAGATGTGAGGAGCACTAAAAATAAGATTTGTATGTTTCAATAGCCCTGTTTACTTGAGAATTGAACTTGTTGTTTGTGTTTAGACTGGGTTTAAATTTCTAGCACTTAGACGATAGCATTTTTTGCTGCACTAAATCTGTTAATTATTATATTATTTTAAATATGAAAGTTAAGAAAAGTGTAATTCTCAAGTTAGGGCATTTTGTAAAAAAAAGAAAGAAAAACAAAAAGCTGCTTTGAGACTGTTTCATTGCTAAGCTATAAAACTCATCCAAAATATATATTTTTAATAGAAATGGAAGCCAGTATAATAGATGGAGAGTCTCAAAATGTAATCACAAACCCTATTACTGTTAGGAGTGTTATATCACCAAGAAAAGAAAAACCATATGCACACAAGCACAGGTCTAAAATTTAGCTTCTTTATCTTGTCACCAGGTTAGGAGGTAAAGGTCATACTGCAAAAAAACACTTTATAATAACAGCTGATGATTTGTTCATAGAATTTTTTAAAATGAAACAGGATAGAGCAACATTCTCTGGCTTATTTTACATGTATAAAAATGTCTTACACTAATATTGATGAAGTTCTTCCAGGTAAGGAAAAAATTCTGCTTGAAAGTGTTTCAAAATCACTACCTCACGGGCAAAGAAATGAACCTGTCATTACCTAAATCAAAGAAAATATCAGGGTAGGAATTTTCCTGAACCCAAGAAGCCTCTCGAGCTCAGGGCTCTTGCTGCTCCAAGACTTTGGCAGATGTGGACAGGACAGGGATAAAAGATGGACATAAAAGGGAGTTTCTTGGCTGTAGAAGACACAGGGCACATTTCTTCCCTCTGGGCTTTCTCTGAGGCTCTGCAGGGGCAGGAGCAGCTCAGGGCAGCCCTGCAGGGCTAGGCTGGGGGACGGTGGGCCTGGCCCAGCCTGGGGACAGGGGAGTGTTTGCCAAGGGCCACCACGGGCACGCAGAAGGGGAGGGTGGGGCTGGGCTGAGGCTGGTGCCTGGCACAGCATGGGGAGAGATGTGAGCCCAGAGCAGCCCCTGGTGCCTGGCACAGCATGGGGAGAGATGTGAGCCCAGAGCAGCCCCTGGTGCCTGGCACAGCATGGGGAGATGTGAGCCCAGAGCAGCCCCTGGTGCCTCACACAGCATGGGGAGATGTGAGCCCAGAGAAGACCCTGGTGCCTGGCACAGCATGGGGAGAGATGTGAGCCCAGAGCAGCCCCTGGTGCCTCATACAGGATGGGGAGAGATGTGAGCCCAGAGCAGCCCCTGGTGCCTCACACAGGATGGGGAGAGATGTGAGCCCAGAGCAGCCCCTGGTGCCTGGCACAGCATGGGGAGAGATGTGAGCCCAGAGCAGCCCCTGGTGCCTGGCACAGCATGGGGAGATGTGAGCCCAGAGCAGCCCTTGGTGCCTCACACAGGATGGGGAGAGATGTGAGCCCAGAGCAGCCCCTGGTGCCTGGCACAGGATGGGGAGATGTGAGCCCAGAGCAGCCCCTGGTGCCTGGCACAGCATGGGGAGATGTGAGCCCAGAGCAGCCCTTGGTGCCTCACACAGCATGGGGAGATGTGAGCCCAGAGCAGCCCCTGGTGCCTGGCACAGCATGGGGAGAGATGTGAGCCCAGAGCAGCCCCTGGTGCCTCACACAGGATGGGGAGAGATGTGAGCCCAAAGCAGCCCTTGGTGCCTCACACAGGATGGGGAGATGTGAGCCCAGAGCAGCCCCTGGTGCCTGGCACAGGATGGGGAGAGATGTGAGCCCAGAGCAGCCCCTGGTGCCTGGCACAGGATGGGGAGAGATGTGAGCCCAGAGCAGCCCCTGGTGCCTCACACAGCATGGGGAGAGATGTGAGCCCAGAGAAGACCCTGGTGCCTCACACAGGATGGGGAGAAATGTGAGCCCAGAGCAGCCCCTGGTGCCACAGTGCCACCCCTGCCTGGGGCAGGGTTCTGCTGCTCTGGTGGCCTCTGCCAGGGCTTCATCCCAGCAAACAGCTGGACAGGGGTTCAGCTAAAGTCCTTCCAGTGGATGGAGGCAAAGCAGAGACATTCAGCCTGTTACCAGACGCTGGTTTGTCCTTATTCTGCAATGACTCACAAAAGCATGATTTTTGTTCAAAAAAACCCATCACAAATTCAGAGACTTATGCTTTTGTGGCAGCAAAAACTTTTCACATTTAATATTGCATTTCTGGTATAATGATCAGCACCTCTATTACACAGCAGGAGAAATAAAAAAATTGAAAAAAGAGAACAAAGAAAAACTAATGCGAAAGATGACACTTTTTTCTATTATTAGGAAAAAAAAGAATATTTTTTAAAGATATACCTTCTCCATTAGTAACTGGTTTATGCTGTGTTTAAACATATGTTTTAGATAGCCCATACTCTACTGAAGAGCCACAACAGCTTTCTCTGCAACTCCTATTATTTCATTCTGTAAACCATGGTATCTGTTGAAGGGAAGAAGAGGAAAAAGAATGGATAGTCTTCCACAAATAAATAAAAAAAGCTATTCTGCTTTTTTTGTCTTATTAGGATCAAAAGAAATGCAATTGAAAAAAACCCCACAAAAACCAGAAAATTCGGAGTTTTAGTCTCTTCAAAAAACGGTCTGGAAGGCAATGAGCTGCATTGCAAAGGACCAAAACATGCAAAACTAAGCTCACAGATGTTGCACAAGCAGGGGAAAAAGACAAAGACGAAGACACAACTCGCTGGTGAAGATCAGAGGGACATGGCATGGATAGCTAAAAGAAAAAAAAAAATTTTCTTCCCCAAAGTCAAAGCCATCAAAAGGCAGGCCATATGCCATCAAGTGCAGGCACATGCAGCAAAGCTTGCCAAAATTGTTCCCCACTGAAGGCTAAAACAGAAAGGAAGCACTTCCAAACTCCCTGGAATGGAGATACCATCAAAGCAATTGCAATCGGAGGAGAAAAAAAAATTTGGGGAAATTTTGTTATTCCAAGAAAATGGCCAGAATTAAATCCGGCGCATTGCAAAGGACCAAAACATGACAAAACTACACTCACAGCTGTTGCAAAAGCAGGGGAATAAGTCAAGGAGGAAGACACAACTTGCTGGGGAAGATATAAGAAACACGACAAGGATACTTAAAAGAAAAAAACAAAATTTCTTCCCCAAAGTCAAAGCCATCAAAAGGCAGGCCATATGCCATCAAGTGCAGGCACATGCAGCAAAGCTTGCCAAAATTTTTGCTGTAGGTTATGTAACTTATGTAACTTACTAAATTACAAAATGAGGCACACATATTAATCTCTAGAAATATTCAAACTTTTCATTTCCTTCCTTCAGCTTTCAAGTGGACTTGAATGGATGCAAAGATAGTAGACATGGTCTAATATTTTGAAGAGCCAGATCGATCCTTCTCAGCATATTTTAAAAAAAACCACCCAAACTTACTATTTTCTACTGCTGGCAATACAAAAAGCACCAGGACCATTTTACAAATAGTTTGCCTTTTAGAAGATGCAGAGTTGCAGGGTCTTGGGAGCAACTGTAAGAGCAAGAGACTGGTCAGTCATTAGATTCTTAAAGTGATGGTAAAGGCTAACAGTAAAGAATTTGTTGCCAAGTACCAAGACTGTACTGAGTGATTTTTAGGTTTTTTTAAAAGAGTAGACTAACATTACTTGAATTCAAAACAAAGTTTGTCAAAAAAGGGAAAATTGCATGAGGCTCAATTAAAAGAACACAAACAGAAAAGGTGGCAGTTCTCTTGAAGATTCTTCACTACAGTTTTATAGATATCAGCTTCTAGAAGTGATCAAAAGTAACCAAATATTTGGAGGAAATACTTTTGAAAAACCTTTGACAAAAATATATCTAATACTTTCAACTCACAGTGAAAATTTGAGGTTTGTTTCAGTATGAGCTGTTCCTAGCTCATATCTCTAGTTCAGGCTTGCAGATGAATTTTTAATGATGAGCAATAGTGGTGTCAAAACATTTCCAAAGAGCATAATCTCAGCAAAGGATTCCTTCAAGACATTGTTTGTCTGCATGGACAGCATTAGACTGAAGGAGTCTGAGCACTGTAGACCTTCAGAGAGGCTGAGGGGAGAGTTGTGTGTTTCACCAGTGACATGTGGAAAAGCAATCAGACACTGGATTACATGGCTGTCACTGTCCATTTGCCTTCTTTTTCTCTACTCACTCTGAGCTCTTGCAAGTAATGACATTGCTGTGTAGAGCAAGACAAAAATGTGCAGGAAAGAAAGGGTTTGGCATATTTAAGCTTTTTTATTTGCAAAGAAGTTAAAAAATTTCTTATTTTTAATACATTTCTTCAATTATATACTTGAAGAAATATTCGCTAAGGATAAAGGTTACTTTGCACTTATAAAGGTTACTGTTAAACCATTGGAAGGTTTTTGTGGTTCATTAATCTATGTTCAATGTTCACCTATATGTGTTCTATTACTTCATTTCCAATGAGTTGCCCCGATTTATAAATACAAAGGAGAGCTAAAAGAATTTGATAACCTGATATGCGTAAAGAAGTGGAATGCCTGTTGTCTGGGGAGCACAGATTTGCCTGCACACATTTGCTGAAGAGTCTGGGTATGAACTTTCCTGTTTACCTGTCTGCAGTCCATACCTTCATATGCAGTTCATATGGCACTCAGGATAAACACAGTGTCTGTAAGTCCATGTATCTTCGACAGCAAAGCAGATGAATAGAGCAGCAAAAAAGAAAATAGCTGAAGAATTTTAGGCAACATGTGCTGTTTTCATTCTTCCCACTGCACATGAAAAAGCATCATTTTGGCTATGCCCTTGAGGTTGGGAAAATAATAATAGCATCTTGCCTTGCTGAAAAATTAGAAAAACATAAGTCTCTATATAGTGCATTCAGAAAAGATCTTTCCTCCTAATCTAAATGTATCACTAGATACATTTGAATTTTCTTCAATGTAGATGCAAAGCCTTAACTGACTACTTGAATTTTAGTGGTTCAGGGACAGAATTCTGCAGTTGCTTATCATTCCTTCAAACCAGCAGTAAGCAGTGCCATCTTAGGAGAGCATGGGGAGGGGCTTTTTTGATTTTGATTTGTTATGCTGCAGCCATGAACAACCATGAATAGACCTAATTTTTGCTTAGGACAGAATAACACTATGTATCACTGTAATTAATTTAGACTCTGTGAGTCATTTTACATTAATTTCAGTAAAAATGATACATGCACTGGAGGGGGCCTTGAGAACAGACACAAATTGAATGAAGAGAAAACTAACATGCTTGTAACATACAGAGTCTGTTGGCTTGCTTTTTCTAACTGAACTTGTAAAGTGTACCTTTACCAATAGAATGGTCATTAGAATTTCTTTAATGGTCATTAAACTAGATTTTCAAATACATGGAAATGATTACCTAAGTGCCTAGATGTGTCTTTTAGCCTGTTTTATACAAAATATCGCAAACTAGCAAATTATAAGCACTACTTGCAAATGCTGCAGCTTAAGAGTCAAACAACTGACCTTTCTCAGAGCTTTTTCCATTGACAGCATAGCATTTGATGGAATAAGTCATAATGATTTTAGCTTTGTATTCATAAAGGAGTAAAAGATGATTACTTTCTGTGGAAATAAACAGATAAGAACTCTGTGTCCTCTGCAGCTGATGAATAAACACCCCAAAGTGCATAGTACTCTGGGGACTGGAAAAGAAGACAGAATTATCTATTTCAGCCTCTTCCCTTATACTGTTCTTCCCAGCTCTTTACTACTAAAGACCTTTGACTGCAGAGTAGGACATATCTTTCAGAGTGAAATCTGCTTCTTTGGTCTTTATTCATTTCTGCTTTGCAAGTTCAAAGTAAATGTTTCCCTCAAAAAACCCACGTTCGACAGCCCTCTGATAAGGTTATTCAAAATAAGCAATGTCTACTTAATAAAATGTTTTCCCTCCTTTAATTAAAACTTGGTGCATTACTAACTTGACTATCAAACTAAGAAACAGCATATTTAAAAGATATGTTCTTTCTCAGGATGCATGTGGAATTATGTAGTGGAAAGTTCCTTACTTGAGAAATAATAAAGCTTCAATATAGGTTTTTAGTATCTTGGGTTGAGGAGGAGCAGCAAATAAAATATATTCTAAGCAATATATCTGAAGACTTTGTATCTCATTTGTATGCATCAACAGGGAGGAAAAAAGGTCCCAAAAGGACAGGACTTGTAAAAAAGTCAGGTTGCTTATCAAAGTGAGTTCTGTGCACTACTTTTTCTAATGCTTTATTTAGTGTTATTTTCATTATCTTAACTGTGTGTGTTTCTTCATTTGGCTGGGAGGATTCACACTGCAGTAAATCACACAGCATACCTTTTTTTTTTCCTTCTGACATTTATTCTACATTTTTATTCCTTTTGAAGTCACCATTTCTCATATACCTACCAGGTCAAATCCATCTCCCACTTAAATCCAAGTGTCCCAATGACTGTAGTGGGAATTGAATTAAACTTATATTCCCTATGCCATGCCAAATTCATAATATATATCCTTAAAAATATCATCCTTTGAACACCTGCAAGACCATTCTTTAGTTGTTCCTTGGCAAAGCCTTTTTGTTATACCCATGTTCATCTTCTCATGAAAACACCTGCTGTCATTCTAAATACAGTATTTAGCTCTTCACATAGAAGACACTGTGGCAAGAAATTAAGGACCAAGAAAGCAGTATTCAAGCTATGCACATCTTTGGTCTCATCTACGTTATTCATTCTGCAGTTTATGTGATTAAAAAGCTTGTTTAAAAAAGGAATTAAAGTAATTGTCATCTGTAATTACGTAGGAGAACATGCACTTGGGAAAACTTCAAACTCACTTTGTGATACCAACGTTGGCAACACAATGATGAAGAGGAAGTCTTTCACAACCAGACATTAGCCCATCAATCAGTTTGCAGTCAGGAGAAAAATTGACTTTGTCATGATATGGTTCTTAAAGCAAAAGTAATAAATTCTATAGAAACAGCAAGCCTACAGCGTAGCTAATTTATTCATTATCCACCCCAGAAAAATAATTAAGTCATGCTTTCTTTCCTGGCTCTTCATTACAGTTTAGCCTTTTTCTGCAGCAGTCAGTGACTGAATGCTTATTAAAATAAATTAGCTGCAAAACTTTTAACTCTGTCTTAAAGAAAAACTAATCCACTTTTCTAGTGGAAACAACATTGATTAAATAAACCAAGTTTCATGCCGAGACAACTAATTCCTTTAGCCACAGTTTCCGATCTTAAATCATGTTGTATCTGTATTAGTTTGAGAGGTATATAATGAGCTGTGAGTTTATAATTGGTATTAACCTCCTTCTGTATAAATTCCATTTTTTTCTAGCCTGGGTGATTTTAGTGATGGAATAAAATCACTATGCAACCTATAGATATTGTACTTGTGTATCCTTTTGTTCAGAAAGCCCACATGCAGTCATTCAGATATACTCTGTTATTCCTCTGATCCAGTTGTTTCAGACAGACTGCCTTGACAGGAAGGAACTTCATCCATATCAAACTGCTTCACAGGTACTACATAGGAATTTCACTCTAAGAAAATAAGTCTTTACCAACTTGCTCATATTTCATTGAAGGAATATGGAATATGAGCATTTAAAATAACATTTGAACCTGATCCACTGACAAGCTGAATTATGAAAATATTATCTCAAACAATTTGTGTTTCACATAAAAGCACATCATACAAGGCCAAGTGCTGCAAAATGAGCAAATAAAGCTGAAGGAACTGTCACCATGTGACCTGTGTAGAGTTGCCCACATCATTGTTTCAAAAACCATATAGGCTCATATTTTTAAAAGTAAATATTTTCTTTAATGCCAGCAGCAGTAATCAACCAACAGTTTGCTAAGTAGAGCAATCTAGTGACGAATCAATCAGATCACACACATACCAGCTGCCACAAAAAAGGAGATAATACGAATTTGATGTGAAATAGTGATTAAATTGATATAATTAAGCCAGGGATAAATCCATCACCCCTTCCCAAGACCAACCTTGTCACAGGGCATCAGAGGGGCTGGCTGATGCAGAAGCACAGCTCAGCAATAACTGCAGCCTGAGGGTGTCGACATCCTCTGCACTCACAACAATCCCCTGTGCACTTGTGCACTTCCAGTGGCTCTGAATATTTATATAACGCACGGCCTCATCTTCAGCGCCCCATTCAGCACCTCTGCCCTAGGAAGAGCCTTTTTCTAAAGATGCCATGTACATCATGGATCTTGGTCCCTGTTTTCCCTCATTACCAGCTGCCAAAGCTTCTCAGGATGGCACACCACGGCTGCACAGAGCAGCCAAAGGAGCTGCCTGCTCTTTGAGGCTGGCTGCTCTCCCAGGGCACAGGAACCATTCTTGATGAAATAGGGAAAAGAAAACACAAAAATCTCCTCTGCCACACACGTTGATGGGTCCAACTGCACTGCATAGGAGGCGAGAAAATCTGCGAGGGGCGACTCAGATGACAAAGAGCATTCATCAGGCAGGGCACGCTCGCAGCTGCAGCCCATTCAGCGGCAAACAGCCCAGTACCTGACAGACCTTGGTGACTGCTCCATCTTCTGGGCTGCCTGAGTCCCATGGGGCCTGGGCAGGGAGCTCAGGGAGCACAGGGATGCAGGGACACAGGGTCTCCTGTGAGGGTCTGGTGCTGGCCCTTTGACCCCCAGAGCGGGCAGCCAATGCTCGCTCTGCCTGCCAGGATCTGCGAGACCGTCCCACACAATAACCCCTCAAACCCATTTGAAACTCCACAGGTGCTGCAGGACTGGCAGAACAGAGCGAGAAAACATTCTTTATTGTCACATCCCCCCCACACACCCCTTTCAATTGCTTGCCTTCCCTTTCTCTGCTCAGCTCGTTTTATCTCGAATATGTCTGCTCTGACAGAAACCTCCTCTTCTGTAGGCAGGAGCTCACCGAGGCACTCTGGCTGAAAAAAGTGGTCTACATCTTGTATTGATATCATCTTTAGTCTTTGCTTTACTCTGTGGTTAGAGCTGTATTGGTTAGAGCTGTATTGCATAAATTCTACTTCTCTGTTGTTTCTTTTTTATATTACAGAAATAAGCATATGAGAAGCTAAAACCCAATAATCAATTGAAGAGGATCTTTAAAAAAATAGAAAAAGAAGAAAAAGTGATTGCTCTATATTTACATCAGTGAATTATTCAGGGAAGGCAGCTTACCTATTTCAGGCAAACAGCAGGGGCTGTGACAACTGCTTCAGAATTTTTTGTTATAGTAATATGTTTATTTCTTCTAAGAGGTGAATTGTAGGAGATATATTTCCTTCGTGTATTGATACGGTAGTGAAAAAATTTACAATTATCTCATATTAACTTGGTGTTGGAACTTTCCAGTGAAAAATATGTGTGTTTCCATAGGAATATTTAAATTTGGTAAATGTGATATATTTTTATCTAGTGAAAACTGGAGGCCTCTAATAAACTAAAAAAATGAAAAAATGTCCTCTCTCTAGTTGTTTTACAAGATATATCAATGACAACTTATTTAACTTGATATATGGCACTGTCTTTCTGTTCCTAAATTGAATAATCGCAAATCATATCATTAATTAGCCTTCAAGGCAAAAAAAAATTGTTTATAATATCTATAAAAATCTGTTCTTAAGTATGGTTTTCAAAGTATTATTTTCAGCATAAAGTAAAGAAAAATTATTAGTTTCTGGTGAGACAAGATACTGTGCTTTTCTTAGAACCCCAGGTTCTGTGTGAAAGCAGATGGTATAGAGAAGAAGTACAAGGCAGTAGGGAATTTTTTGTAATGCTTTGGTGAAAATAACTTATGAAAAGGAAGTGGTTCTAGGAACTTGGTTATTGACACTGGGATGAAGTCCTGAAAGAAAGGATTGCTCTTCTTGCTAAGTACCATTCTGTTTCAGCCTAGTTTATACACTTAAATAAAAGTTACACTTAAAATACAACATTGCCTGAGTTTTGATAGGTGCACTAAGAAGTGTAAACCATGTAGGAGGATCAAACCAAAAGAAGGAAAAAATTTCCTTCATACACTCATTTTTAACTAAATTGTTTATTTGATAGGATTTTAAATAATAATCTAATTTTCTGCAAATATTCACAGAATTGAACTCTAAAGTGGTTTACTCAAGTCTAAGAAAATGAGTGCATGCCTAAAAGCATGTATGTGCATAGGTGAATGTAGGTACAAACACACACTGCAGTGAACACACAGCTGTGGACAAGGAGGGACAGGTTTTGGGCCAAGATTTAGTCAGATGAGTCTACAGGAGCTGAGGTTGTCTTCTCACACTGAACAGTGTCCTGTGATCTCCCAGACACAAAAGATGACAAGATTGTTTACAAATTCCCAGAGTACTTTAAATTTATATTGGAATATGAGGTTCTCCTTTATAAAATTTGTATGGCAATTGAGCAAATAAAACTTGAAACTGTGAGGTGATGCAATAAGAGAGGGGACTGTTATGTATTATTTATCTTGAGTCTGACAATTGTCAACAAAGAATATTTCTGGACAGTCCAAAATTTCCTCTAACCTTTGCCAAGAAGATTTTTAGTGCCCTCTTTTGAGCATTTCACTCACTTTTTTCTCCATGTATGTTATTTTCCCCTGTTAATCAAGCATTTAAAATGCTATTATTTTTATATAGTAATTGGAAATTCATAATTACCTATTAAAAAAGAGAATGAGGGAGAATATGTAGCCTCTTCTAAGTACATTAGGTGATTTCTTTTAATACAGCTTCTCAGAATATACCAAAAAATATAGAGAAGAAGGATAGGGTAAAGAATAGACACTGTATTCTCGTGCCACTTTTATTTTTACTCCTGTGTGTCTACAAAAGTTTTTCAAACAATTAATTTGTTTTAAGAAATACTAAAAACGTGACAATATATATAATATATAATTTAATTTGGTGCATCACATAGTCCCATTTGCATATCTATTCCTCAGTACTCTTAAGGAATGTTGAGAGAAATGAGATCTGACATTCTTGAAATTTTGGGCTCGAAATAATAATTCTTCTACAGTCAGTGGAAAGACATGGGCTGCTCACAGACTTGGGTCTGGGAATCCAGAGCCTCCCTCTGGAGTCTCTGAGATGATACAGAAGGGACCATATGGGGAAGAGTTTCCAAATTAGGCACTTCAGACAGAGTGACTCACTCCTATTATGACTCGAATTTTGTGTGAACACATTTCCAGGAGTTTCAATATTATGATTTCCAAATCATAATAGCAGCCATATTTTACACAGATTGAATGTCAGCTTTCTAAAAGGCTCCAGCAATTTGCTGCCTTTGGTCTTCCAATCTTCAGGGCTGGAAAGGCCTGAACTCCAGCACACATCAGCACAGGGTTTTGGGGGAAACAAAATGCGGTTTCTTCTTTTAGCACCTATTTTTCATCTCTATGCTCCCATCCACTGGATCCTGCCTTCATAAGAAGGTCTGCATGAAAATAGATGCTGAACGTTTATGTCTCATAGAATTAGGACCTCTGACTTGTTCCAGTGCATGCAATTCCCCCAACTTCGTACCGAGCTAAATGAGACAGTCCCAATACTCGGAAGAGCCTGTCCTTCACAGTGTTATGCTAGCATTCATTATGGTCTTCAAAATGGAAATTATTTTCTTTTATTTTGAGTGTTACTAGAAACTAGGAATTAGCTAGGTTTTTTTTTTTGCTGTAGCCTACAATTCTAAATACTTTCAAATTAAGAGACATCCTGCACATTTTCAATGAACTAATGTACAATTTGTAACAAGTGAAATATATCAAATGAAAATGATTTTGCACTGATCTAAACCCAATTAACCTCAAAGAATGTTATATGAACATAGACTGTGAAAGATTTTAATTATAGCTGTAAATGCTATGCAATTATTGACCAAGTTTGGCAGAGATATTTTATGTTGGCTACTGTTACTATGTACTGTTAGCTTTTTAATTTGGAAGCAGAAAATTTTAATGTCAAATCACACTGGTAATTTGAAGACTCATGGATTGAATGCTTGTTGACCACTTGAAACAATAATTCAGGCAGTCTTTCCAAAATAAAATTGTCATTAATAAAAAGGAAATAAACCATAACTATTATACTACAGGTGTGTGCTTGAAACAAAATTAAATGAAAATATATTAGTAAAGGAACAGATATCAAGTGCCAATTGCTGTTTCTAATTATGAAAATGTTTGCTAGTAATCTCATTAGTCTGCTTAGAAGTCATCAGTTACATCGAGAGCTCTCACAGTCAGAAACAATAGTTACAGGAAAAACTGTGGCCTGAAGATCATATTTTTATAGCAGCTGGATAAAGTTCAAAGTTTTTCCAACCATTCCTCAACACATAAAGTCAGTGATAAAACAGTGGAATGCAGAGACTTTCATACTTGTAAATACATTTGTTATGTCTTCATGCCATTAGGAGGTTCAAATAGATAGTAAAAATAATATTCATTAAAAAAAAAAAAACAGTGTATAAAATTCTAGGTATAATAAAAAGAATTTAAGAAAAAAACTTATCATGTTTCTGCTTTGTAGAAGAAAAACAAATCAGTTCTCTGCATTCATTTACTGTTTTAAATTAAACACTCACAGAAGTACAATGATATTCCCATTTTACAGAGAAAAATAAGGAAAAGAGAAATTTAAACATTGGAATAAAGGATCTGCTAAGGGATTCACTATAAAGCTATGTTCTTTCTATTAAGAAGCTGTGGACATAGCACGTATTTTGTGCTTTCATGTTATACAAAGCTCTTCTTGGACTGCACAAGGTAATGCTGCATTTGACACAGAAACAGAATAATTTAAGTTGTAAGGGACCTCTGGAGATCATCTGGTCCAACCTCTCTCTCAAAGCAGAGCCAGCTTTGAAGTTAGAGCAAGCTTCAAAGTTAGACCAGGTTGCTCAAGGTCATATTCAGTCGAGTTTTGAATATCTCCAAGGACAGAGATTTCACAACCTCTCAGGGCAACCTATTCCAGTACTTGACCACCCTTATTTTGGAAAAAAATATTTTCTTATATCATGTTCTACACTTAGTTATATAGTCTTCCAGTAGAAAAGTCTTATCCCATGAGGTAAAAAAGAAACCTTTAAACTAAGTCAGTTTTTTCATGTTTTTTGGGTTTTTTACTCAAAGAAAGGTTATATTGACTGCAGAAGGTACATGAAAATATTTGAAAGTACAGAGCTGCTATTAATTTGCTATATACTTCTTTTGGAGATCAGCTACACTTGAAAGACATTATTTCTAGTAATTGTGTAGAGCCTGTGCTGCCAATATCTATGTATTCTTGTGGGTTTATAAGTTAATTAAATCCAGGAAACAACATTCAGAATTCTGAATTGGAAAATATATTCGTAAAGATGGGGTTTGATCTCTTATCCAGCAAGTTCTTACCCTTGGAAGAATAGAATCTTAATGATCACAAAAAGCCATTTGTCTGCAGGGTAAAAGGTTTGATCAGTGTAAAATCATCAGCAGAGAAGATGAAACAATAGATTTTAAGAACTTCTCTCCAAGCAGAGCAAGCATGATCAATAGGCAAATTGAGTACTTGAAGAGTTTTATATCACAGGGAAAACCTGGGCCTGAAGGCTGAACAGAGAGGCCCACAGGAGGAACCTAGGACCCCTGAAATATCTGATCACAAACCAAAGCATTCTGTGCATGATGAAATGGAAGGAAGTTGCTTGCAGGGTAGTGTTCTTCCCTCCTTTGATCTGTCTGTCATGTTTTGCTTATGAGAAGAAAAAAAAAGTATTTGGACAAAAAAATGAATTCAAATTTTCAATTTTATTTAGACCACCTACCTCTAAAGAATAAAACAAAGTGGAATGTTTCAAGGAAGATAATTCTATTACAAGGATTACACATATATGGAGTCCAGGTTGGTTAGAGTAAGAAGCTCCTGGCTTGAAGTACTTTCATAAGTGCCCAGCTAGTATTTGGGAGATATTCATCATATCCTGTTATGTCTTCCTATAATAAATATAAATTATTAGATAATTAAAATTTTAATCAAATGTTTAAATAATGGCATCAAATCCCATTGTGTAGCAAGTCAAAAACTGTGGGAAAAGGCACAGAAGATTTCTGGCATTCTGGAGTTGCCCCTGGCTTGCCAGAAGTGAGTTTCAGTATTTTGCAATACTTCTGTAAAGGAGCATAGCCTTCATTCTCTGCTGTCCCTTCTGTCCTGAATCTCTTTTATTTAATATGCCCATCATTACTCATTTTAGGATGCTATGCCAATTTTAGGAGACGTATTCTCTCTATAAATTTTTTCTTACTTCTGGACTTAAACTTGTGTCTTGTGATTTTTCTGAGCAGACCACGAAGCCCTGGGTTCTTTGGGGGAGGGGTTTATTTTGAATTCTCCTATTCAGTAGATTCTTGTGTAATTCAAAACATTTTCAGCCTAAGTACTAACTTTTTTTCATTTCTGAAGCAGATAAAGTTGCTTGCATTGTTGTTTTTTTTTTAATACAGTCCTCAGAGTCCAAGGTTTAGGACCTTAATTTGAGTTTGACAGATCAGCCTAAATTTTACTTTGAAGGGAAAGAAAAAACCCCACCCACCATGAACTGTGTGAGTAATGGTTATTACAATAAAATAACCTTGAAGAGACAACTTAATTAGTATTTAAGTGATCCTGAATTACAGTGAAATTCCTATGGAAATGTGAACAACCACCTGCATATCAAATAAAGTCATGAGATCATTGCCTTTACAGTAAATATAATTTTGTTCATAAAAACTGGATTTCTTAAGGAATAAATCATCAGAAGATAATAATTTCAAAAAGTA
Source organism: Setophaga petechia (assembly GCA_024362935.1). Lineage (NCBI taxonomy): Eukaryota > Metazoa > Chordata > Aves > Passeriformes > Parulidae > Setophaga > Setophaga petechia. The sequence goes on from JANCRA010000006.1 coordinate 13,132,646, forward strand.
AACCACGTAGGAGTGCATACATGATGCACTGGCTTATGGGAATGACTGAGAATAAGCAAGCCCTAAGTGTTAGTATGAGCTGAGTTCATGCAGAATGACCTTGAAAAAGTCATTTTCACCTGCTTGTGCATCAGCCAGCCCAGCTGGAATAGTGCATAAAAAGCAAAAACCAGTTGATAAGCAGATGCTGCTTTTAAGCTGGCCATTAATGACATACATGAATTACTGATGAGTATAATTTCACACTGAAGACAGAAAGGGTGACTTGTATTGATGCCTCTCTGTGGAGTTTTTTATTTGTTTGGCTCGTTATTTTTAATACATGTTTGGGTTAAATATATGGAAAAACTATTTTGAATGGAGAGCTGTTATTCAGCGTTCTGTTTCTGCCCCTTTCTGTATCTTCATAGCAAGGTGCTGTGCTAACTAGGGAGAAACAAAATTCTCTCAATGTCATGTTGAGCCCAGAAGACATCCTGACATTAGCACAAGCACGATGGCTCACACTACAGATGAAGCCTTGCTGCCCAAGGGACTCACTGTTTTCTCTTTTTCCTGAGACACTTCTACAACAAGAGTTCAATGATCTCTGAAGTCAAAGTTGGAAATAAGCACACACTCAAGAAAAAGAAAACCCTTCCAAAGCAGAGCAGCTGCTGGAGGCACAAACCCAAACCCATTCTGCTCCCAGGTTCTGCAGCTAAGCCTTCTCTCCTGTGCTCACTGCAGTCACTACTCAGGGAAGCAAATCCTAATCTGTGTGAATGAAAATTGAGAGAAATATAAAGAAAATAAAAGATGTAGGTTTTTAAATCATTTTGGTGAAATTTGCACTACTAAAAAAATATTTTTTGTCCCTCTCTTAAAAACAATAACATTATTAAAAAGTGAAAGATAAAAGGCAGCTGAAACAGAGGAGGCAGGTAAGGAACATGATGGACATCCTGACCTGAAGTTACAGGGCTGCTAAAAAAGATTTTCTAGATTGGTGGCAAGTGGTTTGGGCTGAGACATTTTGGAACAAAAGCAAAGACTTTAGCAGGTTTATTCCAGGATAGATTGGATTTTGGTAAGGGTGAAATACATCAGTGATCTTCTGGGGATAGCAAAAAGAAAAAGTGAAAAAAGGTAATGAGGCATATGGCTTTCCTGTCAGTCCGGGAAATTATCTTCCAATATGTGGAAAAGTAAATTTGATCCCAATGAATGTGTGCTATAGATTATTAGGGAAAGATAATAAGACAACCAAAGAGATGTGGTAGAAAGAGTTATTCCCCCCTCCATCCCCTGAAAAAGTCTTCAAATTTTATATTAAAACCATAATGAATGCACAATTGAATCAGTCGAAAAATAAAGTAAATTTAAAAAGAATAAATTTAGCAGGGAGGGAGGAAGGAAGGCAGTGCTTGTCAGACAGGAAAAGAAACACACTGAGTTCAAACCTACCATGACTAATTTGGCTATGGTAAGATACATTATTAATATGAATTTTAAAGAGCTGAAACTTCATGTGTTCATTTGATAACAAATAGCAACAACAAAAATTCAAGTCATTTTAAATTATACATCTCAAAAAAGGCAGAGATCAAAAAAGGGGTATCTACCAGTACTCATGGTAAGTCTATTTTTTCAACACCTTTGGGCTGAGATATAAAACAATTTAGTTCCTCATGACAATTTTTACAATTATCTCATAGGAGCTGCTGGCAGTGCTGCTGTGTTGTAACAAAAACGAAAGTTACTGGCAATAGACATGAATCATTTAGGAGCTAGAACAGGCTTGTGACCTGCCTCAACTATTCACACAATGAATTGGTGGTGATCATGATGATGATGGTGATGATTTAGAGCAGCCTTTTTTTTCTCTGTTTCACATTGAGGTCCAATATTGCTTTCAATTGCAGTGTGTTAAATTAAAAAAATTCTGTTCAGTGTAAAATGACAGCCACACTGCAGCGCTAGGCTCTCTCCAGAGCTTTCTGAATCTGCTAAAATGTCTTTTAGATGTGCTACAGGGCACAGTGCAAAGTGCTGTAACAAAACACTTAATCAAATGCTTAACTTTAAGCATATGTGCAATACCATCCTCATTCAGCAAAGCAGTAACTAGGTGATTAATGTTAAATAAATGGGACAAAAGTGAAACCACGTGCTTAAAATCTAAGCTTAAATGCTTTCTTGAGAGTAGAACATATAACTCATTTCCTTAAAAGAACCATATTCCAAATTCATGACTGAGCCCTCCTTGCTGTAGATTGAACGATGTCGTACATGGAACTCTGACAACATCACCCAAGTAGGAAGTATTGTTTTTCAGCAGAATGGGAAAATGTCCTGTTTCCATATAGTCAGATGACAAATAAACTCGTGGATGGATATTCTTTGTTGCTCCCAGCCCAACATTTCCTGTAAGTGAAAGTCCTTATGTATTAAATTTGGTCATAGAGACTGACACCTTGGGAAAATTGTTTCTCTCAATAATGAAAAATTGTGCTAAAATTCACTGATTAAGGAGTGGTGGTGTAACAAAGACTATTTCATGGGGTTCAAACCAACTCAAGACCATTAACCACTGGTAACAATACTGTTTCTGTAAAAAACCTATAAATCTTTCAGTATAGTTAATGACAGTTCTCAAGGTTTTTAGAGCAAAGTACTGAGTTATAGGATATGAGCTTCAGCCTTAGTTGTCATTTGGATATCTACTTCCAGTAATGATTTTACATTTCCCTTGTATTTCCACTCCTAAATAAGTAGGTGTTTGTTCATAAATTGCTAAGAATTTTTCTAACTAGGTTTAATTTTTTCTGTTAACTGATAAATTATTTAGAAAATATTATAGTATGGCTACTTTGTGTCTATTTCTTAAAGTGAATTGTATTAAGTACAAAGCTTGGTTCTCTGAACTGCTACCACATTTTTCATAAATTAATATATACTGGGGTATGCATAAGTAAGGAGGTTGTGGGAAATGTAGCACATCTCTGCCACCACAGTCTCAAGATATTTCAAATAGTATCCACTTTTCGTAAAAGCACTCTGCACAGCAGTTCTAAAGAGAGGCCACTAAAATACTTGCTTAAAACTTTGAGTGTTCCTAGGCCCACTCAATTATCCTTTAATCTGAAGTCTACAACACTACTTCAGCATCTCCATTGCGTTTTGTGACTCCAGCCCCTTTTGTCCTGAAGCTTAATTGCATCCCCAGTACTGTGATTGGGGATGCAATTAATGCTCTCACGTTTGTATTGTTATGCCAAATAAAAGAGAAAAAAATACAGCTGGTATTTTAAAAGAAACAAATTAATGACAAGAGCTTGTGAAGTTCCTCCCTGTATTTTTTCTTTCACTGTGTGGCGATCAAGCATTTTAGAATATGATTTGTCATTGCAAATTCTCTTCGAAGTCTTCCTATTTGTTTAGTTTACAGTCCACTACAGTCCAAAACCAGTTAATTTTGAATTATGGTCGTGCTGTAAAATTAATACCCAAGGTGTTATATGCATGTGATTGATACAGGTGTGCACACATTTCCAAATTCCAGTAGGTAACATCAGTGCCCAAGAATTCCCACTTAAAATTTGAATTGTCTCTATAATAAACCTTATTTTCTTACAGCAAGGAGCAGGAGTTCATAAAAAAACCTTTTTTTATTCCATCCTTCCTTATTAAAACACAACCATGCTACAGAGAACTGCAGTATTCTGGGACATATTGTGATATAGAATAGTACACCTATTCTGTCTGCAGCATTAAACTTTCATTCCCACAGGACAGAAAATTGTTTTTTCAGAGATTACAGATCCTGAGAAGTAAGTTTTATTTTCATAAAGAAAGAGAAAAGAGAAAAGAAGATACTGCTATTTTCTTTAAGACTGGAAAACCTTCACATTATTCCTTAACATGTTGAATGACCCCATTGTAGCTGTAGTTAAAAAAAACAAAAAAACCCACCCAAAAAAGCATTCTTTAGCCAGTGAAGAATGGAACAATATTAGATTGAAACATTGTCTATTCAGAATTTCCCTTTATTTTAGGGGTGGTAGAGATTCATTGTCCAAATGCTACATAATAGTCTAAAGGACATGCCTCAGGGAACACAGTGGGTTGGGAGACACGTATGCAGTTCTCTGGTCACTGGTGTATAACTAAGTAGTTCAGATCTATAGTTTGCTTCAGGCCTGCCTTACAAACAAATGGGAGGCTGGGAATTACAGCACATCCGGTACCTTTTGGAACTTCCAAAGAAACACTTTTCCCATGTTTTAAGTAACAATGGCAGATAAAGACTGTCAACTTAATGTCATGGCAGATTGGAGGTGTCTATTGTTCTGCTTTCAGACAGGCATGGCTCGTCCAGCTGTGGAGCTGCTTAATCTCTGTATGATACAGCTTTGCTTTTCTCTGTGATATAAACACATTATCATGTACAGACCTTGGCATCTGTCAGCTGCAGCATCAGCATCTCAGAGGTGCCATTATGTTTAATTCAGACATTTCTTAAAGCTACGGTGTGATGTGACCAAGTTTTGTAGCCTTACGATTTTAACGATTTTCAAAAATTATTTTACAAATGATCATGGTTTATGTGCTAAGGACATTCTGGACAAGATTAAAGCAACAGTGAAGAAATAGCACATAAATTAATTTGATTTTAAAAATTTAAATGTGTTATAAGGAAACTATAATTCCTGAGCTAAAAAGACCAAATTGTTTCTTAGATCACCGAGATGATATAAAAATTTTCTTGTGAATGTAGGGAAAGCTGCTGCAAATACAAAGAATAAAATTTAAAAAATCGTGAATATCAGCTGGGCTTCATTGATGTTTCGGCGAGCACTGATGAATTTGTCTAACAAATTAGTTTAGTTTTAAATTACATTACCAAAGGTCACTGAGCAATTTTATTTTTACATTGGCCCACAGGCTCAAACGGTGAACTAGTTAAAAGAAAAATACTTCTGGAAGAAAGTATTCTTGTGAAGCCCTGTAACTGAAATGGACAAGATTTTCACAACTCTAATTGCAATCATTGCACTGCAGGTTGCTGATTATTTTAGACTGATTTGTATGAAACATAGAGAAATTCTGAATATATTGAGAGCTATGATTGATATAATAAATTGATTGATATAATAAAAGACTGCTTCTGCTTCCATGAAGGAAATAGTATCCAGTTAGCTTCCGAAGCAACTCAATATATTGCAAAAATATGTAAAATAAGATTAGGAAAGTTCTTGTAAACTAGCAAATAGTTGTATCAACTTATTTGAAATATTAACATTGAAATGGACCTTTTATTTGCATGACAGCCTTCATAGACGTCTGTGAATGAGAGCAAACAGTTTTGCAAGATTTTGACTCAGTGCTTGGAAAATACCTAAGAAAAAAGCGAGAGCATGAGAGACTCAATTTTTTCCTGTAGGTTTTGCAAATAGAGATTATTGTTTTATTATTTTTTTTCTAGTCCTTTATGCCCAACTATCTTTTCCTCGGTTACAAACCCCCCAGATATCATCCTCTCTTATGGGTTTTGAAATTCCTCTTCCTTCCTTCTTTCATTGCTGGAGTTGTGCTGAGATGGGGTGGAGTTTGATGCTTCCTGATGCAGACCTGTTACCCTACATCCTGAATGCACGGAAATGCACAATCACCTCCCCAAGATAACCAAACATTTCTTCAGGATGGATGGGACTATGAGTCCCATTTCAGTCTTCCAGTTGCTTGAACTTTACAAAAATCTGCAAACCCTTCATTTTATTTGGATACAGTCTTTGACTTATAAATCAATTCTCTTAATCTGTACAAGATCAGGTAGGTTGGATTTAGATCATACCTTGGACTTGTGTCAGGGGGAGATTCTGGGCCTCTGCTCCACCCTTGTGAAATTCCACCTCGAGTACTGTGTTCCGCTCTGGGATCCCCAGCACAGGAAGAACAAGGGCCTCCTGGGGCAAGTCCAGAGGACACCACCAGGAATGTAAGAGGGATGGAGCACCTCTCCTATGAGGAAAGGCTGAGGGAATTGAGATTGTTCAGCCTGGAGAGGAGAAGGCTTTGGGATGACCCAGTTATGGGCTTCCACCCTTGAAGGGAGCCTGTAAGAAACCTAGAGAGGAACTTCTTACAAGGGCCTGGAGTTACAGGATGAGGGGGAATGGCTTTAAACTGGAAGAAGTTCAGATTAGATATTAGAAATTCTTTACTGTGAGGCTGGTGAGACACTGGAACAGGTTGCCCAGAGAACCTGTGGATGCTCCATCCCTGGAAGTGCTCAAGGCCAGGTTGGATGTGACTCTGAGCAACCTGGTCTAGCGGTAGGTGTCTGTATGAAATGTCATTAGCAGATAGCTGTGTTAAAAAGCTACTTTTCCTGTGGTAGCGCTTGAGAAACATCCTATTGGTGTTTGCCCTATTGCAAAGACCACCCAAGCTTCTCAAAGGCATGGAGAATTTTGTCCTTTGTGTTGAAGTAACTTCTCCAAAGGAAGGTGAACCTGGTCTTGCCTCCATCCTTCACTTGCCCTCATCAAAGGAGCTGCATTGGATCTTAGCAGAGCTGAGCAGACATGAGGAAATCTCAAATGCCCTTTCAGGAGATGACACTTGTCTCTCAGCTGAGCATTCCTTCCTGGCCCTGCAGGGATCCTATGTCAGTATGGCTACAGATGATTCCACTGCCTGCAAGACCCCAAATCTCAAATACAATTTCCCATTTTGAAGTGAACAAGGAGTATTTTGTTTATTTCACTTGAGAAAACAACAAAAAAGAAAACTTTAAGAATAGCATGAATCTTTTGATAGCACTGAAACTAGCAGTTATTTCCCCTGGATTGATTCAATTGGATCATTAAATTTCTTTTGTGGGGTTTAATAGAGAATGATTGAAAAATCAATGTATACATGCTTGAGATCATGGAAATGATGATATGTCAAAATGTCAGAGGGGCTGAAGGGGTAATGATAGAGTATGGAAGAAAAGTCTCCCTTTGACTGCTGCACTTGGAAACTGAAAGGCTGAAAGTTTCTCACTAAACACTGTCTTTTACTTTTTGAAGCATTTGACATTCATTGTGCCTCAATACACTTTTTTTAAAAAGAAACCATTCCCCAAAGAAATTACAGAAATTATTCTTCTGTACCCAAATGAAAGTGACAATAAATTGGTTACTCTTTCAAGTATATTTCAGCTACATGTGAAGTCACGTATGATAGTCAGATCATAAATTCAGTGATGAGAAAAATAAGTAATTGTGGAGCTGATATAGTGGATGCTGTCAGTGTCAGGTATGTCTAAAATTTTAAGATGAGTGTATTTTATACTGTAGATGCATAAAAAGATACAGTATGTCAATTCTTTAACAAAGTAACAGACTATGACTCCATTTTAACTCACAAAGTGAGTTCCAGATATTCTTGAAGCCTGAAAAAATACCTAAAAAAATAAGTATCATGAAATAAATATGTTTTGGATATTTACATAGACTTTCAGATCACTTGTCTTTTTGTTCTGTCTGATTCTTTTTCTTTTGCAGTTTATTTCAAAAATATACTCTAAAATACTAGCAAAAAATTTTCAGAAATTTTTGTGTCTAATTTACCTGAGCTTGGAGAATTGTTTGAAAACTTTTGAGACCTCTTTTGTGACACCAGCACGGTTTTTACTTCAATATGTTTGCCCCAGCCATTGCAGTTAGGGTTAATCCATGCTATGAAAGAGCTTCAGGTGTCCTCTTCAGGCAGTTTAAATTTCCTTTGCTCTGTGCAAAGACAAGAACAGCGAGAGAAGATTTTCCCATTCAAAAGTATTTCTCTGAGATCCATAAACTTCACTGTTAACTTAAAAAACCACATTTAAGCAAACCTAAAAACCCAAAGAGAAAAAAACCCAAAGAAAACAAATTCACCACCAACCCTATGTAAATGTAAATGTACATTTAGGAAAATAATATTGAAATGGTAAAATTTTAATACCCAACAACATTCTGTTGATTTATAAATTGCCAACTGTTTCCGACAGACCATTGTCCAAATCATAGTTTGGAAGTTAATTTCATTTCTACTGTTACAGAAAAACAGCACAGAAAGAAAGAGATTTCCCCTTTTATATTGGTTTAGGCATCGGCCCTTATAAAATTTTGTAAAATGAGTCTTTAATAATGTCTCTCTTCATGACCATGCAACTCATATCTACAGTTACAACAGACATTTCTTCCACTTCAAAACTAGAAAAAATCGTCTTGTGTTGCTTCTTATGGTTTATGTTACAATAGCATTTAGGAGTCTCAGTACTGACCTCAGACTTCATTATGATATGAGGTAATGGAAAAATAAAAAAATAGATTTTGCTTATAAGAGACAAGGAGTTGATAACAGATAGAAGGGGGAAAGGAAATCTAATTTTCATCATAGTTATGGGCTGTGTTTCCTGCAAGACAACAACTGAATTTTAGTCAAACATTTTATAGCCAGGTGGCTTTTTTTTACTGGCTATGATATTGAATAGAAAACAGAATTTCTGTGTTGAATTGAATAGTTTATTTCTGTCAAATAAAATATTCATGAGGGTAAGAAATAACAAAAGAGTTCAGTTTTCCATTTATAAGGAGTGCTTTTCAACCCTGCTTTGTACTGTAATTTCTTTGTTTAAAAATAGATACCGCTGAAAATACATTGAGAAATAGAAAGAAAAAATAACAATTTTGTTGTGAGGTTTAAAGAATGATTAACAAGTATTCTTTCTCTATAAACAACTTTTTGACCCCCAAACCCCACCCTTCTCCTGCTTCTGCATATGATCAGAGTTTTAAAAAAGCATTTACCACCCTTATATAATATGGAAATGCTACCCTTATTTACACAGTTCCAACTAATCGAACCATGAGCAGCAGCATTACAAAACTATGGTCTTTTTCCTTTTGATTTTTTTTTTTTCTGAAATGTTTTTGTTACTGGCCAACAGGAGAAAGAAGATTCCAGTCTCACAACCAGTCATTTCAATCATGGTGTGCACCTGAGGGACTAACGCAGTGGTGAGCCAGCGTTAAAACAAAGACAGCTACACTCCTAGAGCTGCATTTCCCAGGGAAAAGACAATAAAACCCCATTGCTGGCCATTGTAGGTGTTGGCCCAAGGAGTTAAGGATGAAACTGGAGCTAAGGACGAAACTGAAAATCAAAAAGGACAGATTTTGTCCAATAGAATAGGAACAGAACCACTGCAATCATTCAAAAAATATTAGCGAAGTAACGGGTGCTCCATTCTAGTGGAGTTACAAGCAGATGCACAATTTTTGAAAATCTGTGTTTAATGACTCAGATGTAGGATGATAAAAATATAATAATTTACCTGTGGCTGCAGAGACGTGGTTTGAGCTGAAGCTGTGCAAATCCAACTATTTTAGCTTAGGAGGGAGAAGATCAGTACCTGTTGTAAGAACCACAGCTGTTATTAACATATTCTGTGGTTCATGGCAGTTTTACAAAGAAGACATGTTTAACTTTCTCAGCACTTTTTTGCTTTTTCCTTGTTTGGTTTGGGGTTTTTTTTCTGTACCAGATCTGAATGTAAGACTAATTATTCCTTCGATTTAGACTCCTAGACTAATGAACTTCTACTAGAGTGATTTTATCAGGTACCGACCTGACATTAATTTCCGATGGTTTCTTGGTGCTGCTTTTTCCCCTCAGACATGAAATTACCCTGATCTGCTGCTTTGATGGTTAAGGGCACCCTGTGCATCTTTACTGTACCTTACAAAGGTTCTCTGTAGCACCAAAGTCATAGTTGTCCCTCGGATCATCATCATCTGATCTTAAATTCTTTCAGCTCTGCATGCTTCTCTTTTAAAGATGGAAAACTCACAAATTATTAATAGATGATTCTGCTCTTTTTATGTCCTCAGCAATTTTATCATTGATTTCAATGAGTAAAAGATCAGAAATTGAGGACTTGTTCCTGGTCATTTAAATGAAAATTAAAATTTGATGGTCATTTCAATGAGATACCAATTGTAACTTGCATTTCATAAAGCAGTTTTGATTTCTTGAAAAGTGAATAAAATGTCATCCAAATACAGAGAAATGATAATGAAACTTTTTGAAACTAGGCATAATCAAAGGATAAAACAGTGTTTGGTCCCTCTTAACCTCAGTGAATATTTTTTATTTGGAGTAAAGAACTTTGTGGTACTCATGCTGCTGTCAGTTACAGTGGAGCTAAACTTGGCCATTTCAGTATAAATCATGAATAAGAAAAAACATGAAACATTAACTGTCTTGTTTAAATAGACTTTTCCATCTCTGCTTCAAGTACTAAAAGAATCTTGTTAATTTCTTCGCTAAGAAATGGCTCAAAAGATTCTTAAAAGGTCCTTTGGGCTGCCATCCAAAAAAACCCCTTTAACACCACCTTCTATTTACTCTTTTTAGTAATCAATCAGACCTCTGAGTTGTCATCATGTCTAAACATTTGCAACTTATCTCACATTTTGTACTCAGCAGTAAGTCTTCACAAAAGACTCAAGAGCTCCAATCTTGGACAAGCATAATTGAAAGCTGCAGTCCTGATTTGATTACAGCTGGTGACAAAAACTGGAAAAAGTAAAAGGTTAGCTTTTAATGTGCATGAAGTTAAGCAGGAGTTCTAATTCAAATAATTGAATGCTAGCATGGTTCATTTACCAGGGGTGACAGTTGCACCAGGTTTCTTAAAAATCTTTTTAAAGATTTCTTTTACTGAGCTTAAAAGCAGGAATATCTAATGTGAATTGTTTGACCATAAGCTTCCTTTTAGGTAGCAAGCTGAACAAGCTGTAAGTCGCCCAAAAAAACAAAGTTCATATCTACCCACGTATAATTCGTCCTGTTGTATGCAGCCCTAAGGTGACAATTATTTTTGAATTCCATGAAAAATAGAGGCCTGATATTATGGTTAACACTGAAGAGATGTTTTTTTCCTTCTTACAGCCTGGAGAAGACCTCATGGCTGATAAAAATATGCCACCTCTAATATTTTTTCCTATTCCCAGACTCTATTTTCAGCAAGATTTTGCATTTTACAATCTGATATAGCACTAGATTTTTCCATAAAATAATAAAAAAAAAGTTACTTTATCTAGGGCTAAAATGATTGCATGGGTTATACTTCCCTTCTATACTTTGGTTCTCTGAGAGTGCTTATTCTTTATCAGTGTTACTGTGCCAGGGTGTGGGAATGGGAATAGCAGTAATGGTTTTACCTAAATGTCTGTATATTTTCTAGGAGGAAAATTAATTCAAGGGTGACTTTGTGACACTTTTGAAAATTCGAAATTAATTGAATGTATACTTTATTTTGAAAGATACAATGATATACTGTGTTTTAATAGCATTATTTTCAAAGTTATGTGGAAAAATGCTCATTTTTAACAGCATCTTCTTGTTTCATAATACTGTTAGCAAAAAGATGCTTGACTATATGAGAAGTTTAAGGGCTGATCTATATGAAAAAGGATGATTTCAGCACTCCATTTAAAAAATAATTATAAAATTATAAGTGAATATTTTATTGTAATCAAATTGTTATCTGCCTGAAATTTTCTCACAGTTTCTCACATGGAGAGTCCATCATATATGTGTTATTCACAAGCTGGTTTGTAGTTTTAATGATCTGAGTAGCAGCCTAAAACAGACACATGCCCTGTGTCTTGTACCCTCCAGGTCAATCCTGAATATCTGGCAGATCTAAGCAAACACATCGTGCTCCACTGTCCTTTTGAAATTCCATTATGGCAGTGCTGCATACCTTGACATAACATGGTTCCTTAAAAAGACGCTAAAAGAGCATGAACTTTCTTGCACTCTCACAACTAGAAGCAAAGAGAAAAGCAAAGTCCTTAAACAGCTACTTTCTCCTTGATAGTTTCATTTCTAACATCAATAAAGTTTTCAGCTTTCTACAAGGTATAATATGAAGTTAATCCAATCCTAAGTTCTTTAAAAGATAAAACAGAAAAGATAAGGAAGCTTAGACAGATAATTACTTCCTGAATTTTTGTGTCAAGGTACTCAGAAACTTTGCAGAATAGTCTAATGATGAAAAAGCTGTTGCAGAAACCTTTAAATTCATTACTGTTAACACAAGCCATTTATTAATGGGTAAATAGTATGGCTGTATAGATTTTTATAGAGCTTCTAAACCTATAAGGAACCACATCCTCTCTTAGAATAAATTTTCACAGCATTGCAAGTTTGATGCCCACTCACCAGAAACAGCTTGAAAAATAAACAATTAAAAGAAAAAAAGATGTCAGCGGTTTACACTGTCACAGTTCAGAAAAATCTGAGCCAGCACTGTGACTTTAGAAAATTTTGCAGAGTCTAACTTATGACTTTCATAAATGAAGCTTTAAATTTCTGTTCTCTTAGGACTGACTAAAATTGAGTTGAATTTCTTGAATGCTCATGCAAGCTTATTTTTAATCCATGCATAGAAATAATCATATCAAACTCCTTCTATAATCACACAAGGTCTATATTTGTGCCTGTTTGCATGCTTATGCACAGATAAATTGTGATGGGAACTTTATGCCTCCAAGAGCCATAAGATATGAGTATGTAATACCTTAAGAGTACGAATGGAAATTTGAATCTTCCCCAGTGTACAATATGACTAGCTCAGGTCAACAATGAATGACTACTTCTTCCCCAGTCCCAGATAATACAAAATCAGAAGTCAATTGTGCCACAGAAAAATATGTCCCATGGGGAAAGCAAGTACTGTAACATTTGACACTACTTTTTTTGTTGCTTGTTTTATTTTTAATTCTATGGGGAAGCATGACTTTAAAGACACTTGCCAATCCAGGAACAACTTACAAGGGATAACAGGTAAAACAATTAATCATTCATTAGCAGTTTCTATTAATCCAGAGAGCTAAAGAATTTATGAAAACTGTATCAAACGAACTATAAGTAAAGAATTCCATTTATGAAGTTGCAATTTCCTCATGGATATGCTGGTTTATACTGTAATGTGCACTGGGTATTTGGAGCATTTTGTGTATTTGTGGGTATCCAGTGCATCAGCAGTCAGAAACAGCTCATCCAGAAACTGCTGACTTAGTTCAGCTGCCAGTGAAGAGTTTTTTCTCGAGGCATTACAGCTGCAAACAGGTGCAGAGGTGCACAGGCTGTTTGCAAACGGGGCTGACTTGGTTTATGGAGCCCCAACTGCCCTGGCTTGCTGTTTCTCCCCACACCATCTGTCTGAGGGCATCAATGCCCCAGCTTAGCCACTGAAAAAAGGAGTTCCAGGAAACTTCATGTTTCAGCTTGGGCTTGACTGGCACTTTGTTGGGTAGATGTGTCCAAATGGGATGAACTGAGCAGCACCCTGGGCTGTGTATCCCAGCCAGCATGCATCGTGTTTGAAGGCAATTTGAGATAACCCTGTGCGGTAAGTGGGCTTTATATACTGCTGAATTTCAGCTGACTTCCTGTGGTATCACATATTATATTCACATTAAAACCAAATGAGCTCATCATGATTAATGTTACTACAATAGATACTGAAGGAATTAAAAACGATTACCCACTCATTGTAAAGGGTTGCTGATAATTAGGGCTATTACACAAAAAGGTACATTTTAGCAATCACTACAGTTAATTTATTCTGCATTATATTATTCAGTGCTGATAACAATGTGTTCTTTTGGCACTCCTGTGGTTCCCACATGTGTGTCCATCAATAACCCATTGTACTGTGCCTTCACTGGTTGAGCATCAAGTCACAAACACTTCAGTAATGTGCTACCTGTTGAGAGCATTTATTATGCTTTTTTAAAGTTATTTTTCTAACCATTAGCAAAACATAGCTATAGAAACCATTTTCATTGCTTGGATCATGATGCAAAGTTAACTTTAATAAGTAATTTATTAAAAAAAAAGGAAAACGTGTGCTTAATATGTATGGGTACCTCTGTGTACAAAACTGGCCCGTAAGCTTAAAAGCCAGAAGTTCAACCATTCAAACCCCTGCTCAGGAGGCCTTCCATCTCATTTATAGATTGGCTCCCATACTCTTTTTCACCATTTGAGGCTTTTTTCCTCATATTTTGACTGAAATCAAGGCAGGAGATGCATTTTCTAGTGTCTGTGAGCAGATAATTCGGAAATATCAGTACCGATATTGAAAGGCCCAATGGGACAATGTTCAAATTTCACATAATATTTGACATGACAAAGAAGTTTGTTTAAGCCTCTTCAGTGCATCTCAGTTGCACCTGATTGCTTGAGACAAATTCAAGGTCTGAGGATAGCTGCTATATAAGCTACCAGCATGAGGATTCTCATACTATTTTAATAAACAGCAAACCATATCTTTGTTAGAATCCATCCCATAACAACCCATGAGCAGACTACAGAAGACAGAGTTTTAGTGGGTCTGACATTGCTGCTATCAACCTTTCATTGATCTACTGCTATTTATTGGTGGTAACACTGATTTCATGCTACCTACCTTTCCTAAAAATAAACATACAACAAAGCCCCACCAACGATGAAAAAAATCACTTTTTTTTTTCTTTTAATACAGGATGTAATGGTATGTGTCACTTAATATTCTCCCAAGGAAGATGAAGACTATTATTTTGTTTAAATTTAAGCATATGCTTAATCAATTTCCTGAATCAGGGCTTTAGGAGTTAGGCAAAATTTTAAATACATTTCTTTTTCTAAGGACTGCAAGATTTGCCCTTTAGGTAAGACTTCTTTTTTATTTAGTGGAAGTATAAATCACTTTTATAAATGTCCTTTCAGTTGCATAACTGTCATATATTTCTCTCTTCTTTTGTATTTTTGACAGTTTTAACTTGCACAAAGCATCTAGAAATCATGTTTTCAACAAATGTATTCACCTGTGGATGATAAAATGAAAGAGGTGGAGGCTAATAGTACTGAATTATAGGGTGGCAATTCAAAGCTATGAAAAGAAAGTCTTGAGGTCTGCTGAGTGCCATAGCCATTAAAATGTTGGTTTTCAAAACTTGATAAGAAGTAGAATGTCAGCACTCTGCTTGCTCTTGTCCCCAGTGATGCTGACAAACATACACCAGTCTAGTATTAAGTATAGAACACCATTTTTCAGGCTAGTTTATACATGGGAATGGTGGTTCCCTGTGGAAGAACACAACATTACAGGTTTCAATGCCACATTAACAGGTTCCCATTTTTTCATCAATCAACATTTTATTCCTGACAATATTAGTAATTTTAAATACTGTAGCTGTTTTATCTAAGTGAAATTATAATTCTTAAAATATGCTTTTTAATATTGTAAAATCAAAGAATAATAAATCCTGAATCAATGATGAGAAGTTGATCCTTTGGTGATGCAGTTTAACATTTCTCACTTGGATACATTTATCTCTGCAGTCTGCATACAGCCTGCATACATCAGAGTCAAAATTTGAATCTTTTCATCTAAGGACTTCAGATTTCTGCTAAATTCTCAGTTTGAAAAAACTGAAATATGGAATAATATCCATTTTGTCTAATTTAGTCAATGAATCAAGGCAGGAACAGAAGGTATCTTGGGATAGAAAGGACAAGTTTTAAGTTGCACTGTTTGTCAGAAAGGGCTGTCCATTTTTTGGCCTTGTGTATACATGAATGTTAAAACAACTGCAGAATCCTAAAGAACTCCAGCATTCCCACACTGCTCACTCAGTAAGCTTTCTGAAGGCATCACAAGGGAGCAGGCTGTCTTGTTTTGTACTGTCAGTGCTACTATAGACATCACCTCCGTGTCTATTTGCATCTTTCTTCGTTCTTAATGTCTTATCCAAGGTTTGCAGAAATCAATGGAGTCAATGGCTGAAAGGGGATGTCATTTTTTGAGCCACAGTTCTTGTTAAAATGAAGTGTGGAGGCTGGGAAGGAGTGCAAGTTGTTTGTTTGAGAGGATTTTGGTTTCAGTTTGTTAAAATAATCTGTGAGGAGGAAGAGAGATTGACCAGCGCTTTATCCTGAGCACTGGTGTGCTACATTCTGCTCAGGACCCCCATGCCCTACTTAAACAAGGGAAAGGTGCTTTAAAACTATTGCAGCTAGGTCAGAGAAAGGTAAAAGAATCTCCTCAGTGAAAATGTGTTGTGTAGTTTGCAGTAAATACATTTCTAAATTTAATTAAATAGGAGCAACGCTTTTGAATAGCAGAATTTAAAAGCAAGCTATTTATAAATATGTACTTACAGCAAACCTTATTTCAGGAAACACTAAAATTTCCTCACTAATGATGCTTTGTCATTCTATGATTATACACTCAGATCTTTATTTTTCTTTTAGTACATTGTTTCCAAGCTGAATTCATTCCAGCTTTGCAGATTTCAAGTGAAGACATTTTTGAGGCATTTGAGTGCAAATTAAGTGTCTGCAGAATGACAGCAAATGAGAGCACTGCTTCATCCTGCTTCAATAAATTTATAAATGAGTGCATACACATTTTGCCAACATTTACATATACATACCCACGCAAGCACACACAATCACCTTCAGTGTAAGAATATGTATGAGCAATTTCAACAGAAAGAATAGTTTATTCTGGAAAATAATAAATTGTTGAAATGAAAGGCTCTGAACAAAAACATTTCACAGGCAAATAGAGAGGGCCTCTGTGTTGACCACTTATTCAGCAGCAATCATTTGTGCAAGTCAAATTTCTGACTGGACTACGGATTTACAGCAGCAGATATTGAAATAATGCCACCCACTACTACAGAGCTGTAATAGTCCAGTAGAATTTGTAAAGAAGTTCTTTCCTCACAGAAATCTTTGAAAAACAATCTCTTTAGAAACAAATCCATTTGCATAAGATGTTTTCTTCTTCATAAGTAAAGACATTTGCATGAAAAAGTCTTTGATTTTGAAGAGTCCTGATACTCCCATAGTTTATTTCTTTATTTGAAGTCATAATTCCTGCTTTGTGACATCATTGTTGATTACAGCGAAAATGGCTATTATTGAGGAAACAGAGGCATTAACTGCAGTCCTGCTGAGTCTGGGAGTAGGGGGGATGGAGTGTTAACTTTCAGTAGATGCACTTTTTTCACTTGCTAGCATTTCTGCATGGTTTTTGCTTTGACAACAATGTTTTCCAGTGCATTGCATTCAGCCTCCTGAAAAAGCTTTTATCTGTGTAGGTGGGAAGCGAGCAGAAAGATATGTATAAAGAAAACCAGGTACTCGCAATTGTCTCCCCATTGTTTATTAAAATAAATAAATATATAGACACAATTTGCTCATTTCTCATTAAGGCAAAATGACACAGAAAGAGACTGACAATGAGATCACAGATCAGATATTGAGCATAATGATGAATTTTTCTGTAATTCTAGATGTCATTCAAATATTCATGAAGGATTCTCCAAAGCAGAGTCAAAGAACACTTTTATGGCAATTGAGTGTGGCAATACCGACGCCCGATTAGTATTTTGCTTTTAACTCTCTCCGTAATTCAGAGTTTTTGACCATCAGAAAAGTTTCAGATTGGTTGCAACATTTTGTAAATAGGTCCCTGCCATGAATTGTCCACTGAATGCCATGACAGTGAGTGGAAGAAAGTGAAAACCTTTCCACATAAACCAACATTTTTTTCTGCTTGGAAACACATATATCCATTCAACATGTCCATATTACTCAAAGCATGGGACTACAGCTGATAGCAAAAGGTTACCATATCCTGTAGATTTTGGCCTATTTTGAGGGTTTAGCAAAGCACATATTATGCATTTCTGTATATAGTTGGCTTCTACTAACAAAGTGGTTAATAGCTTCTATTAACACAGTGGGCAGTAAAGGACAGTAAAGCCCCAGATCATCCTATACAACCTGTCATTTCAGGTATTAATGTGACTGAATCCCATTTGTAAATTGATTAAATTCACTCTGAAAGTCAGATATTTTTCCTCTACTACTCCTAGTAGAAAACAGAGCCAAAGTGATTTCCTGATTTCTGTGTTGCTGACGCCATTTAGCAGAAATCCCTCCTTTCCCACCCTCAGCCTTTCCAGTCTCCTCATTCATACAAGAGCACAGTTGATTTCCCATTCATTTCCAAAGCCAGGGATGATGCCCCAGTCGCTGAGTTGTTTACAGGGTCCTGCAAGCAGGGTTCCCTGACCAGGCACAGTTTGCAGCTGTCCCTGAACTGGAACCAGTGCAGCCACACAGTGCTCTGTCTATAAAGGGTTAATAAAGCTTTTTCAGAGACTGGCTACCTAGTTTAGAGAATATGTCATGTTCTACTACATTTAAGATCCAAATTATTACCCTTAGATGGAACTGCATCATGATGTGTAAAAATATCAGCCTGGATACAGGTAGTCAGAGACTGTTTCCCCTGTACTTCATTTTTCCAGATAGATTTGCCCTCAGTTTCTTCTCATGGGTTCTCTTTTTCCCCAAGGAAGCTATCAGTTATTCTTTACACCTATTTTGGTTTAAATTTATGTTTATTCACTGATCTTATGAATACTTTCAGAACACCATGAAAGAATGCTCTGTGCAGAGCATGTACTTGTCTGATAGAAATAGCTTTCTTGATCATCCTGGAATTATGTCTGTTTGTTTCACAGCCACTTTAACTAATCTGCTCAGACCTGTCTCCATGACCAAGTATTCAAAATTCAAATTACTGTTGTTAAACACTGATTATTTTATTTTTAAAGGCTGCTTATAAAGATTAGTCGTCAATGAAGGCACAATTTTGGAAAATTTAATAAAGTACATTTCAAAGAAAAAAGAAACAAGGAACTGCAAAGATATTTGGTAGGTAATGAGTTTATAAAATGAACTTAAAAAAGCATTGTGAAGTGTCCTGAGATGCAGAAACAGAATCATACTGTTCTTGCATGCACTAACTGGTGATCCTCAGAAAAACTGAGGAATAGGGAACTTGAAAAGGGAATCAACATTTCTGGCATAGGTGATACGAAACCCCTTCTCCATTGTTGCTTGCTGAAATCTTTGATATTGGTGTTTTTCCACAGCGGTCTGTAGTACTTGTCAGTCTCACATCATTAATCAGTGACACATTTTTCACAAATCCTTAATCCCATGTTAATTCTAATAATTTTGCAGGGAGCTGCCAAAAATTACTTATTGTTCTGTTAATCATTACTAATAGGAACAGAGGACTGCCTTGAATTTCTTCATGAAAACCATACTAATTAGAAATGTCTGAATACATAGAAGTCCTCAGAGATTAATTTATTCATCATAATCAGTTAATCACTTTTCCTTTACATAATTAGACAGCTCCTGGTGGAGAGGAAGACCCCTAAGTTTTCTTGGAAAGAAGTAGACTGTAAACTGATGTTAGGAGAGTTATATTTTCCTTTGTGGGCATAGTACAGGTGGAGGTTTTTCCCCATTCACCACAAATGAAATCTCAAATCAGAAACACTTTTAAAAAATGTATTTTCTAAAGCTGCATCAGAGAAAGTTTTCTACAGGCTTGCCCTTCAGCTGTCCACTGGGACTAGGCTCAAAGATTGCTGAAGAAACTGGTAAAGTTTTAGTATTGATGGGTCCAAGCAGAAAACTGCTCACTTTGCATGTAGAGGGACATGCAGAGACAGTCCAAATATTTAACCCTCTTGCATATTTCACAAGCTGAGCTTCTCTTAAGCCCACAAGAGATCTTCACATGCCCTTCAAAATGATAGCAAAAGTATCCCCATCATTTACCTGAGTGGATCTCTTTTTTAGTCCCCTGATAATCCATTTTAAGAACACTCTCGTATCATAAGTATGGATTTACTAAGAAGGAGAGCTAACAAGGAAGCTGTGCCATTAACATTCTCTTTCAGAGAATGAATTCTCTACCTTTTGATCTGGAAAAATCCCAGGAATTAAATTACCCAAAGGACCCTGTGTGCCAGGGTGGCAAGTGCTGTGGTTTTTAATGTCCTTTATTGCACATTGATTTATCTAATTATGCTGACCCATTACAAGCCACTGAGAGAGTATAAACACTAAATGCTCTAGAAATGAGTGCTCTGTACTCTTTGCTTACTGCTAACTGTTGAAATAGACTGGAGAGTAGAGAAACATTCCTCCCCTCTCTCTTGAACGTTTGTAGAGCAAAGCACACAGTCTTCTCCAGTATTAATATTTTAAAAGATAACTCCTATAGTATGTCTCAGTTCTGTCAACCACTGAAATAAACTGCAAGATAGAGCCTTTGCAACATAATGGTGACAGATGTGGAGCGTAGATACTTATTTAAATCTGGATTTTATCCCAAAATGATGTGCTATTCCCAGAAATTGTGATACCATCTAGTGTCTTCTAAATTATTATAATCTCAAAGGTCTTGGTTTAGAATAAAACCTTTTGCCTATTAGGCAAACTTGAGATTGGCAAAGTCTGTGGCTAGATAAAACCCATTCTGTGCCATCTTATCATTGTTTTGTTGTCTTGACAGAAGGCCCAGGAAGGGATGAGGAAGAAATTTGTCAGGTGGAGTTTTGCACATTGCTTTTGGGATTTTGCAGATGGTATTGGTTATAATGATCAACTTCTACATGTTTCTAAGATGTGAGAATGTGAAAATTCCATAATTTTATTATGGAATAAAAAAATGGTGATGCCTACATACACATATTAGACCAAATAACAAAGTGTCTAAAATTGTATAAGAAGAAGATGAAAGAATCTTCTACTTAGTTACTGATGAAGAACGAAAACTATTTAAGTCTGATGTTTGAGATACCTGGTAGCTTCCGGACTATTTGGGTGCTCTTCAAATTTCAGTGATTATGTCAATTAAAACAGACATTTAATAGTGAAAATATGGACTAAGAGTTCATGACAAAAAAAAAAGGGAATTAGCTCCATGCATTTTTTTCAATGTCTGTGTACAGATACAGCTTCTCTGGACTTACACTGCCTTTATCAACGCTACAGAGCCAGTAAAAGCTGACTAGTGTCAGTTTTTCAGATTTCTGCCTGCATTAACTGCCTGTTTACAGTATTTGAGTACTACAGAGCTCTCAAAACCTATTTAGTATAAAAAGCAAAGGAAGAATAAAGGATTTTCCTAATGATTACAATATCCATATTCAGAAAGTTTCTGTGGATATTTCAAATCTGTCCATCTTTACAAAATATTTGTTTGGCAAAGAAATGGGAAGCAATTCAGATCAAATTGTTGTCATTTTTTAAATCATAGCAAGTATGCAGTTATAGAAAATGGCTACAGCAGCTCTGATGTTCACTGTGTTTCACTTAGAGTGTAATGTTACATTGCATCACCTTTCCTCTTGAACAGTAAATGCAGCAAGAGAATGAAGAAACAAACACAGATACAAACCAGACATGTATTAGGCCACAGTTAAACTGACAGCCATCAAAATCATTATAAAAATCTGGGAAAGTATGATAAAGTTATACATAGAATACTGAAATAATTTAAAAAATTTTCTTTCTTTTCCTTTACATTTTCAATAGGAACCTAATATTTTAGTAAAATCATTTAGTAAAGTAGGTAAATTACTTAGATTAACAGAAAACCAAACAAGAATGCTTGTCCTAGGCCACACCAATCCCATTAAAGGACCCCAAACAACAGAAACAAAAAAAAAAAACAAACAAAACCAAAGCAAAGAGAGTTGGATTGTTTCTCCTTTGTGCCTTTAAGTCATGCATTTCCTGGTTTTCATGTGAGCAATGTCCTGTCCTTGTAATTTGATATTTCCATTTGCAAATGTGAGAGTTTCTGATTGTCCAGATAAGCTTAGGTATGTTCCAAGTAAGTGTACAGTCATTTGAACTCAACAAAAGTCTGAGTATTTGGGGGTTTGTGATACTGAAAATGATTTTAAAATGAAGGCTTTGCTTGACTGTGGCTAATAAAAGTATTTTGAACTTTAAGCCAGGTTTTGGTTTTCTTTGAAGGTTTTTAATGATGGAAGTCAGTTCATGCAGTGTTTGAATCCATTTTTACTCCCTCACTGGATAAGAAGCTGCAGTGCAGGGGTACAGGGTTATCACACTATTCCCAAGGAAAGAATGAACAGTATCCTGAATAATCTAAAGTGATCTTATTCCTGACCTTGCTGAACTTCTTAGTGACTTGTTTTACATTAAAATATTTCACCAATTTCACTCTTTTATGTTACCAACAAGGATGTTAAAACAAAAAAACAACTATTTCCTATGTTTGATTGAATAATAGAATGTAAGTGAAACTGAATTAAATACTAATTTATTAACCTACCTTTTATTACCTATGTCTTGTTAATACTTGCAATTTTTGTAAATAAAGGCTTTATAGTTCTTTTTATACTCTTCTCTTAACAAAACTTAAATTCTTGATAAGGAGTTCATTAAAGTCAGGGTAAAAAAACCTCAAAAACCTTAATATTGGCTTTTGAACTGAAGACATTTTCTATCATATTTTGTATCTAGTCTAAAGTTTTCCTGTTCATAACCATCCACAAAGCCCACTGAGCATGTAAAATCCTGTAGCTGACTGCATATTGCTCTGAAGCTGTGCTAGCAGAGCTCTGAGAGAAGTGAGCCCTCAGAACAGGCAGTGACTGCCACTTACAAAATCGTTCCCATGACCCCCAGTGTGAGGAGGGACAGGTCTGACCTCTCTTTCACGTCAACAATAGTGCTGGTACCCAACCAATGTGCAAATGGATAAGAAAATTCTCATTCATTCGAAGCACATTTTCCTTGCATCATTTCAGGAAATGCTTGAACTTTTCACCCTTGTTTGAAGTGGGATCTACTCTGTCTCTGCCACTGCTTTGAGAATCTGTTCATTTCTCTGCTCTCTGTTATCATAAAAGCATCTTTCTGATTACACACTAGATTTTTTCCAATATCACTTTAAAAGTAAGTTGCATAAACTGAGGGAAGGGAGACTCATTGTAGCATAAAGCCATCAGAAACACTGTATTTTCTTTGTCTTTAATACAAGAACATCCCCAGAAGAAGTGATAAAAGAAAAAATCTTTTGCTGGTTAAATCATCAGTGGGTTGATGTTGGGGAGATCTAGGAAAAACGCCAAATATCTGTAAATACACATCCAGAGAGATGCATTGAGAGGGGCTGATTTAAAACCAGGGGTTTCTGAACAGAAAAATAGAGATCATTCTGATGTTTTCATAATCGTACTTCATAATGATGATTTTTTTCTTTGGGTGAAGAACAGAAGTTATAGTTAAAATAGCATAGAAACACAAGATATCTGTTAAACCACATGCTACTTCCATGGGGCAATTATGTTCCAGATTTTGCTCTGCCTGATTTAGAATAAGTACCAAAGTCTTACAGGAGAAATCACTTTTGTTCTCTCCTACAGCACTTGTTTTACCCACAACAAATATTTATACTCTCAGAAAAAGGTGACAGCCTCCTAGAAAATCAGGAGGGTAGACTGCTCTGAACCTCATCCTTTAATTATGCATAATTTTCTTAAGCATTCTTTTTGAGAGTTTTCTGGTATTTTCAGTGTACTTTTTGAATATTTTACATAGGTTTTGTATCTTTGTATAACCCTTAAAATTTTGAGTTAATCAAAATTTCTATTCTTTAGCCTGCTTGTCATGTGCATAACCTCTGGCTTCATGCTTGCTTTTGCCCATGAATGCTATCTACACTGGCAGACATGCTAAAAAGCATATGAAGAAAACCCAAATAATTAAAAGAGAAATTATTGCTTGAAGGGCAAGATATGATATACTGTGGACAGGCTACTGCCTGTTAACCTTGGAATTTCTCCCTTTCCTGTTTCAAATCCCCTTAGAAAAATAATTTCCTACCACTGTTACCTGTTTTTCCTTCTAACCTATGTATTGTCTGTCTATTTCTTAGGAAAAGGACTGTCGCTTATTATTTATTGAATACTAACGAGCATAATTATACCCACTCCTGGATAATACAAATAATAATCACTAGAAACTAGCATATCAGTGGTCCCAATTATGATGGCTGCTTTCACCTAGTTCCCATTATAATATTTTAAAATACATTAATTCAGAAAGTTCTACTACTTTATTATGTAATTCAATGTCTTTTTCAAGAATATAACTTCTGAAATAGCAGAAAAGTATACATGAAATAAAAAAAGCATGTGCTTGCTATATAATACTGTTACATTTTTTATTATATTTGTATTTATGCACTTTGAAATATTTGATGCATCTGTGTGGGTAAATATTTTTATACTTGCATACTTACCAAGTCAGATAACCTGATGTCTGAATTTAGTGATAACATCCATCATCATGAGTTAAAAGAAATGAGAGACTAGCAAAAAGCAACAAATGTGTTGTTCTTTGTCTCCTTGCAGAAACAGGAGAATATGCAGTACACTTCAATTTTAAAGAAAAAGAACATATTTGTATTTCAGGACCAGGAAACTGTGGTGAAATAAGCCAGATTTGATTGATAGTTTTATTTCCTATCCTATGTATTATTATGTAGCAAACCCACTAGCATAAAATAGTCTGATAAAATCTGTAGAACTAAACATTATCCTCACTCATTTCACCATAATTTTGACTGTTTAAAAAAAAAAAAAAAAAAAAACAACTTTGTAAACAAGACACCTACCATTTGCAGTGATTGCTTTGCACTAGGAAATTTCTGTGCAACACTGTAAATGCAGATACCACAGAAGTTTTGCAACACAACACCAAAACTGAAGTGACAATATTAAAAACTGTCATGTAAATGCTTTATAAGCATCCTGCATTGATAATTCAGTAAAAATTAGTAATCTTAAATGTCTCAAGCTGAAAGTGCCAATGAAGTTCAGAAACTGGGAATTCATGTATGACAGTTTTGTTGAGTAGTTTTTCTCAGTAGACCAATCTATCGGAAACCCCAAATTCACTTCAGACTTCACACGACTGGAGTCTAAGTGTCCTTGGGAAAGCTCTTAAATATCTTCAGATAATCAGGTGGTTTTGAGAAAGATAATCTTAAAGTAAGGTTTCTGGCTCTTTTTAAAAATATTAGACATTGTATTGTTTGAATTAAATTTTTACATATATATAAATATAAATATATATAAAAATCCTGTTGGCTTTAACGAAGAATGCCAACAAAGTCTTACAATGTGAAGTAGAACAGTTAGTATAAAATGTTAAGTTCCTCTGCTATGTTATGAATTGCTGATGACAAATAGAGAGATGTGATGTTCAGCATTTTGAAGACAAAGGTTAGGTTGAAAATTTTTCTAGGTCCCCTTGTGCTCAGCCTGGTATCAGCGGAAGTCAACAGGAGTGTTAAATGTCTGCAGCTGACAGTGTTCCTGTATCCTCCTTTGGAAACAAGCCTTCCTGTCCCAAGCCTGTCCCTGGTGAATGTCACTGTTAACTGCCAGAGGCAGCAAAGAGGCTCTTGGCATTAAAAAACACATGGTGCAGAGGTTCTACAAAATCTAAGTGCTGAATGAAATACCAGGCTAAGAAATTGCAAGGCACAAGATAATTGATATTTTGGTATATAAATTGATGTACTCAAAAACAGAAATCCAGATTACTAGGAAGAAACCTTAGACAAATGCTGCCTATCAGAACTTATTTTTCTTCCATCTTTCTGGTCCAATTCATTTCACAGGCTTTCTAAAGACAGAGCAATTTCAACAATGACAGCTAACCTCAATGATATTTTAGTGTGTGTTTTTAAGAGTCAAAAAGAAGGAATATCAGGTATACAGGACCTTTGTTCAGCAGCTCCCCTCTGTCAGCTGCTCTCAGCTGCATCCTCAGGCATCCTGGTTTTGTTTTTTCCTCCTCTGATGGATGTTTCTTGCACTGTGTATTACTGATGTGCCTGTCTGGAAGGGTTTGATTTTATTCTAGTTCAGGGTCAGGTACCTGTTTTCTCAGTGTCCAAATGATTTTCTGGATTTAGGCTTGTTTTTGTTAGGGTTTTTTAACTTGGTTGTTTAATGAAGTTCACATGTCAAACCAGTGGTGCTAGAACTAGAAATAGCTTGGGATTTCTAGATAACAGCACTCTGTTCTGATTTCTATGAATCCAGAGATACATGAAGATCATCAATAACTAGGATTCATTTTCATTTTTGTTTCTTCAGCCCTGTACTTAGTTTTCATTGCAGAACTATAGATTTTGTAAGTGTGTTTTCTTCTCTTCCTCTTGGGAATAATAATTACACATTGTCACTTTCCCTTCTTGCGTGTTATTCCAGGACTAGTGTTTATAATTTGATGCTGCATCTTATAGTGGTCTTAGTCTGTAAAAGCCTGGGGATCTTATTGCAAGTTTAGATTTCAATTAATATTCTCAAACAGAGCTAAAAATAGTAGCTGTCATGTTATATTCCTTCCCAGCAGGATCCAAATATCCTCCACTGCCTCTAAACCACAGTTAGAAGGACAATAATCGCACACTTTATTTCTCACTGAAGGAAAAAGCACAGTACTTTGCTCTTTCCTCCATTCCTTAATTGGCATTGTTGTTTATTTGCAGACATTTTATACTGGATTTTGTGACTGATATGATAATAGCACAATTCTGCAGATCTGAAAGTTTGTAGTTCTATTATAGGATCTCAAAGCACTTAACCCAATGTAGTTATGAGTTCCTGCCTCTGTCAAATTCTAACAGAAATTATGCTGCCGTGACTGCCATGACTATTCTTTAAGTATAATTATCTTTCATTTCCATAAGGGAAAAATGAACTTAAGGTCACGATGGTAGGGTTCTTTTGGTCCATTCAGGCTCAGTGACAAATCTTTTATGTGTAGTTACAACAAGCACATTTTAACATTTTGTTACAGCAATGATCTTGTCTCATAGAAGAAAATAGGGTTAACAGTCTTTGCCTTTATTGCACAAAGAGAATGAAAAGATGCAGTTGAAAAAGGACAGGATTGTTTCTTGAAAAAATACTGTACTTTGTTCATTGGATATCTAGAAGTCACAGTATCTCATTCCAAGAATTCATTTCCTTCTGAAGGGGTAGAAGCTAATGCTGACAGCCCTGCAACCCTGACACCTTACAGGAAGTGCAACAAAATGTCCCCTTTTTTTTAAGTTCAAAGTCAAAGTGGAACAGAATATTTATCTGAAACATTTTGCTTTTACTTGGCAATAAACAAAAGAATATTTGGTAGCTTTTGAGACATTTTGATGATTCATTTACGTCCGTCCTCTAGCAACCTCTGTAAGAATTTAATGGATTATTTGAATGTCTTGAGGATTATTTTTCATCATACATTTTCATTTCCATTTTCATTCTGGGGGGGAAAAACCCTAAATCATAATATTATCTTTGCAGCCTTTCTTTAGACAGTTGGGAATTTAAAATTATGATATTCTATTAGCACTCCCTGAAAGGTGGTAACAGGTCAAAGGTTTATTCCAATGACAGGCTTGAACATGTTTCGCTTGGAACAGGAATTTGAACTCAGGACTTAAAGTGGTTTAAACAACTGCAGCGTTATGAATTTGAAAAGATCTCTGACTTTCAAGAACTATTCTGTGCATTTTCTTATGACTGCAGAAAGGAAAGGTATCTTAATCTGTGAACCCACAATCACTGGAAAGGCACTGGATTGATAGCCCTGAAGAGTGAAATGCTGTGTTTGTCCATCAAACAGGGGCAGCAATGGCAGCCTGTGTGGGACCAGAGCCTCAGAGCAAGGGGACAGTCACCCTGCCTCTCCTCAGGAGGTGAGGAAAACTGGAAGGGCAGAAAGCAGCAGAGGGAATGGGAATAGAAATGTGAAGGCTTTTGTTAAGTTTTCCCTTGACTTACTCTGCACATTTTGTATCTTAAAATCGCACTCAAAATACATCTCTCAAACAATAAAATCTTTGGCTTGATATATTCACATACTCTCACTTGGCAGTAGTTTAATTCATTGCCACTGTATAGCTACCCATTAAATAATACAGTACTGCAGACATTAGGGATGACTTTTCCACTGCAGCTATTTAGTCAGTAAATCTGACACATCAAAGTCCACAAAATTCAGCTGAAAGGCTCCCATTGACTTCACCAAGATTTGCATTATGCCCTTGAGCAGTTACATGTGCCTACACACACACACACATGTTGATTAAGGTATTGTTTATGGGCTGGGAGGATAACTTCTGTATAAATTAAAGACATTTTGTGCCCTCTAACTCTACTCCTGGACAGGTGAAATGATCAAGGTTTACTGGCATTTTTGAAGTTCAGAAAAATACTGCAGTGTCTTCAAATGTCTTTCTTCAGGGAACAGCCAAGCATTCAATCAGGCCAGGAAATTCAGGGCTTTAGAACAGCCTAATGCCTATATCTGGCAGTAATCAAAGAAGAGTATTGAAAAAGGAGGGGGGACAAATAGGGGTTGTGGGGAGAGAGCCAGAGCAAGGCAGGAGAAAGAGGAGAGGGGGAAATAGATGTGCCTACTGTGGCTTAAAGCACAATAATTTAATTATCACTATGCAATCAATAAAGATGTAACAGTGTGAAGGGAGCAAGACAAACAGATTTGCTTAGTCTTAAACGGTATGTACCAAATGAATGTTTCCCAAACTGAACAAGATTGACTAGTAAATTAGAAGAAAAATTGATGTTATTTTAAATTTTCTGCTTACCCACAGAAAAAGACATTCATTTGCAAGAAAAAAACTGGAAAATTGCTTCTTTTTCTCTGGCAGTCATTCTTTCAGGTCATCCCAAAGAGAGGCAATAGGCATATTCTAAAGCAATAGTATGATTCAGTAAGCATCCTGGCTTAGGGAATCAAATCAGTGCAGTCACCACATTGACACGAGTGGATTTCATAGGATCAGGCCTTAGAATTTAATGTTCACTTATAAATGCAGAGAAGAATGAGAAGTATAAAGCAGTATAAACCATAACACTGCACAGATGGAGTTTTACAACCTTACGTAAATATGCTAAAGTTAGCAGGGAACCATGAGACAAATGAGTTCCATCCTTGCAGACACTGAAAACTCAGCCAAACTTTGTAATTGGTTCTGATGATGCAGGCGACGTGTAGGATGCTGGTTTCTATACGAATTTTAAATGAAAATGATCAAATGGTGCATAAAGAGCCATGAAACAACAGTACATTCCCATTACTATTCCAGCCTCTTATGGGCTTGTATATTTACAGTAGTGCTCTTACAGTTGAGGCCAAATCCCTTCTTCTGAACAAGGTAAACAAAGAAATTAAATGAAAGAACAACTAAACTCAAAACATTTTGGGATATTAGCTATGTATTCTTTTTGTTGTCAGAAAGTCATTGTTTTAAAATTAAAGCCAAAAAGTTACACAGGCTATGCTATCTTTTGCCTTTTAAAAACTGAATAAACAAGACTTTGTGTTCCATTTGGCTTCACTGAGAATTCATTAGGAAGCAGATATAATCTAGACAGAAGAGACTTAATCCTGGAGAAGCTTATTTATTAACACAGAATAAGTAAATATCTTAACCTGTTTGTGTTTATCTTCCCTTTTATTTGGTTTAGCTCCAAATTCAGAACAAAATACTAATTCTTTCAGTCTGGGGATATATTTTCTGTCACCATAGTGCTTAACTTTTTTTCTGCTAGACTTGGTAAGTCAGCAGCCTCAAAGACACAACTTTTTTTTTCCCTAGAATTCATTCTATAGCATGAATCTGAGCAAATATCCTTCAAACATTATATCCTTGAACACTAGCAATGCATCTGAGCTATATTAAATTGAATAAGAAAGAGAAGCCATGTGTGGAAGGACCAAAAATTCAAGCCACATTTCTTTAAAAACAAAACAAAGTAACCAATCACAAAAATAATGTGATACACTGACTCATATAACCATTTTTAAAACAATTGACAGAAGATGAAAAAATTTTGTTTCCTTAGAAAACATTGGGATGCCTTGTCTCTCACATGGCAGCCTCAAATGCTGTGGAAATTAGTTTTCTCTGGAAATGCCTATCATAAATGAGATTTACTGAATATTTCTCATTAAGATGCAGTCACTAATTGTGTTGTTCACAGAAAAATGCATGGTATATGCATTGTGCTGAAAGGCAAGACATTTGAGTATGACTTGAAAACTACTGGAAAAGATACAAGATGATTGAAGGATATTTCAACCTGTTTTGGCACCACTACTCATCATTTAGCTTAGCATTTTGAAAATTCTTTCATGTGAACAGTTTTTTTTTTTAAATAAACTTCTCATGGAGTGAACTCTATTTTGTATTCTTACAGTTCAAAGTCCTGAAACTAAAATAAAACTAGTATTTATTACTGGAGTTAACTGGAATTCAAAATTACAAAGCAGTAAATCAGGGAATAATTGGACCACCCTATGCTCACAGCCAGGTTTCCCATTCCAGGTGAATTCCTTGCATGAGGGAGAATCTGTGCTGGCTACACTTTGTGAGTTCTGTTTTCCTTGCATGAACAGTAAAATGAGCTCTGATCAAAATCATAGCCACTTTTAAGAAATTCTGAAAGTGTCAGCTGTTACAGATAGTTGGAAGACATCTCAGTGCAAATTTGTTTATAGGACAAAGTTCACAAAATTTAAGGCTTCATATGGAGATTTCACTTTGTATCTGTAAATAAACAAAGTCTGGGACATATTTTTAAGGAAAATATATATGTAGATTTGAGTGGCAAAAAATTCTTTTCCACATTTCCATAAACAATTTGAATAACTCTCCACAGGAAGAGAATCTTAAAATCTCCCTGATGATGCTAAGTTATTTACTTGCAGGACAAATTTCTGTAGTGAATCTGAAATGAAATAAATAAGGGCTCTACCACACAATGAAAATACATGTATTTTCAAGTGCATAGGTAAGTCAACTTCTTTTGTAACAGATGCAGCACAGGTACATCTAGAAAAAGGCCTCTGTTTTTTCAAAAGTGCATTTATTTCTGACTGGTGGCATGCTGATTATACTTCTACACTGAACATCTGTCTATATCTAAAGGCAGAGAATAAGGATAATAGCTGTGTTATTTTGATGGAAAATAATACATATTTTGGTTTATTTGTATGGTAGTATTCTGAATTTACAGTATTAGAAGAGGCTGTAGGCAGAAATGAAAAACCAACTGCAGCAGTGTATCTCCAGGGACAGCAGCCAAGGTCCTTAGGACTGTGAACCAGTCTTTTGAAGTTCCCAAGTTATATGTCACTAGCCCAAATAACAGGCCTTTTTTTCCAAGGTCAGTAACTAAGATCAAAAATCTACAGTGCTGCTAGAAGTCATGATTTGCAGGCAAAAAGGTGCTCAAAAGATACTGAAAGACAAACACAGGGTAAGTATGCTTATTCTCTCTGTCAGGGGTTATCCTCAGAACTTGATTAACCTTCAATTTGAATGGAAAGTATGCAAATATGAAGTAAAACATTGTTTTCTTTTCCCTGCGAGACCCAGTTCATGTCAAATGCAGAAGAATGAAGGAAGTTTCTAAAACCTTTCAGAAAAGCATATCCAAGCATGCTCTTGTGTCCCTCCAGAAACATGCAAGGTGATCCTGTGATGAGTCTCCTGGACACTGCACAAAAGGTCAGTGTCAGGTAATGACTCTAAAATGGTTTCTCTAGATATACTCAAAATACTTTCATACTATTTAACCTGAATTCTATGACCTAATAAAATTATAGAGCTTTATTGTCAATTGACTTTGAATATACGACCAATTATGTCTCCTTTGGGCTGTACTCAAAGAATATAAGAAATCACCTTGGATGGAAGAGATATCTGTTGTGGCTGCTGGAGGTACACATATTGGTTAAATAGATGGAAACCTTTGGAACGCTGCAAGCAATTTCTGACCAGAAAAAAATATGGTTTTGCCATAGATGTTAAAGCACCTCATGGAAGTCTCATGAGCAGACACTCAAGAACAATTGATCAAGCTGAAGTTCAGGAGAAGCAGACAGCAATAACTGTCGCAGCCCAGGCCTTCAAGCTACTTATACAGCTTTCTGTTTCCCTGATCCAAGAGAAATCCAAGAGAATTGGATTTCTCCAATTCTCCAAGAGAAATCCAAGAGAAAGAAGATGCTTCATTTTTGTCTCAATGAATTTGGCTATATATCCCTCTACCCTTCAGGTAGCAGCATACTTCTACTTTTTTGCATGTCCTGAAATGTGAGGAAGAGCTTTCTGTGATCTTTGATGGTGCCCAGTAATTTATGTTGTCCAAGCACTACTGGAATAAAATTGGGATGTGTCATATGTTCCCCAGGGAAGGACCCTAACTCACTGCTGCACTCTGAGCTCCTGCTCCTCCAGGCAAACCACGTTCCCCTGGTGCAGCCACTCCTGCCAGGGGCTGTCCAAGGCCCTGGGAGTGAGAGGCAGGAGATAACATAAATCACTGGCAGCTGCTGGGCTTTCTCTCTGCTGAGACCTGTGTCAGACAGCGCCGTGACGGATGGGGGAATCTATCCAGCAGGAGCTTTCATCCTTCAGCGCCCAGACAGGAGTCCTCCAGGCCAGACTCATGGCTGAGGCCTCTGACAGCAGCAGAGGAGCCTGGTGATAAAGCTGCTCCCATTAGCTTGTGAAGTAGCTCTGGTTTGCATTATTTCAGCCTTCTACATAAGGAAAATCCCAGTGGGAAGATGAGGGAGAGCATGCAGCTGCAGCTTATGCTTTCCATTTTGTCAATTCCCAGTCCCTGTAGGAGGCCCTACACAGCTATGACTGCCAGGACAAATTAGGAGAGGCAAGAAGTGACCTCAGAGGAGGTGTTGGGTCTGTCTGACTCGACCCATCCAGCTTTCATAAAGCATGTAGGCAAGCAGTGTTCCCAAGTACCTGGAACCAGACTGAACAAAATGGGGGAAAATGTATTATGGGGAACAATTATGTGCTACTAGAGGATTGGATTAGATGACCTAATGGGAATTT
The DNA here is from genome assembly GCA_024362935.1 of Setophaga petechia. Lineage (NCBI taxonomy): Eukaryota > Metazoa > Chordata > Aves > Passeriformes > Parulidae > Setophaga > Setophaga petechia. The sequence goes on from JANCRA010000006.1 coordinate 13,165,542, forward strand.
TCCATTTGTGATTGCTTTGATTCTTTGATTTACATTTTCAAATACTTTGGTCTCTGAGGGAGAACAGTGAAAAGGAGTGGACATGATCAAATAATTAGTAACACTGTTCTTTTAATGGAACATTTTTCAGTTAGTTTGCCAGATATGTAAAAAATGACACAGAACTATGTATTTTATATAGTGAAATATTAATGCTGGCTGGGAATGCCAGGCTGATGTTGGAACTAAGTAAAAAAGTGTGTACTTGACTGTGCCAGTGAAAACCAAGATGACAGGTTTTATTTTAATTTAATAAAATCTGAAGGTAGTGCTGTGGAAATCTGGCCAAGGCTGTCTGGCAGGCTGCCTTGAAGAGAGTCATTGATAGTCCCCTTCGTTTTTACTTTATTAAGTTCACCATTTTCCACCATTTAACATAAAAAAAGTAATTTCCCAAATAGCAGGATTCCTTAGTTGTTTTATCTTGCTCATCTAGCATCTACATTTTGTAAAACATTTCATTGAAATTAGGTTGCCTAAAACTCGCAGCATGATCAATCTGCATTTTACTGAGATTTCTTTTGTAAATTCAATATGATGCTGAAAGTCAGAAGCACCATTTACATACATTCCACTATGGAGAGGTGAATGGAATGTAGTAAATACTCTTGAGACCTTGAGGGGACATTTATAAAAATGCAGGATTGAAGATTTCTTTTTCTTTTTCATTCTGTAATATTGTAGGGACAGAAAACTATCTATCAAACTGAAGGGTGGATTAAGAGCCATTTGTTGCAAACCAGTCTTCTAATCAGCTACTCAATAAATATCCATTTTTAGCTATTAAATCAGCAGTACAAATCAGCAGGAATATTAATCCACAATAATCAAGGCCAGACTAAATAGGTTTTAGTGCTCTGACCCTCTTTGTTTTATTTCACCTGACAAAAGACTTATAGCACCTTCCCACCCCAGGATGCTGATGCTGCTCATAATCTTGTCCCAGAGAGTTACAGCTTCCTGTAACTCTCAGCCATATTATAGATTTATTTTCTCTAAGTTGGCAGTTTCTTATCTATCTCATGCCCATAACATTCACCCCAATACATGCTGTGTTAAGTTTCCCATCCTAGAATCCATGTGTTCCGAGATTCCAGACAGGAGCATTGTTTCCCTTAAGGAACTTCATATGCATGTGCCTAAAAATGTCCTTCTCTTTTTCTAAATACTTTATTGTAGAAAGTCTAATGAACTATATAGACAATTAAATATTTGAATAAGACTTATGCCTAAACTTCTCTCACAGACCTTTATGTCATCCCATCACGTTTTTTCTGTAACATCTTTTGACAAATCCACCCTCACAAGGGTGGATTAATTGTGGTCCTCATTCAAGGGGGCTCTGTTGATTGGAAAGTTTAGTGCTGCAAAAAAGCATAAAAAAGAAAGTGCAATGACATTTGCAAAGTCTGTGGACAATTCCTAGCAACAGATTAGGAGGAAGCAAGCCTGCTCCTTGCAGCCCAGAGTATTGCTCCAGTCATTTGTTTGGCAGCTGTAGTAAATTGAGTAACTGGAAAGACTGAATCAATTTGTTCATTCAGTGAATTCATTAAACCTCAGAAGACAGCCTGTGGGCAGGGTCCTTAGTCCTGTGAGGTTTGATATGTTTATTCATATTAATGGATTCACCAATGGAGAGCAATTTTACTACTCATTGCAATTGTTCTTTGCAATAAAAAATAACGTGTTTCCTCAGATCTTACACTTTGTTTCAGTTCGCCAGAATGTGTGAATTTAATAACCATTTACAACATTGATTCCAATCTGGATGAAAACCCTTATAACCAAAATTGAGCCATTGTGTGGCATTATCTCTCTGACATCAGGATACATGCTATAATGAGACTTGCAATGCTTCACAGCCAACATTATGGGATGACACAACTAAAATTGAATAAGGAACAGACTTCTTGTAATTAAATTGCAGCTATCAGTGTGAATACCATCTATCTAATACACAGCACACAAAGTGAATGGAAGCATGCAAACGTGTTTGTAATGTTTACAGCAAACCAATTAAGTCTTCAGGTTCCCTATCAGCAGCAATATCACTCATCTGTTCGAGCCATCAGCAACTTCCTTTGGTGCTCTGTATTCTGACTGCACACAAGAGAGAACTCTATCTGGTTTTGCTCATATCATCTAGCAGCAAATGATTCCAAAGATAGCTTATTTCTTTCATGTCTAAACTTTAATTATTTTGCTTTCCAGGAATTTTAAGAAAATGGACCCTTAGTCAGTATAAATTGTCATAAAACTTTGCTGATGTCAGTAACAATTCCTAGTATCTGAGAACTTGGCCCAAGGGCACCGCTTTTAAATTGCAAGTTTAGACAAATGAACCCAAAGTTTAGGAACAGATAAAAAATGCTAAACTTAATAAAGTGAAAACAACATGTTTCACATACATTAGGGTTTGAACATTATACAGTTCATTAGTTACAACAAAGTTCTACAGGTTCTCCATCACTATGGTCAAAATCCAGGGTATGTAAAACCAAAATATTGTGTACTATAATGAGAGCATTTATGATGATTGTCTACTTCTGTTCTTCCCCCACAATTGAATAAAAAGTGCTACTACAAGAAGTCCAATGGAAGAGGCCAAATGAATATAAATTACTATGTTCAAATACTTGTTAGATCCAGATGACACTAAAAAGCAAATAGATACAACTTTTGATAATTCTTGAGTACTTGATCTGATCTATACTATCCAGGCTGAAAGAATCATTTTTGCTTTGTGGAATTCTGAGAAGTCAAGTTATGTATTTTCTATACCCTGATTGTGAAAAAAAATACATAGTAAGGTGTAATGTTCTGACTGCCATATATTTACTGCGAGAAGTAGTAGTTTTCTATCTGAAATCTTCAATACCTAATGCTTTGACCTTGAAATAAAAATAAAATTATTGAATTCTGGTACTTAGAAAAGTTTTAAATAACTGAACTATAGGATGTAGAAACCAGACCTTCAAATATTTCAATCAATGCTGAGATGTGTTAAAAGCAACCATATTTATCCAAAGCAAAGCAAGAACCTTGATGAAATTTCTACACACTTAGTGAAAAAATTCCTAAGACTCAGCTTTAAATTTACGTCATAAAACTGAATACACATATAAATTGTAGATATTCAGCTAAACTATTCCACTTATTTAGTGGTTGGCCTTAATGAAGGAAAAGAGCTACCTGATTATCTTTGTTTTCCTTGTGCACTTTGATCCTATTTCAATTTGGACCTTGATAGGAATGATATCTCAGCACTGATGATCTCCACATTATCTATGATAAATTTATTTCAAAATGGGAAAGTTATAAAAATTGGAACTTAGTAATTAAACTACTGGAATTGTTTTCTTTTAAAAACCTTGTAGGTTTGATTGCAATAAAATAACTAGGATATTTTTTCAGATCTATATACATACCTGTTAAAAATTTATTCTTGCATGAGCATACCATAGTGGTGGATACTTGGAGGATGACAGATGAAGAGGGAGAACCTCCAAAAATTTTAGTCACAAAGAAGCTTATTTTACACAATTAAATTAATGTGGATGAAGCTAAACAATTTGGAAAACAATATTAAATTCTCCAGTGTGTCAATAAATAACTGGCTTTCTAGTGCACAGAAAATTTAACTGATATGCTATGGAAAATTCCAGTCATATCAGAATATTCAGAAGGTTTTCATGAGAATGGTAGTTGATATGAGAATAACAGAAAAATGGAGGCATTTAGTCCTTCACATCTGCTGTTTTCCTTTATTAATTCCTGTATCTAGAAATAATTTTATTTATTTCTCTGTATACCCCATAAGGAGTCTGTTCATTTCTCCCATCCTTTCTTCACTACCTCATATGTCATCAATTGCCAATTTGACTCTGAGACTGGGAATATTCATGAAAAAAATGAGAATCTTCTATAAAGATCCTTTAAAGGTTTTAATTTTTTTAAATGTTGTGTATATTATTCCAACTCACTACAAAAAGTTCTACATTAATCATAAACTTCAATCTTTGATAAACATTATGTTTTAATGAGCTAATAAGAATGTTTGAGTTACGTATAGAGCACAAAGAATGTGAAATGTATTTAGTGGGTGTTGTTGTGACATGTTGGAAATTGTTCTCTGTAAAATATAAGAACGGTGGTGAAAACTGTTTTGCCTGAGGAGCCTTATTAAACTCAAATGATTCAAAATCATATCTATGATGTGTCTGGGTTAGATGCTTTAGACAATATAGCAATAGGAGCACCAGGATGTGGTGCAGTGGGAATTCATTATCCATGTTAAAGCGTGGCCTTCATCTGCAACATCTCTGTTGTCCTGCTAGTGAGGAATCTGTTCCTGAGCAGAAGCAGAGGCAGACCTCGTTTTGTATCCCAGGCTAAGGAAACCTTCACCAGGCTCCCATACCATTCCCAACTATGCTCACTATGAGTTTGATTTTACTTAAAACCTGTATAAATTTGCAGTTATCCATATGGAGCAAGCATCACTGAGAAAAATGGGCAATTCTACCCTAGTGTTATCTTTGGATATGCTAAGCCGATTTTCCAGCTGGTGCAAGTTAAGTTATGGCAGTTATATTAAATGATGCCAATATACACTAATTTAGAATGAGTTCTTTCATCATTAACATGGGTATTTTAGGAAACCAATTTAGAACCATACATTATGTAGACTCTCTTCTCTACTTATCATCTCTCGTCTGATATTTGATTAGTATATTGATTTCCTCTTATTAAAAAAAGAAGATCAACCTACTCACCTCCTTTTACCCTCAACATCCTCCAGATGCAGAATGCTACCTGGATTAGCAAATTGATTAATTGATAATAAACACATTGATCTTCTTTGTCTTTCTGCAAGCTGTAATTTCTCTATCCTTACTTTTTTTTTTCCACAGGAATTTTTAGTATTGGCTGTTCTCTACTACTGACACCATTCTTGTGAGTTCATTCTTCAAAGACTTGTCTACAGTTTTTCAGTATTAATTCTTCAAAATGTCTTCCCAGGATGCAGCAATAAATAAGTGCTCATGGTGATGTAAGCAGAAGTCTCCCTGGTTCTGAAATGCTAAAATAAACAGGTCAATGCAGGAGCAGATATGATCCATCCATAAACTTTATGGAACACATCTGAAAGGGCAGGATTAGTCCAAAATAGAATGTCTGGGACATATCTCAAGACAGCTGCATTGATAAATTGTTCTGTAGATGCGTTTACTTGGTTGGAAGAGATGTTATGTTACACATCCAGCCAGGTGATACCAACTGATGATGATGACATCAGAAGAAATTGCTGGAAATTTACTTTATTAGAAAAATCCCACAGAACCCTGTAAAACCAAGGTCCAAGGCAAAGAATGAAATTTACACACCCCATTAGAAAGACACTCTATACACAAAACACCAAATATTTCAAAATGTTATGCTTTCAATGGTGATCATCATGATTAAACATCCATATCTCTGTAGCACCTCGAGATCAGTTGGGTTACAATTGTAGTTGTGGTACAAACTGACAGTCCCTTTGACAAAGATCTAAATCAGGAGCTGTTTCACAGCAGTTTCTGAGATTTTATAATGTGCTTTCATTATGCATGGGAACTGGGATCAAGAGAATGGCACTGCAACAGAATGGCCAGTGATCATGTCTGGAATGACAGCAGGGAATGTGGGGGTCCTGGGTGGGGATGGTGTCATTGCCATACTCCCCACCAGTATGATCATCTGACCCTCGCTATTTTCTTGTATTGTCAGAATGATGTTCCATCCCTCTTTTTCACTTTCTGCAGCTGTTCACAAATATTGACTTATTTGACTGATTCTGACATTGTTGAAATGGCGTACTTTTATAAAATTTAAGTATTTCAACTGAGTTTATTACAGTGGTAAATGAAAAAAAAAAAGTAAAAAACCACCCCTAAACCAAATATCAACACAAAACTGCAGCAAAATAATCTAATATATGGAAATGACTTACCATGAAGTACCTTTGGAATTAAGTTGCCTGAGATGGCAGACTCCTTATAGTCACTAAAAGAGAAAAGCCTTTTCCCCCTTTCCTGTCTTCTACTGGGAGCTGCCCTGGTTTGTGGTAGCTGTGGTGCTCACCAGGCCCTTCAGAATGAGGTCACTAATCTCAGTGAAATGCTGATCACTAACTTGATGGAAATGTGCCTGTTTGTCCTTTACTGGAATGCCAAGTATCCAAATGGAGTCACTGCAGGAAAGGGTCAGGGAAACGCCATTCAGGAGTGTGGAAGACAAACACTGTGGGGGACAGCACACTCCTGTTTCAGTGACAGAGAGTTATTAGGGATATCTTGCACAGCTTGACCCATATCTGAGATCACTATGGTTTCCAAAAGCAGATTATTCTACAAGGCATTTTTACATAGAACTATTATATTAATGGTGCATATGCTTTCCTTGGCTTGGTAAGAACTTCCGAGGGTAAAATTTACCTCTTTAAATATCTCAGCACCTGGATCCGTAGTTTATTACTTGAAAAGATTATCAGGGAAAGCCACAAGACAGACCTAAGGCCAGAGAGGCAGCTGGTGTAACACAATGTAGTATTGCTTCTGATCCAGAGCACATAAAATAAAGATATAGAAGGTCAGCAAAACGAACAAAACAAAGATGCTTGAATCTCAACATGTTTTTTATGGAAGTATTTCATGAGAAATTAATGTACAGGTTCATTAACTTCTTGAGGGGAATAAAATTCAGATGAATGTGTTCCCCTTCATCCCTCAGAATAATTTTAAACAAAGGTTGTATCCCACCATAGCACTCAAAAGGTGGCTTAGGTTTAGTTTCCCTTTATAAAGGTCTCTCACATGATTTCTTGTTGTGGTTTAGCATGGCAGGCAGCTAAAAACCATACAGGTATAAAGTGCAATTTATGGGTTGAGATAAAGATGGTTTAAAAGGAGAGAAAATGAAAGTAGAGTAGTAGAACAATAATAACTGTAATAATAGAAATTGAAACAGAATATGCAAAACAACATATTGCCCAATGCAATTTTTCACACCTACCAACCCATGCCGAGACAGCTCCTGAGCAGAGGCCTCTAGCCAGCTTTGCCCCAGATTTATAAACTGTGTGTGCTATATGGTATAGAAAATAACTTTGGTTAGCTGAGTCAGCTGTGTCCCTCCCCAGCTTCTCAGAACCCCCAGCCTACTTGCTGGTGGCGTGGTCAGAAGAGCTGAAAAGTCCTTAGTAAACACTGCTCAGCCACGACTATGTCATCCCTGTGTTATCAACATTATTCTCATCCTAAATCCAAACTACACTGCTGTATGAGCTGCTAGGAAGAGAATTATTCTATCCCAGCTGAAACCAGGACCAAAGAAAGGCAGAGCAGCGAGCCTTTGGAAGGTTAGGAGGGGCACTGATCTCTTCTCAGCAGAGGCTACTGATCTCTTCTCTGTGGTGACCAGTGACAGGGCTTGAGGCACGGCCCGAGGCCGTGTCAGGAAAGGTTTGGGTTGGACTCTAGAAATAGGTTCTTCACCCAGAGGGTGGCTGGGCTCTGGCACAGGCTGCCCAGGGAGGTGGTCATGGCACCAAGCCTGCCAGAGTCCGAGGAGAATTTGAACAGTGCTCTCAAGGCACATGGTGTGGTCCTCCTGTGCAGGGCCAGGAATTGAACTCGATGATCCTTATGGGTCCCTTCCAACCTGAATTATATTCTACGGTTCTATGGGCCTTGTGAGTCCCTTCCAACTCAGGACATTCCATGACTCTAAGATTCTATATTCTTCCAATGTACAAAACTAAATCATTCAAAGTGATGATTTTTCCAAATGTAAATACTTGTCTTTTTTTGTGTGTTGTTTTTTTTGGGTTTTTTTTGTTTGTTTGTTTTTTGGGGTTTTTTTTGTTTGGTTTTGTTTTTTTGTTTTTTGGTTTTTTTTCTTGTACTGAAGCTAAACTTTTCAGTAACAACATATCTGAAGTTAGACTTAAACTACCATGGGAATATGGAAAAATATACATACACCAGGAGAGAGGGAAAAGATTTTTGTTCATCTTCCCTAGAGTCCTACTTCAGGAAGCATCTATAATTTGGGAAAAAATTTTCAATATTTGAATCCCATTGAAGCCAATGGAGCCTCTCATCTTATAGTAAGTGCTTTTGTAAACAAGGAAATGTTTTTCCTCTATTTTCCTGAGGACAGCAAATCTGGCAGAGTCACTATGTCGTTATTTAATTTAAATAGAAAGATTACTCTCTTTGTTAGAAAGGCTATACTCTTTGGCAGTATGACATTACAATGTGAATTAAGCATGTGCTTAATGGCTTTCCTAAACAGCACTTATTCCTGAGTGAGAGTCAATATGATTTCCTGTTTGTGATATGAGATGCCAACCTGAATTGCAGATTTGGCCTTCAGGTTTGGTATCAGGTTTGAGCAAATTTGGGATGAAAGGCTTTGTAGATTTTAAAAGTCTATGATGTCATTTCTCATAGCAGATTAACAACACACATCATGCCACAGAGGAATGAGATTGCTGAACAGGAAAGAGATAAATGTTTAGGTTGAATACATGAGGGTAAGGTAGGTGATGTGGTAGTATTGCCTCAGTACAAGAGAGTTTAGAGATCAGTTAAAGAGGAAAAGTTTCAGATCCTAGAAGATCACAACTGAAATTAAAATTTAAAAAGTAAAGAAATTCTAGAAATGAAATCATCAATGAAATGAGATACACAGAACTTCAGAAAATATACATTTATATTCTCACAGACAGCAGACAAAAAGAAAACTGTGTTTTAACAGAAGTCTCTTATTATGAGATGCATCATCATGTAGAAATGTGGTAATTTTTCCCCCTGGGATTCAAGCAGATAAAATTTTAGTTTCCAGAGTATTTACATAGAATATTCTTTAATAATGTATTTTTTCTGAATTAAATCATTCATTATGTTGTCTCATATCAAGAGATAATTCTTTGATATAAACATTCAACATAGTTTTTTATTCATTCTCAACATATTTGGTTTCATTCTTGATTTTGGGTAATATTTCTAGCATTTGATATCATCTTCACTATTCCAAAAAAAATTCCATAAGTGTCTCCTAAATTCAAACTATTATTTCACTTAGTAAATGATGAAAGCATGTCTGTTACCACTTGCAGATACACACATGCATATGCACACACATATACACAAAGAAGTACTGCAAAAAATATATTTCATGTCAGTGGGTGCATGGAAGTCAGATATTTTTAGCAGAGTAAACCTTTCTGCAATGCAGAACCCTTATTCTGGTCTTTTTTATAATAATCATAGATTCTTCAGCTGACAACAGAAATGTAAGAAATTCTAAAGATTGCTGATCAAACAGCAATTTACCTTCAAAAATTACTGTGACTGATGGTTGCATGTCTGTCAACCTGGAATTCTTCTTTTTCTAATGCCTCCAAGCCCAGTGTTCTTGCTAATAATCTTAAGATTCTTTGCCTTTCTTCGATCCAAACCTCTTGTTCCATATTGATCTACAAGACAGTATTTATTAACATGTTTGCATCCACGGCAGTGCGTCAGCAGGAATCTCTGTCACTAGAGGGCAGCCAGCATCTTCTGCAGGGCCAGGAGAGCTCGCCATGGAAATCAAGTTCTGACAGGAGTCGCAGAGGACGTGATTCTGGATCAGTGGGCTGTGTCTCAGCTGTACTAATTTTCAATAGAAGTAATTAGCAGCATTCCGGGATTTTATCTGGGGATCAAATTATGGTTGGCTGGCTCTTTCAAAGGCAGAATATGAAGACTTGTGAATGTGGACTTAACAATGACTTGAAGAAACAAAATTTGGATGTTAATGGTGCTATAAAGCCAAAAAATCCTCCTCCATTTTTGAGTGAAGGAAATTTCAGAGTAGATTGATGGAATGGGAGCATCAAATGTGGTCAGAAGCTTCCTGGAAGCCCAACCCCATCCTATGTCTTCCACACAATGGACAAATAGAGAATGGTGTGTTTGCTGTGTGCGGTGCTGAGTATCTTTTGCTGACTGTAAGTGGGTGTAAGCTGGTGAATGAGGCAGAGAAGTGATCAAGTTTAGCTCTGAAACTCTCACACCCTCTCTGGTACCTGGCATGAGGACAGAGGTTCATCTTGCCCCTCCCTGAGGAACTGATTGGCACCCAAGTAAGTACCCAGGCCTTCCTCTTGCCCAAGGCTGACTGTGCTCAGCTCCTGCAGTTTGACTCTACAAAAATCCTGCATAACTAGGAGAGGACTCTCATGGCCTCCTTAATTCTTTTCAAACTGTACATTTCCTTCAGTGTATCTGTACAAAACAATCCTCAGTTTTTCATTCTCCTGACATCAATATATGAACAAGGATGAAAAAATGCTGCCTAGTTTCAGTGAGATTAGTCAGGAACTGATCAGCATTTCACCTGGGTGGCAACGGGGAGGCAGAGGTGATTTTACACCCTGCTCACATTCTGCATTTCCTGCTCTTGATATGCAGTCTGTCCAGAGACAGAGCCATAGCCAACATTCAGGCACCTCCACAATTCTCTAGAGCAGTGGAAACATAAAGGTCTCAACACTAGAAATAAGAACAATTTACCTTGTGTAGGAGAGCACAAGATCCATCAAGACCTTGACTCCCCAGTCTGAGCTCCAAGGCTCCCCTCCAGAAGCAGCACTGGCTCCAAAGGGAAGTCTTTTCTTCCCTCTGTGTGCTCCAGAGCAGCCAGCAGGAAGGTACAAGCTTCCTTTGGGCATTTTTGTGATAACTTCATATCTCACCGTATCTGCACTAGAAACTTTCTTCTGGGAATAGGGTGACAGGGAAGAAGTCCCAGCACTTTTATTTCTACTTTCTTTTCTACTTTTCTTACCCACATACACTTTTCTACTTTTAGGAGGGACAGAGCCCTTCTCTTCCACCCAGCAGAGCTCCTTTATGCCAAACCCTGATGTTAATTCCTGACACACTTCAAAGTCCTGGAGAAGAGCAGAGGAATACTTCTATGCCAATAACCAGTAATTCAAAGGAAGAGTTATTTCAGTTGCTTGGAGAATACTGCAGGAGTGAAGGGTGAAGTCCTACTGCCTTAAAAGAAAAGCACAAAGAAAGCACTTGATAAATAATTTAACTGACAAGAATGTGAAAGAAATTTTCATATATTTGTCTGTAGTGCTATGAAATGGGTTCCAGCATTGAAAGGTTCCTGATTAGTGAAAAATATCTCTCTTTGGGAGCAGGAAGAAAAGGTTTCACATTTAGTTTCCCCATTGCAGGAAAACAAGCCTTTTTAGGTTCCATGGCATAATATGATGTGTATTCTTTTATTCTTTTTTTTTTTTTTAATTAATATATTATTTAAGCATTTTTTTATTATTCTAGAATTTCACACATGTTTTTTCATACACTGAAAACTCAAGACTTAATACATAATATAAAAGCATGAAAAAGCATGCTTGAGGTTTTTATTTTTTAATGTGAATCAAGTCTCACATGTAATGATAAAAAGTAGGGTTTGGAAGTTATTGCATTTTCTATCCAACTGTCAATAAAAATGGAGAGAGTTTTATTGTATCTATAACAAAGAAATGTAAGCAATTCACGGTAATTTCTGTATGAAATCTTTACTTCTGTTTTTGTTTTGTTTTGTTTTTTATTTCAGTGCTCTATAGATTAAAAGAAACACAAACAAATATTTCAAATAGTTATTTCTGGATGCTTAATAACATTTCATTGTCTTCTAATAGAAAAATGTGCTTAAAAAACAGATTTCAAAGTGAATTAACAACCAATGTGTGTTTTATTACATCATCATAATGACTTCTTAGTTTATAATCCTTCCACTCAACCAATAAAATAATTCAAGCAAAGAAAAATGCTTCAATAGGACCCTCTATTGGTTTCAAAACCACATGAGCCTCTAGACTGGCACCAAAATATGAGTTTGAGGCTTATGATAAATTAAAAAATCAATGAGGTATATTTTAAGTGCATTTCATAACATTTAATTCACAGGTGTATTAGAGATGGGCGTAGGCTTTTGAAAACCACTTTGGGCAGCTCAAAAATACATTCATTCCTACTTGCCTGTTATGTAAATGAACCATGCCATATATTTTTACTAATTGCAGACTAGATGCAACTGTCTATATTTTTATTTTTTCCTGTCCCAGAGACATTATCCCATTGTTTGTGAATGCTTTCCTCTCTTGATGGAGATAGAAGAAGAATAATACTATAAATTACATGAATATTTGTGCTAAATATTTGTAAGTTGGTTCATTGTGGGACCTAGCGTGTAACAGGAGTTGGCCTTGAAAATACTGATTTTACTTTAAGGTGACAAGCTTTAATGCTTGACTTAAGATTTTAAGTTGAAGCATGCATGGACATTGACTCAAGATCATTGGGGTTTTGTTTAGCTCCAAGTGGTAAAATTGTTTTTTCTTTTAACATGACCAGGAACTTAAGTGCACTTAATTTGAAAAGAAGATTTGGCTTTTTCTTTTTATTTTTTTTTATTAACATTCAATTATATTTACACATAGATGTGTTTAGAGGCACTATTGGTACAACTACAATAGGAATTTAGATGTCTGAGACGGAATAAACATAAAGGACAAAGATAGCATGATGCTGGTTTAGCTCACTGCGTTTTGAAATGTGTCCTAATGCAGTGCTTCCGTTTGGGTCAGTTAAAAGAAAAAATGTTGTTATTAATATATGCCTGATACAAACTAATATTGCTCTTGGCAATCAAAGAATAAAAGGTTTTAGTTCACAATAAGTCTTTAATATGCAAGTCTGTTCTATAAACTTCATATTCTTATATGATGGTAACTTTAAAAGAAATTTTAGAGATAAGATCTTTGTCGAGTGAGACGTTGTACTTACTCTCACATACTACAAATAGCTATATAGGCAAATAAACATCACATTGCACTATCATATAGATTTCTCCTGTTTTCCAAGTGGTCAGCGTTTTGTGGTAGCATTAATAGTTATTACGGATTTAAACGGACGCTCTCTGTCTGTAACTGATCGACAAGATCAATAATTTTAAGATCAAATACTAACAGCAGTCTGTTTTTTTCTTTAATCACTGTCTTTTTGTTTTATACCCATGCCTACAGCAAGATTCTGTTTTCTGTATGTAGACAGAGCTTCCTGCTGTGTGCTGTCGAAAGAATGAGAAGACAAGATGGAGAATCAATTTAAGAAAAAAGCTTTAGTTGACAAAGCTTTGCTGTAGATCAATGGAGTCTAGCTAGTTAAAATATCTTTGGGAGCAGAGATTGTACAATCACAAGCTTGGACATAATCAGTTTTAGCATTCCCTATTCCATTCATACAGTATTTTGCCAGATGAAAAAAAAAGTATGCAAATACCAGACAGTTGAATGCCTTTTGGCTTTGCTGTGAAACAATAAAAGCAGCTTTAAAATATATTTCCTTGATATACAGAAAATCTAGTCCTTTATTAAACTTGTTCTTTTAAGAGAGGTGGTATTTACTTAAGAGTGATCCTTGTTACAGCAGAGCAGGCAACAGTTTACCCATGGAGAGATGGAATAGCATCCAATTCACAGCCTGGTACTTAGGGGACCTTTTTTCATTGACTCACTTACTCTTTTATCACTTATTTGTTCAAACAGGTTTCATAGTAAACACATGGTGTGTACAAACTGATATAAAGCACAGCTCTTCCCTAGCAGATTTATCCATATATGTGAAATTTATTTAATCGTGTTTCAATAAGTTTGCATACCAGCAGTAACGAGTTCCAAAATTCCTAATGACATGGAATGAAAATATTATGCAATTTTTTTGCTTAAATACACATTTAGGATGATTTAGAAACAATCCAATCACTTTCATGTGGCTGCTAAACCAATCAGGACAATACTCTCAGGCACAATATGTCACTCCTGGTATGTCCTACACAGGGCTAACTGTGGGTCCCTTCCAGCTCAACAAATTCTGTGGTTCCTCATTGAAAAAAAAAAAAAAAAACCACAAAACATTTCAGCTATATCACCTAAAGAAAAAAAAATGTACTTAAATTACTTAGAAACAAATCAACCCTGTAGCTGGTTTGAAAAATGACTGGTCTTGTACAGTGCTTACTGAACTTTCACGTAAGTGTATGGTAGGCACCAAGCCCTTTACACTGAAAATGTCTTTCTTAGATCCTTGGGAATTATGTCTGGGTTAAAATATTGCCTATACACTTTGTCTGTGGAGAAATTTGTGTTTCAAAGAATGACATATTCAAAAAGGGAGCAAAAGAAATGTATTTCTAAGAAATCAGAAAAGAAAATAAAGTATGTATTTTATGGATAAAAGCCTTACTAAATTCTGGACAAGATTTCCAAAAGAAACTGGTAATTTAAAGACTGTTCATTGTGGAGTAAAAAAGAAGAGATGATTTAAAGGGGTCCATGCAAGGAAAATGAGACTTTTCATCTTCTGAAAATCAATCTTTTAGCAGACATTTTTTGAAAGCTGGGTCTCTGAAATTGCTAATCCCTTCCACAATCTCATTTCTAAAATTGCTAATCCCTTCCACAGCCTTGTCTACCAGTTAGCATTAATCACTGCAGACTGTATCCCATTGGTCTCTGAGTCTGCCACAGACTTTATTGCATCTGTGGGAATTTTGTCTTTTGAATGAAAAAGGATGCTGTGGGCTCCTAAATACTGGGTTTCTGGTATAATGTATTATTTCAGACTCAGTTCTGTTTCAGTAAATATGAGAGCACTGGTAGTTAAAAGGCCTCTGCATTTAAAGTGAGCATCTATAGCTCCACTGAAACAGCAATTAAAATTTTAGGAGGATGTCAAAACAGGGAAAGTATAAATATTTATACAGAAAATATTTTTCCTATTTCCACGAGTTTTTTCACTTCAGTAATGTCAATATGTAAAACCAAACTACTGTGATTGAAAGGGCCAGAATATGCCTACATATGTGTGTGCAGATTTGTATATATGGGTGCTAAAGCAGTTACAGATTATTCTTAACTTTTTATGCCCTTAGAACAATCATGACTCACCTGGAGTTCTCTGTACCTACTTCATCTCAAACCTATACAGCTTGGAGCAAGCTAAAACAGAGGCAGTGAGATATCCTGCAAACACATTTTGTTGGCACCCAGGAGTGCCTGCAACTATATCATTTTTTATTGGCAAATTATAAAACCATTCCCTGCCTTCCTGCATCAGCCCAATTTGGATTAACCAGCCAACTTAATTGTTACCAATCTCCTTGGACAAACATGTATTACATCCAAGAAAAATCATTTATCTGTACAAAATGTGGCTTTTTTCTTTTTTTAATGCTGGACATAAAGGATAAAGAAACAAGGGCACTTGCACTGGGTTTTATTATTGAAAACACAACTGTGATTCTGCTTCTAGGTGGGCTTTAGATCTTTACTCATTTTAATACTGAATGCAAATATGACGCCAAGAGGGAAACATCTGGGTTTCCTCCTTATATAGGAAGGTCTCACTGAGTGCACATTTACAGAACTGCACATGGATGAAATAGGTATTATGAACCATATTTCTCTTATGGCACGAAACCTAACAGTGAAAAGGATTGCGTTCAAAAACATTATTAATCCCTTGGTGTTTTGGTCTTCACACCGTCAGAAGGCTTTCTGCAGAACCAGAGCTTCATTAAGAATGCAGTCACTAGAAATTTCTTTGACAGAGACTCTCCCACATAAATTAATGTTACACTCTTGTATTCCTTAAACCTGTCCTCCAGGAGCAGTAGAAGGGGCCTGGAAGTCACACAGCATAGAAGTAACAGAAAAGGTGCAAACTGTATCCCCAATTCATCTTAATGATGTGTTAACTTCTAATCCTGGTTGGGACCATTAAAATAGTGGATTCTTTATTTGGAGCTGTTGAAGAACTACCTTAACCCTTGCATTGCCTTGGCATCAAATCTCTTAGTGTTCTTGTTCATTACACAGCATACATTATTATTATCTTTATTGTTATTATATGATTTACATAAAAAAAGCCTGGAGTGAAACAGTGAGCTATGAGTTAAACAAATTGTCTTCTTCAAGATAGCAGTTTTAATAAATTGCAAAAGAACTTTCTGAGGAATCAAATGGTAGTGTTCTGATAAAGCACTGAAGTGGGAATTTCAGATGCTTTACTTGCTGGTGGATATAAAACTCTTCATCTGACCTTGGGAAGGTCACCTGCTCCCTCCTTACCCTCACTTGAGACTATGCTCATAACAAAAAGAATGAGAATAATAAGTACTCTACCACAACTTACAAGTGTGCTGTGGGGGAAAATGACGCTCTAAGTAGCTGATGAACACTGCAGAAAAGACCATAGATAAGAGAAATCATTAAATTGTAAACTTTTAAGTAATTTTAAGGTGCAATTGGTAAAAGAAAATAAATTACTTTAAAAGCAGAGAGATGGAATAATCTGAATTGCATAAATTGGTTTTGCATTTTTGTGGGTTAAACATAAAATACTTCCTTATGCACAAAAGTTCCCTGGATCAAGGGCATAAGGATCTATACAAATACAAGATAAATTTTTCAGTAGCACAGAGGAGAAAATATCAGATGGTGACCTCTCCTCATGACCTTAAACCAAAAAATTCCATTGAGTCTTGAACACCATCATGAAACAAAAATTCAAAGCAACTTTTGTATAATACAAATCATAAAAAACATAAGATTTACACAAATAGTTTTAAAGAATTGATGCTTCTCCCCACTAGCAAGCTGCTTTGGCCCCCAGTTCAAGTGAAAATCCATGTAAATCTTCTGAGTCAAGATCATTAGATTAAAATTTGGAATCCACCCCTCCAAACCATGGCTCTGAACAAAGCACATCCCTTATGTATTATTTACCCCCAAAGTAAGGATAGGACATAACTGGGGAGCAGCAATTAGCTCAGCTGGTTAGCAATTAGCCTTGTGCTAATAACACCAAGGTTGTGAGTTTGATCCATCTACGGCTGTTGGAGTTGGACCTAGTGATCCTTGAGGGTCCCTTCCAACTCAGGATATTCTGTGAAACCTGTGAAGTGGGTAACAGAGAGTGGAAAAACATAGGGGCAAATGCTGGAGAATTGTGAGTGAAAAAAAATAAAAGAGGTATAGGCTCAATCTCTTAAGCAGTTAACATGATTTGGATATCTAGCTCTGGAAGGCTGTTTGCAAACACAGATTTCAAAGGAAGGGAGGTGTCTTGGTCTGATTTATCTTCTGGAAGCAATAACATCAGCTACTTATATATCTAAACTTTGTATTCCATTACCCAAACTTTTGTTTCATCTGACTTTACTGTTTTCTGAGTGGCTTGGATACCTCATTTAGGTGGCTCTTTCCAGTTTAATCTATAAAGACTCACTTTCCTCCAGGCCCCTTATAACTGAGATTTGATACCCAGTTTAGGTGTAAAAATCCCATGAGTGAGACCAATGCCCATACAAATTTTGGTCTGTACATGTGTGCAAGTTTGAACAGTTCAGTTGTTTCTTACTCTGGTAAATGGGATCATTGCAAGCTACTGGCAGTCTCTTTATAAGTTCCCATCATCAATTAGGAAAAAAAAGGAGTATAGGATATTTTTTTCTTTGAATCTGGGCTTCCTTGCCTCATTAGGTCCAATGGGCTACACAGAAATTATTTCTAACTTGTGTTGCTTAGTGTATGTCCCTTTATTCTGTTTTTTCTTTGAACTTCCTATGTTCTTCTGCATAAAAGTAAAATTTTTCATTCATCATTAAGATTGTTAAGCCTGGACGTGGGTTGAAATCCTCAAAAAAAATTTTCAGGCTGCACAGTTGGTTATGACTTTACTATCTGAGGGCTCTCCTGAAATTCTCTACTGTGTTACCATACTTTGCACAGCATAACTTATTTATTTTCTTTTAGGTAGTAGCAAGTCTTGGGCTGACTCACATTAATATCAGACACGACTAATATCACCAAGTATAAAAAAATCAGGACATTTTATTAATGGTATAAATAAAACTGGGAACAGTTCCTCGAGTTCCACTATTCCTTGAGCACCTTACTATTTCCCACAAAGCTGTAGTTATTTCCAGGGGGTGCAAAAATCATCTTTGTCATCTGGAAGATTTTGAATCAAGCTTTACTCACCTGAACAACCTTACTCACACACATTCTGAAATATGACCAGTCTTTCTCCTTCCAGCTACTGACATCTTGGCAGGATATGAGTACTAAACTGTGGTGGCACAGCCTTCATTTTGTCTGATATTATCTGTTCCTTTTCACTTTCTCCTGCTTGATATGTTCTTTAATACACATCCTTTTTTTTTTACTCACTGAAAAATGGCATTTTCATTATTACATACTAATCATGGTTAAGAATCCTATTACACTTCAGCAGCTAGGTTTAAATCTGAAGTACTTAAATCATAACCACCCACCAACTTCCAGTGAGAAACCAACAAAATTATTAAACTATTTGCTCGTTTTGAAGGATCTGATGTAAGATCAGCTTGAAAGTTTCCAAGGTAAGCAATCATTCTTCCTTGGAGTAGCATTTATGCTGTATTTGCAGTATTTCATTATATGGCCAAACATAAACCATGCTTTAGAGGCAGCATGAGAGGTTGAGGGTTGGTATTTTTGTCTTGGGGGGCTGTCAAGGAAGAGAAATCCTGTAGAGGGCAAGAAGTGCAACCTGGTCAGTCTCTGTGTTACTGATTTCTTCTGGACGCATTTAAACACTTGAAAGCCTTTGGATGAGATTTTGGCTTAGTAAAAAAAAAGTTATTGTTTTGCTTTTACTCACCAGTCGTTATGAAGACAATGCTCAGCTTTACTTTGTAATTACTTTAGTGATGGTTGTGATTTTAATACAGAGATTTTTACACTAAGATTTTAACCCTTTTTTGATGAGAAGCTATATTTTTCTTAACCACAAGTACCAAAGCAAAATTGCTTCAAAAAAGAACCTTTCACCAAGAGTAAAAAGTCCTGAATCTGAAGCAATTACTCTGATTTTATTGAAGTTTTTAAAGCTCTTTTCTCTTTTATATCAGATGATTGTGCTACAGTAAAAGATAGGCTACATTTCAATGCTTATGAGACATTTTATTTAACTACAAACTAATTAATTATACAAGAAAAATATAAACAAAGGATTAAAACAATCTCAAATCTTGAAAGAAGTTCTCAAATTATTCATCTGTAATTTAATATCAACCTAGAAATTAAAAAGAAAAAGTACTCTTGTTCTTATATGAATTTTCCTTGCTTATGATCTTAAACCTTTTTTTTTTTTTTTACAAGAATAGCACTATTTAATTCAGAGTTACACTGTGTGCAAGCAGGAGCAGTATTAAGCCTCCAAGCTTTCTTGCTTTCTGGAATTACGTCTCTGCTTTTCTCAAAAGTCTTTAAAGAGTATCTTTCAGTAAATAAAAGATCATGTGCCCTTGCCTTCCAGTTACTGCTTCAGGTGTCTAGACAACTCCTTGGAGGCTTTTGCTGCTCTGTCTAGTGCAATTCAGCTCAAGTCAGGAGAGTAATCACAGCAAACATGCAATGGAAATAGATCTCATAACCTCTCTGCTGCACACACACCCAAGTGAGACTTTGCTCACTGGGGCAGGTCCCACAGGGAATTCCCTTCAGAGTGAACAAAGGGAGCAGGTGAGCCAGAGGAAACAAATATCCATTGATTAATAAATGTGTGCAATATTTGTAAAACTTGCTTGTGCAATAGGCTTGGGCAGATACTGATTTAATGTCAAGTTATTTTCATTTACAGCAGTGAAGCAGACTGACTCTGGACATTATTTCACTTCAAAGTTATTTTTTAAATGTTATTATTAGTTTTACAACTTCTTTTGAAAATGTCATAAATATAACAGTTATGCAGAATTTTTACTGGAAACCTCTTCTCGACAGAGATTCTATATCATTGTTAACTAACAAATTCCATAAATATTTATGAAAAAAGGCCACATTTATATGAGAAAATCACCTAGTTCTGATGAGATTTACAGTATATCCACAGATAGAAAAAGTCTACGAGTGCCCACATTTCCAGAAAAGCACAACTTCTAAATAGGGAGGCACAAAATTACAGGCATTAAAACCATTTTTTTTTTCAGTACAAACATTGGAAAAAAATCCCCCCAAAATTTTGGGACGCTCATCAATTTGAACGTGATAACAGGTAGGTCCCTAGAGGCTGTTTCTGAAAAACCCATCCAGGATATTTGCTCTTCACATGGGCAGGCTGCTCCCCACTGTAAACAGCATGAATCCTTCCACCCACTTCAGTGGGAGCTGACAAAGGGTTTTACCCATGGTAAGAGATAAACTTTTCAAGGTCTTGAAAACACAAAGGTCTGCTTTTCTGCACCCTTATAGACCACCAGGCTAACTGAGAATGTTTCCTAACAGCTAACCTCTGCTGTTTGATTTTATTTCCTGAGGCTCACATCACCTCATTACCACTGGCTGTTTGATTTAAAAATAAGCAGGACTGGCAGGTTCTGGCTAGTGACAATTTTGTCAGACCTAAATTTACTTCCCTTTCCTCTTAGAACAGAGGAGCCACTTTTCTTTCTGATGGCTGCCTATAGATATTTACCAGGTTGATTTCATTTTCTTCTGCTACAAAGGAAAAAATGAGTATGACCTTCCAGCAGACAAAGGTGAAGCTTCTGGGATTTTTTCTTCTTTCATTTTATACAGAGATGCTACTGATTTGGGAGAAATTCCCTGAATGTATATAAAAGAAAAAATAATTCTGAAAAGAGTAGGAGATGCTGAAAGGGAAATAACTGCTGTATTCTCAATAGCAGCTTTCGGGAATGCAGAGAGCTGCAGTTATTTACTGGTAGAAGCCCTCAGTTCTAGCCAGTCATTTAATGCTGTGTGTCAATACCCCAGATAATGAAGGATTTCTAGAAAATGATTCTTCTTGTAAACTCTGTTTTAAACTCAGGTGACTCTGGTTTGTTTGTTTGTTTGTTTGGGGGTTTTTTGGCTTGGTTTGATTTGACTTTTTTTGTACACACCTTCAGTTCGACCTTCTAAGAGCTACCTCTCTTGTCTAAGCATAGCTACTTAAGACCAAACTTTTTTTTTTTCATTTTGAAGAATAATTAATTCTTAACCCTTATTGTGTTTCTCTGAATTATATTATAAGGTGAGCTTCAGATGATATTTCTGAAATGAACTTCTCTTCATACACTTTTTCCAAACAAAATCTAGTACTGAAATTGGTCTCTAAAAGCTAGTCAGGGATTAAAAAGACAAAAGTATACAACAGTAAAATGCAAAAGAAAAGTTAAAATAATAAATCAATAATTATATTTCAATAAAACTGAGATGATGATGAGATGATGAGATGAGACGAGATGCCCTGAAAATATACAAGTATATAGCTCTTTCCAGGGGATTGCCACACTGATCATTGAAATGATGCTACTAACAGAGGGGTTTTGTTTATTTTTTAATCATAGTGATTCAGATACAGTTTTGAATTTGGAAATTGTTCCTCATGAAACCCATATTTGATTATTTTCTACATGTAAGGCACAGCAAAATTTCAAGCCCTAGAATTTTTGAGAACACATATCCCATAGCTGGAGGATATGAATGACTGAAGGAAAGCCACAAGAGAAAAAGATATTAATGTGTTTGGAGACAAGTTAAGCACCAGAGATACTGCACTGGAGTGACAAGTTTTACAGTGAAAGAAATGGCAAGTAGGAATTGGAACTACAGCCTTCTCCTGCAGTTATGATAGTGTATGACTACATACTGCAAAAATACATTTTTGTTCTCCACATATATGTTTTTCCCACAAATAATGTACTTGTTGAAAAATTAGGCTATGAGTACAATGTTAAATATTACTACATACTCAACAAATATTTCACCAGAAAAAAAAAATCTAATCCTTTTTGATTGCCTAGAAAGTGAGAGAAATGCTAATGAAAAGATTATGGTTTTGGATTAAAATGCACAGTTTTCTATTTGCCTAAAGCTCACCTCTCCTCTTCAAAAAATAAACTTTACTTTTAAAAAGTTTTTTTTTTTCTCTACAATAACAGCAGTAATATTTATCCAAAAATTTAATTTCTAAGTAATATATTTTGGTCATTGATCAGAACAAGATCAATTTAATTTAGACCAAAATAACCACCTTCAAGGTACCCAAACCAAATCAGGAGGGAAATAAAAGACCTTATGCGGTTATTAATCAGTAATTTCTTTCTTTCTTTATATTGGCTGAGGATGTTTTCAGAAGGTTTCAGCTCTGGTTTGTAAAACACCCAAACCAGCCCAAAGAAAACAAAGCATGCTGGGTCTGTTATGGCCTGATTTCATTGGCATTTCCCCTGGGAGAGCATCATTCCACACCTAGAGCCACTAACCTTTTGTTCAGATACTCCCAGTACTAGAAACACCTTCAAAAATCTTGCTGGCTGTGATCATCTTTGGGCTGAGTTAAAAAGCGTATTAAAACAAAACAAAGAAGGTGTTACCCAGACCCCTTCACGTTCTTTTTCCTTTTTTCAGCTTGCACAGGCTGCACCAGCCTCTTTGGCTGGTGATTTCCAGAGGCTGTACAGAGATTGCCTTTGAAATTTTAATTGATTTTTTAGAGTGAAAAAGCTTTTTCACACCTCAAATTTAATGACATGTGGTGTAGCTCAGATAGACTTATGTCAACACTGCTACCTGATTTTAAGATTGAAGCTGGTGCCATGTATTAAATGAGAAGGTGAAGGGAGAGCTCTGTGTGAAACCACCTCTGGGCAAAAGCCTGGCCTTGATGGTGAACCAAACAGAACTGTTCACAGGAATCTGCAGAGGTAACAGCACATCAGGATGTAGCTGCTCTCAAAGTAAAGTCATCTATCAAGGGCACAGATATGTCTGATTTACTAATTGCTACCCAGATTTTCAAATTATGACAAAACCAGGAATGTGGCAAAACACCTCAGGGCTAAAACTCAGCATTTGCACCCACACATCTCAAACTCAGAAGTAACTAGCAAGATTATCAAGTTAGCATTTTGTACCCTACACTGTGACTTCTAAAAAACCCGTTCCATGTTGCTAAGTCTGAAAAACATCCTTATTTGAAGACCACAGAAACTGGAGGGTAAATCCCTCCCTTTGTTATCCATTTCCAGTGGATAATTGCCAACAAGTCAAAAGAAAAAAAGAAGATTTTAAAGAATAAAATATCTGCTACTTCTAATCTGAATTATTGTGGCATTAGATTTCCACCTTTAGTTCTATCTTTACTCTTGTAACTCAAAAGAGCTTATTTCACCCTGGAAAGTACATACATGTATGCTGCAATCAAATCAGCCTTCAAACTTGTTTTTTGATAAACTAAACAGACCTGGCATTTACTCAAAGATTTGAATAATTTCAGTGACTTTTTTGTTCTTCATGTTTTCCAGATTTTAAACATCCTGTCGTGGAGTTAAGCTTGCCTGCCTTCCTGTGTCAGGCTGGCTGCATGGATAAAAACCACCTTCCTGTTTTCCTGCTCCTGTTTAATCACAGGCAATACTGGCTGCTTTTGCCACAGCACTGCTTTAGAGTTTCATGTTAATTCTTTTTAAAGCATATGCTTTCCAGCACACACACTGTTTTTCAGCCTTTGTTCTTGCTGAATAGCTTTTTCATGACCTTAAACTACAGTTTTCCTACATAGCCCAGGTCATCAGGCAATCCTGGTCCCTGTTAACTGCTCTCTTAATTATTTACCCTGCTGTCCTTTGTAACTTTGCTCGGCAGTGACTCAGAAATGACCTCTCCAGACGGATTAAGCATGAATAACCTCCCTTCTGAGGCACCAATCAAGTCCTCCCTTGTGTGATGTGGGTGCATTTATGTGTGGGGGCAATATACAGCTCCCCCTGGGCAGGGGAGGGCAGGGCTGGGAGTGCCATCCTTCCACAATCCCAGCTGCCCTCATCAGCCAAACTGGGACCAGTCCAGGCCTGGGCAGGGCAGGGCTGGCAGGGCTGCAGGTGGCATCTTCTGCCTGCACACAGGAGCAGCACCCTGGGCCCACAGCCACCAGTGAGCAGGTCACTGGTAAATTTTCTCCTTTTTTTCTGCTTTCTGTTCATGTTTTTTTCCAACAACAATCTGATATTTTATGAAATTTGATCACCTTCAGCAACTGTGTGAAAATGTCAGCCTATTGATTAGTTATGGGCTGTTGATTGTAAGGATTCGCTCAAAGGCTCAGTATTCATCATTCATTATCTGAGTGGTGTGGCCGGGCTTCCGAGTCAAATAACATTTTTACTTCTCCCTGATTGATTAATTGACCTTTTAAAAACTTCTTAAAGGCTTCTTTCCAAAGCAAAATTTTGCACATGAGAAATAGAGAGGTTTCTTTCTTATGTCTTTTCTGCTTGAGAGATGCTCTGAAATAAACGGCCAGGGCACATCCCAGGTAAATGTGAGGAACAGCTCAGAAAGGAAGGAGTGGTTAAGAGGAGCATAAATCAAAATTTTGTAGAAAATAGCTTGCTCTGGCAAGAAAAAGACAATGTTATTCAGTATTTATGTTATCCTAGCGACAATTTAAAAAAATAAGATAAAGACATTCTTTATTGAACTGATTCAATACAGATCCCCAGGTATTTTGTCACTGCCTTTAAGGTCCTTTTTTTTTTTTTTTTTTTTTTTTTTTGTTATTTTTTGCCTTCCTGACATGATGTTTCAACTTAGCTGCAGAAGACAGTAGAAATCTTCTGGACTTTATTATAGACTTTATTCAGACAAACATTGTGTACTGTATCAGTAACCATTTTTTTTAACTATTCTGCCTAGCCATGAGCTAGCAATGAAGATCCACCCTCTGGACAGTGTCTCACACATGTGAAAGACACATGTAAATACAGGGTTTCTGAGAAAACACTTCATTTCACAGTCACATTTAATTAAGTCATTAGCTTAAATACAATACCTTATCAAACGCAATTAAAGAATTACTCAGTATGTACCAAGAGTGCCTCTCCTTTCTCCATATGCTCCTCTCACAGACCCAACTTATCATATACCCATATTTTCAAAGGATCTGCATGACTTGCTTACTGGTCTTAGACTAGAATTTCAGGTGTTAGCATATTAAAAAATAATTAATATCCTGGGGTCCTCTGCCTGTTGTGCTGCCTCCTCTCCCATCTCACCCTCTCCAGTAATAGTCAGAAAATGCACTGGGGATTAATTGCTCATAATAAAGCAGAGACAGCTGACAAGTCTTGCCCTGTCTAGAGTCATGTCTCAAGTTCCTATATCAGACTATTTCAGACTTTCTCTTAGCCCAAAACAGCCTCTTTGGGTCCCTCTGCACACACTGTTACACAGGGCTTACAACGAGTGTCTGGGGACGTGTAAATCCCACAGCTCTGATGGGGTGCAAAGGTAGCAAGGAATTTTAAATGCAGGTTGGCTTAGTCCTTTCTTTGAAAACATATTTAATGTGGCTGATAAGAGGGCTTATGGGTATATTTTATTATTTAAATCTACATAAATAGGAAAGCAATTTATAATAATGCATTACAAATCCCCAGAGTTCCCACCTACATTCCAGCTCTCACGGTTCTTTCCCATTTTCTGAGTGCCTGGGGAAAAGTGAGTCTTGCCATATCACTAATCTGATGACAGGGCAGTAACACCACTGATTCTGACAACAGAAGCAGATTATCCAGGGAGAAACCTGAATTATCATATCTTTAAAATGTGAGACTGAGTTTTCACCAACTTAATTCATTAGCTGGTGTGAGTGCTTAGGAAGATGACTTGTTGGGACCTTTCCTCTGTGTTTACATTGTGCTGTGGGCTCTTCCTATGGAAATGACTGCATGTATTGACCAGGACATCCTGAGAAACCAACACTGGATCGAGTAGAAATGCTGGAAATCCAGTATGGAGCAAATATAAATTTGGTGACGTCTCAGGAAATATTTCCCCTTATTGCATCAAGGTTTTCTAGTAATATTTTTGCGATCATTTCCTTCTAATTTCAGAGGACTGAATATGAATCTATAGTTTGATATGTATCCATTTAAGAGAGCATTTCAGTGTTACAAGAATATTGTCAATCACTCAGGTAAGCCTGGTGGTAATACGAGTTCCTACAGAAAGTCTCTAAAGGTATTTTAATCTAAAAGCAGTTGTAAATGCCACAAAAGCCAAGTCAGAGTGTTTCATGGCACTAATGTCTATAGTTTACAGAGCTGCAGTGAATTCCTTGGAAGAATACATAAAAATTGTCAGTTTCTATAATGCTCTGCCATTTTTCAAAATTTTCTGGTCAAGAGGAGTTATCTCTGTCCTTGAGAAATCTGAAAAGGCTGTTCTGACTAATCTTTTCTCAGTCGTGATAGCAGAGGAGTTTCTGCACACACATATGGCAAACAATTAATTTTCAGTGTGCTCAAAATAACTTATTTTAATTGTTTTCACTGACCAATACTAAAACTTTGTTATTAAACTTCTTCAGTGATAGAAAAGGAGGTGGAAAGCCTCATAATTTGATTTCTTAGAGATTTCTTGCAGCAGAAAGCATGTGCAGGACCCAGCCTGTGTTTCCAGATGACTCAGTGGAAGATAATGTGAATAGGTAGTACTTAATAGAGTTTTACAGTTGCTTAAATTGTAGTCTGGAATTAAATTTGGCACCTTTAGCCTCAGAACTAGGAGAGAAGTTTTTTCTGACTGAAGATGGAGAATGAAAACTTACCATAATATTCCTGCTCAACATGTAAAAACTGAAATCCAGAACTGATTTCTGCATCCTGTATCCTCATGGAAATGTGTTTTCCAGACCTGCAGGTAAATTGTTGCTGCTATTTGAGATATCTGCTAGAGGGTGAATTCATCAAGATAAATGGATTGGTATGTTTTTAGAGATGTTTAATTCTGTGTGTAAGAGACCATCTGTTTTCTGATAAATGTTCTTGCTCATATTTTTGGGCAGATTGTTTTATTTAGTCTTTTAAGCTTTGCTTCTTTTTTTTTTTTAATAAGCACACTTCAATAAACATCATAAAAATCATCACAACCTATAAATGCAAAGCAATTTATGTATCTTCTTTTCTTTTTTTCTTTTTTTAATTTTCTTTGAGTTTTCATTTGCTTAGCTCTTCAGTTGGTTGGTTTTATCTCCCAGGTTTTGGGGTGAGAAAGGAACTATTCTATGCATTTTCCAGAGCTGTCTATAAGCTTGCTCCCCATGCTTTTGTCTGCCTGTCCAGGTCTGTAACTTTGAAATGCCCATGACAATCTTGCCTGGTAAGGATTTCTGTTTATGAGCAGCTTAAGCAAAATTTAAAAAAAAATAATAAATAAAACCAAATAACTCCAAATGCTGAATAATTTATGAAATTAACTTCTTAGTTAAGATTACAACAGTATCATATGCCCTGCAGAGGGGTGCCAATAGGAACCACAGTACACAAGTAGTGAAACTCTTACAGTATTTATCTCATATGCCCATTAGTTGATAGGAATCACTACAGGAGTATTAAGAAAATATCTTTCTTGGTAGATTACATTCATGCAGCTCATTGCTAACAAAATCTGTTCTTCTTACTTGTGTTAATTATGACTGAATAAAACATTCTTTCTTTTCTTTTTTTTTTTTTTTTTTTTCTTAAGAGAATAAACAAAATCCAGAGGTAAATCAAACTTCTGGAATGGGTGTAGTATTTATGAGTTAAGAATTGACAATTTGAGAATTTCCTCCAATGTCCTCTTTAAAATGAATATTTCAGCAAACATTCCCATAACAATAATAATCCAACACAACATTTGGGAAAAGTAGACACAAAAGGAGTAACACAGCCAACACCAGTTCTCTGGGAGCATACTGTCAGCACTTCTCAAACAACCAAAGAAACTTACTTATTACAATTATCAGTATTAATGTAACAAACATTTATGGAACTTTTCTGAGGTATTCTTCCAGGCCATTTTCTGCAATTTAGCTTGCAAAAATACGGGAAACATCTGGAAAAAAAACCCATGAGGAACTTCTGCTCCTTTCTCTTTGACAACAAATTCTGCACAAATTTAAAACACATTAACACATCAATTTAACTTATTTTCTTTATTTCAATAGAAGGAATGTGCCAAATAAAGAGGTTATTGATTTTGACTTCTCTGCGTATCTTATACCTGACAATATTCGTGAGTTTACCTGAGAACTCCTTTTCTCTGAAGAAATTTAGTGTTGTGTCTGTGTGTTTGTGTGTGTGAGAGTGAGGCAGATAGATTTTGGTAATCTGTAATCTAATGTTGGATATTCAACCAGGATAAGATGGTTGGATAAACTCTGTGTTCATATATAAACAATTGAAAACTCTGACTAACTCTAGAGGCAGATTTACTGGCAGCACAAAGAAAGGGGTGGGCTTGCACTTTGTCTCCCACTCTCTTCCATCCCTAGCATTTCAGCAGCAATATAAAACACTTCTGCATATCACAAAGTAATTATTTCACTTTTCTTAAAACCTTCTCAAAGTCCTCCTCCTAAAATGTTGCTCCATTGTCATGGTAGTGCTATAAAACTGTAGGGACATGAGTCAATAATTTTAAGAGATGTTGTTACCTGTTCTTAGGACAAAGCAGCTTGAGTTCATAGTGCTCACAGACACCAGCACCTCCCAGGAGATCCAGATATGCCCTTGCATTGAAATTGTATGAACTCAGTCCTGTTTAAGGTTTTTATATTCTAATTCTAATTTTAAAGTTAGTGAAACTGTTGCATCTCTGGTTCTTATAGTCTGCTTTGCATATAGCCCTGAACCTCCAAGAAAACCTTCAGAGACTGGTGATTGCTGTTCCTTGTAGGTCAACAGTACTCAAGAGTCTTCATTTCCAAGTACAAATGTTAAAGAGAAATTCGTTCTAAACCCTAGGAGATTATTGACTAGTACTGAACACAAGAAGAAAAAGAACAAGAGAAATAGTACAGCATTTACAGTTTAATGAAGACATTCTCTGGAACAAAAACAATCCCTCAAAGGAGCAGGTTTAGCCTCGATGGCCTTGAAATGGGCAGATTACATCATAATAAATCTCTTATGACTATTTTTTCCATGGTGCATGTAGTGCAGGTCTTCAGAAAAGTTGCTTGTAAACATGAGTTTTCCCCTAGTTCACTACTCTTGAGAGTTCCTGATTTCCTTTATTCTTACACTGAATAACACCGGGCTACTGGGACTCATTAATTTAAGCTCTAATAAATAGTTCAATTGAATCAGTCATAAGTTAAATGCATG
This sequence comes from Setophaga petechia, assembly GCA_024362935.1. Classification (NCBI taxonomy): domain Eukaryota; kingdom Metazoa; phylum Chordata; class Aves; order Passeriformes; family Parulidae; genus Setophaga; species Setophaga petechia. The sequence goes on from JANCRA010000006.1 coordinate 13,194,897, forward strand.
GAACTTTATTCTTTTTGTGGGATCATCATCTATGGAGAAAACTACATCTCAACTCTGCCTCTTGCCTGGAAAGCCAGCCCTGCATTTTGGTAATCAGGCACAGGCACGAACAGAACTGGTTCTTCTGTGTTCCTGTGGCAGGGCGAGAACATTGCTGGCTCCTATCAGTGCAATTACACCAGCACAGTGTAGAACACACATTTTTTTTCAGGCTAAAGCAAAGAACTTTAAAATATAATTCTTAAATCGCAGTATGTGGGCTAATTACTGGCATATATTGAAAATATCTTGTTTTATGAATAGAAACTCAATTGCATGGCATGTGACAATTAGGATTTCTGGCCCACTGAGTAAACTGCAAACTAAATAATCCATTAGTGCAGGAGCTAGCCAGAGAAAACACAACTGGTTACAGAGGGGATGTTATAAATGTATAAGAAATGAAGTATGCAACTCAGAATATGGAAAATGAGTATAAGAGAAAACCACAAGTAATTTTTCATATTTCAAGAAACCAGGTATTTCCTTTTGATGAATTATAAGGTACTGAAAAGATTGACATTAGATTCCTTGGATAATTTCTGTGCTTATTAATGTAACACTTGGTTTATACTTGAAAAATATGGGATTTCTGAGTTCTAGTAATAAAAAAGTAGGACTATAATTTTTTTTCATTGTACTAAATGAAATAAATAGCTTTTAATTATTCAAAAAATAACAGCTACTATTATTTCATTAATGAAAGATATATTTTTACTTCAAACAAACAAAAACTAATTTTTCCTCTTATATTCAAAGATACAATCTACTGTATACAATAGATACATCCCACTGTTTTTCTGAGAATTAACTATTCTAATTCAAGCACTTGACATCAGTAGAGACTGGGAGTATTTCCTGTGGGCAGTTATGCCCTCATTCTTGGCAGAACTTTTGCACAAAAAAAAAAGGTTTGATGGTTTTGCTTTAAAAGAACCTATGTTATAAATTTCCACAGATCCTTTAAGACCCTTGTTTAACAAGTATTTTGATAATGTCAGAGTAACTGGCTGTACTATTGCTTCAGAGAAATCAGCACTGCTGTTATTGAAGAGAGGGTTTAAGTATAGCATGGAAGTATAGCACTGGGTCAGGTTTCAGGCACTGAGAAGGGAGTGCCAAACCAGGGGTGTGCTGAAGGAAACTGGAGGGCAGCTGCACTGGACGATGAGATGCATTAAGATGTGAATTCAGAAGTAAAGAGAAAACAAATAAAAAAACCCCCACCAAACCAAAAAACCCCAAATGCTGAGTAATTTATGAAATTACTCGGTCATGTAAATAGCTGAGGTGACAATTGAAAGTGAGTCTCAGGAGCAGCTCTGGTCACAGCCAATCAGTTCAGCTCCTCCAAGGAGCACAAATCTGACACTCAGATGATTGCAGTAGAAATCTGCCTCCTATGGAGCCAGAAGTTTTGCAACGAGGCAATTTAACAACTTGGTAGTATTCCCAAATCTGCCATTGGCTTGTCCTAGGACTAGTTAAACTAGTGAGACATTTCAATGAGCTAAACAATTATGTTGGGACCTAAAGAGTAATTTTAATGTGGTGAAAGGGAACTATAATCCTATGACTGTGAAACTTCAATCTTAATAACTCTAATATGGACATAATAGCTCTGTTCTTCTTTATTCAAGTTGCAGAAGCAGAAAATTGAAGGAAAAGAAGTGTGTTTTCTTTGGAAAGAACTCATACTGGCATTTATAAATCTGTAATATCAGATTTAGTCTCTATCCTTAGTTTGGCAAGGCTCAACGGAGTAGATTAGCCCCAGGAAAATGAAAGGTTTAAACTATAATTAATGCATTAAAATCACCTAAAATTAGTCATTGACACACAAGTATGTTTTATAATTTGGTTTGTATATCCACAGAAATGAAAGTACACATTTGTTCAGAATGTCTGTAAAAAAAGCTAGACACAGCTCGTGTTCCATTTCATCCTTAAAAAAAGACCTGTATAGAATTAAATGATGAATAATTGTGTGCTGCTCTCTGTGCAGAGACAGCACCTGCACTTGTAGCTACTCAGTTGCATATAAGGAAAATCACACTGTGTGTGCAATGCCAAGAACATAGAGGCAACTAAATCTAATAAAACAGTAGCAAAGAGGGACTTCAACTGTCAGTGTATAAACTGGTAATATGTCATACTGGGACAAGGTTTAGGAAGCAGTTTCTTGACATTTTAAGCAATTGTTTCTTGAAACAGCTTGTTCTAGAGCCCACAAGGGGAGAGGTTATGGCCCTAAATAGCAGAGAGGTATTTCAAGAACCATAACGGAGCCACTAAATAACAGTGCCCAAAACACAATTATATTCAGATCCTTGTAGGAGGGACTGTACAATAACATGACATTAAACTTCCAAAAGGAGAGAGTATTAAGCATAGGGAAATGGAAATCACTACAGAAAGTCCTGCCAAAAGCAGAACCCATATAACCCTAAAATATGGGTTCAGAGAAATCAGCCAGGATATGGCAGCCTTGGAATATGCAAGGTGGCAATGATTTACCCTCCTTGCCTTAAGGGTTTCTGCAGACACGTGGCCATAAGCAAAATTGGAAGTGGAAAGGCTTGGTGCTATTAGAATGAAAGCCTCATCTACTGCTGTGATATCAGAGATGATATTTCTTGTGTTGACATAGCTACATCCATTTTTAATTGTGGTGCCTGATTATTCATAGATCTTGGTTCCAAATGTGGAACCACTACTCACTGATTATTAATAATACACATTGACCTGCCTGGGTTTACAGAGCATGCATTCCGTTCTATTTTTCTCATTAATAAAAAGTGGGATTTTTAGCATCCCCTATGACATTTCAACTAAGTTTTTAGAGAAATTGTAAAGTTTTGTTAATTATTTCCATGGAACCAGACTTAGAAGGGTGCAAGACAGTTTTCAGAATTTAATGGAAAATATTTGTAAGGATTTTACTTTGATTCAGTTCTTGCAACCAAAGAACACTCCAAGTCAAATATTAAAGATGTTTCTATGAAGTCTGGGATAACATCTGGACATCTTTTTACCACAGAATATATCTAAAAATAAGAAAATAGTGGAAGGATGAGGTACATATGATGTGTATTTGGAGTTGTGATTTGTTACTGTTTGATGAAAATAAGACTGCTTGTTTTATGATGGTTAATGCATATCACGTGGTTTTGGTTTTCTATCTCCATCACACTTCACTTGCATTCTAAAAACAGAAAGATTTTTCAATCATTTCATGAGATAACGAAACATGACTAGAATAACAAATACAAGAAATCAGCAGAACTCTCTTTTTCTTTTTAGATTTTTTCCTAATGATTCCTATGACCCACATTTTCTGTCTTACATTTATGCTGTATTATTCACTGATTTCTAATTGCTTACATCCTTCTTTTAGGAGCTTGTATCCTGGCACCTCCATTTCACATTCCACTTAAAGATTTGGTATCCAAATGCTGGTATTGATAATTTTATCCTTTTTATTTTCTCTTATTCTTTCTCTATCCTATGTCATTTCTAATGAATATACACCTGAATTAATGAAGTGGTTCTGCAGCAGAAAAGAAGCCACTTCCAGAATACTGTTTTTATGGTTTGGTTGCTAAAAATTTTCTTTTGTGATCTCTGTTGTCAACTAAATAAACATTTTACCCTAAACAGTACCACTAAATTCCTATGGCAACTAAGAGGTTACAGATTTTACCCACTTGATATGAAAATGATTGGTTACTTGCTAGCATTGGAGAGCTCAAAAATATTTCCATCAGAATCATTCTCCTCTTCACAGCTGCTCAAACAGAAAACAAACTTATAAAATCAGGTTGAGAATAAACAGCAGAGAAGTCAGCTCATTAATCTGCTAATAGTTATGGAAGTTGTTCTCCTGAATTTCATCATAATCTAGCTAAGCTGTACCATACTACTTTGGAATGTCTACAGTATGTGCTATAGGAAAAGGAAGAAATATATAACATATCAAATGGTAGAAAGGGGCAGAGAAAACCATCCATCCACGTCTCAAGGTACAGATTCCTTGACCTCTTGAGCACTTCATAACTAGTGGTAGGTCATGTTCATCTGTTGGGAATGCTGGAAAACTGCCTCAGCTCCTGTATTAATATTTCCTCCACAGTCCGAGAGGACAGCCAAACTCTGAGCAAGAAAAGATTGCCTCAAGTAAGAAGGCTTAATCCTAAATAGAGGTCTTTTTGAGGAACATATTTTCAAACTAATTATTTTTTCCCCGAGTCAGAAAAAGTAGAAGACCTCCTGCTGTCTGAACATGAAAAAGTACTGCAAATATGACTCAGAGCAAACAAAAATATATCCCATATATGCATACATAAAATCAAACCCATGATTTTCACATTCATAAATACTGAATTAATGACATATCAAATTACCTGTACGTCATATGTTTACAACTATAAAACACCCTGAAATTAGCCTATTATTCATTTTTATTTGCTACATTTTCTTTAAATTATATACAAGGAAATTGGTTGCAATTTTAGTATTGCAAACCCACAGCATTTGACTGCATACATATTTTTTTCCATATTGCAGTCAGCACATACATCATTTCGAAAATCAAGTGTATCTATTAGGCTAAAGGTTTAAACATTTGTTTCATGAAAGATCATTAAATATAAAACTCAAGCTTGCATATGTAGGTCTAGAACACATAAAATTAACTAATGTATGTTAAAAATGGTAATGTAAATGCACAGAGAGCCTTACATAAATAAAACAATTCTAGGCAAGGAAAATCATACAAGGATATGCTCTGAAAAAGTAATGAGCATGCAGGCAATCACAGAAGACCTTTGAAAACTCAGTTGAATTTTTATCATGTATACTACATGGATAACATTTTTCAGGATCATGACTTCAGATACACAAGAGCTGAACTCACTGAAGTTAAGCTCCTTTACCTACCTCCACAGAAGTAATACGTGTGTATTTAAGGAGAAATGAATGAACAAGTCAATAGCAGTTGTCTTGTGTAAAAATGAAGTGTATCCTCCTTTGTAAAAACTGTACAGCACACGTGAGACTTACAGTTCGGCCTGCAGATAAAATGTCTATGTTTCTTAAAACAACTAAACTTCAAATATTTATCTTTTAAAGGTTTATTAGGTAGCTTTAGGAAAACATAGCAGAGGACCAGGAAGTCCTAGAAGTGAAATATCAGTGTCTGTATCCTGCCACTCCTTCTGCTTCCTTCCTGCCACTAGCAGAGTTCAGCCCATTTATTGATTCCTGTTTTTTGAAAGGAAACACTGCTTTCATAAGAGATCCTAGCAGCAGGTGATGTTGGAGCTGGAACAAGGTTGGCAGGCTGTCTCTTGCCTACACCCTTTGGAATACACTTTCTTGCTAAATCAGGACTGTAGCCTAGGATTCCCATAGTCTGCTGTAATAGGTGCAGGTGAAAACTGAGTAACCAGACATGAATCTCATTCTCAGCTCTCAGACAATCTCACACGAATGATGATACACATAAAGAATCTTGTATTGTTAGAAAGCATTAATTTTGTGCTAATTTTGTAAATACAAAAGTTCTAGCTTTGCTGAGGAATCCTGCTTATTGGAAAAAATATATATTGCATGCTGGAGTTAGTTTGCTATTAATAACCTGATTTCAGTAGCTCACCATTAGGAAGAGTACATACACACAAGAGCAATCAACGGTATCACCATTGAGAGATTAGGAACTGGTAGATTAAATTTCTGAACCTTAAAAAAAATTGTATTATAATTCTATTTTGAACATCTGTGGTGCTACTTAATGGTGATTACACAGAAAAATCAGTGTCAGACTGAGCACACAACTGTACAGTTGTCAGAGAAATGCTGGGAGGGTAAATTAAAGTATTACTCAAACACTGCGCTGAAGACAGCCATATAAATCTTCCTAAAAATACAGCAATATTGTTTTCAGAGCAAGTCTGGACAGTGTACAGTAATAATATATGAAAATATCCACTGAACAGTAGACAATATGTAAAAATAATTTGCTTTCCCTAAGCATTTATCCAATAGGCTGATGAAAGAGAGGCCTGCAGAAATAAACCAGTGTGTGACAGTGTAATTAAAGACTGTAGCATAGTACAAACATACTGGGGACATAAATAAGGGTCAAACAGCTGGCCTTAATTCTGCTACATAATCATTTAGGAATGAGATTTTTAACCCAACATGCTTTTAACATATTGAAATGTATATTCTGAAACGCTGCAAACACATTGCAGAGTATATTCAACTGTAATGACTAATAACACATGAAATATTTAAAGCGTAACACAGATATCTTTCTATGTCAAAGCAGGATCAATTCTATCCATGTCACTTCTGGCAGATATTTGTCTAACAGTTTCTTACAGGCTTTTACTGATGGGCATTTCCTCCCCAGGCAATCTAATCTAACATTTCCTTCACTATCCTCACTGTTCAAAAATTCTTCCTAATATATAACTTGAATCATTTTTCATGCAATTTAAACTTCTTATTTCTTTCTCTATCCATCACAAACATGGACAACAGCTTGTTCGCTGCCTCTTTGCAGCAGTTTTCTGTGTATCTGGAGACTGTTATCTTGTCACACTCAGTCTTTTCCTCCTTAGGTTGAGCAATCCAGTTTGTTAACTATGTTCTCCAAGGTCATGTTCTATAAACATCTGAAACTTCTTGTTATAATCCCCTGACAAGCTATAATTGGTCTCCATTTTTATGAAGTATGGTACATAAAGCTGAATTTAATATTCTAGCTACAGACCACAAGCTGAAGAGTATTGCTCTAGCCAAGAAGAACAAAGGGTTACTTCACATGAGGCATTTAAAAAAAGTATGTCCATAAGTTAAATAGCATACACTAATTTTTAATCTGGCACATAGGTTTGGGGAGGTTAAGTATCAAAGTAAAGATTTTTTTTCTGAATCTGTGTTTGCTTAATTGCCATATTACATAGTTATAGAGTGAAACACATCACCAGTGATATATTATTCACTTTAGCCACTTCCTTTAAGTTGTTCAAGAATGGCAGCTACAGTGAATAGACTTATAGTTGTGCTAAAAAGCTTTTGGCTATTGAGCCATGTTAGCTGTCATCTCAAGTGAATCCTTTCAATCAACATAATAAAATATGTTAGCAAAATCCTGTATGATTAATTCATTGTAATCTATCAAACCTGAAGGAACTATTAGGGTGGAAAAGTAATGGATTCTTTTTATTATTGTTACCGGAGTCACAGCTGCTTAAAGAAGAGTGAAAAACAACAGGGCAGGTTGCATGCTGCACTACACCAATGTACAGTTTGAAGATTTTTCCATCAGAGCTAACTACAGGTTGGCTCAGGTAAGAAGGAATTTGGTTTTAGGAAAACAGAGAAAGTATCTATTTATAAAAATAAATCTGTGCACAGAATTTCAGGCAAATAAAGAACATAGTTTCTGAAGCTAAGGAGCTCTATATGTGTGACAGTACATTGGATAGAACCATCACTGTGTACTGAAAAATTACATTAATACTTCAATAAATATTTACTTTGCTGTTTAATACAGATTGAATAACCCTTAGAAATTTCCAGTTATGTGACTGAAACAAGATTCCCAAGAAAGTGGCTAGTCCCTTTTTGCAGAAAGAGTTTTAGTAAGCTTTTGTGATATCTTTGTTTTTTCAGGGTGCCTGGGACAAGTACTGGAGAGCGCAGATGCACGGCAGCTCAGGATCACCAAACTGGAAAAGATGTATCACATTTCTTCACTTTTCCCAAATAATATTTCTGTGACATCAGAGTAGCTTCATTTCCACATTGCCCTGCCTATTCTTGCTCAGACTCTGCACTGCAGCACCACTAGACTGCCTTTCTTTGTCTGCCCTGCTCCTGAGGTCAGAGAGCAGCGCAGCAATGATCCCTCTCAGTCAGCTGCTTTGGCTGCTGCCTGTGCTGAGCTGAGGATGCCACCATTCCAATCATGCTGGTAGCTTTTTAGGCCAGAGGCTTTCCACAATTAATGTCAGCTGGTGGCTGGGTAGCATCCAATGCAGGGTATGTCTCACATCCACCATCTGCACCGGGTGTGCTGGCTGTGGTTGCCAAACTCAGGGTCCCTCCAGTCTGTTCTGCTGCTGTGGGCACAGCCCCTGCCAGTGCTGCCATTCCAAGGCAGGCAGGAGTTATCTGGGACAGAGAACTGTGTCTTCACCTCCATGCTCACACACCTCTGTGCCAAAGCTTCTACAAGCTTTGGTAAATGTGGCTCTTTCTATTGTTATAAAATGTTCTGCACATCCATCCTGTGCAGGGGAAGAGGGACCAGTAAGTCTCAGATGACAAGCTTGGGTGGGAGATAATGTCAATAATGATGGAGACAGCTTCACCTGCTTTCCTGCAGCACTGCTGCATCTGTACTCCACTATTTGTCCTTTGGAATTTTTTACGCAGTTCAAGCCTATGAAACTGAGGTACCCTGATAAAGTTCTTGATAAATAATTCATCTGCTCATGTATTCTTTGCACATACCTGCAGTCAAGGGCTTTCTTTCCTCCAACAACATAATAAACTGAAAGACAACCACTTGATATCATCTGTAATCAGCTTATTTAAAAAAAAAAATAGGCAGGAAGGAAGAAACAGTCCTGAGATATTAACATGTACTGAGCATGACATATGGTTTTACTACTATTTTACTAGTTTTGTGTTTATTTCTCATTAAATTCACAGTCTCTAAAATATGGCAAATGGGTGAATTTACATTAAAATTCTGATTTCTATCAGGAGTCCGATTTTTCATATAAATGCCTACTTTGTTTCCATTTGCTGAGATTTGAGTCATATCACTGAGTGGTCTTGGAGCTTATGAGCTGGATGCCTTTCAAATGAAAAATAAACCAGAAGCAAAGTTCCAGGAGCAAACCCAATGCACTCTGGCTGCTAATAGGCATACAGCTCCCTGGAACTGCCAAGAATTGCTATGAAATATCTCCCCTCCCCAAATGTAGACATCTGCACCATCTGTTTTGTTCTATAGATCTACTATCATGCTTGAGTATGTCTGACATAGATGGAGCCATTATGAATCATTCAGCCCATTAATAGAAATCAGTTTTCTTAACTTAGACTGCACAGTTTATAGTTGTGTGCATGGATTTCAGACAGGCTTACCATGGCAAGACTGCACAGAATTAGTAGAATCTTCTTCACCGTGCGACCAAAGTGCATAGTAATTGGTACTAGTAATTGGTTTAATTATAAAATCTAGAGTGATTTTGAAATAATTCATGCTTGATTATGTCTCACTCAGTAACATTAAAGCAAAATAACACAATGATAGGATGCCAGGAAACACATTTATAAAAACAATGCCTTTCAAATGAGTATCTTCAAAACATGCTTAAGCAACCAATTGAAACAGAGCCTGGCTTAACTTCAGTTTATGAAACGCTTTCATTGGATTCACATAAACCTAACTTCACTGTTTCCCATGGTTCTTAAATTATGTTTCGTCACTGGCATCAGTGAGTTGTGAAAGATGCTATAAACCATGAGGGAAGACATGATTTACAGTCCTGATCTCAGTTGCAAAACTGTTTGCTATCATTTTAACTTAAAATGATGCTTTACTAGTATTGGTCTTACTCTTCATTACAACACAAAATCATAAACTGATAATAACAAAATAAACTGAAACATCAAGGCATAATCAAAGCATTGATGGGTTTAACAATTTCTCCAAATTTCTGCTAAATAAGGTACTTGAAAATAAATCTCTAAAATGCATCGTTTACATCAATTACCTGTAAATCTGACCCCATCAATCTTTGTGGGTTTTGTCTATTTGGGTTCAGAAGCATGAAGAGCTTCTACACAAGAAATCCAGTTGATTTAGTCACATCCTGAGACAGTTACAAGGGCAGATCCCAGATGAGGAAAACTCTACAAGACAGGAAGCCTGAAAAATGATGCTGGATCCATTTCTGAGGAAAAGCATTCAGGAGTTGTGGAATCAATCAAGTGAAATCACACTAGGAGCCGAGGTAAATGTATGCTGTTTTCCTTTGATTACAGGTTTTCACATTCTGAAAAGTAAATTAAAAAAAAAAAAACTAAAAACAAAACAAAAAAACCCATTAGTGCAATTTATCACAAATTGCAAAAAGATTTTGAGATACTAGGTTAAACAGTGTCCTTTCAGAGCCCCCAGAAAAAAAAGGGATTGCAATTCCTTCTTATACAGAAATACACAATCCTGGGAGAAGTCAGATAGGTGACTGGTCTGTGATCTTTAGCTGAACATGCAGAAATGTTAACACTGCCCTTTCTACTTCTGCAGACCTTCAAATACAAGAGCTTTGCCCCTTTTGACCCAAAAGAAGGAAGTGGTATGCAGAGTGCCAGAAGCTCAGTAAGGGACTTTGTTGAGACCTAGTCAATTAAAGGCTTTAAATGTCAAAAACAATATTTTTAAGCCAAGCTACAAAACCCGTCAGTGAGAAGATTGGGCAAAATTACTAATGTCCAGTTATGCAGGGTAAATAAGCTAGGGTCCTTTAAAGGAACCTTTCATTCTACCTTTTTGATCTTAAAAAAACCCAAAAAACAGAGCCTTTCTGGTGAAAAGAGAAAAGTCACTGTGCATAGGCACACTTCATTTTAGAGCATAAGTGGTTTTTTTAAAAGGTTTTTAAAAGGTTAATATTGCAGAAAAACAAACAGGGTATTTTCAGCAATATTTTCCAAGGGAAAATCTCATCTGAAAATGCTTTCATAATGACTGTGTCTGCTAAAGGAACTCACAAGGACTTTTCAAGTGCTTTAAACTTTCTGTTACTCTCTTTCAAGCCTTTCTTTTCTCTGTGAGTTCTTTCTGGATAAGTCTCAGCCTCACCAAGTCAGTGGCAAAACTCATCGGTATTTCACCCTTCAACGTTTGTGGCAAGTTTTTACAAATAGAGAAAATGGGTGCTGGTGTTCAGAGAAGAAAATGTGCAAACTTCTACACATCCTATGAGAAACAGAATCAAGTAATTAATCTTTTCCATGTTTTTGGCACATTTTGAAAGAGTCATTTTTCTTGACTTATTCCTCAATACTTTTGCAAACTTCCAGCCGTGGTATGATTTCCCTTCCTTGACAGTGAGCTACAGAAATGACATGCATAACATTCAGATCAGGACACCAAGTGACACTGCAAGTACTCTTACAGCTTTGACCTTCAACTCTTCTTCCACACTGACTCACACATTACATTACCCATCAGGCAGCAAAAAGCACTTTGCTGACAAAAGCTGCTTTTCACTTACACTCAAAGTGGTGAAAATATCCTAGGTAAAAGGACTTTTTTTTCCTTTCCTTTCCGTATGATGAATGCCAAAGAAAATTGAACAAAAAGGGGAACAATTTCTTTGGAAGTACCTAATTTTTGACACAGCTCTATTTTCTGCTTGATTTAATGGGAGGCAGGAAAGTGGCAAATTTAAGAGCAAACTTGAAAATAGTCATTACATCGGTTTGCTGACCAGTTAGTTTGGCAGTGAATGACCTAATTTGCTCCCTAAGACTCCCTCCTGTTTGATATCACAAGAAAAGCTCTGTGTGTTAAAATGTGCATCTCATTACATTATGCAGCACAGGCCTCCATAATGTGATGAGATATGACATGAAGTTAAATAAAAAAGTCTTTTGTGCTTCTGCTAAGACCGTATGTTGCAATATTTTAAAAGTCTGCAAACATAGGTGCCTCAGAAGTCACACTGCTGTCTTTGAAAGGCACTAACAGAAACTGTCCTCCTAATTCTGGCCTTAACTAACTCTACAGTTTGTTTTTAAAACATTCCTTTTTTAGTTCCTCGGCCAGATAAAAGGGAACAAAAACTCTTATTCAGAATTAGCCATTTCTATGCCAACAATGAAACAGATTTAGAGTGAGCAGAGACCAGTTGATCTCAGATTAATAACAGCTAAAGGCATGGCCCTCTCCATTTCACAGCCTGAGTGTTCAGGGCTGTGTTCTCACTCTGGATACTCTAGTCAAGACTGAAGATAACTCAATTGAAATCAAAGTTACTCAGCCTAGGCAAAGTTAAAACTCATCCTGCATTTTTTCTTTTATTCAGGTGTTGAACTCCTATTGACCTGGAGATGATGGGGAATTTTCTAAAAAGTAGCAAGGAAAAATGTGCGAAGAAATTCCATATTTCATCTTCTGGGAGATTTGTCTAGGTTCTTCTGTAATTTCTTATTAGCTCCTCCATCAGGGGGAAGAAGGAAGATTTAGCCTTCCAGCTCAGTGTACCACTACTTGTACCTCCATTTTTTCAGAAATTTTCAGTGGAATAGCACATATTTGTTTAATTGAATAGGGCTGGGATGGGCTTGAATGGACAGACAAATGTTGGTAGGTTTCTGTGAAGATCTCTGTGTGTACAGGTGTGTATTTTTGTGAGGCTGAGGGGTGGCAGGGTGTCCAGACAGAAAGAAGACTGCAAATATTTGACCATCTGCCTCTCTGCACCCCACATCTGCAGGGTTTGGCTGAGCCCAGCGACTGCATGCACACCAGGAGATGTTTTCCCTGTCATGCCCCTTCAGGAGAAAGCTGGGGGCAGGAGTACTGTGGGTCTTGCCTCTTGAGGCCACCCCACTTCCTTTCATCCTTTCCCATCCCACAGGAGTGGGGAAACCATGCCATGGAAGGTCCCCTTCCAGTGGGGACCAGGAGGCCGTCTATTTTCTTTCATTCAAATTGATTTAAAAATCTGATATGTAAACAGAGTTGCATACTTATCAGGCTGCTATTATAGAGCCAGCTCCTGAAGCCTGGAGTGAGTCCTTCGTCAGTCAGGGAGCTTTAACTCAGGAAATACAAGTAAAGGCATTCAGTCTCTATATAAAAACCAGTAATGAGCAAAGGCTTCATTAGCAGGAGATGCACATTTGATCTCCCTCTTGGCAGTGTCCTCTGCTGCTGCCTCCCCACACTCTGCCATCCTGTGTGTGGCCGCAGGCAGGTGCAGGCAGGGACCAGCCTGGGGCAGGCAGCACCCGCAGCTCCTGGCTGGACCCACCCTTTGCTCCTGCCATCTGTGCTGCTGCCCAGCAAATGGCCCCACACACACAACAAGAGATGGCTAGAGGGGCAATGGGAAGTTGTGAGGACAAAGACAACTCCAGATTAAGAATGCCCTGAAATGCCTTGAGCTCATTAGCAGTCAGATTGCACTGTGCTAGGACTTGGTGCTGGTTCAGGAAGCGCTTCAGAGAGCTGGAGGTGAAGGCAGATCTGCAGCTCACATTGTTATTTAGCACCAAACCCTCTACTGAGTAATTGGCCAGGAGGAGAAATTTTGTAACACTGTGATAGACATGTACCATAAAACAAAGCAAGGTACTGACCTACCTTTGCCCTCTGAAGTCCCTGTAATTAAAAAGAGTTACCCTGGAATGAAGCGATCATCACCAGGGGTAGAAGAGAGCTGCATTAAATTCCTTTATGTCACTGTCTGAATTCTACATATGGGAGTTTCATTAAAGGCAGTGTTTTTCAGTCATGATATTATTTTGTGTTTTGCCTACAAATGGTGATGAGTCAGTTCTATCAGGCTGTCAAGCGATTTCAGGAAGCTGGAGGAAAACAAAATGAAAAGAAAACCCAAGCAATCTCTCACTCTCCCCTGGTATGTACAGGAGTGGCTTTTCCTTCCAGCCAGTTATATGTTTATATTTTCTTCATACCCCCTCTTTGAAAACAGACACATCTTTGCTGAGATCCAAAAGTTCCGACTTCACTCAGTTTATGCCTCATTATATACTGGAGAAAGTCTACTGTCTGTAGTGCCTTCTATACTCTGTTTGCTGTTTGTCTCTGAGAATGAAAGATGAGACAGGGAGGCACAGATGAAATCCTGGACCCATTAAAGGCGAGAGGAGTTTGCCATTGACTTGTCTGGGGTCACAGTTTTGCCCTAAGTCTTTTATTTCTGTCTTGTACAATGCCAGGCAGCTGTCAAAGCTGATGCCTAGTCGGTTCATTAGACTGACATGATCAGATTTCAGTTTCACCAAACCTAAACTCTTGGCATCTGCACAGAGTTTAGACCAGAGAAAAAAACCAATTTTAACACAAAACATTCACACTTTTATGAAAGTATGCAAGTGGTTTCTAGTATGAATACACATCAAGAATGCACCTAACAGTTTTGAAACCAGTTCAGTTTTGCAAAGTGGTATGAAGCTGATATTGCAAATTGTGAGCCCTCAAACCCTACTGCTTCTACAACAGTTCTTCACAATGCAACCACCATGATTTGACTATCATTACCTTGAATTTATACCAAAGCAGCATGGAGGTCTTCATCTTTTGTGGGAGCAAGCACCAAGCCTGTACAAGTAATAAGAAGAGCAATATCTGCACAGGTTTGGAAACAGTGAACATTACGTCAGCACATCTGTGCATCTCGTTTGGACATAGAAATTAATTACCTGGAATTGACTGACAAAGCAAGTACAGCTTTCAGATCCTTTCTTCAGTATAATATACTATTGCAATAGCTGTTTAAGTTCAACATGTTTCAGGGTTTCCATATACTTTGAAATTTTTACTGCAACATCACAGAAAACACCAATCTGAGTGAAAATTGTACTGTATGTTTTCCAAACACAAAATAAAGCTTGAAGTAGGTATCTTTGTTTTAGAATTATGCACCTTCACCTACTCAATCTAGTGAGTATTGTCCTCTTCAGAGGATAACAGAGATTTGGCTACTCTAAGGGATATCTTTGCAATAAAAACTCCAACACTGTAGAAATTATAAGAACACAAAAATCTTTACAACCTGAAGATTTAAAGCAGCATTTTAGTTTATCTTTTTAATCTACCTCCTGCTTTTTCACTCTGAACCAACAAAATAAAACCAGACATTCCCCAGCATGGCTGACAGAACAGTTCTGAGAAAAGGCAGAATTTTGCAAGATGTATCACTACAGGAGTTTGTACTAAAGCTGAAAACTTCAGAAAAGGTGAGATGAAACTTTTCACAACATTGTCAGCCTTGATACAGCCACAGCACATGAGCCTGTGTTAGGCAGAGCTACTGACAGTGGTGGGTGGGGGCTCGGGCTTGAAAAGGTCTGCAGGGTTTGGGCATTCTGCCAATAAATCCACATAATGCTGAGGCTAAAAGCCTGAATGTGTTCACATTTACCCTCATATTAAGCATGAGTAATTACCTTCCAATGAGTGGATTTACATGCATGTAAAGCTAATGCAAGAGGGAAGACTCTGTCCATATGATGGGAAAGGCTGCTAGAATAGAATAATAAACCCCCACTGATCATTCCTGTATTTTTAGAACTGAACTTGGGCTGAACCTCTCTCAAGGTTACAACACTTTCTGGTAACTTATGTCCAGGCCTTCTGCATTTTTGGCTCCTGGCCTATATAAGGACTTAAAGCACAAATAATCAGCTTAAGGGCTGTTTCCCACTTGAATCAGAGAGGAAGTAGGGGAATCTCACCAAGCTGCCTTTTTTCAGATGATTTCCAGCCCTATTTCCAGACCTGTGGGGTCTGTCAGAAAACCTTGTGGTGGAGTCCAGCCTATTTTGAACCTTTTCCCCAGCTGCTGACACATTTGCTGAGTTTCCACAGTGCCCTGTGGGGCAGAGATCTGCCTGGTGGTTCTTTTGCTGTATAGACCATGGGTCTGGTCTCAAGGAATGCCCTACAGACATCCTGCACATCTGACATGACTTCAGTGAAATTCTCTGCATGGTGTGCATCCTGTCACACATCACTGAGATCTCAATCTCAGTTTCTTTAGAGGAAATAAAAACATATACTTGTGTGCTTTTCTCAGCCAAATCCCAGCTACAAGGGCTTTAAATAATTGTCCCCAGACTTCTGTATTGTCTTCTTTCTCTGTGCCAAGAATTTTTAGTTCTTTCCCCTCTCTACCTTCCCAGTTTGAAAATTGTGCCTTTTTTGTTTCAATTTGGGTTTTTTTTACTTTCATTTTTGTTGGTGGAAGCAAAGTTTCAGAGAACATGAATGCTTGTTGAAGCCAGCCTAGGTGGCACAGAAAGTCCAAACAACCAAGGTCACTTGGAAGTCGTGAATGTGTCTCCCTGACCGCGGCTGCAAAATCCCAAATTCTGGTCTGGGTCACCTCTTCTGCTCTGCCAACCTGCACATGTGTGAAGAGCTATTCAACTCTTTGGCCCTGCAGTTTCTGTTGGATAAGACCTGTGGGTTTCTTGATTAATGTTTACTCCATAATTCCATTTGTCTGCCGCCTGGCCCACCTGCATTTCCCTTCCAAGGCTGTTTTCTGACCACTCTGCTGCCCCCGTGTCCAGAGCACTGCAATGAGCCCGGGCCAATGCAATTATCCCTGCAGGCATTTCCAGGGTGTGTTCATTATCACTGCTCTGCACAGATCACACTTCACCAGAACCAGCTGATTTCAGAGCACTAACTAAGGCGTGATACAAGTGTCTCTCAATGGGGACAACTGCTGGGTGAATTCTTTTGCTGATTAATAAATTGACTTTCAGGAGGGGCATTGTTTTTCATTCAACCGATACTTTTTACCCCCTCCTGAAACATAAAGAAAGTTCAAATAGATCTATTAAAAAAGACCTAAAACCTCACTGGATTTCATTAAAATCAAAACTTTTGTTGTTAACTAGACCAAATTTAAAAAGAAAAAAAATAAAAGGCATTAAAACTAAAGCTCATATATTCAGAAAAAAGTAAATTTAATTTAAAATGAAAAATGGGTTTTCTCTCCTCTCCTCCAGTTCACTGCATCCTCCAAATTTGCTTTTAAAATTTAGTCCAGAATTTTTTTTTCTGCAGCACTTGGGTTTAGTGTTGATCCATCAGAGGGGGTTTATTTGTTTGTTTTTTTGAAGCTGTTCTAAAATTGCCTTCCTCTTCTTGAATTTTCCACCAAAATAAAAGTAACTGTTATAAATTGAAAGGATATGTTCAGTGATATAACACATTTGCTTAAACATGCAAAATGATAAGTTAAATTCACAGAAAATATACGGTTTTTTTTCTTTGTGTAGCTCTTTTTGCGTATAGCTTCTATAGGTAGTGTAAGTGTCAGGAATAGCATAAGTGCCAGGAATAATATGTTCTTAGATGCCTGTCTCTAACTTCCTTTAAAAGCAGCACTTCACAAAATTACATTGACTGGTATTTTTAAAAATAATTGCAATACCTGGGTGTAGCAATGTTGTCCACAGTAGAAATTCTGTAGCTGGCACTCCATTATTAGCATTTTGATTGCACCAAATGTATCTTGAGATGAAAAGTAAACATCATTATCCTCACTGGAATGCAGTATTTTTTTTTTCTCCATAATTACAGGTCTGATCATTACCATTGCCTTTCTTAAATGACCCAGGAGTAGTAGAATATGGAGGTAGGATTAGAGTAATGTGTGATTGATGATGGCTGCTTTCATTACTTTATGTGGTATAAGTGAGCACCTAACAGATGGGTTTCATCACTATGTAACATATAAATTCCAGTATATGATAAATTTCTGTACCTCCAGTGTACTGCAATATTCTTTGCAGAAATAATGCATTACTTCAGTGAGAACTTTCATTAAATTACAGTTTATGCATTTCATTATACAGAAGATTTTTTCATCCTACATTAATTATTTTTCGTTCTTCTTATTATTATGCAGTATTTTTTAATGTCAAAAGCTAACCTAGCAAGTAATACTCAGTTAAAAATGCAAGGAGAGAAGATGTTATTAGGCTTTTCATGTTTTGTGGCTCAGAGATGGCTGTTTGGCCTGAGAGCTTTTCAAGAAGTTTTACAATTAATTGTTACACACAAGTAGACCATTCTCTGTTGCCTAACGATGAAGGACAGATCTTGACCTCGCTCTGGGAAGACCAAATTAAGTAGACAGCTGAGGATTCTCCCAATGAAACAGCTTTTATAACCCAAGGTTGCTCCTAAGAGCTGTCCTGGCATAAATATCTGCAGTCAACTCTGTTAAGATGGTTCAAAGATCTTTAGTAGAAGCAAAGCAGACTCTGTGTTCTGTAATGTTTCCAGACTGTGAGGGTAGATTAAAAAATGCATTAAGTACGCAGTAAAATTGTTAAAATAGCATATTTACTGATTTGCCAAGGTCTGGTCCTTAGCAGTGTCATTTAGTACTATCCTAGTTTGTTCCTTTAAAAAGCTTTCAATGGATATAAAGAGGATCATTTCATAAGCTGTCTTTTGAGGTATAACTCAAAAAAAAGTGGTCAGTGTATTTTTTAAATTTCTCGTATTAATGGCTCTGTAAAACATGAAGTTTTTACACAAGTGAATCCTTGCCTTTTTTAAAGATATGAGCTTGGTTTCTCTTGTTTCTCTCATACAAGCCCAAAATTCTACAAACTCTGTTCATTGCATAATCTTCTGCAGACTAAAATGGCAGGATCAATATATTCATTCCCCATAAGAGGAGGTCTTTAAGTGCAGGCCATAGAAATATGCACACTTACTACTCCAGGATGTCTTTAGGTGCATCTGACTACATTTAAAAGGATTTTTAATCCTAAACATAAAAACATAAAACCACATCTATTTTTGTCAGGCAAATTTCTACATTAGGCCACGCAGAGCAAAAGTTCCAATCCTTTACTAACAGGTAGGATGCCACATATCTAAGGGAACTGGATTTTCATTAGGTCTTTAAGTCAAACACTTTATGAGTTTTTTAAATGAACCAAAGTTCACAGTGAAGAAAATTTTACTGCTATATCTCTGTGCTTTTCAAAGCAGTGATATAATCCTGCACAGTGACTGAGTCCCCTCTGAGCTTCATCAGAAAAGACAACCTGAAGTGCTTACACATTTCCTTAATAATCTTTCTTTTACAGGTCTTCTCTTATGAGAAATTCTACACAGAAACTTTCCACAGATCTAAGATATTTTTAATGCACTAAAAAAAATACATGGGCACATTTTATTCCTCCAGAAAATGAATACATAAGTTGTTGCTGACTTTAGCTGACCTTCATGCAAGTGTTTCATGATCAGTATGGAATGTGGGATGTCTATGTCTGTAAAATGTTTTGTTTGAAAATATAGCCCAATAACATTGATTTATGGTGATGTCTACTCTCTAAACCCTTATGGATACTGCATTTAGAATGAATGAAATAGTGACAGTTCATCACTCTGTGTGAGGTGAGCAGTCTTGAAGCGTGAATCACACTTATATATGTCTAAGTTATCTAAGTTATTGTTAAAGTTCAAAAATAGTTTGTATTTCAGAATTTCACTTTAAATAAATGGTTTATTACTGGCTTCAACATTTGTGTCTTCTGCATGTGTATTTAATATTGTACAAAAGTACAGAATAGTTTAAGAGAAGTTTCATACTCAACAAATAGATTTTTAAAGCAGGAAAAAAGTAGGAATTTTATAGCTTGTAATTACATGTGTTTTAAATAACATTGGCTAACTGCAATATCCTGATGTGCACTATAAACAAACCTCAACATATTAACATTGAAAACTGACAAATCTGGGAGTTGAAATTGAGATTTATGTCACGGCAGGTTCATTATTTACTTCTCTGCAGATGCATGTGTCTGGTAATTGCATTGAATTTTTTTTTCAAAAGGGAAGCCATAAGATGCATTTCTCTCAGTTCCCCTGGCTTTCACAGCAGGCAGAAACAGGGTGAAATCCTAATAACTGATGAATAGCTCTCCACTATACGTCCCAAGAGAACAAACTGAAAAAACCCACCACTGTTACTGTGCTGTCTGAAGGCCATTTAAAAGCAGCTTGTTAGTTGAACTGAGAAGTAGAAAAGCTTGCAGTTAAACTGTTTTGCTAGCAGGTGTTCCCACTGCACTAGTAAACTCCTGAGTGGTTTAACCCGTAACAGACACATAGCAAAATGAGGGGACACAAAAGGACCAATTTTTGGGAATTATCCATTAGATAGGAATTTTACAAATACATCACTATAAGAATAGTAGAAGTGTTTTATTTGTGGAAAATATATGAGGATGAGATTCAAAATATGTTTTGCAAACACACTGTAAGCAAATGCAATCCCACAAAGCCTTGCACACATGGTTAATCTTGCTGAGTCCACATAATGAAGTCAATCAAAAAATAAAAAGTTAAAACATTTCTGTTCAGTCTTCCAGTCCAAATTTAGAAGAATGACATTCATATTTGATTCTACCCAGATATACACAACCTCTCTAATTTGCAAGAATCCATCAATGTCTGGTTTGTAAATTTTAATTCTAGATGAGTGAATTAAAGAACTAGAAATGGGTAGAATCAACACAGGCCACCCAAGGTCATGTTGTGTTCTGCCCTGTCTGAGAGGACAAGTGCATGCTATGAATAATCACTTGTTAGACTTTAAATCAAATCTTTCTGTTTTTTCCATGTAGCCCATACCCGCTTTTCAATCCTGTCTATGAAAAAATACCAGGAGGCAGCTACTACAGACCAGACATGAGATCCCTGCCTATGAGACGGAATTATAGGTCCCCTCTGCAATGTCATTTCAGTTTCATTCTTTGAAATACATTATAGGTGACTCTGGATTGATGTTGGATGGAATATCATTATATGATAAAATAAGGCCTCTAAAGATATTATATGTCATTTAGTATGAAATTCTTACTCAATCTTCAAAAGCGCTCCTTTTTTCCGACTCCAGGCTACAGTGCCAATAGAATTTTTAATGGGCAACTCAGTGATAATCCCAGTCATCTGGTATAACATGAGAACAGTACAGAGTGAGAAGTGCACCATTAGGAACCAGTTCTAGAAACTTAACTTCTTCCTTTACTAATAGTGGAATATAAAACCTTAATAAACTCTGTCTTTGCAAGCAATTTTTATCGTGTTTTGGATCTTTGGACTGGGGCTGTTTTGACATTGCTGTCTTGGGATTGACCTTCCTGGCTTAGAAGACATAGAATGCCATGCAAAATTTAGGCATAATTTATCACAGAGGACATTCTTTTCTTCTAAATTTCCTCTTCCTCACATGGAATCTATTAATGCTTCCTTTAAGATTCTTGAGTGCATAGGACATACTCTTCTGTTTTCTTTTTATTTATCTTTGACCCTATCACAGGTGATATACTTAATGCCCAAGTTGATATTCCTTGTAAAACGTGTCAAGAGGTTCAGTACATCCAGCCTGAAGGAAATAAATTTTAGATATAAATGGGAATGTGTAAGTTGTAAAATTTTATGCAGTAATTGAGTATGCTCTGTTTAAAGTCACTTTAAATGTACAACAGCAAGACTTACTACAAGGGGAAATAGAAAGTCATATAATAAAAAGAGGGAAGACAAAAGAAGGGAATACAAACTTGAAACATAAATATCCTTATCTAAATTTATATTTCAAATCCCAATTATTAAAAAGGTTTTGGACTTAGCATGAAAGAAGAAGACCTTGAATGGGGTCAGTTTTCAGTTTTGATCTAAAGGTTTTGTCCTTGCTTAGGTTATCAGTGAAAAAGAGAACAGAGTACAGCCTGATGCTTGCCAGCTCAATGCAAGGAAAATATGAATTTGTTGCACCCTAGTAAACCAGTAACAGCTTGCACAATCTGATTCTCATTCCAAGGTCTAAATATTGTTTGTCTATTGACAGCAGAGATAAAAAATTTGCAAGATATTTGCTGTTCCTGGGCTCTGGTCAAGTGGAATTCCCTCAACAGGGTTTTCTATTGGGCCTGTGAAGTAGTTGAGATTACAGAAGGAACTCTCAAAGTGGTCTCAAAAGAAAGCATCTTTGGAAGGATCTAGACTGCCACAAGAAATGATCTCACACTGCAGAGGAAAAGTGGATCAAGAAGGAACACACACGGGCCATGAAGGCATTGTCATTTTAGAAGATGGCAATTGATTTCCAGTAGAAAGAGAAAATATGGAAATTTTAGCCACTGAAAATCAGTATAAGAAGTGACTTTTGAAATGGAAGATGAATGTTAAAACAGCTATGAGCGAAAAGAACAACTTCCAAGCAAACTTGAAAGAGAATTAAAAGATTCTTAAAGATATTGGAAGTAAGCAAATTTCTGGACAATTCCAGGAATGTGTCAGATCACCAAGAACTGAAGGATCAACACACACACACACACAAGGCAGCATTTTTTTGAATCTGTATTAAACCTAGAAAATGGTGTGGGGATCTCATCCACCCACAGATCAGGTTTGCACGGTATGATCTTGCAATCTGTTAAGAGACAAAGAATGTTTTTTACAACCTCCAGCTTCGGGGCTGAGTCACTGCAGCCCTGGCTGGGAGAGTCTGGGCAGCATCTGCTTCTCTGAGCTGTGTCAGAGCCACCTGCTCTGCCTGCAAAGCCAGGCTGGCTCTGCCTGTGGCCACCCTGCTCCCCAGGATGCAGCTGTAGGATCAGAATGCTGGGAATCCCTAAAAAAAGCCACCTCATGATCAGGGGGAAGTTCAATCTGCTTGGAAATAAAGTACACAGAGTTATAATAGACCTTTATTTTCTCAACATTTGTGTAACATTTGTAATGTCAACAAAATACTGTATATCTCAGTACTAAATATGCCTCCAGGTCTTTGTCCAAATAACATAATTTTCTTGCACTTAAAGGACTTAGAAGCAGCCAAACTGATGGCAAGTAAACCTACCAATTACAGACAAAGCTGTATGGTAGTTTCAGAACATTGAACCACTCTGTAGAGCCATGCACTGTGATTCACTAATCACTGTCCCTTACACTTTAATGAAAGAAAGTAGAGCCATCTCAGCTTGTTTTATCCCAATATTTAAAGATTTGTCTTCCAGTTATAGCCTCCTTATGCAATAATTTAGCACAATTATTTCTTACTTGTATCCCATCATCAGTTATTTCAGTGCAAAAAATAACCTGAATAGAGTTCTTTGTCAACATAATATGAACCATAATCCAGTTTATTATACTCTTTTGGGGGCTTACCTGGCTCAGAACACAATTTTTATGTCATCTTATTTTTTTTTTCTCTGAGTAAGTCTCTATATCTGTCTCATTAACAGTACCATTTAGTTTTTTTACATGAAAACAATCAGTTTCATTATCAGAAGAATTGACAAGCAAGAAGTGTCATTATCATTATATAATAAACAAAATATTTTCCTGTATAGAGTTTTATAACAGAATATTCACTTTACAAAGTCTGAGAGATACCATCAACTCTGTAATGCAACACAAACTGAACAACTCTCTGAAGGTTATTCAGTAAGGGATGGCAGGACAAAGCAGGGTTCTGAGGCATTGTAACTCACATTCCTTCACTCATTAGGCAACATTTCTTCATTTAATTTGTTATTCTCTCTAATACAGGCTGAAGTAATCATAAATTAGTGGATAAAACAGAACAATGAAAACGTGGTTATTTCTTATCTAGCAATTATGATTTTACTCCATGAACTAGTGTATTAATCAGTTTCCTTTCCCCAAGCTACTTTTTCTTTCATAATTGTGCTTGTGCTGGAAAGTGGTTGGGTTCTTAAATTACTTCAGGGTTTTCATCCCTTTGGAAGACAGAGGTAGTTATTTATAGAGACTGAGTCTAGGACAGCTTTGAGCACCTACCTCCATGAGCAGGCTGAAGTCATCATAAGATTCAAGTGTAGGGAGGGAGAAAAGGTAAAATTCTGTCTCAAATGTAGGTCCAATTTAACTGTGAAAATTACTCTTAACTTCTGATATTACAACAGGATCCCAGCATGAAGCCCTGTAGTTGTAAGACATTATTTGAATGGAAATTTGTGCTATATTTACAACATGGGTTAAAAACCAGCACTATCTTTCTTTAACTGTCCTTATGGAGAGCAGTAGTTGTTAGAAAAACTAGTTTACAGAACATCAGAAAGTCATAACTGATATTCCAACTTTCAATGGATTTTAAGAACACTATCTAGAACTCCTGTGGCTATCACAATAAAAAAATCTAAATTAATGAAATTAGGTATATCACTGAAAAAAATTCATCTGAGAAAGTGTGTTAGAATTATTTATTTCTATAACTATTATATTTATTACTGAAATATATGTCAATTTCTGGTTACAAATATCTACTGATGGAAGACATGAAATTTGACTCAACATACTATAGAGCTGAAACCTTTGGGGACTTCCTCCGGTGCACTTCAAATTAAATAATCTGATTTTTAATCTCAAATGAATGTCAGTTATCATAAATTCACAACAGAAAGCTGCTAAAAAAGTACTTAATAGCTATGAACTATGTTAAAGTGGACCTACTTTAATTGCAATACAGACTTCCTAAATACTTCCACGGATGTTACAGCCCTTTCAGAGTGGGAAAGGGGAAAAGAGTAGTTTACAGTACAAGTTTGAGCCACATTGTGGATCTTTTCTCTTTTCAGATTTGGAGATTCCTGTAAGGAGAATTAAATTTGCTGAAGAACTTAGTTGCCAGACTCTATGACACTTAGGATGTTTCCCTGTGATAAACCTGTCCTTCCAACAAAGCAGAGCTTTTTCTATTTTTGATGCCAGCTATGAAAAGAATAGGGTAACTCCTGCTGCATTTAGTCAGGAAACATATTTTCCATTGTTTTGCCTGAAAACTGGTTTCTGATAGGTTATAAATGGTCTTTTATTATAGATGATGCTGATTAAGAACAGTCTTTTACACATACATCACCAATGTGAAGGGTAGGAGCAAGTGTGTCCAAACAAGGCATGTTTGCATTAAAGGAGGTGGGAAAACATTATCAGACAGAGGACTGGTATGAGGAAAAAAGAAGGAAGATCTGTGAGGAGTGAAAGAAAATACACAGGCCTAAAGCACAAAGCAAAGAAGCAGGTTGAGGTAAAAAAGGGAAAGAGAGGCTTGAGGTAAAAGGTGTCAGGATCAGGACATGTAAACTGGAAATATATATAAAGGAAGCACAAAACTACTCATTCTGAAACAAACAATAAAGTAATCCTTGTCCTCTCAATAGTTCCAAAGGAAAGGGCAGACTGCAGAAAGGAAGGAAGGATCAGCAGACTCATCTAGGGAAAGGGAGAATCATATAGCAGAGACATATTTTAATGCATGGTGCTGGATTTTTACTGCTTGCAAAATTGTCTTTTCAGATAACACACATGAATGGAATTTATAGTGTTTCATTCTTTAATACAAACCATGCTTTCTGCTTTTATCAGCTCCATCCTGCATTTGTTGCGATATTCAGCTCATTTCCCTCTCAACACATTCATTGCAAAGGCTTTTTGGACAGGAAGAGCAGAGAGGAAAACATTTTAAATGCATGCAACATTAGAGTCTAGTACAGTTCTGAAAATTGCAGACCACCTTTACAAATAACTGCTCCTTTTCCTGTAGCTTTCTGGAACAGGGCTGACTGCAGTGCACTGATGGGTTGGAGCCTTCCCGTCGTTTGCTGTCTGAGCGAGACAGCGCTGGCGATACTCAGGACCCATTACAATGAGACACGGGCAAAACCTTCCAGCCTTATATAAAACAGGATTTAACAAAATGCTGGAATCAAATCTTTCTTCCCAACAGGGGAAGAAGGTCTAAATTGCAGCCAAAACAGGCTCAATACTACCCACCCTTTCAAATCTTTCTTACAGTAAGAGATACAAAGGCAATTTTCTACTCTTAAAGTTCAACAGAAAATATTGATCTGCTCTAGATTTACCTTTACACACATGGGTTCAAGCATCCTATTTTGTAGCAGTCTTAATTAGCATCTTTTTTTGGCTGTTACCTATTTACTGCTCCCTACTGACACAGGAATTTTTCTTTCTTTGGTATAAAGGAAGCCCTAGGAGAATTAAACCTTCAGCTACAATAATCCAGGTACTTTGAAGATGATATGGAATTCCCCAAGAAGCAATGTCTATCTAAAACTTTGGGGTTTTTCAGCACGTACCTTACTGAGCATAATGATGATTCCTTCAAAACTTTTCGTGCAATCATTTTTTGTTCTCTTTTTCCTCTGATTTGAAGGCTGAGTTCCGATACAAAACAAATTTTCAAATGAAAACCATTAAAAAAGCTTGCCAAACATTTCAGTTTGAAAGTGTCAAAACAAAATTTTCTGACCTTAACAGAACGTCTTTTCTTCCTGAAATGAAATTGTCGAATTTGTCAGGTTTCTGTAAAACATTTTACTTGGACGCATTGGCATTTATAATCTCTGATAAAATGTTCTGTCAAAATATTCCCAGCTGGCCCTATAATAAGGCAGTAGAGATTTCCACCAATTGAAGACAGGTCTTTTTTGTTCAGATACTGCCATTATAAGAAGAAATATGTACATTCATAATGAAAATATTCTATGTAGACCCCTGTTTTTTATGACTCTTTGCTATAGTTTTCTCCAGTGTTAAAAATGAAAGATCAAGATGGGAATGTTCTTATATTTGCAAGTAATCAATTTATGTTACTTTATAGAAACAATAGGGCAAAAAATCATACCACTATATTAGCTGAAAAATATTCAGCTGTTCAGGGAGAGCCATTCTGGAGAAAGTCTTAGTTTTTTTCACTCTTCACAAAAAAATGCACATTATTAAACCATGCACCATGCTGCAAAATAAAAGCATATAGATACTGCTTTTATGACCACAACAATCTACAAATTCAGCCATGTTGGTGTGAAAATCCTTTGAAAACATATTTTTAAAATGAGCAATTTTTTTTTCCTGAATAAAAACTTCCTTTGGTGTATTAAAATCCCACATTTTGGCAGTATTCAAAAGTTATGACATCTTACTTACATGTTAATAAATCCTATAATGACTGTTCCACAAATGCTACCCATGTCATATATTCCCTGGCCCTCTGCTGAAACCATTACACTGAAGTCCCATCTGGTTCTTATGTCAGAGGACTCCAGCAGACACTGGCATCAGAACTCAGTAAAGATTTTATTTTTGCTACATGGATTTTTCAACTGTGTAGTGAAATTGATGAACAGACCACAAAGTCATGCTACTGTAAGAGAGAAAATTGCCAAAAGATGGCAGGAGGCAGTAGAGAAATAAAAAACCCAGAACTTGCCTAAGGAATTAAAACCTCTCTCAATAAAACTTTTTCTTTTTTTTCCTAGAAGTCTCAGTGTAATACTAAGTTTAATGCCCAATTCAGGCTTCAGCTTGGATTTGGTTTGCTGGGAGAGAGAAGGGTAGAAAGGCTGGCATTTCTGGGGTGGTGCAGCATGACAAGGAGCAGCTGCACAGCCCCTCCTCCTGAGCTCTGCAGCCTCTTGCCCTGGCCAAATCATGGAAGGGCCAAGACATTTCTGCTGCCTATCCTCATCCTCAGTACATCATGAGACATTAATGCAAGCCAACCAGCACTGATTTTATAGCACTGATTTTATAGACTCAACAAATGAAAGTAATTAAAAGCATAATTGGGAAGGATGTTTATGCAGATCTTATCGATGAGAAATGAAGTTAGCAAATGCCTATAGTGAAATTCTGCTAAATTAACTTGTTTAAAAACTCGTAAAAAGTCTCATTTCTCTAAATGATTGGAAAGAGTTGTTTAGAGTTCCCAATTCAATTAATAATATGCTATTTCTAATGTTTTGTTCTGGTAGCAGTCTAATGATATGCTGTTCCCTATTTTCAGTATATATTATCCTAAATCACAACCACTGGATATGATTTGCCCAAAATTCTACTTTCCTGACTGTTTTCCAGCTGGTGCTTTTAAGCCTATTTAACAGGGCAGACGAGGGAGTTGCTGTAGACATGGTCAAAACTTCCTTGGCCTCAGCTAATACCTATCTGGAGATGTCACTGCAACTTGAAGTGCACAGACTGTAACTTCCCTTTTTTCCTGCTTGGCAGTGATTCACAGCTTCCTCTCATTTGTTCCAGTAAGTTTATTCTCAGTGAAATCCAAAGAGGTTAAAAGAAAACAAGATCTGAAAAGAGCTGAGGGGGCAGGTTACGGTGTGTGGATGTGCTCAGCAATGCTAAGGAAGGGAAGAAAAGCAGTAAAAAGCAAGCATTGAGATCCTGAGACTTTCCTTTAGAGACAGATTTGCAGGAGGCATAGGTTACATACATATTATCTGTTCACACACAATCCCTATTTCTGTTAGGAAGACATCCAAGTTATAAAAAATAAATGCATTTGTATTATGATATAAAATAAGTTCACATCAATAGTAGAGCTATGAATTTGAAAGTGTTGAGAAAGACAGAATG
Organism: Setophaga petechia; assembly: GCA_024362935.1. NCBI lineage: Eukaryota > Metazoa > Chordata > Aves > Passeriformes > Parulidae > Setophaga > Setophaga petechia. The sequence goes on from JANCRA010000006.1 coordinate 13,223,173, forward strand.
AGGTTTCCAGATTTGTAGTAAAATGAAATTAGAAACATTGTCTCTACCGAGAGCAGCCAGCTTGAGGTAGATATCAACATGGAAGTTCATCCCACTTGAGGATTTCATCTCCCTAAAGACAGCTAAATACAATCCCAACTAGTGATTCTTTTTTTTTCCCCACTTTCACCTCATAATGATTTTTAAAAGCCTGTGCTTTCAATACAGTACTGTTCCAAATCTGAAGGAAGTTTTCAAAATTACTTATTTCTTTCCTTTAAGCAGAATTGTGATAGATGTTTAATTTCCTAAACTTAGATGACATGAGAACAAAAGAATATCTTAAAGTTTCTTCAAGTATTTCTATTACTGAGAGTGTTTGCTGAATATAGCATATAATTTTCAAATTTAATCTCTTGAACTCCTATGTTTTATAATATTGAGTTTACTCATTGAAAATTAGATATCTCTGGTGTAAAAAAATCTCTCCCCAGAACTTTATGAAATCCCAAACTGGAAATTTTCCTCACTTCTTAATAAAACCTGTTCTTAAAATTAAGTCATTTAAGCATTTGAGGAATATTTTGGAGATTAAATGTCAGGCCTCCAGAACATGAAGACTAAGGCATTGTTTCCATCAGTATCCTTTGCCTAGAAATCCACACTCAGCTGTGAGGTTGGGGCAATGAATCAGTGCTGGCTGAAGTTAATAAGAGGCTCCTTTTCTAGTTCAGTGAATAGCAGCTTATTCCTTTATTGCCTGTTGCCCTGTATAGTCACCTTCCAATGTCATCTCTTCTTCTCCTTTTACAGCAGCTTTGCTTCAAACATAGAGCAAATCAGGCACTCAGGTTTTGCTTTCTTTTCTTTTCAAAAATTAGAGGTTTGAATGGTGGTTTTCTAGGTTGTTAGTGTTTTGGGGGAGGGGGGTTGTATGCATGTCTGTGATTTTTTGCGGTTATTTATTTATTTATTTTTACTTTTCCTCTTAAATAATACTTCCAGAGAACAAATTGTGATTAGCTCAATATTCTTAAGTAGCCACTCCTCACTGACATCCATAGATTGATGTTGAATAATTTACTACTTCTATGAAGCTGAGTTCCAATTTATTTATACCCTATTTGAGAGCTGCTAAGTGAAAGTGCCAGCATGTACTGCTCATGTCTAATACCATGTACAGGTATTACACAAAAAGTATTTATCTGGAAAAGAAAAAAAAACTCATAGAAGTTATTATTTGTTTGGAGTGTGTTTAAGCATGTAAACTTCTTGTTTATACATGATGTGTACATTTTAAATCTAACTTTATGACAGTTTTGGCTAAAACACCTGATAAACCAAATTATGACTGGACAAAGGTATTGTCTCCTGCCTGCCTCTTTTATTATCTTGTAATCTGTTGGATTTTTGTTTCTACATATTACAAATTCTCTCAGTACTGTGCTTTCCTTATTATACAGATATCTTAATTCTAAGAACTAGTGCTATTTGTCATGGTAGAAAGGAGCATTATAGCATAATGAATACTCTCATTTCCTCTAATTTTTAATAAAAAGTTTAAGCAGTTAAACTGTGCAATCCGCTGGTGTTCATTAATGACACTGCATATTTTAATGGTGTATTTATTATGCAGCCATACAGACAGAGTGGAAAAGATGTTCTGAGGATATTTTTTTGGTTTCCAGTTTCAAATGTTACAGGCAAAATGTAAAAAGACCTTCTCATGTACATAGATGCATCTGGAAATTCCCAGATGAACTGCTTTGGAAAATTGAAGGTGCTTCTTTTTTTTTACATTAAAACGTCCTCCAAAAATGTGGATAAACAGAGACTCGGGCTCTCTGCTGGCAGAATTCAGCTTCCCTGGGAGTCAGTTCTCTGTCTCATCCTCTGCTGTAACTCTACAAAACAGTGCATAGAAACAACCCCTGTGCTTCCACCTACAAAATGCTGAAGTGGTTGACTTGACAACCATCTTTGATACCCGTGTGATCACTTGCCCTTGAATATTTTGGTAACCATCTTCCCTCATATACTTTAAGAGCAGCAGACTGGACCTGGTTGGTCCTTGAGCTGTCAATAGTTATTATGCCAGCTCTCCCAGTTAATGTGGCTCCACTATATTCATCCTTCATATTTTATATAACTTTGGTCAGCACTGCAAAAATGAATGCAGGATTAGCCCTGAAAAACAATTTAATCTTCATGGTGATTTAATTCTAGGCCTTTCTGAGGAAAGTTTCCAAAGGTGCCCATGAGAGCTGTTAAATTATTCATTGTGAATAATATTTATTCCAAATACTTTTTCCTGTTTGAAAAACAGGCCTCATATTTGTTCAGGATTATCTGCCAAGTAGCCTAAGGGATAAAGTCTCTGTCCCTGGTTTAGTGACAAGGTCCACTCAGGCATCCTCACAGTAACCCATTGCAGGGGGTCTCACACGTGCTACCAGCAAGAGTGGCCAGACAGAAAGCCAGACTAGGAACAGGCATTTTGGCAAGATCCATAGGAACCGGTTAAAGCATGTAACGCACACGCATGTCAGGGTTTTACACCACAATTACTCTTGTTGGAAATGTTTTTTTCATATTTCAGGCTTTCTAAATTCCAGTAATTAATATGCCTCAAGTAGCAACAACTGAACTTGCTGTTTCTGGTCATTCAAACTGTCACAATTCATCTGCACTTTTATTCATGCAGCTGGAGATTACACTATGATAGTGACATTTGCTACAAAGACATTTCTCAGTAAGGAGAGCCTGATTCTTTTCCACTGACTATGTTGGTTGCAACTTTCAGACTGATAACGACTTTCAGTCACTCCCAATTTGGTTAATAAAATTCAGCACAATAATTTAGATGCGAAAGACTATCGTGTGATTATTACAAAATTCCTGAACTCCTGCCCCCTCCTGGGACTATTCAAAAATAGGTGTATTTTTGGTGCCACAAAATGATAAATTGCAGAATATTTCTAGAGTTTAAATATTTCTGAAAGAGTAATTCTTCACTCCCTGCTGTTTACAAGGGAAATATTGTCTACAAATAATACATTACATTAACTGTCCTCTTTATCATAAAGCCATGTTGAATACTTGTAACATTTATAAAAAGACACCAACTGATTGCAAGATGAGAGTTACCCTTGAGCAAATTATGAACACATTTATTTCAGTCTTATGCGTTTGAAACTAATTTTCTGGTAATATCAAAAGTGTTCATAGAATTAATTTCCTGTCAGTTCAGCAGTATTCAAGTGAATATTTTATGATTTTGCATTAGCTGTATTTGTCTAGAGTTGTGACATGATCGAGTCATTCTCTGAGGGAAACACATTAATAATTAAACTCTGTCCAATGTGGAGTGCTAAAGATGACAGCATAATTGTACATTTCAGAGACCGTTTCACAAGGCAGAGAATGAGAATTGCCCTGCCACCATTTAAATGTCAATTTAGAATTTCTTTCTAAAATTAAAACAGTGTTGCAGAAAACAAAGACAAAATAGGAGGAGATCGAAAACGTGAAGCCAAATTTGAATCCTTGTCCCCCTTTTACATTCCCTTTCTTTTAAAATGGGAGCTAAACATAAATGGCATTCCAAGAAGAAAAGGAGAAGGGAGAAGGTAGATAAATGATCAGCTGTAAGATTTTTTTCTCCTCCTTTCTTTTGGCTATATAATATCATCATTGGTTGTAGTACTAGAGCTGTTTAGATGATAAATGCAATGTGCATAGATTAGCTCTGGAGAAAATACTGCTACCTGACACTGAAAGCTTTGATTGGTTTCAGTCCTTATATTTGACTCTTTTTTGCCCTGATAACTTCGGCAGTATTTTAAGATTTTAATCTACTTTCTAGTCAAATACTCACGGATGGATCACTGTTTTATTTATTATTTATGTTTCTTTTTCAGCTTCTGAAAGTAAGGCATTATTGGGCTTTAGCTAAAAAAATTCCACAATTTCTGTGGAATATATTTTGCAAGCACTTAAGCTTCTCCAGTGAAAAGTGCCTGTATTATTCTGGACAGACAGCTGAGCCACATTTACCAAGTGTGTGTGCGGGCCACTTAATGAGCACGTGTTCTTAGAAAATGCATAAATTAGAGATATATCAGTGACTCCATAAGACCCTCTTTTTCTCCCCACAGCCTGTGCCTGTGCATGCCAAGGATCCCCTTTTGGCTACAGTCCAGGTGATGCCTCCCTCATTCCCTGCCTCTTTTTCCACTTTCTCTCTGCAGTTTCATACAAAGGCCCAAGTGAGAAAATGTAGCTGGATGGACTCAAGCAAATACAAATAAATGCTAGAAGACTCCTTTCTGTCCCTGTGTTTTAGATCTCTGCCATGCTGCCTCCATCTTCCATTTTCCCCTCTCCTGCTTCAGCTTTACAGAGTTCACTCCCCGTTCTTGCATGTTCCATTCAGTTGATCCCCTCATGATAAATCCTCCCTTCCACATAAAGACATTTAGCAAATTGTATCCACTTCCTGCCATCTCTGTGTACATTCATTTGTGCTAAATCTTTTCCCTCACCCATATTTTCCATCTCAACCCTTTAGATTATAAGCAGCTTAGGAAAAGCATTTGCTCCTCTGCCTATGTACCTCATCTACCACAATTGCTGTTACATGGCCACAAGCATATGAAATATGATTGATCATAATAATTCGTTTCATTTCCCTCAACCCACTTACATCTCTATGGTATAATTCAAGAGCTGTTTAAGGCAAACAGGAGCCTTGAATGTATACGATCCCTGTGTTTTAAGGGGCATGCTTCAGATTTTTTTGTCCTCCAAATGGGAAAAAGGAGTATTTGATCTCAATGCTGTGCCAATTTCAACAGTTGGTGTTATTTTCTGAGCCATTTTCTTAAATGAAAAGAAAGCAAACAGAAGAGAAACTTCTATGATGCTAAAAGTGATTGATGCCCCTTATCACTGCGTATGCTCATAGTTGGGATTTCACTAGAAATATAGTTCTCAAGTACTACTTAAGTTTGTATTTACTAAGGATGAATTACACAGCAAACTTTGAAGTTTCAATATTAACATACTTAAGGAACCTTAAAAAAGAACATTTCAGTATGTAATACACATTAGAAAGTCAGTGATTTTTTGCACCTCAATTTTTACCTGAACATTTCTAAAGTGAGAGAATGCCGATGTAAAATTCAGACACCTGAAATGAAAGAGCATATATTAAAAACATGATAATAAAAACTGTATATAGAGCTCTACTGTGTGAAATCATGACTAGGCCAAATGACAACAAAGTGAAAGAACACATTTCTTCATGTTATATAACTAAGATATAGTTTCTTTAAATGATATCCATAACTCTATAAATCAGCAGTTAAAAAACTTGTGACAAGTGGTTCATTTTTTACTGACATTTGTTTATGTTATTCTCCTGCTTCAGTACAGCTGTCCATGTTATGTGAATTCATGCTGCCATTAAACCACTTTTAAATTATATAAAAGTAATTAAATCAAGAGAGGCTACTTTTGACAGCTACTCTTGACTCATATAAAAAATTTCCATTCTAACTTTGCTATAAATTTATGTCAAGAAAGATCCACTTACTCTAGTAAAATACTTCACCAGAGAATAAGCACAACTTTTCAGTGTTCACTACACCTTTCTGAACACTCTGTCACCATGTCCCTTTTTCTGTCCACTTTCAACCACAGAATTCACTCTAATATTCAGATATTAAAGCTTGAGAAAAATCAATTGCTTGTGTTTGTTGGGATTTTTTTCCCAAATATTTAAGTTTATATAAGATAAAACCAGATATTTCCAAATATTTATGTTTATATAAGATTTAAGTTTATATAGGATTTAAGTGAATATAATATGAAAGATTTATAAATATTTAAGTTTATATTTTAGAAAAGATTGAAGTTTTCTTAACTGACATCCTTTAAAAACTGTGTAAATAAGATCACACCAGATAACTAGTGATTCACACTATTAGAAGGCTGATAAATGATTTCATTTTAAATTCTAAGAGTAGCTAATATTAAGGAAGTGGATAGGATTTATCAGATATGTTTTTTTTTTCTTTAGAATTTTAAAATACTCCTCCAGAACATTCTCTTTGAGGTAATTTGTCTTTTATTTCAGTGGACTTATTTAGAAGAGAGCTATGGCATGACTCTATAGGCATGTGACATCTAGCACTAAAAATTCAGCCCTTTAGCAAAGAATAATATTCACACCTGGGAGACTCTAGTTCACTAGGTCCCTTTGGTCAATTTGTGGCCCAGTGAGAACACAGAACACTGAAGATATGTAAACCTAGTTTAATAAATATTTATTGTCCTAAGTATTCATTAGCAATTGAAATGTTAATGCTAATGCTTTAACAAAGTCTAATGTTGTGCTTGCACATCCTGGGATTAATGCACTACAAACCCTTTCTCAGCAGTAGAAAGGAAGTTGTAGAAGGAAGGAAGTAGAAAGGAAACCAGACTCTTGGTCTGCTGTTAAGTTCAGCAATTTTTTATTTTAACCACCAAGAGGTCCACAATAAACTCCAAAGAAAACTTTGTGAGACTATACAATGTATCTGTAGCAGCAAATACTTGTATGTTTTCTGTATCTATGAATTTTCAGATTGGAAATAAAAGCCGTAGGCAAAAAATGCAGTCCTTCAGAAGAAATGAGAATTGGTGCTATTCTGAATCCAAGTCAACTCCAAATATAAAACCATTCCCTACATAAAATTAGAAAAAAGCAACATTATGTCAGACAAAGCCAAATTCCAGGGAGCAGAGAGTTTCGTTTCAGCACTTGCAGTGTCATGCCCAGGGAGCTGAGGCAGTACCAGCAGTGTGAATCCCAGCGTGGGTTTCTGTTTTCTAGTCAGGTTCTTCCCTGCTAACTGCTGTTTGTTTCATCTGTGTTTCAAGGGCTGCTGCAATCCAGCAGTCTAGGGAGGAATCCTTCATTTAGTTCACATAGAATAACCTATTTTCTTGTTCTTTATACTATAACCTTAGTAACATAGGTGTTTCTTGATTAGAGGTAAATCTTCAGAGATTTTTTCTATTCTACCTTTTGAGCTACTGAAACCTCAATTAAGATGTCATTTTCCCCATCTAATGTCAGTGTTGTAGGTTTTTCAGCTCTATTGACACTTCCTTTATTTTGTTTTGTCTTAGTCTACTCTAGATTTTAGTATGCTGAGCGTTACAATCTGTGTACATTGTTGGTACAGTTCCACCAATAAAATTTGTCCTTGCATTCATAGCTAGAACATCATTAATGCAGAGGGGGACACTTCTGCTATTATTAGTAGCATCTGATGGAGTGAAGATCTCTTCATAGTCAAAGGAGACAGAGTAACTTCCCCAGACAGTGACTGAAGGCACTCAGTATCTTACTTTTTACACGCACTATGTAAGTCACTTAAAGTTCAGTGTCAACAGATTAATGTTCCATTACCTAAAATTAGAATTTTCTTACACAAAACTGTTATTATACAAGTACTAGTTTATACTTAGTCTTTTCAAATAAAAAAGGATAAAAGTTCTGATTTAAAACAACAGCAACAACACTCACCCCACCACCCACCCATCCCATCCCAACACACATCCCCACCACTGAAACAAAAATCTCAACAACCTTCCTTCCCAAAACAGACTGGTTTAGCTTTCTCTGAGCGCCTGAGGAAGCCTTACAAAAACAACACACTGCCCATCCAAAGCACTGGCTATTTAGAACAAATGTGTCCTGTAGGAATTCATCCTGGATCTCATGTTTCTGCTAATGATGATGATTATGATGAATAACTGGCTTTTGCTGTTGCTTTTTCTGCTGATTCCTCACTTCTTGATAGAAGTATTGTTGCTACAGTTATTGCTGCTGGTCCAACTGCATAATGTGAGCAGAATCCATAGAGACAAAAACAAGCTCTTTAGCAGCCAAGTGAAGAAACCTGTAATTTCACAACAGGAAGAAGCAAAATTGTGAGTGATCACCAAACACCACAGGAGGTGTGCCGCAGGGAAAATCCCAAACAAGAACTGGAAGCGGTTCTAGGTCATGATGCTTTAAAGAAACTTGAGGCCTTAGGTTTTGGGGGATTGTTTTATTTTTTCTTGAAATTAACTGGAGTAGCCTTGTATTAAAAAATCCCCAAACCTCAATGGAGGCAGGATCTGTGCTTTATTGACATCATTGGCTCAGACGTAACAGACATTGGCAGCACAAATGGTCACTGCCAGAGCCAACGGGGGACATGACTGTCAGTATAATCTTCTGGTAAGTGATCCCCAGACATATTTAGATTACAAGTCTCTTGTAAATAGTCAGTTTTTTTCTTCACATGCTTTATAGGACTGGACATGTATGTCTGTGTTTAATGAACAGGGCTACCCTAAAACACCCTGAGAACAGAGTAAATGTATGAGAAACAAGCATATTTTAAAAAGAATGGCAAACATAACCAAGCATTTTTTGATCTACAGACAGTAGCTAAAAACCTTCAAGTGCTGCAAAAAGCAACAAATGGTCTTTCTAATCAGCTTTGGAGCCTAAAAAGATATCAGCTGTTTAATCTAGGACATAGAGTATCTCATTTACAGGCAGCCTAATATCATAAAGATCTAATGACTAGCAAGATACTACATGATACTCTCTTCTATTAATTTCTTAATAGTCTTGTCCTGCAGCACAAAAGCTCCTGTCATTAGCACAGCTGATATTTTCACAATCTAGGGAACTTATATGGAATTAATGAACTAATGACACAGAACATTACCGTATTTCTGTAAGTATGTGCAACCAGGTATTTGGCCTCACAGGTGAGGCTCTGAGACCCTTCACAGACCTGAGCACGGATCTGCTACTGAGGCTTAATAGAAGTAAAGAGATGGAAACATCTTTGGACTAAAGGTTTTCTCCTCAAGAGAGCTAATTTTCTCCTGCCTGTCTGCAAGAGGTTGCTTTCCACTCTCTTACTTTCCAAAAAACAGAAGAAAAGGACACTTGGAGCTTTGGTGAGGAAAAAGAAAAATTACTCTGAAAACTATGAGAAAAAGACTCATGGGTGGATTTAGACTTTTAGGACAGTAGAGGGGAAACCACAATTTTGATTTCACAGCAGGACAGAGGGACATTGTTTAGATGCGGAATGAGGGCCAGAAATCAAAAACTGCAAAGTTCAAAAATACAGCCTAAGGTGAACAAAAAGGTCTTACGTCCATGAGGTCCTGAAGAATAATCCTGAATGATCAGAAAATAACTGATTTATTTTCTTTTTTTCAAGATTTACATCCAGATACACAGTGAGAGCCAATGATTTACTCAGAAACACCATGTAAAGACCAATTGAACTTGAAACTTTAAGTGTTAAAGCAGAAGGCTGATACCATCAGAGATGAGCAAAGAGAACATTTGGAGGCACACTGCCATGCCACAGGGATGTTTTTGTCAGATCCCCTAAGATAGCAAGAAGATTCAGCCTGTTGCAGCAGTCTGGTATTTAATGTGAAAGCTTAACGGAACTAGAATTAACAGTCAAATTTCCTGATGTTTTTAACCCTCCAAGGATTCCCAATAGCTCTAGTATTTGAATACTGAAGTATTGCAGCTGGTATAAATCAATCGGTATAAATTTAAGCAAGGAAAGGAACAACATCTTTAAATAGTAACATAAAGAGAATTCATAAAGGACTGTGTATTTTCAATGTAGTTTTAGACAAAATGTATCCTTAAATGGCTCCATACTTCCCTTGTTTATATATTATGACATATACTGGTAGACTGGCTTGAAAAGGAATTCTCATTACTGAGGAGACTAATTTTCCTAACACCAACTGAAGTCAGTGGCAATATTCCCATCCTCTTCAATGGCTTCAGCACAGAGCCAAACTGAGAAAGGAATCCTGAGACCAAGCATGCCATTTGCAGCCAGAATATCACATGACTAAAAGCCTTTTTTTGTACTGTGTTGCTTATTTCAGTTAATTTTATTTATTTACGTCTTTGAAACCTCTGCATTTGGTGCAGGACAAGCACTTGAGAGGTGTTAAGCTTTCCCCATTAAAATTACTTGTTTGTACAGGCAGAACGAAATTTAACAATACCAAACTCATGAGAGGATCCTAAAGTGTGACAAACAAGCTGCCTGGTCCCCTCCCCTGACCTGGGATATTCCAACTCCCTGTGAGGGAACTGTTTGCACTGGAGCCCTCCCATGGGCTGGCATGTACATCTTAAAAATATCTTTGAGGCCCATCTGCTGTGGTGCTTCATTTTTAATGACAATGGAGGGTGCCAACCATAAGCAGTTTTGATACGCCAAGTCTCTCCCGTAATGCCAGCCTGCTGCATCTCAGAGGAGTCAATTTAAACACACACATATTTCCAGGACTTGTTTGTAAGTTTATGATTAACTGTCCTTAGAGATGAAGTAAAAAAACCTCAAAAAGACCAAATAATAGGCCATTTTGACAATTAAGCTGTCAGTGTAAGATTATTAGCTTTAATGCAGTCTCATGATTTTTATTTATTTTGTTTTCCACACATATTTTGTACAAGGTTTGCATTCAGAAATTAACCTCTTTCCAATGAAACTTTGATATTTCTCTTCTCAGCTGCAGCATGAAGTTTTTTTCCAAAACCAAGTCAAACCCAATAAGGATGTCACCAACACCAATGTTGAATGGATTCATTTTCTTGAGGGGTTTTATGCCTTGCAGACATGTAGGTACTGGTCCAGAAGACCTCCAATTTTCTATCATACTTACTTGTCCATGCAGGTTAATGTTTGCTATTCATTTCAGTAACAGTTCTCAAAAAAATCTGGGACTTTTTTTTCAATAAAGTTTTTAGCCAGTTGCAGGAAGTAAAATAAAAATATCTAGATACTTGAGAGATTTGTCAACATTAATTCAGAGAGTGTGAAAAAATAATGTTAAGAAAACAGACTTCAGAAAATACTGTTTCAAAAATTTGTGGTTTATTTTCCTCACATTCTAGTGACTTAGAATGAGAGTTTCTTTAATTGCTTGCCTCAGCAAAGCATTGGAATAATGTGTAGGTAATGTCTCAAATATTTAAATAAAGTTTTAAAATCCCAGAAGTAAAGTAAATCCAGATATTATTGACACATTAGCAAGGTCACAGAACTTACAATTCAATGGAAATAGAGAGGTACTAAAACACTCTGAAACTTGGATTATTTCTTGAATACTGCCACAGGAGCATTACATATTTACTACACTACCTGGAGTATGATATTCTATAACCATTTGTATTCCTGCTATAAATCTGAGAAAAGCTCTCTCTACAAATGATTAGGGGATTAACTTTCCTTGTGAGTAGGTTCCCATTATGTATGGTCAAAGTCATATCACAGACACACATGGAAAAGAACATTTCAAGGGTTATAATTACATTCATATGTTGGCTAATTGGGCCCTCAGGGGCCTAGTTCCTAATTAGAAGAGGGTATGCAGGAAAATATCAGTAAAAAATATGTATAGAATGAGTATGAGATTAAATGGGTTATGCTGGCTGTATAAAAGCCATAAAACTTGATAGGGAAGGAATGCAGTGACTTGCCAAGTATCTCTAAGCCATAAATGTTTTTTGATGCCATTATCAGAAAGAGATGGGAGGAGGTTCTGTTGTTTTAGAGGAAGCCTGCAAACATCTATTGTAGCCTCAAGTGGTATTTTTACATAGTTCTAAGAAAATCAAGTAATGTTTGAGGCAGATGACAAAGAAATGAAAAAATTAAGAGCAACTTTTCACAATGACTTTGGGATCAAAAGAAGGTGAAAGCAACCTAAAGATCAGGAAGAAGAGAGTCCCACATTCATGTGTATCACTGAGACCTATTAACCAGAAATTAAATGTTCTAAAAACTCTAGATATTCATTAATTAAAATTGCATAAGGTTTAATGATACTGTTTATTAGTTTAGCTAAGGGCAGAATTTTTATCTCCCATAATTGAAAACTATAGTTTATTACCTTGATTAGACACTAAGTAAAATATACAGGCTTTACTTTTTGCTCCATGTCTCTCAGAGGAAAATGCCTATAAGAATAAATTAAAGAACTTTTACAAGGTTGTAATTTATTTTATTTCACATCAAATCGTATCCTTTGGACATATCTATAAAAGTCTCACTGTTTATAGTAGATGTGTATGTAATATTACATTACACCTCGTAAGAGAAACTGGCAGGAACCCTGAAGCTGAATAGGAACAAGATTTTCTTTATCTCCTAAACCTGTCATTTTAATTTTCCACTCTAGACATTGCTGTATAAGTAGCCTGACTTAAGTTCCTGGTGACTGTTAGACCACATTCTTGTAACATTTTGAATTTAGCACCTAATCAAATTGCTTTCCATATTCTTATCTTGATTTATATGAACGGGTATATTTGTGAGTATACCCAAAGGAATACAGTATTTTACAGCATTCTAAATGCAAATCCTGTTTTCTTATTTATGCTGTGGCCAGTGTAACCACACCATTAAAAAGAATTTAAAATGAAATGCAGAAAAACTGAAATGACAATCCTAGCCTTCTAACATCTTGAACAACCAAGCTAAAGCTCCACAACTTGTGGCAGCATGAAACTGATGTGAATGAGTCAGGCTTTCAGGCTTCACATGCCCACATGATCTTTGTGAAACTGAAATTAATGCCCACAAAAAAAAAAAAAAAGAAAAAAAAAGTTGAAAATATTCAGAAGACTGACTACTGGTTGAGCCTGCCATTTCAGTGAGGGCATAAGGTGGTCAGAAGGGGAGGTGAAAAGCAATTATTGATACTTTAGCAAGAAAATATTTATTAGTCACATCTCCCCCATGGTACAGTAGCAGGTTGTCTTACAAGGACATGAATATTGACAAGGTCTCTGTGACTCCATCACAGCATCCTCTAACCCAGCTGTAAGGCTGAGGCTGTCAGCCTGGGATTCTGAACATATTTCTCATTTACTCAGATGCATACCAAGACAGACTATTTTGCCAAAATCTTGATCTTGATAATGTGAAGAGTTTTGCTGTCTTCAGGCTTCTGACCTAACCTGGCTGAACTGACTGGAAGAACTAAAATCTCAGAGTCATTATTTTGAGCCATTTTCAGTTTTGGGAAACCAACACTGCATTATCAAACGCTTCTGACTTCACATTTTCATCCTATTCATTATTGACAGGGACATTTTATAGTCATAAGATTTCAAATACTTATTAAAAGCTAAAAGCACAAGTCTGGCCCCTGAAAATAAACCAAGGACAATCAGTGCTGATGTCAACTTCTTTTCTAAGAACATAGAGATATGAAAGATGTTGTGATGCAAAAAGGACAATTTAGGAATATTGTTGAGGTTAAGTGCTTCCTCCCAAGAGGAAAAGAAGTGTTCAAGTAAGATTCTTACTATATATTCCAAACACAAACAAAGGTGAGAACTGATTATGTGTTCTCTCCTGGGGAAAAAAAAAAAAAAAAAAAAACCCAAACAAAACAAACAAACAAAAAAAAAACCCACAAAAAAAAAAAAACAGATAATGAGAACTTCAAACCGAAGTAGATTAATTATGACAAGCTGTAAGTTACAACTCTGAAACACTTACAAGCTAACTAGGTTTAAAACTGAAAAGTGGTAAAGCTTTTTTTATTGTTAAGGAATGACTCAGGCAGAAAATCTGATGACAATGTTGTTAAGAGTCTTTTTTCAGTGTGGATACAGTTTCTTGTAAAATGATTCAAAAGAGCACTATTGACTAAAGTTAGAAATACAGACCAAGAAGAACACATTAAAAAATATCAAAATAGAATAAAAATATCCACATGAATTGTGAAAAAATGCCTAATTATTATCCATAGTACCTCATTGTTTTGAGTTTTTAAGTTTTATGCAAGAATAACTGTCCTGCCAGAAACAATTATAAAATTGCTGAAGAAAACTTGGAAAATCACTGAGGTAACATCAAGAAGGGAAAACACTACTAGTCAGTATGCATGTTAAGTGACATGAAATAAGTATATTGTGATAGAAAAAAGTCATCTATGGAGGAAAAAAACCCCATTGCAGTAAAAGAAGGATTCTCTGTAAAACAACAGTCAGGAGACAAATGGAGCAAAAAAGTTCCACTCAGATTTCGTTTCTTAGTGAGACAGATCAGAACTACCCCTTCAGGATATGGTGTTGGAGTAATGAGGTACAACTCAGTGTAAGTCACTGCTACATAAAAAAATCCCACATCTAGAGACAGGCAATTTTTAGCAAGTTATTTTGCAAATCAAGGAGAATTACCACTGGGTGACAGGACGTCAGTCATGGTTTTAGTTTGTTTGGTTCTTCAAAGGGCCCTGGAGATCAAAATTCCCTTACTGAACACCAGCTAGCTAATGGAACAGGTGAATCTGGCAGAAAACAGACACTCAGAGGCAGACAGTCTTGTGTCCAATTTCCACAGCAAATGAATGAGGTCACTGAGGGAGAGCACCAAGGAAGAGTTTAATCTTTTGGGTCAGGTGTTCAAGTCACAGGAGCTGTATTTTTCTGTTTTCTACCTGTGGAACAGGCATAAAAAATTTTTGCCTCTCACAGCTCTTTTCTTCTTTTTGTTTACATTCTAAGATTTTTCACATTTTCTTTCCTTATAGCTGTACAGTTTCTAATATTCATGGTGTAAAAATAGGAAATTATGGATTTTCTATAAATCCTTGAAATCAGCCAAATGTCTACTTTGTTTGTGTACCATCCCTCATCACTACCTGAGAAAAAGATAAGGTACTTGTACAGTCAAGCACTTTACCTTCAATGCAATTTTTTTACCCTGAAGAATCAATATAGCATTCAAAAGGAAATTGTTCTAATAGCACACCATAGAAAACTTTTACATGGTTATAATAGTCTAATGCTACTCTAATGGATGAAGTTCTTCATACTTCTCCATAAAGGAAAGCAATGATAGCTAGCAAGTCAGGAAAGAATTAGAGAACTTATTCAGTACTGTTATCTCTGCAGATGGTCATGTTAAAATGTTCTCTTTTTTGTGTCAGAGAAAAATCAAGAGAGAGGAATGTGGGGCTTCTTGGTCAAGACTGTCCAGGGTAACCCTGGTTTGAAGGATGGCTAAGATCACATACAGAAAGGGAAGAGTAGGTCACTACCAGGAGCAGACCAACAGCCAAGGTGATCACTTTTCACAAGACTCTGTCTTAATTATCCAGATTTTCTTGAAGTAATTCATAAAAGGTTTGCTCACCATTCCTTAAAAAGTAGAGTCTCAACAATAAGAAGAAATAACCCCAATATTTTAATGAAAGAAAGCAATTTTTACATTTCAATCAAATTGTTAAGTTGAAAAAACAAGCAATATACTATGATAAAAATTAATGCTAACAATGAAGGGGTTAATTAGGCGAACCAGGTATAACATTTTAACAGTTACAAAGGAAAATTGGAAACTGTAACTGCCTGGGATGTTTTGTAATACAGACATCACCTAGTTGTGAATTTCTGACTCCTTTTGTCATTCACAAACCCCCCCGAACACAGTATATAAGAGTTAGTCTGAACTGGTCAGATAGAAGGATATTCATGTCTCTTCAGTGACATCAGTAATGTGCATACTGTAGTTCTCTGAGTATTGATATGATGAATGCACTGCTCTGTTGAGTAAAGATATACATTCAACCTAATTTCCAATAGTTTGGAGCCATAAAGCAAGGCAATTAAGAGTCGAGTCTGCTGCACAGCTAGGTCAGTTATGATTTCCCTATTCACTCCTCCTTCCTGGGATTTTTTTGTTCTCCACTTTCTGAAGACCCTGTTTCAGTTTCATTAATTGAAAAGCAAGGTATATATATCCCTATTATCAATGCTCCTCAGGGATGGGAGCCTTGTGAAGGTATTACACAATTTGTTCCACCACACAGAATCTGCCATCCACTGCAGGCCTTGAAGAGAGTGCAAGTTCACAATCCTAAATTAATACTTATGTATCAAGAGGCAGATTTATAGTCTTTACTGTGAAATAATGTACTTCTTCCCTTAAAAGTCTTTTTCAGTGGATATGCTGATATAACCTGAATGCAATCTGAGTGTCACCACTATTATATACCTGAATATGTAGTTCTATAAAAAAACACATCAGCAAATGCACAGTAAATAACAGGCCTGAAATACCTCAAACCTGCATTATATTCATAAGCAATTTCAACTCTATTTGCTTAGCTTTACAGAATATTTTGGTACAATACAATATACTGTACAGTTTAGCTGTAGGAAGCTGTAGAATGCAAAATGCTTTCCCTTCTGCCTCTGGTTTGCAAATACAGGAATAACTCCATTCTTCTGTTCTCATATTCCAAATTACAAAGTCCAGCTCTATCAGTTCAGATTTAAAGCTCTGGTTAATTTTAACATATATCCTGGTATCAGGTTACCCTTCCATTTTTAATGCCAACCTGCAGAGGCAAGTTACTGTTTTCATGTGAGCTACAGTGTGATATTAATATATCCAGTCTTCATAGTGCAGCCAAGACCTGTATTTGGAGGAGGGAGATTTACAGCATTATTTGCCATCATATTTACCACAAAGGTATCTCATGTTAGGCATCAATTGGTTTCCCACCTCCATGAAAGCATAAAACACAGTAGAATAAAGAGAAGTGCACTGAAACATTAGGACTTCAAAAATACAGATTTATTTTCAGCTAAACTTTTTCCTGGAGGAGCAGACAAACAGGTACTCATAAAATCTTAGTTTTCATAATTGTGAAATTTTTAATAAAACTTAAAAAAATAATCTTTGAAGTAGTTTTAACAGATCCTATAGTATCTCATTTTACATAGAAGATATTATTTAATCTGGTTCTAAATAACTCATTCTATGACAAAAACCCTAAAGTTAGACCTTGAAAATGAAGAAAAATTGTTTATACTAAAAAAGATCAGAGAAAGACTTGGACACCTGAACCTGATCAAAAAGTTTCTCATAAGAAAATTTCAAAGTCTAACATGATCTGTTAGAGAGGAGAACTTTCACCTCATGGACCTCATGAGGAAAATGGAAGAATTAGTCATTTATAAGCCATGGTGTAGAAGAACAGAAAGAATATGAGCAGACAGCAATTTATGTACTCTCTACTGATGCCTGCAATGCAAGTCTTCAGCATCAACAAGAAGCATGTAAAGTTGCCATAGGAGAATAAACCTTAGAATTCCCTAAAATTGTCAAAAATGTTATTATTTTCATAAATAATGAAGGAAAAAAATCCTTCAAAATAAAGGGATTAACTTTTTTTCGAGTCTCACATACAATTCACAGCTGACCTGACCCATTTCATTACTCCATCCTCAATTAGTCTCAACAGAATTCTTCATAAAACTGAACTCTGTAAGGCACAGTTCTTTTGGTTTGAAAGAGGTTAGGAGGTCATTCAGGGTTTTGCTCTTTTAGCCTTAATGTTACATTTAAAATAGAAAAGAATATTTAATGTCTTTCTCTATCAAAACTTCTCATTTATGAGGTTATTTTTCTAAGGTAGAGGTACACAATATTTAACCAGAAATTGTAGCTCAGATTCTAGCAGAATGTTATGTAGTTTGTATTAACACTCAGTACTCAGTAACTGCCACCTATCACTCAAGTATTTTAATCCTGTTTTATTATATTCTAGAAAAAAATTGAAATAGAAGTGCAAGTTTATAAAGGTATTTGCTAGAATCTCTTAGATTTTTTCTTTTTCTTCATGTGTATAAAACAACTTTCTACAGTGCACCTGTGTTATTGAAAGCTGTTCTTACTGTATGCTTTATGAATTGTTAGGATATAATCTTTATACTTGCATAAACATTTCTAACAGAAACCTAATTTTCAGTTTGTAAATGCTTTAAAATTGTACATAAATTACCTATTACTGGTGAGATATGTGTGAAATCAGGCTATGGGAAATTATTAACTGTCTATCCATGGAATAATAGAAATAAGTAGACCTTTTTTCCACCATGCATTCAAGGTCTTTGGAGTGTCCAGAGTAATTTCTCTTTCACAATGGAAAACTCAGGTTCTGGAGCATGTGGTGTCTCACACTTTCTTAAACTTGGAAGCCCTGATGAGCACTTATAGTATGAATTTCTGCAGAACCCCACTCTCTTGTTCTTTGTTATTTCTCTACAGATACTGGAGGAGGGTTTTCTCTGGGTAGTCTGTGTTCAGATTTCCCCTTTCCTAGAATCTTTGCGTGGAACTGCCCTTAAGGGACATAGCAGGGTCCCTTGGGTTAAGGGAGGGTGGTGAAGGGGTCTTGGCTTTAAATTATACACCTCTACATAGAGGTGGTTTTGCTTCTAAAATAAGGCTCTACAGCAGTGACAGAGATAATTAATTTTAAAAGTAAAAATTGTAGCCGAGATTTTAAAGATTCAAGCTGTTATAAATTTCACCTTAGAACATATTAGTACAGAAGATTGTATCACTTTAATAAAATTCAAAATTCAGATACAGATGGACAGAGGTAACTTGGTTCCCCTGAGCACAAATATTCAAAGTGTG
Organism: Setophaga petechia; assembly: GCA_024362935.1. Lineage (NCBI taxonomy): Eukaryota > Metazoa > Chordata > Aves > Passeriformes > Parulidae > Setophaga > Setophaga petechia. The sequence continues at coordinate 13,241,703 of JANCRA010000006.1, forward strand.
AAGGGATATGGAGAAAGTCTGTTCTGCCCTCGGGGTCTCTGCACAGTGACTCTTCATGCCAGAGATCTGATGTTGTGATGTCTGATTCCTGCCCTTATCAGGAGCAAGGGGAAGCAAACTAAAGTCTTGAGGGAGCTGTGGCTGGTGCTCACTACCCCCATCAGCCCAGAGACTGCAGCAGCCAGAGCAGAGCTGGGATAATGAACACCCCCCCTTGGAGGTGTGGGGCTGGAATAGCAGTGACAAAGCAAGAGGGATGCTGTGATTAATGAGCAAAATGGGCTGCAGAGTTAGGCAATCTATGCACTCATATGGCTAACTCATTAAATTCATACATGTGTGTAAATATGTGTTTATAGGCATAATATTTAAATTCTTATAGTTTGTTATTCATAATTAACCCCAGACCTTTTATTTTTCTTAATTTAACTTGCTTCTTATGCAGTTGTCATTACTTTTTAACTACTAGCAAACCAACCATATGACATTTCAATTTAAATCAGTCTTGCCATTCATTTTTAATAACATTTATGAATCTCTGAGGTAGAAGGAATCTATATACATTTTTAGAAAAACAAAATCAGCAGGAATTAGAAAATCCTTAGCAATGCTTTGAGTTTTTTTCTGAAGAAAAGATAAAAAAACAAAGAAATGCTGACAGTTTTTTTTCTATATACATCCATGGTCATGAGGATTTCAGATATAGAAGGGCTTCTTAGAAAGAAGCATCTTTCTAAAACCCTTAGGCCTTCAAAATAATTTGTGATCCTGATGTTTATCCATTTCACTATATCTGTCTGTCCATCTTTCAGCTCAGCTGGAATAATGAAATGTGTAGGTGATGTAAAAATAAGTCAGTTCCTTATGCTTTCATAGGAAGCTCTGAAACAGGTTAATTGGAATTCATTATACACAAGTGCTAAGCTGAAATGAGTGGGCTCAAGATTCTGATGCTCTATGCATTTCCTTTCTTGCTTACCTTTTACTTAGATGCCTTAAAGAGATACCAGGGTATTATTATAAAAGTTAGTAAAATTCAGCTTAATAAGATTTTCTGTTACCTTCCAAAGAGAAAAAGCTTGTTGTCTTGCAATATAATGAATAATTGTTCTTTTTATTAATTTAATATATTTTTTATTATGAATTAAATTATTCAAATATATTTTTTTTTCACTTCTCAAAAGTAAGTTGTTTTCCAGTTTTGCTTGAGAAGAATCTTGGCCACAATTGGTTATGGAGTTATCCTCTGACCTTTCAAGAAATATCTCTTTTTAAGATATAGCACTCCTAAAATGGCTACTATTCTTAATGCTCACTGTTTAGAAAAATATTAACACCTCCACAATATCTATTTTTCAAGCCATCATCATCTATTAATTGAAGTCCTTCTTAAAGACTTGTTCAGAAGAATAAAAAAGTGGGTAAATATCAATTAAGAGTGGATTATAATGGATGTATCAAACCCTGCCAAAGTAATTATATAATCTCTTCTGTGTAGGCCTTGACCCTACTTGATCTAATGACGTGGTATTGGACAAGAAATGATGGCTTTCAAGAAAATTCTGCATATCAGTGATTTTACTTGTGCATGATTACCCTCCCTCTTTGGCATGGGCACTGAATAGAATATCTTATTAAGAAGAACAAAGTTTACCTTTTTCCTATTTTTAAGAATGAAGATATGTATTTTTATTAATGAGGGACAAAGTCCTTCAAATACGGTGTGTAAAAAAATCTCATTCTTCAAATGAATGAATTCACTTCTGCAATATTTTCATTTGCCTAATCAGAATCTTTGGAGCTAAAATAATTCCCAAAATATTCTTTTCCCACTTGCAATCCCTAATGGTACATTTAGGTGCTATAATCCTGTTAGTGTAATACCATGGCAAGTTGTCTGCAGCCAGGCTACAGCACAAATGGAAATCTTGGTAACGCAGGAAATGATCAAATATACCTTATGGAGTTTAGTCAAAATGATTCTTTCTGATATGCATTCTGATAACTAAATATGAAGATACTTTGCATAATCTCTTCAAAATTCAGCAGTGGAGTGAATTTCAGAAAGAAATTAACAGCTTGGGAGATCTTCACCCTCTGCTTTTTAACTGCCTGGAAATCTTCAACTGTTCTAGTAAGACACACACAAGCTTCAGCAGTTTGTACCCTGCTTTTCATGGATGTCTTGTTGGCAGATAACAGATGAGAATTGCTTGAATCATGTATCAAATGCATATAGCATTTCCAAGATTTCCCCCTGAAGTATAGAAATAAACATCACAGAATTCACAGAATTTCAAATTACATTTGATGGATGTAAGCATTTTGGGGCATCTCACTAACTTCACATTTTACTAATGATGTGTGGATAAGCAGAAGTAGGAAAGAAAGTAGGAAAAAAAATCACAGATATTTCTGTGGGAAATCTCAGAATTCTCTGGGACTTGCTGTTTACATTCTGATATCTTGTAAATCCAGTGCTCAGCTGTAGAAGCATTACTAAATGCGTATAGATTTAAAAGCCAGAGATCTTACAGGTCCATTGGAGGGACTCATGTAGAGGTAAAAGAGGGAGAGAACATCTCTATCAATCACTTTGACTTGGAAAACAGTCAAACTGTTACAAAATGCTGCCTTACTCCACTAATTACAGTGTTTTGAATAGATATAAGTAAATAAATGATCTATTCTTTTCCATTACTTATAAAAGGCCATCTGTTTTACTTTCTATGTGATTTACAAAATTTATGGGCTGTTTTTCTGAACAAAACAAAAAATTATTTTTTGGGTTTTAATTTTTTTTTAATCAAAACTTACTAGAGAACCAATGCAATTTCAGGAAGTGTATTTGTTTCAGGGCATAAAAAGGAAGAAATAGATTAGATCAATGGCTCGTGTACAGAAGGTAATGCTGGGGACTATGACCACACTGATTCCATGCCCCCTCACCAGGGGGGTATTTTGGGGTGACTTTTTGGGTTTTTGTTTGTTTGTTGGGTGTTTTTTTTTAATATGGGTGACAGAATAAAAAAAAACTGTTAGGGACGGTTAACAGGTTTGGGAGTCTTTGATTATGTGCTTTTGGGCTTCAGGGTAAAATTTCTGTAGACTATTTTAAGCTATTGATCTTTTCTTTTTCTTTTCTCCACAAATGCATGGCAAAGTGCCCTACAAAGCCTGGGCTGGAAGAAGGGTTATAAACAAGGGCCCGTGGGCTGAGTTTGCCAGATAACATTTGCTGTGCTGAGCAACTTTCTGCTCCAGCGCGATTTTCCACACCGCCTATCATTTTCCTGCGGCCTTTAAAATTTCAGAAGAGGGGCAGACACAGTGGACAATAAATCCAGACTAAAGGATGCGTTTAAGTGAGGTATTTACATCTCTAGTGTGCTGCACTTGCCTGTTAGTGGAAATTTAGCAAAGACCACTAAAGCAATTTCTCAGCAGCTGCAGTGGTTATGTCTCTCCTTATGACTCTGACCTAGATGCTCACTTATAGCCATTGCAGTTAAGCAGAACAGATCTGGAAGATGTGGTAGAGAAATATAACCTACTTATGGAGGGAGAAATATATATTCCTGATAGTAACCAAAACAATATACTCGTGGACTCTTGACCTTCAGAGGAAAATCATATCACTTGCCTTGTTTAAAGAATAAAGAAGAGGAGAAAGCAAACATAATTGTATTTTTAATAACTCTTCAAAGAAACTACTTTATAGTTTCTCTGAAAAAAAAAGTCTTAGGTTAAAACTGTATTAAACAATATAATTATTTTTCAAAGTTGTCTGTCTATTTGTGCAGGAAAATAGATATTTTTATAAGTATTGAACTTAAAAGGGGTGGGTGGTGCTCTCACAACACAGCTGGCTCACTGTCTGATCCCTCACCACCGAGGTGCAGAGGATATGTGTCTCATCCAGAAGTAGAAAAATAGTCAAAAAGTAAGTATGATAGTCAAAAAGTAAGTATGATCCAACCAGATACTCAGATATTTAATAACATGGTCAAAAGGCACAGGTAAGCTAAGGAGGATGCTGTTCCACAGCACAAGAAACTAAATAATTGTTTTCAAAATTTCTCAATTGTATCTGAGTGTTAGTAGTTTTGAATTTTTGTGTATATCCAGCTTGCCCATGGCCAGGATTGCCCTTCTTAATAACAGTCAACAACGGCTCATAAATCAGTGAGCCCAGTGCTTGCATGCAGAGGGACAGAGCATTGTAATACATACATCTGAAATCCAGAATATATACCAAATAATAAATTTACAGTAAATATCTGGAACCTTGGCTCTCAGGCCATGCTGGAATACATGAGAGTGTAGTCATAATTAGGTACAGAAAATTATGTGAAACAAAAATATTGTCAGCATAACAGCAAATTTCTAATCTCTTTTAAAACCTGACAAAACTGTTTTTACTGTGATTGTCTGTACCATGCTTAATACAAAATTTACTAAGCGCACCTGTTACCTTAGTGCAACTCAAATAAATGACATTTCCCAGTACCTTAAAGTCTTGCATGAAACTTTACATTGCCTGTCAAGGAAGATAGAATAAAAGAAATAGAAAGCAGATCCCAAACTGTAAGGAAAATAAAACCAAACCAGATCCTTCCGAACAGTTATTTTAACCTTTTTCATGGATTCATACTGAAAGATAACACAGCTTTCAGGATCTTCTAAGTGCTACTTTGGGCTCTCAGATCAATGTAAAAATTCAAAGAAACTTGAAGCCCTAAAATATTTCATTTTCTGTCTGAGCTAGACGCACAGACAAAAGCCCAACATCTGGGCTGAGAGGAAGCATTGAGGGAAAATGTACATTCTTCTCAGCACTGAGACTGTATTAAATTAAGGGGCAGAGTCACTGAGTTGTCAGCAGAAACATATCTGTGTACAAGAGAGCTCTGTGCTTGCTGATAGAAGTGACAGCAAACTTCACGTGGTACCAGCACATTTGTCCACCACAGGATCACAGTGTCACTGCCTGGCTCACCAATCACCTGTGTGACAATGTGCCTCCATTACAAGCCCTGATAAATAAATAACAAGTCAATCTGACAACTTACTAGCTGATTGAGATGAAAAATATGTTGAGCTTTGTGAATTTTTAATCTGAAAGTCGAAGTATGACACGTTACAATGATAAATATTTATAAAACATCCAAACCGCTTTCCACATGATCTAATTTATATTTAAAATATCTTTAAACTGTATCTGAATTCAATGAGGTATACTTACAGTACATTAAAAGAAAATGGAATAAAGTTAACAGAGTTAACAGATCCAACTGCAATGGAATTTTGTTTGTAGGGAACCCCCAGCAAATACTTTGCTTGAAGAACTGTTTTGCACAGCTCTATAACAAGGCTCTCAGTGGAACTTCGGTGAGCATTCACCATGCTCAGCACCAGGAACCAGGAGGTGTAACAGGTCACCTCAAATAGCAGCTTTACTTTCTCTTTCTAACAGAAGTACTGCAGGAACAAAATTAAATCCTTTGAAATTATGCTTCAGGAATTAAAATGTTGACTCCAGTATGACTCAAGCTGATTCCAGCTAAGCACACAGAATATTTTTTGGCTCCGTGATTGTTACATATGTGCTATTTATACTTGTGTTCCTTGGAATTTGATAGTTTCTTTATATGGGAAGAATTAATTCACTTTAGCTCTAAGCTATCAAGAACTGAATATCACAAGAGAAATCACTTGACATCTCCTAATCCCTAAGAGGAGTTACAGTAGAAAGCATTGGATCAACTTCATTCGAAAGGGTCAATACCACTTAGAATAAGGACAAGTGGTACAGCCTAATCAATGTTTGAAGCCCCTTATGTAATTAATGATTTCAAGTACAGCTTTCTTTGTTTTTTTCTTGTTAGTTTTTATGAACTTTGCTAAAAACGTTTTCTGTGTTTTGTATTTAAATTATATTTTTAACCTTAATTTTCCTACCTTCAACTTCTTTTTACTCAATCTTTCTTAACAGCAACATCTGTATCTTATAAACAGAAATCTGACTGTCCATTCCAAATAGAAAGTGCATTGAAAAGCCTCTCCAAATCCAGGCTAAAAAAAAAAAGAAAATTAGAAATAAACAGAAAATAGAGCTAGAAGGAACCTTGAGAGGTCATCTCATCCATTCCCTCTGCCCCAAGGCAGAATCAGTTATACCTAAAACATTTCTGACAGATGTTTGTCTAACCTGTTTTTTAAAACACTCTGTGACAGAGATCTCATATATTCCCCAGTCTATCCTAACGCTTAACCCTCCTTTTAGTAAGATACAATTTTTCGTTTCATTCTCTGCCTTTCTTTTCTTTCCATATTATCTAATTTAAATCTTTATTGCTATAATGTAAGTTTCTTGTTTTCTCTCCTGTCCATCAAGGATATGAGGCAGAGATAATTCCCTTGCTTTGTGCAGCAAAGTTTTGCCTGTTTGAAAAGTGCTAAACTAGAGGAGGAGTTAAGAATACTAAAAATAGCCTCCAGCATAGTAAGTGACCGGTAGGGGAAAAATGGATACAAATGTGGAATGCATTGGAAGGGAGCCCAAATGGGCAAGTGAGCCATAATGATCTGATAATTTGGCTAGACAGAAGGGAACTTGAATAAAAATTACCCATATGTGGCTCATATTGAATACCCACAAAAGATATGCATGATTTCTGGCACGCTGTATCACAAGCTATTTAATTTAGCAGTAATTAGCTGTAAACACTGGTGCAAAACTTTAAAGGATGAGTTTTTTCCTGGAGTTTCTTTCAGAATTTTTCAGAGTTTAAAAGACTAGGAAGAAAAATGCTCCTCAATTTCTAAGAATTATGGAAACCTAAAACAAGTAAAGCTAAAAATGTATGAGCTTGAGGCAAAAGGCGGAAATTAAAGTGTCTCTAAATTCTAAAGAAAGGTAGGTCAGTGAGTAGAAATTCAGTCAAATAATACCTGCAGAGAAACAGTACTAAAATAAAATGCTGTTCTGCAAAGGTTGATTTGATTGCTTCCTAAGGACAATAATAAATAATGGAAAATTTCAGAAAAATACTCACAAACCAATAGCTTCTCCAATAGCAGAAGAACAAATGCATAGTAAAAACCCCAAAGTATGACAGATACAAAAAGTTTTTAGAGACTTTTCAAAGTTCTACTGCAAGCATTAGATGCCAGACTACATTTGCCACTCTGCAAATAGAGATTGGGCTCAATTGGTATTCAAGAAACTCACACTTTTGGGCAGAACCACAGTATGTAAAGCCCAAGAGATAATTTCATACTTTAGAGATGGAAACTATGAAAAACAGCATATGTTATTTTGTGCTACTGCAGATAAATTAGCAGGAAACTGTGTGAATAAAACTCATCACATCCTTAAACCTGATTCTTTTGACAAGGTTGTTTTATCATCTTGAAAAAGGAAAATATCCCCCTCTGCCATGAATTCTTTGTAAAAACATTTTCTTAATTGCTTTCTTTACTGATAATTTCCCTACATTTTACTGTTGGCAATTAAAAATACGTTCTGTCTTGCAAGGTGAATAAAAATTAAATATTCATTTAAATAATCTCAATGCTTATGTTCAATAATCCAAATCTAAAATATTATTAATGTGTTAAATTATTAAACATAAATTACAAGGCTAAAGCTTTCAACTTGCAAAAGTCTCCAGGGTAAGTCATGGCACTGTCTGTTAATTCATTTTTACAAACACAATCTGAAGCTGTGGTGACTGAATGTATACACATGCAAAGTATTTATATGAGAAAAGACCTTGAGCAATCAACCACTGTACATTTTTTTCTTTTCTTGGTCCTAAATTTCATTCAATAATGATAAATTCCTATCAGCAGCCTTCCCTCGCCATAACAGAGTGGTGTTTGATGTTTTTAATCTTCATTGCATTCTCTTTATTCTCCACTAGTTCCATATGAGAGGATTTAGAATAAGAATTTGGATGGATCCAGCCGGCAGTATCCTGTGGTTCCTGTGTGCAGGATCCAGCTGAGTCTTCTAGAAAGTAAAAGAGGCCTCACTGCCTCCCTGTGTGTCTCTACAGAAAGCTGTGCAGAGACCTTGATTATTCTGCCTTCCTGTAGATACAATGAATTTTCATTGAAAATATGTTCCTTTTCTGGTGCACGTGGGGAAGGAAGTTCATGCTTCAGTGTGTCACATTAGCATCTTCCCTGTAATAAAGCTGGCCAGACACCAGGAAAACATATACATTACATATTTTAATTTGCAGCAAACAGAGCTCTCAGGGTCCTGGATGCTTTTAATTCTACTGATTTAACCAATCATAAAGTCTAAAGACCAAATATGGAATCAGTCACTATGAGAAGCAAATATAGCAAATAAAATATTAATTTGACTAATTCTGGTGTGTATTTTCCTGTCCAGTCTGCATGGTAATAGGATTTACAAATACATATCAAGGCAAGAACAAACATAAAAAGTATTGATTTATGTGATGCCACTGAGCACAAAAGCACTACAGAGCATTGTGGGTATAAAATACAGACAGAGATAAAGGAGCTATTACAATAAGCAAACTGATAGCAAAGGACAAGCAGGAAAAACACTGCTTTTCCGTCATGCCTTAATGGGATGATTGCATTCACTGGCTTTTCCAAATACTGATTTTCACTTACTATAAGCCTTGGGGATAGTCATCAAAACGTGTTTGCAGTAATTAGAACTTTGTGAAGAATTAAAACATTGACGGTACTGAGCAGCAATGAAAACAAAATTCTAAGGTTGATTCATGAGTGTTCAAAAGCTGAAATTTGAACTTGAGCATGCAGTCAGCTCCTTGGCAATGTCTCAATACATACTACTCCAATGAATCATTGCATTTGAATATGTAGATGTATTTCTCTTAAGCAAATGATCAAAAAGATTCCCGCTTAATTTATTATTTGAATATGTTTTTCCATCCCAATATTCAAGTTTCAAGATCTATCCTGGTAAAATTATTATATCCACATACTCTAAATTGAAAGGACTGAGCTAAACATGAAAAATAGGGCTGATGGTATCAAAATAGCAAAATGGGCAAAATACCAGAAAACCAAACCCACTCTGTTGATAAGATTCAAAGACTTCACCAGCACTAAGAAACAAATTCATCTCTCATCATCTACTCACAGTCCTTTCTTTTCTTACATCATCCATGTAAATGTGCTGGTGAAGGGAAAAAAGAAAAGTTGTTAAAGCACTCTGTCTGGTTACCTGGGTCAAGCTATTACAAATTTTATTGTGTGAGCTCTAGTATCAATGACTGTTTTCTATTTCTATTTCCTTTTCCCTTGATTCTCTTCTCTGATGTGTCTTGACCTGAATTGTTTTGTTGGCTTCTCTGAGGGCACCTGGGAGGTCGCACTCCGAGGTGTTTCATTCTGCAGAGCCGCACCAGGCAGTCCCTGCCGCCCACAGCAACCTGCAAACGGGTTCTGACAGGAATGGACTTCCAGGAGAATATGGGAAAACTGGTATTGCTGCAGCTTTTCCTAGGCATAGTAATCTGTCTGCCATATAAATTGCTCTTAGGTTTTGTGTGCAGAAGTAATATAATAAAAATATAGTTTTTCTGAGCATCTTGTTCTCAATGTCCTTTTCAAAATGTAGCTGATCTCCCTGGGAAACACAGAGGAGAAGTGCTTGAAGCAGAAATGGGGTGATGGAGGGAGTGGAAAGGGGAGGGCACTGCGTGCTCAGTCTTGCCCTTGTCAAGCCCAGGGGTCTCTGAAAGAAGTGCTCCTGTTTAGAGGAGTTATTTGACAGTCAATCCTGCAACTTTAGGTTGCTCTTTAGTCCTTTTGAGCCCTTCCTAGCAAGTCTCCGGTGCTCTTATTTGAATCTGGGTCCAATGGGCTGCTGAATATTCTGTATTTTAGGCAAGGCTCTGATCAGATTATTGTCTGTCATCTGCCATTTCTGCTAGCCCATGGGTGAGGGTGTTAGGGAATGTCTTCAGGCAAAAAGAGACCACTGACATATTAAGGGGAGTTTAGAAAGGGTAGGTGAAGTGGACAGTAGGTCCCCAAGAGGGATCATGATCAGATGCTCTCTGATCCTCCTTATTTTTGCACATGAAGTGTCCAGGACATGATGGTCAAAATATTCAAGAGCCAAGTCATGGGTGCCAGGAAGCCTTGCCAAGGCTGTGGAGCTGCCCACAAGAAATCTCAGGCTGTAGCTTCCGGATGTTAACAAACTGGGGGGCACAGCCAAGGATAAATCATTAGAGAAATCTCTAATGAAGATATTTCTCCTAAAGGGCAAACATACTGTCTTTAACCTTTGCTCTTCTATTCCATAATGCAACTCTACCTTTGCAGGTGACTAGAGAAAAAATACATACTGCCAAATCAATAACAGAGAGAGAAAAAAAGGGGAAGTAGTTGGTAATGGCAGCTACCAAAAGTAACAAGCTGCTAAGGCTGTCCAGATCTCATTCACAAGCTTATTGTAGATCAGAATTTCAGCAGCTTTGCTGAGCACTTTGTGCTTCACGCCAGCTCAGTGACACAGACTGTAGATTTCCGGCTCTTCACAAGATTAATGGGCTTTAAACTTGAGGTGAAACACGTTTTAACAGGGTGCTTATGTCAAAAAGTACCCTGTAACTTTTATTTTGAGCGGTATTAATCCTACAGGCTGTTACGTGCTCGCTCCTTCATCCCTGTAATGAAGATAACCTGCCTCTCGCTTGGCACTTGGATTAGATCTTCCTGGTGTTTATAAACGATAACAGAGGTCTCTTTAGGACCCTCTGGACAGCTCAGCAACATTAACAATAGTCTCTCTTTATTTCAGTGCTCTCAGAAGCTTATGGTTTGGGGTCAGCTGAGGCAAATTGGCAGAGCCTAACCAGTTCTCAGTTGGCATGATTTCGACCTTGGCAATATTTTTTTTTTTAAAAAACTCAAACAAAGAAACTCTTATATTTACTTAAATTGCTTTAGATTCTTCTTATTGTGATTGAAAATGACTGACAATCTGGAGGGACAATCTGGAGGGACAAGCTGCCCTGACTTAAACATTCCTCTTTAATACAATGGTGCTAGAAATATACTTGTTATAAATCTGTTCTCATAAATTACACTTACTAATTTATGTGCTGATGTGTTTTGTAGCTTGAAAGTCATGACTGCTTCAGCACTATAGTGTGATGAGCAGGAAATAAATGTTTTGCTTTATGCTGATGGATTCTGAGAGGTGGAGACGGACAGATTTAAATCAATTTGTGATAATGACATTGTATACCAACACATGACCTGAGTATGCATAAATACAGACAAGAAACAATTAAGGACCAGCTGGGTATACAGACACAAAGAATTCTAAAGTAGTAGGCTTTTAAGCCATGAAAAGTGCAGGATTAGTGGGTTAGGGATTAATATGAATCCTTGTGGGTTATATACCAACTCTCGGGATCAATTTCTATTCCAAATAGTTTACATCCTTTCTAAAAATATATAAACTAATACTCTAAACTTCACACATGTGTATACTGATGAGAGCACAAGGGAACTTTCCTTCTTCAGGTAAAAACTAGTGACAACCTAAAAAGGTTCTGAGCCAGTATTTTCACACTGAACTTCAAAACAAAGCAGAAATGGAATTCAGAAAGCGACCAGCACTGAGCTCAGTCTCTGTGCTAAGTCACAAACCAGCTAAGCAAACAGTAAGAGAGGACAACTGCACCCAAGAGAACACAAGTTCTTTGTGCCTAGATCTTTCTGTGACTGTGTTTGTTGTGAGATTTCATAAAGTTTGGCAACACTATTATAGAAAATAACCTTGTAATATTAAAATGGTGGAAAAAAAATTGAATACTACTGGTCATTTTGAGGAATTGGAAGTTCCCTTTTTGGGGTCTTGTAAACTGGCTGCTCTGCAGCACCAGGGACCCAGGCCTTAGAAATCTGTTTAACAGATGGTCAGGTTTGCTGGGAAATGTATTCTATGATGTCTCCAGATAATATTCCAGGCTGCCACAGATTTTTCTTGCCTATATTACCTGTGCTTGCTTCTTCAGGGGACCAAAAAACTAGTTTAGGACAATCTAATCCTACTCAGAGTTACTCAGTCTGGGTCTGTAGGCCCCCATCTACTCTGGGGACAGTGGTAGGAAGGGGAATTTCTAGAGCCTCACTTGTGGCTGGACGCATCAGATTTTTGGTGATCTTAGTTGCAAGACAAACAGCACTAGGCCTAGACTATAGCACTGTCTTTGCTTTTCAGTCATTTGCTGTTCTGGGGTGTTGTAAGTGCCCTCTTGGGGCATACCTGAAGCACACCTGAATGCCCAAGGTGAATATACTCTCCTAAGGGCAAGGAAAGGCAGAAATAATTTTGTGATTTCTGGAGCTGATGCACTTCCTTTTCTGCAAATGAGAAATTGCTCTTTGTTCCCTGGCCAGGTGAAAGTCATTTATAGGCAGGGTCCCCATGGGAATGACATCCAGCGTGTATCAAGGTTGCCATTCTCTAGAACCCTTTTAGCTTTCCTTTTGTCCTTCTGCACCCACTGCAGGCTTCTCACTTTAATTCTGGGTTGTGAAATCTAGCCATCACATGCTTAGTAATTACTGTGGGTGAAGATTTATCTCTGGGTGCACAGTTTAATATTCCAAGATTTCTAGTAGTTTTTCAACATAGAATTGGAAAATAATTTTTTTAACATTTTAAGTAGACTTTGCTGTATTATCAGCAACTAAATTACACTCAATTAATCTGGGCCATAAACTGATCCCCAGTATTCTTCTACAAGCCTGGAGCAGGTTTTTGGATTACACAAAATTATAATGTGTGTTTAAATGAACACAGAATCTGGCCCTTCATGCTCTACCAAGCAGATGCAACTAAACTACATCTTCTCTACCTGCTTAAATATATTTACATTTAAGGATATCAGCAGAAAATACCATCAGTGGATACAATCTGGCTGATTCCTAAAAGCATGCAGTAATATAAAATATTTATTTTAGAGAGTGAGATGCTTAATTGTGCTCAGACACCTCTGGAATCCACTCTCATTCATTTCTATATGAAAAGCAAACAGACAAAAGTCTGGCTGACAGCTTGCCAACACACTAATTAACTTTCAGCTGCAGCATTCCCACTCAGCCTTCTCTCACAACCTACACACCCTGCCAGGAAGCACAACAACAAAATTCAGCTTCAAAATATAGAACTGGACAGAATATAGAGTGGCTTCACAGGAAATGAAAATGTTCTGTATGCAAACATAGGTTTTACCTCTCTATTATTTATTTAGGGTAGACCTGCTTGTAATTCACTCATGGCTCAATGGCTCAAATTTTATTATTATTCCTCTTTAATTCAGGAAATTCAAAGATCTGTTCTTCATCCACATCGATAAGTCTCCTCTTTATTGTTTTGCTGCTGCATATATTTCCAAATGTGTGCTTTTTGCAGTGGAATACAGTACAGGCAGGAACCTTCAGTTTCCAGGTTTTTAGAGACAAAACCTCATGGTTGAGAAACTCTTACAGACCCTCTTCACTTTCTAGTGCTTGCTCAAGTGACATTGACGTTTGATCTGTCTTTTATGTTTTGCAGGTTGTTCAAACTTTCCTCTTGTGTAAGACACAAAATGCGTGTTTATGGGAAAAAGAAGATTCTTAATGTAAATACAAATTTAATTCATATTTGTCCTCCTTTGTCTTTAACCAAAATTAGCCCCCTCCCACCCCCACATCTGTTCTGCTTCTGGTTTCTTCCCCCCTCCCATCTGCTCCCACTCTCTCTTCCCTCCTCCCCCATCTGCTTGAACATCACTAACCCTCCAGGGATCCCTTTTCCTCTCTTTGACTCCCTGCCTGTCTCCCAGCTGGGCTTGCCTCTGCTATCTGAAAGCAAAATGATAAAAACAAGTGTTTAGGATAGAGAAAACAACACACGTGCTATTGCTAGTGAACTTCTGCAAATTCCTCTCCTCGTGCTCCACAGAGAAATCAGAGGACGCCTCCTTGACTTCTGAAGCACAACAATATCACACCACATCTGAGAGTTCTCAGAGGGCTCTGGCCCTTTTAGTGGATGCAGTTGAGTCATTGATTAGACAAGCACCCCAAACGTTTTGCTTGCAGTGGGAAGCTTTATTCTTTTGCCTCATTACCATGTCCATCGTGAATAGTGGCAAACAACAAAAGCAGCTCTTAGGTACTGGGTCAGACTCTGTTTTCAGTTCCCATCACTTCTGGGAGCTGCAGACACGTCTGAGCTGGCTTTGATGGCTGCAGGTCCAGGCGATGATGAAACTGCAGCTGACATCCAGTTGCAAAGGTCTTTGAAAACACCGTATTTTCTGCACCATCCATTTTACATGGGTCCTTGGATTGCCCTGCAGTTTCACTGCCTTGAAAGTGGCACACCAGAGCAGAGGGTGGTTCTCTATCACAAAACTAATTTTCAATTATTTTGCTCTTATTGTCTTTCCCTATACACAGCATAATCACACATGGCCCACACCTCAAGTGTTCGTCAGTAGCCAAGAGAAACTTGGTACTTTTTAAGTGTTCTCCCATGGAGAACATTTCAGTGACAAAATTTCAGGAAGTCTTTTTTGGTGTTATGTAGCTTAAAGCAATATTTTATTTTGACCAGACTTTCCATGGATGCACAAATGTACTGTAAGCCTTAGGAACCCTTGGTAAGGAGTACAGTACTGTATTGCAAAAATCAGCCTTGAACTGCTTTGCCTGGAGACCTGTCAGTTTTATTTAAAAATAAAACAAAATATATGTATTGTTAGGGATGTCTAGCTCCACAGTTACTGCCTTTTCTCCCAACCCAAAGCAAAGTCAGTGAAAATATTTTTCAAAAGCATGCAGAATTGAACAAATTGGCACTGAACATATATGAACCAAAATCAAAATTAAAACTGAGAACGTTTTTCATAATACTTTCACCCATTTTAAAGCAACTTTGCCATTTTAATATTAAAAACATTTTAAAATCTCATTACAATACCTTTCTGTGTCACTTTTCTGATAATTAATTTTTTCATGGTAGATGACTTATCTCATAAATTTTGTCATCATCAACTACATTTCTGGGTTTAAAAAGTGAATATGAAAGAAGATGAAATCTGTGAGTTTTGTATAAATTCTCTTATGTTTCACTGCTCCTGTTTAACCAAGGAAAGGATATAATGTACCTCAGTAGAAAAGTAAATGAGAACAACTTTCCTGGAGAAAAGATAGCTCTATTAGGCCCCTGGTATCTTTAATGAGAACACTTGAGCCTCTTCAGAGAACTTTTGCTAAACATATAGCATGAGGAAAACATATTTTAGTAAAAAATAGGATTATTTTCATTTTTATTGAATTGAAATAATTTTCTCTGAATTATTAAGAGAAAAAAAAAAAAAAAAAAACAAACCCGAAAAACCAAAGCCAAAAACTGAAACAAAACTTTTCTTAAAAACCATTCCATGAGCAATTGCTCTTCAGGCTCTTGTTTCTTTAGCAAGGACAAGGAATATGCAATCCCTGCAGGCTTAACAAGGTTGATGTATTTTTCTTGTATTAGAGAACAGGATTATAGAGAAGGCAGCATCCACAATGTTTTCAACTTTTATAGCAAATTCAACTGCGTGTTTTGTCATGTGGATTTGCAATCCCTTTATGAATAGCTGAAGGGACTTCTTATGTAAAGTGATTGGGAAAGAGGAAAAAAAACAACCCAAACTGCATTGAACATTAAATATTAAAATTGCTCCTATAATATTTTATATGTTAAGAATCTTGCAGCAATTTAAAGCATTTAATGAATGTTTACATCTTATCTGAGAGGTGGTGTTTATTTTGCCCATTTCTGTGTGCAGTATAATGATATGCTGATTGAGTCCCGCAGGAAGTGTTCCATAGCTCATTTCATCAGATTGGGCCTGAAAGGATATAAGTGATTGCCCAGAAAATCTGCAACAGAACAGGAAATGGGTCCCAGATTACACAATTATTACTCCTGTACTTTTAAATAAGACTAGTCTCCCAACAGAGGCCCCAAGCTGAAACTGCTGCAGGATTTATTCTGAAGTTGAATAATACCGCTAAGATAAAATATCATAAGGTGAATTTTCAGAATAGAATTCAATCAAACCTCCAAAGAGAAATTTAAAACTGAGTTTTAGGAATTAATCTGCTTTTTTAGCTCGGATAATGAGTCTGGTAGTGTTAAGCCAAATAAAATATGTGCAATTTTTTAAAGAAGCATATAGAAGAAAAGGAAATAAAGGAAATAGAAAAGGTTACTATGTAAAGCCCTAATGAGTAAAATGTTCTGTATGGATTATTTTTTACCATTTAATTTTTCTTATGTGTTTTACTTGAATAACAAAACTACAGTATTTCAAAAGAAAAAAAAAAGCTAAAGACAAAAATCTAAATGCAATACAAAGTGACTGTAAAGTTTTCTCAGCCTGACTTCTACTTCAGGTTGTTGATAGATTTTATATCTATCTCATTTGGAGCATCTCATTAGGATTCTAAAGCCTTAGTGAGGAAAACAGAAGTCTTATCTTTTGGGGTTCTTTATTGAATATAACTGAGTATTTTGCACAGCTGAATTCCATTTCAATATGACTAGGGAAAGGTGACATTACAGTCATTTGAAAATGTTCTCTACTTTCATGTGCTTAAGTGTTCATTCTGTTGCTGTCTGATTTCCTGGAATTTTCACTGCATGTTTTTCTAGGAAAAATTTCTACATAATTTAAGTAATATTGGGGGTGGGGAGAAGGAGGTTTGTGCCTAACCATGAGCAAACTTGTCCCTTATCTCTAGAGATTCAGACAATGAACATTAAATGTTGATTTGTAGCTCAGTGTCTTGTCACGGGATATCAGTTTGACATGTATAGAAAAGATCCATCAATTTTAATAAAGTCTTACCTCTCCCTTGAGTTAAACAACCCATAAAATTCTCTGTAGGAGAAAGAGGTAATGATGTTCAAGGATTATTATTTTAGAACAATATTTAAATGTTATAGTACTCAGTTTTGTACATCATGGTGCAAGAAAGCCAAGTCTGTGCAGCAGATAAATGGGTGAGCAGAAGTCATTTGCATAACTTGATACTTCTTTAAGTTATTTACCAACAGCAATATTATCATTGAGGCAGAGAGCTGAGTAGTGCTTCCAAATGAAGTTGGGAATACAGGCAAGACTTTTTTCTCCCATATGTTGAAGGTGGCTTATAGATCTTCATGCAAAGGGAAGCAATGCTATTGACAACTGCCCAGATGTACCTAAATGTAAGAGCTAAGATAAATTTAAGCATATCAAAGAAAAGAAATGCCTGTCATCTTTAAAGACATTCCTAGATTTGCTTATAAGACTTTTTTTAAAAAATTCTGTCAGATGCTACCCAGATCAGAAACTGGTCATTACACAATACACAACTGCACTGCAACAAAACTGCTCATCAAAGCCTCATACCAGTGAAATTAATTCCATTATGTGTTTACTTCAAAGAGGTGGAAAACTCACTGGTTTTGTACAGGAGAGCATGACTGTGGTCCCTGTTCCACCTCACAGCACATTGGCACAGAAATATTTAAATATACTTGGACTTGGTCCCTTCCAACAAAAATATTCTAGTCTCTTTTTTTCTATATAAATAAAGGGAAAACGTAAACACACTTTTTGCAGAAAGCAGATACCTGCAAATGTAAGATGTCAAGGTTTTCTGTTTTTTCAAGGATTATGTTCTTGACTAGGGCATAATTGTCTGAAAAGGATACATGGAATTTTTTTTCCTATGTATCTTACTTGATAAGAAAAAAATAATCAATATTATGGATTTTTTTTTTTAATGTGAGTATCTTACTTTTTCTTGATTCATTGGAGAATCAGAAAAATTATGAAATTAACTGTAGTTTAGCTCCTTGACTCTTGTTTAAATCAGATAGATCAAATGTCCAGTAAGTGCATACAGATAAAAATAGCATTATTTCTGAATAAATAAAATTCAAGGAAACTGTTCATTTACACTCCAGAACTTGAAACAAAGTTTGAGCAAATTATTCAGTGTGAATTATTTGTTCAGCTCTCTTCATTATACCTCTGGTTTGCTTGATTACTACTAAACAGATTTTACCAGAATAAGATATTTTCAGGGGCTGAATCAGAGTTATCAAGGTGACCTTCTCTTACAACGTCCAAATTAAGATGTTTTGAATATCAATTCCAAATCCTCTATCTCTTTGCAAAGATCATATGCTACTTTTATTTAATCAAAAAAAATGCTTCAGTTCTTTTTCCTTTGTTAATATATCACATACAAATGCCAGCAGTCAGCAATCATTGGAAATGATAAAACAGAAAATCAATGAGCACAAGCAATAGTTGTGGAAAATATTGTCTAAAAAACAACTTCAGATTTAGCTCCCAGTTAAAGTTAAAAATTTCTCAATATTCTGAAACAAAAATCCTTTTTAATTCTTAATTTTCTGAGTGAAAGGTAAAGATTTCTCTTAACATGCTCAAATTCTAAATATAATCAGGTTTCATATTCAGCTAAAGTACATATTAGTTGTCTCTGAAAGTTATTATGGCATTGGACTTTACAACACCACTATTTCTCATTTTTTAAAAGATATTTTCTTCATCTAGAAAAAAAAAATCTTGTTGATTCCAATTTAATAAATTTGTTGTGAATTTTTAAAGAGAACTGGAAATGTTGGGAGGGTATAAAATGAGAGCCTGCATCACCTCAATTGGTGTAAATAAAACTTATTTATGCCAATTTTAAACCTGAGATAGTCCAGACTTGCTTGGGGGACTTTCAAGGCTGACAGGGTTGAGTTCAACCACAAACAAAACAAAAAAGTTTGGTGTTTGTCCTAAAATATCCTTTCTGTGTGTATATAACACAGCAGAAGACAATGCTAGACAGTGACTCTAGATAGGGATCAAAAAATACTGCTTTTTTAATGCTTTTCTTTTTGAAGATAGATGCATATACATCAATTCCTCAGAGTCAGCCTGCAGAAATGGAGCTTCTGGAATTTAGTAAGCCACTGAAATGTTGTCTGGTGCAGGTCTACAATATCTTATGAAAGAGAAAGAGGGCAAGCCATCAATTCTGAATTTTACAGGCCCTTCTAAACATCTAATGGTTGAGGAAGACAGATAAAACAACCTGTAAAAGAAAGAAAAACATGAAAAAAAATTTTTTTCAAGGTTTTGAGAATTTATGCCCATTAGATTTTTCATATTTAAATGAATATAACAGTATGCTGTAATTCGAGTTAATAACTTGATTCCTGCTTATAGATGGTAATATCTATTATATTTAAAAACAATAGTAACAGACACATACTTGGTTGGTAGTTGAATAAACATGCATATTAACCAAAGTCACTATTGTTTAGAGTTGGCTTTTGGTCACTGTTGATCCTATAACTGTGATATAAATGTACCAAACAGGACATGGCCCCAGCTGGAGGAACTGCACTGAGGAGAAGGTGAAGTCCTGACCTAAGCCAGGCATTTCCTAGATAAAGAAACATCACCTGGAAAAGATAAGTTGAAGGATTAGTGAAATAAGTGTGTTTGCTTAACTGCTTTGGCAGGTGCTGGCAGTCAGCATGAACTTAGGGCTGTTTCCTGAGGGCTGAGGAGTTGGGCTGCTCCTTCTGGACTCTGGAGCTGGAGAAAATGGACTGAGCTGCTGTGTGTGGGCTGGCTGTGCTCCTCTTCCTGCTCTGGGCAATGCACACTGTCCCTGCCACTAATCCAGGGGTACTCTTTGTCTCCTTAGCACTCATCGGAAGATGTTTATGCATTTGTGTGCCTCAGGTATGTAATCTGCAAGGATGTCTTTACTTCGTTGAAAGTGCTTGAGTTACTTAAAAATATATATATATATTAATTTTCTGCCTCTATTTTTGCATTGGTGGGGTTTTTTTGGTGTTTCTATGAGGTTTTGGGTGGGGTTTTTTTGGTTGAGTTTTATTTTGGTGAGTGGGTGGGGTGTGTTTTTTTCTCTCAATAAAGATTTTGTAGAAGTGTTAACAAAGCTGCTGTCAGCTACTGACTGGGTCTGTGTTTTACATTCTGTTTCCAACTTGGCATAAATCCTAAAATTAATAAAATGATGTGGTGCTTCTCTTGGTAATTAAAGCAAGATGATTATTCTACAATAATAATCCTCTTAAATAGTGAGGCGTATAAACAATGGAAAGATAATTCTTTGCTCAGCAATGTAATGTATTGATAAATAAAAAACCAGATTACTTTTGAATTGGTAAACAAGTAATCCTGTTTGTTTCAGTCAGAATAATGAATCTCTATTTGTGTAACAAATGTGCATTTGGTTTGTGACCCTGAAGATACAGGTAGAATTTGGATAGTCCATGTGTTCAGAAATAACTGTTTTATCAGCTGGCTAATTCTGAGCCTGAAGCATACATCATAGCTAAGGATTAAAATCTATTTCATTCTCCTGACTTTATATATTCTGATAAATACTAAACAAATAAAGGTGTAAAATTCTCTCTCTTTTAAAATTTTTTTTAATCCCAAAACTTAGAGCTAAGTTGTCTGTGCTATAAATTTTATACAGATCACAAACACTTTCTGCAAGTGTGTTTGATGCTTGTTTCTTTTATCTTGGAAGAGCAGAGCAGATTTCTTAACACAGGCAAAATAATTTCTAGTGCAGAGGCACTCAGCCCTAGGCAAGAATACTTCCTAGATGTAAACAGCTGTCTTCTGAGAGAGGAGAGGATGGGAAAAGGGGTGGGAGCACCACTCTGGTGCATGGCATGGGCGTGTGTGTTCTGCTAACTGAGAGGGGGCCAAAGAGCTGAGCTGATGTTCCACAGTGGAGTTCAGTAACAGCAGCAGTGTGGGGTGTGGAGCCCAGTCCCTACAGTGCAATGAAATCAGCTCCAGGAGCTGCACGTCCAGCCCTGCCTGGGGAGCTGGGTGAGCAGAGAGCCAAACATGTCCTACAAACCCATGGGACATGGGCCCTACCCAGAGGGCAGACCACAGGAACAGGATTCCCTAGCTGTGGTTGATGTTTGGATTTTGGTGTTTTAAATATATTATAATACAATATATTACAATAAAATTCTATTCTTATGTCCATAATACTTTGAGAAAGTAGCTAGAAATATAAGGAAATTTGGCAGCACATAATGTCTCACATTGCTATAAATCAGAGCACAATTTTTCCCCGAAATTTTTGCTTCTCGTGATGGGATAGTATGACTCAAGAAGAAATATAAAACTGATGGGTAATGGCCTCACATGTGTCAGCCATGGGAGTACTATTGCAGTTTTCAACAGTAGTGAGAAATATCTGTAAAGTTGATTCACAGTGCAACTGATGTAGCAGTAAACTCTACTGTGAAACTAAAGAGAATAAAATTAACTTTAATCTAGCATTGTCTGTTTAGGCTTCAACGTTTTTCTCTTTCAAAGTAAATAAGTACAAATCACTGCCAGATTCCAGCAACCCTTTCCTGAAAAGTGAAGAAAAAGTAAAGCAGGAGGGAGCCAACCCAAATTGTCACATGGAAATCCCAAGTTACATATTTATCACTTGTGTCAAATCCTTTCTCCTCTACCATACCACAGATTACTGGGTTTGGAGCAAATTATTGTGTTTGTCCTATCCATTCTTGGATGGAATCACAGTTAGGTTTTATTCATACCACTTTAGAATATGTAAGGGTTTTATGGTTATGTATTCGAAGAAGCTCAGTCAGGTTTGCACAAACCAAGGGGAGTTCTGCTTTTGGAAATCTCCACAGCTGGGCTTCTATATGCTAAAAATCATTGCTGTACTTCCCCATTGTCTCTTTCCCATTCTTGGAATAAAGGTTTTTCTGACAATTTGTATGTGTTTTGAATGTGGAAATGGACATACTGTCTCTTGACAGGACTTATTTAATCCAATTTCTGATGCTATTACCACTGACAGCTTTTAGGGGAGCAGCTGTAATTTTGATTTATGTCCTCAAAGAATTTGTTCTGTCAAAGAACATTTCCAAATATGTTGGGACACATAAATCCTTCTCAAAAGGGATCCCTTCCTTATGAAATATAAAATGATAGGATCAAGGGATTGCAAGTGTTTGACACATTTCTCACTTAAAACAATGTATAACCCTTTGGGCTCTTAAATACACTTTTGTCTATTCCAATCAGTTTTAAATCAAAAATCCTTGAAGACAAAGTTAAAAATGGTGAGTAAGGACAACTTCCCATGTGTACTTCTCAGGGAGCAATTAGATTGATCAATTTGACCTGAGTAGTTCAGTTCTATATCTGGATCCTGGCAAAGCATATATTGTGATTAAATATTTCTGTTAAAGAATATGGTATGTGAATTACAGACTTTGCAACTAGTGCTTATATAATTAAATATGTAAATTTAACAAATATATTCCATATTCTAGTGCATCACTGGCAGTTTTTATATAATGAAAATAGAACTGTCTTAATAGGCTGTGTCACTTGCAACACTCTCTGACCCCTTTCTATACAACTCCTGACAAAGACTAATCACGAGTTTGTGAGGTAGTGTAACTTATGGGCTAATGTAGGGAGGCCTTAAAAATAAATTATTTTTCTTGTAAAAATCCTTCTAACAAGGTGTAACTATAAGGTGCTATAAATCAAAACTGAGTTTGTGTGAAGCACTACTCTAGAGATTTTTATTGTGTAGTGGTTACCACCGATGGTGCCTACCAAAATTATTATTTTAAGGTTTTTTAGGAATAACAGCCTCCAAATATATTAGCTTATTTCAGTTTTGTTTTCCCTGGTCAAAAGATGCACAAACAATACTAAGTGGCTTTGTTCAATTGATCCAGAACCGAACGGGAACAATTTAAGGAATTATTTTCTTACCTTTCAAATAAAGGATAGTTTAGAGACCTATTGGTCACACATCTGACCTCACTTGCATTAGCTCACAGCTGCAATCGATTGAGTTACTCTGGATTTATGGTAGTACAACAGGGAGTATATTTAACAGTAATAGGCAGGGCTGCCTAGGTTCTGGAAGACAGAGCCTAGCTTTTAACTGCCTGTTCCTGCAGCCCTGAAGAAAACACCTTTGCTGTCTCAAGACCTTTTCTTTTCTGTTTCTCTTTCCTTTTTCCTCAAAATAAGTAAATATAATAGGTAAACCCTCAAATGGGTAAGCATTCAAACTGTTTTAAATCAAACTGCAAGGCTAATGAAAGTAAACTGAATTAATATTTCCATAATTTTTGAGCCTGAAAATTTTTTGGACACAGTCAAGTTCCAATCTTATGCTGCATCTGAGAGTGAAATCCAAGACACCGGTTTGCAGAGCTGGATGTGATGCAGTTTTGAATGTGCATCTTCATTGAGCTTGATCCTAACAAAGACTGCTAATTAAGAGAAAATTTGACTTGAACCTTTCCTGCTAGACAAACTGTCTGCTCTCCACTTGGATGGGTGAAGTCTTCAATGAGCAAAAAGCTGCCTAGATGGCTGGGGCCAGAGAGTTGTGGTGGATGGAGCTAAATCCAGCTGGCAGCTGGTTGCTAGCCACTCAGCTTTGGGGCCAGTCCTGTTTAACCTGACTGTGGATGATCTGAACATGGGTGAATTTGCAGGCAGCACCAAATTGAATAGAGTATTGATCTGCTTGAGGCTGGGAATGCTCTGCAGGGACACTCCATCAGTGGGCTGAGGACAGCTGCAGGTGGTTCAACAAGATGAAGTGTCAGGTCCTGCACTTCCGTGGCAGCAACCCCATGCTGTGCTACAGGCTTGGGGAGGAGAGACCTGAGAGCTGTTCAGCAGAAAAGAGCTGGGAGGTGCTGGGTGACAGCCAGCTTCCATAGGGCCAGGTGGCCAAGAAAGCCAATGGCATCCTGGCCTGGATCAGCAATCGTGTGACCAGCAGGGCCAGGGCAGTGACTGCCACCCTGCACTGGGCCCTGGGGAGGCTGCACCTTCACTCCAGGGTCCAGCTCTGGGCCCCTTGCTTTAAAACGGACATTGAGGTGTTGGAGTGTGTCCAATGGGCAACAAACTTCATGAAAGGTGTAGAAAACTTTTATTATGAGGTAGTGCTGAGGCAGCTGGGCTTGTTTAGTCTTGAGAAGAGGAGGAGGAGGAAGCTCATTGCTCTCCACAACTCCCTGAGAGAAGGTCACAGTGAGGTGGGGGCTGTTCTCCTCTGCTGTGCCTCCAGTAGGAGGACCAGAGAAAATGACAGGGGAAATCCAGATTAGATATGAGAAATTTTTTCATTGTTAGGGCAGGCAGGCATTGGAATAGGTTGTCCAGGGAGGTTGTGGAATCACCATCCCTAGAGGTGTTTAAAAGTAATTTGGATATGGCACTGGTCAATAAGGTTTAGGGGTTACAGTGGTATGCTGGGATGACACCTGGACTTGATGGTCTTAAAGGTGTCTTCACCTTGATGATTCTATGATTCTTGAAGCACAATGGGATCCTTTTTTTTTTTCCCTCAAGTTTTGGTGTCAGTAATATGGCTGAGACGGTCTGTCTTCGGTATAATCAAGACCAGCTATCTCAGGAAATTTGAAATGCAGTTAATAGACATAGAATAACAAGTCATTTCAGTATTTAAGAAATAGTTTACCAAATGCAATACCATCTTAAGACCCACAAGCCAAGACACCATTCCAAAATGTAATTGTGACTTTTAGCTAAAAAAGGGTTTTTCCTTCTTAAGAAATCATCCTGAGTCAATAGGAAAAAAAACCCCAGTGTGCTCAAGACACGTGTTTTGACTTGCTGGAACTTGCTTCTGAATGCTGAAACACAAAGTTGCTGGATAACCGTTGCATATCCTCTTTAATTTTGTCTACTTCTTTGTAAAAACCTTCTATATTGTCCATAAATTTAATTGCATTATCAGATCACATACTGGAATGAAAAAAATAAAAATAGACATTGTCAAAATAAGAGAGTTTTTTTCTCCTGGAAGAATTTCTTTTTCCTGGATGAATGCTTCAGTGGTGTCTCCTCAGGCTGCTGTCACCTGCTAGCTCTACTGAACCTGTCAAGAGCTATTGGGAAGTATCATGGATTTCTTTGTCTTCACCTTGTTCAGATCCCCAACAGGAGAAGACTCCTATTCTTGGCTCAGACAATTGTTTGATATCAAACATGTCTCCATTTCAATGCTAGAAAAATTAAATTCTTGTGAATTGTCTTGAAAACTTGGCAGCTAATAAAGAGATGCATGCTAAAAAATATGGCATGATTGTACCACATATTCCTGTTCTCATGAAGGTGGAAAGTCTGATCTAAGACATCACTGTAGAACTCCCAGAAAATCCTTTTATGTAGCAGCCATGTTAAACATTTTATGTTGTGGTAGGTTGTGAAGTGTTAAAGTTAACTTTTAGCTGGTTTATGTCACAGAGAGAGCTCAATGTGAGGAGAAATAAGCAGTCTGTTCTGGTCCTAGCTATCTTTATTCAACAAAAAAATTGATGTGTGATAATTAGGTACTTTTCTGGTATTTTTTTAAAGTTGGGCTTCTGATACACCTTTCAAAATTATACAAAACTATCATTTAGTAGATGGGACTTTACACTGTATTCACTTGAGTAGCTTTACATCTGGTGCTACCTCTATGTTCATTTGCAGCTGAAGAGCATTGGGGAGATCTCTGCAGTGTATTTTCAGTTGCAGGTTCTTCTTGAATAAATCGAAGTCATGTGCTATGATATGCCTTCTGAAAAGGAAATTACATCACAGCTGGAAAACCTGGACAGAGTGCTTCAGAATTTTGCTGCTGATCCAGTTCAACACGATAATGAAGATGAAACTTTTGTGTTCACAGAATGAATATTAGGTTAGATTCTGTGTTACTTGCACTTTCTGATTTGCATTACTGATATCTGGTATTCAGAATGTGTAACCCACACAGTTAAAGGTTCAGCAAAATCATAATTTTTGACCCATTCCTGTTTTTGGCGTTTTATTCTATTAAAGATTTTGTGAATCATATACTCATTTTGTTGAGCAATAATTCCATTTATCACAAGAACTTTTGTGAATGGAACATGATTACTTCCACGTTTGTGGAAACCAAGTCTAATAGAGAACAATGAACACAGTCCCTGAGATTCAGTCCAGGAGAAAATGAGCAACTTATGATGATATCCAAGCAGCCCTAGAGTAGTGTGCAGTACTCCCTTTACCAAGGAATTGCTTAACATATTCACTATATTACAGAGAAAAGATAGAATACCTAGCATAATGCTATAGATATGTTACTAAATGTCTCAGAAGAGCAGCTGGGGGATGCTTGTGGGGAGCATATGTATGAGCTTGAAGAAGCATATGTATGAAGTGAATTTTATTACAGAACAGATGTCAGATATGTTGAACTGTGATACAATGTAGATCATTTTATTGGCTTCCTTGTAAAAGATAGTTTTAAAAGAATACTGACTAATCTCTTCTTCTTTCTTGCACATTACCAAGGGAGAGAGATAAGTCAGTGACCAACTTCTTGAAGGGATGAAGAACTCCTTCAAGGTGAAGGAGGCCAAGAGAAAAAGGTCACTTTCCTTAAGGCAAGGTAACAAGAGGCTGGGGGGGCATCCAGTGGTGGGCTTGGTTGTTTTTTTTATTTTAAAGCACTTGGCAAAGGGGCCCTTGACATTTCTTTCTTTCCTTTCTGAGGCCCTGGCTCCCAGAGGAGAAAAAAGGAGGATGAAAAAGCTCATAGGAAACGTAAGTGATCTTTATTGACCTGTGACTTTTGTGTAACCATGGCCTCTGGCATGTGACTCAATGTGCATTTCTTGTCAAAACAGGTAAGGGAATTGTGCACTGCCCTGAAGGAATGTATAGTGTATGTGTGTGTGTGTGTGTAGAGTGCTGAAAAGCAAGAGATTGATTTGGGGGCTGAGGTGAGAAGAGGAAGATACAGAAAAGTGTGAGAGGGAAAAAGCACTGTGAAATGAATTACTTTTTGTTTCCTCTATGCTGGTGGAGGATTGCCAGAGTTATTGACTTTTTTTTCTTCAAACCAACTCAATGTTGTTCCTCTTTTTGCCAATCAAAACTTCATCCTTATTTTGATTCAGGGCTCCTATGGTTTCTGCTTTCCTTTTTCTCTATTTTATGAGGTTTCTTAGATTTAATAAATATTTCCATCCAGCATTTCTGTAACTGTATGCAGTAATTACTGTATGTATGCAAGCCACAGGTAAAGATCCTATAGGTGATGTAAGATAAGCTGTGCAGAAATAATTAGCCTTAGCTGTGATGGTTGAAACAGTTCATACCACTGAGGTAAATGCAGAAAGTATTGTCCAGGTAGTTGCTACTGCTAAGGAGGACAGGGCAGGTATTGTATTCTTTCAAAAGATTAGGTCAGCAATTAAACCAAGGAGTTGGGATCTCAATCAATCATTCCTAGGGAGAGGTGGAGCTTGGAAATGCTTCTCCAAGCATTCTAAGTATCTAAGCTAGCAATGGCTGTATTTCAGGGTTGCCACCAGCGGCCCTGTATTGTTGTGCCAGAAGCACAGGGATATTCAGGAAAAGTGCTGAAAATGTGCTGGGGCATCTCTGAGATCTGCCATCTAACCTACAGATAAAAAGGGAGGCAAAAATAACGTGGCATTTGGGACAAGAGGCACAAGCATATCTTACAGATTTTGATATATTTTTCCTAAAGCCGTCGGTTTTGTAGGGAAAACAAAGCAGGTGAGGTGAAACAGAATTGTACAAAAAACCTACAGCTAAATCTGGAAAATCTGTAAGATATGCAGGCACCTTCTTCCAGTTTTTGGGTCAATACACATGTCAAGCAATGCATCTTTCTGCTTCACTGGAGGCCCAGTTCTCTTCTTAAGAATGAGTTTTCAGACAGCAAAAGCAAAATACTGTGAGACATTGGGCACTTGGTAAGGAAGAAAATGTGGGCCCTCTGCTGTCTAAATTGCCAGAAATCTTCTTTAACTGGAATGAATGGGCTGGTTTTTATCAGGTGGGAGGCTCTGCAAAGTGATGACCTGTCAGCAAATTAGTCATACACAGCTTCCTTAGACTTGGAATAGCTCAAAATGATTCTCGAATATCTTGTCTGTGAGAGTCAAAAACTTGAGTAAGGTAATTCTGGTCAGGATTTCTGGGTAAAATGACAGAATAGATTGAGGCTGATTTTGAGGATTTGACCTCAAAACACCTGAAATGAGGAATGATTTATTGGACAAGACTAGAGTACCGAGTTTAGAGGAAGCTCTCACAAGAATATAATAGCAGTCAATTGCCATAAAGGAATTATGTGAAAAGTAGATCGGTCTCTTTCAGTACAGTAAGTCTGAAAAGAAAGGTTCACAGAGATATTATGTTCTCTTATGTTGGATTCTTGGTGTGGTTTGAGATTTTTCTTTGGTAGGCTCAAAAATATCTGAAAATTTGAAGAAAAACTTGTGAAACTGGACTAAGGTCACAAGTGGGGATGAAGCTAAGGCTTCCCAAAATGATTGGATTTGGACTTTGTAAAGATCCCTCCTGTGAAATAATTGGTGGTCAGATGTGAGCTAAAGTAAAAGCATCAGTTAGATTAAGTGTCACAATATATGTCCTTTTGTGGTTTGGGGTTTGGGGTTTTTTTTGTGGTGTGGTGTTTTGGGTTGTGTTGTTTCGTTTTGTTTTGGTTTTTTCCAGCACACACTTCATTATACTTCACAGGCCAACAATCTTTCCAAACCATGTAAATGATGCCAGGCACTTTTTTCTTCTATTTTAAATACCCAAGTTATTGTGTACCTTTTTGCTTAGAGAAGGAATGAGAAAAAAGAACATTCAAAGGAGGGTTTAGGAAATAGCTTGAGAAAATGAAGCATGTGAATAATATTACCACAGAAGCATTGTGTGAACCTTCTGACCTTTTTGAATGAGTCTTCTGTGTGCTACTTTCTGAGATTAGTTGACATTTTTACAGACCTTGTCAAAGAAAAAAAAGAAAGGATAAAAGTGGTGGGAGGAGGAAAGACAGCTCACTGGTCCCTACTGTAAAAAATACTATCCAGTCCCTGTGAGGTTACTTTTCTGGTCTCACTTCATAGAAATGTTTCACCAAAACAAAGACAATTTCTCCTTGTGCTTCCAGCTGACTCCTGATCCCTCACATCAGATTTACCTAACTGTTTCATCCTGGGAGCAGTGAGATCAGACCTGAGAGTTCATGTCAGCAGCAGCAATCTCTCTGCCAGATGTGCCTAAGGGGCAACACAACAAAGTGTTTGCAAGCTTTCAGGGGTTTGTTTTCCATATCTCAAAAACATCCTGAACAGCTGACAGCAGCAACTCTACTAAAGTGTCCCACGGAACAATCAATCTAAATTGGAAAATATCACATAAAACAGCTTTACTCCCACTGGTATTGCCCTCTGCCCCTGGATTCAAACTTAATTTGAGGAACACTTTGAGGAATGATAATTCAAAGGGGTTTTTAGTGCAAATGTATTGAAGATGTATTTATAAATCAGAAATGGTTGTGTCTGCTCTGCTTCTCTGCCTCACAAGCATCTCCCCATCTCACAGAGTCAGGCACTCTGGCTTAGGTGTCTGCATGCTTCATGAGCATGTCCTGCCTTTTGTGCCTTAAGATAAGGTATGCAGAAGACAAAAAAAAGTGATAGGACATTCTGAAAATGGATATGATGCCCCACCATGAGTCCTCAATCCTCTTCACTCTGGTTAGGATTTGCAACTGATGACCATTCCCTTAAGTTTGGTGTCTAAGCCATGCTACTCATTTCTCACAAAAACATAATGAATATTGTTGGGTAATGCTTCATTTTTCAAAATAAGAAGGGGCTTTTGCCTACCCCACAAGCCAGGTTTTATGCCTTGATTTGAAACTAGGACGTGGTGGTAGACCTCCAATTTCTCAGCAAAGTCTCCCAGGTATTGCCTTACTGGGAATTCTGTCTCTCAGAATTTCTCTCCTATTAAAACTGTTTCACTTTGTGTAAACAATTAAATTTTAATTAAGCTGGGTGAAAAAAAAAAAGGGAAGAGAGATTGACTCTATAGCCTGGTGGTTAGAGCAATCATGTGAGAAAGTCAAATTCAAGTCCTCCTTCATTTAATTATTTATACTAAATGGAATAATGTCAGCTGGAGGGAGTGAAAGATTTACCTTGGACTGTGCTACTGTCTAATGGTTACAACAGGCTCTCAGGAGGGTGACAAACTGGACTTAAATCCCTTTGTCAGACTGAAATGGGCAGGGAAATGAACTTGGGTCCACAGAAGCCACCTACTCTAACTTCCAACTATTAAACTGTTGGCAGGGGTGGAGTGGGAGTTCTACATTTTTTTGTGTTAGTAGTGCCTGATGTTTTCAGGTTGTTATTGGTTTACTTTGGCAGATATTCTTACAGCTAAGGTAACCAGAGGAATGCTTTGATTCTGATGCATGTGATGTTTGTTTGCTTTTAACGGTCTAGTAGGGCTCCTCACCATCAGGACTTTACTGATTATGCAGTAGTTTCACCAGTACATTTTAATTCAGAAACCATCTAAGTGCAGAGAAAAGAGTCAACATGTTTGAGGTTAGCTAATGACAGTCTGGCTAGCAGGAAGTTTGCAGAGCAATGCTTTCCATCCATTGTTGATTTTATATGTTTTAACACAAGAGTGAACTCTAGCAAATGTGACTTAGAAAATTTTGCACTTTGGGAAGTTAAATGCTTCCAGATGAGGAAGAAACATGAAGGACCTATAAAGATCTATTTAGACTTGGTCACTAAAATTATAGTAATACATTAAACCCTTTTTGAATGTAGAATCTGAAAAGGTTTTAACTTCCTTCTTGTGCTAAAATGAATCATAGGTAGTTGTGTCACAAGCCTGAACTATGCAGCACCAGACTGATTTGAAAAAGTACCAACTGAAAATAATGCTGGACAAGGTCCTTCTGGTAGTATTTGCATAAAAAAATTTTCTTTCACAGAATCACTTCTAACATTATGTTTGCTAAAAAAGTTACTGCATTTTAGATCCTACTGAGAAAACTATAAATGGTCCTTGGGAAATAGTCTTCATTTTAATTTGTCTAAGACAAAAATGGTATATGACTTTAAGCTTTGCTGACTTTTGACTTCCAGAGGTCTTTTTCCTCCCCACAAAACTCCTTAGCTCTCTCATTTTTACCAACCACTACTTTGTTTCATTTCTCAGCACACAAGACTGTATCATTGGGTCACCTGTCATTGTTATAGCAATGCATAACCCCAAGTATGTGGGACTGTTACTCAGATTCCAATAGCCCTATTTATCTATTTAGCTATTTGTTTGTATTTTATGAAAACTGATATGAGAATTTTTATGCATCAAGTATTCTGAGAAAAATAACTGTAAGCTATTCTGGCACTTATATCCTTCAGAAAATGCATGTCCTTGAGATGGCCAGCTACTCCTCTGATTTCCCCAAACCTCTTGAAGCTGCGTCCTTCACTATCCAAAATTCCTCTTGCAATATTTGACGTAATTCATGTAATCCCCACAACCTTTAAGATAATCAATGGGCAATTAGATTTTAAAAAGAAAAAAAAAGGAAGGCTGTTAGCCCTGCTCCATACACACAAAATTGATGGGTGTTTCTTGGGCCACCTCTGTAAACAATTTTCAGCTTTAATGGTGATGTCTCATTCTGAAGATTGAAATCATAAGGAGAACTATTATCATAGCCAATAGTATTATAATATAACTAAATATCCCAGCATAAATCCACTTGGGCAGCATTTTAAGATCATTTTCTATTGCCTCTCAGCTACCATACTTGGACTTCCCACCTGTTTGTAGCAAAACAAATGTATCCTGATTGTATGCCATGGTAGAAATTCTTGGAAATAAACCGCAACAAAATAGGCCAATCTTAGTTTACAAGATTTAGGTTTATAATGGGTTAATTTCCTGCTAAAAAACCAAACAAAACCAAAACCCAAAAATAAACTACAAAAACCCATTACCAAAAAGAAGTAAAAGCCAAACTCAAAGCAACCGTGTAAAATTGTGTTATGAAAAAGTAAATGAAGATGTTTTGCTGTGAGACTGGAGAGAAAAGACTACAAACTCCTCCTTTGCCAAGGATTTTGAATGGGGCAGACTCATCTAAGGAATGATATGGGTAAAAAGAGTTTCCAATGGCTGATGTGATATCCTTGGGAGAGATATTCCAACTGCAGCAGATTCAGGAAAGGTTGTTGGGAGTCCCTGTCATAGAGCAAGGATTTCCCAAGCAGAAACGAATGGACATGCTATCTGTGCCTTCTTGTAAATCAAAAAACTCTGGAAGCCTGTGCTTGCAGTGGCTTCTAGTAGCTTCTACCTCATTACGAAAACCTAACCTAATCCTCAAGTTAGAGTAGATCAAAAACACTTAAACATTTTATTATTCTTCTGGATTTACCGGCATTGTAAAGCATATTGTATGTTTGAATTGAAAACCCACAATAAAAGTTTCTTTGACAAGTGAAAGTTAAAAAAAAAAAAAGTGAATTGATGTTTTTAGATGATGATCAGGCTACCATGGAGGCAGAAAAATTGTTTTCTTTAGAAGAATACTGGAAATACTGTATTAACCTAAGATTTAACAGTAAAGGCTAAACAAGGAAACTGAAGAGACATTCTTCTTTGACCAAAGAAGAAATGCATATTGCATGTCAAACACCTGCATATCAAAAGTCCTTAGAACGTTGTCTTCACAGGGAAGAAATGAACTGCTGACATGAGGACTATAAGTGCACAGGCTCACAAATCCCACCTGGACTAAACCTTGTACTTCTACAGCATTTTCCCATCCAGGATTACAGAATGTTTTATAAGCTTTAATGGTTGAAAAAAATACAGGAGTGTGTAAACTGAGATCAGTCATGTTCAGTTTATCTGTCTGCCCAAAATCCACTTAAAAATAAGTGGTAGAAAAACCAACAGAGCATCTTGAATGGCAATTTCCTAGATACTGTCCATGCTGCACATCCCCATTGACACTCTGAAGGGTAAATAGGTTAAAGATCATTATGGTCAAATATAATTACAATCTGGCATTGCATGAGCCAGGGAAGGGGTGTCAGACTCATCTAAAGAATCCTCAGATTTCCAGATGTCTGCATTCCTAGATGTACTTGCAATTCCAGCTAAGCTTTATAGCAAGATTCCCTATTTCATATTTGATGGTCTTTTCTACTGAGGAAAACATGAGCCTTTTCCAAAGATCATAGCTGCAGTTTTGCAGGATTACACTTTGGGCAACAGGAAATGGTTTGGTATTCTGCAATCTTTCTAAATCCATATAACTGTAATGAGTGATAATGATAGGAAAATGAGCTTTTTGCAAACAACCCTCTTAATGTGTTGGTAGTAATTAATATATTTAGAACTAAAGGAGAGCAAGAAAATATATGATGCATATGCAGTGAATTGTAATAGGAGATGTATGGAGACTGGTGAAACATTTATCTACAGAAAAGTAAAAAATCAATTAAGTTGTTTTAGAAGTAAAGATTTTTTCTTTCAAGGTTATTAAGATATATGTAAGCAATCTAATTATTGTTAATAATACATTCTAACATTATATAGTGCTGTGCTTATGGTTGTGCTTATAGTAAAATATAGTCTGGTGTGCAAAACAGGCTGAACCAAGATTCTCATTCCAAAAAGGAAAATGTTTTGTGTTTTTTCTTCATTTTGAATAGCTACTGCTACTTGGCAAATGTTTTAATCCTTTCAGCTGAGTTTTATGCTAAAGCAGACAATAAGATCCTGACTTCTCTATATTCATATCTTTCTATGGGATAGAAACTTCAGCTCTCTCAGTCCACCTCCATTACGTCTGCAACTGGTGAGAGAGCTGCAGAGGAGGAGAAAACACCACACACAGCTTATCCACGGGGGTATTTTCAGAGCAGATAACAAAAATTATGCATGTTATGCACCTGGATTAAAATCTCTTTCAAGGCAGGGACACATGGTACTGGATACATTTTCAGAGCAAAAATATTGCCTAGTGTTTGCCTCCAGATCATTTAATTTGATAAAATCGAGACAGCTGGTAAATTTGTTTTGAAATTCTGAAATAAAATGCTAATTTAGGCATGAGGTCTGAGTGATCAAAACTGCACTCTCTCTGCTCAGTTCATCTCTGCTTGATGGGAAACCCCAAATCTCCCACCTTTCTCACTCTCTTTTTACACCTATGAAGACACAGCGTCCTCACTTGCCTTCTGTCTAAGGCAGTTTAACTGCTTTTTCTAGTGAATAATTTCTACATTAGTTGTTTTCTTTTTATAAGTCCATTGGGAAGCAGTATGCTTAAGGAAACATATACCTAAGGCTGCCAATTTGCTGATTTCTAGTTCCCCAGTTGCTTTGCAAAATCATCAAATGATGAGGCAGAGAGATTTGTATCCAGGAGACCCACAGCTTGCCTCTCTCACTTATTCTATTTCAGTTCTCACCAAGTCATCAGAACTGTTCTTTCCTCAACTGAACAAAGAGTCTTTTAATGCAGAATTAAATTTATAATCTCTGCTACTTTGTCTTAATTGTATGTATCTACTAGTGAGCAAAAATTTTATTTATAACTATGCTGTCATTTATTAACAATTTTACTAAATTTAATTTCTTCTCCTGAAATAACACCAAGGCTTCCATTTTTCTCCATTTTCAAGTGCATAATAATGTAAAGCTGTGTCTTAGTATTAAAAATATTTTAGTGAAAAAACTCTTGCATTTATTTTTAAAATAAATTTGTAATTTTTAGTAAAAAAGGTTAAAAGGTTCACCAAATGATGTTTTATTAGTTTAATGCTTTTCATTAGCAATATACTGACTTTGGTCTGAAGAGAGCAATGATATCAAATTTATGGATGCTAAATCTGAGTCAAATTTTTCTCACAAGACTTATGCAGTAACAGATATTTATATTTATTGTTGAAGTTCAATGAATGAAATGTTATTCAGAAATAAGACTTTTAGTGTTATTGCCAAGAGTTTAGTTTTTATTTCAGTTAAAAACCAGAAACTTTCAGATGACATGAGCAAAACCAGTCTCAGGGCTTAGGAAGAAAGTTCACTTCTTTTGCTGTGCTTTACCACTTTTATAAACAGAAATGCAGGACAAAAGAGTTGATCACCATCATTAATTACTGTTTTAGCTATCTGATGCAATGAAAGTATTGAAAGGAAAAAAAGTATTAAGATTATTTCATACTTTCTTTTAAAAATTCATCACAGTCCAAGTTTATTAATTCCATCTATTTCTGGATTCCATCACAAATTTTCACACTAGAAATATGGTGTTCACAAAGGAAATATATATTTATCCCCTGTTGTATGAAAATCTTGTGATATCTGCTGTAAATGTTACCTGCACAGCTTCTCAGAAGACAGGTTTTTGACATTACCACTCACCACTGTCATCGTCATAAATGTGATAAAAGTGCAAACTAAATAGGTTTGAAACCATCGTGGAAATGGCCATCATACAAGAGTTTTGAAGAGCAATAACTTTAAATATTTACTAGTAGTGAAATTTTGAAATGAAAAGAAAAAATGTGTATGTGATGGTTTAAATCTCTGTGTGAGTTTACATCAGTTATTGATTTCTCTTTTCAAGCACAGAAGTTTCACTTCACTTGCAAGACGAACAATGTAAATACACAGATTCATTTTGGAAAATAGCTAAGTAACCACAAGTAATGTGATTTTAGAAAACCAACTACACAAAAATTCATACAGTCATGTAACTAATCTTCTAATACGTGAGGATAGTAGGATTCTTTCCACTGACATAAAGATGAGACAAAATACTTAGCGAGAGTGAAAGCTTAGTTAAACTTCAATGACAATATTTTTAACAAATAAAGTAGAAAATACTTCTATTAGTGTCAGAAGACCAGTCAAGGAAATAGAAGTTTTTCTATTGTTTAGAGCTTCCCAGAAAACAAAATAATTCAAGTAACTGGTATACACAACTTTTTCATAGACATAAATTTACACATTAAGAGAAAAAGTTTACCAAATATTTCTGTGAAAAACTCAAACGCAGTATTATCAATCATTTCTAAGTTGCAGAAAAACTTCAAGCCTTGGGATTTTTGCCCTGCCAAAGAAATTTTTCAGAAAGATATATTCAGTGATTTAGAGAACTTGCATTTCCATTAGCTGTTCTGCTGTTAGGTTTCCAGACTTGTCAGTCTGCCACCTTTCACAAATTACATTTGTGAATTACAAACAAAAGCAATTCCTGCTCATTTCTTTTGCTGTCTGGAATACTATTATTAATTCCAGATATTATGCTGATTATTTGCATTACAGTAGTCAAAACAATGATGAGGTATTTCCCTTCAAAGATTGCATCTCATTCAAAACACATTTAACTCTTATGTTTTGAAGCATATGCACAGATTTTTAACTATTGGAATTTCATGTCTGGTAATATTTTAAACAATTGCATTCCAATGAAACTGCATAACCTGGAAATTCCAATACAACTGAATAATCTGTTATCTGCTGAAAACAGCTTAATTTTAATATGCTGCAGTTGACTCAAAGGTTAAGCAACCTCTTAAAAGAATGTGAACTTGTGAATTAAGGAGGTCTTATACTCTCAGGTGGCATTTTATTCACCACAAGAAGTAACTGCTAATGAGCTCTCTAGCTAGCAAAAGCTAGATGTAAAATATGTAAAACTTGAAACGTCTAGTGTTTCTGAAAAAAAAATACTCCATGAATTTGGTTTATTAGGTAAATTATAATAGATCAAAGAAGGAAAAGGTGAAACCAGATGTCAAAAGCTGAGAATGACCAACAAATCTATTTTTAATGTTATTTCATGGTCTACTCTTATTAAAGTGTTTGGTTAATACAATTTGAAAATTGAGCAATATTTCATCTGAAATGTGTGTTGTATTAACATACATAAAAACCTCAGTATGATGCCTCAATGTGCCGAAGAACAGCCTCATTATGTAGGAACCAATTAAATCTCTTTTTTTTGGTCCATATCAAGCTTAAGCTAAGTGAAGAGTCCTGATTTGGAGTATTTAGACTAGAAAAAGAAAAAAAACTCTTTCCTTTGAGAGTTCATCCCTGAGATTAGAGAAATAGGATTCTAATAAGAAGAACAGAACGTGCTCCAACACACTGCGCCAGAGAGCTAAATCAGTGACAAGTGCAGGAGAAAACCTCAGAGGACAAAGCTCTTGTAGGAACAGTGATGTCTCACCCCCTCGGGCATAGTAAGCACTGAGGCAGTGCTACTCTGAACAAAGGTAATACTTATTTGAGTCCCTAATTTTTCAAAGTGCTAATGGAATTATATAATCTCAAAACTGTTCTACAGATTATCTGGGCATGTGCAGAGCTTCTACTTGACTCCCTGAGAGTTAAGCAGGTGGCTGTATGGCCTCAAAGGAAAGCTGGTGCTTAAAGACAGTCGGGTGCTGAAGTGGTTTGGTGTGGCCTCACCTGAGGTCCAAGGGACACTTTGGGACACGACAATGTAAGAAACACATAAAGCTATAGAAAGTGTGCAAAGGAGGGCTATG
Organism: Setophaga petechia; assembly: GCA_024362935.1. NCBI lineage: Eukaryota > Metazoa > Chordata > Aves > Passeriformes > Parulidae > Setophaga > Setophaga petechia. The sequence continues at coordinate 13,279,297 of JANCRA010000006.1, forward strand.
AAGGTGAACAATCTGCAGAGGATGACATAAGAGGAGCAGCTGAGGGCACTGGGTCTGCTCGGCCTGGAGGAGACTGAGGGGACACCTCACTGCAGTCACAACTTCCTCGCGAGGGGAAGAGGAGGGGCAGGCACTGATCTCTGCTCAGTGACAGCGACAGGACCCGAGGGAATGGCCTGAAGCTGAGTCAGGGCAGGTTCAGGTTGGATGTCAGGAGAAGTTTCTTCACCCAGAGGGTGTTTGGGCACTGGAACGGCTCCCCAGGGCAGTGAAACAGCACCAGCCTGCCAGAGTTCAAGGTGAATCTGGACAGTGTTCTCAAGAAAATGGTGTGACTCTTGGGGCTGTCCTTTCAGGGTCAGGAATCAGACTTTGGTGATCTTTATGGGTCCCTTCCAACTCAGGAGATTCTATGACTTTAATTAAGAAAGCAAAGTCGCAGAAATGCAGCTGTAAATGTTGTGTGTAAATGTTGACATTTCTAGATACTTTTAAATTTCTATGCTAAATTAATTATAATATTCATGTTTTAGTTAGTTGGAAATCATGTCATGAAAAGGAATGTAACTGTACAAATGAACAAGATACTGTTAGGTTCTTTTAAAGTATGGTTAGGACCACCACATATGACAGATTTTGATGCATTACAACAGGATTTCAGTCCATCATAGACACCTAGAATGAAGAGGAAGGCACTGGGAAGTTTTAAGTTATTAATGTTACCTTATAAATGTTTGCGCCCTCCACATGCTTCTATTTGTTCTATAGGAAGTAATAATTCAAACTTCCAAATTGCAAATTTTCTTCTTTTCAAGAGTTTTTAGTGATGTCTTCATATAATCAGATGCACTGTTCATCCTGCAGCTCATACCTTGTGCTGAACACTCCTTAGCATGCAGTAGTCTTGTCCTGCAGACTGGCGCTGACTGTGAAGAACAATTTTGTTTTGTTCCTTTCTCGTTCTGAAGGTTAAATTTTGCTCTGCCCTTCCTTGGGGACTGTGCCTTAACTGGCCTGATTTTATATTTCATATTACAGCTCTGGGACCAGAACCCCTCCAGAGAGTGATGCAGCTTCTAAATTAGACCCTCTCACCCTGACTGTGACGTAGCAAATCTCAGCATCCCTTAAGCAGAGTGGTGATGCCAACTAAATATGTCTGTCCACCTGCCTGTAGTCCAGTTGTTATGACGCTCCCCAGAGAGACAAAAAACCCCATGCTTTTGAAAGACTTCAGGGAAAAATCAGCATAGAAATAGGGTGGTTTGTATGTGAAGAACACTAGCTCGAGGAAATGTTTTAGTAGAAAAGAGCTTCAAGTGCACTGTTCGAGGTTTCTGCACCTCCTGGAAATGCCAACCACCTCTGAATGTCCGTAAGGAGCTTAACCTCTGGCCTAGAAGTAGGATGTTTTTGCAAAATTCCCATTTGGGCTTGAGCAACTTTACAAGTTTAGGAAAACTTCCTGGAAACAATCTTTCGCTCCATCACACTGTCTGAAATAACTTCTTCTCCTGCTACATTTCAATGAAGGGAGTGACAGTGGTGTCATGGGGATTAGGACACCTTGCTGTGGGATTTGAGTTCCCATGCTCTTCCTCAGGCAGCCTGTGTATCTGACTTCTGCATCTGACAGATTGCTGGAAGAAACAGAAAGCATTAATTTATGTTAACCAGGAGCTCTTGCAGCAGCCATAAATATTGTTTTAGATATAACAGATTATGCTGATCTACCATTACTTTCTAGAATAGGCTCCTTTTATCTGATGCAAATTACAAATGTGTTCTTTTCTCTCAGTACCAGAGACATACATACATAGCTTGATGAAAATGCACCCCATGGTAGATGGTATGAATTGATATGGAGGACTCATTGGAAGGTACTAATTATACAGTCTCCTTTTATTGATATGTCAGTGCAGCAGTAGTACATCCTTATAAAATGGGAAGAGAAAGCCTGCTACAGAAATAACTGAGCATTTCTTATGTGACCTACTGAAAAATAAGTCTGGTTAAAATGTAGTGAGAAAAGAAGTTCTGTCATGCAATAAATAATACTTTTCTTTTTAATTGTGAGGTTTTTTTATGAATCTCCCAAGGTAGTTATATATTTTCATATAACAATTTGGTATATATCTATATCTATTGAAAGGTAGCAGAAACTTAAGTGGAATTTCCTATAAAAAAATTTAATTTTGAGATTGTAAGTTGCACTGTTTCTCAAGTTCTGTGTATCACTTCACTAATACACTTCATGTATTAACAGTTCCTGATTGCTTTGGTTGTTATATATCTCCATTATATATGTTACTATTTGGTTTCAGGAACTGTGATTTATCAAAATTGATGAAAGAATGCATCTGGGCTGCAAGTGCAGCAATGCAGTGATTTCCATGTGAGATCATTTGGAAATATGGGGTATAAAATAGCTTTTGATTACTGCCAATTAAATGTAATATCTGATGGGGAATTTTCTTTTCCTTAGTTTACCAGCAATAAGGCTTCCCAGAGAGGAAACAACAGATCACAAATGTTGGAAGCAGCTTTACATTTCCTTGGTTATTGATGGTCCTTGACTGTCAGTACAGACAAGTTGGCTTTAACTTTTTTGACACAATATAAAAGTGAATAAATTTCTGCCACATTTTGTCTCCAGCATCAGTACTGTCTATTTCTGCCCCTAGTTCTATTTCTTCTTCTTTTTTTAAACCTTCCTCTTATTAGGAAATGGCCTAATTACTAGTTTATCCTATTCCAAGATGTCATATAACTCAGGGGCTTGAATTACATTATCTATGAATATCCTTCATTTCCCCAAACGTCTTCTGATGAGCAATTTGGCTTTTAAGGTGCTCAGTAAACTGATATTATTTGCATATACATTAGTCTCTAAGCTCCTCATCTAGGGAACACCATTACTTGCATCACATGCCCACCACTTTAGACAGCACTTTGATTTTTAGACTTTAATTACACAGCATATATTTCAAAATGTTTCTACCATTAAAGAAAAATGTTAACAGATAATTGGGAGTAAAAAAAAAATGCACAGAGAAAGACAATGTAAGGTTTGCATGTTTGTTGGTAAATGTCTGTTCTCTGTCAGCAACAGCTGCAGTTTAATTAAACTCAACTGTTTGCAGGTGTTTACAAGAGAAAATTGTATAGATATGCATGTACATATACAATTCAGCTGAAGAGATTTACCTTTGTAAAAAGTCATAAGCTTCTACCAGGGAGGCGTCTTTCTCTGTAGTCTTGTGATTAACATTCAGGTTTCTTTCTGATATGTAAGGATGAGATATTATCAGGGAAAATCCACAAGAAAGCACTGTAAAGCAATAAGGGAGGAACACCAGCTGTGCTCATAAATTTAAACAGTTAGGATGTCTGAAAAGCATTCTCCGCCCTAAGACTGGTATTACAGTTAGGTGAGTTTAGTGCATCAGACAATACAAAAGGATTTAATATGTCTCAAAGAAGGAAAAGTAAATACAAAAAAAAAAAGACTTTTCAAAGATCAGAACAGCTTTAGATGTTGTGTGGATCAATAGTGGTCTCATCACAGGTAAAAGTTCACTAGATAGCATATTGAGCTGCAAGTTCAAAATGTCAATAAGGTGTGCAAAATTTAAAACCAGGACATGGTGTAGGATAGTTCTACTTAACTTTTTGTTCTTGTGTTATAAATATTTCTGCTCAGCAAAGGTATTTGTGAAAGTTGACAAGAAACTAACACAACTAAATCATTTAAAGTTCATTTATTGCTCACTGTGTAATGATCTAGTCCAACAAGGAATTCTATAAATATACATGTACCTACGGAGATTTATAACTAGGTCAGAGTGCTACTTCCACATCTATTACTAATTAATTAGGTGCAAATAGCAAAAATACCTCAATGACAAAATCTATAATTTCAAAATTCTTGTTTTACTGTGACTGTATCAGCAGCACTTGCAAGTGCTCAGTTAAAGCAAAAAGTAGAAAATTGTCTGCAAGTGCTCAATTAAGAAAAGAAAATTAAAAAGTAAAGGATTAATTCGTACAGACTGTACAACACTCTACACAATGTGCATTCATTTCTGATCTCCAAACAATGTCTCTAACATTTAACTGAATAAAGCAGATGATTAATGCTTGTGGTCATCCTACAGCAATTCTATTAGACTGCCACAAATTTAACAGATTTCCCCATTAAGCAAATTATTATTAGTGTTAATTTGAAGGGGAGGAAAATAATGGCTGCTCTTTTTTATTATAGTTCATTTAGAACACATTTAATCATGGCAAAAATCAAACTTTTTTTATTGGGAAATTTAAGTTATGAAAGGGACAAACAGTAGGATACAGTAACATTCAAATTTATCTGAAACATTTTTAAGGTGTTATGCCCTATTTTCAGCCTGGTGATTCATAAGAAAGTCTTTATTGCCCATAAGAAACATAATGCCTACTTTAGACCTGTAAATGGACTGGTTTAGGAGACCAAATTTTAACCAAGATTAGTTTTGAATGCTATGCTTTTTAATTTGTGTCAGAATTGAAAAACCATGACCAAACTAACTTACTTTTAGGTAAGCCAAGAACATAGCTAAAATTTATGCTTGATAATATAATAAATTAATATTTTTAAAAACTAAAACACGGGATGTTTCTAGACACTTTCTAATAGAGACACTTAAAATATTATTTTTTTCTAGTCAGAAATACCTATATATATAAATACACATACACATATAATTTGTGAGGAAGTACAAATTTTGTATTGCAGTTCTGTCCTCCAATCCTTTAAAAATACTCCATGTTTATGATCAGTGTGTTTGTTGAGAGGATTAACTTTTAGGTGTTCTTTTCTTAATAGTTCTGTGGTTTTAGCTGGACCCACAGATACTTTTGATTCCAATATTTAAATGCATCCTTTTTTTTTTTTTTTATGGAAAGTGCAAGAACAGGTTATGACTGAATTTTCAAGTTTGGGTTTTAATTTTTTGGGCTGTTTTTCCAGTGTTAAAATATCACCACCATATCCAAGAAATACTGCCCATTTGACTTGAATTTTGTTTCACATGTAATGGAGAGAAGAGGTTCTGTGTTTATTATAAGTTAATGTCAGCGCTTTTGGGTTTTTGATTGTCAATAAAAATGCAATGTGGGATAATTAAGCAATAATGTAGTGTGCAGAGCTTTTTTTAACAGGATAAAGTCATGATGAAGATGAGCAGAGTCAAGGGATTACAAGTTAAGCAGAAAGCATTTTTCACCTAATTTGCATTCAAAAGAAGTTTGCTATAATGCTGAATTAAATTATGTGAAAAAATAAATGAAAAGGTAACTTTTAAATAAAATTAGTTCATATAACGTTTGACTAAGGTGGCTATTAATTTTTACACATTTCTTATCTTTTATTTTACCAACTTCTCAACTGCAGTATTGTATCCAGTTCAGTAGGGAATAACAAGACAAAGAACAGGGAATACACTTAGGGCAGAGCTGTGACTGTGTAGGGGATAACTTCTACCTTTTAATTCCAAATTAGCATTGAAAACAGTTCACTGGAGTTTCTTTTCTTTCTGCTTGGGAAAATTAAATCTTTCAATGCCTCTAACAACCCAGAACTTAGTGGAAAACTGATGTTTCAATTCAGGCTAAGTTAAATGAGTTGCTTAATGGAAAGTGGCACTTCCTAGTGTCTTGGTAGTGTTAAGAAATCATCTCTTCAGTAGGTGCTAGCCTGCTCAGAAGCAGTGGCATGATGGAGGAAAGCATTCTCTTCCACATAGGTTATTTTTTAAAGTCCAGAGCCTCTGACTCCAGTGCAGTGCAGGTCTGGAATTGCCATTTTCCACACATTTTCTGTACATTTGCTGTAAAAAAGACCAGGGAAAAAAATCCATCTTACATTAGATGAGGGGGAAATGAATGAAGAGAACAAAATATCAGTGGTCTTAAAATCATGCGTGTCCAGCCCCTTAAAAGGGTGCTATCAAGGAGGTAATTCAAGTTGCAAAGCCTGGAATGACTGAGGAGCAGCAGAGCCATGCTGACCCATGGTATGACATACAGCTCTTTAAGGCTTTGTGGTGGCTTTGAGTACAGTCCAAATCCAGATATTCAGTTTTCCAGCCAAAATTAAAAGAACTTAATTTGAAAACTTTATTTGAAAAGATATGTAGCTGCACCTATACAAAGAAAATTGTAAAATTGTAGTAATCAGCCTGAAATGAAGAGATATCTTTATTGCACTGAGCTAAGGAAAATTTGATTTTAGTTTTCCAAATTGTTTTGACTATAGAAACACAGGTCAATGTTTCAAGTTGTCAGAACAATATCATCCACAGCAGTCTGTATCTGATGACTGAAGACAAGTTTTTTCAAGGTAAATTAAGGGAGTTTGTCTTATCCTATGTTTTCAGTGCTGTCCCTCCTTATATTCAAAGGCAGTGAGCTCACTGCAAAGACAGAACACAAAAAAAGGCAGCAATTATTTCCCCTAAGGCTTACCTGGCAGGGAAATTACGAAATAAAATGAAACTACAGACTGGTTGGTCTAGAGGAATGAGGAGCAGTAGGAAAGAGAACTTGAAGGCAGAAATGTCATTCATGTGTGAGGATAGTGGGATCTCTTCCTTATGCATGGTCCATTCTATTTTTCCCTTGCTCCTTCTCTGGAAGGACATCCAGGTAGTGCATTTTTTCCATTTGGATCAGTCTTATCATTACAAACACACTGAAATGTGGCAGAAAATTATGTTATTTACAACTGCAATGGCTAAGAGCTTAGATGAAGTACACAGAGATAGTCTAAAGAGACTTATTTTAGTACACAGAGATGGTCTAAAATGTAATATATTGAAAAAAAAAATTCAAATTAAACCAGTGATGGAACCAAGCCTGGTTTAGGATGTGTAATAACTTTTTATTGTACCTAGAAAGTTTTTTAGAAGGTCTAGAATGACCTGGAAAAGTTGCAAACTGCTTTAATAATTGAAACATTCTGACTAGGATTTGTGATCTGTTTACCAAGCCAGCTTCTGAGCTGTAATTTTCGGCATAATTCAATCGAATTTAGAAAAACACCTCTTTGTGAGGTATTCTATGCATTTGCATTCGTACTGCCAGTGACTAATTCAAAAGTGTGTGTTTTGTACAAAGCTGGGTTCCACATGTTAAAGAAGTGAGCACCATTTGCTCTCTCAGATCAGCAGCATGATCCATCATCCTGCAGCATCTTTTCCAGAGCTGTGTCTCAAGTGATGACTTATTGCTGGTTTGCAAAGAGACGTGAATGGCACAGAAAATGTAATTTACTTTTCTCTCTTGGACTGAATTTATTGTTTACTAATTGGAATGTCATATGTAATGAATTATTTAACATAAAGGAGGGTCAAAAGGAATGTTGGTAATGAAAAGCAAGCACACACACACACACATGCAACTCTGTGTGCATCTGAGTGTGTCTGAGTGTCTGTGTGTAAGAGTATGAGTGTGTAAGAGAGTGTCAGAGCATGTGCAAGAGTGAGTGTGAGTGTGTAAGAGTGTGTGAGGTTGTATGAGAGAAACTGAGGCAGACTAAAGAACAAGAAACAGAAAGCACCAAGCTGAGGGATTGAAACACTGGATACTTGTACTGTTCACAACACTATGGAGCATGTTCTCACACCCACTTTTCAAATAATATATCAAGAATACAAGCTGGAATGTTCTCAGTTTCTTCTCCCATCTCTAAATGTCTACATAGTGCTGATTCACTGCTGGAGAAAATCCATCTTGTCTCACAAGAGGAGCTATTGCTCTATTGCCAAGGGCTGCTTGCAAGGAAAATGCCATGGAGGCAGCCATGTTGTGGCACTTTTGTGCTCCCCTTGGGATGCCTTTAGCAGCTGTGGTGTGCCTGGAGCTCTTTGCTTTCTGCTTTAAAAACCCTAACCCTAGGTGTAACCCTAACCCTAACCCTACCCTGAGGCTGGTAAGTCAGCCAAGGGTTAGGGACGGTCCCAAGGAAAATGCCATGGAGGCAGCCATGTTGTGGCACTTTTGTGCTCCCCTTGGGATGCCTTTGGCAGCTGCAGTGTGCCTGGAGCTCTGGGCTTCCTGGTTTAAAAACCCTAACCCTAGGTGTAACCCTAACCCTAACCCTACCCTGAGGCTGGTTAATCAGCCTAGGGTTAGGGATGGTCCCAAGGAAATGCCGTGGAGGCAGCCATGTTGTGGCAGTTTTGTGCTCGCCTTGGGATGCCTTTGGCATCTGCGGTGTGCCTGGAGCTCTGGGCTTCCTGGTTTAAAAACCCTAACCCTAGGTGCAGCCCTAACCTTAGCCCTAGGCAGGAAAAGCAGCCCTGGTTATGTTAGAATCTAAACCTATTCCTGTATTCTGAAAGAAAACCATATCCCATTGTAACCGCCATGCTCAGCTGCGCCAAAGATTTGGCTAAAGGCCTTGGAAACTGGTAATCAGGTATGTAATGTAAACTTTTTAACTAAATAGGCCTAGAGTATCTAAATGAAGCATTTTTTCATATGTTTTTATTATCTGTTGTAAGACTGAAAAATGTACTAAGGCCCAGTTATCAATGGTTTGCTTACAAATTGGATGTGCAGTTTTGTTCAATATTTTCATTTAGGACGCAGGAGATTGCAGCTACCTAGTGCCATTGAAGGAAATTAAAATATGTAAGGTTTAAAACTCAAAACTACATAGACAAGTTGAAAAAATGGTCTGAAAGAAATGAAACAGAAGAGCAATGGGGACAGGCACAGCAGTGTAAACTTAGGCAAGAATGGAGAACAGTGAATTATGAAAAATACATCCAGAGAAGAAACCACTAAGGTTTATCATTTATCACTGTTGAATATCAGACAAAATGTGATGCTGTATCAAAGATGATATCTCATACTTGGGATTTAAAAATAGCAGCAGATGCCAAATCAATAAAAGTTCTTTTCTTTTTCCAAAGATGTATGCAGGTTGCATGCACTATTTTAAATCAAGTTGGACTTTTTGTTTTTCACATGGTGACTGCTCTTCCCGTTGTCCATTTTCTATTCCTCATGGCTCTTATCCCAACAGCCCGGTGGAACTGGGCACAGATTTTGACAAATAGTTGTGCTGAACCAAACCAAACCAAACCAATCAATGAAGTTTTCAGCAGAGTTGTTAACTGGGACTTCACCTGTAGGATGCTCGGGGTAGTGCACCAGCTCTACTTGGAAACAGGATCATCTCAGCTGGAGTACTGTGGCCAGTTCAAGGAACTGGAGACGAGAGAAACCAAAAAGTCAGGGTCGTTATGAACAGCTGAAAAACTTTGTTAAAGGATGTACACAACGGCCCTCAGGCATGGAAAAAGCCCTTGTGCAAAAAAAAAAAAATTGAATAAATTGTTCAACTACTTAGACAATAAAAGAGAAAGTAATGGACTTGAACTGCAGTAATGTACATTTAAGTTAGAGGTTAGGAAGAACTTCCAAATGGTAGATGTTCATTTAATTGTTGTACTCAAACAGTAAGAAATCTTCCCAACATTGACTCAATTCTACTCTAATACAGTAGCATGAAGTTAGAGTGAAAAAGCATCTTCTGATATCACAAGGTAAGCCTCCTGAATATATCTTGAAGAACTGCCCTGTCCTAAACACAGACACAACCAAAAAATCAATAATCACTTTAATAGCTTAGATTAATTGATTAAAAAAAATCTGTTACTGACAATAATGGAAAAGACTGAGGTTCACAAAAATATTCAGGAAAATCCATTTCAAATACATTGTCTCATTCTCTAGTCTAACAATAAATTCTGCAAGATTAGAGATGACATACAATATAATTATACATAAGGAAGAGGATAAATTTTAGCCTTCAGTTATGGAATCATAATCAATGCATTAGTGTGCAAATCCCAGTATGTTAAAAAGCATATTTTAAACTACTTAGGGATTATTCTAGCTAAAATGTACATGAAAAATGCAAATCATCATTAAAACATTTATTTCCTACTTCACTAAATGTACAGTTTACTGGCTTTAATTTTAATTACTTTTTAATAAAATTTAATCACCCTGAAAGATGCTATATTGATATCGGAAGAGAAAGAAGATCTTTGTTTATCTACAAAAAAAATGCAGGACAGGAAGAAGAAAAATACTGTGCAATGTCTCAATCTGATTTAGGAGATTACTTTGAAATTGTCTTTGCTGAGACTGGAAGCAAAGAGGATGGTGCTTCTTGATTTGGGTTTACAGATTCTAACCAACAGCCACATGGCATAAAATCAAAGCATTTTATGAAATTTCATGACCTCTCATTTTTTAATTATATCGTATTCAGAAAGCACCAAGGAGAGAAAATTTTAATTATTTAATTTTAATGGGTAGCGAAATGATTTTATTTACTTTATTTTTCTTTTTCTTTCATTTAATATTTCTTCCCTGACAGGAGTGGTAGTCATCATTTAATATCCTCTGCATGCTTTTCAGCCTTATGTTCAGGTTTAGCACCAAAATAAGATGAAAGATAGCTAAATGCTGTGGAACAAATCTACAGCAAATGTCAATCATCACACTGATTTTACATCAATTTCATACTTGAACTATGCATAAGGAACTGAAACCTCACTACAAATCTTCTTATATATTTAATATTTCAAGACTGAATATAATTTAAGTTGTTTGACTTTCAGCTCACAAAATCTCAGTACCATAAATATTAAAAGTGTTATAAATATTGATTTTAAAATATTTGGTTTTCTGTAAATATAATAGATGTTATATATTTTCAGTAAAACATTTGTTAAAAGATTAAGATCTCCTGTTCAAAACTTTTGAATAGATGTTACAAGAAGGGATTTTTGTATAGACATCTCCCTGTTCAGGGAAGCTGGTATCACTTTTTAGTCATGAGCAAATCTGTAAGTTGTACAGCAGAATAAAAGCATCTAAGCAAGATCTATCTTCTGTTTGCTTTCATTCAATCCTCATAGTTTCTCTAGTTTTTTCTATCTATTAAAATTTTAACATGTTTGAAACTGCCAATGATTTTCAAAGTAGTAATCAAATTCACTACTTGAATTCCCACTCCTTACAAAGGATAGTGTTAGCAAGTGATAGAAAAAGACCTTTCTGTTTATTGAAAAGAAGTCTGTGTTAAGGCTGAATCTACATTGGTTTTACTAGCATTAACTATAGAAAGTGTTGCAATGAAATAGAGACAGCCATTTTTAAAACAAAGATATTGCATGTTTTCTAGCATGGGTGGGTACATGAAGGCACATAGATATTTTTAATAGTGACTGCATTTGGAATTAACAAGGAAAGATAAGCTCTTAACAAGAGAAACCATACTTGGTTCCCACACCCATGGTCCATGAATTTATGTTGACTGCCCATGTAAGAATAACAAAGCTATGAAAGAAATGAAGTAGAAACGCTATCGCTATTATGTTGTTCATGTGGAGACTAAACTCAAAAATTGACATGGTACCACCTGTGCTGAGGTCTGTCTAAAATGTGGATATTAGTAGTGAACAAAGAAGTTGTGTCTATTCTTATTGTCCTCCTTATCTACAGGATTACCTTGATTGACAGAAACATGTGACAATGAAAATGCCTCAAGTTTTCCTGATTACTTTTTCCCCTCTTCTTTTGTCGGTAAGAGTTTGATGAACAAGATAAGACATCGAAACTGAAAAATCTGGTAAAGTTACTTTTCTAGTCACAATAAAACCAGTTTATTACATACCCTATGAAACTAATCCAACTGGAAGCACAGCTTTTATTACTGGTAATACCTTCTGAGGACGTGTGCATATGATAAATTTGATTAAGAAAGGTTTGTTGATAAATATATGCTCAGAACTGATTGTGTGGTATCTGAGAGCAAGGCACAACACCACAAGAGTATAAATAAGATTAAGTGGAAGTTTCAAGCAAAAAGGTACACAGAGTAATTGATTATATATATATATAATGGAGATATTTCCTTGCTGAATTTATTTTGTAACAACCTAGTGTTTTCTCTTTCTAAGTAAAGGATAATCAATGGCCATGAAGAAGAACTGGATCTAATTAATAAAATGACTACTCCATTTCCCAAACATTCAACCTTGGAAAGCAATGTGCTATTGATAAATGTGAAATGTGTTCAGGTCTGCTGATCAATTCTCTCTTTTAGGTACTTACAAGTGCTTTATGTTCCTTAGCTTAAATTAACTTTGCCCATCCAAATTGGATGAGTTGTTTAATGTGGTTATATAGTGCTTTCTGAATTACTATGTTTGTATGCAAATAGTCATTGGACTCCATTCCAAAGAGATTATTAGTAAAGCTTGTGTCACTTGCATAGTCAGAGTTTCTTTGAAATAACCAGGAACCTAGAGAAATATTTAATCTTCTCTTCAAAATAATTTCTTTTGCTGAAATTATTGATACTTTGCTATGTTGTAGCCTTTTGTTTAGATAACTCCAGTGTTGAATGTAATTGAAGTGACACATTGCAACTAGAAGAGTTAAAACCAGCAGACTGTACTGATGGGGGAAAAAATAGTTTGACATTTGGGCAGGGTTTGCTTTCCTAGTTTGTTCTGGTTTGGGGTTTTGGGGGGCTTTTTTGGTTTTTTGTTGGTTTTTGGGGGGGGAATTTTTGTTTTGTTTTTTTAGGGGGAGAGTGAATTAAGGTCCAGAGAACTGAGCTGCTGTGTTAATTCACTGACTGATTACCTGTATCTGCTGCTCATTTGTGCTGCAGCACATCACTCCACTACTGGCAAAGCAGAACACTGTGCACAGAGCTTGTGCTGGGCTGAGCACTGGAACAGGTTTCCCAGAGAGGTTGTGAATCTGCCTCACTGGAGACATCCCAGGACCATCTGTGTGCAATCCTGTGCCATGTGCTCTGGGATGACCCTGCCTGAGCAAAGGGTAGGGCCATAATACCCATTGTTACCCCTTCCAGCCTGACCCATTCTGTGATTCTGTGAAATTACATCTCCAAAAGGTTTGTTTTATTCAGTGCATATGTTTATATACATATATTAATTATTTGCAGCATTAGCATCTGCCAAAAGGTGTTCTGATAGTAATAGCAAGGTCTGGAGAACAGAGAATAGCCAGTGAATGATTTATATCACATTAAAGCAGCATGACATTTGGAAGCAAAAGTTTTTAGTGGGAAACTGTGAGTAGTGAAATAAGCCTGATGTCCAAGGGAGGAAATATCATATCAATTTCCTTCACTTCTTACTGAGAGCAGCTTTTATTTCGACATCCTTTTTTCTCTGATGGTCAGATATCTTCATATCTGTTTTGAGTTAATGCAGCTATTATTGAGGGTACCTGTGACATCTTGGATAAAATAATGGAAATAATTAATAGAATATAATTAAATTGGAGTTGGATTAGGATGTGATTGTATGGGCATATGGCATTGGATTTAAGGAGTTTAATGTAATTTTTTTGTTGCAAGTTTAGGTTTAATAAAAGGTCTCTGCTGCTGCTCTGAACTTCTCAAGTATTTTTATTTTGATAATCACAATAAATAGATGCACCACATAATAGTTACAAGCAGAAGATGAGCTAACAGTAGAAAGCTTAAGTGCTGTTTTATAACTATGTTAATAGAGTTTAGTAAGTTTCTGGTGTATTGAAATATTTCACCTCAGTGAAAGTCACTGGTCAACATCTATCAGAAATTAGAGTAACTCCATTCAAAATCCTGCATCATCCCCTTTTTATATCAGATCATTCCTACTCTGAAAGATTCTGCCATCAACATCAGGGACTGATAAGAAGTCTGTTCAGCTGCCACATCCTCTGCAGCTCTGCACAAAAGAGCCTCACCTAATCTCTGTCTCGTGCATCAACTGTGTTTTCTGGGGGTGATCTAGAGTTTTTTATTAAATTATCACTTCAATCTAGTTCTGAAAAATAGTTTCCATACTACTTATTTCTAATTTATACTTAATTATTCACGCAGCATCACTTGCAAACAAGTACTTGAACTTAAGATAGTACCATTTCTTTAAGTAGTCTGTTTAATTTAGTAACAGTCACAACAAAGGAAAAATATGTTTGGGATTCTTGATTGATATTGTACAAAATGAGCTGTCATTTTTATTATACACCTTAACATTTGTAGGTTAGCAGAGTAATCTCAAGTTTCTCACTAAAGAAAAACAGCTCTCTTTAAAAACCTGCTTTGTTCATGGTGTGTAGCTTGTTGGACATTTGGGTGTTTTAAAAGAAGTCTATTTAATTTTCCAGATACAACTGTATACAGAAACACTATTCATCAAAGCTTCCCTGGGTGGTCAGGCTACAGTCAGAAAAACAGAGCTACCACTTCTAATAAGAGATAGAGGAAAAACTTCTCCCTTGCCCCACAGTGCACACCAGCCAGCAGACCAAGGCTACTTTTCTTATTTGCCCATTTTTGACACAAAATTCTGCTCTGTATTGATTCAATGACCAGACCAACAGCAAATAAGGACTCAAGATCTGAAGTATCCGTACAGGGAGAAATAAAGTGAAAAGAATCAGGTTATCTATGCAAGACTTTAAATCCTAAACCTAAACCTAATCCTAAATTGCTAGGAGGCCTCACAACATAGATATTTCTCAGTCCACCCTCCAGGAGATGAACTGCTGCCAAGTTATCCTTAATTATCTGGATCACACAGTTTGCTGCAATGTATGTCCTTGAGCTACTCTGAGAGACACTGAGACATAATAAGCTTTACTGTAACAGGTGTTAGGAAGGTGGTGCTTCTTCCCTGGAATGGAGAACAATCTTTTTATCTGCTGACCAGGAAATGTAAGTGGAACATCTGCAACCTAACAGCTGTTGAATGTCACTTTGGCTAGATCAAGGGCTTAAAATGTGCTTCAGTAATCTGCTGCAGCTCTTACTTTTAGAAAGTATATCCGTGCTGACAGTTTTTCCACCAACATACTCCCAATACATGTTAAAATGATAAACAAATAGACTAAAATCAAGGTGGTAATGGAATATACTGGAAAGCTCAAAGATATTTTAAATTGAAATGATACTTGCATAAGCTTTCAGTATAATTAATGACTTTGGAGGAAAGGTTTCTCTCAAACCCATAAAGCTGTCCTGTTAATGCCTTTGTGATGCACCTCGCTAATACAGAGTTGTTGAGGTGTTGCCTGTTTGAGCTGTATAAAATCTATAGTTTTGTGATAACCATGAGTGTATTACGTTTGTCCTTTGAAGTTTTAAGTGCTGTCTTGCCATAGACATTCAATTTTCACTCATCATATAGAACTCAGTAAAATAGTTGGCAAAATCAGTAGGGGGCTTCTGTTGATTTAATTGCTCTTGTTTTAAGATCACAATAAACTATATGCAGCAACTAAGCCATCAGATTACTAATAATTACTTTTTCTGTAATTATTTCAAGGATAACTCCTTTGTATGACATGCATTAATTTTATCTGTTTTCTAAATGATCTTTTGCTATTTAAAAGTGATTAGAAATCTATTTACCAATGCAACCATGAGGGAATGGCATATTCTGAAGAAGAAACATTGCTAGGCTATACTGGGAAATAATTTCACAGCTTAAAACAGAATGCAGTAAGAGGAAAGCAAGGGAAAAAAAGTACAATACATCAATCAAGAAAATAATTTGTATCATGCAGTGAAAAAGCATGACTTAGAAAAAGAAGTATTTCTTTTTTAATGGTGAATTTCTCACTCTGGTTTGTCTCATAGCCCTTAATGCAGACTCATATTGTCTTTTCTCATCTAATCTTTGCATGCATCATATATATTGGTAAAGGTACTGATAAGACTTTCATTTATTGAATTAATATTTGTCTCAAATATTTTCAGATATTTTAACTGAAACAGTGTGTCAAACTTTCGCAGTAGTTAAGCTTTGAATATTTCCGTCATATAAAACAAGAAAATTTACATGCTAAAATACAAAATTAAGAAATAAATTGAGTGTGCACTACTAAATTATTAGTTTTGGGGCAGTAAGATTAGCAACTGTTTAAGGATTTAAAAGCATGAAAAACATTCAGTGAAAGTTTGAGTAAACATTTTTTATTTTAAAAAGCTAATAAAAAAAATGGAACCATTTAATTTTGCCTTTTAATTTCTCCAAACAACAAAAGAAAAGATAGTTTGATATTTTCTACTGCAAGTAAATAAGTAAATATATACATTTTTAATGTTGCTGAGTTTTTATAAACCAGAAATATTTACCATGCCAGAGAGCTTCTATTCAATGAAGTATTATATTAGGTTAAGTTTCAAGAACTGAAAACCAAAAGAAATAACAAAAAAAAAAATGTCAGTTTGAGACTGCAAAAAAATGAAAACTGAAAACATTGTGTTCCAGATATAATTCCTAAATTATATAGACAATGTGTACACCAGAAATTACATATCTTAGCCAAAGGAAGACAAAGAAATTAAAATGAAGGTTGGTGAAAAGGGCAGGAAAAGGGGAAAATGAGCTTGTGCTAATTGTGAGTATAGAAAGTACTTGCCTGAGAAATCTGATTGCTGGAATAGATAAGATTTCCAGATTAGAGAATGAGGGAAACATTGCAAACATAATGTAAATAATGGAATGCAGTATTTTACAAATTTCTTCATTCAAAATTAATCTAAACTATCTCAGTTTAAAGATTTGCATTAATTTTAAATGGACTGAAGAACTAAACAAAGAGCTATAATTGAACGAATGTAAAATGGTGAATTAAAAGGAAATGTTTAGTTTGGAACTCTGAATATAGGTGGTGACTCCTGCCTTAACTAACTTCTTCAATGGTCTGAAAGAATAAATATGTGGCATATAAATGGCTTTTGCTCTTTATGCTAAAAGACATTAAAATACAACCATGCATAAGGACAGAGGGGAAAATAAATAGGAAAATCATGAAACATTTAAAAATATAGGAAAGAAGTCTATAGAAAATCATTAACCTGAGAAGAATACATGTCACAATACATTTGGAAGAGGAACCAAGATTGAAATAGTGATTTAAAGAGGAAAAAGAAAAACCTTAGAAAGCATGTAGAGCCAAGCACACAACTGTATGGAAATGCAAACAAAGGATGCACTTGAACAATGGTTCTCTCCAGTGCAAGTGACAACTGCTATGGACAGACATACTCCTCAGAGTTTAGGTCTCCAGAGGATTTTCAAAGACCTTTTTGTTGTTCCAGCATCTTTCTTTCACAGGCTATGAGTTAACCAAGAGCAGTGTGGCTGGTCACAGGATCGGAGACCATCTTTCAAGTTTTGCATTTTATTAAAGGTTCTCCTACCCCCTTAATCTGTAGAATTATTTTTTCTTCCTTTTTTTCCCTCCAGAGAATCTGCTCTGTTTACACTCTTCTCCTTGGACAACTCCTGCTAACCAGATCTTTCCTATTTATTGCTCATGTTTGCTGCATCTTTTGTAAAGTTTCTTATCTAATGCTGTCCATGGCAGTTTCATCATCTTTTACTTTTCCACTTCTTTCACCCTGAACCTCTGAGTCTTTCCCCTTATTCTTATATCCACAGAATAACATTTTTCAATCCCTTGAAAGGATTTTACTCTTTAGAGGTGCTTCTTATGTAAAGCCTTTGAACTTTAGGATAGTCCTGTAAGCCACAAATGTTGCAAGCAGAACAATCATTTCATTTGAATTTCATAGAGAAAAGACACTAGGGCAAAGAGAAGAAAGCAATTTCTCATTTGTGTGGAAGGAAAACAAAACCTCTGAACTATAATGAAGGAAAAATATGCAAAATTAAATGTTAAAATTAAAGACAAAATTATCAGCAGAAGAATAAAACAGGAAAAAGAAGATGTCCTACCAAGGCATTCATTCATTGATGCCGGGGTTCAACAGGCAAAAACTTCCTCAGCCAACCCTGACTCTGCCAAGTGGGATTGCTGGGGAAGGGAAGTTGTTCCTTTTTTTGAAAACTGCAGCCAATTTTCCTGCATAACACGACTCAGCCTTCACAATTAGTTTTCAACTGTATTGTGATGGATTGCTTCTATAAATTACAAGACACTGTTCTCACTAAAAGTACAAAGCCCTAGAATTGTGTGGATATAGTAGCTTTGCAATTTTGCATTTCAGACATCAATATACAGGCAATATTTGTAACATTTTCAAGTGAAATAAAGAATATAATAAAATTACCTGAACTCAACCTGGATCTTTTCAGATTACCCGAACTTTATAAAATGTAGGTCAAGAAAAGTTTGATTTATATATCTTTATTTTATTTTATTTCCTGCGTGGCTTATTGTGATTGAGGAGCTCCAGCTTTGTGAGAGTCCTTTAAAAACTCCTTATGCAAAAGAAAACACACGGTCTTCTCTCTCTGTTTCTTGTTATTTATTTTATATTTTAGAATATATCACATCTTCCTAAAATGGAAACTTTGTGATTGATTTTCTCTAATTGATCACAGGATAGCTTTTGGTGTTTCAGGCCTTAAACACTGCAAAGTATATCAATTAATAGCCTGTGGCCTCCTGCCTGAAAACATACCTGAGGCATGTATTAATGGACCAATAAAACATGGCCTGTCATACCTTCATGTTATATTCCCATTCCATGTGAACAAGGCTGCTTCCAGAGTTTGCCACAGGCAATCTGGTATTTCAACTCTGTGTCTGTTTAAATCTCTGATAGATTTTATCCACTTTCTGTCAAATCCTGAACACTCGCATTACAAAGTAGTTTTTTTCATGTTCATTAATGCTTCACTTTAGTTCTGTTTGGTTTTGAGGTGTCTCTGTAATCTGAATCCTTCAAAAAGGGTCCATTTATAAAAAAATCACATGCTCCTCACTGTTACCTAGAAAAGTTAAAAAATCACTTGCTTTATTTTGCTGAAATTTTGCAAATATCTGACCTAGTCACAGTTTAGACAGTTCTGCAGCTCAGCCTATGCAGTTTCAAGGTGTGAGAAATATCTGCTTAATAATTATGGCTCGTCTCATGAC
Source organism: Setophaga petechia (assembly GCA_024362935.1). Taxonomy (NCBI): domain Eukaryota; kingdom Metazoa; phylum Chordata; class Aves; order Passeriformes; family Parulidae; genus Setophaga; species Setophaga petechia. Next base: position 13,298,281 of record JANCRA010000006.1, read on the forward strand.
ATTAGCTTACTTTGTCACCTATAAAAATGATTACTTCTGTTACAACCCACCCCAAAGGTGGGGTAACTGAGATTTTTGTTAATTGATACCTTGGGCAGATTAGAGTGAAACACTGAATGAACAGTGTTTATGTATGCACATATATATATATATATATATATATATGTGTATATATATATATATATATATATATATATATATATATATATGATACAATTCTGGATCCAATAGAACCCCAAAATATCTTATAATTCTCCATATCAGACATGCTGAAGAATGACATTTTAAAGATTGCAATTTAGACATACTAAAGGATTGCCCCAAAACATACTCTGCAATATCATCCAAATGAAAAACACCTAATATTTTACTCCTACTTTTTTCTGGTCTATGAATCACACAGCCCAGGTGGAAAATGCAGAAATAAAATCAATCACCTCCCCAAAGGCATTTTGACTGTGGATTTTCTGAGCTGATTTTAACCTACTAATTTATTTTATTTATTCATTAGCAGTGTCTGTGAAAAATTTTATTTATCAATGCCACAGAGCGTACACCTTCTGATTAATATCTCTTGGTATTTAAAATTGGCTTAAGACTCAGATATTGTTCCAATAATCCATGGGAAGGTGGCAGAGCCTGGCAGGACTGGTCCCTGGCAGGACAAACCAGTGTCCCTGAGCACCTCGAACACGTTGAGGTCAGTGTTTTGCCTCCAGCAGGTTCTCCCCTTGTGCTGGGGTCAGGCTGCTGCTTCCTGGCATTGTGGGCTGCTGTGGAGGAGACCCTTGAGCCCATGTCCCTGCCTCTTCTGCTTCTCCACACTCAGAGTTAATATACTAACCCTGGAGTCAAACTCAGAGAAATTCCCATTACCTTCAGACGTAATGGATAGTCACATTTTAAGCACCAGCCTTGCAGAGAGCCAAATATTTTCTCATTCCAGTCTGTACCTTTCAGTTTTTCACATAGCAATGAAAGCTGTTTTCCATAGAATAGCAATTTTTTCACCCTAGGAATTATTCTGCTTCTGTTTGTATTGGCAAGTGGGCATAAAATATAAAGTGAATTATTTGGCATAAAAGAAATCTATAAAAATTGCTCATAATTATTACCATTACTCCAGTCCAGAACTCCTTATTCACATAAACCTGACACTGCTGTTGTAGCTGGTTTTTCTTCAAAACAGAACTTAGAAAAACTTGCCCACATCGAGCAAGTGGTGTGAGATTTAAGAAGGCAGAAACCATTGTGAATATTTATGCTTAGACTGAAACAGTATTAAGTATATTAGTGACAGAACAAAATAAATTGATCCAAGGCTTGAAAAGTGCATCCAACACTGCAGTCCTGTCCCCGTCACGTTTTCTGACCAAAGCACTCCAGTGCTGTCTGTGCAAGGTGAAGCCTGGGCTGGCTGAGACTGACATTCAGCGTCCTCCTTCCCTTTTTTTGTCAGCTTCAGAACAGAACACTGGAAGTTATACAAACATGACGTGTATTTCCAATTCAAAGCAATGAATTGAATTTTGAGTCATTGTAATGACCTTCTTTTCTTATTAGGAGGTGTATTTCTTCATACATCCTTTATTAAGGGATTATTCAGTAAGTCTTATAATAAAGTTAGCTGAAAGTCCCTAGCATGTGTCATTTTTCAGTACTGTTTACAAAAAATGTCTGTTGTACAGAAATAGCGTGTTTGGTCTAGTAAATATTTATTCAACAAATATTCCCATGATGGTAAATGTAAAGATTATCAAAAGGCCCATGGCAGAAAAGTTCCTCTGACTTCAGGTAACTCAAGATTTATGGCATTGTTACTTCCCATCGTTGAGGAAATGAGGCTTGCAACTGACTAATGTTTCTTTTTATTTTGTTTGCAGGAAGCATTTATAACTTCCTCCTGGGATTTTTTTAGAGCTACATTGTATGATATTCCCAAACTATTTTTGCACTGTTGTTTGATTTTAATTATAGTTGAACAGAAGTAAAATCTTGGGAATACTTCTAATTTGCTTAACTCCTTCCTGCTATGCCTTGATAAAATTTATCCTAATTGATTATTGAAAGGAATGGGTGTATTTAAAATCCAAGAGCTCTCAAGGACAGCTACTCTCTCTCTGTGTAACTTTCATAAAGACCAAACCATACAGCACATGTGACCAGACTGGGGAGACAGCCTGATGCTCAGAGACCTTTGGCACAGGCTAAAAACGCCTCAGGAGCAGAGGGAAACCCAAGGGGGTTTCTTGATGGACTTAATCCCATGTCACTCTGCTGATGGCACAGAGGGGAGACTGTGGTCACCCAGAGCACAATAAATTCACTCTCCAGCTGCCACATATCTGGCCCCTCTGGCCTCAGGAGCTCCAGGCTCTGTGCTGCTTCCAAAGCTCCTCGCTGCTCCCAGCTATCTGTCAGCACTGCCCCAGCCGTGCCTGAGCTGATGAGCAACTCCTGCACAGATGCCTCTGGGACTACTAAAAAGGAGGAGGGAAGAGTTTTATATCTTTCCTCAGAAAATAGGAGATCTAATCTATATTAACCAACGAGCACATTCCCACTGGTGCAGGTAGGTGGACTAAATTGCCACACAAGACGATGGGGCAGTCAGGTAATGAACATACATTCTTTAAACTGCTTTTATATCCATTGATGGTGTGAGAATCAGTTCTGCCTTAATTTATGGATTGTCTGAGTTGGAAATGAAAGTCTAGTAATTCTTTTGTGATGATTAGCAGCCTCAGAGAATGCTTCAGCTGGGGAGAAATGCTGGTTGTTTATGGGGTCAGTCAGAAGGCACACACCCAGCTCTGCCTTTCCTAGCTGGGCTTTCAGCTACATTCAGTCATTTGTTATCTTGCATTGATAAAGTTAATGCAGAGAATCAAAGCCAAGCTTATATCACCAGTAAATATTATGATCACATACATCTGCAGAGCACACAAACTCTGTCCTCACTTAACTAGAGCTTTTAGAAAACCTAAACACAGTACTTGATTTATGAACACAGTATGACATGTTTTGTCTATTGAAGAAATGCAAAGCATTCATTTCAATAAGTTTGAAATAAATTATTAGACCAAAAATTATTTTTAGCTGAGGTCATGATTCTTAATGATGCCTAGCTCTTTGATAGCTATCTTTGTTCATAAATTTCAAAGTATTTCATTAAGATGGTTGAAATTATTAGAATCTGTTTTGTGACAGTTACACCTCCTTTTTTATTACTCAGTGAAGCAGTGATAATCTGCATTCTTCCATCTTCACTGAAAATTTGCCCAGACCAGCTTGCTACAACCTGTAACATGTTACCCCCAAACATTTCAAAAGTGATTTTTTTTCAATTTAAATAACCGTCTGCATTTTCATAGCATTTTAGGTATTCTTGACAAAATTACTTTACAAATTGTAGAAGCTTGTCTTCTTGTGGCTTTCACTGTTCTTGGCATCAAATCCAAACTTTCTCCAGCCCTTCACATGGTCTGGGAGAGTCTCTATGTTCAATAGAAGCACTTGATGTCATCCATGCCTCTGCAGTTACTCTGAAACTTTTTTATTCCACTTTGGCCATATTCCTTAGGATCTTAGAACTCTCAGGTTCTTACATTCACAAATAATTTGCATTCCTTTCTTTGTTTTGCTCTCCTATTTATGAATATCTTGCTTTTTAACATCCTGTGAACACACTCTCCTTTGAATGCATCTGCCTGAGTAATGGTCATCCTCAGAGTTTGTCAGAGATAGATAAATAGCCCTAAAAAGATTCACATACACTGAGGCACACACTCATTCAGCAATTCTAAAATTCTTTGAAAATTTTAATCCATAGTCATCACACTGTACAGTAATGTGCCATGATGCTTTTACTGTAGTGGTACATCTTGATTAATGCAGCCTTTTTAAAGAAATCTTACCTGAATGTCTAGATTATCCTAGAGAAAATCAATTGACTCACACTCCATCTCAGCAATCAGCTTGGTAGCAAACAGCTGCTTTCCTTTAAGGTTTTGACTATTTATTGATAAAATTACATTTGTACCACACCAGAGTGAGAAAGTGAGAAAACACAGAGTATTTTCTCTCTTTATGAGACAAATTTTTCAAGACAAGATTAATTTCAAGAAAGAGATATAGTCTTATCTGTGGGAAAGCCCTTTGTGATTTGTGGCAAAACAAAAATCTTCCTCCTGCTCTTCAAAGATTCCTATCTGAATTTTCACTCTATGGATACACAGGTACAATTTTTTAGTCTGCTAAAGGAATTTCAATTCAGACCTTTTTTTAACGAAAACTAGATTTTGACTAGATAAGTAATTTTGGTTTTGGAAAAAAAAATCAAGGTTTAGACATATTTAACGTCCAGCTTTATAGAATCTTGGTGCTTTGCCTGGGTTTTGCTAAATTTTGAACTACTGTTCAATTTCCAGCTGATTTTTAGATTTCTTTACTGAGAACAATACTGATTTTTTCAAAGCTGGAAATTTTCTTCTTTGAAGCAGCTCCAAGATGAGATCTTTCTCTTACTCTGAAGACTTATTCACATCTACAAACTCAAATTGTCTTGTTAGAAACAAGAATAGTCTACTTGCTTTGCAAGACATAAGAACACTCATCAGCTGTTCCAGAATATACTTCAAATAACCCTCTCCGTTTTCCTTTAATCCAGCCCTGTTTGCTGCATCTAAAATATGTTTGTCAATGTCCAGTAAAATAGAGACCATATTATTGGTCCTCATTTATGGAAAAAAAGAGGTTTTCTTCATTCATTGTGCTGACTTAGAGGATGAGTTACTGCATGCAAAAGGTGCGTGGGAGGAAAAAGAATTGACACTCCATTATACAGAGACCCCCAAGTAATGTACCAGTTCACACCTTATAAAGATCTATGATATGGTTCTGTTCCTGGTAATATGATAAGGTAAATCACTTATAACCCCTGCCTATTTTATTAAATAATGGACAGACTCTGTCACTCTAAATGCAGTTTAAATAACATTATTAAGAAGCTTAAATGCATTGTCAGAGTAATACAATACAAAGTATATTCCAAAAGTAGCCATTGACCATTCATAATATTTTGAATGCAGCTCAAGACAATAAATGTTTTAAAATACTAAAGGATTTTTAAGACACTTTTCCTAAAGCAGTAATCAATATTTGTGAGTTTCTAGTCTGTTAAGAAGGTCAGCAGACAGTGTCTAAATAAGTAGACCACTTGCTGTGGTCTTTAGATATTTTTGTTTGTTCCATGGGGATTTGAAGCACTGTTTGGTAACCTTTTATTTAATAAGTTTGCATCTTTTGGCTGTAGCTGAATTTAAAGTGCAATAAATAATTTTTTATGTGAAGAAAGAAGGCCACCTCAAATAATAATCCCTCCTCTATTAGATAAATAACTCCACTTTGTCTGTACTTCTCTCCTTCCTCTTGAGCATAGTTACAAATGACTACAGCACCTGAAAAGTAGCACATTCTTTGGGGAGCTGACTCCAGAAACTGGAATCATTTATAATTGCCATAGAAGTTGCATTTTCCTCACTCATTGGGTCACTTTCTGCCACTTTCAGCCTACCTGGGGCCAATATGAATGTGACTTATTTACTCTATGGAAGTTCATTAAGTTGTGTTCAGATAAAACCTATAAGAACAGGCTCTGTATAACAGAGGAGTTGCTTCAAAGTTATGGACAAGTTAATTAATTCTGAATTTCAGTGGAAAATCTACTGAAGTTCTATTGCAGTCATATTAACATCAAATGAGTCTATAAGATTCATATTCCTGCAATAAATATCAAGGAGTTAGGAATGATTAAGCAATTATTGTTAAATGTTACATGATAAAATGGCAAAAAAGCTCTAAAAAAGTTATAAAGATTTGCCAGGTCTTTACATCACGCATGGTAAAATCTCAAGGTTTGTCTGTATGCAATAGTAGAGTGCAGCTGGCTAAGGGAAATGTGAATTTATAGCACACTTGATAACCAGCAGTAGCTCACAAATGCACAGAGTATAGCTGAAGTTAAGGTTGCTTGTTCTATTTTTGAGTTATAATAAGTGACTGCACATGAAGACACTCTCAGAGCTGTATCCTCTGGCGAGTCAAAGAGAAATGCACTGCTCAGGGTGAGTACTATCTGCTGATGAAAACCTTTTCCTTTACATGACTTTTCAAAGAGTAGGAAGAATTCAGTATGGGTCACAAACCACAAACTTACATTGTTGTAATTCACTATAATGCAGCTTTGAAATAATTGTTAATCTACCTGTCTTCTTCCCTCATAACTGAAAGCATACTGAGGACTTATTATGGAAATTCACATTTTAGTTTATGCAGACTACATCTCTGGAGTGAGGGCTGAATATAGATCAGGAATTCAAGCAGCTATATTCCAAGTGCATCCTTCATTTTCATCGAGTGGAAAAGCTACAATAGGCTGTACTTGAGCTGGGTTTTGAGTGAACCATAAATGAGAGCATAGGCAAATCCAAGGTAAAGGAACTTTCAATTCCTGCTGACAGTGTAAACCTGAGCACCTACTTTTGTGCTACCTTTTAGTTCCTGGGTCACTGCATACACCATGATATATATGCATGATGTAGGCATTAACACTACTCACAAAAATTAGTTGTGTTTTTTTTTTCCTACAGAGCAGCTTGAATGAAAATCATGGACTTAATTGGTTAGAGAAGATTTGACCCAATTTCATTCCCTCTCAGTAAGAACACATTTCCAGACTGTCAGTCTTCTTCAACATTAGGTTAATGTGTTTCATCTCATATTTAACAATTTTCGTTATTAAATGTATTTCTGCAGTTGTAATTAAATGTAATGAAAATAATTATTTCTCAGGATTGTCCTTGTTACTGTTTCTTATTCCCTATCCCTTTCCTTCCTTGTTTCTTTCCAGAAGAAAGAATACAGCAGACTGTAGTCAAACTATAAACTCTTCGTCAGTATTGGACTTTCTTTAATGAAACCTGAATGCATTATTTCTCTAGCGAAACTTTTCTAGTTTGTGTTGTTAAATTGTCACTTGACTGTCTCAGAGATATATGAGATAGCCAATTTTAGAAAATTCTAGCCCCTTGATTGTACATCATCAATCATTTCAGATCCAGAGTTTGGAATAGATGTTAAAAATGTTTGATACTTTATGCATTTTGGCAGCATCATTAGCAAAACAAGAGTCACCTGCAAGCCAGAAAACTGAAAGCCAGGCATGATCTTGTAACATTCAACCTAGAGAAATAGCTTTTTCAAAAATATCTTTTTTTACAAAGCTAAATTATCTATATTTACCACTTATCTTAAGTTTTTCTGTATGGCATGTAAACTCCCTTGTTTAAACATAAAATTTATGTAAACACCCATCTGCAAAAAAATAATTAGCTTTGCCAGAGGAAAAAAAAAATCATTTTAGAAGAGTGTGCAAGGAGAAAGACAGGAAGAAGACAGGAAAACTAAAAGAAGAAAGAAAAGGTATCTGAGAAAAAATAAAGAAATAAAAATCACAAGGAATGTAAGAGACATCAGGCTGGTGTCCTCAAGGCCATGGGTTCATAACAAACATAAGACATTATAAAGACTGGCAGCAGAGGCTGTCTAAAGAGTTGTCAAAACAACATGGAATTAAACAAAAAAAATGGCAAAGGTTGTGAAAGATGGGACACCAAGAAGTGAGAAGCTCTTCCCTTCCAAATAGGGTAAAGGATCATACCTGGAGGAAATAATCAACATGCTTGCCAGAACAATTGAACTCTTGTTTATGTGTTATGGTGATGGATGGTAGAGAAATCTAAATCATTTGCTTTCACTTTGCTGCCTGATTAGTGCATGACATCAGTCTTATTGCAAACAAAAAGAATTGAGCACTGACGAGAAAGGTCATCTGCTTGTGTCCTTCTGGCAGCTGCACTCCAAATACCCCCCTGGAGGCAGAAACTCTACCTCACCTGAGAGATGCTCAGTTTGTTTGAATGGGAGAAGCTTCTGGAAAGTGTGTGAATGACAGCCAGGAAACACTGAGCAGGAAAACTCTTCTCCTGAAGACCACAGGAGATCCTGAGGAGTTTTGTGCCTCTAAGCCACTGCGGAAGAAGAAGAAAAAAATTTAAAAATTATGGAAGAGAGTAATCTGCTTTCATAACTCTATTTCATATTCTTTTTCCTTACACGAAAAATTTCTGTTTTGCCTATCTTTCTTGCACATTTGTACCTAGAACAAGAATGGAGAAACTCTACTCCTATCTTCTATGCAAAAATCAGAAAAGGTTGATTGGGAACAGCCAGCATACATCTACCACAATGAGATTTGTCATGAAGGCCAAAGCATATTCCTATTCCCTGGTCAGATAACCTTATCTGTGAAACTTTAGAGCCAAATACTTACCCTTTAAATGAAAAAATATTTGTACTATAGGCGTATTTAAGTACCTAATTTTCTGTATTTTCTTTTCCACAAATTCATTAACTATAATATTTGTGAAAGTAATCACAAAAGCAGTGTGTACACAATTTAAATTAATTCATTTAAAATCAAAAGAATATTCATATAAGTATGTTTTCTGTATTCATCCAATTCTAATTATTACTTACTTTTGACATCTGCGAAAATCAGATAAACCATTAAAATAGAGTCTCAAGAACAAGTATGAAATGAACATGCTATCAAGTTACACCCTTCAGAAACTATATAAAACTTTAACTACAAATATTCAATTCAATTATATTGCAGGAAGTCATTGGCCAGCTTATTAGTATGATAAAAGTATGGAAATTATTTCAGTTTAAGAACACATAGGGGGGTACTAATATGTTAATTGCAATTAAAGCCTGATATCAGTTCCATGTAGGAAGTCCAAGTTTTCAGTGATTTTAACGAGAGCAGAAATGTTAATTAAAAAGCTTTTACTTCATATTACTAAGTCTTGCTGATGAATCTAGCAAGTGAGTTGAGTATTGCTGACAAAAAGTCATCCAGCCAGTGTCCCCCTCCCTGCCCCTGAGCCCAAAGCTCCAGCAGAAATGCAGGGATCACCCAGCTGGGCAGGCACTTCTGTGCCCCAGCCATTAAGGCTGCTTCTTTAACAATACTTTTCATTGCTCCCTCATTGCATCAATGAGGCATTGCAATATTAGCTAATTATATAACTAGTGGGTTTTGGTAGCTCTATCAGAGCCAAAATTACAAATGCTGGGAAGCAATAAATATCCAGTAAACTTTGCTAGTATTGTGGTAGAATCACTAAGTTGCCTCTCCCTTCTCAACGAGAGAAAAAACAAGGACCTTCATTCTAACCAAAATGTCCAGCCCAGAATTCAATACTCATCTGGTTGAGCTGAATTCTTAAAAACACACAGGAACTACATTAGCTTGTTTTTATTGTATTTTATTTATTCGAGTGGCTTGTACCTTATAATATAAATTATTAAACCTCTCCACATCAAACTGCCCTGAATTATATCACTCTTGAGCTAAATATTGGTCAACATGATTGATAATGCTTTATGCAAGCTGAAAACTATAACTACATGTTACAAGCAACAATAAAGAGAATATTGGAGGCAGCAGCTGCATCTGCCTAAAGCAAACACTTCGTCCTTGCTGTGACAATATCTGATGGAAAGCTCTTGCCATTTTTTCTGTCCTATGAATAGCCAACATAAGCAAGGGGGTTTTCTCCTCTTTCTTCCATTGTTTGTATCTAGTATAAAAGGCACGGGAATACAGGAGAAACACATGCTCGAATTAAAACACATTGCAAAGCATCATTCGGTAGATTTAGTAGCAAGCAAAGTAATATAGAGAGATATTGCTGGCATATCCTTATTCTCAGTTGTGTTCCTACAATCTGGCTTTCCCAATGGGCCATGAGTATGCTTTAAATTTAGTTTAAAATTAACTTCAGTATTTGGTTCTTCAGCATCTGCATAGAGGAGCTGGCAATCTTTGGTGAAAGCGATGCTTTTCGCCTCCCTTTGAGCTGTCTGACACTCCACAGACAAATCAAGCTGTCACTTAGCTGATCCATGCCACACAATAATCCTGTGGTTAACTCTGCATTTTGCATCTGAGCTGCTAATCAAAATTTGCATACAGTGGTACTTTAAAAAAAGATATATAGTCAGAGATTCTTCTTTAAGACTGGAGGTGAGGAGGGTAGAGTCAGAGGTTAATTCTTCCTTCCTACCATTTAGTACTGCAACTCCTCTTTTTCGGTTGTGAATGCTGATGTGCCTGTGTGCTGCAAGGTCCACAACTGCACAAATTGAAGTGAGTATGATTTGTCATTTGCTTTACTTACAATGTTAGCATCTTTTCTTCCCAGGGCTTCCATTTTCCTCTTTAAAAGACACTCAAACATATATCAATAGATTTCTTTGTGACTCTAACTAACTGAGTTATATTTTTTTCAGCAGTAGTAGGTGTTGAAGAATTTGAATTGAAATTTGAAGGTTCCTGGCTCCCAAGCCAGCAGGAGATGAGGTTTAATTGCTTGGAAATACATTTTCACAGCTGATACTGGGGAACAGAAAAAGTCTGTATGTCAAGAGCCTCTAAACTAATCATTTAGCCATAACATGCACCACCCCATACCTGGGGACAATGTAACTGTTAACAGCTTGAAGCTGTTGAAAAAAATGGCCAATGAGAAACTTTCCTCTAATTTTCTAATGCTATTCTTCACCCTGAATAAACTAATAGAAGAGAAATGTCCTATTTTCAATTCTGTCAGTTCAAATGAAAACAATTGTGTGTTCAGTTAGTTTTAGCACTGGAATTTATTAGATCTGAGGTTGTTCATTAAGGCAACAATTTTGAACTTGCTCAGTTGTTAATACACTGGCTGTATAAACTCTGGGGCTGTCTGGTATATCTGGTTACACTCTAGAGACTGAGATTTGGTTTCCAGCAGTACAGATCAGGTCAAGAATGGCAATAACAATTAGCCATTAGTCACTAGATCTCAATTTACCATAATAGAAGGTCATTTCTTCTGAGCATTTTTTCCCTGGAAAGGAAGAGGAAACGCAGGAAACTCTTAACATATTGAAAACTGGGATATGGAAGACTTGGTTATGACTTCTGAGTAGATAATAGGGATAAAAGGTCTATTTCTCTTTGAGTTTACTGTTTTACTATGGGGCAGGTTCTGCATGTATTGACTGTGTCTGCTATAAGTTAGTCTTGTTTTTTCAAGTTTGTGACTGACTCAACACAAGCATATGAGAGACAGTGAGAAACCTCACCTGTGCAACATTCCTGCTGCTATAATTATTCCTTTCCAGTTGCTTCCATGAAGGACAGAGCAGGAGCATAGGTGTGCTTTTTCTGTAACTTCACCAGCTGACCTTTAGCACGGGCTGGTGAAGGAGCCACAGCCCCCCTGGATCCCTGAGGCTGCAGAGGGGCAGCACAGTGAGCACAGGGCTCCTGAGTGCTGGGGGCTTGGGCTCCAGGAAGAGAAGGGTCCATGACACTCGTGTAGAGGTTTGCTCTCCTGCCACACAGGAAGCCCATAACAGCTCCCTGACTCAAAAGGGTGTCAGGACTCTGCGAAGCCACCTGAGCTTGAGCTCTGAAGGCAGCAGATAACTGTGAGGTACTCGGGTTACATGGTAAGACTTTACTCCCTGCTCTCCAGCAAAAATATTTTAGATTAAATCTGTAAGTACCTATAAAACATGTAAGCATGAGATACAGCTGAGCTGTCCGTGATTAATTTTCTAATTCAAATTGTTCAAAGAACAAGGAGGATAATGATGAACACCTACCTCCAGTTACCACTAGAGAGTATCAACTTGGCAATAATCCCTTAAACTAAAATAAAATAAAATAAAAAATTGGACTTGTTTTTCATAAAGAATCCCTGTGAACTGCTCAAGTTTAGCAGGAAAAAGTGTTGTGAAACTCAGCTTTATTTAAAAAGTTAGCCATTAATGAAGAAAGTGGAAAGATATAACAGGAGAAAGAGTGGATAGCGTCTCAGACCAGATCCTTATTTTTTTAATAGAAAGTAACAGCTGGAAAAAAAATTGCAAGAGAAGCTTCAAAACTTAGAGGGTGCTTGTTGTGAATTGGTCTCACCTAAACCTGGTATTTGTAATTAATATAAACAGAGAAGCACTGCCTGCTGGTGGCTTTGCTAACAATCAGCTGACAGATAGTTAACTATAGACAGGTCAAAGGTCAGGGCTTTTAATCTATAGGTTGATGATCCCTTGGGGACAGTGTGGTGTGAAAAAGAATTTGGTATGCTTGATGCTATTATAGGCAGGATCAGCCTGTCAAAATCCATTAGCACTCACTTTTCCTCCAAATAAGCATTAAGCCAGCTTTTGGTATGATTTTTTTCAATGTAGATTTTTTACCATTCTTAGTAATCCTTTATAAGCATGCAACATTTCATTTCTTATATGCTAAATAGTGATTTTTCAGGAATTTGGGAAATGCATGCTATATTCTTCAATTAGGTCCATTTAGCATGTTGAATATATTTCTGATAGGCTTAAAATTAAATTGAAGAGTCTACAAAGAAAAAATAGTCATCTTGAAAGTGTAGCTTAATGTGTGGGGCACAGTGTTATCTCATGTAAGTTTCTTGTTTATAGCATAACAAAGACCAAAACAAATCTGAATTCTCTATTTAAAAGGAAATCAGAAATAATTTTAGTCCTACTTTATTGCTTTCAGACCCAAAGTGTTTTAACTTGACATTTTCTCTGAATATTTTATATGTTCTTTGACTCTCTAGATAGCTGTAAGGGAGAAAAACTTCATTTGCTTTTCACATTTGTTCATTGCAGTTTCAAAAACACTTCTTATAATGACCTTGAAAGTAAAGGAAGTTGTGAAGGTTTTTTGCTATATGACATTCATTAGTAAGTAATGCAGAAAGAATGCTAATAGCATGTTGCTGAAATATGTAAAGAACTGTATTTTTTCATTATGTTAAATCAAGATGTGTAGCTTAAATGACAATAAGGTGTAGCATATGTACTGAGAATATTCTGAAAGATTTTAGCAGAGCAAAGAACAGTTAATAAAATGTAATAAAAGCAAAATAAAAACAAATTTCTCAGCAGATTATAACATATTTATAGCAGTTACATAATACCATGTTTAAGTATGATTTAAAAATCCTAAGTAAAAAGTTATTACATGTAGCTTTGAGTCTGACTTCAGTCAGTTTCAGAACATACAACCTTACACATATTTCCATCCCATATGTCAACCTTTAAAAATAGTTTTGGAAAATAGAATGAAATCTTTTGATGTTCGCTATCATAGCTTTCACTGTTTATAAAAAAAAAATCAAATCAATGCCTCCCAATATGTAATAAATCTTGACTTTACCTCCCCAAAGATTATATCTGTATGTTCAGAAAGGCTCAGTCAGTCTGGTTCATTTGATGGGCAGATGCATGTCATGCAATTCTTGATGAGAAACTTGTGAGCATCCTTTGGCCATGTCTACTTTGAGCTGTCAGATGGTTTTCTCTTGGGTATCTTTCCTTTTGCTGTGCATCAGACCAAGATAATATTTTATTGTTGGTCATAATTAATAATTCATTGAAATGCATCAAATGAACACACACACAAAAAAAGGTGGATATAAATCTTATTAGGTCCCTGGATAAAGTCACAGTATGCCTTTGCATTTTGAATTTCCAGGCATATATTATATCATCCAATATTGAAACAAGCTGAGAAATGTAATATAAAAATTTGATAAATTGCTCTCTGCCTGTAAATGAGAAAACAGACTTGTAAAATGTGAAATGAACCATTCTGGCAAAGAAGAATTTGAGTTTAGAGTGTAAACACTTGAGTTAATGGCTAGGGTATCTCTGAGTCTCAGAAGCTGTGGTACACAGGGAGGGTGAAAGTGAGGTTATGGAAGCTCTTCAATATTTTACTTTGAACATCCTTACAGGCCTTAATTAGACAGATTACCTGTTATGCATGGTGCAGTGTGCTGAACAGTTTTTAACTGGCTTGTCCTCAAGGCAAATGGAAGGCAAAGTCAGAAAGAATTACACTCTACACAAATAACAATGAACCTGCTATTAATGTTGTGGGGAAAAAATGAAACCTTCCCAGTCCATATGCTATTTAATTTTTAACTAACAAAAGAGTCTGTTAAATATTTACTGACGATTTGAATTTTTGCACATATTCTGTCCACCCTTCACTGCCTCAATCTGCATGAAATCATAGTAACATTTAATGTTGTAATTACTTGACTTTTTCTGATTTGTGTTGTGTTGCTTTATATCTAAGAAAATGTGACAACATAATGAAAACTTTGACATGAAAATTAAGAAATGCTTTCTTTATTTATATAAAGTGGATTTTTAAAATTCCCAGTTCAATTCCATATCTGTAACAGAATGCATGGAGAAGCAGTAAGTATGTTTACTAATGGTTGCAGGATACAAGTGTTAACTTGCTGTATATATGCTAAATTCCTGAATCTGTTTAATCGGTTTATTCAGCCAACCACCTACAGGGAAGGTCACCATGTCAAGCAATGCTGAATGGTATTTTGTGTGAATTGGGAACAGAACTTTTAAAGGCTAGAGGTTTAGGAACATAAACCAGATGTGCTCATTTGAAATAGTCTACTTATTAAAAAAAGGTCAAACACTTAGATCTTTTTAAAATCTTACTGTCAGACACACTCCATAGAACTAAGAATTTTACTGTTCTGAATTGTATGAATTCCACCAATTTCTTAGATTAAATATGTCATCTGATCTTTGCCATAAATATATTACTTTCTTGTTTATCGTCTAATATTGCATGCAAGAATTTTATTAAAAATTTAAAAAATTCTCTCAGACGAATTTTTTTCAAGATAATGACTTTAAAAATCCCTTTACATGCTTTTTTTTTTATTGTTCAGAATTTCTGCAAGCAATTAATTCATATATTGGCTTACAAAACTTTCTTCAGTCAATAATTTGCACAGAATAAATCTAGATAATGATGTGGTAGTGTGGAGATGTTTGTTGGTTTGGGGTTTTTTGGGGGGGAAGAGAGGGGAGGTCTTTCCATACAGTCATGTCTAAAGATAGATCCCTTGTCCATAGGAGTCAAATTAAACATCATATAATTATGGGTAGAATTTAACTCTGTTGGTCACTCTGCTAAACCGATTTACTGTACCACCTACCCTGACTGTCAGGACCTCACTTCTTGCTATCCTCAAATTCCTAGATAGGAAATTTTAGGACTTCTTAGAAGAAAAAATATTGAAGTGTGTATCAAGCGACTTGAAAGATGTATAGGGAGAGGGAGTCCAATTTTTTCCAACTTCCATACAGAATATGGAATATTAAATGGAGCTCTATTCATTCTGCTTGAACAGCCAGTCCGTCCAAAGCTCAGAAGCTGCTCAGAGCAGGGAAGGTTGAAAGCATCTGTTCTCCTCCTATTCTGAGTCCCACCCTTCTTGCTAGAACCCCTCAAAGGAGCAAAGCAGAGAAAAAAAAAAGAAAAATAAATACCTGATAGAGCAATCAAAAGTTGCAGCAGAGCAGAGAAAATGAAACACCTGCCTTTGATAGCATACAGCAACTGATTGCTATGAAATGTCTGTAGTTCTGCTTTCTCTGGTATGGATTACATAGCTATTGACAATTTTCTTATTTCAACTACTTTATGATCTTGAAGGTCATAGGAATCCTGGAGTTATAATGAACAAAAAGCAAATCTGCTAAATCTGCTCTTTGGAGAAAATATTTTGCCTTCTGCTTGAGCTACATCACTCTCTGTCCCTCACAGTAACTAGACAGAGCAAGGACATCAACCAGAGTATGGGCTACAAAAACCAGCCAACAAATAAAACCACAAAAACAGCTCACTAACAAAAAACCACAATTATAATTGAGGATAATTTTGCCTAGGTTATATTCAGATGGTTTGCTCTGTTTTGCATTTGAATACTTTTCACAGAGTGTTCTTTATTCATAGTGAACTGCAGTTGACTTTCCCTTTCTAGGTCAGAAACATTATTCATCCTTCAATGTACATCTCCTTAAAAAAAAAACCCAAAACCAAACTTGAATTAAATTCTGGGTTTTACCCATTTAAATTTACACAGAAGAAAACCTTGAGCACTGGTAGATGCTCAGTAAATGTTTTCCTGCAAAGGATTATCTTCCCCCCCCCTTTTTTTTTTTTCTCTCAAGGGTGCTATGATTTGGGTTTGGATCTTATAAAAGGTTAATCAAGTGGTTTGGAGATATATATTTTTTTCCTTCTGATATAAAATATGAGTAAAATATATCTAGCATAAACCATTTTACAAAAGAGTCCTCTTTGGATTCCTAGCATTATTTTTAGAATAAGAACAACAAAATTTGTCATGTTTGATAACCTCAGAGCTTTCTTCTAAATTTTCCAAAAATACAAACTTCAAACAAATTTCTTTACTGATTCGATACTTTTATGGAGATTTCATAGACCATAAGTACAAAAATATTTGATAAAATAAAAAGAAAATGCATTCCAAAAGTAATAATATTTTTTATAGATACATCCAAACTTTCAAAATAAAAATCACAAATAAATGAGGCAGATATTCTAAGAACCTCCTTTTGCTAATATTTATCTTTATGACTGATAATTTAACTGACATAGTCTCTTCTTTGTTGTAGTTTATCGAGGTAACATTTTAAGTTCTTAAATGCTCTTACACTATCTGTGATAAAGCTTAGAAAATTTGGGGCTCTTTTTATCAATTTTGTAAATTGGACATGCGTCCATCTGACACATAAGTTTCAGAGGTTGACCACATGAAATTTTTTTGTGTGTGTGAATTATGAATTGGTTCATTACTACATTAGTATTAGTTCAGCCTTCTATTTGAGGATTAAACATAAACACTGTTTTAAGTTAAATATTCTACTGAATATTTACAACAGTTCATTTTTTTAATGAAGTGCACTATTTGTATATCTTTTATTTTATTTGTGCAATTAAGAGTAAATGAGAGACATTGCTCTATTTCAGAGGCAAAATAACACATTTCTTTTCCTTCAAAGAGAGTTTACAGAAAAAAAAATAAAATGGATCAAAATTTTAGGGATGTAGCACCTGCAGTATATTTGATCCTTTTGAAACGTCCACTTTCCCAAACTGACATTATATTTTAACTTTATTCCAACCTAATTAAAGTAGCAATATCAAAAATCATCATGGTATACGAGACTGTTAATGAGACTCATTCAATTAATGTAAGATCATGAGAAACTGTAAATAAGTATTTTAAATTAGCACATATATCTTTAGTTTATTAATCCATCATTATTTGCTTCATTGTTTCCAAAAGCCTATTTTGCTTCTTAGACATGATAAAAAATAATTGAGTTGGTTTGCAAAAGAGACGTTATACTAGCATGAGGCTTAAAAAGAGATCTGATGGAGCATCACTATTATTCAGATATCCAAGGAAAAGTACCCAGAGTAGTTCAGTGATGAACTGTGACTTGACTAGGTAGTGTGAAAAGTCTCAGAGGAAAAGTTAACAGCAGGTGAAGCAAAGTGACATTTTAGAGGCTCTACTGGAAAGCTGCACAAGCCAGAGGCAGCAGGTCCATCTCACTTGTGTCTGCCTTCTGCCAGGAGCACCCTGCAAATGGAAAAGAAAATGCTGCAGTGGCTTGGATTTTCTGGTAACTCTACCTTAACAGTGAAGATAAAAATTGTTGTTTTGTACTCTCTGACCCATGAAACCTAACTATCTCATTTTCTTGGTTAAATTGATAGCAAATCAAGCACCTTCTCATACTCCAGTACTACTTCTCAATCTCTGCTTCATTCCTGCTTTTGGATAGGAAAAACTGTTATGAATTTGAAACAACCCCAGTGAAGGTCAGAAATAGCTAGAGCAACATCCATTCTAATACAATTTAATTAGTATTGGTTATTCAGAGTATTCTCCCTGTACAGTGCTGGTCTCACTGCATAAAGATCTTGATCTGACTCATTGACAAAACACTCCCTGATTTTCCCAGAACAGGGATTTTGCTATGCAGTTTGTGGGATGCTACAGTCTTTGGACAGATTATTATTATTACACAAAATATTTTTGAAAAACAATCTCAAAACCAATTTCAAACATCTTCTGTAATCGTGTTCCTAATTTTTAAATTATTTTTCAGTAATGTCTTTGATTTTAATCATCTTAATGATTTTTCATAGATTAGAGCATAGCATTCTGGGCTTTTATTGTATTACATACTGTGCTGTGGGAAAAAGATGTGTCTTACCCAAAGTAATGTTCTTCTTCTCTACTTTCTCTGACAAAATGTTTTAGACTGTTCACAGTAATCTGCCACCTGTGCAGTTTAATACTGTTTCCAATTATGACAAAGTAAACGTATGCTATAAAAACCTCTGCTGCTTTGTATTCTGTGTGCCACCTAACAATCTTCTGCCCTGTTTGCCTTTTGTGCTGCTGTTGTGCTCTGGACTGATGGTTTCAATGATTTTTCCCTTTCTAATCACTGTGCTGGATGATTGTTCTATTAAAGTCAGAGTCCCTACATTGGTTTCTTGCTTCACACCTTATTATTTTATATTTATCTCACACTTATAAAAACTTATCTGAACCTCTCTGGTCTAAAAGACTAGTGGGGTTCACAAATAAGGAAGCTGAGAAATTCTCTTTGTTAATGGCTTCTGAGTTATTACAGGATTCCTCCTGCAGTTTTTGAGAATTTTGATATCAAGGAATTCATTCAATCAGTCAGTTGAAACCTTCCTGGCTTCAGAAAAACTCCCAGTTCTCTGTCTCCTCACCTTTTGAAAAACATTGGCTTTTGCATGAAGGGAATGCATATTGTGGAGCTGACATGATTTCAGCACTCCACTGACAAAGGTGGTTCTATACAATTTTAAATTTTTTCTCATTAAGTGCAGAAGTGTAAAATAAAACTTTCAGATAGCTCTAATAAAAATAGGAAAGTGCTTCTACAAAGCATAGTTTTGAAAGTTCTGGTTGTTAACTTACATGACTATTTTCATGACCTTTTTGGATATATGAGAGACATTTAATATTGGGTTATTTCTAAAGATATTACAGGCCACATAACTTGCTGGACTTGATGGGTTTTATTTGTTTTAACTATACTGTTCCATCCATTTTTAATTCTTGAGAATACTACTACCATTGCATTCTAAAAAGCTGTAAAGAATGAATGTTACCAACTCCTAGGACAGTATTTATTCGCTGAGGGAAAATCTCAATTATACTCCCCAAAGCATTACAGATGAAAATAATGTTTTTTGCTTAAGTACTGGTTAATGTAACTGTTAAGTGCTTTGTTTTGTATTATAGTAGTCAAACTTACTCCCTTCCATTGTCAATTGACAAAATACATCATCCTTGAATTGCTTTTTGAAGAAAGGCTACTGTGTAAATATATATGTTTCAATAATTAATGGAATAATAAAGTAAGCCTAGATTTGACTGTGTTCCCAGTGAAAATGCAAAAAAGAAAATTAACAGTTGATGTTTTCTTTTTAACAAAATAATGGATCAAATTTTAAAACATAAATATAACATTTAAACATTTTTAGAAATAATTTTCTTTTCCTTCAATGAGATTAGGTATTTCAACAGTCATTTTAAGATACTGAAAACCACGCTCCACTAAAATGTCCTTTGTGCACTAAAATAAATTGTGTTCAAATTAAGGTTTTGTAAACTGTGAATTGGGTCTAGGGTGAATCTTATAAGTAATCATTAAAATCCTTTATTTCATAGTGATTTAGTTTTTACTGATTTCAGTTATAAATCAAGTTTTCTGTTGAACAGAAATGTCCTGAGACACACAATGGAAAAACTTGCAAAGAAAGTCTCAGCAGACACCAGAATTAGGAGATAATAAAATAGGGAAATAGACTGCAGCAAAGATAAATCATTGTTCTGGTTTGTTCTGTTCTTTCCAGCAAGATGCTCCTTTGGAGCCCTGTTATTGCCAAGGTCCTCACTGAAAAACTGGAGAAATTATTTCTAGCAGTAAAATGTGTTTTATTCATCAGGAAGAGTTCAGTTCACAGTAGTCCTTAACCTTTTGACCCTCATATTCCTTGCTGAAATATAATTTGCTTAATTTTGTTTAACCACTAGCTGAAGAAAAAATATAGCAACTATACTTGCAGTGCAGTTTAGAACATCTAGCGTGTCTTGACATTTTGTATCCTAGCAAAATTGCAATTATAATCCTTTAGGTTTACCTAGCATGCCCTCACACATTTAGAAGAATGAACATGACATTGAAAACTGTTCTCAAAAAACATTTATGTTCATGCAGTATGCACAGAAAAAATAATTCAGCAATTCAATTTGGTTTTGAAATCAAACTTCAAAAGGTTTTAAGCATATTTATTACAGAAACAGAACATGGATTTAACAGATTAGAGATGCAGTTAGAATTGGCTAAATATCTTTTCCCTTATAGTGCTGAGAAAAATATTTTGAAAGAAAAGAATAGCAAGTAAACACTAATCAGAAATCTAAACTCCCCTTTGTGTACCATTAGCCTCTCTCGCTCTAAATGCAGATATTTTGGGGAGGTTAGTAACTTATGTGAACAAAAGCATATTGACATCAATATTTATCAAAAATTAGTAAGAATCATAATCATTATTAAATGTAAAGAGTTATTTGACTGCATTTGTATTTTCTGAAGTCTTTCTATTTCTGAATGCTGAATGAGACACAAGACTTACTAGTGTGAGCAACGATTGATGGCATGAAAGAGCAGAGTTTAATTCCAATATCAGGCTCAGCTATCCTCCAGGACACTGGGCAAAATCCTAACTAAGCACCTGAAACCTGAAAGAGTTCAGTCATTTGCTTGTGGCTTGGTTTCTGCTGGCAAAACAAATCGAATTGCACGCCCTTACTCTCTGGGGCTGTTGTGGCAATCTGTCCATGAAAGGCTGAGGACAGGGGGACTGCAGGAGCCCAGGGAGCACCCAGGAATTGCCCACGTGTGCACCACACAGTGATCAGGCTCTGCAGCTCAAAGCCTGCCAGCTCTGCCCTTCAGTCTGGAAATTCCACTGAACTCCAGAGCAGGGACGTACCACACGTTTGCTTTTCTGCTCCCTAGCATGTTTGGCACTATCTGAGCATGCATATTTAGCATTTCTGCTCAGCTCTCTTAACATGCTTAGACACTTGCAAAAAAATCAAGAATAACGCAGACTCTCATGCTTGACATCTGGCCCTCAGTGTCACTGTTCCTTCCTCTGCTATAACTATGGAGAAAAATTCTGAGAGCAGCACAGCTTTTCTCTCTAGGCCAGTTCTTTGACAGGCTGTGATATATTAATAAGGAGCACTACTTTAAATTACTTTGGTAAACCCCCAAAGAAGTGATTGGAATGAAGAAATGTGACTCACATTACCCAGGTTTGTTGAAGGGGGTCTTAATGTCAGCTTTAACAGCACAGAAATTATCTGCAGCTAGATATAGGACAAAAAACAACTAATCATTTAGGGGAGCAGCCCTCCTCTCCACTCTCTCTGCAGTCTGCCTTGGAAGAGCACCTGAAAGCTTTCACAGTTAGAAAGCTTCTGTAGAGCATTCTCAATTTTATATATATATATATATATATATATATATATATATATATATATATATATATAATTTGGGGTTTTTTTACTGCCTTTCTCTTTACTGCATGCTAAGATTGCTATTGGCACTGTAAGTTATTAGCCCCAGGTTGCCCAAAGCGCCTTGGGTGCTAAAAATCCATTACTGTGGTATTTATTTTGGAGCTACAGACTAGATGAGCAAGGGAATAGGGTAAGATTTACTCTGGTAGGCTGAGAATTTCAAAGAAACTATGCTTCACTGAATATATGGATTTTAAATGTCTTTATTAGAACTTTCATTTAGACATTTCCTAAAATCTTAACATGATATTATTAAGAACATACAAAATTTGGAAACTGAAAATGCAGAGGTAAACAAATTATTTGTTACAAAAAGGGCCTCACAGGTCTCTGGGGAAATAGAATATTCTAATATCTGTTTATACCAGCAGAAGTAAATCATATTTGGTAAACATAATGTTAGTCATTTGCAAACATGAAAAATTGTGGAGTTTCTTTTGTTTGTTTCAAAGACTTTGCAAAACACATTGAATTTATTTGAGTTAAACTGAATAGTAAGACTTTGGCTGTAGACAGAAATTCCTCTCTACATAAAAATGGCTTTTTCTTTGCATTTTGCCCTTCCTTCCTTCCTTCCTTCCTTCCTTCCTTCCTTCCTTCCTTCCTTCCTTCCTTCCTTCCTTCCTTCCTTCCTTCCTTCCTTCCTTCCTTCCTTCCGCCACTTCCTTCCTTCCTTCCTTCCTTCCTTCCTTCCTTCCTTCCGCCACTTCCTTCCGCCACTTCCTTCCGCCACTTCCTTCCTTCCGCCACTTCCTTCCGCCACTTCCTTCCGCCACTTCCTTCCACCACTTCCTTCCGCCACTTCCTTCCTTCCTTCCGCCACTTCCTTCCGCCACTTCCTTCCGCCACTTCCTTCCTTCCTTCTGCCACTTCCTTCCTTCCGTCCACCACTTCCTTCCACCACTTCTGCCACTTCCTTCTGCCACTTCCTTCCTTCCTCTTGTCTTCCTTCTCTTTTCTCCTTCATTTTATTTTCCTCCTTTCTTGTCTCTTTTTTTGGTACAGAGACTTACCTTCGTTTTCAAAAACCAAGTTAATTTTCAGTAGGTCAGACTAGAAAACCAAAATGAACCGTTTGAAATGACAGCTTACAGTCAAAGTCTCTGTGTCACAGTTTCCAAAGTATTATTTGTAGTGAATTGAATTTTGGACGATGACCTCCTTTCCATTTCTCATGACAAGATTTGAGATGTTTAAACTTTGAGTTCCAAGCCATGAGAAAAGAGAAATCAAATACTGCACTGCTTCTCATAGCACAGGGTATGTCTGTGGTTTGAGCTATCAGGAAAGAAACGCAAAACAACAGGTTTCAAACTATTTCAGAAAGTACAATTTCTTCAGGAATGGTGAAAATTATCAGAAAACATGAAGGGCAAAAATAAAAGTAAATTATCAGAAAACATGAAGGGTAAAAATAAAAGGTAAAGAATTGAGTTGCTCAGTGTGTTCTTGCTGAAATGGAGAACTTTTCCATTGGAAAATCCCTCAGAAATATTTAAGTGGTTTGGGCTCTGAGGTATTTGTTTGGCACAGCTGCATGCACTCTATGCTGGGGCGTCCATCAGCCCCACAGAGTGCACCCATCCTGTCAGAGAATCCCACCATTCCTGCTATGTTATAGAAATTCTTTAAGAATAAGGAGGAGGATATCTTCAGGAGGAAGGGACAAAACTAAAGGTTAAGTTCAGCTTGTACCTATATTTAGCTTGTTTATCCTTCTGCTGTTATGCTATCTGCCACATTTCAGGCTTCACTTTTTAGCTTCACTGACTATGGTAATTGAGAATATAAATATCAAAACTACATGTCTCAGGGTGGGGTATTCAAATTATACATAACAGAAGGAAATCTGTAAATATGTAAAGTCAGTTAGAAGAGTTACTAAGCTGTCATCTTCCTAATAAACCATCATAAGAAGTAGGTCATATCTTGATAATATTATACAGAAAAACATTGTAAATACTTTCTTTCCATTTTCTATTTATTATTAAACAAACTGTAAAATTGTAATTTAAATAAATTAATATTTTCCAGAAAGCACAATTTGATGTCCATTCAGATTGAATTAGAATCTTTGCAGCTAAATTTAAAAAAGTACATTTTCCCACACTCTTTTCTTTAAAAAAAAAAAAGTTCCATTCTATCCACCTGATTAATACAGTGCAGTTGCTGTACCATAGTGCAGCCAAGGGAGAGATGGATTAATATGTCAGCTGAAATTGACAGTGGGATGACTAGCAACCTTCTTGATAGAATTCCATGAGGTTTCAGACCTTCTAGGTAAATGCTTATAGCCAAAACCCCTGGTTTTAAGTAAAAATATGCAATTGCTGAAGTAGCTTTTATTCTGACATAGAGTACTAAAATAAGGGTGTTTGTAAAAAATAAATTAAATTTGTTTTTCTCTTTGACAATTATTGAAGCAAGTTTTTTTTCCATCATATTCCAGAGACAGAAGAGCTTGCTTAGAAAAGTCAGAATTTTTAGACAAAAAGGATTTCTGATATAAAATGTATCAATCATGATGTTAATGCTCATAAAGGACTTAATTTTTTAATCCTAAATTATATATAGAAAAATAATAAAAGAAAACTGCAAACAGATGCAAAATACCTATAGGAATGAGGGTTTGGCAGCATTTACTAAACATCCAGGCAATGACCTTATGAATGCAGGTGCTACCAGTGTAGTTATATGTCAAGTGAGGTTTATGAAACATCTACTTTTCTTTCTAAATACAGTTGAATTCTGGCCCCTAGTCCAGTTGCCTGTCTTGGGATGTGGCTGGGGTCCAGCTCTTCTGCAGGAAGAGCAGGGTGAGTACATGCCACACGGGAATGAATTCCCAGAGTAGTTGTTCTGCTCATCTTTACTTCCCAGTCCCAACTTGGGTCAGATAGCTGCTGTCTAAGAAAGAAACTGAAGTACAAGACAGACTGGGACAAGTTCAAGCCTTGCCCCTCAAGGCAGTATGAATGCATTTGTAAGGAAAGCCTGTGTAGATATTGCTTCAGGCTTCCCTTCTGTGGTTATTTCATTCTAGTGCTTCAGGTGAAAATCAGGTCCTATGGATACAGCCTCGTGTCAATCAGGTTTACCCTTTTTTTTTTTTTTTTCTTTTTAAAGATTGTATCTCAAATGGCATTAGAAAGGTTTTTGGTTAATTATGTAAAATATATAAGTATATAAGAGCATTCATCCCTCTTACACAGGAGTTCAAATGCAATCCAAACATATTGCAAACAAAATCAAAAGTTTTATGCTGCAGACTAAGCCTCACAACATTAATTGTCCAATCTTACCGAATTAAAGATTTGAAAATACACTGATCAATGTCTCCTGCAAACTGTCAAATATTAACTCTTCTGCCAGAGCTCTCATTTCCACTGTCTAAACAACTATGTCTCACCCTTCCTTCAGAGAATGACCTTTTGTAACTAAGAAGAAAATTAACAGCAAAAACTTCTTTTAAATGGTGTCAGATAAAAATCCTATTTTATCTGCAATAATAATTGCTTTATTTCTAGAAGTTTATTTTCTAAAAAAGTCTAAATTTATCACCTGTGGAGTTCTGAAAGAGTTATCATACAAGAACATAAAAATGCAGATGTTTTGATTAGATAATTGTATATTTGGAGATAGATCTCCAAAGAATTTAACACCCACCTTCAAAGAGTGTGTTAGTGGAGCTGCTGGTAATGAGGAGCTGCCCCTCAGCCTGCCAGGCTGGGCACAAGATAATGATGTCCTGCCTCTCATCTGGCAGAGTTTCTGACAAGAAAGGCAATGAAGTGACACAAACAGCCCGTGAGGGGCTGGTGGGCTCCTTGGCTTCCTCTCCACCAGGAGCTGCCTGGGAGCACTGAGGTCACACATGCACACCTCCAATCTACACCTCCATTTAGTCAGACCCTAGAATTAGGCGTATCATTTCGAGATTATGATGCTCACGTCTGGCAGAGACATAAAGGGTGGAACATCTGCAAGCATGGAAAGATTTTATGGAGGCAGACATTGCCCATTAATCACACTTGGCCACTTTACCTATGGTATCCCAAGGTTTCTCATCTAACTATGAAGGCCAGAACCTCGGTATGTCTTGGTCAATGACTGTAAACAAAACAGAATTGATTTGCTTTAGATAGGCCATCAGTGTGGAGGGTGGTGGGTTTGGCTACCAAGATTTAAGTTGTTCACCCTGGGAAATCATTTCTGAAAGATTCAGCTGGAATTAATCATTTGAGTGAACCTAAATATGTATAACATTTCCTTCTCATCCTGGCTGAGACAGATATATCCTAACTCACAGTGGAAAACTAGTAATTTGGAGTGCTTGAGCAAAGGGAAAACATTGGACAGTGCAGAATATATTAATACCTAAGATGCCTTAGGTGAGAATTTCTCTGCAGGAAAAAAACTTGGAGAAAGTGATGAATGAAGCCAAAAGGTCTTATGGAAAATATTTGAATTTGATAGAATTTACTCCTATTTACTCCTATTCTTAATTTCAAAGAAAACTGTGCCTTTTTCATATTTGTTAAGCTGATGAAATAAGCTATAGCAATGCAGTACATTTATCTTTACTTAAATCCCTTGGGTGGCTGAAATCCTGGCTGAAATAAGTCTTTTTTCTTATATTTTATAAGGCTGTCCCATAGAATCTGACAGCAGCTGTAGAGAACGTTGAGATGCACCAATCATGGCCTGCATTTTAACTTTAGAAATGTTTTCTTGATTTCACATACACAGAAAAATGGGAAAGCTCAGAATGCTATTCAGACATAGCAGCTTCCATCTCTCTTCTTTATTCATGAGATAGACAAAGTATCCATTATTACCAGTAAACTTAAATGTATAATTGATTAACATGAATTTTGTAGAATGTAGAAACAAAATTGAAAGACATACCTGCACAGAAAACATTATTTTCTGAAAGCTGTAGGTTCTGATAGTAGGCCAGCAGGTTAATCCATTTCTTCAACAAGCTTTTGACTGTTCCTTAAACTTTTGAACCTAAAGAGAACTGAATTTTACTCTCTTTAATGTGGATAGACAAAATTCTCTTTTTCCCAAATATTTATCTGTATCACTGTAATAAAACACCCAAAGGTTCAGCATACCCTCTCAATGGAATTATGTAGACCTCTCTAAAATTGGTCCTACAGGTTTTCAGAATTAAGACAAAGATTTCTCAAACATGTTAGTTACAGCTGTTTTGACTCACTAGTAAGGTAACTGCAAGGTCTGTATTACGTGTGTCTATGCTTTAAATGTCTGCCAAAAGCACCTAAACCTCTGTTGCTCTCTTCCTCCTTCCACCAGCAGTAGAAACCCAACACACCAGCAGATTATGTCAAATTAGAAGCAGTGGTTTGAAAGTGGTTATTATTTAAGCCTCACCTGTAAACAACCATCCATAGCAGCCTGTAAAATCCTTTGTCTCTCCTGCTCATAGAGCACACTGAGCACTGGGAGGAGGTGAGGAGCTATCAGCATGCCTTAGTGGTTCTTCTGAGGCAATTTCTTTCAATTTTGGTTCAACATCTCAGCCTGGTGACCCCGTGCACGCCATGGTGACACATCCAAATGGACCAGTCTCCACAGTGGATGTAAATGTAGTGGTGGAAGACATTCAGATAATTACAGTGAGAAAAGCTGCAGTGGAGGGGACAGCTGGTTTCCCAAAAGTTTGCTTAACTCAGGCTCTAACACAAATACTGTAAAGCTGCTGCCTGCCTGAGATATCCTGTCCAGTATGAAATATATGTTAATTTTGCCGTTTGGATCTTCAAACACAGTTCCATGGTGGTCTGTCTTGTCATATAAGCTTTAAGGCTGAATTTCAATTTGTTTTCTCTAGAGAAATAAAAGCATGACATTGTCAAGATGGCACTTCCTGACTCACATTAGTACGTGCCACGGTCTTGTCCCTGCCTGTGCCTGAGCACCTGAATGCTGGGAAACAGTGCTGATGGGGATGAGGTGGTGACAGGGTAAATGAGGAAACATGCAATGCAGAAAAATAGATTTTTTTAACTCACATTTTACTGTTCCATAAAAATTACAGATTGAAGAAATCTTGTGGTTTTGCACATTCCTCAAAATTGTTCTTATTCCCTAAACTCCACTGATACATCGCCTAATTTAATTTTAAAGGAGTAAAGTGATAGTTACTCACATTTTCCTTTTTTTTTTTTGTTCTTACTTATAAACTCTGCACACCTGGGATTGCTAAAAGCTTCCCCTTGCTCCACTGAGGTGTTTATCTTTTCTTCCTTATTACTGTTTTGGGGAAGAAAATGTGTATCTGGGGCCAGTATGGCGATTACTCACAGCACTCCCTAGTTAAACAGCTTCAGTGGTGTGGTTCCTCTGGGTAAAAGTTTACAAGAATGCCTTTGAACTTTCTCTTGAACAGGGTTTCCTTTACAGTTTTTTTGATACTGATAATTCTTTATCACCTTAATCCTGATGTGGTATCTAACCTTCAGGAATATAATTAGTAGAAAGTATATTTTTTTTCTGCTGCTAATATGCCAGTATATAGTGTACAAGCATTAGTAAAAAAATTCCAATGCATAGAAATCCATTCCTTACATACAAACTTTTCCTAGTTTAGAAAAAATTGGCTATGCTTAATGTTGCTCTGAGAAATGATAGTGCTGAATACCATATACATTTTATATATAAAATAGTTTTATTTATTCAACTGTACTAATTGTCCCAAAGTATTAAATAATGAAAATCATTTTACATTACACTGTACTAGCAATTCCTTAAAATCTGCAGTATAACATGCTTTAAAGGAGTATATATTTTTCAAGGTTCAATTACTGTCATGGCAAATATCCAGACCAGTGAACAAAGACAATAAAATACCTTGTACAAAGTTAGAGGCCCCTGAACACTTTTATTATACTGTACACACTGGAATCCATGAAAGAGTTTTTAGCCACTATAGTCTGGGAAACCATCTGGTTTGTTCTGTTTTGAACAAAGAAAGCCATTTTTATATTCTTACTTTTCCCCCTTATTGGAGGGGAGGACTTATGCTGCCGTAGCGAAGATTGTGTCAGCACTTCCTTTATTAAATCCATTATAAGAACCAAAAGAGAGACTGGAGAGTCATCAAGTGTCTGCAGGTGGAGGCGGAGGGAGGTGTGAGCCCAGAGCAGCCCGGGACCTTCCTGCTGCCCCAGCCGTGTGCGCTGTCCCAGCGGGGCTGTGCAGGCCCGGTGACTGCACCGACATCCCTCAGGGAAATTCATCACTGAGATTGTCACCTAGTGATGGGTGATTCCACCACTGAGATTGTCACCTAGTGCTTGGTGATTCCATCACTGAAATAGTCCCTTTGTTCTTGGTGATTCCATTGCTGAAATTCTCACCTAGTGCTGGGTGATTCCATTGCTGAAATTCTCACCTAGTGCTTGGTGATTCCATCACTGAGATTCTCACCTTGTGCTGGGTGATTCTATTGCTGAAATTCTCACCTAGTGCTTGGTGAGGCCATCACTGAGATTCTATTCTATTGCTGAAATTCTCACCTAGTGCTTGGTGAGGCCATCCCTGAAACACTCCCTTTGTGCTTGGTGCAGCCATCATCAGAGGAGCAGGAGTCATGGCCATCCACTGGGCCTCTCCCTGGATGACATTGCCTCCTGCAGGGGCCCGTCATCCAGGCGGGGCTCCTGGACTGGCTTTGGGGACAGATAGGGATGCAGGCAGGTGTGTGTCCACTTGGGATCTCTCCTGGAACGACGCCTGAGCTGGAGGGAGCCGAGCACGGCGGGGCTCTGCAGTCCCCACAGCACGTGATGGCAGCACGCAGTGTCACCCACACTGTCACCCTACAGGCAGGGGACACTTGCCTGTGGTGAGGGCCTGACAGTCCCTGGTACTTGGTGGTGTCAATACAAATACAGAGTAACAGAAAATGAGGGGAATGCCAGTGGCATTTCAATACTCTGGAGACATACACTGCAGCTCTGATATACAGCAGAAAAAGCTGCAGAAAATGTTGAGATTTATTTTTTGTTTCATTTCAGAATTAAATAAGTTCATAACTGCTATTGTAGCCTGTGGGAATTTCTATCCTCATGAAGGAGACAATCATGTTAATTAGTTCTATCTTTTGTTTCTTAGGAGATTTTTTTAACTATACTTTGTGTTCAACACATTTTATGGGGTGATAAAATCAGCATTCGATATTAAAAATACAGACACTTCCCTCTCAAGATTCCTATTTTGCTTTTCATTAGTGGCAGAAAATCTTATAATACATTATAATTTAATTTTTAAAAATTAATTTTTTTCTCTTATGTAAAGTTGAAACCTGAAGCTTTCTCTTGCACAGACTCATTTGCAAATGATCTAATGCAAAGACTGTGAATAGTAACATGATGGGAGAGAAGTTTAAAGGTATAAAGGGAACAGCATTTTTTAGAAACATCCTGACATTATCAGGCATCGTTATTAAAGTACAAGGCAATGAAAGTAAGGAAGGACTTTTATGCATAATACCCAACCCAAAGCATTTGAGAGTACTGATGAGCTTCACTCAGCCTTGCTGATTGCCAGGCCTTGATGACACATGAATAGTGTGCACAGCTCATCTACTTGATGTGTAAGTTTAAGAAATTACTCCTTCAGCTGGCATTCCTTCACCATAAATAGTCTGTATAGGAGTTTCCACACAGCTACTGGGCCAAGTCAACCAGATCAGCTTGAATGACTACCAAAGATGATTTAAAATAACTAATATCTTTTGTGTTGTGACTTTCTCTTAAACAGGCTGTCAGAATTACAGCAGTTTTCCTAACAAATAAAAATCTCATGTGCTTAAACTCCAGAAATGTTTTATTTTGATTAATCAACTTTTGATTAATCAAGGAGTCTTCTCCAGTTTAATTCATGTGTGTTGTTTTTGAACTATCATCTGTGTCTGCATAGAAAATGACACAGGGCTGGTACCAAACCATGTACTGATCCCAAACTGAGGGCTCTTGTGTGTGAAATTTGGTACAGCAGATTTTTATTGTCTTTGCCATACTTGAAGAGTGCCTTGAGATAGCATCAACTATCAAGCTTTGATTCTAAACTTATTTCCAAGGCTTCTAGAGGACAGCAAAGCGTGGGGAGAGAAGTTAGAAGATAGATAGAAGATAGATGACTAAGCTTTCCTAGACTGCTGCGATTGCTTCATCACAGTCCAAAAATGTCCATAATTTAAAGGTTTTCTGTTTGGTCAAAAGCTGTGAATATCATGGCACAGCTTTTCCAGCAAGCAGATGAGTGACACAGACACTTCTATTCAGTGGTAAATGGCTTACACAAAACACTTTAACCCTGAATTTCTCTCCCCACCGCCAGTGTAATCCTGGAGGAATAAATAAACAGTGTGAGTTATATTTCTTCATGCACTGGGTTTGGAGGTATCTTGTACAATTTACTTTAGCTATAGTCATTGTAATTTAAGTCATCTTTTTGAATTGATGAAACACTCTGAAGTATTATGATCTGTTTATCTGGGTTTTGGAAGAGAAGTCATTCTGGCCTGATCTTGCCAGGTTAGGTACTGAATGGTGAAGTCACCCACATATATGAAATTGCTTGCAGATGGTTAAGCGTGGAAGCTGAGCCTAATCTCCCCATTTGTCTAGCTTTTATGAAACCTATTTTCAGGCATGGGGATATTTTATTTTATTACATTTACTCATCTTGATTTCTCCTGTGACTAAAGGATTCTTTCCCCAGCTGCTTTGTTCTTAATTGTAAGTGAGCAATTACTTCAGGATGTGTTACTTTTGTAGTATAAGCTATTCCCAGAGCAAAAAAAAATATTGAGTAAGACAGGGTGTGCCCAGGATGTTTTCAAAATTCTACCTTCACTATTTTTATCTTTTTTTTTTTTTTTTTTTTGCATTCTGCAGGATTTTTTATGGTATTAGTCTTAGCAGGATGGATGCAGTGCGATTTTCACAAATGAGATTTTCCTTTCCCAATTATGTTGTACTCTATTTATGGGTGTTGCACTAAAATTTAACTTTTAACTTCTAATGTTGTTTTTGTAGACTTGACAATTCCCTTGTCTTTCTGTTTCTCATGAAAAATGCAGAAAATCAGCTGCATCTCTTTATAGTGTCCATTAAATTCTTTAAGAGGTTCCTGTGAAGTCTTAGAGAGATAGTTACTAATGAGGAATGAATGCCATACCTTGGCTGACTACTTAAAGAATCACTGACCTGTTCATTATAAAAACAAATTTTGAAAGTCGTGGCATTTCAATCTTATTTATAAAACTCCTAATTCAACAACAAAAAAAGATCTTATATAAAAATAAAATAACACTAGTAAATGCTTTATGACTGAGGATCCCATAAAAGGAAGAAGTTGTTTATAAAAGCTGTACAATTTGCAAGGCCTTCATGGATATTTCTGGTCTCGCAAAATTTGTGCAAAGTCATGGCATTAAGGAAGCATCAATTAAGCAATTTATTTATGCAAATGGTGAATGTAGTAAGTTAATTAGAGCAGCAATGGGTGTTTGCTAGAGATTCCAAGTTTGGCAGGCTAATCACTCTACTCTGGCATGCTGCATGCCATTTGTCCCTTAGGCTTCCCATAAAAATCAGTCAAAACTCCTCATAAAAATGACAGATTGCTTCAAACTCAGGAGCTGTGTCCTGAATATGTTCTAAATAGGATTTGGTGTTTTGGGGAGAAAATGGATTTGTAATCAGATGCAGAGACCCAGGAGAGAGAGGACTAAAGCAGACAGGAAGAGAAGATTAAATGAATATATATGAAGCTTCCAAAGAGCATTTTCAAGTAAAGTATGACTCAGGATTCAAATTTCCCTGTATATGCACACAAGACCCAGACTCATACTTTTCAATATCATACTGAATCTATTGAAACCCTCACAAAAAGGGCAAGGTAAATGTTTAACTGAAAAAAAACCCAAAGTTTACCCACCATTTCATTGCTTTCCACTTCAGGAAGGAGATGATTCTAGATAAGGCTGCTAAAGAAAGTAAATCTCTCTGATACTCCAACCACAAAACATCAGTGGTAATCTCTACTTAGATGTTTTTGAGCTTTCAGCTTCAAAGGCTGGCCACCAAACCACTGTGCTGGTGTAATTTTAATCTTTTTCATCATGCAGTGGTGAGGTAGGGTCACTTACGTGTAGTTGTTGGCACTCTGATTTGGAATCATTAATTTTATTTTTCCACAAATAGCCAGTTGGTCCTTTGATTAGTTTTATGCATTAACATACTCAAAATATGAAAATGTTGGCTGTCAAGATTTTCTATTCTCTAGCTCTGCAGTTCAATAATTTTTGTGTGTGTGTGTGTCTGGGGGGGGGGGGATTTTTTCCTCTCTGATTCACTAAAATTGCTATTTCTGGTGCTGCATTAACTAACTAAATTTTTCAGGTTTAATTGGCTTCTATTACACTTGAAAGGATGGAATTAATTCCATTTTACTGCTCTTATTTTGGCAGACATTTGTGTATTGAGAACATGCCCTTCACACTGTCCATCCAATAATTCTGGCAGCATTCACTGAAATTGCAACATCACGGGTCAGAGATTTGGGAGTAAGCCACAATCTACATGTCACAGTAGCTGGAAGTTCAGGCTGCCCAAAATGCACGTGTGTGTGCATGTGTGTGTGTGTGTGGTCCATCTGAAATTATTGATTGATCATGGTGACATGTGACACCAGAGAGGGAAAGGCACAGTGTCATATCCACAAAGCTCTAAGGATGTGACAGTGAACTTAATGTGGTTTCATTTCATTGTCCATAATTTTATTCAAAAGTTAATACGGATTGTTTGGGCTTTTTTCGTAAAGTATATGTCATGTTTAGAACTGCATGGAAAGACCTGCAGAGATGCATATGCAGGGTGGGGGGGTACTGATGCCTTTTAGCAGTAGTTTTTTTATTCTAGATATTTTTCTTTTTTTAGTTTCAGAAGAATTCTCACAATTAGATCTTTTGCCATACTGATAACTGCCTTGCTGCTCTGATAAGATAACGGTCAAATGTCTCACATCACTCTGCAGATAAATGCTGGTTTATTTTTATGAAGAAAATTATTTCTTTCCCTCATTCTGCT
Source organism: Setophaga petechia (assembly GCA_024362935.1). NCBI lineage: Eukaryota > Metazoa > Chordata > Aves > Passeriformes > Parulidae > Setophaga > Setophaga petechia. Next base: position 13,332,113 of record JANCRA010000006.1, read on the forward strand.
GGAATGGGCCTATATTTCTTCACTCTTTTCAGCCTTTAGGGTGGGAAATATATTTGAGTCCTTCCTTTCTTTCTGCAGCTTTTCAGTTTCAATCCATCTACTAAATGGGAACAACATCATCCATTGTTCTCCCTTCTTGCATTTTTTTCCCCTTAACACTGATTTGTTTTAACATCAAGAGATACTGAAGATTTTTTGTTTATTACTGATGAAATGGCTAGTCATCAGTTCATCCCAGGGGAAGAATCACATCTCCAAGTGGAAGGAACCTATCACCTTTTAAAAGGAATTGATGATTGAAATTTTGATGAAATGTAGTAATCAAAGTGAGGATTACACCCACAATGACCTTCCTGAGAAATTTTCAAGCTCCATATAAATCTCCTAATCCCACCTACAGTCCCTCTTTTATAAGTACTACATGTTCTTATGTCACCTTCTCCTGTAAGTTTGTCCACACTCTCAAAAAAAATGTGTAAGGGCTGAAAAAGAAGAGAGATCCCTTGCTGATGTGCAGTCTTTCTTCCAGCTGATAGAGAATACTGGCAGAGAAAAATTCCTCTGGAAGTGCTCATTGCTTGGTAGCCCCTGACTGCCAAGTGACAGCAGAGCTGCAGAGCAGGTGGCAGAAAAAACTGCCTCACTTAAGGTTTGCTGATGAACACAAGCCTAAGAGCTTTGGATCCACGGAATTGGCTGTGGCCAATTTTTCTTTTGTGATTTTCCTATTTTCATTATTTTTTGACATTTCAGAGATGGAGCTTTGTTATATACCACAAAGCTGTGGCAGTGGACCAGGGAGATAAGAGTTCACTGAGATACAGAACATACAGCCTAAGAAAATGTGTGAAAAATTGAAATGACAAGGGTGGGTTGATAGCTTGTTGCTTCTGAGCTACAGTACCTTGGCTGGAGAATTAGGTAGTTGGAGACACAGTAAAATAAAATAAAATAAAATAAAATAAAATAAAATAAAATAAAATAAAATAAAATATAAAATAAAATAAAATAAAATAAAATAAAATAAAATAAAATAAAATAAAATAAAATAAATAAGTGCTGGCTATGCCTAGAGAGAAAACTAAAAATACTTAAATCTCCTAACTCAAGACTTATAATAAATAGATATACCAATTCAGCTTTAACATAGGAAAGCTAGAGCTAAAATATGATTCATATAGTTGATGAAGTATCCTTTTAAACATATTATACTGGACTTGTGTAATTCAGTAAATAAAATGAAATATAAAAAGGATGTCCACACAAGTACCTAATAAAATACAGCATCATCTAATCAAATATTATCATGTTCCAAAAAACGATATGAAGGAGAAACTAAAGATATTGAGAACCAGAAAAAAATCTGTAAATAAGAAACTATAATACTGATATCACTTAATCAGATTTCTTTTCCACTACTGTTAAACAATCTCAGATGAATTATTTCCCATTATCCAAACTACTCTCTCTTTTTCATTGATACATCTTCCCATCAACTAGAGAATTAACAGTGTTATATCTTGTCACCTCCTCTACAGTTCAAAGAAAGTTTGTTGCTATGTCTGTCAAAAAGTAGAGCAAAGATCCTATGTTTAGACCAGTATAATTTTACTTGTCTCAAATAATCATCCTGTTGTACAAGTCCTGTTGGAAATAGTGGTGAAAGGGCCATCATTTGCCCTATTTTCCACCCTTTCCATCAGACTGCAGATATAAATAAAACCCCAGCTGTGCTCCAAAGCATTTATTTTCTTCTACAAGCTCAGGTCCTACAATTAGAAATGACCCTGGTAAAGAAGGTTTCATTGGATGAGTTGAAAAAAGGCAAATTACAGTTCAAGTTATATCAACTGATTCTTAGGTACGATGAAATAAATTCAGTAAAACTTCAATCAGGTTTCTCTAGCAGCCTTGTTCTTCCCATCAGACTATCCACAAGGAATATGTCACATCAAAGTGCCACACTGTCTGAAACAGGGGTATTCTAGCCTGTCAAACTCTGCACTTACATTTGCAAATTAATTTTGTTGGACTTAGAGTCATTATACAACACCCTCACAGCATAAATGTCATCACAATGTGTTGTTAATAGATTGAGTTTCACTGAAATCTGTGATCCAAATCTGAATCTGACCTTTTTCTTAGATGCATAGTATTGCACAGTGCTGAAACTGAACAAACATTTAAGTAAATAATCCTTTCAAGCACAGGAAGAATTGGATTGATTTTCCTCTGGGAAGCAAAAAAACCCAACACAATGTGACTAATTTTTACATATCATTGAGAAAACAAGTTCAGTTTTTCTGTGTAAAAGCTATTCCCAGAAGTCACAAAATATTTTCTGAATATTGTACTTTGTAAATAAAAACAATTATTAGATAAAAGAGTTTAGTTAAGCAGTATCTAAAACAGAGCAAGATTTGTTACAAGTCTCTACAATCTAATTCTGAAAATATTTGATCTTATTTCACAGGCAATACCTGCCTGACTCCTTAGTTGAAGGAAGATTGCCACATTTCCTTGTGTTGGTTACTTTAGAAAAACAACTTCTCTTAGGTGTCAGTGAGCATAAGACTTGCAAATATAACTTTACAAATAAAAGGACAAGGTTTTATATATTGGATTTCCATTTGTTCATTTAAGAGAGCAATATCTCAACTGAACCTGAGAAAGGACCCTCTGTTAAACCACATTGAGAACAAAACAAGCAACCAAGCCCCCAACAGCTTTCTGAAACTTCCTCATTTAATAAAACCTGCTGGAATTGACAAATTCTAATGTATTTTCCATGGTCTCTATGCTCTTGTATTAGCACACAGAGAAATAAACACGTGAAATCTTTCAATAAGACCTTGGTAAGCATGGCATAGATTTCTCCAGATAAATACAGCATGACTGGCTTCCTCCTCTTCTTGAGTGAGTGCATTTACATACAGAAATATTTCCTAGAAGCCTCCTCCACTTTTTATTTATTTACAGCTAATATTTGTTGCATATGCCCTTTTCAGAAGCAACCTGCTGTTTCAAAATCCTTTCTGAGAGTAAGAATACAGATTAATATTCTGCTATATTAGCACAGCTGTGGCCATTGGTAAATAAATATATGATACAGGCCCCTTCCCCACCCAAATACCTTTGGTGGAGCTCTAAAGAAACACTTTTACTCAAACAGAAGAATTTTTAAATAGCTAGTTCTATTGCCTGAGAGAATGAGTCATGTGAGAATAATGCTGAGTGCTTAAACTGGTTTTGCATGACAAAAATCACAGTCACAGAGATTGCTTAATGATTCAGTCTCAATGTGGGTGCTGTCCACAGTGGGGGAGAAAAAAGAGCAAAAAAAAGGGCAATGTTATCTTTGTTCTTTTGAACCTATATAGACTGAACACATTGATTATTAAGTGTGAGGAGTACTTCCCGACAATTAACATTGTGTCTCTCTATCTTTCTGAATTTTTATGTTATCCTTGCCACTTCCTGCTGGACTATGTATTTGTCAGAGAAAGTTAGAGCTGTGGAGAGGAGGCATTTTCTCCTTCAAGGGAAATATTGTTGGTAGGGAGAGGGCAGGCCCTTTTTCCATGATGCATGATAACCTCCAAGGAGAGCATTGATGATGGATGACTGCCAAACTTCCATGAAAGAATGTTGTTATGCCCTAAAGAAAGAACAATAACACGCTCAACCCGAATTCAGAGACAGTTCACTTAGTTTGGGTATGACAGACCTAATAAAGGTTCTAGTAATAAAAGCATCAATACATTTTCTATATTCAATTAGATCTAGCTGGAAGAAAATCAACAAAATATTGCACAATCATTTCCCCCTGGATTTGAAAAATTCAGTCATTAAATTTGCTTTCCCAAATAAACCCAAGTCATTTCTAGTTGGATCTAACAAAACAGAAACCGATCTGTAGCTTGCAGTAATGCATCTTTTTAAGCTCCTGAGAAATATTGACTGGCAAGATACCAGGTATTCTGTGATTAAAAGTGTATTAATCATTTACTGAAGATTATTGAATGATTCAAGATGAATTGTGTGTTTATATCATTGATGCCAGTATAATTAATTCAAATCTCCTGCTAAGTTTAAGAGGACAGAATTAGAGGTATAACTACAAGAACCCTCTTGATGCACAGTTAGTATGTCAATAGCTGTTGCATCCTTTGGCTAAATGAGTGGTGGAAAGTATTTCAGTAATTTCTGGGTTCTTTTCCCAACAATGGAGTTTATATAAATTGTTGAAGATGTGACAGATGGGAAATCTTTAATGTTTCTGATACACACACACACACACACAAACATTTTTCTGAGTAGAAAGATTCTCCAGACTGACAGTAAAGTACTATGGGTCTTGTGCAGATGCCACTAAAAAATAATTAGGATGCACAGGTATGGAAAGGAAATGCTTTATCAAAATGAGCATTTTGACACTAACAGCCGTATAAATTCAGCTTAAATCTAAGAGAAAGCACAAACACAGAGAGGGTCAGTTAAAAACTACAGGTGGATCTTTATAAAATTTTCATACACATGTTAAGTTTGGATCCAAAGGTTTTGTTTCTTTTAATAGTTCCTGAATCAAAAATTTAGAACAGACTAGCAGCTAAAGTATTCACAAAATCTGAATTCTGCTTCTTTTTGCCATCAATCTTCCTGTGCAACCTGAAGTAAAAAGTTTATCAATTAGTGTCTCTTTTCTGTAGCCTCTAACACAAATATTGTAAAACACTAGGTGCACGAAAGTAGGGTAAAATAAATTGCTGATACTTGTAAAAATTGAGAAACTTCAGCAAGAAGCCCTTGGAGAAGTACAAAGTATTGGCGGCTGTGTGATAAATTAAGGAGAAGGTCACATTCCCAGTGAAGTGGCAAAATTGTTGATGATAAAATGCTGATTTATTCTTTTCTCTGTGGGATTTAGACTCATTAGAAGAATAAATTGCATTTATTATAAAAAATATATATTTGCAAACTTTGCATTTTACATAAATTGGGATACTTTCATTCATTGGAATGTTTCATTGAAGAAAGTTCAACATTCTTACAGAAGTATAAAATTAAATTCAACCACATGATTGACTGTTGAAAATGTTGTTTTATGTTTTATGTTACTGTAATTACTTTTCCACATTCTTGAGTGTTGCATTTGTACATACATTAAAAATGTATTTATTAATAATTTTCATTTATTGTCAAAATGAGTATTGATTTACATCTGAAATTCAGTTTATTTCACATTACTGCTAACATCAAACAAGATAACAGGATGCTATTGGCATTGCTGAAAGGCAAATGTAGGATTATGCCTGTTTATTATCTTGAGCAGCCATGCAAGCTAAGCTACAATGAGTCCTTCACAGGGAGAAATATTCATATATTAAATCTGACGTGCAGTCCAGATACCACAGGGAAATAAAAATCACTTTATCTTTATTTAAATTGGTTTATGTGTTCTTTATGCTTTTTTTTTTTCTGCTTTCCACCCAGCAGTTTTTAACCCACTTGGAAGAAGGTGTTCATTATCAGGTGACCAGGAAAAAGTAAGGGACAGCTTCTGAATGTGTCTTCATTACTGCCCCAGCTGGAAGAACTTTTTGGGATCCTGTCTGAAATAAAGTCGTGTGTTGAGGAGACAGATGATGGCTTAGGATTCATGTTTTGCCACCACATTCAATAGCCACCATTATCATTGGCTCAGTGACTGGCATGAAGGAAATTTCTTTCCTCTGGCATTCTCAAAGGGCAAAGAAACACTGGTGCTTTATGTGTTGCAAAACACAATACAAGCAAATTAATTTTCTCTGTAGAACTATAACCCAAAAAAAACCTACTTAGTAAAAACTTGGGATCAGTATTTTGAAACAATAGCAAATTGATTTCCAGTTCTAGTTCAGTATTTTAATGGTTGTAATGTAAGAGACAAATAGCAGAGTTATTTTAAGTTGTTTATTTCTATATATTTCAGTTTCAGTGAAAATAAATTCTCCTGTGATTCATTTTTGATACAAAACCTGCAGTGCAATGTACATTGGAGAGGGTCAACTTTAACTAACTAAAAGATAGGACATGTGACAAGTGGTCTGTATTTCAGCCAGTTTTGAAAGGCATGAAGCTCTCTTAAGCTGAGCCCTGAATTTAAACTGAAGGCAGCAACTCTTGTTACTATGCAACACTCTGGTATTATTTTTGCTCTGCTAATATTCTTCTGCAGCATTTTATGGCGACAGGAATGTATTGCAGGGGTCAGCACTGTGGTTATCTTGAGCTCATTCAAATGACTCCTGGGTATATGTATATTAGAACAGAGCTTTCCAAAAGGTTCTTTTGAAATTCTTTATAAAGAATTATGATTTCACTCTTTCATTATTTTAGACACAGGAAAATGTCACATAGAATTTTCTGTTATCAATATGTGCAATGAATCTCTTCATATTCTCACTTAATCATTTGTATATTTTAGAAAATTAATTTAATCAAATATTCATTAGCAGTGATAATTAATTGTAGTGAAGTTCATCAGACAACATATACATGTTGCCAAATGATCACCATGATGTTCTTTTGACAGAGTTGTTACAGCACAAATGTTCACACATTTTTATGCAGACATTTCACTAGCACATGGCAAACTGGCTATAAATCTGCATTTAAAGCTCTATAAATTTCATATGCACTAGATATTGTTGAAATATATTTTACTTTCATTAATTACATCATTCTGAATTATAAATGCATATTTAAATACTGTATACATTGTGTCCATAGTGAAAAATTGGTTGATCTTACTTATTTCTAAGAATATCATACAAATTTACCAGAGGTGCCATGTTTACTAACCTATCAGTAAATGGAAAATTCACTCTTTTTCAGAAAGTCTGCATATTTTATGAGGAGTGGCATGACTTGAAATTCTTGCTGCCTGAAAGAGGGATAGCTTTTTATTTAGGGCACATGGCTTGGGGGAAGCATATTCAGTCACTTTGCTACGGATTTCTTGAGGCTTTGGGTAACTCATCCTGTCTGTCAATGGTTCATTCTTTTATTTATAAAATAGCAACAAGAGTCTCCCCTCTGCATTACTGTTTGCTTTACCCATTTCCATTTTGGGGCAGGAAAGGGTGGAACATCATTGTGTTTTTCTCCAAGGCTTAACAAAATAAGGCCATATTCTTGGTTGAGGCTTTTAGATACTGCCATGCTATATTGTAATAATATAATTATTACTGCTCTGACAAAACCATTAATTTAATTGCCCTTTCTGATTCTTGAAAGCACTGCTGGCTCCTGAGTATTCCATACTCTAATCAGGTAGATGAAAACAGAACAATGCTCAAAATAAATCCCTGATAAAACTGTGAGGAGTTTGTCTGCTTCCCTTTCCCCAATATTCAATGTTTCCATATGTCTCTGGGTGAAAAGTCTCACTTGTGCAGTCAAAGCCTTGGTTTTACTTGAGCTATACAAGAATATTTCTTGATGGTGTACTAAAATTTCTTGGAGGATAGTGACAGTGGGAAGATAATGCAGCTGTCAAGAGTGTTTATGAATAATTAGTGGTTACTAATAATTTGGGAGACAGCACTATTTTTTTTTAATTTTTTCAAAAGCTAATAAAAGATGAATATACCTGAGACATCATAAAAAAGTTCCAGAAAGACAGGCAGGCCCATTTCAGGTTTTCTGTACCAAAAGTTACCAGAGGAGTTGGAAGACAGAGGCATGGGCTCATAACTAATTACCTGGAGTTTGGTGGATCTGATATTTTAGAGTTAAATCTCTGTGTGGACTTGAAACTGGGAAACCCCATGTAGCAAATTTGCCTAAGTATTTGTTGAAACCCAGCCAAAGAAACTAAATATATTTGGCTTAAATTTGTACTTCTCCTTCACAGTATAGTGACAGGTTCATCTGTACTTAAATTCTGGCACTGTTAGAACTGGAAATTTAATATATGAGTTTCCTTTAGCTCACCCCCCAGCAGGCAAAGATCCGTCACGGCTCTTTGGCAAACATTTTGCTGTACTAGAACACCCTGCAATGCCCAGACACAACATGGAAAAAATAGACTAAGGAGAGTCCTTTGGCTCTCTACGTTTTCTTGCTTTTGTTGGTATGACTCAGAACCACTGAGCATAGCTTTCTTTTTGAGATGTTTTACAGTCCTGCAATGTTGTTTTTCATTGTGGACGCAGTGTATGGGAGAGCAAGCCAAGAATAGCAATTAGCTACTTAGCTTGTCCTTTTTTACTCCAACTGGTGTGTTAGATCAGCCTTTCAAACAATGGTGACAACATCTCTATTAAAGCAGGGCCTGGTTCAGTAAAAACTGGTCACAGGCATCTGTGCTAAGTCTTCCCCTTTTATTACAGCTCTCATATCATCCCACTGCCAGCACAGAGCAAACCAGCAGATTCCAGGTGTGCTCCTGGGAAACCTGCCCACTTTTGGTCAACAGAGCGACAGCTTGTAAGGACAAATCTGGGGTTTTTTCATTCGTTTGTTTGTTTGTTGGTTTTGGGGGTTTTTAATTTTTTTTTTTTAAAGCCCAAATGAAAATTTATAATCAGAGTTTAATTAAAATGTCAGGTATTCCTTTAAAATTAACTCAGGGAAAAATCCTACAGTTTCAGAGCTCTCAAAGGAGTGGATAATGCCCACAAATTGGATATTGTTCTTTTCAGGTTATCAGACAGAAATCTATTCTTTCTCTCTGACAAAGGAATTCAACATTGATAGTTCATGTTAATTGCTATCATCTTTCATTAGGATTTTTCTGTCAGTATGTGTTGTTCAGCAACTGTATAGACCAACTGTGTTTCTACTCTGAAGCACTAAATTGATATAAATGCTAATTTTTTTTCAAAGGATTTCAGTTTTGGCTTGGAACTTAGGGAGGACAGAGAGGAAAAACAAGTAATTGAGTGGGAAAATGAAGAGATTAGATCTTAAGTCCCTTAAATGACAATACCAGGCACATATATTTGCATAATGTAGAGTTTAAGACCTTCCTTTTGTGTTGCTGTACAGGATCAGATTAGGAAAGACACTGTGCAATAGTTGAGATACAACTATTCAGGTGCAGACTGAGCCTAGTTAACTCAGCTTCTAAAAAACCATACCTATGCAAGACAAAGTAAAATGTTCACTTGGTTTATTGAGTCTTGCCCTGACAGACAAGTGAAAGTTTGCAAATTTGGCAGAGTAAAAACAGAGTTAAATGTGGTTGTATATCACTTTCTTCTGGCTAGGAAGATAAGCTACACTGCTCCCCTGAGCAGGAAGCCCTGTGTTACTGAAAACTCTTTTGATGTGTTTCAGGAGCATCTGGTTGCCAGTTACAGGCTGCAGGTAATGATCAGTTACATTCTCACCTGTTCCTCTTGCACAGCCCTGAAGATTCTGCTTTGTCCAATTATGAGGCTTTGCCCTGTCCCCCATGGGCAGAGGATAAAGAAGCAGCCCTTCTACTGGGGAATTAACTTAGGTCACCCCTTTGTCAGGCTGCATCTTGGCTGGATGTAGGCTGTTAAAAAAGAGCAATTCCTTCCACCATTGTTCTGATTATAGAAATCTCCTGTCTGATCATTGAGAACCCCAGTGGAAAAAAGTTGTCTTATGTTAGTGGGCAGGGAAAGTAAATTTGGGAGAGAAAAATAACTAAAAAATGCTAATCAACCAGTAAACATAACTTTGCTTCAAATTTGCAATCAAGTATGCATTTTCCCAAAAATTCCTCTCTCTTTTTTTAAAAAATTAAGATTCCTTCATGTAATTTTGAAGGTAAATGCAATTTATTTTAGTAGGAAACAGTGATTTGCAGAAGGAAACAAGAACAAGTATGGGTTAGAAATAATACAAAGTACAGTAAGACAAAGTTCATGCTGTTAACTGCCAGCCTATCTACAGACTGAGCTGAGAACTTCTGGTTCAGGTTGCTTTCATCTAAATTGAGCATATCATGACAAAATTTAATATCCTAACCCATGTTTTTACAGTACCCTTGATGTCAGCAGCTACTAAGAATAATTAGTGCTAGTGCTACACAAAAAACTTATGAGTACCTGGTACCTTTTGGAAACTCCTCTTACCCCCATCACTGGTCTCTTCTAGGAACATGCCTCACTAGAAACTGTGGGTTATATGTTTATAACTGTGGGTTATATGTTACCCATGTTTCTGTAAGTGTCTCATATCTATCTGTGAGCAGGAGCTTTTTGAGAATAATTCCATACTATTTGTTCTGTACAGTGACAGAACTTGTAAACAGCTCTCTGGGTCTAATAAATGAGTTATACTCTTAATGAGTATTGCAACAGTGAATCTGTAGAGAAGGAAATGTCTTAATTATATTGTTACCAATTTAAGAATATCATAAAAAAAGCAGTTAAGTAAGGTATGTAAAAACTAAAATTATTATCATCAATCACTTCCATATGATAGCAAACATATAGAGCATAGAGAAACCCTCATATGCCCTAAAGACAAACCTTACAGAGACAGGTGCTAATAATGAAATGTATGGCAAGATTATTTTTCAGGGAAAATGAGATAGGAACTTCTGTGAGAAAGTAAGTTTTATGGAGGGATTAGAAGGTGATAAAAGGTGGGTGTGGGGAGAACATGAGTTAGTTCACTGTAGCCTCAAGAAGGGGCATTGGAGAATGTAATAAAGGATGCTGTAACAAACAGGAATGAAGAAAGAGTAAAAAAAAGTCCAGAAATTAAACTGAAAAGACAGCTTTATTGTGTGATTTATAATGAAGTTTTGTGGAACTTCAAACAGGATATGATCTTGAATTTGATACTGTTAAAAAAAATAAAAAGGAAATTGAGAAAAAGATTCAAGAAGTGATTTTATATGATTGAAGCAGAATAGCTGGAGATAATTTAATCAGTAGTGTTTTATAAAGGCACTTCCAGGAATGGGGAGATGGGGGAAGAGAGAAGGCTGGTGAAGAAGGTTTTATTAAGTTGTATCAGTCAAGTTGAAAAAAACAGGATGAGACCACCAAATTTTTATCTGTTGACATTCTGAAGTGAGAGTCACTCGTGCCGGACAAGACAAAATGCCAAAGTTCTTCCAGCCAAATTTATTGCAGCTTTCACAAGAGCTTTGTCTTTCTTCTGTGTCTCATCTGAGAAAAAGGGGTCATTAAATACATTCACCAATATCTGCAAAGCTAATGAAAATGGTGTGCTTTCTAGAAAGGCTTTGTAGGAATGTACATCAGATCATTCTTTCTCTTGAGAAGAGAGGATTTAGAAAATTACACTAAGGCAAATCCTGTATAGCAAGCTTAATCTTCCAGGTTTTCTTATTTTCTGTCTCTGGTCACAAAGGGTATTTTTGTTTTGTTTTGTTTTGTTGTTGTTTCCTTCTCCTCTTCTCCCCACAGGGAGTAGGAAAGAAAATAAATGTATAATCGCTTGAGTCAGGTTTTGAGCCAAGTCCTTTCTGACCTTTGTATTCATGGGAGCTACTTATGCTTACAAGGAGGCTGGATTTAATGGCCATGGGTTCAGTGAAGAGAGAACTACATACCACATTATTTTATAAAGCATATTTTCTTTCATAATCACAGTGAAATATTTGAAATAAAAAGGTTGAGCTAGGTCTTATGAGTCATAACCACAGTGCAGAGCAGCCTACACATGTGCAGGGCTGGTAGTTTTAAAAGTTATTGCTTCACCTCTAATTTTGAGGTCATATATATGACTTTCTTTTTTCTTTGTTGAAAATGTGCACTCGTGTAATGCAGAGGCCTGTGTCTGGTGCTTGTGAGAAGGACCAGGATGGCAGTTCTACAGGGCAAAAGTAGGTCAGTCCTGTGCAGCAAGAACGACTTGGGAAGCAACATAAAATGTCTCATGGCCTGTATGTTCCAGTAGAAGGCAGATCTAATCCAGTGCCTCCAAGGATAAATTGTAGAGTTCAAGGTAAATTTTGAGGGGCATCCCTGACCTCCCTGCTGGGGCTGTAAGAGTGACAACACCAGGCATTGCTGCACTGGACCCTGTTCTGCCTTTGCTGCAGCCCACAAATTTTTCCAGCTTGCTGCACTCCTGGCAGAAACCACAAAGCACCCTTACTTTCCTGAGATATTCAGCATTTATTCCACAAAACTCTGAGAAGGAAATGAGAGCAGAAACAATACTGAGAGGACATCCAAGTAACCAAAACATTTTTGTGACATTTTTTTCCACTGTAACTTTTTTTTTGTAATGCTAAACATGGTGACATTATGTTCACATCAAGCATGTGCTGTAAAATTGCACTTGTCAAGCATTTAGTTTGGCAGAAATGCAGAGGAAGACATGCTGAGCCAAGAAATGTTTCTCTTTTTCTCCCTCATAAAATGGAGAGCTCAAGAACAAATGAGAGTCTGTTCACAGTGTTATATTAGTGTGTGTAGGACTGTCAGTTTTTCCAGTACACTTTCATTTTCAGATAAAAGTTGCAGTGGACATTCCATAGGGACTTAAAAACCTAAGAAAAGGGCACTAAAGAGATGATACAACTTCTGATAGCATAGTGCTTTATGGAGCAAGCTTGCATCTTTCTGATTTCTCGACCACTGTCAGATTGCAAGTTTTAGGAACAAGAACAGTCTTTTCATTCTGTTGGAGCACATGGCCCATCCTAATCCATGGCCAGAACCAAAAGGACAGTGTAGCAATGTAACAGTAAGGTTAGAATCTGTGTGATGAATCCCTCATCATACCATGCAATATTTACACATATCAGAGATGTCTCCTTTCCTCTACTGCTGTTTGCAAACACTTTACCAAAATCTTGCATCTCTATGTGATTTGGATGGCTGTACATCCAAAAAGAAGGAACATAACATGAATGTGTGTTAATCAATGTCTGGAGAGGACAAAAGGAGCAGTGGTGAATCATCTCACACTCCTGCAGAGGGAAGAATTGTACCTGCCTCCAGGGACCCTCAACAGGGCTTGCTGTTGCCAGCCAGATGTGGCCAGGCTGTTTCAGCCACACAGAAATTAACATAATCCTAACCTAGAACTTGGCTGGACAAGTCAGCAAATCCTGACAAGAGGAACTCCCTGAGAACTCAAATAAAGATAACTTTAACAGTGCCTGACAATACCAACAAACTCCAGCTCTGAGATGTCTGAGTACGCTGTGGCCACGCATGGTGTGAGATTTTCATTGTGAGTAGTTACAAAAAGATTTTTCATGGAGTCACGTTTCACCCACAATAAGTATCTCTGACATATATTACAATATTATTTTCCTTGAGGGACAAATTCTCCTCTCTTTTGGTTTGTCTTACAGGTTTAAAAATGCATAAGTTTAGTCACCTGAGTATTTCATTTAAACATATTCATAATTTTCCAAATATTTTGCAAACCAGGTTGTAGCATCTGAATAAAAAAAATCACAATAAAAAGAGAAGAATTTAAAGCACATTTATCTTGAACGGGTATGAGAAAAGCACACATTATTGTTAAAAAGTAATAATTAAGCATCCTCTGTCCTATCTGGAAGTACAGACCCATAATAAATAAAGATAAACAAGTATAATAACAGAACCCTGAAACATGTATTCATTTTAATGGACTTTTAAGTCAGTTTCTCTCGTTGTTGATGAATTCAATTAAACTAAATTAAATTACAAAAAATGTCAAAAAGAAAACAAATTTACAATTAACAAAGCCCACCATAAATTTGCAATTCCTTGTCCATATGAAGGTCTTAGAGAAAGTTCATTTCCTCAAGGATAAAATTGACACTATTGGAGCTTTAGCGGGAACAATTATTATCATTGCAAATTACTTAAACTATTAAACTGAGAATAATTCAGAAATATCATTAGCAGTCAAATTACTTCAAAAAAGCTTGTTTTCTTTCTCCTTTGTTTAATCTAAACTTAATGTCTGCTTATTCTCACACAAGCAGAAAATGCTGATAAATAATTCCAGAGCATGCCTAAACATCTCCCTTCACAGCTATCTTCTAATTTGATCTCAGGAGACCCTTCTTGGTAGCTGAATAAAATATTTTCATTTATTCTAGAAGAGCCTACATCACCATACATTTCTAATCTCATGTTGCTTGGTAATGCTGCTAGATGAGGTCCTCAGCAAATCATTAAACTTGTTCAATAACAGCATTACAAAACACAAGAGATTTACCCTTAGTGAAACAAAGAATTTTTTCAAACATGGGGGGAAAAAACCCAACAAAAACCTTTAATAAGCAACTTGAGTTTCTAGGGTAGCTTCAGATATTATTTAGCATTTTAAACTTCCTGGTATGCACAGCACAAGACCAAGGAGACTTCAATGCAGCATCAAAGTGGTTTGAAAAAGCCATACTTTCACATTGCAGAAAATACAAGAGATATTGTTTTTCTGGTATGATCATTTTGTCTTGGTCAGCTCCCTGTGCCCATTACATGTTCTCTGCATTTGAACAAAATAAGGTCTTTTGAAATTTAAGTATTCAACCTCCCAATCTGATCTTCCTAACAACGAACTATGTTTCCTGATGATATGATAATGTAAATGACTTTGCTATGGAATTCATGAATCATCAAGATATGATTTGAAGAGAGGAAATTAAACACTTGACTCAATTAATCATTCTTATTAAGCTAGAAATTCATGATTTGCACTCTTAATAAATATGACGTGAGATTTCATATGCATTAATCACATGAGATTAATACCCATTATTATTCTTTATATTAAATAATACTGGATTCAAGTTACCCAGACACCAGCATCCTGATCAGGGAGGGATGGAGACTACTGTGGAAGTGGTACACTCTCCCAGAGGAGAAAAGACTCTTATTGTTTGACAGATCATCCATCTTCTTTCTTGGCTTTATTGTATTTCTTCCATATTGATGGAATGGCTTTCTCTCTGGAAAGTTTGTTGGGTCAAGTGCTGAAAATCAAACCCAAGTTCCTCCACGCAACAGCAGGGAATGAAAGTGCAGTGGAGCAAAGTGAGCAAAGTGCAGCTATGATTCTGGATTAATTGAGGTCTGCTAAGCTTCTAATCACCTGAGATCAGATGTTTTAATATTAAATATGTCATTATTGGGGTATTATTATTATTATTATTATTATTATTATTATTAGCACTGCATTTATAGAAATTACTTCATTTAATGTTCTTATTATTGCTTGAAGATAGGCAACATTCAATTAATTTCTTATATTTTTTCCGTTAAGAACTCTATTCCATATCATTTTATTCACACAGAAATGTACACTTTGTTCATCTATTCATTAATCCACCTGCCAACCTATGCATCCATTCCTCTATAATTCATACTCATATTCATATAAATATGTATATCAATTATTTGATCAATTGTTTTCCATCTCTGAATAGCTGAGTCAGGGACACAGACCCATTATTATGTATGCACCTTTGCAATATATATACACACATGCAGCTATGCACATTTTAAAATACATT
The DNA here is from genome assembly GCA_024362935.1 of Setophaga petechia. Classification (NCBI taxonomy): domain Eukaryota; kingdom Metazoa; phylum Chordata; class Aves; order Passeriformes; family Parulidae; genus Setophaga; species Setophaga petechia. Next base: position 13,347,576 of record JANCRA010000006.1, read on the forward strand.
TAGAGAATTGCAAGGGAGCAGGGTAGATGACTATATCTAGACATTTATCAGTTTTCAGAGGTATAAAACAGCTTGGTGTGTGTCACAGACACACGTGAGTCACAGCTAACAGCACATTCATCCTCTGGTTGTCAGGGCAAGACCACAGAAATCCCCTGGGAAAGAATCCTCTTTCCCTGGCAACCATGAGCCCAAGTCCTCATGTGCTTGCCTTGCTAGAGCTGCACGCCCCTAACTTTGTGTAAGGTTACAAAGAACATCCTTTTCAGCTGAAACTTTGAATATAGCAAATTTTAACTTCATTAGAATAAAGCAGGTCTGTAAGGGAGCTGTCTGTAACTTATAAGCCTTCAGAATTGCCCTTGAAATAAAAGCTTGTTGAAAAAAGCAAACTGTTTTCTCTATGATTTCTTTCAGGGACATTTTGAGAAACAATTTTTGGTAAAATAATTTCAGCCTAGGCTTACCTGGTAACTTCTTATGAAAAGAAACTGCCAACATACTCTTGTATTATTCTTTACTTTTGATTGAGAAAAATTACTAGTACAAATTATACTTTTGGAATGGGAAGGATTTTAAAAAGTTTTAAATATTAAAACTTTTAAAGATTTTTTTGTGGAGCAACTGATATTTTAAAAATTCATCACAATTTCAATAATCTTATTAAAGTGATTTTTGAAAATAATAACTTTTAATACACTTAGAATCTTGAGAAATCAAAAATATATTCATGCAATGAACTAGAAAAATGACGATTTTCTTAATTCTTGCAAAAGACTTACATGCAATATGTTGGTGTATTCCATAAGGATTAGCATGTCCAGGAAGAGACACTTCAGTGAAGAGTAGAATATCCTCTGTGAGGGTGGACTCTTCTTCTATTTTGCATAAACCCATTTACCTTGATATTTATTTCTAGTTTCTTAGAAATATCTCTGAGTTGAGAGAAATCAACATTTTTGTATACCCATGATAAGGTCTTTTCCACAATGAAAATTTCCTGGATTTGGCTTTTTCTACTTTACCAAAGGATGGTGAAATTGCTCTATTTGATGAAAAACAGTTGTGTTTTGATAACATGTTAGGAGGACATACAAAATTTCCCCAGCTTTGTCAGAATAGTAAATCTATTAAAAAGATGCCTGATAAAGATGTCTGCATAAGGTATTGAATCATGAAATATAATTTTCCTTTGGAGTATCTGCATTTGTTTGAACTTTTTATGCCTTTACCAGTGCCTGAAGTTTCTGCCAGGTGAGTATATTGCTTAGAAGCCTTTTGCTTTGTTTTATTGGGAAGGGAATGTTGGGAAAGGTTGATGCTGGTGTACAAGAGCAGTGACTGTGAGGAAGTGCAGCTTTCTGTTTGTTTCTGCCCTGCCTGGGTTTGTCACAGCATCTCTGTGTGACTTACTGGTGATGGCCATCACATGTGAAAAATGCCAGTGACACACCACCACTGTGCAGCTGCTACAGAGTTATCATAAAAAGCAGCATCTCTCTGCTCCTGCAGGTAGATGACAATTAAAATGGAGGAAAATGCAATAAACTTTATGTTGCTCCCATTTTTGTCTTCTCTCTGCAATATTTTGTACATGCCTTTTTCCCAGGGAGATTTTCAGGACTCAATGTGACCATTAAAGGAAAAAGAAATCTGTTGAGTGAAGGAGTCTGAAATGATAGGTTAGTAGCACACATGATATCACTATATTTAGAACCTCATGATAATTATTGTAGTTCTTGCATTTTGTTTGATACGGTATGTCAAAAGGTCTGAGTGAATTTCATTTCATGGAATGTTTGTTGAGCAACTAACATGTCTTTTTCTTTGCAAACTAATTAACTTTGTTTTTCTGGTTTGTTTTCTTTTATATAAAATGTAATAATCTGAAACTGTTTTACAGCAGTTCTGTCCTTTATAGTGCCATTACTTTGCACTTAAAATAAAACTGGCTAGTTAAGCTTTAGTTAATATTCATGTCTTCTTCACTTTCTGTTTTAATTTAAAGTATATTCTGCAAGGTAAAAGTGATGAGGGTGTCATAGATGGAGATTCCCTGTAGTCTAAACTGGCAGTTTTGCTGAGCTCTAGGTACAAGTCACCTCAGAGCAATTTGGAGAGGGGTTCTGTTTTTGTGTTTCCTGCAACACAGCCTGACTAAGAGCAATTTGAGGCAGGAGGGTGGGCACCTGGCAACTTTTATCTTGGAGGTGACAATGCAGAAGCTGTTAATTAGTGAATGTTGTTTTTATCAACTTGATGTCAAATTCCAGCCTTGCATGTGAAAAGTGCACAAATTTTATTTGTGCCAAATTGGCCTCCGTGTGAGGATTGGGTAGATCCAATTAATGTCAAACAGCCCTGTGTACTCTGTTCCCATAAACTAGATTGTGATACACTTACCTGTGGCATCCTTTCCTGATGATGTGCTCAACCATGAGTAGGGATGAGATAAGGAACACAGAGTACCTTTCTTTCATTTGAACAAGGCAGAAGTCAACTTCTGAAGTAAATTACAAACTACTGCAGCCACCTTTTTGCATTCCTCTTCATGTGCTGTGAAGTCTCAGCCAGCTATTCTACCCCATTTGGTTTGTGCTGATCAGTTACCCAGTGGATTTTTAAAATAAAATTCACTTAAAAATAAATGGTATTTGCGTTATTTCTGGAAATCAGGATTATTTTTGAATGTACAAGATAGCCTGCCATGCAAAAACTTTGACAAGCACCCCCTTTCTTCATGTTTCCCATAAAACATGTTTTCCACAAAATGTAAAATATAGCACCAACAGATTTATTGCTTATTTTTTCACAATTGCAAAAAAAAGAAAAGGGATTTTTGTCTTGTTTTGCTTTGCATTGGAGAACAGGAGCTGAGCAAGAAGAATGTGATGCTGAGTTCATCATTCAGTGTGAACCAAGATGAATAGTATCAGTGTGATGTATGGGCTCAAATTGTAAACAGAAGTTGACAGAACAAGCACAGGGAATTTGAGACAGAATCTGGACAGAAGAACAGATTAATGTGAACACATCCAATCACCCACGGAGGCTGAGGTGAAGCTTTAGATGGCTATTAATTGTTTAAAGAATGTTGTGTATGCTGAGAGATTTATGAAAACAAAGAGAAAGTGGCACATCAGATCAAGAGGATCCTTTGATTTGGAATTAGGCTGTGGGCTGCATGGTTAAGAGGGACAGAGGAACAGGTGAGTAACTTCTGCTGCACAGAATCATTTCACACATGACTCTAGCTCCAGGATTTCACACACATCACAATGCCCTATTTGCCTGCTATCTCGGTGTAAGATTGGATGTGGTTACTTTCCTGTGAAGTCTTTTTAACTGCATATTTCACATGATGTTGATTATCAGTAGCATTTTATGGGAGTTTTGTGCCATATACATTGTATTCAGCCTTTCAGTGAGCCACTACCAACATTTAGGGGATAAAATCTTGCCTTTGGTTTCAGTAAGGCATGGGTCCAGCTTTATGCCTGCACTTGTAGAACCAGATACAAAATAAGGACTAAATGACACTGGTGCCCCTAACACTTGCTTCATTCCCTATTGAGAAAGCAGGTTCTGCTAGTGCATCATGGAATTGCAGTGAGTACAGCTGGGCTTCCAGGGCTCCTCACCTCAAACACAGCCTCTTGGGAGATGTCAGAGCATGCTGGACCATGAAGTTTTGGAGAAGGATTAAGAGGAGGGCAGAAGAAGCTGGAAGTACTTTTATTTTCAGCACTGAGGTGTTGCAGTAAAGTGAAGCGTTCAGTACCTGTGGCCCTGAGTCAGAACTCCTTGCAAGGGTGCATATTTAAGTGAGAAGTGTGTGCTGAATATCTGAGTGTCAGAATTAGAAAATTTTACTTTGTCAATATGTCCTGCATGTGATAAGTAAGACCTAGCCAGAAAATAAAGCTATTGCTGAGCTGTGGTTGCTTTCTCAAAGCTGTAGTAAGCTGCACAACAGTGAGTTGTTAGTGTAGGTTGGAGCAGGCTGGTGTTGGTTCATGTGCCTTTGTACTGTTTCACTGTGCACATGAGGCAAGATCGACAGCAGCAAAAGAAACTGATAGAATTAATAAAAGCAAAGTTTCCCTTTCAGATTATATATTTAAAATAAACCAGCAATTATAAGATATCTGATATTTGTTACCTCACATGACTTTTGTTTTAGTTATTTAGCATTTAGACATATATTATAAGGTGCTACATGCTTTATTCAAATTCATTACGTAGAACAAAAAGAAAGCCAGATACACCAAATCTGTTTCTGTTGATCATGATTTATCTATCTTTCAGTAAAACCTTTGGTAGAGCTGAGGATAATCCATTACCTCTATGCTTTTCTGAACATTTGAAGTCCCAAAGTGACTGAATTTTGAAAAATAAACGAGGGGGAAAGTGTGACTTCCTGTATGAACCCTTAAAGCATTACACATGCCAGTATATAAAATGAAGGTACTTACCTCCACTGTTATGTTTGCCTTTGGTTACCCTATCTTTAAAATGGATATAGAAAGAAAACTACCTGAGAAGGAGAGCTAAAAGAAATAGTTTCTTATAAGAAGAGATTAGAACAATTGCACCTATTTAGTTGAGAAAGGAGGTAGATGAGAGGAGATATTATGAAGAGATATGAAATAATAATGCATAATAAATTAATTCTAATAGTACAAATTGACTTCTTGGACCCTTTTTCTTCAATTTTGCTTCTAAAAATCAATTTTCTTATCAATGCAAAATGATAGCCATTTGCTGTATCCAGGAGCACCCAGAGGTTAGCAGTGCATGTCATCTATATATGTATGTAGCAAATTTCTAACATAAGATGAGAACTCAAGATACTATTTATACTTATAAATAAAGATATGTCTGCAGTTTAAAGGAATTTATGTCTCAGTTGGGAAACTACAACACAAACCCCATAATGTACATGAATATCCTGCTGAATGGAGAGCTTGCAAAATACTCTCTAATAATTCCATGTTCTCTGAATGTTTGCAAGTTTTTACAGTTCCTGAATGTTTGCAAGTTTTTACACTTCCTGTGCATTATTTTTGGATTAGGTTAAAGTCCTAGCTGGGTCAAACCTTCAGAAATCTGAAAAGAGTTATAATCTACCAGTTTAACATGTATTGCAGTCACACTTAAGAATCATTTAAGTCAATATACTTCACATCCCCATGGGAATAATAACAGCAATAACACGAGGATGTTTCTCATACAATGCCAATATTTAGCAGTGGACCCTGTGGATGAAATGAACTCCAAATCAAGCTTCCTTCTGGAAAGGGCATCAGGGAGAGAGCTGTGCACAGGAGGGATCTGATAGGATCTGTAAAGATGATGACTTGCTGAAAAACTCATCATTGTAATCAGAGAATGACATGAGTTATCCTGCCCTGTGTTTTACAAAAGGTTCTGCTGTTTCACCTGCATGACCAACAGGTGCTGCATTTCTTGTTTAGACAGTGTATTCAATATATTATAGCAATTTTCAATGTTGCTGTTTGGATATTTTAACAATTGTTCCAGTCTTCATTTCACAGCTGATTGAAGTCTATCCTGATGAGAATGAAGAGTTCAACTCAGTACTGGGTCTTCTAGGCCCAGGCTAGGACAGCTGTTCTGCCAAAACCACAAGGATATCTGGTCAATTAGGGCTACTTAGAAAAGTGTGAAGAAGCTGCAAGTGAGACCAAAATACTTTTCTGACATATCTCTGACACCAGTAAAAATCTCTTTAACCAATAATTAGGAATGTATTTGTGAATGGAAATAGCTAGATTATAAATGAATGTGAGAGATGACTTGCATGGGAAGCAGTTGAACTGTGAGAGTTAATTTGCTTGCTCACTTGGTTCCACAAGTTTTCTGCATCTTCTGTCCTTGAGGTTCTGGTAAGAAGCTACTGGGACAGAATGGCTCCAGCCCTTGTTTAGATTTGAGAAGTTTGAAGAACTTAGAATCTTTCTCATGTATGCCAAAGTAATAATTTGAAATATATGCATTGAGTTCCTTTTAGAACAAAAGACAGCAACAGTGCCAACAAGAATGAATAAAATCCCTCAAAGCTGTATGAGAAATCATCTGCATATTCCTTTCTTAAAAATGGGTCAGAGCATTTTCCAGAAAAAAAAAGACATGTTTTTCATTAATATTCTTGAATGTTCAAATCTTAATGTTTTTTTTTCTTTATTCCTGGAAAGCCACCAAACATATTTAACAACTGTTTCTTGGGAAAAATTCTGTAATTTTGGAAAAGCCCTTTCTTCTGTCTTTTTATTAGAAATAGCCTGTGTATAACAGCTGCTACACAGTGAATGAGTTCAAAAGAAATATATTTAGTGGAATTCAGTACCTTAATCTAACTCAAGTGACTTAGAGAAAAACATTACATGTGGTATCTTGCTTCATAGATCTTTGTTTGGAGAGCATCCAGACATGTTGCTACTATTATCTTAAGTATGTTCTTGATAAGTGCTAATATTGATATCTATGCCTCTCAAAAGAGAGATATATAGAGGCAAGCAGGTTTTCCCAGTATGTGTCTCATTGAAGGAGACTTAACAACCCTTTTTACCTGACCTTTTAAAGTAGCATAGTGGGCAATAACCATTAACTGATCAAATATGAGAAATGTCAGGTGTGGAATAAGCACTGACAAGGAAATATTTCATCTCTTTAAGCTCATGAACAATCATTGAAAAGTCTTGGCTCCTATTAAGAGTACTTTTTTCCTTCCAAATATTCAATAATGGTATGGTGGGTTGCCTCATGAAGCATTACTTTACAAAGCTAGATTTAAAGCTAAAAAGAGATCAAACAGGCTAAAGTATGGTGTAAGTCTGAGAATTCATCATTGTTGCTTACCCAGATAGTCTCATTTTCATCACAGAGTGCCAGGTCTCATTTAATACATTTAATAAGTCTAACAACCCACTTATCTACTTTTCTTTTACATGTACTGCATAATCACTCTCAGATCATCATGTGTCACTGTAGATTGGTTTCCCTTCTGTTAATCCAAATAATTCAAGTTAATAGTGATTTTTTTTAAATTGAGTTCTTTGTACTTAAAGCCTCATACATGTACAAGTCTTTGATTAGACAGACATTGTATTTTGTAAGAATTTTCTGGCAAGGAGAAACATGATATGGAGCCGAGATCAGAAACCACTGTGCAGGCTGGGGGTACTGATTCCTCTTTTATTTTGTTACTTTGTAGTGTTTTACCCTGACAAAGTCCAACAATGTCACTGCGCTTCCTCTTTATTACCAACTGCAAAAAGTTCTGGTAATGAGAAATATCAGACTGCCCCTTCCTCAGGGCAGTCCTGGGCAGAGCAGAATACACCAAAATCGGGCCCTGTATCCAAAATATTGACAATGTCCTGGATAAGTTGTCCTGCTCCTAAACACCATCAGTTGTGCTACAAGATTAGAAACAATCTCTATGTTAGTTTGGAATTTATGAAGATGTAGCCCCTGGAATTTGACTGTATTCTGTCTTTTATGTCTGTTAAAAATATTTTTAAAAGTCTATATTATGTAAGAAAATCTTATTAAAAATTAGGCCTTCTTCATCGATTCTGACTCCAGCTGTTCTCTTTAAAGTAGCTGGTAAACTTTTGTAAATGGTCCACCAAAGATTAAACCTGGCAATCACAGACTCTTGAGATGAGTCATCATTTCAAAGTTCAATCAACAACCTTGCTAACAAAAAGCCTGAATGAAGTCAGGATCTGTGACTGTGGTATTGAGATGTGAGAGACACAGACCCAAGTGGGGTTTTGCTGCCTCTGCACTTTTAGAGCAGCCTTTAGGTGGCTGTAGGTTCAGAGGTTTCACCGTTCAGCATCAGGACTGCAAAACCAGGCTGTAGAGACCTTGGATTTTTTTCCATGGGGCATTTAAAAGCTAGAAGAATGCGACACAAAAAGAACCTACAGGCAAGAAAACTTTTCAGCTGCTTTGCAAAAAATAAAACTGTCTTTAGGGAAAGAACCTCAAAAGAATAAACTCCCAGACTTTGTCATACTTGTTGAATGCTGTCAACACTGCCAACAAGATGCAGCACGTTCTGGCACATCTTTCATTATCTGCAAGTGTAAACTTGGCACAGTTGCAGGTCAGGATCACTGTGCACTTAAAATATGATAGTGTAAATTCAAATTGATTCTGCGTTGTGCACAGGGGAGCCAGGCCTTGCCAGAAGTAATATAAAGTAAAGGTCTTTGGGGTACCAGTTTAGGTTTGGGTTTGGCACCAGAAAGACAAGAGAAGTGGGTAGTAAAAATGAGCAGTTACTTGAGGATATTTTAATAACAGCTGGTCTGTTTTCTTTCTTAGTGCACTTTTATTTTATTTGCACTTTTGTAGTTTCATCTTGATGACATGGCTATTATTTTATGGCAGTTTCAAGCAGTTAATTAATGAATTGCACACATGTGACATGACACCACCTTGCCCAATAATCTCTGGCATCTATTTTTATGGTACAAAGTACTGTTGCTTTGTGAATTGTTTTAGATTGTAAATTGGCACTGGAAACTGTTATTTTAATACCCAAAACAATACAATAGCAATGCTTGATGGGTGACATGCATCAATGACAAATTTCCATGCATGATCTCATGAAATCCACAGACCATCTTGGAGATATTAGTTAATGCTTCTCTGTTCTCTACATGTGAACCTGTTGTAAAATCCACAACACCTTATAAAGCCCTTTAAAATCAGATTCCCATATTGCTGACAACCCATAAATGACTGAATTAGGAGGGAATGTATACACAATTTTGGACTTATTTTGCATTATCTTTTTGCTGGTAGTAGTAGACCAAAAATGCTGTGTATGTGCTGGAAAGTAAACAAAGCAACGACCAACTTATTAAGGCCAAGGTATTTCATGTCCTGTATTTTCAACTTTATTAAGGGAAATGGACTATAAATGGGGAGAGCTTAGATCATGTCCTAATGTCCCCATCCCACTCCTCAAGGGTGAACTAGAGGAACAAGCAAAGTGCAGGTAAATCACTTTGCCTTCCCTTCTCAGTTGCATCAGAAATAAGCCATGACTGGAAGATGTGCTGCACCGTCTCTAGAACTGAGATATCTTATTAATCTTTTGTACATGTTGTGATCATCATAGATGACTATACTGCCTTGTCAGGCTCATATATCAACCCAAAATTCAGGTCTTTTCATGGGACTTGAATTTGTTTTGAAATTCACTATGTGTCTCACAGAAACACTTTTTTCTCTAGGTTTCTTCCTTCAGAATTGCACAAGTTACAGCCAAAAGCTTTCCTCTAAAATCAAGCTGTAGCAAAAAACTTTCTCTGCTTTGGTAAGCCTGCTTAAAAACATTTCCAAAGATTTTTTACATCTGGCCAAAGGAAAGTACTTGTAAGCCATCTCACACTTGTTTGACCATAAGCAAACCTCACTCTCAAATTGTGTATGATATCAATGAAACACATCACCTGAAACTCATTTTTTGTGTATGTGCTATGTTACAAATATATTAGCCACTTACTGTGAATAGACATAGAAATGTTCATTCATCTAAACTTGATGAAAATATTTTCCCCATATTAAACACACTTTAATTTTGATATAGAAGTGCAGACTCTGTTCCTGCAACTTTACTCTACAAGCTGACATATGCTGAAAAATTAATTTCAAATATGTGCACAAAATGCTGATTATGTGTAAGAATGGAAATATATTACAGCTGAAGGATGAATTCCTCTCTTTGCACATAATGCAGAGGAAACGTTCTCTCTCTCTCAAATGTCTCTTTCATGCACAGATATACACATTTATCAGAATACTTCCACATGCAAAAGATTCTGAGATAGAAAGAAATGACAATAATAACTTTTTCAGTTTAGAATGTGATCCTTTAATAGGAATTTATTGTTGTAATATGATTCTCTACTTGAATATGCTGATGTAGCATAAAAAGCCATATTACAGATGCAAGCATCTATTCAGTAAAAATAGCAATAGGAAGAGAAAAGATTCTGTATTATGGTAGCAGTTTGGGACTCATTTTGGATCAGAAACCAGAAGTTCAGATGCATTCCCAAGTGTTCTGATTTTTCAATATCACAGGAGCTTCTGTAATTTATATCCATTAGCCAATCCAGATTTTCTTCCTAGATCCATGACAGTTCCTCACTGCCATTTTCCATTTTACCAGACTTTGATGATCTACTCTTTTAGTTTTCTTCCTATTTTAGGCTATTTTTACAGCTCCCATTACTGTAGTATCTGAACTGCTCATATTCTCCTCTCTACTCATCCTTACAATACCCAAGTGTAACTGCATGAGAAGCAAGGGAAGTACAATTATCCCCATTTTATAGCTGAATAACTGAAAAAAGGAAAGGCTCACACCCATATCTGCCATGGTATTTAGGTAGCCAATTCCCTTTGAAGTTGGTGAGAGTCAGACACCTAACAGGGACTGTGATGGAGGGAGAGCTGGAACAAGACATTCAGCTAATGATCTGCTCATTAGGACGTTCTTTCTTATGTCATTAATTCTTTAAACCAGATACTTTCTGCCCCCTTTTTATATTTGCCCATCACTAATAAAAAATTATGTATTTCTCACTGCCTTATCTTATATTGATGTGAGTATATGTATGTATGTAGTAGTGAGTATAGTTAGTCCTTTTCAATATTTTCTGTGCTGTAATAGAATTTGACATCCATGAGGTGAGAAACTAAACTAAAACAATGGGAAAGCAGCTATGGAAATTCTAGAGTCAAAAAGCAACTGCTACTTTTAATTACTCTGCAGGCAAGAGATTTTTTAAAGTCAAAAGTAAGGGAGAAATGATCCATAACACTGGGAGTGGAAATCACATGGATGTTTACAAAATTGAATGGAAGAGAAACTGCTTCAAAGAACTTCGGAATATAATTCACAGTAGTCTGTATAGTTCCTCTCCCTAGCAATAATTTAATTTTAGTAAGTTGTTAAATTAACACTTTGTGAAGTTTAAGTCAGGCTAAATGAGAGGTGAAACAAACTCTAGAGATATGCATACTGACCAAAAGGAAAAGAAATTGAAACTTTTGAATAGAAGAATCTTCAAATTATTCTATATTCCTAATTAATGGGTTAGACAGATAAGTTGTTTCAGTACAGAGCTAATTACACTATTCTTTGGAGAGTCCTTTAAGTAGAAATAAGCACATGTGTGACTGGAAGCATTTAGGGAGGAAAATCAGATCATTTTAATAGTTGTGTTTGTAATGCATCTGTTTTAAAATCAAGAAATGATACACTGCTCAGATGCAACACATCTGCTTGGACATCTCTGGTTTTTGCTCTTGTTAAAGCAATTCAGATGCCTGAATTATGACCAACTATTGTGCTTGGAATCATTTGAACAGGCCCCCTGGTATCTAAAAGCAGGAAATCTGTTTCATCCTTAGAGATTTTGGGTTTAGCTCAATATTGTACTCAGCCTACTCAGCCTCACCATAGAGAGGTTTTTTGGGGTTTTTTGTTTGGTTTCATATTTTTTTCAAATTGTTTTGTTTTAATTTTATTTCTTTTGAAGAGAGAGAATACTTTGCTTTAATTTTCATTACAAAATTACATATAATAGCATCACTCCATGCTAATGACAGAGATGCTGACTGGACAATTTAGGAATAGAAAGCAGCAAAGTGAGAAATGTCTAATACAAAAAGCCCCACCCAAACCCCAAAACCCCCAGCAAAGTAAAACCAAACCAAAATGTTTTAGGGCAGGTGTCTTTTTTCTCTTCCACACACTTCCAGTATCAAAGAATTATGTACAGAATTTAGATAAGAATTCACTTCTCTCCCTGTTAGAATCATGTTTGTCCAAGTGAACATCCAATGCAGCATTAATGAATACTAATGTCCCTATATTTGCTAAAACAAATTTGCAACTACTCAGACCAGGAAAGACAACTTCAGAGTTAAGGAAAAAGTTTCAGGTAGTCATGAATTAAATGAGTAGAATTATGAGAGACTCTGAGTATAGACTTGTTGTGATTTTATCGTAGATGGATTATCCCACTGTTAGCTGCAAGTTGAAAATGAGTTACTTATGGAGGGTAGGAAAATGTAGATAGCAAGTAATAAAGAATTAGACAAAGTTGTCAGTTAGTGCACATAGTGTCAAAAAATCTCACCTTGAACAAAGAAATAGAAAGTAAACACAGAGGAGGGAAAAAAATCAGCTCCCTCTAAGTCTTTGGGAAATGTTAGAAGTCATTGATTCAAGATTATTCAAGTTCATAAACAGAAGAGCTTAGATAAGATCAACCGGATAAAAACTGTGATATTTGTCATTTCTAATTCCAGTAATTAAGTGCTGTTCTAATTCTACTTGAGAAGGCCTCAGTGGGATTATAATAATGGCATAATGATGGAAACAAAGACAAAGAAAGGATCAGATCTACAACAAAAAGAAAGGATATTGAAAAATTCATGATGTACAGGCAATGATTGTCCTTAAAAGGTTAACCTTTACTCACAATTGCTGTAACAGAGGTGTGCATGAAATGTTGTTCCCTATGAATTTTTCCAAAAAAAAAAAAAAAAGCAAAGACAAATAATTGTTTTATAGGATGATGATATTTCCTGCAATTGCTACTAATGACATTTTTCCAAACTTATCATAATTGTTTTAGACGGTTGATTTCTAAGAAAAAAAATATTTTTGGTAGAAATACAGTGATTAAGTGTGATTAAACCTGCCAGTTTTGTAAAGCAGTGTAAGAGGAAGAGAGAAAGAGAGAGTCAAAAAAAGTGAGTGACCTCCTCACAATCAACTCATTATTAGGACAAGCATCAGAGTCAGTATACTCAGTGTGACATTCATGTCCTTACTATAGGGAGAGTGCTTTTACTCCTCCACATTGCTTTACCCCAACAGGTCCAGGTTCATCCCTGTGAGGAATGGGGAGTTTGAGAAATCTTAGAGCCTCTGGCAAGCAGAAAAAGGATTTTCCTTGCCAAGTCTGGTGCAGAAAGGAATCAGACTTGTTTGTCTCCAAGGACCTTTGAAATGGAATTGCCCTCCCTTCACACCTTGAAAGTCACATTGCTTCCCACCACCATATTGCTGGGAAATCTTATTATATGTAAATTTCCATCATTTGTATTCCGCTTTTCTTCCTTTCGTTCCATCCAAGGTATTTTGTCATCTCTACATTGAACCATTATTCTATGTCCCATAGAGGATATAACACACAGTCCTTATTAAGATACACATGTTCATGGAATAACCCAAAGCTCATTAAAAAGATAAACTTATATTAGAGTATTTGGTGTTATTCTCAGAGCATGAACAAAATATGGAACAAATATTGCTCCTATAATTACATTTTAATTGAGCTGTATCTGATATAAAAAGATAGTTGCATATGGACTGTCAACTTGAATAATTTCTGAGGTACATCTTTTAATTTTACTGCTTTTATTGTTCCTATTACAGTTTGAGAGAATTTCCCCACAGCTGTTTTTATTTTGTGAAAATCATTCATCCCATGAGCATGACTGTAGCTGTGTGCAGTGTACATAAATGCTTATGATCATTAAACATGTGTAGTTAAGTACTGTTGTGTATCCATACATGTTTCATTTCCTTGCTTTTTGTTTAATTTTTCAGTTACTGTCTGTATTGTTTCTATATCTCAGCTGTAGCACAAAGGGAGCTCTACAAATAGCAAATAGCTAAGAGCCATCCTGTTTGCTGCTGCTGTTATTGCTAAAGCTTTTTGGATGTTTTTTATAGACTTATCAGTGATTTTTGGCTCAAAACCAAGTAGTGTTGCTTACTCCTCATCACTTTCCCCAGGCAACTGAGCCCTGGTGTCAACAGTCCTGCTCCACTATTACAGTTGGTGTATCGCTCTCACACAGACTCTGACAGGTCTCTGATTCCTAAGCTGCCCTTGCTTCTTGCACACAGGCTCTGGTACTGTCACCTTTTTCTTCCTTTCACAGAATTCCTAATATTTTTCTCTTTCCTCCTGCTGCTCCCCTGACTAAATTTCCCAGCTCTACTGGCTTTTGTTGCAGTTCCTCTGCTCACATAAACACTCTGGGCTTCCTTCCTGCACTGCTTCTTTCCCCCAAACAATCCTAGTTATTCCTCACTTCTTCCCAGGCTCTCACTTACTTGTCTCCCCTTCCTAGAATTCCTAACATTATTTGACGATCCTCAGGCTGAAAATTATTTTGACATACAAAGAATCACATTTTCTAACAACCAAGTGAGGAACTAAAGTTTATTGGGTTTCACATGAAACCCAGGTGAAACAGCAAATTTTTCCTGATTTCAGTGCAGAACTAGAAAGCACTCCTAAAATTTTCCCTTAAGTGAGGGCAATGAGAAGAAGCAAACCTTTCTGTGAGTGCTCCCTGAATTCATACTGAATGCAGGTAATTTTGTTTTCTTTCAGATTTTGCAGAAAGATATTTTACACAGCTCTCCTTGGTTATTTTCATGAACATAGTAATGCCAGCCTGTAGAAGCTGCCTCCATTAGGCTTAAGCTTCACTAATTTAGCAATTAACATTTAACAGCCAGATTGTTTTCCCAAACCCAGCGGCACTAGTGCAGGAAAATATCTTCTGATCTATAACCTTGTTGCAATCTCAAAGCTCCTAAAACCCCAAATTTTTATTCTAATCATTTTTGCTGATGCAGGAGCCAGTCATCACTATACTGCAAGTAGCAAAATGCTACACAATACTCTGTAGTCAGACAGCATTTATTGTGCTGTAATTTGTTCTAAGACAATAGGGAAGATGCAAATTCTAGAGAGGCATATTAATCTGTAGGTCAAACAATAACAAAATATTGAAAAACTGTCTTAATGATTTTTTACATTGTGGCACAAAAGCAGGTAATTCCACAGAGGGATGCTGGTGATCTCATAAACCAGGAGAATAAAGCTGAGAGGTTTATGAATGCCACCAAGGCACTGAAATAGAATTAGTTTTATATCATGTACAACTGTATATGTGTTTATTATTTATAACACATTCTTCTTTTTTAAAGGGCTCCATTCTAAGCCCTCTTCTGATACTTCATATCTTGCTTTTCCCCACTGGTTTTAAACTGCAATCGTATTCCAGATGCAGCTTTAAATGGTGCTGTGTTAGCTCCCACCTTTCACTTTTTATTACAAAATTTAGTCTCTTATACCGGCAGTATTTTTCTTTGAAAAGTAAAAGTTCAAAACTGCTGACTTCTTAGGAGGTGTGTGGGAAGAGGCTGCTCTGTGCACGCCATATGGCGCTCAGCACCTGTAGGATCTGGCCCTGAGCCCCAGTAAATCCTGATTCCCGGGCAGCGAGCGCTGTGCCGGCAGAGGCAGCGCACGGCTCCTGCCCAGAGCAGGCAGGGAGATCCTCTCTGGCTTGAAGCAATTGGTGCTGGCACTGTGAGTGCCCAAACAGCTGTCACTCCTGCTCTTTGCAGTCAGAATTCCATGGGGCCATGCTGTCAAGTGCTTGACAGGGTGGGTGGGACCCCAGGACTGTGTGGAGAGCCCAGTACTCCTTAAAGCACAGAGTTTGGGTGCTATTTTTGTTCTAAGAATCCACCACTGAAAAGAAAGTGGTGTGGAAGTGCCAGTGATGAAGTGGTAGGGACAGTCTTCCTCTACAGAAAAGTAGTGGAACATCCATGAGAAACTCTCATGATGCACTCTCCAGCACAACAGTCCTGTTGTTAGTCCCTCTCACACGCGGTACAGTGGAGCATCACCAGCAGGATCCCAAACATCCACTCATCCTGCCACAGCAGAACTGTTCATGGCAGAGTGAGAGCCAGCCAACACCAGGGACACAGAGAAGTCCCTGCCTGCAGGGGTTACTGCTGTCAGCCTACCCCACACCTCCCATGCTCTTCTGCAGCTGCTTGGTTCCCATGGTGTCAATTCCGAGGGGCCAGCTCCTCTGTCATTCCTGCTAAATTAATTATCTATTGCCCAGTAAGCTGTTGTTACAGGAAAGTTGATAGCCTTCAAGCATGGTACTCCTAAACTCTACTGCTGCTCTGCTCGTGCAACAGCTCCCTCACTCCCCATTCCCAAGCTTTTGGAGGTCTAGCACCTCACCTGGCCTCCAGGAGCTGAATACCAATGAGATTTGGAGCCTGATTTCATGGTGAGGACAGGCTTATTCAGAAAACAAGGGTGCTAATTATTTGTGGTAGTGCTGGCGCTTGATGGGAAGACCTCTCCATTGGTCTGTCAGGTGGCTGCTTCTTGCAGTCTGGAGGTGAAGGAATGAGAGAAGTAGAGGCTCCTTATAGAGCTATCTAGTGAGCTCACAAGCCTCTTAGTCCCCTTGAGATGAGGAGTTTAATGCTAAGCTTTTAAAGATGAACTAATAAAGACTTACTAAGAAATTGTTGATATTTTCAAAAGTAATTTACAGCAGTACCATATTTTCTCACAATTGCTTTAGTACCAGTACTAAGTCATTATAGTTTTTAGAAGTACAATTGTTTGCAAAATATTTTCTCTATCAGTTGTTCCATAAGTACAGAACACTATGAGAACGAGTTTGGTTTAATATATAACTAATTGTTCTAGTCCTAGTTTTATTTCCCGCCTGCTTTTCAGCATAATCTGTTGAGGGGGTGTTGATCTGTGGTGAAAAACAAATACAGTAAAACTCTATATACATATAGTAGTAATAATAAAAAGCAGTGTGTCTTAAGAGAAGCAGAAGGAACTTAAGATCTTTAGTGTGATCTGAAACATCTATACTCAGAGTTTCTGTGGTAATTACCTAGGGAGGACTGTGCAGATCATCAGTTATTCTCTTAGTATTCCCTCATCTGTGGAATATATGAGCCCTTAAAGAAAAAATTAGTTGGGTTTTTTTTTTTCCCCCTAGGAGAAGTGGTATCTTTTTCTGTGTCTCAATCTACATCTTAAATTGCACATTCAGTTGACAGCTGGTACATCCAAACAAAGCACCAATTCACATCTGCATTGCTTAGCAAAGACATATCAACCACGGAAAAAGTAAAGGATTTGCTAAGACCACAGTAGAACTTCCCAAAAGAGACTGACTGCCCTGGCTGAGTGACAGCAATTTTTTTCTGTATTTCTCTTGCCCCTGAATCTGCTGGGGGAAAGCAGTAATGTCTCTGCTTACGTACAGGGCTTTCAAACACCTCTGTACAATGAGTCTTTGAACTCTATTTCATACTGTTTCCCTTCTCTGTAATGCCTCTTCCTCTCCTGCCATGCTTTTCCTACCTTTTCCAGACAGCTCATTTGTTATGCATCATGCTGCTGTGAGCTGGCCCTTTGCACTCCTTGAGTTAGGGCAGGATTTGTCCCAGATTCTGCTAGCATACCAGCAATGTTAATGTTTAGTCTCAAAGTTTTAAATGGCAATGGTTTCCTTTCTTTTTTTTTCCCTTCTTAACACCGTTGTCTGCTTATAAGAAATGCTAGCAAGGGAAAAAAAAGTATGTGACCTATTAAAATGAAAGATTGCCCATTCTTGTAATTACAAGTAACAGGAAGCCTGGTAGTACCTTGTTTGTTAAATTCCTCTGACCTCTTCCAAAAAAAAAACTGTACAAAAAGTCACAGTTATTAGTACATCTAGAGCTAAGGTCCTGCTCTATGCACATGTGTTAGTCATTTACCAGGTTTTTTTTCCCATTCTTGCTAGAAGTGCTGTGAATTGATAGCTGGATATTCAAACACTGGTGGACAATCCCCTTTAGGCTCCCTTGGAAGAACTTGCTAATAACTAACTGCCTTTCCTCTCTGGCTCAGGTTCCCAGTTGCTGTAAGCTTATAAGGGGGCCCATTTCAACCCCTTTTGATAAAAAGGAACTGTGAAGGAGTCCTAAGGATGCAGAGTCCTGGGGCAAACAGCAGTTTTAGGTCTAACTGTGGAAAGGGAGAAGGAGACTTAAAACTCCTCATGGTTTTCAGTGTGGCTTCCCTTGTGAAAGTTTAATGTGAAAACACTGAATTTCCAGGGTTGTTCAGACCATGGTGGAAGAGGATAGGCCTGCACACTGCTCCCTCCCCAGGCCTTTGTCAAGGTCTGTCAGGTGTGAAGATTTAGTTCCTATTACAGGGAGTAAAAGGATCAGCTGCAAATAAAATATATGCTGTGGATTAGACAAAAACCCCGTTCCTTTGCTATGCACACATCTATGCCAAAAGTTAAGTACCTCAGAGCACACCCCTCTGTGCTAGTCTGTGACTATAGGGCTTTTCTTAAGCCCAAATTTGGAGTATCCTCCACTAATTTACTTTGCTCTTCCTGAAGCACTGAAGCAATGTTCTAATGTGGACTTTCATATTTGAAAGACTGATCACATGAAAATGGAAATTACCATCATTTGACTAAAATTTATAAAAGCAAATGTTGTCAATACCACAGTTATGAATCCAAAATATTAACTAGCTGCAATCTAGGTTTTTTCCCCAGCAAAAGGAACTGTCAAACTTCTATTCATTTTTATAGAGCACCTTTTCACAAAGTTTTATGTTCTGGTTTTGAACTTCTCTTAATAGAGTCTTACATGCTGGGAATGCTTATCTGCAAAATCACAAGCTAGCATTTGAAACCTGAGGGGAAAGAGTAGCAGGGGCAAAAGAAAGGAAGTTGACTTTGAAATGAAAATGTAATTTGTTATGGCTATAAAACTAACTGAAATGAGGAAATAGAAATGAGAAAGGGAAATCAATGAAGTTACATAACTTTATGCATGGAACACAAAAGAACAAATAAGCTAGGGTTGTATACATCCTTTAGTAATAACATGACTGCCTTCTGATACATGTAGATAAGCACATTTAAGGCTGACTTTAAAAATTACATCAAAACTACTTGGTCCTAAATAAAGCAGAGGGTTTTGTCCCTCAAGATAGTTAGTAGGACTGTTTACTTATTTAGGGACCTGTATCTGGGTTAGTGAACTTCAATATCTTGAAAAGCAACCTGTATGCATAGGCATAGGGATGATCTTTATGTATGGTGAAATTTGTGGTTTTTTGTGCTTCCCTTCTAAGTTATCACATTCTCATATCTGGAAATGTCACCTGTATGCTTTTTTTTTTCTTTCCCCAAGGGAACTGTACTGTCATTTCTCAGATAACCAGTAGTCATTCAAGTGACTGTTCATTGAAAGGAAATCCTTGGGTAACCTGAATTGTCAGACAACTGTGTAAAATTTCATTAATGAGGCAAATATAGTGAGCACGATCATAGATGGGACAGCTATTAGAGAGGAGAAAAAATGTAGAGCAAGTGCTGATAAAGTGAGGTCTCAGGAGTAAACTTTCCCTTACACACTGATAACCTGTAGTGCTACTGAATCACTGCTAATAGCTGACAGAAAGGCTCTATATGTGAAAATAGAGCAATAAATAAGCCAAGGATGATTGGCTGGCAGTGCTTCCCTCATTGGTGTGAAACAACACTTGAACTGGGACTTGGGGGGGAGACTCAGCTTGGTTGTTTGTGCCACCACTTTGGTTTCTCTCTTGGAAATTGTCATTCATATCACAATCTTTTCTTTAAGTTCAGTTGCTGCATCCTCTTGAGCTCTTGTTGCTAATGGAGACAGAAATACTCTTCTACTCTGGATTTAATACATTTCACGCATGGATTCATAGTGTACTACTTTTTTCATCTGAATTGGAATTTCAACATTTTTGTGACTTTTGACACGTCATCACTCAAAATGGGGTCTTACTTACAAGGAATAATGAATGTATTCTTGTGTTGAAGTTGAGGATGTCTTGTTCACAAACACTATTTGTGGTTTTCATACCACAAAATCAAATGACTTCATGTAAGGGGATGATTATAAATAGTCCTGTCATTCTCTAGCTTCTAATAACCTTCAAACCATTCATTATTTCTTTTCTCTCTGTGCCACTGAAGTCACATTCAAATATGCATCTAAATATTTTAGTATAAAGATGACAGCATTAAAGAAAAAAACTGGCAACAAATTTTCAGACTCGGGCCTTCATGTGGGCCTAAATAAATGGCCTGACTGCAAGAAGTAACAAGCACTTCCTTGAGCTAAATTCCCTTTTTTTGGTTTCAACAGTTGGTGCTCTGGGTTCCTTATTCTGACATCAAGTATGTTTATACATGGGTATAAATGTATCTGTGTGAGGGCACATACATATACACTAGAAGAAATATCTCTGCCCCATGAATATGACCACCGAGAAACCTGAATTAAACTAGCTATGTTTTTAAATCAATTCAGGACTAAAATGCCATCCTAAGCATCAAATTTCTTTGGGAAAGTTCATTTTGCATGACCAAAATTAGATATCAAAGTATACTTTTCATGGAATAAAGCAGGACATGGGCAAAATTCTCTATAGGTGGAAAAGGGAAAACACATGGAAAGCCAAATATAAAACTTACAGTACAGATGAACCCAAGGAATTTATCCTCACTGATGAAGAGGGACAGATCCTTAGTGGGTGTAAATGGCAACAGTTGAACTGGGGAATAGCTGAACCGGGGATTAATTGGGGACAAGCAGATTTAGAGCAGCACAGGAACCACAGGCTGCGTGTCTGGTCTGCAGATTTACAAAGCTTGGAGAGCCTTACAGGACCTGCAGCTTCCTCCACGCTGGTGAGTGCTTATGGCAGCCCTGTGGTAGCAGCAAGACACTGTTTAAGTAAGATCTCAGGAGTGTGAATGAGATTTGCACTTCCAGCCCCAGGAATTTTTGGAAATATGTTTTGTTTTCCAACAGGCTTCTGAACATCTGGAAGTGCTGGCATTGTAGGGTCTCAGCATAAATCATAAATGACTGGAGGTGACTTTTTCATTCCTAAAATTGGTCCTTTTAAGCATTATTGCACAAGAAAATGAAATGAACTCCTTTTCCTTTGCTGTAGGAGGAGAAGGAGCACTTGGTCTCTGGGGAAATCCCTTCCATTTATTTTTCCTAACTTCTGCCCATCAAATGAAGAGATAAAGAGAATTTCTTGGGCTGGTGCAAATAAAGGCCAATTTTTGAATCTGTTCTGGTCAGGTAAAATTGCTTCTGCTGCTGCTGTTACCACTTCCATTCTTAATAACCATGCTGTGACCTTCACTCCCCATCAATCTATCCCTGGATAGTTATTCTATTTGCAGCTTTTCCTCTAGCTCCCTTGTCCCTTGAAAGATAGCTGTGAGGTTTTTCAAGCACTGACACAGTTTCCACTGCTTGGCTGATCTTCTCAGAGGTGTCAGGGTCTGCCCATCCCTCCTGAGGCAGCTCACTGGGCCTCAGTGCCACCAAAGATTGCTGCTGCACTGGGGCAAATTCTCTTTTGGTAAATCTCTTTGCACTGCTTATCTTAGCAGACTGTGATAATCTTGTATTACCCTGAGAAAAGAAAGATGGCTCAGGGTGCCTGAGGAAACAGTCACAGGTTGGAAATTAATCGTAAATATTTCCAATTGTATTTTGCACTGGTATAAGAAGACGGCTCAAGTTCTCTGTCACACTTTCAAGCACTTGATATTCTATTCTACAAAGAAAATCTAACTGAATAATAAAATCACCTTCAACCACTAAAAACCAGAGAAGGATATGAACAAGATCTGTGGATCAGAAGTCTCCTGAGATTTGGAGCAGTTCCAACCACGGGTCCTGCACCAAGTGCTGCAGTCACTCTTATCTCTCACTCACTGCTGTCAAGCATTTGCAGAACTGCTTTTCTAATGTCTTAATCCTTTCCCTTTTGCTGACTTGTAAATGATGCCAAGCCTGGTATTTGATAAGAGGCACCTAGCAGTTCCCATATTTGCACATCTTAGCACACGTGGAAAGTTGCTTTCCTGCTTCTCACAGGGGATCTCAGCTTGCTTCCAGAGAAAACTTAACTCAAAAAACAACTAAGAAAAATCCCATCAATACACTAAGATGGCTAATTAGTATTTGGTGTATAGTTACATGCTGACAATGATTAACCTAATTACAAGACATACTGTGCTAAATTGCTAGCTCTTTGTGCACTTCTAGTGCAGCTGAGAACCAGAGAGGTTCTGGTTCAAACTCTGAGTGTGTTAAAAAGGTTCTTGTAAAGATCACTCACAGAGCTGTCAATGTGTATGCGCACACATATAATGCACGTGGCTGCCTGTGTGTGTGAGAGATCTGTATTCAGAGATAAACCAATACAAAATTCATTTTCTCAGTCAGAGAGAATGGATAGTAGTGTGCTCTGTTAAACAGTTGCTGTGTTCCTGTTGAGACAGCCTCATTGAGAAAAACAAGCGATTCCTTTTCCCAGAGCTTGTTCTCTGCAGTCTTAAAGTATGACTACACAGATCCAAACAAACTTATTCAGAAATGTAGGAAGCTCTTCTGCCCATCAAGTCATAACACCACCCATGCTGTCCAGATATTAAAAAAAAAAAAAAGAAAACCTTAATAATTTTCGCTACAAGCTTGTTTAGCACACATTTCATATCTAGGTCATTTTCAATGGCTAGACAGGAGAAAAGATGTTGCTCTGATAATGTCCTTTCAGGTGTAGTTTGATGCTAAGGCAGCTAGCCAGGAGCAGTTTTTGTATACTGGAAATACCAGCAAGGGCCCTTTTTCATCTCTCAGCTCTTCTAAGACTGACAGAAGTAATGAATAAAAGTACACAAGGTGGAGTTACACAGAAAAATACCTGTCATGCATCAGAAACAAGGACTAGAAGGAAAATCTGAACCAAAATGTGTCTCTCTTAATTTTACTTACTAGCTTAATTTTTACAATATAGCTTATTTACCCTAGTGGTTTTGTCTTCTATGGTATGTTCTGCATCAGATGTTATGTGTTAAGTCTGATATTTAGTCTTTTCTGGTGGTAAAATACATGTATTATATTTAATAATCATTGGGATGTGTTTAATAGATTCCTTCTATCTCAAGTCCATTAATATGCAATCATTAAAGCTAGCTATAACTGAGGACCCATTGTTACTCATATAATGCTAATAAAAACCATAGAGAATCTTTTTAAAAACTGTCAAACAGGATAAGTCTCATTCATCCACAACTGTCTATAGAAGTAAAGTGGATGTCTTCCAGCTTTCAGGTTTATTCCACATTAAAGACAGGAATTATGTCCCAGGAAAGGGGATTACTGTCAAACTAAAGACAATCAAGTGGTGTGGGGGGATGGCTTAAAAGAGTTTCCACATATGTGGAGAGATCTGAAGGCATTCTGTGTGCTGTGTAAAAAGGAAAAAGGCCTAACACCTATATGAGGCTCTGTGCTCAGGACAGAGGGACTGTAAAACCACAGGTGTAGGAAGATGAACTTGTGTCATGAATGAATTCCATGCACTGCTAGGAGATCAGGACTCTGCTCTCTTCATTTAATACAAAATTTCAGAAATCTACCAGAGTTTTGAATAAATTAAAAAAAAAATTCTTACAATATTGTAATTAATTTTCTAGTTCCACCAGGACTCAGAAAATCAGTAATTGACCATGTCAAGTGACAACACTCAAAAATTTACATTTGGTTTGTTTCAAGAAATATAGCAGGGTTCGTTTCATTTAAAATTTTCTGCCTTTCTCTTGTTCTGTCCACTTCAGCTAAAGCAGAATGAAATTTTGATAAAGCTTAAATTAGTTGTCTCTTGCCCTCTGTATTCAACATGAGGTCTGGAAATGCTCTAGTAAGACAGGCCAAGTTCTCCTCTACATCAGGCTGACTCTAATAACTGAGCCTATTGGCATGTGCCAACCTTCTTACCACGGTGGGTCACTGTTTTCCTCTCACAGAGTGCAGTGCATTCAGTCTAATTTCTGTTTGTTAGACAAGTGCAATGAATGGGTAAGAAAATTACTCTCTCTCAGTTGAATTCCAGATTGTATATTCTCACAGGGAACTTCACAGCATAGGAGGTTGGACTCAACAAATGGTCAGATGTTTACAAGCTGGTTCAAACCTTCAAACTTAGAGCCCCCCAAATGAGGGCTTTAAAAATGTAATAAAAATATAATTTAATTTGAATATCCATTATTTTTCTATTGGTAAAACTATAAGATATAATGTCTAATAGCAAATTCAGAAAATTGAACCAAACCAATGTCTGTATGGGGAAATATAATACAGAACAAGCTGAGTAATTAAGTGCGAAACTGAGCTCATCCTCGAGAAATTACAAAGTGCAAAGCTTGTAAGAATGATTACAAGATCAGAATTTTTAGACCATGAATGGATCTAATTGCTCCAATAAATTGTGTCTGTTCTGTTTGTTTGCATATTTTTATCTTGCAGGAGTCCCCTGTAAATGCCATGCCAGGACCATCCAGAGTGCTGAGAAGCAGCAGCTCCTTGCTTGCTGATGTTGCAAGGGCAGTTGGGCTGTGAGTTGCCCCTTTTGGATCAGTTGTTTGGTTCAGCTGAGGCGGTGCAGCTGAACACAGTGAAGGAAAGGGGTCCCAGCAAGTAGGCAGGATGTATTTTATTAGTGGTCATGATCTCCTGAATTGGTCCCATTAGTGAACAGGTCATGATTACTGGGCAATGTGCCAGCTTCCCCCAGTGCTGAGTGGCAATTGGCAGCTCTGCAGGCTCTCAAAATTGGCTCAGAGAGGACTGCATGCTACTACTCTAATTTGCAAGGTGATATGAACAAAGAAAGTAATTTCTCTCATTGACAAAGAAAGGCCAAAAATAATTGCTATGTGTGAAACATAATCTTCTTTCTGAACTAGTGGCATGACCCACAACTCAGAGGGGCACCCAGTGTATCTTCTCCTAGGGGCTTCCCTTCTCCTAAACACTTTTCCAAAAACACTGTCCCAGTGGAAACAGAACAGATAGCAGTTTATGGGAGGGACACATGAGAGCAATTACTGATAAATGCATCCGAAAACTCAGACCAGAAAACTCTGATAGTTTGGGTATATCCAACCAAACTACATTATCCATCAGTACCACATCTGCAAGAAAGGCAAATGGAAAATGTGAGAATCTATGTGCCATTGTTTTTCATCACTGACTTCCTAATTGTGTTTTAATGGTATTTTCTCAGCAAAATCACCAAAAGTAGATCAATTTTAGAATGGTAAATTTTGAGCATCTGTGTTTTGCAAACAAAATCTGACCATTAGGGAAACTACAGTTTCTTTGTATTTGCCGAGAAAATAATGACGACTCAGGCTAAGAATCAATTAAATTGAAGAGATTTTTCCATATTCTTCTTTTATGGGACAAGAACAGGTGTTTAATAATTTACATGAATTATACAAATTCTAAAGCATTTCCAATATTGGAACACTTAGCAAGGGAGATAAATGAAGAGGTAAGTCAGTTGATGATGTTTTGTATTCCAGCCTGTGCCTCCTTGGCACTTCTGTAGTTATAGCTTTGTGAGGGCTTTTTGTTATGTATCCTATTTTCATGGATTCACAAAGCAACCCAGAAAAAAAATCTGATTTGCATTTGGCAGGCTAAGATTTTAAACTGAGACTGGATTTTTTTATTAGGTTAAGGGAAAAATGTCAGTTTAATTGTCTTTAAGTTATGTAAGTATAAAAATGGAATGTATTATTTTCAGACACTATTTTATGCTCAAAACCGCTATGTTTTTTTAAGGGGAAACTTTACAAGCCATTAGTCTGAATTGTGGACTACTCATTTGGGAAACTTGAAAAAAGAAATGTAGACACGTTCAAATTCTTACCTCTTACCTCTTTATAATGAAGTTAGATATGTAGGTACACTCCATTCTTTCAGCCAAATTTTTTTCAGGATGCAGAGCCTTACTGTGCCATCACTTATGTGAAGCAGCTCTCAGTTTCATTCCTTTTACGTGTTTCATGAGAATGGTTTGAATGTGCTATAGTATTTACATGAAATTCATCATCTA
Organism: Setophaga petechia; assembly: GCA_024362935.1. Lineage (NCBI taxonomy): Eukaryota > Metazoa > Chordata > Aves > Passeriformes > Parulidae > Setophaga > Setophaga petechia. The sequence goes on from JANCRA010000006.1 coordinate 13,373,489, forward strand.
CATTTCCACAAACCTTACACATTCCTAAAGAGGTTGGCAGATATGCCAAGGGAATGGTCAAATTTATCAAGAAAAAACCACTGCAGATTGTGCAATGTGCATTCTATACTAAAGGTTATGTTCACCCTAAAAGGAAAGTGGTGAGTAGGTGACCAAAAAATGCAGATCCCTTTATTCTGTATCTTTCCTAAGAGTTTTTGAAGTGACAGGCTTTGGAGGCAAAGTTTTTTATCCCATGATAGACTTACAGTATTCATGGAAGACCTGAACTGTGCCATGGAATCCTGCTAGATTTTGCCAATTTCTTTCCATGTGTATTGGTTTAGGAAGCAGAATATTTCCTAAAGCAGACAGAACAGCCAGATCCAAATTACACTGCTGCTCAAAAATTCCCTATAGAGCTGGAGGTTCCTGTATGTTGTAGTGTGTTACATGCAATAATATTAAATAAGTTAGAAATACAATATGTGACAATTTCAGGTAGATGCATTGAAACAATACTATTGTAGAGAAAGTTCACATAGATTGAATACCAAGTTTGGTATGTCAGGATACTTCCTTCTCAAAGGAGATTCCTCCAGCCGGAGGGAAACCTAGCTCCTGTAGTTTATCTTACAAAAGTATGGCAGTTTATTCTTCAAAACTCTTTTGGATCAAAGAAAAAAAAATTGAGGTTCCAGGTCAGTCAGTGCTGTCACCCGTTTCAGTGAGACAGTGCATGGGCTTTCATTTCTCTGGGTGTAACACACATGGAACTGATGTGCACATGAAGTTTTGCACCTATGTCACAATGCAAGGGCTTTACACTCCCCGTTTGCACTGCCAAAACTTCCTAGTAAAAAATTCCATAACACATTTCACAAATTTACAAGTTAATGAAATGTCAGCAATTTCAACCTTTCCTGCTGGTTCCTAGACCTTAATGTGAAATAAAAGTGCAGATTACAATTACCAAGAATATCATCATAAAAATTCTCAATAAATGATCAAGCTCTGTTCTTTTTCTCCTGTATTCCTCCCTTTTTGCCTTTTGTATAAATATTCACACAACAATGATGGAGAGATTAAAAGAACCAGCTGCCTATGAACAAACATTTGTATTTGGAGGTCAGAGAGCAAACCACGCAAATGAGTGTTAAAACTGATCTGACTGTTCACGGGCAAATCTTTAAAAATTGCTGTTATCAAATGTTTTTTCAGCAGTTATGTGTGAACTGTGCTCAGCCCACTCTTGCCAAAGACTCAACATGCCAAGAAGGAAGGCTGCCAGGTCCCTGCCCAGTTCAATCCCCCCTATGCTGGATGATTGAAGGGCATTTATGCTGATCTAAACAAATCTATTTGAACTTCCAATAATATTAATTAATAAGACATGTTTCTACAAAAATATGGAAATTTTCTGGAGTATAATAGAATTTATGTAGAGCAATGGGGCTAAGAAATGCAGAGCTTTTCTGCAGGTCCTAATGGCATTCTAATGGAGATTTCCTTGATTCCCTGACAGCACATAGCTGACTTAGCAAATCCCTAATTGCAGGCCCTGAAGGCAAACTGTACTTTTCAGCTTTCTGTACTGGATATATATGTGCATATATAATTTAGTGATTCCCTCAGGATTTTAAAAAAGGGTAAGAGTAAATGTCATCTGAATACCAAAGGCAATAAAGGAACAGCTAGTTGGGTCCAGTGGCATTCAGTTCTCCCCATGATCCCCATACTCAATTTTATATTTTTAAGCTGAGACAAACTTTAATTCCTACTTCATTCTGTAATGTATTGTTGTGAAAATGTTATGTTGTAGCATAGGACCATGAAGTCTACCGAAAAATTATTTTATTTTTCATCTCTAAAATTCCAGAGGCAAGGAACACCATCATTGTTCTTCCATTATCCACTTTCCTGTAGTTTTCCACTTAGCATTAATTTTCTAGGTTCTGCTCTAAGTTCTCTTTTAGTTTTCTTTGAGTTTTCTTCTTTCCTGTTGCTTCTCTGTCCATCACACCCACCCAGTGCCATGTGCAATCCCTGACACTCTGTTTTTGGTGTCAACAGTAAAAATTTTCATGTACCCTGAATCTTTAGGAAAATTGAGATGTCTTTTCAAGGTTCTTTTGTGCCTGATAATATTTCAGTGGGAATCAAATTTTAAGAATGAGTATGTTATGTTCCAAAATATATCTAGATAGTAAAAGATTCAAGAAAATATTTACCAAACATTGCAAATGAGGAATATGGAAGAATTCAGGGAGTGTTGTCTCTGTGGTTGGGAAACCATGCACAATACTCTAGCTTGTCCCAAAATCATATTTGCAAAAGCCTCCTACAGCATTTCATGTACCATTGCATGCTTCTGATGCAGCACTTAAAATATAGGAGAAAAAAATTTAAATTAATTATTTAGATTTTTATTTTTTGCAGAGGCTTCATTTCACTTCCCGTTGCTTGGCAGGCCAGGTGCCTTGGTCATGCCTTGGACCAGGGCACGGCTCATAGGGAGATGTAAAAAATGACATGCTAAGCCTTACTTCTTTGGACATAAACTTGTAGCAGTTTTAAAGCCTGTTATTTTGGGACTTTCCAGAGCCAAAAGTGAGTACTGGAAATTAATTTTTTTCTCAGTGGTATAGGGGTCATTTGAAAGTCTGTGGCTCATGAAACGATGGACTTAGAGGCCATGTGGAAAAAAATCTTTGTTTGATTAGGATACTCATGGTTGAAAACCACAGGTGTATCCAGGTTGAAGGAGAAAATATCAATATTATTCTTGGATAGGAGAGAAAGTCATAGCTTCCTTAAAATATATTCTATTTTTTAGATTTGTTTATTTTTAGAATAGCGGAAGCTGTCCAAAATATTCCTGAGACTGGGAAATTAGAATAGGTCTTACAGGTTTTAAGAAGATGTACAGATTATCATCTGATAACTGTGGGGCACATTCCTAATACTAATGGCTTGAAAATGGAAAAGAAAGAGTGAGGAGTAGTTCAGTAGTTGGAACTCATCAGTCCTGCCTTGGACAAAGGCCTACAACATAACATAGGAAAAATCACTTCACCCTTTAGATTCTCTGAGTCCTCATTCCTCATGTCTTCACTGCTGATATAATTTTCCAGAGAATGCTTTGGTTTTTTATGTGCTGCTTCATATTTTTATACATTTTTTATTAATGCATAAAAATACAGTGGCACTGCAGAAAGTGTGCAGGGAGTAAGACCCCATGTGTCCTCTCTTTCCCTAAGGACTTTTTATCAAGTAAGTCTGTAAATATATAAGACTTTTACTTTTCTGGACATAGAAAAGTAGAATATCATACTTGTCATCCAGTAGAATATCTGGTCAAAAAGCACTGGAGCCTATATAATATATCAGATAGTCTGAGGAACAAAAAAAAGAGTACTTTAAAATTAGTTTTGTATTCTCTGTACAGAGATACAATTAAGGCACTTATTAAGACTGAAAATTCCCTTTGCTGTAGCTCTAACAATGATAATATTGCCATGCAGTCTTTAGCCTACAAACACTCATATGATTACCCATATTTTGCATCAGGGGGGTTTAGAAGGGAAATGGATTGGATTGGGCTCAAAAGTTACCTCTGTCTCAGTTGCCAGTGGATTTTCAATATCTTCCTTGTGAGGGTGCCTACATTAAGTAATCAGTGATGCCTCTTGGACTGTTCCACATGCTCCCATACTGTGCATCAGTGGATAACAAGCAACTACACAAAAGCTTATATAAAAAAAATTAGTAGGAAATGTCCTGCTGCTCCAAACTCCTACAAAGCCACTTCAGCAAGTTTCTGTGGTTAATTTTGACTGGGGTGTGTGGTGATATTCACACCATTTCCCTAGGTTTAGGTAATTTTAAAACCTTTTCATGACAGCAGAAAGAAAAGTAAGGGATAAAAAGTAAATGTGTCCTCAAAGGGACTATATTTTGGTAAACAACCAAAGTTATGACATTTTGAGATCTTTGTTAGGTCTTACAGCTATCTAGGTTTTATGATACAATACTGAGTAGCCAATTCAATATTATTGTTTCTCTTTATGAAACATGGTTTGTACGATGCTTGTAAAATAGGAATATAGGATCAGATCCAAGTACTATGTCACCCAGAATAGAACAGTGGCCAAGAGCAGAAGCAGAGGAAAATACAGGTTAGAAAATGTTTCATAGGATAATTTGGCACCCATACAGATATTTTCTTGAATTCTAATAATTGTTTTCTATTTTACAGAATTTATTCACTAATTATAGTCATCATACTTGTGTTGCTAGTTAGTCTTTTTGATGTTTCTCTGCACAGGCATTATATAATGTCCCAAACATTAACTTTGTGTACATGTTCCTGGGCTACAGATGGATTTCTTTGCTTTTACTTTTTTTCTTTTTTTGACACACATTGTTCATGCCTGTGTAAAGTTATGAAGAAAGTGCAGAATCATTAAATTTCATATGCCTTCATAATATTTCACTACGAGAAATCTTTGTGGAGAAAATTTGCTTTTTACATAACTTAAAAGGACTTATACAAGTCAGACTCAGTGTTTTTCTTCAGAAATTATAATGAGTCTTTCCAAATTATTTTCTTCATTACTATGGAAACCCTCCTTTCTAATAGTATTTGCAACATGTGAGAAGAGTACATGTTCATTTTAGTACAGGCACACTCTCTTCAAAGTCCACACAGCCACTGCAGGATCATCAGGGCAAAACCCACCAGACTTTGGAAGCCCAAGGATGCTGCTTCTCAGCAGATATATAAGCAAGTGGAGAAGGAATGTGGGAACAAAAAAGATTAGTCATCCAATCTACTCCTCCACACAGAGCATTAGTAAACAGAGTTGTGTGAATAACTGATTTTTTTCACTTTGTTGGCTGAGATGAACATTTAGAACAAAACATTTTCTAGATTTCTCTTTGAAATGAAAAGCAAGGAAAATGGTTGGAGCGTAATATCAATTTTTTTAATTTAAGGCTTTTAGTAAAAATTTTATCTACTCATAAAATACTCCTCTGAAACAGAATATAAATTTTTGACTAATTACTAGTTTTAGTTGAAACTACTAACTGACTTTGATATAAATTTATTAAATAGTGTGGGCTAGGTTAAATCTGCATTATTCAGTGAGTAAAACCACTGATCAAATACTCCCCGCTCTAATATAAAATCTGAAACTTTCTAATTGCTTTCTTCCTTCAGCTATGTGCAGTGCAAAAGAGTGTTAATGAAGATGTTTGATATGGTAGAAACATAAACTTCATCACATTAATGTGCTGTATTTTACTTTTACAATACACTGTTGTTGCTAGGCAGGTGCAATTTGCCAGTATGAATCAGCTATTACTAATTATTACTTAAGAACCTCTCTTCTCTTTGACCTTGTGCACACTGAGTCAGTTCTTCACACCTATAGGAACACATCATTCATTGTGAGATTTCCTGCCTGAACTCTGTAAAAGGTTAGATTTACATAAAGCATCCATTCATTCTTTAAGCAACTCTTAGCAGACAAATTTCCCCATGAACTTTATGCAGTTGTACATACAATGTTGCATCTCTCTTTTATCCCTGAAAAACGTTTTCTATCAAATTTTATTTAACTTGGGGAGATGATGAGAGTAAATGGTTGTGGCTTCCCACTGTAGTAGAGAGGGATAGGATATAGATAAAAAATGTATTCTTCAGCTGATGTACAATAATACTCTCAGAAAAAACGTTATTTGCAGCTGGGTGTCAGAACCACTTTATAATCATTTTATATACCCTACCCTAGATTTCAGATTGATTGTCAATGTCACTATTATTCTTGTTGGTTTTGCTGTTACTATTATTCTATGAGGCCCTAAAGGCAACAAATGAACATTTTGAGTTAGATTCGTTACAAATGGAAGTATCTGTCTCAAGAGCTCACAGTCTGAAGAATCTCAGAGTGATTTAGAATAGTATGAGGTTTAAAAACTAGATAGGATAGAGAATTAAAAATATCATAGTGGAGGCAAAGTTTTTTTGCTAAGAAGCATTATGTTTTTTTGCCAAAGGATTTACATTTTGTTTTGGCTAAATTTTTTCTCTCAATTTTTAGGAACAGTAAATAAAATTCACTATAATCTCATTGCCACATAATGAATAATAATTTCTTACATAACCCTGACTCTTTCCGCTCTGCTAATGATTTTCACTAGAATATTTCAGGACTTTGGTTAAAGAACATTATTTAAAACTAAAGCAAAATCTAGTTGACATTTTAATGTAGATATACTTTCAGGACTTTCAATTCTTTGTGAAGACATTGTGCATTATTGCAGTTACTCAGTGTTTCGTCTGGAAATTTTTGATTTTTGCTGTTTTGATGGCAGGTTATCAGTATCTCTGAAATGTGTTCTTTTAATTTGCTATAGATTGTCTTACAAGTTTAGAGCAACTACTTTTAACTTAGCTCCTGTAAAAAAGGAAGGAAAAAAAGTTACATCCAAAGTCTTTCCATCCTGTTTAATTTTTTTTTTTTTTTGTAATATGGCAAAGTATTCCATACCATACCATGTTGTTCAAATCAGGAGATATGTCCCTGATCAAAAATTTCTTCTGGAATGTCATTTGCTTTGCAAGTTTCAACATTTCTGTTACTGAAGGGTGAGGCTGTTCATGAAGGTCTGTCACCACCAACAACCACAGAGAGTGGTGGTGCCATAACCCCACGTGGTGCCTGGACAGCTGATGCCCCGGGATGATTTGGTGCTCAGGGACAACCCATCCCTCAGCTGCATCCCTGCCCCACAGCCCAGCTCTGACATCCAAACACGGGCAGCCAGTGACAGGCTCCAGGCTGGGCCAAGAGGAGCATGGTGCTTCATCCTTCAAAATGAGCAAGATTTTAAAACCCAGTCTTATTTCAAGCACAAAGAAACCAAAGCCTATCTAGTATGGAAATTCCATATCTGTACATATTAATGGAATGGAAAGTAAGCTAATGGAAAATGTGAAGGAGAAAATTTAAAGGAGCTGAAATATGTTGTTTTTAGTGTTTGCAGAAAAGACTATGCACAGATTAATAATAGACAATAAATGTGCTTTTTATGTAAAACCAAAGCTGTTTAGGCAACCTTAACATTGGAGAATGACCCTTGGCAACTTCAGAAAAGAGATTCCACCATGTCATTCTGCTTATAAGTGATCTTGTGCTAACAGCACAGCATGGCTCACTCCCATGTAAACAGTTGCTCTTTTGTATGCAAATTCTTGAAACTGTTTTAAATGTGGCGAAACTCAGCCATTTATTTTAAAGAGAGTTTAAGGAGACCAGCTCAGGGAACTAATGAGAAGCTTGTTTGTTGGGATTCTGGTTGATATGATTTCAACACTTTGGCTTTCCTCCTCAGCAAATGTTTATCTGATTAAATCATTAAATAGAAAATAAGTTAAAAATTGAGTTAATTTCAGCACATTTATTTGAAAGTTTGGACTATGTAAAATAGGAGAGTAAGCTAATTTATTGGGAGTACTAAAGAGAGTGCTTGAAAAAAATTCATGTATATTTTGCAACATAATTTTCAAACAGCCTTATTAAATGGATCTATGTTGGTTTATGCAAGGCAAGATGCTGGATTGCTATCTTTCATGCATCTTTTTACAGACCTCTTAAGAAAAAAGAAAACAAAGAAACAATTAGATCTTTTCTCATTATAGCATTGTGCTACTATTATAATAGTTATGCTTGACAAGGCACTTCCATTATTGCTTTCCATTGTCAGCTGCCACTAACTTTCTGAAACAATTATTCTTTCAGCTGAAATTTCTCATGCTTGTTCTTAATCTCAGAGGTGAATTGTTTTGTAAAGTTTATAAAATTACTTTTGGCTGTTTTTCTGAAATACCTAAACATGAAAAATTGGTGTGTTTTACCAGTTATTTTTTCTTTATATCCTAAGTTCTTCTGGACAGGGATTTTATGTTCAGTATATTTTAGTGCAATAGAAGCTAGACTGCAGCAATGATACTATATAAATAAAAGCTAACTAATTTTTCACAAGCTTTTTTTAATGATTTGGTAAGTCAAGCATATTTCTGTTTAACACTTCAGTGGCCATGGATTTTAAAAAGTGTTTGTTTACAAAATATATGCAAATAAGAAAAATGGCCCAGTTTCTTGGCTGAAAAGTACTTCATGAAACTCAGTGTGGAATAAGGCTCTCTACATTTAGGAACTTGTTATTTTTATCCTCCCTGGGTCAAGGCTGTTCTCATCTGTTTAATGACCTGGTGATAACTGTGGATTCATAGTGTGAATGAACTTCTTTGTAAGAAGTGTTGGAACTTCAGCTATGAGGTAGCTTAAACTACGTGGTTGGACTTTCCTGGGTTTATACCAGATGAAAATCTTGTCATGTGCATGATTTGTCTTGAGCAAGCCTTGCTCAGAAATCTCATACCTTCCTTCCATTCATGTCTTTCAGCAGTGCAACAGTTTTTGAATTCAGAAACTTTCCATGATCCTAAGTTTCTCCTCCTGAAGCACTTTTTGCAGCCATGGCTTTACCTGTCCTCTATTGCTTAATTCCTTTCTGTGATCTACCTCACCATGGCTTTTGCAGAGCTCTCAGCTTTTTCTTCTCTGTCATTACTTGGTTCTGTGAAACATGACTTGAGGTTTTCCAAGCCACTTCCTTCCCCATCCTCATTTTGTTTGTCTCTTCTCTTCTGAGCTTGTTTTACTAATAATGTCATCTTTGCTAATAGCAGTTTCTTTTTCGTGCAGTTTAATCCATTTGTTAGTCCTATGAGATTGTTATATAATTTTTGTGATTCCTAGAAACTATTTAATACAAGTATGGACAGTAGAAACACATTTACTCTTCTACCAAGGTTATCTGCTTCATATGCAAGACAAGATTCATTTATTTTCTGGAGAACTATCAGCAGTCTCCTAGTAACTGCTTGTGCTTTCCTCCAAAAGGGAAGGTTAAAATCCCTATGTGGAAAAGTCGATGGTGTTTCTTCACTGGTACATTGTATGCCTTCCTTGCCTCTGCTTTTTTTAAATTCCGTTCTTTTTTTATTTCCCTATATATCTACAATCACTTGATGCATCCCTTACCAGCTTTTTTAATTGCTGGCAAATTTTAATCATTAATTTCATATTAAGAAAAAAAATGAGAATACAAAACAAAATATTTGCAACTTCTATAAAAGTAAACAAAAATGGGAAAGAAGTCTGTATTGCTTTGCCTGAGTGGAAAGGCTGCAGTAGAAGATGCTTATAGAGAGAAATCTCCTGTAAAGTGTGATTTGGACAATAAGCTTAAATGTGAGCTCTCTCTCTTTGACATCATTATCAGCCTTAAAAAGATGCAAATACTAGTAAGCATTGAGTTCCATACTCAGAGATCTTTCCAGATTTTTTCAAATGTAATTGAAACATTTCAAGATCTCCTCCTGTAACTTTAGCAATGGGAACTTAGGGGTACAGTTGGGGGGGACACCACTCTGTTTGTGCACAAACAGACACGTGAATTAGAGCTCAGACTTCAGGTGAAAATTTCCTCTCCAGATGATATTGAGGAGAATGTCAAGCATGGAAGTCAAGAAGTTCATCTCATGGAGCCATTATACTCCATTTGAGTTGAATGCTGTGAATGCAACAGAACATCAAAAAAGAACTCACCATCCAGTGTGGATGTGCATCTAAGTTTCCCTGGAAGAGTATTCTTCACAATATGAGATTGCTAGGGATCCAATTACTTTAATGTCTCTTATCCTCACTTTTCATGCAAAACACCTGCTAATAACCCAGCAGTAATATCACTCTCAAGGACACCGTTGTATTAAGGGTGAAGAACATGTATATATTTATGAGATGTAGACACCTTTTCATGTGATAGTGTTCCACCAGGGCTATATTCGTCTCTATTAGCTTTGAAGGCTAATTCAGTAGTAATTTTTTCACCAATATGACTACTTCAAAGGAGACAGAAGCAGATGTTTTTAAGACACAGATTTTTAGAGTAATTTAAGCACCTGTGTGGTATCATTATAAAACATTGTAAACCCCCATTTTTTCATAATTAATTGATTTCTGAATGTATTTGATGCAATATTTTTATGTTGTCAGGCTGCATTGCTGTTAAATACCACTTTTCACATCTCTTATTACAGAAATATCTCTTATTACAGAAACATCTCTTATTACAGAAAACTTTGAGGGTTTACAAATGTGAGGAGAAGTACAGTATGGTTAGGGTGAAAAAGCTATTCAGCAAAGGCTATCCTTCTTTACATTTTTGTGTGGATTTTAGAAGTGCATTACTCTAATCTGCAAAAACACCTTTGTCTTGGAATAATAAGGTCTGAATAAAGCATTATTGTTATGACACTCTAAATTTATACTGTGCTGCTTTCATATTAACTTAGTTTCCTTATGTGTGCAAGCCCTGTATGGGAACATGCTTGTGAAAGCATAACTCTCTCTTTTTATAGAGAACAGCAAAACTGTGATTTAGGGAAAATAATTCAAATTAAAATATTAGGAAGTATGTTTAAAAACTATATAAAAATAGAAGTTAAATAATATATTTTCCAATTAACACTTTTAAAATATAAGCAATGAATCACCAATGATATTATAATAATTAAAGCTAATATTATTGAAGACAAGCAAAGAGAGAAATAGAAATCCTTTTTTTCCCCTTTTTTTTTAAAGTGCTCTGTGACTGTCAAAAAACACTAGTGTTTGTGCAGGACTTCTGAAACAGATTTCCAGCTGGAATCTGCAATTTAGGATCTTAGTTCTGCTGTAAACCATTTTCTTTCACTGCCCCTCACCTAAATTCCTGCCCTTCCTTCCACCACTTATTTACTATGACCTGGATTAAATAGCAAGAGAACTGTGACTACACTGTTTTCAGATTACCTGAAACTGAGATCATGTGTAGTACCTAATAAATCCTCCCTCTCATTGCTAATATTGTGTGGCCACATGGTGCCTTAGAACATCTCAGTCAAAATACATAAAGGATAAAAATGTACAGAACTTTCCATCAAGGTTCACTGCAAGAGAGGTCTTTGGCTCCTGAGCCCGTGAGCTGCTTGGCTTTGCTGTTCTTGAAGAACAAGCCCAGAGCAGGGAGGGTGCTTGCAGGAAGCAGCAGGAACTGAAACAATGGGCTCAAGCAGAGCTGGGAGGTTTGGTGCTGAAGGGCAAATGAAAACGGAAAAACTAAAGGGCAATGTGATAGGATGGGACATCAGCAATTCAATGAACTAAACCATCACATATATGGGATTTCCTATTATTTCAGAGTAGAGGAACTTTTTCCTAAGACATATAAACAGAGTTTCAGAGATAGATATTATCAACAAAACCTAATTAAATATAAATGCATAGCATAACTTAAGGTAGGCATACTGGATGAATTTCAGACATTTGTAAGACAGGAATAAAGATGCATTATGCAAAATATTACCTGAAATCTTTCAGAAGTAGATTCTGCACAAAATGTTTCACACACTTCTGTGGATCTTCAAATACTAACCAAAAATTCTCCACTATACATGCTGGGGCAGGAATGGCATACATTGTCTTAATTTCTATTGTTATAATTGTATTCAGATGTTTCCACATAATTAAATTATGTTACCATTGTTTTCATATTTTGAATGTAAATTTCTATGCTCCATTTTTTTAGTGAATATGATCGACTCTGAACTTGTATAGGCTTTCATGAGGTGGGGACCATTAAGATGTAGTTTTATAAATCAATCCAAAAAAACACATTAAATATATCAGGTTAAAAAGCCCCTTTTTGTTTGCACTCTCTCAAGTTATTTTACATCTGTGCATGTTTGAATGCTGATGGGAGTAAGTTGGGACTCCTTGTTTCTGTTTAGTCTGGAGCAAGCAAATTTCCTGCTTTGTGTTTTGCAAATACCAGCAATCTATTTACATCAATCATGGTTAAGAAATTGGATACATGTGTATCTACATTGCATTCTGCATATACTACAATCATTAGAGAAATATTTTAGTACAAAATAGAACAGATTATGAATGCTTTTTCATTAGAATCTCAAAGTGGGAATTTAGACATAATTATGTTTTGTACAATCAGTAACACACAATCGTATCATTTAACTACAGACTACATTTTAAAGTGAAGGCAAATCAGAGCTTTCATAATTTATGATGTGAATATGAAGTAGTCAGTAAGTCCATACAAGTACACATAGCTAAGGAAACAGATGCTTTTCCTACATGAGTCAAGAGTGGCAAGTATTTCTATACTCCAATACCAATTATTTTCCTCCTAAATTATTTCAGAATCATAGAATCATCAAGGTTGGAAGAGACCTTGAAGATCGTTGACCCCAACGATCAACCACCACCCCCCTTAATTTTGATAAAAACTCAACACATTTGAACAAATGACTGAATTATTTTTCAAGCCCACATAAGAAGTGCAAATAGTACATACATTCTACAATTTAAAGTCAATCTTCTTGCTAACAATCTAAAAAAGTTCATCTTGAAACTTGACATGCAGTCTTTTATCAAAAGAGTGGGAGGTAGGTAAAAGAACTACAACTGCACAGAGGAAAATCTGTCATACTCAGTAATCTGAGACTATGTTTTGTAGCTACAAGTGTAGTAGAGAGATTAATTACTCTTCTTCTTCCTGAACTAATCAACCTAGAAGCAATTTCTTAGAACAGACAGCAGAAGAGAGTGATCCATTCAGTTTTCTTCCAGTAACCCTATCCAAAAATCTTGACTGTACAGTCAAAACTTGGCAAGAGGTGTACAGGACCACATACTGTGGAAAACCACACAAGAGCATCGTGACATTTATTGTACTTGAGAGAGTACAAAACCTCTATCTGAACCTCATTGAAGGGGAACAAATACTGTTGAAATAATATGAACCAAGTTTCCCAAACATCAGGGTGTACAGAAGTACCTTCAAAGCCAAAAAACACCCCATGAAAAAGTGCATTTGTAATTTCAGTTCAAGGCCTTGCTGCCATTTCTATTCTGATTTTATAGCAGGAAGAGTAAATGCCAATAACTTTAGGAGTGGATAAAGTAATTTATTAAATGGAGTATCTTGTCCAGTAAAGGAAATCAAATACCTTCAGAAAGTTATTACAAAAAGCAGTTATTGTGCCTCTGTCTACTGAACTGTCTGAAGCTGTGAAAAGTTACATTTTGTTTATAACTTTTCAAAGGTGCCTGATTGTTTTCATGTCATGTGAACATTACGTATGCAGGTAAATAAAAATTTCCTTTATCATCACCGAAATAGTGTTGAGTGCGAGTTGGCTGTTTGCCAGTGTACGACATCATCTACATTTCAACAGAGTGTCGGTGAATTCTCCAGTCAGACGGGGAAGAACAGCTGTGACTTCTGAGCCCCAAGTCTTGTTCTGCTGAAAGACTTTTATCCTGACAGTTCTTATGTGCCCCTCCTGCTAACCCTGCCCACAGCGAGCCTGTGGGCATGGCTTGCAGGACGGGCTCCTACATTTACACCATGGCTTAGGAAAGCCGTGATTTTTTTTGTGGTTATCTGCCTTTGACATAGAAGAAAGACTAGAAGAGATTCTGTGGCCAATATTTCCAGCAGTCCTTTCCTAAGTAAAATGACTATGGACTATTAATAATCAGTGAATTCAGTCATGAGGCTATATGGACACTGTTATCACTCATCTGTTGGATTAACATGTACTGAAAAGCATCTGCATGACACAGACAGGTCTTTCATTTAGAGAGACAGAATTCTGCTCCCTTCATAATTTTTAATTTTTTTAAATATAAATTGAAGAAAGAACAAGCTGTTCCCATGATTAAAAATTACATCATTTCATGTAACTGTATCACTTGAGGCCTTCAAAACAGTGCTTTCAGATCATCAGCCTCATGTCCTGATTGTTCCATGTCTTGAGGTAAGTAGTCTGAAAAATTACAGACACTGCAACCTCTTGGGTAAATTGACTGCAACATTCATTTCAAGACAAATTAAAGCACGGTTATTATGAATTCCTAAATTACGAGTTTTGCAATTAAAATAGGAAATCACCTTCAATTTTGATATAAAAGGTCTGGAGTGCTAAGAAACATTTGATGTTCATACTTCACCTGTATTGTCTCACAAGAGTGTAAAAAGGCGTGTATGGTTTCCTATCATTAATTGTATAGACTTCAGTTGTCCTACAGCTTTAGGAGGCCTCTCCTCAGTACCTAATGATCCTTGTCAGTCCCTTCCAACTCAACATATTCTGTGATTGTTCTGGGAATTAAGCAAATAAATAAATAAGTTAATCAGTCATTGTCTACTAGAGTCAGGTACAATATATAAAAATACCTCTTTCACTTCAGGAAAATAAAAGTGGTGTAAAGATGACTTTCCACTGACCAATCAGGGCTGAGGACCATGGCAGTTCCAGGCTGCAAACACAGTATCATCTTATCCAAATGATACATTTTTCCATTACTCCATAGTGCAGTGGATTTTTGGTCTGTATTTTGTAAAAGTTCTTGTGATGTTAATATTTGTCTTGGAGCTAGATTTGATCGTTTGTGGATAGAACCAATATTTAAGTTTTACAACAAATGGTTGATTTTTGGCATAGTACACAACTCTGTGTCTTGCTCCTGTTTTTCTGATTATGTTTGATTTTTGTTCTATCGATAAATGCCTTGTATTCTGAATTCTCTTTAAGACTTTAAAGAAGTAAATTTACAAAAATAGAAATATCAGAAATATTATGAAGAACTATTAAAAATCTCTGTGAATTACAAGCCTGTATATAAAAGGATGTAGGGCATTTTGGTGTTATGTCAAGAAGATGTATTAGCCTTAGAAGCAATAGTTCTTCTAACCTCTTACACAAAATTTATCTTTCTTTTTTTTTTTTTTTTTAACAACTGAGCAGGTATCCTGAACACATGAGAGCTCTCATTAGAGTTGGTTCCAGCCTAGGATGGGAAATATGCAATTGGCTTAAAGCATTTGTCACACCATTGAATAAATTGCACTATTCTGAATGAAAGAAAAATAGAAACACACAAAAAAAGTTAATGTTAATTTGATTATAATGAGACTCAATGTTCCTGCCATCTGATGGTTCTGGGACCATTTGGGTGGTCTTGAGCTTAGCCTTGGGTTTAGAAGTCTGAGTTATTTAAAAAGTCATTATCATAACAGAGTGGGGTCCTTGGATGACAGAGAATCTCAACTGAATGATTAGAGATTTATATTATTTTAAGTAGTGATTAATGAAAAGTCAGTGTCTGAGCTTATAACTTAGACAAGTCCTTAATTAAAAAACAGGTTAGCTAACACATATCAGAAGAAAGAGGCTCTGTGAGAGAATGAAGCCATGCTTTCACTATCGTTGATTAACATGTATCCAGCTGATGGACAAAATATTTATTGGGAAGCTTCAGGAGTATCTCAATTCAGCTAAAGCCTTTAAGGGAAAGATTTCCTTACTAGGATGATTGGAAGAATATTGATATTTGACCATATATATCTTTTTATACTATTCAGATATTTGCTGAAAATGTAATATGCCTAACATCGATTGAAATAGTATACCTGTATGGCTCTAAAATCCTAGCATTTTAGAAACTAATTTATAAATTTTGTTTATTTTTCATTTTTCTTTTGTTCTGTCCAGCTTTGCCTATGTCAATTTATACAAATCAGGTTTCTCTTATTCTTCAGCAACAAAATCATTAACAAGGCTTAAAATATAAAGTTGTTTTCTGTTGCTGTCATTATTGGTGATGAGGGATGAAACATTTCCAATGAACCTAAAATGCCAAGAGCAGCAAACAGCTTAGTTAGATTTTTTTTTTTCAAGCTAGACTACTGTAATTCTCTCTCAAGTGCTGGTCTCCCCATGGGCAAACACAACACCTACTAGCTGTGCAAAATTCTGCTTTTTCTTTTTTTTTTTTTTCCTCATAGAATATCTCACTAGAAATTATCACTTGCATATTTAATCTGCTCCAGTTTATTCAAAGTCCATAATTTACAAACACATTTTTACTAGAATTTGCCTGAGGTCTGCTCCTAAAAATAGATAGCTGACCCTGCATTGTGAATATTGCATTTTATACTCAGGTTACTTGTTCTCACACAATCATTTTATTTTCTTCTTCCCTTTGACTCCTCTGGGTTATTTCTGTTCAGCTGATGAAAGACATAAAATAGATTGAAAACCAATGCCCAACCTTTCAATGAGGAATTTGTTCTCCAGTTTCAGAAAAATGAAAGAGTAGGCTGTAGTCACTGTAACTTCAACTAGAAATGCTTTCCAGTTGTTTCTAATTACTGTCCTAGGACCTTCCTCCAGCATCATATTGGGCTAGGGATACACAGTAAGAATTAATTGCAAGTATTACTTGCCTGTTTAATTTTCAGCACAAGGCAGATGAATTTGTCTCGAATATTTGCATCATGTAGCCATGGAGGACACTGCTGCTTGCATATAGTATCTGCAGAAGTTTAAAGTACTTATCCTGAGAGCTGCCAGGAAGGTTCTCCTGCTGAGCTTCCTTCTGGCTGATGATGTGAGGGTGTTTTCAGTTCCTGGAGGCCGGGGGAGGCCCAGGCTGAGGCACAGTCTGAGTTCTGGACTGATCATAGCTGACCACTGGGTAACCCAGCCGGCTTGGAGCTGTCTCTGGCACATCTACAGGAATTCTGCCTGGGAACAGTGTGGTGGACACCCACCCTTGCTTCAGTATTAGCCAGGTTGAGTAAAGGATTTGAGCATGAGGTGGTTCATGAACTCAGGAAAGAAAACAGGTTTGCTTGTCTTGCTCAGTCACATGGAAGGAAATACTATTAAGGACCTCATCCAAGTAGAAAACTGGACTAGTGAATGATTTAAAAAAACCCATATTTTCTGTATAGATAGATTAAAAGTGTCAAGTCTTGATCAGTTGCTTGTATATCTATGACTGTATCCATGGGTCCAAGACATCATCTGTCAGGCTCAGATAAGGACACAATTTTTTTTTATTGCCTGGCATAGTTTAAATTTGCAACCATTTTCTCCCTTTAATTCAAAGGGTAAAATACTTGCATTACTCCCAGAGGGTAAAAATCTCTCTAAAATTTGAAGACCTAAAGTAAATTTCAAACATATGTTTTCTGAACTCATTACACTCTTCTCTGGTAACTGGGCTCATAACACATTTCTTTTTCAAACCAGACAAGTGGGACTCCATTTATAAATATTTTGTTTGAGAGTGTAAATCTTGAAGATTAAAAAAAGAAAAAAAGGCCTGCCAAAGGAAGTGTACAGACCAGTATTGCCCCAGCTGAGCTATAAAAAACAGTCCTTTAAATGTCTGACTCTGGAAATATTCAAGTTCTGCTAACCTCCCTTCCCTCACCCCTGTTCTTTCCTGACCCCCTCCACTCCACCAGGTTTTATAAATCTAAAATCCAAATACTCAATTTATGTAATGAGCTTCATATGCAAAAGGTAAGAAATTGCCCTTTCAGATATTTAATTGAAAAAAATGTTCTTGAAAAAATTTATTGGGGAAAAAATAATATGCTACCTGCTTTCTGTTTACAATTGGAATTTTGTGCCCTTTTCATTCTCACTGTATGTCCATTTCATCATTTATGACACAAAGAGATTGGTTTTTTACCCTGAAGAAAACCTCAACCAAGGGGAGGGAGCTCATTCTGAAATAATTGGTTAAAATCTAGTAATGAAAACAGGGAAATGGTTTTGATTTTCATTATACTTAAGGTCATTCCCAGGTCATGTTTGACACAGATTCAATGTTCATATAAATTTAATAAATTCTGTAAAGGAAATTCAAGTAACAGCTGTGAAAAAAATGTGATTAATAGGAGCCAAAATAAGTGTCACTTTGAAATTTGCCAACTGCTGATGGATAGTTAAATGAATATAACTATAATGTCTCTACCAACTTTCAAGAGCAGAAAGCCCTGGGAAATCAGTCACTTAAGTGATAGAAACTTTGCATGCTAACAAAGTTACACTGTTCATTTTATACCAGATTTCCTACTCAGGGTTTAAATCATACTGTGAGTTATTTCATCACACTCCTGGTCTTTTGATAGCAGTATAGTGATAAAGTTATGTTAAATAGATCTTTTGCCACAGTAACTGGTTCTCCAAAAATACTTCAAATACACTCCTTAACCTATGGATTCAAAGGAGATATTAATCTTCTTGTAGCATTATTCAGCCTTCATCTTAAAAAAAAATCCCTTAAGGATGTTTCCTACACTTCCAGATGTGTCTGTGCTGTGGTGTGCTGGTATCCAGGAACCAGGGGCAGGGACTCTGCCATAGCTGAATCACCAGCCTGGGTGACAGAGGCACAAGGTCCACCACTGTTACAGGCACAATCAGCATAAAGGTACCTAATGCCTCACTTGTATAAGAGAGAAATAACCACATTCATAAAATCTTTCAAATGCAACTGTATTTATATCCTTTTGTTTGTGTAAGTCAACCCTTTATCAGCATACTTAAAATAGCAAGATTCTCCTCACCAGTTTTAGAGCATTTCAGCTACAGTATAGATGTAGTAAAATATTCTGAGCCATTCAGAGTCAAGAGAAATTTCAAAGAGAAAACAGAAGAAATTTCAATACTTCAGAGGACTTGGACTAAAAAATTAAAGCTCTAGTACTGTAGCCTCTACATAAATCCTCTCCAGATACATTGCTTAAATTGATTCTAGGTGAATAGAAAAGCATGAGCAAAAAGCAATGGTGAGTGGCTGGGGACATTGTTGCTGTAATAAAAATAGCATCTATAGTAGTAAAATCTGTTTGAATTTAATTTCCTTGTGTTTTATTACTTTTGTGGTTATCAACTGTTATAAGTAGCTAGATACAACTTGGAAGTGTATCATGTGATTGACACTTGACAAGACATGAAAAGTCATTCAGCTGCAGATGAACTATCCTCAATTCCACTAATGTAAATATATGTGTGTGCAAACTGTAGTGACCCCAGTATGCTTTTCTCAAGGAATCAATAATGTTACCAGAAGTGCCCTCAGGGCCCCAGCATGTGTTTATAATATGCATAGTTCCAGCTGAAATCAGCATTTGAATTACTGAAATATGCTGCGTTATATCCTCAGATAATGTAAATCAGCATAACTCCACTAAAGTCAACCTAGGAAAGTTGATTTGCAGCAGCAGAAGACCCAACTTGATGTAGTTATCTGTTGTATTCTGCTTATTAACCCATTGGTAGATTGTATTTTGTCTTTAGCTTCAGAACCAGATTTTTCAGGGGCTGAATGGACTTGTAGCCATGAAAAGGAACATCAGAAAGTTTAAAGAGTAATTGACTGAGTTCACAAGATGAGTAAGAGAGGTCAGTAAGGCTCCAGGACTAGTAGCAGGCAGTACAGCCCAGCAGGAGAGGACTGGAGAACAAAACAACAAAACTCCTGAATTCATTTCAGCGAGTTGTTTTGGAGCAGGTCTAATCTGATATTGTGACCTGAGTGAGCATGTGAATCACATTTGTGCTATCTTGGATTATCTCTTCCAGTTGATTTGCCCTTGAAAGAAACCCAGTTTGTGCATCCTGAGACCGCTCAGAGAAGTGAACCAAAGCACAGTGGCAGGGGCTGAGGGAGGTGTGTGCTTCCTAAGCTCTTGAACAAGTCAAGCTAAAAAGCCAGGGTAGACTCGCTCTAAACCAGCAGTCACTGTTTGGTTTTTTTTCTTTATTCTTTATTCTCCCCTTCTCTCTGTTTTATTATCATGATTTAATAAAACACAATTGTACTACATTTAGAATGACAGCTGACTCCGCTGGGGACTTGACCCTGTCCTCTTAGAATTGCTATATTCACCATGAAATAAGTGGAAGCTGATATGACTCTGAGAGGAACCTAGGGCTACACGGAGGGACTGTTTGCTGCAAGAGTTCATATCAGTATGTTTGTGGCTTGACAAAAATCTGTTATTTTTTACCTTATAGAAATACTATCTGTATTTGCCATACCATTAAAAAAGGTGTTAACTGTGATCTGTCTCAGATATGACGAATTTATGGATGGTGAGACTGGAATACATTAAATATTTCAGTGAAAGTGCATTCAATGTGATAGAAAAAGTATTTGATAATTGGGCTTAATACATAGTCATCTCCTTATAGTTGTCTCTAATTTGGGTTTCATAACCTTGTAAAAAAATATTATATGCTTAGCTGAAAAAGCTTTGTTTTCCTGCAAAGTAGGTGCTGCACGCAGTGTGTTCTTCAAGAGCTACTTACACCCCTTAGGAGAGGATGTTAGCAGTGGAATATTTTGGCATGATTAAACTGTACTAACAGTGGTGGCTAGGGACTGTGCATATGTATTTGGAGTACCATTGGAGATGCTAGTCTGAAAAGAACTGTGACACATGTATTCTTCTGGGCAAACCATCTGGGCTTTTACCCAGCTGCTTCAGTGAGTTTGAGAGCTCATAGGAGGCTTGACACTGCTGTGGCCAGTATTGCAAGCAGCACTAGCAACATTATTTGCAATATCTTAATTAGTGTGATAACACTAATTCAGGCTTCCCAAGGTGACCTGTCCCACCTGGCCTGTGTCTATATTGTTTGGAGTGGCCACAATGTGACACAACTTATGCTCTGTCCAAGTCTTGCCTCAGCATCTCATCTCAATATTTGCACTGCTGACAGCATGAGACAGCCTTGTCTGTGGGCTCACATGACCTATCTCCACATCTGAGGCTGGGACTGATGCTATCATACCCTGAATACTGACAGCAGCTTATCCATCACCTGTTCCTCTGATTGTAGAAAAGAGAAAAAAATCATGCACTTTTATGTCATTTCTTAAGTCCAACTCATTATTATGAAATTATGTCTCATAAATAGTTTTGCTTTTTAAAACTCAACCTGCTTGACAACTACTCATTTAATTTTCTGTGGAAATCAAGGTAATAACACTTGGTTCCTGTTATGCTGCACTCTTCTGAAGTTATGCCGTTGTAGAACTTCTTAAAAGTCTCAAAATATGCAATCATTAACTAAGTGACTGCACAATGGTTGATTCTAAGATAAAATACACTCTGGTTTTATCTGCTTTTGGAAAGTGCACTCAAATTTATTAGGAGGAACATCAAAGCAGAGATGGACTGAATTAGATTTTACATATCAATAGATATCAGCTAATGGCATTTTTCTTCAACCTATTTTCCTATTCAATTCAATGTCAATGGGATCAGGATTTGGTCGAATTTCCCTCTTTAATCTATTCATTGTAAATCATACAGATGACAAAGGAATTTGCATGTCCAAGCACAGTAGCCCATATTATAGTAGAAGACTGAATGATTGTTGCATATTGGCTAAATGCATTTTTTGTGCAAGATCATGCCAAATGCAAAGTATAACTGAGAGCACTGTGAATAGCATTTTCAAATGGCCAGTCACAATGTGGCTTCATCTTCCAAGTCCAACTATATGGTGTTTTGAAGTGTCATAAACACACATTAAATGTAGTTAAATTTAAAAGATGTAGCTCTTTACACAGACATAAATATGCATTTTATAACAGAGATCATCTTTTGTCCTCTTTGGTCTCCTGACAATTATCTTGGAGATTCTAAGAGTTTCCCATGAGGCAGTGCTTCTCATAGGCTCTGACTTTGCAAAGCATTCAAACGTCTTGCTGAACTGAAGCTTTCAGAGGAAACTTCAGGCTATTGGAATTGTGATGGTCAGAGAGTGGTGAAAATAAGAAAGATTTTTTATCTTATAACCTTGATACAAAAGCTGCAGTGCAAGAACCTACACCCCTATCTAGGTTTTTTTTTGCAAATAAAAGGCATTAAAGAGCAATCCATGAAATAAGTAAACCCATGTCCACGTGGTCTTGCCCAAGAGATGGCAGACTGCATGGGGTTTAATTACAGTGTAAGTAACTACTTGGGGTTGATATTGCCATCAGCATGTTTTATAATATAAGCATTTGTAAGTAACAAATGTTTTAGGTCCTATCAGGTTTAGATTTATCCCTGGTCCCAGTGTTTGCAATGTAGGCTGTTCAGGGAATTGGTAAAGCTGTATTAACATTGGTGCTTCGTATTGAGTGCTCTTCCAAAGTCTCCTTTTATCATACTTTAAAAATCATTCCCTTGTTTAACAAAGATACAGCCAGTGCTCTTTTATTCTCTTCAATTATGTGGAGCACTTTTTTTTTCCCCTCCTTTTTTTGCAAGGGGGTTAATCTTCAGGGATGAAACAGATTACCAGCTTTTGAACCAATTTAAGTAGAATCTCCAGAAACAAAGCCAGGACAAATAATTATTGGCAGTTCACAGAAGGTATTCTGTGCCCACAGCTCTGCAGGATGCCATTAAAGTCAGTTCACTTGTCTTAATGGGAAACACCTGTAATCTGGAACACAAGAGCAAAAATCAAACTAACTGTGCTGGAGACATTGAAAATAAACTGAAAATAAAATCTTCCCTCATGTCCTCCTCCTTCTTTCATCTGCACTCTTGAGTCCCCAGAGTATCACTGGTATCCCCCCCTTCTTTTAAAAGAGATATGAAAGCCTGTCTTGAAAATTGTATTCCTTCATAGACACTGAAGGATATCAAGCAATTTCAGTTGCAATATTAAATCAGAAGAAAACTTACTACAAACAAAAACATGTTTCATAAAGGCTCAGTTGGTACTAGCTATTAAAATGATTGCAAACCATCTAAAAATATTTCTCATAAATAATGGCTTAAAACGTTAAAAATATATTGGTCTGTAAAATTCCAAGATTTTTTGCTTTTATGTTGCTCTCTGAATATATGTTATGGACAATGCATTTCTCTTCCTATTTTAACAGGTTACTGATAAATAATATGTGAGAAATCTGACCTTGATATTCACACACAACACAAATTTATGTAATTTTCATAATTTCATTTGGAAAATCCAGCCACATAACAATCACATTTAAGTGTAAATGTTGAGTTATGTCATTGGATTGGAAAGTAATTCACATAATGTCACAGTGTGAATTAGAAAGGCTAGCAGAAATTCAGGAAGAAATTTTAATTGAGGCAGTCCCTGGTGAAGAATGAACATGTAGGTTTTTTGGTTGTTTTTATCAATGCATCCATGTACAATTTTGACCTTTTCCCTCTGTCTGTTACTTTGAATTTTATCTTTCCAACAGAAATATCAGGAAAAAGAAATCAGAGAGAATAAAATTTGGTTTAAAACATTTTCAGTTACAGGGAAGAGGCCATGACATGGGAACATATTGAAAGAAGGCCCTCAGCCCCAAATTTTTCAACGTCTAAAAATACACCAGACTGTGAGAACTACTAGCTACATTTGCAATGTGGTACAAGTTTAAAAATTTCACAGCACATAAAGATACATCTTTTTTACCTTAAAGGCTGGCGGATGTTGTATTAGCTTCAGAGCAAAACTGCTGTGGTAACCTGAATACTTTGAATATACATTCACAGCACAGAAATAATATGAAAACTGGCTTTCATCTAACTTTTCATGTGTCCAGGAAACAGATTTATTCCCCTTTTTTAAATACTAACAAGAACTGGCTCTGAATTCAAAAATTATTTTAATCAATCTTCCCCTATCCAAGGTGACTGTTTTATTGTATTGATAACTTAAAATCCCCCAAACAATAAATCTGAAAGATAACCAGCACAGGAGCGGCATGAACAGAGAAACTAATTCTTAAATACATAAAGATACCCAAATTCCAAAGAATATAGGGATCCCTGAAGATATCCTGTGCAGCTGGAATGCCTTGCAGTCAAAGGGATTTCCTTTTCAGTATTATTCACTGTACCTCATTGTTGAAAGAATTTTCCTTTTATTATAGGACCACAAACAAAGGGATCAGTGTTCCACATTGCTCTTTTATAGAGCTTTGAGCTTTTTTAGGCCAGAAGGCAGGCTGCACAGCAGCTTGTTCAGTGTCTGATACACCCCATCCTGTCCAGGGAGCTGATGCAAGGATGTTCTAGGTTACCCAACACCTCTACATTCCCAGCCTTATGGTGTCTCATAGTGCCTTGAGGCTGCTTTGGCTTGCCTTTTTGTCCCTGTCCCCCCAGTCAGCACGGGAGCTGAACTGGTTAACAAGATGACATTGCTGCCCATAACTAACACAGAAACAGAGAAATGGGGCTTAGTGTGAATGCAACCATTCTGTGTTGGGCAGCTCCCCCTCCCCGCTTTCCATCTTCATCCCATCTCTTCCATGTCCCTTCTGGCTCACAGTGATCTAACCTAAAACTGAAATGCCTGCAGGGAGAATAGATGCAGAGTGTCTTTCCCACATTGGATACCACCAGCCTGATCTATGGGAATGTCACAAAGTTCACTTCAAGAGGTAAGGACTGTTCTGGGACAGCCCTCTGCACTTGGTGGGCCAGCCTGAATGTAGTAACAAACCAATTAAAAACCTTTAATTGCAAACCTTTGTGGAATGCTGTGGCAGGTTGAGTTAAGTCTTCTCAATGTCAACCCTCCTATTCCATCAGGTATCCCATGTTTGCAATGTCCACATGGTCCAAAACCCAAATGCCTTGGACTGCTCCAGGGCCACGAGAACACAACACCTGGTCTCTGAGGGCTGCCTTGGGAATCAGATATTTGCTTTCATCTAACTTCTGCAGGGATGTTTTGTCTTGGACACTAAACAAAATCTTTGCTAAGCAAAAAGTTTATGTACTCACTCCCTGAAGTGTTTCCTTCATGTTCAAAAATCACTTTTCCTCTCACATCAGCACATACACGAATCAGTTCTGCCTGTAGGTGCCCTCCAGGACTATTGCCTTTGAAAGAAGTCTCAGGGTGGAGCCAAAAAACTCCTTGAGTGCACCTTAAAAAAAACTCCTTAATCTTAGGCGCCATTCTATTCTGTGCATGTGTTCTGATGACTGGATCTAAAGGGCAGACATATTCTTTGGGGCTTCCAAATATGGCCCAAAGGCCCTGGAGAAAATTATGGAAAAAGGCTGTAGCTTAGAAGCCAGATCCCTTGATGAAGTCAGTCTCTGTTTGCTACTAACATAGAGGATTATGACAAAAAATGACAAACTTTTCATCATGAAAGTGAGATTGTTGTGTTTTGATGGATGTCCTGGTTTCAGCCAGGACAGGGTTAATTTTTTTTCCGATAGTCAGGATGCAAATGTTATTTGACACCACTTCATGTCATTGTCACAAGCAGGGAAAATAGACTCTCCCTGAAGAATAGGGTGCTCCTTCTCTTCTGGTGGAAAAAATATGGCAGCAGAAGAGCCCAGTATTTGCTCATTGTTGAGGTCTTTTCTGTGTAAACCATTGTTTTTTCTCATACTTTTTGTTATTAAGATTGTTGCTGTTACTGTTCATTTTCTCATCTCGTTTTTACCAGTAAACTGTTTTTAACTCAACCCTTGATCATTGTCCTTTGTGCCTCCAGCTGGAGGGGGAGGGAGAGGGAACAACATGGTGGTTTTAGTGGGAGCACTAAATTGGAGTCAATTCCTAAACCATGACAGTAGGGCAGCCAAGTGGGGACAACACTGGGAGTATTTCATGAGGCACCTACAAAAAGAGGGTAGGATAATGATCCTGGTGAATTATGTAGTATGGCTGTACTTGGGTCAGCTGGGGACAAATTTATGGCCCTTATTTTCAATATTTCCTGGGACTGAGGCATGAAATTTCATTTCCAGTTTTATCTCTAACATGATCTCTCAGGCAGGGAGATGCTTCCTGCTCCCTCCTGCAGATGGGGAACAAGAACAAAACTTGTTCATTTGAGAACCAGAGCGAGCTGTAGATTCAGTTTTCATCAGGTCATTTCAGTGCTACTTGCCCTTTATTTTCTCTAACCTTTCTCTTTTCTCCTAGGAAGTACAAAGGTGTAGTGCCAAAGCCTGCACAGTGCTGAGAGTGCAGGAATGCTGCAGTGGGCGTTTCACAAACCACATGATATCGCTCGTGTAGGACAGGCTGTTGCTATGATGTAAGACCCTTCAATTCTTATTGATGCTTATGATTTCCTTCTGTAAATGGTCAGCACCCTGTAAAGCTGCTCTCAGATCTGCAACACCTATTATGCCAGGGTCACCTTCTATTTTTTTTAATTTTTTTTTTTTTTGTAAGGAGGAGGGGAAGGATGAAGAGAAGGAAGCAGTATTATAAGCAGTATTATAAGCAAGAGGAGGCTGGACACAATCTGTCAGATCCAACTACTTCTGAGCAATTAGAATTGAAAGTGTGAGGAGGCATAGTTGTGACACAAGTTAGGTTTATCACAGTAAGTTCAGCAGAGTTGCACAGACAAAAATACAGTGTGGAGGAGAGGATAAATTGCATAAATATTACCTGAATGTAAAGAGTTTTTATAAAGTTTTTGCAAAAACTCTGGAGAAATTATTTAAGAAATTCTAATCCATGTAACGGACTAACATAACATTTTGAATTAATTATCATTGCATAATATAGGATAGGTGGCGTAACTAGAATTAATTTCAAGATAGCTGAAATTTATCCTGCTCCAGAAAGTCTCACTGAACCATGGTCCACCTTTAAATCAATAACAAAGAGACATGGCCTTAACCCTGATTCCCCTCCCCATATGGTGCATGTTCACAACTTCTACAGAGGGCAACACAGAGCAGTGATTTGTGTAAATGAGCAGCCACGCTTAGCACCTCTGCGCATTTTAATCAGCTGAAACTGCCACCTAGCTTGTACGCTTGGACAGAAAAGAGTTCTTAGCCAGAAAAGGGTAGCAGATCATGCCAGAAAGAGCTATTGTGTGTAAAAACATTTTAACTTCTATAGGAACTAAGAATAAACAGTGACTTTTCTAATTTGCAGCAAGATCCTTTCAAAATATGACAAAAAGGAAAATTAAAGAGTCACTTCTTGAAAAATATTTTTATCTACTTCAAAACCTTCCATTCAGGATTCCACATTTTGTATTTCCTAGTATGATGTAGTGAAAATGAAGAACAGAAATATTTCTCTCAAGAAAATCCTGATCAGAAAATCTCAGGAATATTAAAGCATATGTCACTATATTTGGCTTAAAAATTATCCCATGTCAAATTCAACATATTTATTAGTGTTTTATTTAAGAAAGTCAAATCTACTGGCAGATAAATGTAATTGAGACACGATGCAAATTAATATTCAAAGCTAAAGAAAACAAAAGAAAGCAAATATTTAAAGCAGCAAAATCACAGCAACTTGAGTTTGACTTACAAAATGGGTAAAATAAAATGCTTTTTGCTTTGATTTTCCCTTTGATATTCTGACCAGGATAGTGTACAGTGGTATTAGACATCTGTGTTAAACTCTAGAGCTTACTGGATTTGATCAAGGCTTTTTCTGTCATTTTAATCTTTTAAAAACACCACCAAACAGATATAGTAAAAGATTACGGAACTTAGTTTATCTGTTAGAGTCTATCCTCTTTTGTTAAGATATCCTTATGCTTCAAAAGTTGAGCAGATACATCTTAGAACTTAAAAAAGATTATTCTTACAGTATTTCTAATTGTGATTTTTGATGTCCAACTAAAGAAATTATAAACCATAGAATTCTACTTAACCAATCTGATCCAATCACAGGGCACACTTTAATTTTCAATAGAGATGTTAAACTCTTGCTCTTCTTAGAAGCAGCATGTGCCAGCTTCAGGCAGAGATTTGAACACTGGCACTGATCCAGGAACAAAGAGGAACTTGAAACGAAGCTGCCACTGAAATACAGGCACAGCTTCTTCAGACAAGATGTCAGCAGCACTTGTTCTTATGTCTGATAATGATGTTTTATTTTTCTCAAATAATGAATTACAGGACACATACACATAAGGGGCAGGTACCTGAAACTGCCAGTGGAAAGAAAGCATTTAACTCAAGGCGTAGCTGTACTATTGGTAAACCACAACTTCTTGCATTGCCACTATAATATAAATTAAGTAGAAGCCTAGCTTATAAACTCACACTATGACCCATACTTTATGTTCCCTTTATGTCTCTCGGGTCTTGATCACAATGAAACTTTCTGAGTCTAAAGCAATTTAATGCAAACATTCCTGGGGAAGGCTATAAAATGTAAGTTTTGCAGTCAGTCTTTTATGGGTATTTTGGATGAATATTGTATACCCAGTAGGAAAAAAAAGGATGACGAATGTAGACATTACGACATATGTGTGGGGTTTAGCTGAGTCTGTATTTGCACATGAATATTAACCCTGGTAATTGAGAAAACCTGTCTCTCCACACATCTTGTTCATTTCCACAAAAAGCATGTGCATGGATTTAAAAGAGAATTAATGTCTTGCCTTACTTAATTACAAATTTTCTGGCTATGAGGCTCCCCATGCTAGCTTCTATGTGAGGGCAATGGACTCAACAGATGCCATGTTACACCTACTAGATGGGGATAAATCTACTTGCTACTAAGCACTAACAATAACACATGGGGATGTAAGTTGTGAATCGAGTTCAGCAGACAGCATGGTTTCCAATTCTTAAGCATTTTGCAGCAAAACTAAAAAGCACCATCAAAGATGTTCACAAGTGGTATCATTGCAAATGTTTACAAAACATGTAAAGAATGGTAAAATATGTGCTCAAAAAATGTACTTGTTGAGATCTTGAGAGAAAGGCATGAAAACACATGGTGTTGAGACATAGGCTTGGTTTCCTGCACAGCACACCAAGATATTGCCTTTTTAATCAGTAATGGTGAATTCAACATCGTTAGCAATATTTTTACATGTCACAGGTCACATGATGTCCTGCCTTTTCTCTGATCAACTTGCCTTTGTGATCCTGTCTGTATGATTTGAGAGTATAAACAAAAATATCAAAAAATGAGAGTATGATGTCATTAATATTATTTTCTTACTTCTTAGACAGATCACAGTCTTTGATTTTCTTGCCTTCAGACATTATATAAAAACTATCAATTGAAATGTGATAGACAAACAGCTACTGAAGAAATCCTTTTAAAGTTTTAAAACAACAGTATATGAAACGACAGCAGTAATAATAACAGAGCACAAATGCTACCATCCTCTACTCTCTCTGGCAAAGTGAAGGGCAGCTGCCCTCTGTGACACCTTTCAGTGCTGCAGCAACACACCAAAAAAGTTTCTGTTTCAAAATCTTGGTAAGAACCAATTCAACGAACAGCAGAAATAAATGAAGCTTAAGAGGAAACATAATATTAGCCAATGGCCAGACACAAGGGTCTCTCTAGCTTCTGGTCACAGACAAATTCTTATTTCAATTTTCTGTTCTGCTTCCTCAATACAGTAATAATCTTATCACTCCATTTACTCTTCACAGCTGGCCTGCAATTCTTGGTTGGTTTTCTGCTGCAATTTAACCTGCTCATATGTGGCTCAGATATTTACTAGAAATCAGACTGTGCCATTTACAGAATGCAGTGCTGTGACTTCGGGGCTTGTACTGTGTTTTTTCAGGCATACTTACATTTGAGGACTATTTTTTTTTTTTTTAATTTATAAGGCACATTAAAGGAGGCAAGTTTTAGGAAAAAGGGCTCTGGTAGGATCAATGTCTGAGTGTGCTTGTCTTACTCTTCTCAGCAGAACCTTCTCTTACCCCAGCAATGAATTCTTTGTGATCTGTTGTTGGTATTTTTCTGACCATCAAGTGGGATTGGAAATGCTCTCTTCCCATATAACTTCAGGCCAGCTAGAAATTATTATTTTGTCTTTCCCGTACAAGAGCCAAGAAAAGTATAAATTAGGTTCAGGTTGCTAGTTGATGTCTGTCTGGTGCATCAGATGAAGATGTGAGTGCTCATTGACATCTTTTTTTCCTGAATAGTCTGGAGAAAGGATTTAAAATTACTTAAATTTAACAAAGACGAGAGGCACAAGTAATTTTTTTGCTCCTTTTGTCCTTTGAAAGAGAAGTTCCAAAAGAGCCAGAACTGGATTTGGAAGAGGAATTACTGGCAACCCCAGGCAACAGATAGAGGGAGCAGGGAAGGCACTTGCCCACTATGATGCTCACTTCCAGATGAGTCCCAAGTCTGACATGTTTATGACTTAATTTTTCCACATTTATGCAGCTCTTGTTCCTTGTCTGTGTAACACAATGGCAGTGCAGTGCCTGCATTAAGAAAGCACAGTCCACTAGGGTTAGATTCAAACACTCTCAATGAGTGTAATTGCACAACTAAGAGTGCAGATCTCATGAGCTAAAGCAGTCACGTTGCAGCAGGCAATACTTCCAAACTAATCTCCCTCTGAACACAACATATCTCTTTATAGTGTGCTGGGACATGGGCATTTTATGCTGAATCATTCATTTTGGCATAAAAGCTTAATTGTGCCCATTGATTACAAAAATTTCCATAGTTTAACTCGATGAGAACTGTAAGGTATAGGCCTGGTCAAGTTTCAGGTCATAATGCACTCAATCATAGACAAAGTTAATGAAAAAGTCCACTATAGCTGTATAATCCCACACTTTTTCACTACAGCTTTACCTTTATAAAGTCAGAGGGCAGTGGTCATCATAAAATTATGTAATGATACAAATTGCTTGATGATAAGCTACGGTAGTCATTGTATTCCTACATGTTTTACTGTTTAAGTGCTGCCTATGTGAGCCAGGGTTTAAAATACACGCAATCTGAGCAGGAGATTTGAAAAGCTCCTGATAAAATTCCTGATCCACCTACAGTCAACAAAAAAAGACCAGTTGACTTCCGTGGGAAAAGAGAATAATTTCTTTCCTCTAATAGAGGTTCAGACTCTTCAAAGAGCTGAATGTCCTTTGTTCAGTGCGTGGTGCCAGTTGAGGCTGTAAGAGCTCAGCAGAACACGACCTTAAGAGTGACTGCAACATGGCTTCTTCCAGTGCTGTCATAAGATTATTTATTTTAATCTGTAAAATCTTTTTAAAATTGTTGATGTCATATATTATGAATAAAATAAAATCTATGTCTAGGCAGTCTTACAACTTAATAGCTCAGTAAAAATCTATGCATCACAGTTTGCTTGAGTGAATCAACCTGCTTCCTGAATGAAGCTGCTATAGCATTAAATGTTGGGATTTTTGGAATGTCTGAAAAGACCTAGTTCCAAAGTGTTTAGATTTAAATATAATATTTTAAGTCTGAGAGAAATGGGCCTCTGTAAACGTCTCTTCTCTTAAAGATGCAAAATAGACATAAAGTTACTTAGTATCATGGGGGTGAAAGACTTCAACAACTTTCAAAAAGTTACAAGAATTTAAATACTCCATAAAATTTCAATAGAGACTAATTTTAGGTATAATCATTATGATTTGATTTGTTAATTTTCCGGTTTACAGATCAGGTAAAATACAGGGTTGAGCAAAATTGTAAAGACTTTTGAAAAACATTTGCAATTTCATTTGACAAATTCATTCCTGCAAAGCCAGCTTTCAACAAAATTCATGCGGTGAGGCCTCTGCACCAGAATTAGGTGGACCTTTTCCTCCATTTGTTTGCAAATCAGTTGCCATTCAAGGAGAGACCTAATTTCAATTGCAACATTTTTTCTTTTATATGTTAACATGGCTTACATTAATTTCAGATATTTCACTGCCGTGTCCATTCAGCATTTGCTATTCAGCCAGAGGCTTAAAAGGACACCCAAGGTCTCAAGAACATCTCTGAGGTGCAGAATCCTCTCTCACAGTAGATAGCTTTACACTGAGACAAGGTTTTGCTATACCCAGGGGCCTGTGGTTCAAACACTCTCCTGTTTGCTCAACTAATGAGGTCAAAACACTTTTATCAGTAATGAAATTATTCTCTCTTGTGTAACTTGCCTCTAAAACAATGTACCACAAATGATGCAATCAAAAATAATATGTCTATACATTTTATTAACACCAAAGTCTTCAGCACTGGATTCATGAAATAAAGGGAAATACACAGAAACATTATTAGCACAAGATGTAGGTCACACTACAGGGTTGTTCTAGAGAAAGATTAATGAGCACTTCGATTCTGATACCTAGGTATATAAAGATCACTAGAGAGCTTTTGTCTGCCTCAACCCCAGAGTCTGCCTAGTCTTTAAATGATTAGTTGGCAACCATTCTTTGTTCTGATATCAATTCAATGGACTAAACCCACAGTTGTACCATAGCTGAGCTGGGTACATTCAAGAAGAATGTGAGGAGACAAAAGCTTCTTTAATCCACTCTTGCTTCCTGGTTGTGTAGTCTGAACCAGACTAGCAACTTCTCTGTGTTGTGGGGCTTGCAATGACTCCCCAGTCTGTTTCCTTAATGGAAATGGTTCAGTGGAAATGGAAAAGTTCCAGTTTCCCTTTGCCCTCACCCCGTTAGGTCACTCAGGCAGTTTTAAGGAGCAGTCCTGCTCTGTCTGAGCAAGGTGGACAGGGTCTGCACGCCTAACCCCGGCTGAGCACTGAGCACTGTTTGGGTCAGGGCTGTCCTAGAAATCCCTGGTCCTGGGCTCCCATATTTTGCAATCCAATATAAATATCTTACTACATCAGAAAGTGTGACTTCTTTAGGCTCTTGCTTCTCATGACAAAAATGGGCAATAGCTCACAAAGATAGGGATGAAGCCTGGAAGTCTGAAAAGGCAGAAGTAAGCACTTGCAGTGGTAGTGGGCAAGAGCTATGAAGGCCAATAATAGTAAACATTGCTATATTGAATTTTGCTAAAAATGCTAAGAGTTTATAGTTTATAGTTTATAAACTACTATTTATGATAGTTATCTTAATAAAGTCATGTCCACTTTTTCTATGTGTGCCACTTATGTGTAAACTAGCAGATATTTTCTGTTGAATGCAGTTTCCATAGACCCATATAAAGAGATTAGAATGAAGATATTATCAGATACTCTACAATAAACGTACGTATTGTATGTATTTCAGAAGATTGACATCATGCACAACACTTTAATACACAACCCCGTGACATGAAGTGGGGGCAGGTAGGCAGCAGTGGCATTGAAGAGTGATGCACAACTCACAAAGCAGGGACCTCTTTGGAAGTGATTTGCTTTCAACATCCTCGTCAGAAGCTGGCATTAGTGTCTGTTGAGCTTTCTAAGTGCAGCTATCAAGTGTACTTCTCATCATTTTTATCCAAGCTGCAACGTGACTGCGGGGCACGTCCCTTTCATTGTGCCTGGATCTTTGCTGGCTTCCATGGCTGCAGCCCTCCCTTAAGTGTGAATGATTTGCC
This sequence comes from Setophaga petechia, assembly GCA_024362935.1. Taxonomy (NCBI): domain Eukaryota; kingdom Metazoa; phylum Chordata; class Aves; order Passeriformes; family Parulidae; genus Setophaga; species Setophaga petechia. The sequence goes on from JANCRA010000006.1 coordinate 13,406,739, forward strand.
TCCTGTTCTCCAGTGAGCAAACCAGAGTAGACTCAGAGTCTTGCTCACTTTACCAGTCATTATGCAATTTCCACTCTACTGTAAAGAAGGATTTTGTGAAAAGATACGGAGCAAGCACGGTTCTGAACACACTTCTTTCAGTAGTTCATATGATAAAATCATTGTCATTGAACAGTCCCAGATAATAACAGAGTTTATTAATCATTATAATATATTAATCATATATTTAAATTTCATGGGACATTAAACAAAAAGCCACTCTGCATGAAGCAGGCTTTTACAAAATACTTCAGGGCATATGCAAGCCTCAGTGGAAAAAAATTCTTTTCTGTGCAGATTCTACAGTTCAATGTTCTATTTAATTGAATCAGTCAGTCAGAAATACCTTTCTTTAGACTCTTTGATCTACTAGGACAATACCTTGCCATATTATTTCACCTGTTAACCAAAATGCAGCATATCTTAAACTCCAAAATAAGTACTTAAAAAATCACTTTGATTCTTATACCCTCTATGGGGTTTTTTTTGTTTGTTTGTTTGTTTGCTTATTTTATTTGTTTGGTTTTTTTTAGTTTTTTTGGGTTTGCTTTCATTTTTGTTAGGTTTTTTTGTTTCTTTGGTTGGTTTTTTTCTTCTTTCTTTGAGTGGGGGAAGAATAGAGGGATAGAGGAGTGCAAGGAGTCATGGAATAAGCTAGGTTGGAAGGGACCTCCAGACGTCTTGACCAAATTTCCAGAATATGTTGCTCAGGCACTGTTCTGGCCAGTTTTGAATATCTGTCATGATGGAGATTCCACAGCCCCTCTAGATTCCTGCTTTGACTGTCCTTATGGTAAAAGAATTTCTTCTTTATATGAGGTTGGAATTTCCTGTGTTCTAACAGGTCTGCTGCCTCAATCTCTTATACATTTCCAACAAGACTCTGTCCTGTCTTCTGTATCCCTTGCCATCAGATAGCCAAAGAAAGATGTCAGATCCCTCTTTAATCCTCCTTTTCTATCACTGAACCAGGACTGCACCCCTTGCTGGAATCACTTCAGTCCATCAATACCCAAAGTGGACAGGAAAGACCAAAACCAGGCAGAGTAGTCTTAGGAATCTCACAAGTGCTGAAAGGATAACTAAGGCTAATGCAGATCTATTGCTGTCTTATTTGGGAATGGCTCACACGTTTCTCCCTGTCTCTGCATCTTGCCACAGAGCTATGCACTGAGTGCTAGTGCAGAAATAAGATTGCATTTTTCTCCTGAAGGAGAATTTCATGTTTTGCTGATGTTTCCTCATAGAGCAAGGTAAAGAAAACACAGAAATCTATTTATAGATAGAAGCTAGTCCTTTGTTTCTTGTTTTTAATCTGTCCACTGGGCATTTTACAAGCTTTTCATGCTTTGAAATTAGCTTAATATGTTATGAAAAATCTTCAGGCTCTGAAAGGCTCTAGGGATTGAAACATTTTACTTAAACAGCAGTGACACTCTGAGGATATAGAATACCAGTATAAGTTAAAACCCATCCAATATAGGCCAGCAGAACAAACACTGTGCATTAGAGAAAAAAATGCTCCAAGCCACGCAAAGACTTCCAGACCTGTAAGATGTAGACTTGCAGTCCTGAAGGTGTTTGACTATGCCATGGGCATGATGCTCAGATAGCTAAATCTTCTTGGCAGTGGAACCAGACTTCAAATCCATGCAGTCTGGAGATGAAAGCTGCAATCACAAACCGTGGTCATATGTTTAGGAAGTCAATGGGTTTATATAATTTTAAGCAGATATCACTTTAATTCTTTCTTGCATGCCTCTGGCACAGAAATTGGTGTCACCTACACTTGCTTAGCTGCCCAGGACCAATCAGTCTGACTTTTTTCATTTGTTCAGCTCAGACTCCCAAACCATTTCAACAGCCTCCCATTAAGACACTTTTTCTCTTTGCATGTGACCATTTCCTTCTCTTCTGCCGTTCTAGAGAATAGATCCCAAAAGACCTCAATCACAATGACAATGCAACAAGCTGCTTGGCTGGGCAGATTTCTGGCTCCATTTCTGTAGTACTATAACTACCCATCAACCTCATCATTTATCCACCTGGGAGGGAAATTTTTGTCTCATAAAACAGCTTATTGCTCTGCTGTGGCTTAAGTACAACTGTATTTAAAGCTCTTGAAGGTTTCAGTTAACAAAATTAACTTTTATTTCATTTCATGATGCATTTTAAAAACCTAAGTGACTTTTTGTGGACAATTTTGATAATCAGAATTCCTTTCAAAGGATTCCAAATTATAGCAAAAAAAAAAATAGTATTCCTTTTCATTTAAAGCTAATTTCTTACCTTCCTATCTGATTTCTCTAATGTGAAAATACAATAAAAGTGAACCATTTGCCTATAAAAATTAGTTTTAGCTGACTTTAAGTCAGATAAGACATAATGTCTGTAACTTGCTGTGTGGAGGCAATTTTACTCAATTCCTTCCAATTCCAAGGATTTATCAATATATCTGGATAAACATCATTAAAATTTAGTTAAATTTCAATTTTCAGAGGAATGCTGACTTTTCAGTGAAGTATTTTATTCAAAATTCTTGCTGAAAATAAATACATGGAAAACAATTCTATATACTAACATGCAGCCAGGTATGTTCAAAAACACTGGTTCTAGCTTGGCCTCTGAAATTATGTTTATTCTGAATACTTGCAGTTTTACAAGTTCATAATTCACAGATTTACAAATATTTATGCTATTAAACGTGTATATATGTTTATTAGGTTTTACAAATCTATCTAAGGAAGTCCAAACTAATTCTGTGGACTTCAATAGGAAATCTTGTTTATGGGCAATGCTTGCTTGTCTTTATGTTCTTATACTTTTAAACTCAAGCTCTATATAATTTAATTTTCCATTACAAATGATGAATGCCAAAACTTTGATACGTATAAAAAAGTACTCTTGGAAAATAAATGTGATTTAGAACTTTGTCATTGCATTCCATGCAAAAAATTTTTTTTTGTGAATGCACAAGTGTAAAAAATGGCATAGATGCCAATTTGGATAAAACCAAAGCAAGTCAATATCTGATTATTCAATTTTGGAAATGCAACTGAAGAAGACGGAATTTGTTCCCATTTGTGCATACATTTGTGTAGCAAAAATTTCTGACCTGGACTTGTTTAAATCAAACCCATCATTACCAGTAAAATCATTGGAAGTCTTCAAATATTAAAAATCAGCAAAACTAATGAGATTTTATACACTACTGCAAAAACTAAAGGAAATAAAGTATTTGATTCCAATATATTGTTAAAGCCTTATCAGTTCTCTACCCTGATTTCATAAGGTATGTCTTCCAAAGAATCTCTCAACTTAAGTATATCTTGAATGAGTTAATACAGAAAGAAATTAAATAAAGGAGTGCATATATTTCCCATTTATCCAATCCTATGCAGATTGGTATAAGAACATAAGAATGTCCATATGGAGTCAGGCCACACCTCTGTCAAGGCTGGGATTCTCCCTTCAGCACTTGCCAGTACCAGATGCCTAATGAAAGTGCATGAGAGCAGGACAAGTAGATAGGGATATTATATGCTGGGATACTCTGCAGAATACTTCCCAGCCATCTGTGACCCAGGTAGTTCCTGAACTGCAGAAATGGTGTCTGCATTTAATTGTCTGAAGCAGATTTTCCTGTCATGAATTCATCTGCAGCCATGCAAACTTTTCCATCTGCAGTATCTTACAGCAGCAGTGTCACAGCTTAATTGCATGCTCTTTGCAGAAGCACCTCTTGCTTGTTCTGGACCTGCCACCTGCTAATTTTATCTATTGTAACTCACTCCTTTTTTTTTTTTGAAGTGAGCAATCATTTACTAATTCACCTTCTTCATGCTACTTATGATTTCACTGATCTTTCTACAACCTTTCAGGCTAAGTGCTTCTAGTCTATTTAATCATGACCCTTCCCTCTACAGAAGCTGCTCCACACCTTTGCTCATCCCTCTCACCTTCCTCCACACTGAGTTCCACTGTATCATTTCTGAAAGGGGAAAAGGAGGAAGAAAGCCTTACATGCTTAAGAGGTGGATGCTGCTTTATGTTCTATCTCTATTCCTTTCTAATAATCTCTTCTATTTTGCTTGACTTTTTTCTACCTTTTAAAAGGCTTAGCCTGATTTTAAAAAAAATCTTCACATGCATGGTTGTGCCTATTCTCTTTCCTGAGAGTAACTGTCATTTCAGAAATTGTTATTTCATAAGTACAATTAAGGCTTTCCCCCCATGCATCAATTTATATTTGTTTACTTCAGTTTTATTTGTTTTTAATCTTCTGACCCTTTATGATATTAGAAGCTTCTGAAGCCTTCCATGGCTAAATGCAACCTTTTCTGTCTTGAATATCTTTAGTGGCATCAGCAAAGTTGCTACCCCACTATTTCCCTCTTTTACAGACCATTTATAAACATAGTGAACAGCATAAACTTCCACTTGGGAATACCCTTCTCACTTTGTATAAAAACTTAAATTTTAACCAGTTATTTATCTACCTGACAGTGTGCCCTTGGTAGTTTAATTTCCTTAATAGACTTTATGAGATGCTGTTACAAATACTCTTGGGGTTTGTTCTGCCTTGTTCATTTCTTGTTAGCATCTTATAAAGTATGATAATGTGAGTGTAACACAGAACTGGTGTATTCAGACTTTGCTGAGTAACAGAAGACAATGTCAACCATGATCCAACTTACAAATTACATGAATGGGAAAAATTGCAAAATAGTGGCTTGCTCTTTTCCTTTGTGTAAAAACAAAATGAATGTTTATGTTAGTCAAATACAAAACCTTGCATTACAAGTTAGTTTTTAGCTTAACACCTGTCAAAAGGGTATGTGTGATTGCCAAGCCCACAGGCTTGTATTTTGTACAATTGAAAGGAAAATAAGATTCTTCTATTTTTTTTTTTTAGCTAGATTGAATATTCTAATTAACCTTTCAATACATAAAATAAAATAGATGAAGCATTTTCTCCATAGATGCACAGATTAAATTTGCTCTGTGTAGGCAGCATCCAGCTCCAGAGTTGATCTCCCCCATGAGCTAAAACACAAGTATTGAAATGATAATTCTATGAATGGATTTGTACTGATACAAAAATATTAAAAATCTGATTATTAATGAAGTGTATGATTACATACATAGCTTGCAAAGTGATTACACTAGACATGTATTTTAAGAGTGTTAGTACTGAAGGTAAACTGTACAGTTATGCATTTGCATCACTAAATGTAGAAACTTTATATTTACAGTTTGAGAAAGCCACCCCTTAAACACAAGTGAGTCAAGATACTTTATATTTACCTGGAGTAACAGAGCTTATGTGGAAAGTTGCTTTGGAAAAGATTATTTAAAAAGCTATTATGATAAGGTTATAAACTCTAGAATAGGTCAGCCATACCAAACTAAAACAATGTTGTCTTCAAGAACTCAGAAAACTCTGAGAGCTCCTTTGATTTAGCCCAATAGTAGTCACTCTCACCTTGGATGATTCCAGACTCCATTTATCATGTTTTCAAATGCCTGTCTGTCAGTGCCTCTCACACTTTCAAAAGTACAGTCTGCTTGTTTGTATGAAGCTTTCAACGTGTGATTTGCACCAGATTTATGTTTAAAGCTTCACCTCTCCATTCATGTGTCAAATCCTAAATTAAGTCTCTCAGTTACTTGGTGGTAACTCGTTGGTGCAGTCATACTGTACATCAGCTAGGAGAGCTTCTCCCTTGTCAGATGTGTCAGCCAGACTTTTTATCCCTTGCACAAACTGCTGCTCTGAAGTCTGTGCATGAGTCCCCAGACATGTGCAATACCAGTTTGCCCAGACTCCCCTCAGAACAGGGAGATGCCCAAGCTTCACCAGCATTTTGTCTTTTCTTGAGGAAGTGTTATATAGGTGCCCAGATGGTCTTTTTTATGTATGAATATAAACAGAGTTCATAGTCAGTGAGATAGGAATGACAAAGCTGATTGTGATGGCAGAAAATCCGCTAGAGAAAGTAAACCATGTAACTTGTGACTAATGAGGTGTGAATATTTTCACCGGTTATAAATTCAAGTTTGAAAGTTCTAACATTGAGAGTTTTAGCCTAATATAAATTGAATATAATGTATTTACCCTGGATTTGCACCAAGGCATGTGAGATTAGAATTTGACTCAGTATTTTTACTCACACATCTGAGACAAGTTGTTTCTAATAATTAATTTAAATGCTGTGCTTATTATTTTTCCATTTCAATCCCAGTCTCCCACTCTGGCATGTCACAAGGAAGGGACAATTTTCTTACACTGAAGTAAATGTTCTGCAGCTGCCCAGCACAGAGCTACCACAGAGCAGGTATTGGCAGAATGGCTGGCACTCCCCTCCTGCAGAGCCCTTAAAGCTGGCACTCTCATAAGTTATTCCTTGACAGAAATTGTAAAGGGGAAATTTTAAAATTTAATTAACTGCAGGAGCTACAGTAGTGGACAACATTCTGAAAGCCTTCTCTTCACAAACTAGAAGACCAGTGTGCACCAGTAGTAGTAGGTCCTGGCACAAAAGAAAACATTATTTTCTTTTATTTGACTGTTTCATTACTAAAAGCATGTGAATCTGTTTAATGCAGAAGTCATTTAAAACAAAAAATAACATATATTTGCATAATTCAAAAGACAAAAAAGGGTCATTTGGTGACCCAGTAACACCAGCAAGTGTGGTACATGAGGCTGTGGAAGTGTGGTGCACTTGTTTCTATGCTTGAGAGACATACCCATTTTGTTTCCTGATCTACTGAAGTTGTTAAAGACACACTTTTTGCTGGCTTAGTGAGACATGCTTGTTTTCTTTCTTTATTTTATCTGGTATAAAAGTAATATTATATTGAATGCAGAGATATGGTTGATATTTTTTAGTCTGAAAAACTTTTGATAAGAAATATAAATTTGTGTTAAAAGAATTAGAATAAGGAATAGGCTGATTGATGCTGCTAGTGTTACAGTCCTACATAATTTTTCCTGTCAGACAGTTGGCTTTTGCAGTCCAGATAACTTAATGCAGCTTAAGCCTTTCAGTACATTTCTGAATTTAAGAGCCCCACATCCTGAAGTCACGTGGGTGAAAGAAACATCTTTCATTTACCAACTGAAAGTACAGCTAAACCCTTGCAGTACTACCAAAAATATAAAATTAAGGTTTCAAAAACAAGAAGCCCTAATTCTTACTGTAAATTTGATTATTCATTATAAGTACCTAAAGATCTTAAAGGACCTGGGTTTTAATTTGATTTGATTTGTGCTGAAATGCCCGGTGACATTCAGTGAGTACTTTTGATTCAGATAAGAATTTTCAATTGCTTTAAGAAAATTTTGAAAAATCATAGTTTTAGAAATGAGTAGCATAGAACACAATACCCAACAGCATCAATTTTTACTTACACAGGAAGAATTAGTCGTCCCAAACCAAATATGATTTGGGCTTAAAACTCAGAGGAGTAAAGGAAAAATGATGACAGCAGGAGTAAATGAACTAGAAACATTGAATAGGATTAGGCAAATAAAATTGAACATATATATGTTACAAGAACTCAGTTACATAAAGAAATGGTTTAACATGCTTCATCCCTCATGATGCATTGGCAGCTCTTATTATTTCTCTGAATACTTGGTTTAATTCTCTTTCTCATTTCTGCTGATAAAAACAGCATTCTTTTACAGCTTAAACAATTGTTGCTCCTACGGATATGGCAAGAAATTGTTATATTAAATAATAGACAATTAAAGGCCTAACCCTAACCATAACCCTAACCATATCCCTAAACCTAACGCTAACCCCTAATCCAAACTCTAACCCTAACCTTAACCTATACCCTAACCCTAATCTTAAACATAAACCTAAACCTAATGTTAACCCTAATCCTAACCCTTAAACCCTACACTTACCCAAAGCCTAATATTAAGGGTAAAACTAACTCTAACCCCAGCCCTAACCCAACCCTAGCCCTAACCCTAAGGGCCTAACTCTAACCCTAACCCTAACCCCTAACCTTAACCCTTACCCAAGCTCTAACCCTAATGCCTAATGCTACTTTCCCCTTATTGATGGGACATTGCCCATGGCATTTAGAGGGGAAATAATTCTGAAAGATGTTGGCAAGCTTGTACTGTCCTATAGCTAAATTGCTTGGCAGAAAGAACCTCATATACCAGCTTTCCACCTATAATCTCCATTTATTTGTTTCTTATTTGTCTGCCTCCAGTTCAAATAACTGCACAGTCTTGTAAAATGGAAGTAAATGTCATACCTAAATGCATTGCTAGTACATTAAATCCTCATCTTAGAAGGGTTCTTAAGCACACCTTTAAGTCTGAAATAATTCCTTCTATAGATGTGAGCCTTACCTTAGAGAGAACATGAATATCTTGAATAAACAAGGTTTCCCAATGTAGCAGAAACACTTAGCTCCACATACAATTAATGACTTGAAATGTGTGCAGCTTGGTTCCCCTACTTAACATAGTTCCTAGTATCCACAAGCCTTACTACTGTTTGATGAAAATTTTTAATCACCTCTCTAATCTTTTCATAATCTACTGCTGTTAATAAAAGTGTATATTATGTTTTGAAATTCAAAAGAAATTAGGAGTAGCAATAAGAAAGAATTGGTAACTACCCTGTTGCAAACACCCAGAGCATTTATTTTACTATCAAATTCTAGCTATCTGGCTTAAGAGCAATAGTCACAAATATTTGTAAATTCACCTTTAACCTTAAGACTATGATGTGAATGTATAAATAAGAAAGCTCTGAGAATATATACTGTCTATTTTGTGTCTATAATTAGTGGGTTCATCTGGAATCTATGGAAGAATTATCTAACATCTAAGCTAACTGCAGCCAAATCAACCAGAATTTTTCTACTGACACCCATGAGCTTTGGACTCAGACCCTAAATTCTTACAACTCAGGAGGAAAACAAAATAGTGTGGAGTGGTTTCCACAAATATTGTTTTAACAGAACTTCAAGATTTCTTTTTTAAACTCAGCTTTGGTGAGGAAAGTGAGAAGAAGAAATAGCATCTGCATGGAGTACAAGTTGGCAAGGATTCCAGTCTGTCACTTTCCAAATTGTTTTAGAAATGTTTGGCACGTCTCTGTCACAAATTACAGCTGATTATAATTTCACAGTATGTGCAAGCAGATGGAGGAGATGAATTGGGGAAGAGTTTCACCCCAGACAAATTAATTATTAGTAAGTATTTTCAGAGCAGAAGTTAAATATTAAAACTGTGGTTTGAAATAAAGAATTATGGGATGTCCAAGTAATCTATAACTTTCAAACAGACATTTCATAGACAATTTGACACCTGGTCAGAATAATTTAGCATTTTCACAGATGAAAGTACATCTCATACTAAAGGAGAATATATTTCAGAAACTTTTAACCACTGCTCATTTTTTTCAACCTATCTTGTAAATCAACACATTCACAGGCAGTTACAACCAGAAAACATTCTTTGCAGGGATGACATGGAAATCTTTCAAGCATTCTTTTCCACTTGTGGGTAAATACCATTTAACAGCAAGCTTCAGAAACCTGCTTTCACAGTCACTCTTTTATTTTTTATGTAATTCCAAGTTCAGTGTATAAATCACTACCTGTTATCTATCTACACTTCTAAAAGCCAGGCTGAAGACACTAGAAGGAAATGAAGGTGTTGTAAATGAGATGAGGAGAGAATGGAGGAGCAAGCCAAACCCTTGTGTCTGACAGGTTGTGTGGCTGAATGGGTGGGTGGCACCTTGCTCTCTCTTTCCTATTCAGGTACTGAAGATCCTCCTGTTGACTCAGGTCCTTGTGAAAATGGTGCTGTTGAGAACTTTGTGATCTTCTTTCTATGGCTTTAATTTTCTGTGTGGGTAAGAAAAGTGTAATCCTCTGCAGACATGTATGGAATTCTGTGGTTGGTAATTTCTGCATATGTCTTATAAAAAGATTTTCTTGGCAAGAAAAATTTGGCTTGACTGAAGTCTATAAGTATAATATTCAACTGATGATCAAAAATACTTCAAAGAAACATTGTTTTTATAGTTTCTTAATAATCCCTTGCACCAGAAAAAGTACTGGATTTAAGTATTTGATTTGAACAGAAAATTAGAGGTGAAATGACAGCACTTCTTTGAATGATCAATAATGAACTTATTTTACTTAACTTTCCTTTTTTAAACAGGTTTATGGGTTTTTTTTTAGAGAGGAAATTACAGTTGTAAGATTAATTATTTGCACTTATTATGTGGAGGCTGCAGTTTATTAAGTAATATTTGTAGAAGAAACCTGAAGTAGAGAAAAATTTTGTTTATTTGAATATAAAATCTCATGTGTCTCAGCAAGAAGGAGAGCAATGTGCTTATCATTATATGCATATATTTATCACTAGTCTAGCTCAAGATTTTGCTTATGATGAAATACAGCTTTAAGTATTTTCACTAATTCATTTCAATTTCTTTTTCATGTGTTTGACACAATCTGAACTATTTTATAAAGGAAAGTGTTTCTTTGCTCTGCTTCCAGTTTTCCCTGGAAAACCTTTTAATCAGCTGATGGTGCTTATGTGATGTAGTATTTGTAGGGAATCAAGTACAATGCATATTCAGTAACTCTTTCTGTCTTCTGAACAGAAGCTTTACTGGATCTTTGAGATTATGTCAAAAACTCACCGGGATAAATATTTTAAAAGTTTTATAGTGTGCTACAGGCTGATATGAATATAGAAATGTCTTGAATTAGCTATAGTAAATTATCCTGCAGGTGTTTTTTCCAAATTAAAATATTTGCTGCTCTATATGTTTAAAGAGGAATTAGAGCTTTAGAAAGGAACAATTTCCTAAATCAGTTTGTTCTTTGATGTTGAACAGGATCTTGTACATGTTACTGCTACCATCCTGCCTTTCTCTCAAACTCAGTTTCCTGGAAATCTGTAACTATGAAGTGTAAATTTAGTAAGGGTAACAAGTATGCTTCAGAGCTGCAGCTGGGTTTCTTTAGACCTGCAGAATTTAAAACATTTTGGGGTTAAGGCTGGTCTAGACAACTACAGAGAAAATGACAGGCTAAAATCCTGCTGGCATCCCTGTGAGTGGGAAGTCTCCAAGGAACTTCAGCTCAGCCATTTCACCCAACACTCATTCAATCACAGTGAGGTTTCTGAGCTCAGGAAAGTACACTTAAGCTATCTGTACAATTTGACTTTTGTAAATGGCAGCAAGGAAGTAACAATTTACCCAATTTTTTTTCTTATTTTTACACAATTTCAAGTTATTGAAAGTCACGGTTACTATGATTAATATGTATAAACTATGGGATATGAGTAAAGACTCTTGAACTGCTTACACTGGAGCATGTCATATCCTTCTTGATGTTTTATTACACTATATCCTTTTAGACCTGCAAACACATTAGTAAGTGTGCACATAAAATAAACAACACCATGACCCACCACAATGGAAATCTGACTGTACAATAAAGTGATCTTTCACACTAACACTGACTTTCCCACACTTATTCATTAGTTGTTGCAGAAAATATTGATTTACCAAAAATTACTCTTACTATTATATCAGCATAATAAAATAAAAATAATATAAAAAGAGATACAAGAAATCTGTAAGAACAGACGATTGGCATTTATTTCATCCTCCTTCTTACCATTTTGTTGTACACATGAAAAATGTGTACTTGAGAGTTCAAATATGTATCTCACAAACAAGTGTGTAATTTTATAAATTTATGTGTTTATTCAATTTTTATGATTTCTCTATAATTGTCTAGAAAATATAAAAATAATAATGGTAAAATATGTAACTAACTCTAAATTAAGTTTTTCAATTGATAGGACTACTGCATACTAGCTTTTTTCCCTAAATTATCTTATATCAAAACCAACTTTAATTAACACCTCATAAAACAAAGCAGTCTCTTACAATGAATGAATTTATTGCACACAAAGGCTACATGTTTAAGAGGTCTCCCCTGTATGTAAATTGGATACAAACTATGAGCTAGATCTGTTAAATATCAGAGATCTCATACATAGTGGAAATAAATATGCAAAAAGCATAAAAATAAATTCAAATCTTTGCTACAAACACCCTGGAGAAAACTTTAACAAATCATAACTGTCATAGGGATGGATGATGAACGTTTTTGTCATGCAAAGGGATACAAATCACTCTTCTGTTGCAAGCATCGCTCTTTTATTTTCGTGGTTGTAGGCACATCATCAACATTAATGATAAAAGCCTTCCACAAAAATAATTCTTAAGCCTCAGGAACAAACACCTCTTTGGCACCCTGAGAGCATGTTCTGCAAACATCATCAATCTCCTTGTGAGTATGATTTACAGCCTTTCCCTTTGGCCGGCTCGAGCTGTCCGTGTGCGCGGCCTGGCAGCGCCACATTGGGATTCTCCTCTGCTCCGTCCTCCAAGCTCACCCTGCTCCACTGGCATGCTCATGGTCAGCTTGCCAACACATTTCAACAATAAGAGAAGGAAGCTTGAGCATAAGCCCTTCCACATGGACACATCAGAAATGTACATGTCAAATGAGACAAAAAAGGGAAGGAATGCATATCTAAATTCAAATTAACAGGCCGAGTCCCCGGTTCCAGTCAGATTTATCACACGTAGCCAGAGGGATGTTTTAAAAGAAGATGCAACTCTCTCCCTGACTGTGTGGCTCCTCCATTTTATTCAATTACCTGCATCTACAAAGGGGCAGTTCATGCACCAAGAGAGCCAAAACACAGAACATCATTTAGTGAGATTCATTTTCATCTGTGACATGACTTTTGTGCCAGGTGCTGCATATGTACCGTGAGAAAGGTTGATGAAGGCAGCTGTACTCCAGCTGAGACTCCCCTGAAGAAGATTTAAGTGTTCTTTATCTTCCTTTGTTTTGCTAAACTGAAGGAGAGAGATATACTATGATTGCTCACTTCTGCAGAAGTAGCTCTGATTTTTTCCTTCTTTGTACCAGCCCTGTGGGCAAGTGTATGTTCATTTAAGGGAGTACAGATAGGAAAATCGGAATCATTGTATGTGTCGATGAGAGACAGCAGGATAAAATAACAACTTCAGTTGGTGAAATTTAGCATCTGGGTGTACAGCTCTTTCTTCATGACTGAACTGCCTGAAGTTCACTTGTGGACTGCAGGTGTCTGATAAATGAACTCTTTCTGGCAGCTTTCCTTGAGTTTCAGGAATAGAGTCCATGAACTCAAGTTGAAGACATTTAGTGTTCTTTAGAAACTTACACCATGTACTCACTAAAGCAGATGTACATTCATTAATAATTGTTGCCTCACTTAAGCCATTCTTAGGGAGAGAAAGTCTATATCCTTATCAGGAAAACATGTAAACATTGTGATTAGTTGTAAATACAGACAGGTCTTTAATATGTCTACATTGAGTGAAACAGTAGATACTTATGAGCCCAGTGATATTTATAGAGGAAACACAGTGAAAGAGAAGGATCTAGCAAAATAAATCTAAAAGCGAATTTATAAGATCTTTGGGACATTTTTACAAAGGCTGGAAAACTAAGTGAATCAAATTTCCTGAACAGAGTGTTCCAGAGTGCTTCCATGATGAAAGGTTAGTTTATACAAGGAAATATTTAAATGATCTCTCTTTAGACGCTTACACTTAAAGGTACAAATATATAAAGTTTAGGGCAAGTTTGAAATGTCTTTGGAAGACTTAACCCAAATTTTACCATCTAAGCTAGAGACTTCAATACAAACAGTGGTCACACACATCTTTAAGAATATTAGCTAGCACTGACCTGCAACTATATTTGGGAGGCTGTACTGCTCCAAGAAAAGCAGTGGGAACTGGAAAATTGGAAAATAAGAAAAGGAAGTTTGTGTATAAACGCTTTCATGTGGGCACATCGGAAATGTTCATCTCAGATAAGAGAAAAAGGGAAGGAATGCGCATCTGAATTCTCCAGGGAGTGTCCAAAGAAAGCAGTCTCTCACAAAACTCTTGGGTACAAAGTGAAGTTGGTGTTACCAGGCCAACTTTTATTGGGGTGTCATGCCCTGGATGCTGGGCAAACAGAAATGCTCCATTGCTCAGGTGTTGAGCACCTTATTCTACTCCTTTGAGAACTGCAGTCCTTCCCTTTACCACTTTTATCTATGTAAGGGGGATAATATTTCCTTAACTCCCAGCAGTTCTGTAGAAGGAAATAGATATTAAGTTTTGCTGTCTCTGGAACCTGTATAAAGATGGAATGCTCTCAAAATGCTAATGTGAAACTTCTAAGCAAGTCAACACTCCAGTCCATGGTTGATGATTTATTTCAAGCGATTCAATCATGAAGCCAGGTACTGATTGCATTTTTAATAAGGCTGGCAGAAAGTTTCAGTGTTTCACTGAACTGAATAATTTTTGAGTGCTTTACAGAGCAAGTTTTAACTTTGCCTGCAATTTTAAAATATTAAAACTTAAATGTTAGAACTTGTAAGGCCATTATGACAGATGAATTATTTTGTCACAGGGAAACTCATTTTCATCTTATTTCCTAATTATGTTATATATTTCAACACAAAGTAATGCTACTTAATATGATACTATCACTTTGCATTTCTGAAAATTTCAGATGACTTTTTGAACACTAAAAATCATTCTTTGTGCACTAAAATTGCTATTGCAGCTATTAGAGGAAATTTAGTTTTATTCTGTGTTCTGCAGTTAAATACATATTTACTTTGGAGCAGTTAGTTATGGATCAAGTTACCAATTAGCTTTTTAAAAAATAAAATAGTTGAAACTTTTCCATGATTGCTTCATTCCAATGAATGGAATTTTGTGCAGCACAGAGGCAGTGCATAATTTTAAAAAATCAAATAAATTTCATGTGAAACAATTAAAATAGCTAACTTCACCTTGAAGGAGTAAAAGCACTATAAAATGCCATTCCAGTTTACCTACAGTCCATGACATCAGTGGTGGGAAACAGGGAAGTAAGTGCTTGACCAGTAATTTAAGTAAAAGAATTGAATATCTATTGAAAATCATGAGAGATGTGATGACCTCATGGCTTTTGGAAAGCTCTTGCCTCAACACAGAGTGTGTTATCAAGCCAACAGATCTCATGGGGTTTTATTGTAAGGCTGAATGAAATAAATTCTTTCTGTTCAGCTGCTTAATTTCATTATCATGTATATTTTTAAAGCACAGAATAAAATTCTGAAGGCTTTGATGTGTAGAGTATGCCAAATATTTGCAATATGTATTAATTTTATGAGGCATAATAAAATATAACAATAGGAAATCTAAAATTTTCAGTACAATTGTGGAGACAAATTTCTACATGTGACAGCACCCTTCAAGAGAGTTTTTGCAATAATTGAGGAGCTGTGCTTTTCTTTGAATCTCCCTATCTGATGATACCTCAGAGTTGTATACTTTATTTCAGAATCTCATTACGTACCATTATAAGATCTGATTTCCTTGGTTGTTCATTTGTTTGGGGGTTTTGGTTTGGTTTTGTTGTTGTTGCTGGGTTTTCTCTTTGTCTGAGGTTTTATTAACCAAATTGTCAGTCAATGTGTTACAGTAAGAGTAGCTTTCCTTTGGCTCTCATGGCTATACACTGTGGGGAAAAAATAAAAGAACTATGCTTCATCATCCTGTCAGGGAGGTTTCTTAACAAATTACCTTTACCCTCAAAAGGAAACACAAAGAGACTTTTTGTAGCTTTAACAATTCTCATAGTTCTTATCTTATTTTCTTGGCTATTCAGGGGAAAAAAATTGAATCTTCTAGATCTCAGAGATAATAACATAAATATGTTTAAGGTTTTATGAAATCTAGATACTTAATAAAAGCATGACCCTTTAAATTTTTATTTAAACTCTATATTTTTTCCTATAATATTGTGTTTTCAAAACACATAATTTGTTTGTTGACTATTTGTTTTCAAAGGGTAAATAATAGTAAATTACAATAAAAAGTAGTACAGAGTAATACACCCTTTCTTTCTTGTTATTCTTGTTCACGAAGTACCTGATAATCCCCACATGTTTATGCCTTAGTCTGGATGAAATTCATTTCAGGAAGGCACCATAAGGCATTATTTATATTTTACATACTCTTTCTCTTTTTGAGTGTCAGGTAAAGGAAATGTCCAGCTTCCATCAAAGAAATAATTTAATATAATATCCAATACCAGAGGGCTGGGCTGGTTCCTGGAGGTCTGAAAGCTGCTGGCACTGAGGAGCAGCAGTGCCTTTGTCACCAGGCCCTGTGAACATTGATAACCAGCTCACCCAAGGCACACCTGTGAGCTCCCCCCAGGCTCTGGCCCATCTTCTTCATCCCCACACAGTGCTGCCAGTTTGCTGTGCCTCTCTGGGATTTAGGGGCTTCATTGTTTGGTTTACATCTTTTTGCAAACTCGGTGTTTTCTGCAAGCATCTTACATTTCAAATTTATATTGGGGTCTTATAAATCAGATGAAGGATGAATGTGTGGTCCTTCCATACCATAAATTAAATTAAGCTGTATTTTGTGTGGGATGTTTTGCTAGTAACAGGTGGATATACTTAAAATAGAATGGAAAAATTTCAAAATACACAAGAAAAACAAACCCCAGCTATTTCAGCTGTGTTACTGAAAGCATACTGTTTAATGTTGTTTATTTTTTCATGTAAGAATAATATAATTTACTACAGGAATCCAAACAAACTCATCCAAGTTGGGAGCTCTACCTTTACTAGCACATCACCAAGCAAATTGCATTAAGTACACAAACATAAAACACAAATGCATAAGATCTTCTGAAATCATCCTCTGAGTTACCATTCTAAGCAGACCTGCATCATATATACAGAAAAAACAGGTGATGAGCTGCCAGGGTCTAAGTCAGTCACAGTGTGGCAATGGCCTTCTTGCCATTGCTATTCTGTGCTGCTTAAGAGTCTCTGAGCCTGCTTTGAACAATAAAGTTTGCAGGGAAAAGCACAAAGAGACTTGAGATGTCACTTTACAAAGGTGCCCTTAACCTCTTTATAGACCCCATCCATCCACAAAAAGAAGATGTTGCTAAACTTTAAGAATGGAAAGATCAGTGAATAAATCCATTGTTAATTTTAAAAGCAATTTCAAATGCCTTTACAGTTAATCCATTCAATTTCCATTGGTTTAAGTTTAATCATTTTTCATTAATATAAGCTAATTTGCAAGCTAATCTAATAAAGTAGCATGAAACATGAGCAGCAATGCACTGAAATGAAGGAAGGTCAGCTGCTTGCAGCTCATTAAGGTTCTTGAAGTTTAGAAGACTAATTACTGAGTAAGAATGATTTTGTTTACCTCTACATTTTGAGAGTTCCTGTTTTATCCCACAGTTTAAGACTCATGGTCAAAATCATCAGTAAGTATAATTTGGTAGAGCTCTAATGAAGTCAACAGGACAACTTATAGCAGATTAAAATTTAATTTTATTGCTCTTGTTTCTCCCCAGTTTAAAAAAAAAAAAGTAAACTGGCAAAAGCATTCACCAGATAGGTTTTAGCACAAGCATTAGAGGCCATAGTGCCACATCTTGTGCCTCCTAGAGTCAGTGGAGCATTTGCCATTGATTTTAATTGGAGAAGCTTTAGACCCTAAAGTTCTTCCTAAAACAGGAGAGTTGTTCTGGTTTCCTATAAAGCTGAAGATTCTCTTAATTAATTTATATCTGAAATAGGATCCAAATTTTATAAAGTAATCTACCAATACTAACTTGCCAATTGCTAAGGAGAGTAACTACATCACAGTCATCAGTGAGCTAATTACTCTTGGTGATAAAGGTGCATAAAGCCATCTAAAGTTCTTTCTCTTAAAATTTCAATCGTTTTACCAACTAAATTGAGCAGTTTGTTATTAACCAGATTTCTGATCTACAAGTCGACTGCTCAGGTTATCATAAAATTAATCTTGTTTTTCTGTCATGCTGTTCTGATCAAACACGAGGGTTAATTGCAGTCTCACTATACTTCTGTTGTTTATTCACTTATAGATGTCCATGGTCACATGGTCAGGAAATCAGACAATGTGATTCAGCCAGTTATTCAACTTGATTTTAAGGCATTTCCAAAGCTGTCACTCCTGTGGAAGCTGCATTTTCACATGTTCAAAGGCATAGTGTTTACTCATGCCCAGTTCAGCTGGTGATCCAGGTCATTCTGCACCAGACACTTTCTCTCCCTTACTTACAATGATTTTAATTACTTTTTTCCTCATTAAATAACACAGAAACAACAACTATTCCAAAGTACTGCATGTGTTATGAGATAGCTATCTTGGTATGAAAGCTTGACATTTAAACATAAATGTGGCAGCTGTGTGGTTGTATAAAGTATTGTAAATATTACATTCTTAAAATATAATCAGCCATCCCATACTGTATTACTTAAGGTATTATAAAAACCATCCCAAGCTTGGTACAATCAAAAAGAATCATATGATTAGCATTAATGTACCAATAACCATTTCTGATAATCTTCTTTAATAACACAGGAAATGTTTCAACCTTCAGCAGGAGAAAAACAAATGCCCTTTTCTCACTTGCACTCCCTGTCTCTCAAGCCTCTCCCAGCTGCATCCTGCATGAGTTTCACCCACTTTTTCAGTGGATGGAAGAGATGGATGGAGCCTGTGCCTTGGGGATAGCTTTAAACCTGATTCTGACACAGTTTCTGTTTGCTGGTTTGACCTTGCTGAATGACCGAGAGCCTTAGGGACCACACTGGGATGGAGACTGCCCCAGTACCACTGGCCCTGTTTATCTGTCTAGATCAATGCACAAATCTAACAGGATGATTTTGCCCTGAAAGAACCACAAATATTGCTGGGTAGGCAAGCTAAGAGCCTCCTCCTGCCCAGGAATGCTACTGAGCCAAACGCTGCTCTCGCAGTGCACTTGGCAAAGAGCAGCGGGCAGTTTATCCCAAGTGACACTTCAGCAAGGCACACACAGCACTGCATCAAGCACTGCTGTTTGGGGCAGAGGCACACTGGAAAAGCTGTCTTATCACAATTTCCCATAGTTATAGAGTCTGCAGGACTGAGCACAAGACAACAGTAATTCTAGTTAGTGAATAGGATGTGAAATTGAGAATTCAAACCCGACAGCAAGATAAGTGGGATTTTAGGCAAAATGGGACTATTGAATTTTAAGATAATGACTTATTTAGGACTAAATTAGGATCAGAATAGGATTATTTGAATAGCAGATAAAGAAAAGCAAATAGAATATATATGTTGTTAAATATTTCTTTCATCATCATCAAAAAACACAGCTGTGTTTTCTGCTACTCACACAGATATATAAAATGCTGACTTTCTTTCTTTCTTTCTTTCTTTCTTTCTTTCTTTCTTTCTTTCTTTCTTTCTTTCTTTCTTTCTTTCTTTCTTTCTTTCTTTCTTCCTTCCTTCCTTCCTTCCTTCCTTCCTTCCTTCCTTCCTTCCTTCCTTCCTTCCTTCCTTCCTTCCTTCCTTCCTTCCTTCCTTTCCATAGTAGAATCTCATGTGTAAAAATTTCTATGAAAAAGGGTTTTATGAGCAATGCAACCATCGTGGCTACACTCAAAGATTTTGCCCTCATGCCTATACTTGAGCAGCAAACAGAATAAGGCTGTTTCTTATTGTCAGAATATGGAGAAAACATAAAAAATTAGCTGTCAGAGGGTTAATTTACTTGGCATTGTTCTAACTTCGAAGAAAGCACAAAGAGTTAGTTTGGTAACACCATTTTATGTTATGTTATGTTACCATTTATGTAACAGGCTGCTGCAGGGGTGTGCAGCCCTCCCTTTTGTTGTGAAGGCAATTCCTCTGCAATAGCTGTTTTCATGAAGAAAGGTTAATCCAGCATTGAGGACTAGGAGTTTAGACAGAAATAAGAAAAAGGAAAATTCTACTGCAAATTCAGTGGGCTGGGAAACCATTCTCATTATAGTTCCCATAGTATAAATGGAGTCTAGAAACATTCATTCAATGTTTAAATTGCAAAGCAAGATTACAAACTGAGTTAAAATTATTTGCTAGAAAAAAACCTTTTATAAAAATTCAAGTCACTGAATATGAATAATTGCAGATGCAGACATTCACAATAGAAAACTACTTCTGTATTATAGAGGTATAAGAAAATTGCTATTTTTGTAAGACAATGGCAATTATTAAATCACTAGGAACTGCTTAAATGCATTGGATTGTGGATGTGACCATTAGCAGCATGAACAGGTAATAGATATTTTCTTTCTTCTTCTAAAAATCTAATTGCTCTCTGCTATATCAAGAGGAAATTCAGTATATTGAGGGACTCTCTCTGGGGTCACTTACTGGGTTTTCAATAATTTTCTTTGTGGAATTATCCTCTGAATACTTCAAAATTCAGCAGAATGGGAACTGGTTTTCTATTTCATAAGAATTTAAAAAGTTTTAAAATATTGAAAATTACTAAATGCTTATGAATTTCTGTCTGAAAACAAAAAAATTAATTATTAAAAGTATCTTCAAGATAAAAATACCCCTCTATTCCTGAAATAGCTAAAGGGTTTTATCAAGATATTTCAACTAAGCTTTACCTAATGGAGATCTTAAACTTGACCTCTAAAATAAAATTCTATTGAATTAAAAAAAAATTATACGCTATTCTTTAAGGATGCACTTAGAAAATCTCCATATGGGTCTGTAATCTATCTGCAACCCTTCTGGCAGCTGGTTCATGGCAGCAAAAGGGCTGGTTTGAGTATGTGTCAGTCCTCTCCTGAAGCATAACTCAACCACCTTGAATCATGGGGAAACTCAACATCCTCTCTCCCAGTGCCCCTCACAGTCAGAAGTGTGACACACTCAAGCACTCTGAGGCCATGCGCACACTGAGGGAAAAAAAGCTTTATTAGAAGATTGAGAAGGGTCATAATCTCGTGAAATAAATCAAAAGGACATACATAGTTATTTATATGTTACAAGAAAAGCACTTTCCCTCATCTTCCACGTTTTATTTTTCAGTGGCATGTTTTTCTGCTGCTCAAGGAAGTTCATGTAGATAAGGATAAGGTGGTGTAGAGGCTTAGAACTCTAAGAAGCAATACAAGTTAATAACTATTTCTTACCAGATCTACCACCAGCGGCAAGGAAAGAACTGGTATGAATCCTGAAAGACACCATCACCCCCCTAGACCTGCTGTTTCCTTCTCAGCATTTCCCAAACATGCTCAGCTCAGTTTGGATTGTAAGAGGGACCAGCAAGTGTCATTCAAAAAGATTTCTTACCCTGCTCTTCAGAGAGGAAAGTTCAGTATGGATCAGCTTTAGAGAATTAGACAACGTTTCTCAGGCAACACTTCTCTACTCAGGGTTTTTGATGCTATTTATAGGGTTTTGCATGTGTATGTTAAAACAATAAGCATAGGAGCAATCTAGCAAAGCTGCAAAATGTGCCTCACATCTTTCAGGCTTTTGGGTGATTGCAAGGCTTGAGCAGAGTCCTTGCAGCGTGGATAAGAGCTGTCTGTCCCAAACTGACCATCTACTCCTTGTCTCTTGGTGACCACACTTGAAAAGCATGACCTCTCAAAAACTTTGGTGGAGGATGTAAAGAGGGGTGGCCAATGTAAACTGAATTCACAACAACTTTTCCCCTTAGGTCCCAGACACAGAGCTCCAGACTTCATATACATATACACCCCTGTGTTCAAGTTTGGGTAGAACAGTTAGAGGTTCCAACTCTGGATAAATAAATTATTGCTCAAGAGGAAATTTCTGCCTGCTCTTCTACGCTCTCTGGAAACCCAGGAATTTATGAGGGGATGTATTTAGCAGCACTGAAATCGTTACTTGATCAGTTTCACTGTCATCAGAAGATGTCACTGCAGCCATTAGTAACTAATGAATTGTTTAAGAAGATATAATGACTAATTTGTCTGGTCAAAAAGGCATAAACACAACCTTTGAAAACTGCATTCTATTAAGTCAAGAGAAAAATTGGGTTCATTGTCCCTTAATTTTCAAATGGGATGAGATCCAAATCTATTACAGTTCTGAGACAAATTACCTGGCAAATTTGTGGCATCTTGTGAAATGCTAATGAGAAAAGAGTTGTGAAGTACTTATGGTATTCCAATGAATCAGGTAAAGCAGCCAGAAGAGAGATTTATATAGTCCTAACATGAGTAAGTTGGCCCCCAAAAGACCCCTGCATGAGATATGTTTATCCTTCTGCTCTGCTCCCAGTGGTTTTTAAAAATGAGCACTTCCATTACAAACTTCTGCCCTTTTCTATATGCTTTCAAGTGCCCCAAAAAAAAATAATTCAAGACTGTGATTGTTACCAGGTCCTCATTGAGGAAAAGTTTCCTATCTTTTCCTTGCAAAAAATAGACAACAGATATAAATATGAGATCCTTTCTCTACATATAACAAAACTAGGAACTATTTCCTTCTGATATAATTGATTAGTAACAATATTAGCAATCACTGTTTTCAGTCTGGAAAAATAACCAGAAAAAACACTAGTAAAAATCCACCAGGATTTACATTTCCACCAGTGTTAATATCATTAGAGAGTAATCATGACATGACATTCAATTTTTACTTTTCCAGGTAAAATATTAATTAAGAGCCTGTACTCTGAAGTGGGAGGTGAGCTATTAAGAGAAGGAGAGGGTGTGGTAAATGTGTTCAAATATTTCATCAAAATGTTCTCATGTTAAAGATTCCTCGGGCATGAAACTGAAGCAATTAGTTCTTATTTTCTATTTAGTCAGAATGTGCTGTCAAAAAATAACAGTGCAAATAAAAATTATCTACCATTCAGTGATAAAAAATAAAAGGTAAGAATCCAAGGGTCAGCTAATCAGATGGTCTAAATCAGCCTTGTGTTGCTAAAATCAGTGGAGCTGGGGAAGTTCACAGTGGTGCACCTTGTTATATCTTGGTCGAATGTGTTTCTGGCGTGTGCCAGGAAAGAACCACTCAGAGGTAGAGAGATGACTGCAGGAGGGGCAAAATTAGTTGAGAAAATGTGAATTGATGCATAAAAAGGAATTAAGAATGATGCTTTTCTTTGCTAAATATTAATTTCTGCATTTAAGGTCTATAAAGGCACTGAAATATTTGTACACAATTGCTTGTTTTGTTTTTTTGACTGTTAATGATTTTTCAACAGTCAAATGGAAAGAAAAATGAAGATCAAGCTTAGTCTTTGTGAAGACTTGCACAGCATTCCTATTGGGTTGCATAAAACATTAAAGTTCCTACTCTACATGAAAGTGTAATACAACATGCTGATTGCAAGGCAATGGTGACCAAATCTGTAGTTGTGTCACCATTTATAGAACATATATTGGTTCTGTGTTACTCATGATGGGGAATAAAAACCAACCATACTTCAGGAGCAACCTTATAACCCATGGTTTTTATTTGAGCAATGAAATTACAGGAATGAAGTGACTTGGCTTCATGCAACATGAACTGTGTGCACAGGGGCACCACCTGGAATGGGATCTCCCTGTGACAGCCTGCAAGGCTCCAAAGTGGAGGAGACAGCAACAGGGACAGATGTCAGGTCTCACAGCATATAAATGAGAGAAAATACACAGAAAACAAATTCTTTCTAGAAAGTGAGGAAATTCTGCTGCTGGAAGATTTTCTCCTCACTGGTAATTGCTAGACTGCTTTGGAAAGTTGTGATGGATTAAGTGCCACAGCAGTTTGGATAGTTTCTTAAATCACATTTTAAAAATATTTCACTATTGAGCAATATTATTTATAAACAAAGACCAAAATTTATATTAAGAGACAACTGCTCTTTAGGCTATAACATTTTAAAAAGGAGACTTTAGAGAAAGGTTATCTTCCTCTGACAGACAAAAATAGGTCCTTTTAGATTTATTTACAATAAACTTACTTTAGGTTATGTTCTGCTTATCTGTTGAGAATGGATTATATGGGAGGGAAACAAAGTCTATTAGGTCTTCTTGCCCTCTTGTACTTCCATTATCTACACAGGCAGTAGAAACCCTGCAAGGATTTTATGCATTTTTTTATTTGAATCAAGGGGATATTACTTTTAAATTTGTCATGTCCTCCTGAAAATCTGTTGGCCTTGGATGTGAGAAAACATTTTTAAAAATAAGCTGTGTGTTCTTTAAACTCTTAGATTTCTGTTTATACACACTAGTATTGTGCCTCTAAAACATTTGTCAGTCTTGAATTTCAATTAGATTATTGGGGAACCAATTAATTTAATAAATGCCCTAGAATCACAAAATGGAGTGAAAGGTATCTCAAGTTTCCTTTCACTATTCCAGGCAATATCAACAAATGTGTCAATATTGACAGGATGATTAATCTTGCTAGTCTTTCCTTAAAAATGTACAATATTGAAGGATGTATGGCATCTCCAACTAACCCAATTGTTGTACCTCACTGCTGTAAGAAAACTGGACAACATGCAGTAGTACTGCTAGGAGAAGGTGAAAGATGTTCTGCTGTGGAAAAGGGCTGTCACACACTGTTTAGTAAGATTGTCATGCTGCTCTGTTGAGTACAGCTAACATGCTAATGCTAATGAGATGAGAATACATTAGAGCAGTAATGATCACATCAGCTGCAGTAACCTCTTAGCAAGTGGACTTTACTCACTTCAATTCCACTGTGTTTTCAGTCAGAAAATCAGGAGATGGCAAGTGGCTGTGGGAACTAATCTGGTGATCTAGTAACCAATTTCCTCAAATACCAGCAGTCAGTCTGTAGATGGGCTCTGAAGGAGAGAAACCCTGGCAAAGGGTTTGCTAAATGCCATTAAAGCAATGGCATCAAATTGCAAGCTAAGCTGGCCCACCAGACAGCAACATGTAACTTCTCTGGTGCAGCCTCTTTTATTTGAGGAAAACATTATTTTCCACCATGAAGAATATTGTTGGGCTTTTCTTTTCTCCTCTGCCAGGACTGGCAGGAAATGGCCCTTTTTGAATATCAGACCTCTGGGCATTTCAGCATGACACTATACCATAAGAAATGTAGGATGAGGCAGAAGACAATGCGACTAAAATGTCAAAGGTTTGAGTTCAATTTGGTTTGAAGGATGGCCAAAGGCTCAGATCACTTCTTATTTTAACCAATCTTTTTGAAATATACATTGTCACTTTGTTGGTAATACAGCATGTTTTATTTGGCTGGTCCAAAGAGAAATACTACATACCCTAGCTGCAGGAAAACACTCTCTGTGCTAGAAACAAAGGTGGGGATATTTTTTTAACTAATACTATATTCTTTTATATATCCATTTGGTCCTGCTTAGACCTCAACTATGAAAATGCATATTGTCTATTGGTCTTCACTTTTAGTGACAGCTTGCTTTCTTAGAAAACCTTAGAGAAGCACAGACACATTCTGCTTTTTGCTGAAGACTTCACTTTCATTTTTCATGAGTCTTCTCTTCTTTAATCTCAAGTAAGCAACCCTTTACTTCCCTGACACAGCAGCCTCCAAGAGTCAAGCTTCTCAGGGCTACCACAATACTGAAATTAATGTACATATTTTGCTCTCTACTCAGGGAAATACAGTTTGGTTGTCAAAGCATTCAGGTCCTTTTGTTTGTTTGAATTGGGGACGTAAAACAAAACACCCTTTAAATAAGACATGGACTATTAGATAAAATTTATTAAATTACACTACTGATTGGTGAAACTGTTCATTTGATCAAAATTTTTATTTGTCTTTCCAGAACTAAAAAACAAAAAGGCAGATAATAAATTCCATTTCAATTCATCATGCTCATTACTATGCACTTTTATCCCTAATATCTAACTGACATTCTGTAATTGGGATGGTTTCAATCCCAGACTTACTCAGAGGAAATCATTCCATTAGGAACAGCTAAAAATTACAAAGAAAAAAATCTAGGTCTTTTGTATTTTAAAAATAGATTGTATTCAGTATTTTCACTCATTATTTTTTCTTTAAAATCTGCCTTATCTTGAAAATATATTTCAAAGTGGTATCAGTGTGCATTGACACTCTGCACCTGGAAGATGCCAAATGTTTTCCTATTGTATGGCAGACTGAATGATGAGGGTGAGGGGAAAAATGTATGTATGCCACTTCCATAACATAAAATTATGCAGAAATGCTGATATTATAGCATATTAAACACCATTCTGATATTCAGTTGCAGCAAATAATAAAACTAAGATTTTTATTTTAGCATCCACCAGTATTCTCATGAAAGAAGTAGGTTATCCTCTTCAAATATTCTCTTCAAATGATCTCCTCCATCTTACATATTATAAGTAATATAGTGAATTCCACCTCCTTGAAACTTAATCCTTGATCAGATATTTTATTTGGTATCTATCTAATACACCATGAATAAAATCTGCATTAAATGTTAAAAGTATTGAGACTTTGAGCTTGAAGCTAACACTTCTCAAACAGTTTAAGCTGGCAGTCTCACTAAGAAGTGACCCTCTGCCTGGACACAAATGGGGAAAAGAGCTCACAGGGAGCGAGCAGGGCCCTTCTCTTCTGGCCCTGCAGGGCTTGGGCAGCTCCAGGCTTCAGGGAGCCCCAGCCCCTCCTCTGCTCTTGGCAGCGTTGGGAAGAGAGCAAGCACTGCCTGGGGAAATTGCTCTTGAGGGTGAAAACTCAAGCCAAATGTTAGTGGCATTAATTGTCAGATCCAAAATTACAGCTTTTAGAATCTCTGCTGTGTATTAAAGACAAGTCAAATGAAGCCAAGAAAGTTTGCTGAGCATCATGAGCTGGTGCAAGATTTGTCAGACAAGGCTACGCTGCTGCAGGACAAAGGGTAACTGCAGATTGTGGTTATTCCAGCTTTTATTTTCTCTGCCTCGTACTCATATACAAGTGATTAAGAAGAAAATTCCTCATTCCTGCCTTCTTATAAGATTCACTTTCTGAAAACTATTTAATTTGCTTTAAATGAAAAAATGTAAAGCAAGGATTCTTAGAATTTGTGTTCACCATATATCTTTCCCTTACATACTGTAGAATACTCCCCAGATGAACATTTGTCCCTCCTTACAAGACCAGCACTGCCTTATATTGTCAGAGATTCACATAAAGATTTCAGAGACTTTTCCAAATCTTGCTTGATTTATCACTGTCTCACATAGCCTAGCATAGCTGAATACTAATATTCATGACAAGCTCTGGAGTAGATACTTGTTCTACTTTGCTAAACTCTTTTGCAGTCTTAGTTCTTAATATTTTTATCAGCTTGAACAATTGCATTCCTTACTGCCAGACTCTTCTCTGAGCACCTTGAATACTCTTGTCACCTCTCCTCTCTTCCAAATCAACTGACATTCTCTAGAAATGATAATTTTCTTTGTTTCTGCAAAGTTTATTTCAATCAATCCTTTAGAGTAGATTATTCTCTCTATATATTCTTGTTGTGTTTTAACATTTTGAATACTAGTAGGGAGCACAGCATAAATAGGGTTTATGATTATGAACTGTCATTCTAGACTCCATGATAATGATAAGCAATCCCTCAAAAATCATTGCCTAGTTCTGTTTTTCCATTAAGTGTGTACTTTTAGTAGTCATAGATTTACACCTTTGCTAAAATCAGAGGTATATCTTTAGTCTTGGTCTCCAGGAAAATGAAATCAAACAGGGTCATGTATTCCAGACTAGTGTAAATAAGTACATTTTACTTGATCAGTTCTCTAAATGTTTCCAAAAATCTTCTAAATGTTCTTTTCTTAGTGCACATTTCATTCTTTCTTTAAGAGCTTTTGTGTTTCACTCACAGCAATTTAATACATAATCTTTCTTGAAACCTTTTGATAACCCATTTCTTTGGAGCTCTCATTTATTTGCTTGTAATTTTACTGGCTTAAGTGTCACCAGATCCCAAATTAATTGGAAGACTGTAAAACCCCACTTGAGATGATGCCACCAATGTGCTGTCCTTGTCCCAGCAAAATTTTATTCATGGGATGCATTATAAAGATGTTTTTCCAGAATTTGAGATTTCGTGTGCAAAAGGCAGAGGTGGCCTATTCCTGGGTAATTTGGTATTCTATTCTGGTGTGCTCCTTTTATAACCTCTATATCTCATCACTCTACACTTCTTTTTTTGAATCAATTAAAGGCCATTTCTGATAAGTAGCCATGAATTCAGAGCAATAAAACATTAGTGATCTGGACAGTTCTGGACCTGGTCATCTGCATTATAATCAAGCTACTGACATTTCTACTACTGAAGTATTCCTGTTGCTTCTTTTTTTATCTAGTAATATCTGTGGAGAAGGAGTGATTCACACCCAAAGTATTAATCTCAGCTCCCTCAGACCCTGCTGCCTCTTCCCAGCATGAAATGTTTTGTATCTGCAATGAGAGAAGCCCGGGTTTCAGCGTTCCAGGGGTAGAAAAGCTCAGAGAAGTAACCTGAGTGCCAAACTCTGCTGTGCCCCTGTAGCTGCAGCCTCCCTGGCCAATTTTTTGCCTCTTAACAGTTACGAGGTGGCACAAAAATCTTTCCAGAATCCCATAAAGTGTTCTTCTTCCTAGATTTAATGTGTAATGGGATGCTTTCAGAATTGTTTGTCTTGTCTAAGGCAAAAATCTCAGTATTTCATTCTTGAAGTCAAGATTCTTAGACTTTTTTTTCACATCTTAGTTCCCATTTTCCACCTATTGGTGAGTTCACATGTTTATGTTGGCCAAAGCAATATTATTCCATCTGAGGAGGGAAATCATAGAAAATATTTGCATATGAAAAGCCTGTAGCACTTAAAGAAGGCCCTTTCTATCAGCCACCCAAAGAGTTTACATCTGTATACATCCATCTTTGAGCATACATATGAAAGAGTGATTTACAATAATATTTGGAATAATTAGACCCTGTCAAACTCAAAGGTAGTATAAGCAGGTGTCATTTCATTGATTTTGTTTTTATTCACTGATTTTATTTGTATTCACTTCATCACTTGTGTGTTTACTATGCATCAATTGCCAGATCTAGTAGCACTGGCCCCAAAATCGAAGCCTGTTTTGTCCATTCAGAAACTGGAGCATAGTTTGCTGTCTGCTGCAGTCTGCAATTGTAGAGCACACGAACCCTGACCTGCTTGTACCCCCCGTGGAAGTTTGTCCTGCTGGGGACAGTGACAATTGGTGTAGCATGGATGAATTGGAGCACAGAGCCTGTGGAATCTGTCCCCTGGCCCCATCCCCATCTCGGCCTCCAGGTATTTAGAGCTACCTGAAATATTGCATAACACAGGCTCTATGGGGAGGGAAATAATCACTGCTAATTAAAACATTTCTTCTGTGGGTAGGAATCTGTCATTAGGAGCATACTGCTTTTACAGAGTGAGAGTGAGGTGGAAGCCACTGATGGGTTTAAGCATTAAAGGTATCAGAGGTTACTTTTCCTTTGAGAAGCCAAGACGTTTCTTACAGAATTATCTCTGTGAGTTAGGACAGTTGCTGGTGATTGCCTAGGCCCAGTGAAAAGGACAGGCTTGCAGAACACACCTACCCAATTCCAGAGGAACAGTACACAGTTTGCTAGAAATCTGTGAAGTTTCCTTGCAGTCCAGTTTTCCAGGACTGCCTTTCCTAGATTGTTACAACTGCACATTTACAACAGCCATGTTATCACTTTCCCATCGTGCCCCTGAGAGATATTCATTAAAGCAATTATACTGAGGAATAATCTACAGCAAAAAGGCCACTAAAATACAGCAGAGATCTAAGGAAGAGAACAATTTTTGGAAATTGTTGCTTTTTGTTGCGTAACTACCTGAAGTGAGCAGGCTGCTATGAAATATCTTCACATCTACTGATCACAAAAGGCAATCTATCACAAACTCTGTAATTCTGTCTGTTTAACTACTTTTTTAAGCAATGTTGATGACTTGCTAGAAACAATCTGAGCTAATTCTTTTTAAATACAGGCAAATGGCAAGCAATTACACAAACTGTGACTAAGAAATTGCTGGTAATCACCAGAATACAAGTAGTAATGGATTGAAGTGTTTCCAACAATTTTTAAAGGTGTGATTTTTCCGTGTTTCATTCCAGTGGTTTAATTTTGTTAATGTGCTTTGCTGCCGAGAGGGTTATTCCTGTTTCTTCAACAGGATTCAGTGCTGTTGAGTGTTCTGTGGCCATGCACAGAGGATGCCTGGTCCTGTGAGCCCAGGTATATTGACTCACATATCTTGTAATTACCCAGATAAGAGCTAAGGCCCTCTTCAGGTGTTCATTCAGATGTATCTCAGCAAATCCTCCTTGCTGTTGAAAGGACCTTACAGGTCTATTTAGTGCAGGTTTCCCTGATTCCACAAATAACTTCCTTTACATGACCTAGTTTAAAGGCAGCCATGTAGAAAAGCAAATGGCAAATGAAAGATTACTTCATATCTAATGCCTCCATAAATGTGTGTAGCTCAGATATAAAAAGCAGGGTTCTAATTTACTAGAAAGCAGAGGCTTGATCATGGTGCTATGCTGGGCAATGTGCCAACCCACAATTTACTGCTGGCCTATATTAATGAGGTAACAAAGTACACTAGCTCAAAATTTCATGAGAGCTATAAGGACCTTGCCGGGACAAAAGATTTCGGTAATTCTTAATCATCATTCTTTCATGGTTATATCCAAAATCAATATTGTTTTTCTCATTATTAAGAGAAGAGAAAACTGAAATAACAAAATAACACCAAGTCTTAAGCTACAGTGCCATGTTTTTGTTGGCAGGATGTCATACTGAAAATTATTTTTTAAATTCTGGGCAATTTGTAAAGTGCATTCTAACATGCAACATGATACTGTGTATACATATATATATGTACATATATCTATTTCCACCATACATTATGTCTACACAGATATAATTTCACTGAGATGAGATAAACAGACCTTTCCACAAGAATTCTTTATATGCTGCACATAATGTAGCTTCTGCTGTACAAGTGGTATGTGCCTTAGAGAACTTTAAAAAACAGTGTTAAAGTAGAGCAATTTACATTAAACTGCTTGGCACCAAGGTTCAAAATCTGATGGACAAGAGCATGCAGATGAGAATGGATTTTCAACAAGTCAGTAGCATTTCATCTGCAGCTAAGAATAGTACTTTGACCCAGTTTTTTATCCAATTTTCATACAAACAGGGATAAATTCAGCATGCAGAGTTTTATATACTTATCCTGGGGGGGGGGGGGGGGGGGGGAAGAGGAAAGAAAAAGTAAGGATAAATCCATGTGATAAAACTCTGATAAATTAGAGGGGTTTTTCCCTCTGCTGTATCAACAAGCCAGGAGCTATTTATTCAGCTGTTTGAACCTGGCAGATATTGCCTTACAGTTTGGAAGAGAACCTGATAATATGATTTTTGGGTGTAATCCTGCAAGGACAGCTTCACTTCCTGCCTACCCTGTTGTAGTTTATGGTGCACCCAGTAACTGGAGATGCTGAGGGAACACAGACTGGTCACACACATCAGGAACCACGAATCAGTGTCATCAGTCCTCTAACACACCTGTCCCAGATGAGGACACTTTGCTTTGCCCATACAAATGGCACAGAGACAATTGCTACTGTACAACACCTATTTCAGCTAAGAGGTTAAAAGTTTATTAAGGTGTGAAAAAAGTCAGTGTTTATTAGGCCCGTGTAAAATTTAACACATTATAAATGTATTATTGCAGATTTTACTATCAAAAGTGAATTCAATTGGAATGCATTAACTTAAAACATATTAAGCAAAGACTGAAAAAATATAAAAATTGTTACTAGTTGTGCTCTCAAAAAAAGGCTGTCTAAAGCAGCAGAAATTGAATTTATGACATTTGGGGAAAGAAATGGTCCCATTTGTGTGAGAGTTTAGTTACAGGACAGCTTTAAAATGGACATAAGTTCAGAATGTAGGAGATCTTATGAGTCTAGTAAAAATCAAGAATTACAGTGTTCTAAAGCCAGAATTTGTGATATTGGAATGAGGTGCTGATGCTGCAAACCTGCATTTTTTTAATGATGCAATACAGCAACTTATTTAAACCCTTGTCCCTGCTCAAGGCCAAATTTGAACTCTGAGTCAGGTGACCTTGGAACCTGTTTTCTATGTACCTGTGAATAAATCTTTCTTTTTTTGGAGGGTGAGGGACAAGGAGAAAAAGGGTTGTGAAAGCTGTAAAAAAGTAGACTACATGTATTTTGGTTATTTATGCATATATAAGATATTAAGATAATTTTTCCCACAGTGTCTTGCTGACAAGGAAAATGAGGCAAAAACTGGATTACAAGTATGAACTCAATTAATAATGACCTCAAATTATGAATTGTAGTTTAATTGTTCAATCAAAACAAGTCAACAGAAGGTATATGTCAATTTTCAAGGAAATTTGATTTACAGGTAATCTTGAATGACTATGTACAAAACATAATGTAGGAATAGAAATATCCATGTGGAACTTTAAGGGAGCATGATGTCTTTTAGAAGCTTAGCCTACTAAAAGAAATCTCTTTTATATATATATCTATGTCTATATATTGCATTAACTGCCAGACTAAGATTTATATATGTTGTATATGTTCCTACCTTATATAAATTTCCAGATGAGGTTCTGTCATTTTTCTTTCTGCTTCTTAATACAAATAGGAAAAAGTAATCTAGGAAGAGCTATCAATAAGGAGCACAAACCCTTATTGTGCTCCAAACCTCTCATGCTATTTCTAGTCATTCCCTGATCAGCATGATTGGTTGCCTGTGTATATTTTAAGCCACTGAGGTTGCCAGCTCTGCTGATATTGTGTCAAAAACCTAACACTTAACAAATGCTCTACATTTCTTTTGACCAAAGCACAGATAAACCCTATCAGCCTAAGTGCTGGGGTACTGAAGGTCATTGTCTGGATTTGTGCTATCCCAAAATTGTAGCCCATTTCTAAGGTCTCTCTTAACAGTGCATTAGCTGAGAAAAACCAGTGTCAGTGTACAGTGTCAATACTCCTAATGTACTTTTAGCAAGATTCAGGACAATTTCTGAGCATAAAACATTTGAAGGAGAATTAAAACAAACAAAACCAAACAAATGACAACAAACAAAAAGCCATCAACAACAACAAAAGCCCTAAACCCCACTTTTCTGTGTTGCACTATCTGTTGAATACTTGTGTATTGGTAGATCTGTGAGATCAAAATATCCATTATTGATGGCAGCTAAAGGAAAATTCCAGAGCAAATCCCTTCTGCTATTGGAAAATTGAGGTGTCTTCCCTGAGAAAGAGATGTGTCTCCCCACAGTGAGTGACTCTGTTGGTTTAGTAACACAGGAAAAATGAAAATCTGCCTCTTGATGGCAGAGAGAACATGAACCAGACCCTGCTAGAAAACTTGTCCTAGGCAGAAAATCTTCAGAAACTGAAAAATGCGGGAGCTCCTCAGAAGGTCAAAAAGCAAACCATTGAAATGGATCTTTAGCTGGTCCAGACCCAGGCCTCTTTTGTAATTCACACTTTATCCACAGACAAGCTGTGTATAACAAGAAATTAAAGAGTAAAAGCAACTCTGTGCTTCTTACAAATATGCTCCAAATAAAAAAAAAAAAAAAAAAAAAACCCAACATACAAACAGATTGCAAAACACATTTAAGTTCAGAAGATGCAGACTTCCAAAGAGACTTGCAGATAGAGACTTGCAAAATAAAAGTACCTTCCTGGGATAATTATCTTAATTGGCTCCCTCCTTTTATTTTCTTTTTCTTTTCTTTTAAATAATAAACTCATGATCCTTTTTTGTGATTTTTTTTTCCTGTTTAGTCTTGTATTCCAAAATAGACTTGGAAAATTACTTTTTAGAACACAATGATTTTATATTTAATACAGTTTTGTGAATATGCATTTCCAGACCAGTGCATGGGTTGTATTTGTTTTTTGTCTAATTTCTCAATTGCCTGAAAAAAATTTTTATGTCATAAATGACCTGTGAAGTAGAAGGCTGGGAGTCACCACTGGAAGGTGCATGACCCATATGAAGGCTTGAGTTCAGCCACCTTTGCTTTCTCTGAATCTTAAAAGGTTAAATTTTGTTTGATGAATGAAAGCTATTAAGAAGCTGCTTTTTAATGAGACACCAAACCATCAACTTCAGTTTATTAAAACTATACTTGTCACAGAAATATGACTCACTTCATCAATTTGAGCATTCTGGCTATTTACTGTGTGTTTAACAGAATATAAAGACTTTTGGAATATGCTTTGGCTTCTTTGCTCCTGTTTATTCTTTAATTTTCACTGTAGCCCACCAAACCTTAACTTTCCAGCAAAACTAGTTTATCATTCTAATCAAATTGGGCATACTCCAATATTGCAGGCTACATGGTGCACTTGCTACTACCAACTCCTTAGATGTGCTCAGTATGAGAAAAGGGTTGGTAAGTTTTTTGGGAGGACATTTTTACATTCATTGGAATGGAAATCATTTAGGCGTTCTAGAGACAGGCACTATATAAAGAATTGCATTATTTTATTTTAAATATATTTGGAAACAGATTAAATAAGAGGCCATTTTTATTTTGCAGTGATTATTGCAATTCTTCTTATTTTTAATTCAGAGAGTCTCCAAGAGTGGCTTATAAATCACCAAGGTCAGCAGAAACTTCTACCTCACTTTCTATTTACATCATCAGACAGCACTAACTTCTCTCACTCAGCACAATATCTGTAAATCTTCACAATACTTTTAAATAAATGTAAATTAGTTTCACAGAACTCATTTTAGGTAAAGAGAAATTTTCCATAGTCCCATATTAATAATCACAACTGATGACAAGAGTAGTATTTCTGTTCTCACGAAATTTCAGTAATAAAAAAAAAGAAGTCATATATTAATACATTCTACAGGCCTGTTTTTTAAAAGATAAAAGAAAAAAATAGTGTAAATGAAATGTTAAATCCTTTTAATCTTTCAACATAATGCTATAAACAACACTGTTTCTTAAAATATACTTATTGTCATGATATATATTGAAGCCCCATTATTCATGAGGCAACAATGGTATTTTCCTTGCTTCATGTATTCTTTAAACTTCTCTGGGGATATGGGTTTCATTCCAAGTAAGACCACAGATTTTATTTTTAATAAAAGAGATTTAACTTTGCCTATATATCTACCCCATCATGAAAATTTTTCTTCCACTGGTATCCATTTAACCACTTCATGCTTTCAAATCTTAACATGTCTCCTTCCATTTTGTTTACAGGATTCTATGCTTTAGACCAGAGAAGTGTAATGGAAATCCAGCTTCCCATTTACATTTAATATCATTGCTATTTTCTAGAGCTGAAATAGATTATTTGCCCACCATTATGAGAGCCCTGATCTAATGAAATATGCATATGCATACAAAGTAGATGAAAAGTCAGCACAGGTGTACACCTTCAAGTTGAATAGCAAAGGTTCTTTGTGAAATCTCTAGCTTCATGGCTGCATCTGGATCATAGATAAAAGAATAAAATCCTTTAAGTAAGTCAGTACTTCCAATCGTTCAAGTGGCAACTTACAGAGACTGTTTTCATTCAACAGAATCCTTGGTCTCATTCTGGTTTTGCTAATCATTTACTCTATGGTTGCAGAAATATTGGATTCCCAGTACACCAGTCAGAACATGCATATAATTTTATTTATAAGTGTTTTTACAAGGTTCACTTAATTACAGACAGATTCTGATGATGTACTGAGTGGCCCCAATGAGTTTATTGAGTACTTTCAGTGACCCCTTGTAGGAAAAGGTGCTATTAGCATTAGGAAAAGTGGCTCAATTGATTCCTCAGTGTTTAGAAGATCATTTGAAATCCCCAGCTGCTAGATAAATTGAAAGTTATATGTCATGTGTAACTCATATGGACTATGAGAAAATAATTTTTATGCAAAGGAGTTCACTAGCATGCACCCTGCCTCCCATTGACTTCATTAAGTCCCTGTGTGGGAGCAAGAGGCTGCAATTTGCAGATCCCTCTGAAGAACTAGGTCTTTACAAGGTAATCTCAGCATACATCATGTTTTCACCAATGAATTTGATGGAACATAAAACAAAATTGTGGTGACAAGCAAATCCATCAATGGCACACCCAGTAGATTCCAATTAACTTAATTAGAGTAGACTTTCTAATGAGTGGAATGTCAAACACTGGATCCATGCCCAACGCTAATCATTCATTCATTTTGCTGCTGGTTCTAATTCACATTATGCCAAGGAGGTTTCATGCATTCTGACACCAAACTATGAGCAAAGTGCTTCTGCTTTAGAAATAGAAATAGAAGTACAAGCACAAGTTTGACACACTAATTAAATATGCCAGGGTGCAAGATATATTGCTAAGTGCTATTCTGTCCCTGTAAATGCAGGCATCAGCCAAAGCACAGGAAGGGTGTAAAGCAGGGTTTATAAAAATTCCACAGCATAAACAAGACAGTGACAGTAACTATCTTGTTAATCTGAGAAGTCTATTGAAGTGGCATTGAAATAATAAGGAAAAATCTCAGAGGTAAACCTATTACACTGAAAGAGTACTGGTCTGAGTATACTGAAATCATGGAGAGTTAACCACATGAATATTAGCTTAATTTCAGCTAAATACTTTGTATATGATGTCAGAAAGAGAGTTCCAGAAAGATCCAGAAATATAGACTGCTTGCATCCAGGGGAAATATTCTCCTGCACCAGTAGCTTCAAGACATAAAAGGTTATCTACCATCTGCTGATAATTAAGCATTCTAGAGCTTATTTTGTATTAGCTTCAACAACTGATGAGGATGGATGTGCATTTGGGCACCCAGCTGTGCACTGGAGAGGCAGAAGCACCAACACACATCCATCTCTTCTGATGGTTCAACTACAAGAACGGGAGCCTTCTCCAGGGGTGGAAGAAGGGAGACAGCAGTAAAACCCCAGTTCACAGCAGGTATTCCACGCAGGCTCTAATCTCTCACGTGCACTTTCTGTATTTGCTATCTACTTACTGCATGGCAATTAACTATATTTGTAGGATCAGATGCAGAACATTGCTTTCAAATCCATTCTTAGGATACAGGATGTACAGGGGATGACTATCTTCAACATGCTGTGCAGGGAAGTTGAAGTTTCCCTGGACTTGAAAGATCAACTGGTATTGATTTGATTCTCATGCATATTTTTTTGGTAGCTCAACCTGTTAACACTGAATTAGAGAAAGAGCTTTAACTTAAGCAGGGTATATATGGCCTATGCTTCCTAAGTCTGGAAGGAAGATGAAGCTAAATTTTCTGATTTTTTACAATAAATACACAACAGACTAAAGTCATAATCTTTTAGCTACGCTGTAGATGCTCTCCTGATGAACTGTGTTGATAGAGCTCTGGTTCCTCAGCTTCTGCCCACTCGTGGGATGAAGTTAGCAGTACCAAGCAAGATGAAAAGTTGAGCAGAGACTGCTCTGAGTAAGGTGGTTTCCCAAAACATACCTTCATTGCACAGAATCCAGCACTTTGGAGAATATTTTAGTGATCAGGTCAACAGTTTTCCCAGATGAATTCGGAAGTTACTACACTCTGCCTAAAAGTCATGCTTCCTCAGAAACTGCTTGTAATAGACATATCAAAGACATTGGATGGTTTGTAATACATTCAAGGATCAGTAAGTCACATTAAATAAAAGCAGATTTAGTAAAACTGTGTCGCCTACACTGCATCATAAATTATTAAAATTAATGAACCTGATCCCCTCTGCAGATTACTCCATGGCTGACACTGGTATAATTTCATTGATATTAATGATTCACTTCCAGTTTCACAATGATGTAAAGCTGGAATAATAGCATGATGATTCAGGTCTAATACTGTTAAATTAGCTGCACCATTTACATTAATAGATGGCAGGCAAATATGTCTTCCTTCATTCACTCAGCCCAGGTGATTAGGGAGTTCTTTCTCCTGTCCATTATATGGCACATTAATCCATACATTTCATATACATCTATATGGCAGCTTTTGGATCCTGATATTCAGTAATGTAACTTTAGTATGGTGAGAAGTAGAGGTGAAGGCTGGTGAAGGAGGTTGTGTCAGAAATGGAATGAAAGTTGTAACCTAAATTATGTTACAAGTGCACCTCTGGTAATTATTCCTTCCCTAGTGGATGTCTTTGGTCCCAAATACTGTTAAAGAACTGACCAGCCTTTCCCCGGGCCATTGCACCCTGCAGCACAGGTTTCAGGCTCTGACACTGGGTGGCACAAGCCCATCTGACTGTGCTTGATGGAAATTCTCCTCTAGGCCAAAGGGAATAAACAGATCTAGATTTACTTCTGTGTGCTACTTTGGAATTCAGCAAGTGAAATGCTGTCAGAGTGCACTGATGTTTAAGCTATCACACAAAGTAAATCTAATTAACTCATTGCAACAGTCAGATCACAGATTTTTTTTTTTTTTGCTTAAGAAAAAATGCACACAGACATTTCTGATGCACACAGACATTTGTATATTTTTGATGTACACAGACAAGTCATGTGTTTGACTTTGCAAATTTAAATAAGAAAGAAATATGATGCTCATGCCCCAGTTACATGTCTACATAATAGCTGTTTAACATACCTAAAAATCAATTTTGTAAACAAAACTTTTCTGACAAAATACATCTTTCAAAGTGACATATAGCTTTTCTTTTGTCATACTGTAGTTTTTTGAGATTTCCGTATTTTTACTGAAGAGAATACCTTTAAATACTGTTACCCCAAAGATTTTTATTCTTATCCATGTTATTTCACTAATATTTATTAATGTGGAATGGACAGCAGCCATTATTGTACATACGAAACCAGCAACACAGCTGACTTAGAAACATGGCTACTCTGAAATACATTTCCCAGCATATAAACATTGAAATAGCTACTGTTTTCTTAAAACATGGTACAAATATGTACACAAATAGTTATAGTTTAAACTTGACAGTTGGAACTGATGTCATTATAATGCTTTCACAAAATAATTCCAGGTGTATAAATACACCAAATCTGGGGCTTACAAAGCAATATGGCCTGTTCAGTGAACAGGTTAAGTTTTGCAAGTCGAGGATATTTGGGGCACCTAAGTACTTCAAAGTGTGTCAAATACCAAGGGACTTTCAGTGAAATCTGTTGTAAGCTTTACTTTTTTTCATTTATATTTTGTTGTGTAATAATGAAGTCTGAGTTAAATTTCAGAATTCCATGACAATGTGGCTTTGTCATTCTGAATAACTGGTTAAAAACATTTTCACTTTAAAAAAAATCTGAATTACTGAAAGTGCTGAATTAAAGCATTCTCCTTTCTCTCTTGCTCTTTGGCTAACTTTTGTTTGTACTTATATTACTCCTCAGTTTTTGTTACTGCTTATTATCTGAAATATTCATGTTAATTTTTTTAATACAATATAGTATTTAGTGGATGCCAGAAAAGCTTAGTGCAATACCATTTTGGTTGTAATGTGAGTGTCAAATCCATGTGCTCTTACACAGAATTCTAATTAGGTTCTGTTGCCAGTTTAGGAAGTGGAGTAGTGCAGCATGACCACCACTACAATTTTCCTTTCTTCTTCCCACTCATTACATTCTCAACCTCATTCTAAGTGAAACTAAGTAAACTTTTGTTTTCAGCAAAGTTTGGCACTGTTTTTTCTTAGTAGCTTCATTCATGTTGGGGCTATTTATATTTTTAATTCGTTGCAATTTCTGGAACTCCTATGTGCTTTGAGTGCCTTTGAGTTGCATTGGGAGCAGCCTCACTTCAATTGTCAGCAGAGGCAGCAAGTGACAAGCTGGGGCTCTGAAACTGCTGATGCTGGAGCAAATTACTGTGACGACAGAGATACCATGGCACTAAACTGGTACTGGATTGCAGATGGTTGAAATGTGAAAGAGGACTTTCATGTGAGAAAATCATTATCCAGAAGAGACAGAGTGGTTTATTATGTCCAGACTTACAAAGTTCTTCACCAAGAATGATGCTGATGATATGATGCTAACACGGCACCACACCAATTTATTTCTTTGCTAATAAAGAGCATGTTGGGTTTGGCTTTTTTATCAATTTTTGAAGTATCATTAGCATTATGTAAAAGAAATTGTCACCCTGGTTTATCTTCCTTTTCTAGATAAATTTATTCTTTTTTTTTATTCTTAAGTTGCAATATCTGAATTCATATGTAAATAGAAAAAGACTTAATATACAATAAGCTATAATCAAAATCGCCTAACAAAACCAAATCAAGCAAACAAACAAAATATCCAAAAAGAAAAGGAAATCACATATTTCCTGCAATTTGAGCTATGGTCTTATTTATTCTTGGGGAAAAAAAGAAGAAAAAAGTCTATTTAACACTTCCTAGAAGTCAACACCTGGCTTCTGCCACAGCAAGGGAGGAAGCAGATTTCAAAGATATAAAATACAAGGAATTTGTCAGAAAATGATCCCCTTGAAATATGTTGTCATCACTCTTTCATTAAAAGTTATTTTCACATAATATTGTGTTTAAATTTAGTTTAATTATAATCTATTTGCCTTTTGCCTTCATGAAAACATTCTGAATGGTTTTGCTCTTCTGAGAACCGTTTCTCTGCATTTTGGACGTCGTGAAATGTCTTCAATGAGGTACTTGTAGTTTTTGCTCACTGATCTCATGCCATGTGAGTAACCTGAAGCGAGTGCTGTGTCTCATTAGGAAACACCCTTCTTTCTCTGGGAGCATGCAGCAGTCAGCAGTGACAGCAAGGCCTGTGCCACACCTGGCTGTGCCACTCTCTGAAGCAGTGCTGAGCACTTTCCCCATTTCTGTGCACACGTGTGTATGCTACAGATTAGCTAGATAAATGTATGAAATATCACCTCACAAGCATGAATTTGTCTATTGGAAAATATTGAGGTTTTTACCTTTGATTTGGAAGGTATTTAAAGAGACCAATGGCCCTGAATAAAAGACAGGTCCCTTCAAAGATTCATCAGGATTTGACCTGCTGCTGGAGGTGTTTGAATCAATAAATATAAGAAAATTGAACTTCAGAAAATTGCAGTGTTCTTCATTCATT
Organism: Setophaga petechia; assembly: GCA_024362935.1. Lineage (NCBI taxonomy): Eukaryota > Metazoa > Chordata > Aves > Passeriformes > Parulidae > Setophaga > Setophaga petechia. The sequence goes on from JANCRA010000006.1 coordinate 13,447,895, forward strand.
TTTCACAGAATGAAGATAGAGACTAGAAGGCCTGTGGTGATATCTTCCCCCATAGCTCATCAAAGTTTTGAATCTTGTAAATTTGTTCTGTGCTGCTTTCCTGAGCACAGCTTTGATTTTAGCATTTGCCCCCTTGACAGACTCTCCAAGACATTACATCATTTCATAAAACATTTCTGGATGTGCACCTGAGGGGTACCCATAAAACTACTTTGGTTATCTCCATGTAAAGTAAAAATCAGTGCTATAAGTCATTTATTTTGCCTTGTCTTCTATGTTATGAACATCCTTTTAGCAATTCCATTGCATAGCTTGTACATATCTATTGCATCAGAAGTAATAAAACTCTAAAAGCATGCAATATGTGGGTCTTTCCTCCTAATATAAATCAAAATAAATCAAAATTATGCCACTGAGAGATGTACATGTTTAGGAATTTCTTTTCAGTAACAGAGTTTTATTTAAGTTTACATATACTACAAGCCTTCTCAAGGGAATATTTTAGTAGAATAGGAATGAATAATGTGACTGCTCTTCTGAATGCAAAAGCCTTGTAAGTTGCCAGCACTGTGCCTTTCTGACTTTTAGATTCTAATGCCTGTCAAAATTCTAATTAAAATCGAGTTCCAGTCGGAGATAATACTCTAGTTATCCAGTTATGGTAGTAATGTCATTTCCCATGGTGGGCGAGGGGAAGGGACAGGGGGGAAACGGAGTGGGGACTAAAAATTATTAATTTTCATACAATTAAATACTAATCATGCCAAAGGAACTGTGTGTTGTGGAGGGGAAAACTTAGACTGAGATTTGGTGACATTTATTTCGAACATCCAGATCATAGCAGAAAACAACAGGTTAGTATAAATCTTTCATTATTTTCTTGTGCATGATGACAGACTTATGTGAGTATAAAAGGGGATGCTCCATCCTCTTCTAAAATGAAGATAGAATTATACTCAGCTGCCCACCAATTACTATGATATTCAGGTATTTTGAAGTCTCTTGAATGGGAAACATTGAGCTGCACTTCTGCGATGATTAGCTTCATTGAGCACTACTAGCAAATGTAGTACTTAACTTCAATCAATGCAGAGGTTAGGCAAAGGAAGTTTACTGTATTGATGGATTTCAGGAGGGATATATGGAGCCATCTGGAGAGAGGTCAGTCTTATGAACCTGCTGAAAAAGCTGGCACTGTGGATTTCATAGAAAGTAGCCAAAGACTTCAATCAGATTACACTACCTGAATCATGAGACAGCTGCATACTCTCAATCTTACCTTACTTACAGACTGCAGTGTGCAAGTTCCTGCAAACAACTATTGATTCTGTTAAAAATAAATAAGAATCTATTACAGGGGAGACTGCTGTTTCTAGTGTTCAGAGATGTTTTATTGCCTTCCTGTTGAAATAGTGATGTCTTGCTCCAGGAAAATTATAAGCCTAGGAAAAAAATGTATCCCGCATCTTTAGGGAAAAAGTCTGCAGAATGAATCACTATTAGGTATTCAAGATCAAAATTATGGGCTGATGTCTGAAAATAGGAATACTAGGCAGCAGAGAATCTAGAAGAAATGACAGGGCAATTGAAATGTTTAACTGCATAAAAGTTATGTACTTGCAGCTGGTCAGCCCCAAGCTGCTGCAAGCTATGAAACTTCCTTTGTAAGGCAAAGAGACAGGGAAAAGGAGATATCTGTGTGAAAGTCATTATCATTATTAATAATTCATATAATTACATTTTCCTTTAGATTGCTTCTTCATTTTGTAGTAGCTCATGGTGTTGTTTCTGTAGTTAACACATGCTTGGAATAATCATTAATAAATCCTATGGCTAAGTGTTTCTGTGTAGATTTTATCTTACACTAGATTCTTAAGCACATTGCATTTTATCACTATTTATATCACTGTATTTATTCCTAAATATATATATATAAATATATATATATGATTTTACATCTGGTGCAATTTTGAAATGATATCCTGTGCCAAGTCAGGCTAGATCAGTATTCAGATGACAAACATATAGGGAACCATTACACAGAGAGTCCTTTTGAAATAATTTTTTATCAGTAGTTCTTTTCCTGCCACCAAACCTGAAACTCTGCCCAAACACACAGTCAGAGGATGCCCTGCTTTCTTCTTGAAACCCCTGTCTTCTCTATAAGGTACATCTGAAGTCAGATCCATCAGACTCCCAGGCCATTTTGCTTTGGAGTCAAGCTAAGCCTCCTGTTTAAGAGTAGAAAAGTGCCAAGCCTTTCAAACCAGTTGCTACAGTGAAATGTTGTCTAACACATCGTGGAACAAGAGGGGAGGAAGCTCTTGTGCACCACTAGGCAGGGCAGACACAGCTTTCTGTGCTACAGAGTACTCCCTCCAGGTCAAGCACAGAGGGAGGCTGTGATTCACAACTGGAAAGCATTGAAACCCAAGCTGCCTTGGGTTAAATAATAGATTATTTTAATTTTAATAATTTTTTTCAGGTTATGAAAACAGCTGGGGAAATCTCTTTAAACATATGTGCCAGATTGAAAAGTATTAAATTAATAGCATGATAAACATTTGATTGAGTGCAACTTGAGGGACGCTGTACAAATACTCATAAGGTCCAACAAGATGAGCAATGGGAAGGCAAAGAGACAGTATACAGTTAGACAGAGACTTCAAAATATTCAGCTAAATTCAAAAGCAATCACAACATGAAAGCAGTTATATTAATGAAAAATGAAAGTTTTAAAATCTCAGTAAACTCTTAAATTATATTAAGATGCAGACACTGGGGTTAATGTATTTATACAGTTCCATTGAGAAGCATTGCAGCTTCTCTAAAAAGTCCATGAATAATTTTACTCATCTGGTTAATATTAATCAAGTTTATAAAAACTACATACATATATGATTTTTCTGTATAATTTCAAATACAGCATTTTTGAAGGTAATAGGTTCACTGGAGTGGCAAGAGCTGCAAATAAAAGGAGACTGAAATCAGAAATAGATAAAAGCACAGATATTGCTACATCAGCAAACAGAGATGTGCCAGCATTACTGGCCAATCAAATACATCTTTGTATCAAAAAGACTAAATGTAGACATTTCGATATATTTAGATGCTATGTATAATAACACAGTAGAATCTTGGATTATTCTGGAAAATTAAAGGTAGAATTTAGCACAATGAATTGATTAAGCATCTTTCAAATAAAACATTTAATAAGATTAAATGAAATCCATACAGTCAGATTATTCTTCTAAACACAAATGGTTTGTCTGTCGCTTGGTCTAAAATAGAATTTTTTGCTTCAGATGCGTTGATGCTTGCAAGATAATTTCTCGATTTCAGACACAATGGAAACTTCCTAGGACACAAGGATGTAGAGAGAATTTCACTCTCTGCATGGGACAGTGGAATCTCTCTGCATAACACACTTCACATGCTACAAAAATGTGCTGCCATAGATAGATCTTGCAGGACCAAAAATACAGCACAGTCTAGACAGAGAGAAACCCTCCAACCCCGCTATGTGTGGGCTGTGAGAAAAGGCATTTCTGGTCTTGAAGCATGAGCTTGCCTTTCAGTCACTCTGAACTGCTTCTCAGCCTTTCAGAAAGCTCACAACAACCACAAGGAAATGGAAGGAACACCTATAGCCTGAGCGTAATGTATAGGCTTCAAAAGCCAGAGAAGTGCCTTACTTACTGCTAAGACAACTTTATTTGAGAAAAAAAAAAAAAATAGGTAATGTAAAAAGGTGCAATTAGATTATTATTTAAGTTTCAAAACAAGGGCTTGGTCTTGTCATTTTGCTAGCCTGTAACACAAGGCTGAACTTTGTGTTAATCAGCATCTTCAAAGCCTCCATTTTTTAATAAATTAAATTCCCTGTCCATTGGCTAAGGCAGACAGGATTTGTGTAGGATAATGCTTTGAAAGTTCCCCCCAATCATGTTCTTTTAACTTCCACATTTCCAATTTGTTCTTCATTTCTTAGGCCTGCAGCAGTGTAGCTTAATTTATGTTAATGAATGCTTGGATTATGCTACTGTTGCCAAAGTATCTGATATGTCTGCATCTCTCCTCTGTTCTGTGACAATGCCTTCAGTGATTAGCTGGGCACATTTAAACATTGTTTGCACTGATATTTAAACTTCTCTATGGCTTTTAAGCATGAAGACTGCGGCCAATACTTTGTAGCAGACAGAGAGCCAAGTATGACTCACCAAAGGCAGATTAGTCGGCACTGCCACACAGCGAAGAGAGAAAAGAATAAAAGTTCTTCCTTTGCTAGCTGTGTTGGAGACTGTTCTCAAGTGGGAATAACCTTCAGGTCTCTTTTTTCAGTTTAACTCAGTAATTAGTAGTCATGGCTTTTTACATATTTGCTTTTTTATATTCTGTATTATATTGATATTCTGTATTATATTGATTTGCAGCAATTTCTCCAACCTGTCACATCTAAACCATACTCACAAAATACAAACTTATTCATGCTTTGTTCCATGAATGCATTTCGGATTTTCTCTGATATTTCCATTTCAGAAGGGTAAAAGTCAAGAAAATGAACAATTTCTGAAAGAGAGAATTTGTTTCAAATAAGTAAAAGTCTCCACTGGGCTTTGTTATCCTCTATGTCTCAATTAATGTTAATTTTGAAAGTGGATCCCATTTATTGAATTTTCAGTGTTTTGCCCTGCACTTTTAAATAAAGCCAACAAGAGTTGTTATCCAGTCCAGCATCTAGTGATCGATGACAGATATAGATTCAATTTGCCTGAGACAGGAAGAAAGTGGACTTGGATCTCCTACTTCCTCTGTTTTTTTAGAAAATACTAATATACTATTACTCAAAAAAAAAACCCAAAAAAAAACTCTATTGCCAGTGTTACAAGCACTTGTCAACATTCATTTTATTTGAGCCAAATTCATTTATTTGTGTTACACTAAGAAAGCATTTAGCTCCAGTCTATGCATTTCTCTGTAAAGCTTGGTATTTTCCCCTGTAATTTCATCCCACATCCTTCAATGAAATCCAAAAATTTTTTGAGAGTTTTGTCACAGGTGTCATTTGGACTGTGATTTCAACCCTATTTCATGTAACCTGAGATCCAGCAATTAAATGTCTCAGTAAACCCCCATTTCTCTGACTCAAAGTTCCAGTGCTGGGACTCCATGTGTGGGGTATACTGAACAGGCATAAATCCTTGTAAGAATCAAATTTTCCAAAGGTTCCAAGAAGCTTAAGAGTCTAAGTTTTATTTTCAAACACAGTTTAAGCACTAAGGAGACTTTGATTCGCAATTAATGGTCCCTGAGCCACTTAGGAGAAAATAAATGAAAAAAGATTTGGGTATGGCAATGCAATGTCCAAGCCCAATAGCCTTGACATTTGGACTTCAGCTAAGAGGGAGGTGTGGGGTCAGACCCCCTTCTTTACACATTATTTACTTATCTATGCCAAATTAAATAATTCAGCATGAGATGTTTAGAAACACCCAGTTGAGACAATCCTGAGCCCAGTAACAAGGCGTTTGTGATTTGGAAAATAAGCCCCACCCTCCTCTCCCACGGTAGTGTGTTAATTACATTGGCAGCTGAATAAAAGACGTCACGAGCACAGGCATGCATGCACACACAGACATGCACAAAGCCTATCAGTCCCCCAAATCTGAAAGATTCCAGCATTTTGCCATTCACTTTCATATCTTTTGAACACTTACTCAATATATCTTGCAGTTAAATACCTTGTTTTCTAAATGTCTTAAACAAAGTGCATCTTGGATGTGTTTTGTAAACTGCGAAATATGTTGGTTTGCAGTCTTTCTGTACTTAAAAATTTCTGGATTCTTCTGTTTGTTTAAAGCATAAAACTATGGAAAAACACCACTTTACAGCAGCAGAGAAAATAGTTGATGCTATGGATTTTGCCCTCCAAATTTTTGCATATGTTAAAACATTCTAATTTTTCATTCAGAGAATTCACAGCTCCATCTTCAGTAAATGAAACAAGAACTGCTTACTAATACTACTGGCAGTACTTGTTTGAGAAACCTAATTTAATAACATAAATGAAGTGGAAGTAGCTCTTAGCAAATATACCCCTTAAAGGCTTTAGAATGGGAGCCAGCCTATAGAAATAATATTTCTATGTGGAATGACAGATTTAAAATAACTGCAATGATTTGTAGGGTAAGCCATTAAATTGTACTATTTGTATACAATGGTTTCTCTTAACAGCCTCACAGCATCTATTTGCATGTAATTACCCTTCCTGCAGCATTGCCATGTGCCATCAACTTACGTGCCCTGGTCAGTAACACAGCAAGTGAACTCCCAAGCAAAAGGTAAATGTTGAAAGGTTCCATTGTGGACCACCATGTGCAAAATAACTGAGCATAGAAGCAGATAATGCTGATGAGGTGTTTTAAGACTCCATTGACCTTATATCCCATTTCTTAACAATTTTCCAGTGATGTAAATAGCAGTTGTTCCATACCTCCTCTCCAGTACTTACTCTGTTGGCACAGTTGTTGGCTGTTAAGAGCACACAGCTCCCAGGCTTGGGGACAGCATGGGCTGTGATTGCCTCAGGAACACAGGTTTCCTCTTGCTGCCAATCCAGAAGGGTTTTCCAACTCCCTTGTAAACTCTGAGTCTGCCTATCTGCAGCAGTAGAAACCTGAGACTCTTTAGTTTGCCTTATGGTCCATATTACCATGCTGAGCACAGATTCACAGAGCAATGGTATGGGCTTTTTCTAGAAGGACATTATAATGGGAATCAGCTACAGCCGTGAATTTTATTAACTCTTTTTGTTAGGAACTGCATTAAATGGCACCACTAATGCATAGATGAGCTCTGCAATATCCCTGTTCCAAGGCTGAGTATATGGCTGTTTCAATGTATGCTTGCTTTCATGTTTTCCATTTCATGCAGTGTCCCTTATCTTAGGCAACCCACTTATATTTATGCTGCAGGAGCACCTTTAAACTTGCTCAAAGTTTATGGAGTAAAGGGATAGTATGGTGGAAAAGCCAGAGGGAAAACTCAGATAAGACGCTGTGCTATCTCCTTTACTTGATTCATTTGAGAATCTGCTTAGATTTCCTGTATTTTCTGTGGCAATGGAGGAACTAATTTTGTAAGGAAAACCCAGCTGAACCCTATGTCAAAACTAGAAAAAAATAAGAGTCTAACAATTTCTAAGTAAGGCTTACTTCCTTTTTTCCCAACTTAATTTGTGTTATATTTTTCCTTTTCCTATTTAGCTCAGTATAAAGAACCAATTTACATCTACTGTAAAATATTTTTTAGAAGAATAAACAATTCAAACAGTAGAGAACAATAAGCTCTACAGGTGCACAGGTCCTTTAAAAAGTAAGTCACTGATGTTACACAAGGGAGGTATTCAACCTGAACCACTGAACCTTTAGAACACTGTTCTGTTCCCATTGCAGCTGGTATTTTCCTTCTAATTTGCATTTAAACACAAGCAGATCCAGATATTCACTCTTCTTCCCTCGACAGGCTTTACAAGGCAGGTGTTACAAAATGCCCAGAGGTTTTTGGGGGTTTTTTATGGATCAGTCTCAACCAGCACTCTGACATGTTCCTCAATGGTACATGGAATTACGGAGCTTTCCCATCTTCCATGTGGGCCAGGCCGCTCCCTGCTGACAAACAGCTTTACAGCAGGACACCTGTGCATGAGGAGCTGTTGCTCTGCCTTGTTACACCAGCACCTGACTGATGGCTGTGGTGTGGTCTGGTACAACTTGTGCATGCTGCCAACTTGTTAGCACAGAGAGAGGCTGCACAAGCTCTGTGGGATGAGATGGTTACTCAGCTCCAGAAACCCTGGCTCTAGTGAAAATGTGGAAATGTGCACAGGCTGCAGACTACTGACAGTGTCTGCTTAAACCATCTCCCTTTAGGATTTGGGAGAAGAAACTCAGCTGCTAGGAAATGAAATGCAAAAACCACAGTTAAACCATATTAAACATAAAGTATGCTTAAATGGTGAACAGCAATGCTTCACTGCCCACCTGTGATCACCATGCTCCCCAACTACTCTGCTTTATTTCCATATTATCACAGTAGAAGAAGGACAAGAGTGCAATAATTATGAGATCCAAGAGGAGATAATGAAGGAATCTCTTACCAGTTCTGGGTCAAACTATGATTCAGTTTAACACAAAAGACACGCATCTCTTGTTGGAATGGGTGTCCAAGGCTCACCAGTTTTTTCTTATTCCATAAAGGTATTACATAATAGAAGAAAATGTTCAGGTGTCCAGAAAGAATATGGAGCAAATCAGCAGCAAACAGTGCCTAACTCCCTTTGCCTGAAACATTTCTCAGGCTTGAGCTCCAACCAGCCAGAAGGTGTTGACTGGAATTTGGCTTTTATTTTTCTTTAAGCATCAAGCTCCCAATTCCTCTTTATCTATTTGGCACTCATGGTCCTCTTGGTCAAATATACCTGCTTCCATTTGTGTCTCTTCCTGCTGTTTCATACAGAAAAAATAAATGAAAATATTTGCAACACATTATTATGACCTGTAGAAATGAAACAACTTGCATAAGTCATGAAAAGAAACTGACAGAAAAGGAGTCTAGGTCCTGTGCCACAATCTCCATTTTGATTTCTCTCCCTGACATCCATATGTATCCTATGTCATCAGTATGCATAAATACTTTCTTTTCTTTTAATTTTGCAATACTAACTTACTGTTTTAGCACGGCAAGTTTTCAAATGATCCTTCTCTAGATGAACATCATGGATATGAGCATTAGTTGCACAGTAAGAACAGATTGAAAAAGCTAGAGGCAGTGCCAGGGAATCAGAACTAACACCCATTATGATCCATATTCCTTTCTATATATGGGGGAGAGTCTTTTACACGAGTTAAACTCCTCGAGGTCTTGTTCAGACATGAAACTCAATCAGCCAAAAGTAGCAGGGGGAGTGCCAAAACTCCCTACAGCTGATTGCACACCCTTTGTATCACACATGCCCAAGCTTTCACAGCCTAATTTAACCTCTTTTTCATTTTAATATTTTTAAATCCAACTAGAAAAATTGTATCATCTATGCACAGCGGGATGTCCCATTATACGTGAAATAAGCTTTACTGGTATTACAGAAATGACAAGTTCATTCTTGACTCTGTGCAAAGCATAATTCAGCTTTGTAAAGCTAAATTTCAGACAACCCAATAGCATATGTGAGCCCTAGGTTATTCTGCCCTTTCACAACATTTACAAACTGATACATATCTCTTCAAGAGGATAAATGTTTTCCTAAGTCAAAAAATGTCAGCTTTAGCTTGGACTGCATTAGCGTTATTGAGTTCTTCAAATACACACCAGGTTAATGAAGACTAAACCATGGTGGGCTATGCCTTTTGATAAATATTGAAGTGCTCTTTGATCCTGATAACCCACAAATGTTCACCATGAGTGAGTTTTCACAGTCAGCATGCAATGATTTTGATATTTGACTTAATCTATAGCCCAGTGTGGTTTATTTTCCTTATCTGGATGGTATGCTAAGAACAAGAAAAGACAGGGAAATTAAAAACAGCACAGTAGTAGTGTTCAAAATCCTTTTCTTTTTTTCCTGTCTTGCAAGAATTCTTGGCCAAACTGATCCATGGCTTAAACACATATTTATGCATAACTCTTTGCAAATAAATACACACTGGGCTGTCTTTACTTATGCTGGACAAACTATCCTCACTTTTGCACTGGTGGTTACAGTTCCATTTTGGATTCACTTGGTGGCTTTGGATCAGACTGGGAGTTAATAATAACAATATGTTGTCCTTATATCAGTGCTTATATAGCACCTCTTTATCCCAGGCTCTTGAAACACTTTACAAACATTAATTAATTAAGTCTCAGAGCAGCCCTGTGAGGCAAGGAGCTATTAGGTGAAATAATTCCTTTCAGTTTCTTGCCTTTGCCATAGGGAAAAGAACCAGCATAAAGAGCTTAGCCTGTGCCAAAAAAACACAGCCTAGAATGAATGTTGGCAGGGCTGTATCTCATCGCTGCAGAAAGCAAGTACTCAGAACCCTTGTGCATTAGCAGAAGGAGGAGTGGTACCACAACACATGAGCTGATGGAGAGGTGGGAGCCAGTCTTCACTAGCTGAACATGGACCCTTGGTAAGTATACAGTTATTATCTCAATCATAAGAAACAAAAAGTGAGAGCTTGCCTGTTAAGTTTTCTAACGTTCTTGTGGACCCTTAGTAACAACCTGTGACTCTTCAAACAGCAGTTAAGGCCAACTGGTACATAATTGAAAAGAATGAGAGTTGCCTCATCTCCAGGCATGAAGAATTACCAACACAAGCTAAAGTTGTTTCCTGGATCTGACAAAATTACCAGTATCCAGGCTATTACACAGACAAGCCAAATATGAAAGAACACAAAGATAAAGGATGACAGATAGACATGTGACAGAGTGTTTTTTACAAACTGAACACTAATATTTCAGACAGTGACTTCAGATGTTGAAGCACAAAACCTCAAAAATAATGTAGTGATCTTGATGTCTCATTTAGGGGCCCACTTGGCAGCTTCAGACTTTTTTAACATTCTACAGGGGCAGACAAGGTAAACAGACTTGCAAGTTACAAAGAAAAAACAGGCTTATAGCTTACAAAAGAAAAAAAAAAGTTGTTAAAAATCCCAACCTCCAAATCCAGACCTGCATCTTCCAAAGAATAAATAATGCCATCTGAATTCAATGTTTAGCCAAGCACTGTTTATCAGAGTTTTATTCCGTGCACTAAAAACATAAATGGTTTCATTTTTTCCTGGGGCCAGTTTTGGATCACTAACTTTAGTTGGGCCTGAGGGAGAAACACAGCATGTATGATGAGCTGATTAATTACCAGAAATCAAATGCCTTGCAGTCAGGAGCAACGTGCTTGAAAGAAAGCACTAGTACTATAAAAGTGTTGCATATCAACGTGCATGCATGGCCAGTCAAGAGCACCATGGGGATTAGGTTTCACTGTAGCCTGAAACAAAGGATTTAGGAATGATTGTTTATCCTTGACAGTGTGACCTGTGCCAGTCTTTATTAACAAGGGCTTTCAGAATATGACATTTAAAGTAACAGAACCTTCTTAAATAAACCTCAGGATTTTACTTTCTTAAAACATCACTAGGATTTCAGCTGCTTTTCTGAAACCATGAAAGTAATTAATAATTAAAGGTTAGGATATGACTTATTTTTCAAGCCTTGCGTGCATAAATATAATAATTTTGAATCTGTCTCTTAGGAAGAGCTCATTTAAAGTAGTAGTATTAGTAGTCCTCAATTCTACCAGGGAGCCATAAATGAAGATAGAATCATATTAAATATTAGGAACATTTTATTGGTTATCTTGGAAAGTTGTTGAAAAATAACAGTTTAATAGGAGATAGGCCAGACCATTTTACGAAATTTTCTTTTTCTCTAAAAGTCATGTGTATATGCACAGATGACTACTAGTACTTTGTTTTCTGCACAGGATTATTTCAGAATTATTTTCTCAATCATGAAACTCAGAGAAATCACAAACTCACTCGTGTCTTCTAACAGACCATTTCATGCAGTCCTCCAAAGCAGAGAGTCCTCTTGTCTGGGTGGAAATTTTAACGGATGATTTCATATAAAACACTGATAGACCGCTTTAAAGTGTTCTGTTTACAATTGTCTGTTCTGGTATTTGTTTGCTCCTTCCACTACGGTTTGCCAGACAATAAATAGCACACTGTCATCTCTCTCAGACTATTTCTGCTGTTGGAACATTTTTTCTTGTACCCATGAACTACCCTCTGAACCAGTAAATGTTTCAAAACAACGTGAGTGCAGTAAGTGAGGCTGTGGCAAGGCCACGACAGGCTGATGGGGAAGCAGCATAAGACCAAGCCAGGTGACAGTTTCCTATTTACAAACAGTGGCTATATAATCCTGAAAGCAATTTTTTTCCTAAAAAAAGTGATGGGTGTGATAGCTCACTGTTTTCCACTGGATTAATTGCGCACGTGTCTTCCTTTAAGCCCTAGTGACCAACAAGTTCTTTGACCTGAGTTGGAAATCAACACATTTTTTGGACTTCTTTTGCCACTTGGGAGTAAAGAAGCATCCCACAGAATTGAATGGGCAACTTTCACCACTAAGCACTGTTAAAGAGATGAAAGGATGGGGAGATCCTTTGGATTCCATGGTCCCAATTTCTTGAATTCAGGGATGCTGGGAAATTTGAGGACAATGTTGGTTTCTGCTGAAAGAAATTAAGGTGAAATGCCGCTGCAAGATAGCCTTGAGAATTATTTATATCTTGGTGGTACATGTGTCACCAGGTATACTTTTCTCAAACAAAAGTAGTTCTGTGTGGCATGGTGATATGTACAGCACAGTACAGAACAATTCTAAGTAACAAATTTCACTCCTGCATGGGCAGTGGCCACAGATACCCTCCCAGCTGCTCACAGTTTCCTCAACTCAAATTACCTTGTCAGCCCTGCAAGCCTGTGACCACAAGCACAGTAGCTCTGCAGCTAATCAGCACCAACACTTGGGACAGTAATCCTGGCATTAATTATTGTAAATTACTAGCCTGCTGCCTTAGCTTCCCCTTCTGTGGTGGAAGGATAATATCATAACACCCCGTGGCAAAGCTGAAAAAAAGTGGAAGAAAAGACTTCTGACACCACTGGACAGCATGCAGAGAGAAAGATGGTGAGAAAGAAAGTGGATTTCTCCCACCCCCAACTATAGCAGTCTTGGGGTACAGAGCTCAAAATCTTCAAAGTGGAAGAAACCTCTTATCTAAAGATATAATTTTCTTCCCCAAGAACTGTAATGCTAATCCTATTAGCATATTAGTGTGTGATCATGGCTCTAGAGTTACATCCAGCCTTCATACCAAATTTAAACACACTTGAAGGCAGCTGTGAGGGCTTGATGAACTCGAGATAAAAGGAGCAGCATTTGTGCGCACCTCATGCTGCCCGGGGACCGAGCAGAGCTGGACAGGGGCTGCTCCCCTGCACTGCACCCGGGATGGGCATGGCTCCCCTCCTCTCACCCCCTCAGAAAACTCGGGCTTAAGACCCCTCCCTCCTGCCTCAGCCCCTCTGTAACACAAGTCCCATGAGAAGCTGTGCCACAGAGACAAGGACTGCGGGAAGACAGCCTGGAACGGGGCAGAGGGATCAGCATCTGTGCTCACCTCTGTGCCATAATGCCATGAAAAGTCAAAGTGTGCTGAGATGAAAGGCAGATGTGCAGCCTAAGATAGACAGACAAAACAGCTCTCACTGGCGTGGAGAGGGAGCTGCACACAGACAGCTTTGTGGTTTTTTTTTTTATTATTGCAGTATCTTAAATTTTAAAAAACACTTCCAAGAAGGAATATGAAATCTTAATATATATTCTACAATTCTTTTCTGTTTTTTCCTTTTTTTCTTTTTTTTTTTTGATTGTTTATTTAAATTTCAGTAACTAGAGCTGGTAAATGTTCACTCAGCTGTGTAGTTTGAGCACTTTTATCCTTAATACTAAAGCAGCTGTAGCGATGATACTTCTCCATAGCAGTTTGATGATGGAGTGGGTCTTTGATTCATACCACTAATTACAGTAAATGTGGGGGTTGCTTACAGCTCAGACATTGCCTCCCAGCCACCACCAGACCTCTTCTAGATCCTCACCACCAAAATTGTTTCGACACCCAGCCCATTGCATGAAGCAGTGCCTATGTCCAAGTGTGAATCTGTGGCATTCATCTTGAACTTTCTTCTGCTCCTATGTCCTATGTCCAAGTGTGAATTCTTGGATCTTCCTATGTCCTAATCTTCCTATGTCCTATGTCCAAGTGTGAATCTGTGACATTCATCTTGAACTTTCTTCCGCTCTTATCGTGCCACTTATCTGCCAATGACAGTCTATGGCTTCAGCTAAGTGAAACAACACCTGATATTCTTTTAAAATAGTTATTTATTAGTTCAAAGTAAAAACATTACAAAATAATTGAGAAAGTGATTTTAACCTTTTTAATTCCTGCTTATTATTACAGAATTAATAAGTTGAATACAACCAGTGTGTCATTCACTCCCACAGGTCTGCCATTTCAGAGGAAGCTTCTGTGAAGGAGGCATTTTCGGGATGCCTCACCCAAAATAGATATTTTTTCTTCTGCTCTTTCTCCTCCAACGCAATGCATTTGAAACTAGACTTATATATGATTTACAACTCAACACTACTACTTTTGATACTCTCACCATCCAAATTATGGTTTTGTATTTGTTTTTAATTCTGCTAAAACCAGTGTTGCCTTTTGATAAAGAGTTCCACGGTATAATTCTTCTTTGTTGTGAAGACAAATATTTTTTCCCTCAGCTTTAAATTTCATTTTTTAACTAAATATCCCTTTGTCTGTGTAATATGAGAAACCCAGAGTAGAATATTCCACTCTCTGCTCTCTATGTCATATATTATTTTATAAAGCTTTATCTGGCCTCCTTGTATTTATCTTTTCTCTAGAATAAACAGTCCTATTCTTTTTACTCTATTCACAGATATTTTTTCATGCCTTTAGTTACCCACAGAAATCATTGCCAACTATTTCCTATTTCTTCTTTGCCTCAGGTTTTTTCAACAGAAGTGGCAAAACTTTTTCACCATAAAGCTTATCAATGAATCATATAATGACTTGAAATATTTCCAGTATGTTTCCTATCATTATGAACAGCATTCCTTAAGTTACATGGGGTTTAATTAATGTTATAAAGGGCATAAATACCTGAAATGCAAATAAAAGGCAGAGACGGGCTAAGTCCTTTTAAGTTTTTATTTTAAACCTGCACATTTTCTTATATCTGTCATGTTTATATATGTTCATAAGATAAAATCAACTGCCTGTAGTTCTTTCTTGAACTAGTAAATATCAGATAAATCAAAAGTTTTTCCTTTATTGACAGAAAAATGGAGTATTAATTTCTGCAGACACAAACTGTCTATGCTCCTTAGCAGTACTGGACTGTAAGATTAGAAGAGACAGGTCAACACTTTAAAATTCAGCTGAGAGCTACATTTCAGTAGTTGCATCCATACATGTCTCGTCTTTTGGCTGCCTCCTCTCCTCCCCATCTGCTGCCATGGCTGGCTGCCTGCTGCCTCCCTGGGCAAGCCCCAGCCACCCTGCCATGTGCCACTGTGCCACCAGGGCAGCACACGCTCCCTCTGTGCTGCAGGAGGTCCTTGCTGATGCTAATGCTGAAATATTGGCTTCACGTGCCCCCTCAAACATCATTACACCTGCCTGGCATTTACATGCCAAAGGTGCAAAATGGAAGTACAGGAAAAACTTGAAAAACAAAGAGTAAAGTGCAGTTCATTACACAGCGCTTTGATCTTGAGAAAGGAGCTGGCTAATGGAAGAGGACTGACTCCTGCCCAGCAGCAGGGGACACTGCAGGGATGGTGTGGTGCACCCAAGAAATACCCCAGGTTTTCCAAGCCCACTGGCACAAGCTACAGACATATAAGGGAAGTTCCACCTTCTAGATAGACTATAGACAACACAAATCTGAATGTTTGCCCATAAGTCTGTGCACTATTGAACAAGGTTGAGTGGATTTGAAAATCAGTCACTTAACTGGATGATATCAGTGCAGGATGATGATGGATGGATATATGTCTAGATATATTCTGATATATTGCACGTGGAAGAAATGAGAATGAAATTCCTTGTAAATAGAAGCAAAAATTAAAATATTTATTTTACTAAGATTATGGACAAGGAGAAAAAAGATGCCCAAATGCTCTTGAGCATACACAACACATGCACACACTCACATTTGCATGCTCAGTGCTGCTTCTGTCACTTCCCAGTATAATAAAACATATTTCAGTTTCCCATTTCAGAAATGAGATTTTCAGTTTGTTTTCCCTTATGTTCTGCCAGATAGTTCTAAACAAAGTCCTGCTTGTTATCTGCAACAGCTAGTTAGCTGTATGCTATTCCATGCTCTTTTCCTACCCTATTTATTTAAAAATTAACCAATTTATAAAAATAGTAGAATCAGAGAAGCCTAATCAATGTGGAACACCTGTTTATAGTTCTTGCTATTTTTGTTATTACTTCAGCTCCACTGCATTTGAAAAACTGGTATACACTGGCCACCGTTTTTCTTTTTTTATAATTTGCAGCCTAGCAGCACAGTTTAAAACCTCCCAGACATCTCATTAACAATAATGCTCCCACCTTTGCCAAACCCAGGGATTTTCAAGGTCTCAGTTAAAACAAATGGAGTTTTTCAAGAAACAGGGCTATAGTTATCCTACCATCTTCAAGAAAGAGCAAAGGTCTGCTGAAAATGTTTCATGGGAAGCTCCAAGCATTCTTGTGCATTCTTGTCACTGTGTTCATCATTTGCTTTAGTGAAACCAACCACTGCATCAGCAATGGTTGCTATAAAAATCCTGGGATTGTTTGGTCATATATACTCCTCTTTTCTAGCATTCCCTCTTGCTCATTTAAGTAATGCCTGAACTCCACACCACCGTGACTGGGCACAGTTTAAATAACAGGCTCTGTTTCCATATAGGTCATGCTGACATTAAAAAATTTGATCAATTCCAAGTAAAATATTTGTTGTTTCCTGGGAAGAGACCCAAAGTCCTCAGAGAGGAGTTACTCATTCAAGTAATCCTTTTTATTTCAGTGGAACTGCTAGTTTGAGAATGTTTTGAACAAAGAAATTGGCCTACAGCATGGCCCATGGTGATTGAACAAGTTGGGTTTTTTCATATTATCTTTTTTTTTTTTAATCTAAACTGATATAACACTGTCCATTTTGAAAGGTAGCAGTTTTGAAACTCAGGGATTAAATAGAATCAATAAATGTTTGTCTGTGAGACAAAAATGTACATGGAAAAGCACAGACACAGAGACTTTCACAGACAGGAAAGTTGCTCTCCTAGGACCATCCACCTGGCTAAGAGGCTGGCAGGATTTGCCCCTCCTTAGAAAATTTTCAGATAAAGTGTGCATTATTCTGTTGCTTAGTAAAAAACTTTTGAAAAAAGCAAGACAAAAGTGTCTTTCACAGCCTTCACTTTCCTGCCAGTTTCTTGCTAAGTGTATTACACCTCTGTACATATTACAGCTGTGCTTCTCAACAGAGATTTTGCCTTTGAAATGGGCCTTCCAAGGGAAAACAGAAAAAACTTTATCATGAGACTGGGAAACAAAAAGCTTTTCTTGTGAATAAAAAAATATCTTTTATAAAAGAAGGACAAATACTTGCAGAAGGATGCTTCTGAAGTCATGTATCTGTGAATCTTTTCATATATGTGAGTTAGTGAAATAGACCTGTGGTAAGGTTTCTTATATCATATGATTAAAGTAAAGTGATTTCAAAGTGATAATAATTAATCTCCAAAACACTTTGGAAACTGAAGCTGAAATTTAAGTCAATGTCAAAGCCTGGATTAGGTCTGAGGAGCTAATGAGAACCTTTAGACCTGAGGAATTAAGAAGGTGCTTTAGTGTGTTTTCTCTGTAGGAATGGACTTCATTGAAGTATAGCCTGAGTAAAGGTATCTATCTTCTTCTCTGGTCTATATCCCCTGTATCCACTCAAAAAGTGATTATTTTGGGAGGTAATTTAAAACAGATTTAAAAAAATAATAATACCACACTGATTAAAGCTGTATCTTTGTATTTTAAAATAGTCAGAGTAGACATTAAAATATGTACCAGTCTCAATCATTCTCATTTACTGAGCACATTTCATTCAGCAATTTCTCTGCTGCCCCAGAGAATTGCTCCTTATGTGCAGTTAGCATATCACTCTGCATCCCTCCTCCTTTCAACTTGTTTGATCAAATGTGGTTATTTTTCTTGCTGATTTTTACCTGTATTAAAAATAATTTCTTTCCTCAGTAGCATATTCACCACTTGAGTCCAGTACACACCAGTCAGGTCTCCATATGTTGATAATCCTGCTATGCTTTCCACAAAGATCTCCACATAAGCTCACCTAGGAGTCTACTCATGAGTACATGATATGATTATATAATCATATAACTGCCTGAAAGGAAAATAGCATCTAAAATCTAAAAAAGTGAGCAGTCTTTTTATATTAGGTGCAGTACAAAGCCTCTCTAAGCTGAAGGTGCTGCCACTGGCACAGAAAAGCAGAACAGATGGGGATGATAGGGACATGAGACAATGGCAGTAGGTGCAGGGAAACTCCATGACAAAGGCAGGCAGTGTGTTCCCCCAAATCCCAGCCTAGCCTTTGCCATATGATTCTCCTTCTCCATCTCTCACATATTGCTGGCTACTTCCACTCCTTTATGGCTACTTTTTGACAGAGGTGCTGTTCTGGTCATTCTTTTACATAAGGAGTCAGAATTCCCTTTAATGTAAACGAAAACAGTTTAATCTAAGTTGTCAAAAAATAAGACAATTCAAAAGATGAATTCTTCTGTTCCCCAACTAACATTCACCTCCTGAGTGCCTTATAATTACATTGACAGTGACCCTTGGGCAGGGATGAAATCTAATGCTATGAAGGGTGTGGGGCAAATGAGCATCAATTTGTTAAATACTGCATTTCAGTCTGGATTTTAACCTTTGGAGAGCACAATGAACATGTGAAATGCAATTGCAAAGAGAAGAGTGAATAGAAAGGCCTATTTAGTTAGGTTGTAATATCATAGCTGTATTTAAAATTCCTGAAGCGCTGCAGAGTTCTGGCTGCAGGATGTTTTCCCCAAAGTACCTAATGTAAACATAAGCCTGTTTATATTTCAGTAGGTGTGAATAAACTCAGCCAATATTCAGTGCCAAGAAAATGAAGCACTTTTTTTTCCCATCACAACAATTGATGTAAGTAATCAACTTGATGTGTGTTGAAAATGAGACCTTCATTCTGCTGTTTCCAATAAACAATATTAATGTGTGTTTGAGAAGCTCGAAGCAGATAAATTTCTACAGAGAAAATATTTCATTTCTCAGTGGTTTTGTAATAAAAGAAACCCAACAAAATGTTTTACAAGACCCAGTCCCTGATGTTGTGATGGCACGTAGCAGATTTTAATGGTTAATTCTTAATCATGCCTGTGCTATGAAAAGAGCCATTGTGCCACAGGTGGCAGCAGGAGCAGAGGCTGGGAAGTGGTGGCTGGTAGAAAAGAAAATAGTGGCCTTTTCTTTCTCTTGAGACACTGCAGAGGCAAGCCAGCCACAAAAATGTGGTTGAGCTTTTGATGGCACTGAGGGGAGAAGCCTGAGAGGGGTTCAGGGCAAAGGCAGGATTTTTCTAGTGTTCAAGGAGGTGGTAGAATCAGGTGGAACAGAGTTCCCTGGGTTTGCAACAGCTTTTTTTAAATGAGACGTTTCTGGGGAACTGAAACATTTAATCTGTAGCCAAGAGCACAGAAGGGAGGTGGCTTTGTATTTTGTAAAAATAATGAAGCCATAGATCCAGAGCCAAATTTTGAAGAGGATTCTAAATACTGTTTTGGGGAAAAGATTATGGAAAGAATTACCAGTAGCTGTTGTCACCTCCCAAAGCTCTACTGCTGAAAGCAAGTACTGAATAGCTTTTCTAATCTTTTCTCTCATCCCTTTCTTTTGGATGAAGTCAAGCAGAATGTAGTTAAAGGCTCTATTTCCACTGAAATCTGCTGTGCTAAATTAGACCTTCTGAATCCATCCTCTCCCCAGAAGACACTATTTTTCTTTTTTCCTTTTTCTCTTTTTTCTTTTCCCTTTTTTTTTTTTTTTTTTTTTTACAGTAAGTAGTGGGTGTTTAATTACTTGACTTTTACAATGATCCAACCTTTGAGACCTTCCTGAATAGCTGAGCATGAGAAGTGTGCTGTTCAGCCTGCTCAACAGCTCCAATTGCCTTGCTAACACTTACAGCATGGGAGAGGGAAGGGAAAAGGCTCTGGGAGCTGTAACTTACACAGGCTTGTTGCATGTCTTGAAATCAAGGACTGCACCAAAATCCAGCATGAACTGACAAAGGCCTTTATGATTTTCAGCTCTGCCCCAGCTGCACATGCATACATATTCATGCAGACCCACTTTAGTTTGCATTTGGACTTTGCACAGCTTCCTGGCTCTGTGCAAGCAGAAAGCAAAGTTTCAACCTGTGTGGGCTCACACCCACTTCCACCCTCAAATTTGACTATGAGGTTTTGATTTCAAGCAAACTTAAAATTGCAAAGTGAAACACCATCAAAAGCAGTGAGTTTTCTCTGGCTTGGTGTCAAAAGTGAGAGAAATTGCACATTTTGCACGCTCTTGGAATGCAGCTTCATGGGAACATTTCAAAAACATTAATCATTCTTTCAGGAGACTTCAGGTCTCATGTTTTACATTCGCTAGCACATATAAATCACAAATTTGGAACATCAGTTCTGATCTCAATTATATTTGACACAATTCTCTTGTCATCAGTTTGATTAAATATGTTTTACATTGAGCCCCAATTCTATAAACAGTTTAACAATTCAGCTTTAAAATTAAACATACGCAGAAATGTTCACAAGACCACAGTCTCAGTTTTGGGCTATGAAACTCCTGATTTCAGAACATGTAATTGTTATGTTATCATTTTCCAAATTTTCTTCTTTTTTTTCTTTATCTATTTTTAGTTTATATGAAGTAATGTCACACTAACTTCAGCGGAAGCTTGAAACATTGCATTGTTTGACTAATTAAAGCTAAAAAGTTTCTCTTGAACAAAATGTCATATCCCTCAATTATATCTAATGAGGAAAAACATAACTCTTAAGAGGCCTCTTGTAAATTAAATAGCTCCTTGTGAAAATAAGTAAGAAGTGCTAATTATTTGATAGAAACATGAGCTAAAACCTTACAGAAATGTATATATTAGTAACAGATTGCTATCTAAGGAAAAATGCAATTAATAATTTGTTAAAAATAGTGGAACGATGGTTTCATTTCAAAAAGTTAACGCTATTTTTTAGTGATTTCTTATAGAAACACAGAAATGAGAGTTATTATCATAACACTTTTACCTATAGGAAAAAACAAATAATTATTCCTGTTGCTTCCCAAAAGAGGATTGGGAAAGTTGTACTTAGCATGTCATGAACAGTAAAAGCTCTTCTGCATCTTAAACATGCAGAAGAACCTTAAAAGCAAATTTTTGAAATAGAAAAGGCAGTTAGTTCATAACCAAAAATTTAGAGTTTAACCAAAGGCAAGTTGGCTTAACTATGACATAGATAACTTCTGCTATACTGACATCAGTCAAAACAATCAGTGAATTGATCAGAAATAATAGTAATTCAGTGTAGGTTTAAAATTTAGGTTTCATTCAATCAATAACCAAAGAACTTTTTGCCTGTCTGGAATTTTTTTTAAACTGTTGGAGTTTGCAGTTGTTTTATAAATGTTTAATAAATATTAATAATTAATGTTATTTGTCTTTATACAATGACATTTTTTTAATCTGTTTTTGCACACCAAGTCTTAAAGCTAGAGATTTGAAAGTCATACTAGAGTGAAATGTGAATCCATGAAATGTGGTCCACTCATGCTTTTACATAAAACCTTATGGGACTGGTCAAATTTCCCTAAACCTCAAAATAATTTCATCTGCAATAAATGGAAAAAAAATTCAAGAGTTTCTTCATGCGCTAAAGAAATTATTTAGTTTTTCTCCTCCTTCCCACCTAAAGCACTATCTTCCAGGTTACTTTGTTATCTGCCCATGATGGATAAGAGCTGGAGCAATTTAGCTACTCAAGCAAGTCTGGTTTGTAGTCTGAAAGTAGAAGTCATTAGAAAAATGCTATTTGGCTAGTGGCAGTTTAAACAGTGGTGTATGATTTTCACTCATTTTAAGTAATTTCTGCACAATTCTTAGCTCCTATCAAAGTGAATCTAGGAAATTTTCTCTGTGAAATGGAAAAGATTTGTGCATGTTAAATGGGGGATTATAAAACATTGTTTTTGCAGCTGTCTGATCTCTTGTTAGTTAACACATTTTTCATTTACTTTTTCTTCTTTCAGTTCTGGTGTACTTCAGACACGAAACTGAAAAAGACTAATACAGCTTCTCAGTTTAGTCTGGTTTGGACCTTGAAATAACTTTTTGGAGTAAACAACTGACCTAATTACATATACAGTGAAGGCATTAAAATGCAATACAGTCTGCAAAATGCACTAGGGTCAGCAAAATACTACAGACTTCAAACAAAAAAAGCTGCAAAACATACTTGTAAAATTTGCTTTACTACAGACAGAAACAATCAGGTTAGTAATAACACTGTGGTCTTAAAAATTAAGACAGCTACAGTTCAATTCATGAGTTTGGAGAAAAGAGAATGGCAGAGCCAAACCCTTGAAAAATGTATTTTCCCAGGAGAAGCAACTTTGTTTTCTGAAGGGAGGTTAGTTATAATCCCCTGGATGCTGTAGTGAGATGTTTGCTAAATAGCAATGAACTCTGTACTTTAAAAACAAATCTAACAAACAATCAGCATATCTTTTTTACAGCCACCCTTTTATAGTCTCCCTAAAAGATTTACAGTCTCCATAGCTGTAAACGGTATGACTGAGTGATCTCTCAGTCAGAGCTGCCATGGCACTGTTGCTTCCCAGCAGGCAGTCCAGTCAGATGATGTAGAGTAGGCGTAGGGAGACAGATCCCATTTGAATGCATGAAAAAAACATGATGCTGAAATTTCATAGCTGTTGTAGAGTTTATTCTAGATGTCTGATCCTCATTTTTTGCTCGCTTGGAGCTTCCATTCAAACACAATACTGGATTTGTGCAAAACTGCACTCTGTCACTTGTCCGAATTTATCAGCATTTAATTTATGCCAACTCTGAATGCGCTGCAGGGTAGCACAGAAATCACAGGAGCCACACACAGCTGATGACCACGCTTCTTTCATTCCCCTGTCAGCAGGGACTGCAAAGCCATGCACCCTGTCCTTTTGGAAAGGCAGAGGCAGAGGAAGAAGCACTCCTGAAAATTCTTGCTGCAGATGCCCCGTCTATAAATTGGGACTAATAGCACTTCACTATTTTGAGCAGTTCTTAATGTAGAGTTCAGACCTCTCTAATAGATCCCACTCTGAGTCTCAAGTGGTTTCTCCTGTGTCCAACAACCTGCTTCTGCAGAAGTTGCTGACTGGCTTGATAAGGAGCTGGATTAAGCTATTTGTTATCTGCCTGTATTGTACCCCAGATACTTACCTATCTAAGGTACTTATATCAGCACCTTTACACCTAAGCACTTCCTAGTCTGTAATGGAAAGTATTTCCTTTATCATAGTCCTGGAAATAGTATTCTTTTCAATTTATAGATGGGGAACTGAAGCAGAGAGAGTAAATGACTTTCCTGCAGTTTTAACAAGAATCCTGAGGCAGAGGAAAGACCTGCCCCGGCGTGGCTGTGGCAGGCTGTGTGGCAGCCTGTGGCACACAAACGAGGGAAAGCCAGGGAGAGGGAGCCAAAGATGTTGTAACAAGATGTGTTATTTACCAGCTGTATACACAATCCTATAAATTGACCAGATCAAAAGAGATGAGCAAAGCTCATTAAAACCAAACCATTTTTTTGGGCTTTTTTATATGTTTTGGATTATATCATACCCATAACTGCATAATTTGCAAATCCCTATGAAGAATGTCAGCATCCTTATAAACATCCTTTTGTTGCAACCTCTAAACAGTGGTTGAAAAAAGAACCAAATCAAGCCACACATCCAAGTAAAGCCTAACCAATTCTTTTGCAGTCATGTGAGCTTATGAATGCTTGTGGAATTTAATTTTCACAGAATAGTCATTATTTTTTCTTAAGACAGATGAAATTTGCCTCACTTAGGGAAATGAACCCTACAGTAGGAAGAAAGGCCCCATGTCTTGTTACCAGAAACATTGCAATAAGTGTTACACTTTTGATATATATATAGTGACAGAAGAGAATTTTGAATTACAATGGGAATAAAACCAACTATTTTGATGGAATTGGTCAAAAGCAATTAACAATTAACCAAACATTAATGTCTTTTGTTCCAGCTGACAAATAGTAATTAGCCACTAGTTGGGACCATATGTCACATATCTGCTACGGAAATTAAAATGACTGACAAAGGAAATTAGAGTGGCTGGGGTCAGTGATTGTATTAAGCCAACTGAGTATAGGCCAGGTCAGTGCATATGTATTCCATACTGTGTTTTGTGTGAAGTGTGCTCAGAGTTGGGGAAGAAAGGCCCTGTAGGTGACAGGAGGGGAAGGGAAGGGCTCCTTTCCTTCCTTTGCTGCACGCAGCAGTGCCTGTGCAGAGGGGCAGCCCTTGAGCAGGCAGAGAAGATGCTGTGTGAGACTCAAGGAGAGGGTTACATGCCCAGGTCTACAAGGTAATAGCAGGGGAGATTCTTCGAGGAAGTCAGTGAATCCTGTGGAGAGTTTGGGCAACATTTACAGCCACTGAAAGAGTGAAGGATTGGTCCCATGAGGACAGACTGACAGGAAAAAGATTGGTTTCCCATCTTTCTTATTTAGTCTTTCCCTTGTGGCATGTCTAAGATTTCTTTATCTGAAGTGTTTACTGTCTTACAGTTTTGTTGCTGCTTCTTATTGGCCTTTTGTTTTATAGCCTGGAAGACATCTAGGTGTTTTATGTGCATATTTTAAGGAAAAACAGCAGGCAGTTCCACACTGGTCTTTGTTAGCCACTAAGTTTCTCTGCATTGGTTTATCTCCAATAGTTGAACAGTGAGATAGTGTACCATGAGAAGTTACACTGAAAAACTACAAAGATGAAAGATTTTTTCCCCTGGGATGAGGCTGTAACTGTCTCCTCTGAGAGATGATATGGCAAGGATCAGAGCAAGTGTTTCTGAGAGTAGGCAAGGCAGCTGAATATGTGTAGGTGACATGGTGAGATATTTCATTCACCTCCTAAGAAAATAGATCCAATTCTTTCTTTCTTTCTTTCTTTCTTTCTTTCTTTCTTTCTTTCTTTCTTTCTTTCTTTCTTTCTTTCTTTCTTTCTTTCTTTCTTTCTTTCTTTCTTTCTTTCTTTCTTTCTTTCTTTCTTTCTTTCTTTCTTTCTTTCTTTCT
Source organism: Setophaga petechia (assembly GCA_024362935.1). Lineage (NCBI taxonomy): Eukaryota > Metazoa > Chordata > Aves > Passeriformes > Parulidae > Setophaga > Setophaga petechia. The sequence continues at coordinate 13,473,026 of JANCRA010000006.1, forward strand.
TCCTTCCTTCTTCCTTCCTTCCTTCCTTCCTTCCTTCCTTCCTTCCTTCCTTCCTTCCTTCCTTCCTTCCTTCCTTCCTTCCTTCCTTCCTTCCTTCCTTCCTTCCTTCCTTCCTTCCTTCCTTCCTTCCTTCCTTCCTTCCTTCCTTCCTTCCTTCCTTCCTTCCTTCCTTCCTTCCTTCCTTCCTTCCTTCCTTCCTTCCTTCCTTCCTTCCTTCCTTCCTTCCTTCCTTCCTTCCTTCCTTCCTTCCTTCCTTCCTTCCTTCCTTCCTTCCTTCCTTCCTTCCTTCCTTCCTTCCTTCCTTCCTTCCTTCCTTCCTTCCTTCCTTCCTTCCTTCCTTCCTTCCTTTCCCTCCCTTCCTTCCTTCCTTCCTTCCTTCCTTCCTTCCTTCCTTCCTTCCTTCCTTCCTTCCTTCCTTCCTTCCTTCCTTCCTTCCTCTCTCTCTCTTGTTCTCTCTCTTGTTCTCTTGTTCTCTTTCTTTCTTTTTTCTTTCTTTTCTTCTTTCTTTCTTTTCCTTCCTTCCATTTTTTCTTTATCTTTTATATTATTTCTACCACTTCACATACAATGACCCTCTCTCAGTGTGGTCTGGGGTACAGGACTAGCTGGTGTTGCATTTCTACACAGTCTATGTGAGATAATGCAACAGGACAATTGCTATTTAAAGAAAAATGAGGCTAAGGTAAATCAGCCTTTACTACAGGGGCTGTTTCTCTGGATTATAAAAGGAAACTGTTTCTTCAATTACAGTAAACTGTAGCCCATCCTCTAGCTGAAGCTGCACAGAGAAGCATTTGCTGTATTCTACAGAGAGATTCCTCTGAAGGTGACCCTTGCACACAAACCAGTCCCTGGATGCTCTCACTTATTGCAGTTAATATGAGCTGGAGAGCCCCAGCTTAGAGACTCATTCTTTCAGGAGTGCTCAGCTCTGTCGAGAGCTGAGGTGCACAAGAGAAGCTTCAGACAGGGATAATGATTCTTGCTTGAAGTGATCAGTCCCTGAGGAGCATGGCTCCTTTCCCTGAGCAGTGCTCAGCCCAAGCTCCTCCTGCCATCAGCCAGCTGGGCTGCCTTGAGGTGGCCCTGGGTATAAACCCAGCCTGTTTTGGCTGCTACCTGTACTGGTACCACCTCTTGTATCTAACTGATGTGCTGGGAGTATCAAAGGTAAGCCTCACAGAGAGATGTCAACAAAAGTGAGATTGCTGCTGGGCTTGATAGCATGGGGAGAGAAGAGCAGGTCAGATGAGCAGGAAGCCCTAAGGGGGGGAAGTCCTCTAAAGAAATGTGCTGGAGAGCACAGAGAGCTGCCTGGATATGCCAGCCCTCATTTGTATGATGGATATGAAGTATTTGTGACATTTTTGTTAAACCATCACTCTAGGTAACCCTGGAGTGAGCATGGTGTTTGTATTCATGTTTGGAAGTGTTTGTACAATGTTTCTGGGAGACAGGGGTCATCACAAGCTCTACCAAAGTCTTCAGTGTTTGCAAAAAAGAAATAGAGAGAAGAGGGTGGTGGAAGAATTTTTTTCAGGTGTTCTGTGTTATAGAGAGAACTGAGTGATAGCTGTAGACTTGATGTATGGATTGCTAAAGGAAAAGGAGGAGGAATAGTTTTGGTGAAGCTCACAGCAGTGAAGAAAGCAAAAGTGAGATCGAAAGCAAGATCCCTTGGGCTGACTTCAGCAGTGGAAAGGAGTGCTGAAGGGGCCCCAGCAGCCCTACTGAGCTTTGATCACTGCAGCAGCTCCAGGTAGATCCTCATCAACATGTCCTTGACATGTCCTTGACAGACATATGAATTTTAGACCAAATAAGCTACATGCAAATTTAATCAGAGAAGGAAGACCATAGCATCTGCCATACCAGCCTCTCTGTTCTGCTGGAATAGCCCAGGGCAGGTAGAGTACTTAACCTTATTCAAGTTTCCCAAGTTATTGTTTTCTTGTATCTTCCTCTCCTTTGTACACCTTCCTGTTGATTAGCTCTGCTTGATAGTCCTCTGAGCTAGGGAAGGTTCTGTTTTCATTCATAGTTGGAATATTAAGAAATATTGCTCGTTATTGATAGTTCCATCTCCTTTTCTTCCCTGGATGTGACTTGCTCTGTTACTCAAATTTTGTTAGGAACACAAAAAGCAAACACCTTTCCTCTGTATTGTTTGGCATAGGGTACCACTGGATCCAGCATCCTTATGCTGCTGAGGAAACTGTCCTGGGGCTTATGATTTTTAAATTATATATCTGAATAGTTACTCATGCAAATGTTCTACTTTAATTATTGGTGGGATTTCCATCCTCCTAATGTTATACCTAAGGCATCATTCTCAGTTCTTTTGTATTTATCACTCTGTGTAATATATAGAGAGAACATACATATTTCACCCTGTCATTTTCCATCTGCATGAAACATCACATCAAGTGTTGGTCAGCAAGGGAATAGAGACAAAAAAAGCATCAGTGTCTGTTGACAGATTTTTGCCTTCTTAGCAGGAAGATCCACCTGGTTTATACTTTATTATTTTAATTAATTGGGTAGCCATATAATCCAAATATTAGTTTGTTCAAAATAATGTGGAGTTTATATGAGACCCCAATTTTGCCTTAAAAAGTGAAGTATTCTGTCAGTGATTTTACAAGAGTAGACAAGCATGAAATTAATTTTATATATTAGCACTAGGAAAGCTTACAGCTTGCTAACATTGGTAGGAAATTTTACTATAACTGTAATATAAGGCTGTGGGGATTTTCCCCCTTCAGCTAGGTGAATTTCTTCAGCAATTCAAACCTCTAATAACTTTTTTAAATAGGGTATCTAAATTTCTATACTGGGACTTCCTAATCTAATTCTGCTCTGCTGCCTTGTGTGGGCATAGCTGTGATATAGAATATATTTTTGTATACATAACATTATCATGCATCAATATGGTTAGACTGGGGCCATGTAGGGAAGATTAGACTCATTGAGTTAGAGAAAGCTTGTTATGCAGTTCTGCTTAGACTATGAAAATGGGGTTTAATAAACACGGAGATGTTTGTCCACTAGTCTCATACATGGGCACAAATTCTAAAGCAAATGAACTGCCAACACAGTAGACCTTGGAGTTTTCTTCAGAAAAAGATAATTCCACTGTTCTTGAGGATACTCTAGGAAGATGTTTGTAAGTCTGTGACTGCTTTCTACCCACTGGATGTCTGGGTTCATCCTGACACATCCAGGCTGATCCAGGCTCTTGCAGAAACTGTTCAGCCATCTGCAGCTGGAAATAGCTCCACCTGAGAAGCACCATGTCTTTTTCTGTATTCTCAAATAATTCTTTATTTATATGAGTGCATCCTTGCATGCCTTCTAGTACAACCATTCTAGGAATTTCTCCTGCAAGTTGAAACCAGATTCTAGTTTTATACCAGCACATATATATGATTTTTGGATAATGTCTATCTCTCAGCAATAAAGCAAGCAGACCTGTTTTTAACATTGGATCAAGTCCTTGTACCTTTGAATATTTGATTACATTACATAAGGACTTGTGATAGGTCTAGGCATGGTGCTACATGGCTTCTACTGCAGTTGTATGAATTCATTTTTCTTTTTCTATTGAAAAAGTAACGTTAAAGAATCTTTTACTGCCTTTCATTGTAAATTAGAGTTTTAAATTATGTGGCTGTCATTTGAATATGCTAATTATGCTATATTATTTTACAGACCATTAGACACGCCTATAAAAATGTGTCTCAAGTTCTAAGCCTTTTGATTAACTTGTTGACTCTGTATTCTCCAGTACTTGTTTAAGATTGGTAATTAGCATTCAAAGAGGTAGCAGAATGCACCTGCCTTTCTGACCACTGGTGACCTTCACTATGAATTAACTGAAAAATCCATGTCAGGCACTTAATTGAATGAAGCTGTGAACTTGTAAATGGTAATGGTTATGATTAGTGTATAACATGCCATAACAGTAATGATGTAATCTTGATCTCAAGAGACTTAGGGTTTAAGTCTTGGGGGGTTTATATGCCAAATTAAAGAGGGGGTAAATGACAAGAGGGAAGCTTGAAAGGGGGAGAGAGAGAAAGGAGAGCCTCTTCTTTTTTTTTTCCAAAGACTCTAAAGATAAAAATATTTAATTGGATTTGAGAGGTTGGTGAACTTTTTATTCCCATCAGAGCGCTTCATCTGTCTTTAAGGCAGAAAGAACTGTCAGCAGCCCTTTCGTCTAGTCATGGAGAGGTATTTGTCACTTGAGGCTGGATGTGAGGGGCTGCATTAAAATGACTGGGTTTTGTCACTGTTTCAGGAAGCCAGGAACATCCATGGCTCGCTGGGGCACATGCTGTGCACAGTGCACACATGTGGACTGGCTTATATGCTCCTTTTTTGTTGAATACTTTCATAGCCATTACAGTAACAAGATTAGTGATGCAAAGCAGCTCACGCTTTCTTTAGACTTTACATTTCTCTATGCTAGTGACAAATATGACCTGAGCAGCCAGAAAAAGACATTTGGTAAGGATGATGTGGGTACATCTAAGCACACCCTGCATGCAAGGAGGAAGAGCTTTTGTGAACTGGATGGATCCTGCTGGGCTTTTAGCTTTGGAGCCCTTTAATGAAATTTGCTTCCAACTCAATGTCCTGTTTATATGCCTGTTAGAATATGACATCTTGCAAATATACTCTACAAGGCATGTTGCTGAACGAATAAATGAGAAAAATGAAGCCTTTCATGGCTGTTGTATCAGACCAGTAACCAGCTTGCTCATGAGCTGAAATTGAGCATTTATCCAGAAATGCAAGGGAAAGCTTCACAAAGTACTGCCAGTCTAGTTTAAGCATAACACTCTCAATTTAGCAAGAGTTGTACTATTGAATCACAAAAAGTGTATTTCAGAAATCTGCATATTTATACTGAGATTAATTATGTAAATTATATTTAATATGAACGAATTAGGGGAACCAAATTTAACTAGAGTTTAGGAAGAGTAATGGAATAATAATCTAGCTATTAAAGGTGGTCAAAGATCTTCATCACAGGAGTTATATTAACCTTGCTAGTAATTTAGTGTGTCATAATGGAGTTAGGCTTTCCCTCATCAGTACATTTTCGACCTGGCTATAATAAAATTCAGATTCTGCCAAATCAGAGTAAGACATATGTCATATGTCAACATATGTCTTCTTTTTGCAGTCCACATGAGAGTTTCATTGGGATTGTGTTAATGCATACAAGTACATGTGCTGAGTAACATGACCAAATCCTATACCTGTAATGCTTTCACAAAAACAGAAATTAAGTCCTAGTTAGTACAATCAATCCTCTCTCATGCATTACAGGAGCACAGATAGGCTGCATTAATTTTACCCATTATCACCAGAGTGAGGATGGAACTACATTCACCTCTTGGGGGATGTTACTTGGAGCTCTTTACCTTTTCTTTAAGAATCTTTCTTCTGCACGTATCATACCATCACTTATATGATTCTGAATACAGTCTTTAGAGCTTTCTAAGTTACCTCCTATCTTGCATGTCAAGCCTGACTGTATTAAATGTCTTACTTTTTTTCTCCAAACATCTTCACTGACCATTATTTGACCCAAAGAGAATAAGGCAGTGTATGGTTTTCTATAATCCCCTCCTTTCTGCTGAAGTTATTGCTGTCCCATGCAGCCTTGCTACATCTTCCAATGCAAAATCCTAAATAAACAGCTCGCCTTTTTGGCCTTGTTTCTGAGTGAAATGAGTGCTACAGTACACATCTTTTTGAAACCTTCCTGGCAGATTTGATTGAAGCTGACACAGGTTTTCACAATGGTTGGAAAAAGTCGGTTAATTCAGCTCTTGTGATGGTAAGAAACCAGGTAAAAGAGATTCTAATTAGCATCTCATTAGAGGCAAAGATCTCATGAAGCCTGCATTAGGCATCAGAGAATCCATAAAAAAACATATTTAGAAATGTCTAGATCTGGGAGATGCTTTACTCTGAATTCATCTTGTCTTGGACCTCCCAAGAAATCCTCTTGGACCTGTAGAAATCCAGGCTGCCCTATCTGCAGGTCCAAGAGCCCAGCTTTCTTCAGTGGCTGGACAGATTTTTGAGGATTTGGGGGCCTTCAGTACAAGAAGTATAAAATTATGACAGAGCAGTAGGTGAATGTGTAGGAGCTTGGAAAGCCATGTTCTGTTTAAGATTGGGGGTAAAAGACCACAACCAAAGCTAAAAAGCTATTTAAAAAATGAATAGCCCAGGCTAAACCTGAAAGCATGAAGGAAATTTGTGGTCCTTAAGGGGCCACTGAGATTTGAATGATTTCTTGCAAAAAAAAAAAAAAAGATTCTGAGACAAAAGTGCAAATCTATGCAAGAGTAACTCCGAGTCCAGCAGCCCAGTCATTTTTGGTCTGTATAAAGAATGCACATATGTAAGTGCTCAATTTTAACACTCCAACAGTGTTAGTCCATTACCTTGCATATTCAGACAAATGCTGTGGCTTCTCTGATTTATCAACCAACATAGTATAGTTAGTTATCATAGGTATCATATGGTTAACAATTGTTCTAATATTTAATTTTTACATCATTTAGGTATCTGTAGGATAGCAAATATCATAACTGTTAAATGCAGTGAGCTGACCTCTGGAGAATCTGAATACTGGCTGAACAACTAATGAAGGATTTTTCAGAGCCAATGTCTTTGTCCTTAGGACAAATGTCTGCATTTGACAAAGTTCGTTCCTGGTTTATTTTCCAGCCCTGCACTAGAGTTGAATCCTTGATCCTGATTCTGCCAAGCACGGAGCTCCCTGTTCTGCTGTTGTCATCGCTGAGAGCCGAGGGCACTCGCACCTGGCAGGAGCTGGCACTTTGATGGCAAGCAGGGATATTGCAAAGCAGGATTAAAGTGCACTTGCTGACAGAGCTGTTTGAAGAAGATTTCAGAGCACCTGCCCATGCTGTGCCTGACTCTAGACTTTGCTATCAGCCCCTCAACCTCATTAGCGCCAAACTCATTCTCAAAATTAAATAAATAAGAGCTTTTGACAGCACTATTTATTTACTGCAGCTTGCCTAAGATATTTCCAAATAATAAAACATAACATCTTGGTGTTCTTTATCCCAAGGGCAACTTAAGGAATAGATTAGTTCTGGATGCTTTGCCCCAGAACAAAAGAGAAAGGGTAAAACATTTAAAATCCCTGAAGTTTCTTTAGTTTTCACTAAAACATTGTTTGTGTTTTTTCCCCAAACCAAGAAAGCAGTCAGAAAACAAAGCGGAATTTATGGACTGAGGGTTTTCTTGTTCTGAGAGTCTTTTACCTTCACTATATTTTGGTGGTAACTATTATCATATCAAATCAAAATGGGAGAGCAATGCATCCTGTGTCACTGGAATAAGTCCTTTGGACTTATCTTTCAATAAAAAAAAATTTCTTTGCACTTGGGGTGAATTAAAATTTCTAGAGGCAGAGAACATTGATGAGGTAATTGGCTTTCTATAAAAACTTTCAAGGTTGAGAAGAAACCTTGCCATAATAATGAGCAGAAAAGAAATGGGGGGAAAAGGAAACATGGAAAACTAAAAACCTGCAATTTTTATAAGTCCCTACTTTCCTGTAATGATGAATTGCATTCATTTTGAATTAAAATTTCATATGCACAGTTTTTTTTGGTAGTAGGCTACCTGAAGACCTTTTTTTTTCTTTTTGTCAGAGTCTATTCCTCTGACAACACAGAAACAGCACTACTTTGGTATGTTTTAGTGGTTACCATTGACTTTGGGCAAGAATGTAGGTTACTTTCCAAATTAACTTTAATGTTCACCAGCCACTTTTCCACCCTAGCAAGAACTGCACCCTCTTTGACCTACATGTAACACAGTCCCTTTCCATAAAACTCTTCCAGCCCCGAATCCAAAGATTTGGTGAATTCATAACTAATTTACTTCATTATTTGACCATCATCCATGTAATTTTGAAAATGTAATAGAGAAAATCAGAGAATCATAAAATCAATAGAACTATATCAATCAGGGAGGGATGTATGAGGAAAACTCCAGATGTTATAAAATGTAAGTTTCATATATAAATAAAGTGCATTAATTTACACAAGTTTTGGGGGTTTTTATTGCCTCTACAAAACTATATGTAGAAAAAGATGGTGATTTGTTTCATGACACTTCTGAAGTTTCTAGTGTGTGTGTGGGTGTGTATGTGCCCACTGACTGGCTGGGCAGCTTCTGTAACATCACTGGATAACCACTAGAATCAATTTAAATGAAATTACATGCATAAATCTAATTATCTGCTATTGTTTATAGAAGCAAGCCCAGAGGGATTTAACAGACAGGAAAGCAAAGTGTGAAAAAAAAAGGTTTGAAGTGGGTGGTTCTGCTCCACTGCCCCTCAGCTTTTAAAAAGTAAAGGAAATTGGTTTTTTTAAAGCCTAAACAAACTCTGAATCTCAAATAGTAAATCCTAACATCAGATTTCTCATTGGTTTGGTTCTTTTCATTTATTTTGTGCTGCAATGCAACTCAGACTTAAAATTGCAGATTCTTCAGCAGAACATTTAATATTTGAATCAGAAAAAACCCATAGTTTCCCCCTTACATAATTTTTCTTCCCCACCAAATATTTATAAGGAAATAAAAATGTAATTTAAAGTTTTATTTCATTAAAAGATGGTTTAATCACAATTTTGTCTTGTTTGAGACTTTCACATTGTTATTTTTTTTATTCATTCCGTTTTTCATTGATGTATATAATTTCAAATTCTTTATGTAATTTAGAAACATCTTGGGGATTGTCTTCTAATAGTGTAAATCAGAAGTAAATCAACCAAAGTTAATTTAAACCAGATGCAATGGGCTTGAAAATCAAATCTTCTCTACTGTATTATGTTTTTTAAAAAGTTGTTGTTCTTGTTTTTAAGTACATCTGTTTATTTCATGTTTGCTGTGTGTTGATTAGATCTCTCTGGATGGCTGAGGCAAGCCTGCTCACGTTACACCAGGAGTGGTGCCTATGAGCTCAACTGATAGGAAGGGCTTCCCAGACTTGCTGAATACTGCAAATCTTTTACCAACACATTGTTGTCTGCTACAAGACACAGCAGTTTTAGACAGAATTGCAGTTCTGATTTATAATATCTAATTAATAAATCCAAATCTTAGAATGCCATAAACTCTAAGGTTTATATGCTACTATCTTGGTTTTGGGGGGTTTTTGGTGGGGGATTGCTGGAACACCACACCTATAATGTTTTGATGAACTGTCCTGTGAAATACATTGCTTGCTCTTCAGAGATTGCTTTGTTCCCTAACAACCTTTGAACTTTTGTCCTGTTAGGCAGACTGGTGTGTATTGCTATAAATTACAGTTCTCATTAGCTGTGCTATTCATCTTTTTAAGAAAGGAATACTTGACACAGAACTCTAACATACAGACCTTAAAAGGAGTGCAGTATTTGCATTATTTTGTTTCTTGCTGCTTAGAGGAGGAGGTGGGAGACTGACACAAGGAAGACAAGAAAGGGGTGGTCAGCTGCTTTGGACATTATTTCTCATTTTGAGAGTTCTCTGAACTTTGCCATTCACTCTTCCATGATATAAACAAACTTTTATTGTTCTTAAATACTTAGGTAGCTGTTAACAAAAATTAAATAAGTCATTGCTCAAAAAATGTCTGTAATGCTTCTTGCAAGGCTTTATCTTTATGACACTAACGATAATCCCTTGTGTAATTAACTGTAGAGTGGTTATGCATGCAGTATGCAGTCCATGACAAGCCTCATAGAAAATACATCAGTATTAGCCACAGGTGAATTCATTTAGAAAGATTAATGACTGCACCTGAATTTTAATGTCTGAAAAGGGATGGAACACTGAATCCTTAATTAAAAAGTTGAATGACTGGTATGGTTTGTTTAACATCGCAAATTTCACCGGGAGATTTTTATATTCAAATGAAGTCTGCAAAGGAAAACTTTCGTTAGAAAGTGGTGAAGTAGGGGTGAAAAGCAAAAATGTTTTATGTGCTTTATGTAAATTGATACATGGATCAGTACCTTTGATATGGATCAAATGAAGTATAATTATGGCTCCTCTCTGTTTACAGTGAATGTGGGGCAAAGAATTCTTAAGAAATGTAAGGCACTGCTGTACTCCTACTGATATAAAGTTAGATGAGAAGAGCAGTAAAATTGATGAGTGATCTTATTCTTTCCTTAATGAGACGGTTTCCTCTTCATTATTATTTAACAAAGTTTTTAATGAAGAGAAAGTAACCTTGAAAAATACTGTTACAATCCCATTCCCAGAAGATGCTAAACTCACCTTTCTCAAACTCAGCTTTCAATTACAAAGTTAGTTAAAAGTAATTCAGAGAACCACTATTATCAATGAAAACAGTGCCTTTCAAAAAATTCATGCATTTTAATATTTAATAAAAAGAGAGGCTAGATTTTGCGAAGAATAAATAATTAAAGTAGAATTCTCATACCTGTTCAGAAAAGCTAACAGAAGGGACATCTGAATGTACTGTTGCTACATTGCCTAAAATGCATCTTTAAAAACCCTCTGCTGACTGCTTTCAGCTAGTCTTTATTATGGGAAATGTATTCTAAAATCTGGAGCCCCAGTAAAGCTTATTTGAATAGCAAAATGGATCACTTTTCAAAAGCAAGGCTGTGACGTTTGTCTGCTGACCTAAATAGACACTGAAGGTCAGCAGTTTTGCTGTCTTATTTCTAACAAACGACTTTCACCCAAACTTTATTTTTAATGAGATCCTCTTCTCTTTAACTGCAGTACCAGACTCCAGGAAAACAAGTTTCTAAGCACAAACAAGAATACAAGTTCAGACAAAGATTGTCTTCCTAATAACATAATTATATTTCCTATTGCTTGCTTTTTATCCTCTCAGAAAAGGAACATAGCCTGAAAATGTTCAAATGAGAGAAGAAAAAAATGGGAAATCAAAAGTCAAGGAAGGAGTCCGAGTGATTTATCCTAGGAAGTGTGTGTGAATACTACTCAGAGCTGTAGTAAAGCAGATTTTGATGGACTTTACCTGCAGAACAGTACCTGCTGTACTGCTTTTGCTGCCAAGCAGAACCATGGTTTTATTCCCAACCACTTTCCAAGGAAGCATATTTAAAATAAAATATCATTAAAGAAATATGTACCTTCTTCTAAATCTTGAAGGAAAGGTGGAGGCATTTGAAAAGCTGTGTGAGGGTGTATGAACGTGTGCTCATATATGTGTGTCAACACTTTCCCACTTACTCATGTAAACTGCCTCCAGTACTTCCCCAGAAAGAGAAAATTAGAATTTTACACACATATCACATATTGGTGTGTGTGAGTATACATACATATATAAAACAGTATAATGGTTTCGTTTCCAGGTGTATCAGCTGTTTGAATGGTCAGATAGAGTATAATAAATTGCTAACATCTCTAGTTTAAGTTTAGTGATCAGCTTGTTTGTTCCTCCAGACTTCCACAACCTCCACTGCAAAACAGTCACTGGCATATGAACTGTAAATATTTTTGACACTCAAAGCTTAATTTCCTGGAATTAATCTCTGACATCAGGGATAAAAATAAAACTGGAAAGACATGTTGAAACTTCGAGATCTCCTTGTCTTGGTGAATTTGATTAATGCAACTCAGTAAAAATCAACTGCAGGATACAACTTTCAGTGAGGAATTTGTTAATACCAGTTAAAATCAGTTGCAAAAGGTGTTATCAAATTTGTGGCAAGAAAATGCTACCTGACAGAAGCAGGTTAAGTCCTTGGTTATCCAAAATATTTTCCATAAAATATCTGCTGATTTGGGCAAACCACAAAAATCATAGCAATTGTATTGAGCTCAGATATATATCCAAATATTTCAATCCTATGTGTTTGGAACATGACCCAAGATCAATAGGATTCCTTTTGTTGACTTCAGCAGAAACTGGACCATTATAGCCTAGATAAATAGATTCCTGGTTGAGAAGATGTGAGATTCAAGTTCACTATTTTTAGCTTCTCAGTTTTAAGGAGGGTGGTGATTGTAAGAGAAGGACTAGGATAAGAGCTTGTCTCTTGATGTGAATAGTAGACCACATACTTTCTTTGAATTCACTGAGAAGTAAATGACTTTTGAAGCAAAAATTTGCACTGTACAACAGAATAAGCAAGGTGAGAAATGATATGATACTAAAAGAATGGAATAGGAAAAATAAAAATAACTCTTTCAAAGTTGTTCAATTTTGCCTTGAATAAGCATTTTGATATTTCTTCTTTTATTTAGACAATTTTTTCATTACTTTTTTGGGGAATCCATTTGCTCAGGAGAAAACAAACTCTTGGTAAACATTTCCTGTACACACTGTCCCATATGGTAGTTAAGGACTCCTTTTGCAGACACATTACTAAGGACAAAGGGACACACATCCCACCTTTAAAAATCAGATGTTTCTGCACCCTAAGACTCTGACTTTCTGGAAGAGGTGTGGGGTAGATTGAATAGTACATCCTGTCTCCCCTCACTCTCTGAAATTTCTACAGGAGTAGCTCAGAGACTTCCTGCAAATCTGAAAAGTTTATCATGTCCAGAAGGTGACCACCCTGTCCACTCAGCAGAGGTGAAGACAAGTGCAATCTCCTTCCCAGAAAGCACAGGGAAAAGCTCCCTAGTGCTCATGGCAGCTTCTCTGTTGAACTAAAGCAATGTTCTGGGTCTGCTGCAAAATGATGATTCTTCTATAAAAGTTACCCTTTACGGGGATGCTCTTTCCTAATATCACACTCTTAACTCAGCCCACCATATTTTTAAAACAGAAACGCTTCTAAATTCAAGTTAGTATTCCTTTTAATAGCTGGACAATTTCAGAGCACCACAATTCACTTTGTCCAGTAAAATAATTTTATGTGTTCATGTTGCATAAATATAATTGAAGTGGTCCTTTGAGAGTGAAAAAAACCCAAATTTATGCAGCTTCTATCAAGTCTAGAAATCTAAAATGTCTTGGAGAGTCCATGTCCATATTGCAGCAGGGAATAACCTCCTCAGGATGGACTGCAAGTCTCAAAGCATGCCTTAAATCCCCACATCTGCTGTCATCTTGGCCAGCTGGTCCATAAACCAGACTTACGAAATGCACTGGTGAACTAAGATAAACCACCTTCTTTGCTGAAAGATGTAAAATGATACCTTTTTTGCTATATTAGAGCGTGTTTTGGCATTATCAGGGTAATGCAAACTGGTTTTAACACAACTTAAACTTGTGGCCACAGCTGTGGTATCTAAGGGGTGTATCTGAAATAGTCCTGAGGTAATCACTTGAACAATATATAACCTCAGAGAGAGAAGTCCCAGCTAAAAGCTATTTGAAAACAATGTAGCCCACAGGGCACCCCGAGATAAGCTGATTCCCCTTTCATTACTTCTTAACCATCCATTAAAAGCTAAGCACTCTATTCTGCCCCTACTCGAACACCCTGAGGATCCTGGAGGTTTGTGTGAAGTGAATGAAAGCCACTACCCCAATCTGTCATTCAAACTACAATTACACATCCATCTTTAAGAACCCAGGGCAGAAAGAAAATAGAAAATAGAGGGAAACAAGAGCTTAGTTTGGAAGGTAGGAAACAAAGAACACATGGCCCATATAAGCGTTTTACGTGTGTTTTCATTTCTGAAATGTTTTGTAGGCTTGGAAAAAATTTGGGTGCAGAGGTTAAAGCAGTCCCTAGGCAACTTTAACGTGCACAACCAGCATTTGCTGAGCTGATCACCATCCGTTATCACTGACCTTGGCAATACTACAAGAATCCTATATTCACATGGATAAACTCTTCTCCGCAACCTCACCAACTTATTAGGGATAAACAGGCTTTACTTGAGCACCTGGCATGTGTGATCCATATCTATCTATTTTTCATTCAGCCTCCTCTTTCCACCTCTCTTTGGACAGTGATTGCTTCTCCTCCATTTCTCCAGCTGTGTGCTATGTAAGTAAGTTTTCAAGAGATCAGTTTATTCAACAGAGAAAGCTGACAGTGAATAATATCCAAAAGAGTGTGAGCTTATGTTACCCCAATTAGTCATGATGAAGTATGTAGAAAAATAAGAAATACAAGGGACCTAAGATTGGGGAAAAAAATTGCTTCGTTTGGGCTAAAATGTACAGAAGGTACTGTTACCCATTTTATATTGTTCTTTACTTGATAATTGTTGGAGAAAAAAAAAACTGAGTGCTTTTTAAACACCTTGTTACATTTATATTTTAGTTCAGAACCTAAAGACAAACATAAATTTTGTTATTATTTTGGAAAAGTGTAAAAAAAAACCTTTCTATATGTATAAAAATAATATAAGCTGATTAATACTCAGGATAAATAGCTGCGACTAGCACACTGACATTATATTAAAACCATCTCAGTATCATTCTTGGGTCAGAATGTACACTTGATATCAGAGAAGCTCATGGCTAGGTATTACTGAAAAATAAATTATACCTATAAATGGTGAGATTGAAGCAAGCATTTCCAGAATAAAAATGCAATTCTTCAAAGATAAGTTACTCTTTAAGACCACATACCTAAGAAGTGTTTAGGTATTTCTTTTTTAAAAGCTGTTTCAGATTTAATATTTATCCTATAATAGAATGTCTGTGGAAAAGCCTAGAAGAGCACTTACTGCTAAGCCATTTCTCATATAGTTTCACTGTCTGTTCTGTACCTTTTGTGTACCAGTAAAACTGATTGCCATCTTTAGCAGAAACTGAGTATTGCATACAATAAAGAGCAACATTAGAGCACTAAAAAAGTAAAGCATTATGCAAATATTCATTATACATGTGTATGTCCTTATTTCAAACATTGCAATAACTTCTTGACCAAGGCAGACTGCTGTACAGTCACATATTTTCTGTTCCAGCAAAGCTGGAGGTTTACAGTTTTCACATTTAGCATTAATACTCTGGGATTATGCAGTTGAGGAGTTGGACCAACTCACAACAATGCTTTTGTTGATATGGTATTAAGGTGAAATAGTCCAGTGACAACTGTATTATTTCTTGCCTTTTCTACTGTCCAACTTGTGCAGTAAGCTCATTGTGCTTACTGCAGGTTTCACCATTTACCCTCTTTACTATCACATTGTGTGAATCTGTACAGTTATAAAACAGAATTACTTTTTTTTTTAACTTGAATTCCTCTTCACAGCAAAGATGCTATGGTTACCATGTCAATCAGACATGGGTAATCAAGTCCATAATAAGGGATCTCAGGTGTGTTTGGTATTTGGCTGGCAGACTAAAGCTTTATAAGTTAATGTCACTAGAACCATTGAGGAAAACAGCTGCAATATGGAACCTGGCTTTTTTTTTTTTTTTTTATTTCTTTTTAAGGCTCAAGAGGAATGCAATGTTTGTTACTTAAAAGATGTTGGTAGATTTGATTGTCTCTCATGTACACACATTTCTATTATCTTTCAGAAAATTCCCTTTGAAAGCATGATAGCAAGAGTCTGGTGTTGTTGATCAGGACTATCTGAATACAGCAGCAGGTTTATTGTTTGTATACTGTGCTTGTCACTGCAGTGTGGGACCTGTTATATTTGCAATCTTCACAGTCTACATTTTCTTTGAAAAGCAGTTAGCAGCAGAACGCAATCCCGGAGCTTGGCTCGTGTTTGTTTTCATCAGAATGCAATAATCCATTCTCATAGGATGGCTGTGTGAGCCACAAAAGTGTAAATGCCATTCTTGCCTGCACTCTCATTGCAGGTGCTGAAGCAGCTTTTTCTCCTTTGAAAGAGCCAGGAATCTGCTAGTTGTCAGCAAACTGAGATTTAGATGCTAACTTTTCCCCTTGTGTTGCTGTGTATTGATCTCTTTTATCCTAATTTCTGTTTGTTTGTTGTTCGGTTCACTGTCTCTGAGTAAGTTAATCTGTTTAGACTTTTATGTATACACATGGCTCTGCTTTAGGCTCGTGTTTGCTTTAGGGTGGTAGAAGTACAAGAGTGCCCGAGGTGTCTGTTACATGGGGCAGGCTGCCTGCTATGTACACACCCTCAGGGATACTGGAAACCCTTGGTAACTGCAGGTTCACTGTTTGGGATTTTTTCCCTTGATAGCTAGATTTGTTAAAGGATTATTTTAAAAAAAAGGTAAAATATTAGTAACATGGACTTCATAGACAATTGGATTTCCCTTTGTAGGATACCAAGAGGCCCCAGATCATTGAGATCATCCCCCATCTTTCCTTGTGGGTCACTACATGATTCCTAACTGCTCCACAATGGGCATTTTCATCCTCTGCTATCTGTGTCTTTACTCATTATTCCAGAGGTAGAAAATAGAAACAAAGACCAGAAAACAAGTAAATAAATAGAATAGAGTGAATCCCTCAAACCAATATGGAAAAAATTGCTAATAATTGCTCCTAAATTGATGGTAATTGCTAAAACTCATAGCAATTTGTTTGCTTTACATAAACAAATTACTAAAATATGTTGCTGTGACTTACAGGTCCCCATTTCATCTCACTCACTAAATGGTTATGGCTCCACACTTTAAAACACTGTTTATACACAATTCTGTAACAACCTCAGTGTATGACAAACTCACATTAGCATCTTTAAATTAGTGTCTGGAGCATTTACACTCACAGAAGGTCTGTCTGGAAGGCCCCTAAGATCAATGAGAATTTTTCCATTGCTTTCAATATGCTTACTGTGAATCCCAAAGTGAAAAGTAGCTTGCGGGGAGCTGGATATTGAGCAGGCTGGTACACACAAGTAGGAAGTGCCAGACTGTAAATTTCTGGGGAATGTTTTTGCTTATGAGCCAGAGTGCTGGGTTTGGTGTGAAACTTCTGCCTTTGGTTTCCTTAGCAGTCTCTCATGCAGTTGGACCTACCCAGCATTTAGCAGCAGTGCCAACAAAGGCCTGACCTCCGCTCTAGCGCTTCAGCTGCCGCAATATCGCTGCACCCCACATGAGTGAATTCTAAATTTAAAAACCAACCCTAATGCTTCTTTCATGCACTTCAGTAAGCAGTTTTTCTTTTAAATGTGTAACATATGCTGCATCTATGTATTTTCTTCCCTTTCACTGCTCTTTCTTTCCTCTCCATTCTCAAAGACAAGGGAATTTTTAATAATTTTTCCTCTGCTGTGCATGGGAACACCATTCACCTTGTGCTGTGTCAGTCAAAGCTCATCACTCTGCAGTCAGGTATATCAGCTTAATCCTGCTACAAAGTTCAGATTTTCTAAAAATCTGAGAACTGAGTTTGTCAGCCAACAAACAGCATCAAATTCCTTGTTCCGCATGTTGAGTGATGAAATGTCTATACTTTACTTCTTTTTCTGGTTTCTAATTTCCCAGCAGTTTGTATGCTTCTGTGATGGGAACTTCAAAAATTTTCATTGAGTATTAGTAGCCCCGGTCAGAGAAATTTAGCTGGAATCATATTCTTCTGGAACATTCAGGTCTGTTATTACAGCACAAGGTCAGTTCTAATTTTATCAAAATTAACTTTCCAAAAAAGCCTGGAATACATTTCTGTCAATGTTACAGTACTCAAATATTAACAGTTTTTATTTCAAACTTTTTTATGTCTGTGATTATAAATTTATGATTTATATGATTAATGATAATATTTATTCCAATAAATTTTTAAAATAAAAGTAAGTTTTACTTGTAAGTTATTTTCAGAACACGCAGGTGTAATTTCTTGTCTCTTTCCAAACTGAAAATGTTTTCATGAGAGAATATATTCCCCTGTGATGCAGGAAACTCCAGTATAACACTAAGCAGAGAGGGCTTTAATACGCACCTCAGTGAAATGTCTTGTTGTACAGGCTGCCCTAGATGTTTATCACGTGTCTAATATTTCCTATTTAATGGAATAAAAAGGTAGAAATATTCTGGAAATAATGCAGTTGATAGAATACATTTGCAGTTAAGTTTTTTTAATATGTACTATGCAGTATATTGTGGATCATAAAAAGAATGCAAATTAAACTAATTAATTTAGTCTTAGTGAAGAACAAAGTCAAATGCCTTTTGCTGCAAAACCCAGGTAGCCACCAAATGCATTTAAAGATCTAAAAATATCCCAAAACTCTCAGCATTTCTCAGCCTGTTTTACAATGTAATTTTTTAAATGAAATATTCCAATGTAAAAGTGTAAATATAAACCCAAGCACACATTCACACTCTAAGAACAGTAAATCAATGCAATGAAGTTTAAATGGCATCTATCTTTTCAAGAAAAAGATTGTGAAAAAAAAATTCATATCCATCATATCCATCATTAAAAATACATAATAGAACAAATTATGGGGGAAATATACAAGTCAAAAATATCTGGCAGAAATTTCAGGAAATCACTTTCTCTGTTTGGAGTGCATAGGTAACTTCCATGTCTTTCTCAGCTTGCTCTTGAATACCCTGTGTCCTGCACTGTACCAAACTTGCTACAAATTGCTGTTAAACATGGGCTGCTAACAGTGACAGGGTTTTCCACACCTCTAAACTGAAAATTCATGCAACACTGGTTGTTAATTCAATAAATGTGAGGCCTGCAAAACAGCACAAGCCCCAGCACTTATATCCTGAACATTGACCCTTCTCAGAATAAACTATAGTGAATTTCAGTGCTCCAGATTAAAACTAAAAAATTAAAATCTTGAAAATCACAGCAGTTTGGGTAGTTTCAATGTAGGTCCAATTCAAAATTCAGGTTCTGTTTCATGGCTGACCGTTGACTTGAGTGAGCCTCCTTGAAAAGCTTTGTGCTGTCCTCCACTAAGTGTTCTTTGGCACACAGAAAGCAAATGGTGAGAAAGTAAGGTAAAATCTGTTTGTGCTGGGTTTTTGTAATGGAGGTAATTATAGTTGTTTGCTAATTCCACTGAGAGGATCAAATTCTGCTCTCTAAAGGCAGTATAAGTCCACTGAAACCATTTGAATTATTCCGAATTCATTCCAGATAAGTGCCAGAAGAATTTGTCCCCTTGGACTATAAAGACAAAATTTTAAATGTATTAAACAGGAAATCAGAACTCCAAAAGACAAAGAGTTAATTAGTACACAGCTGAATATATAAACTAAATAAATTATCCAGGACATATTGTGCCCAAAGAAATGGTGCCAAGCGTAGCTATTTTGAAAAGCTGTCAGATGGAGGCGTTTGGTGGTTTGCATAGCAGATAGAGACTGCTGAATGCCTCCCTCGAGCCTGACACCATTGATGCTGTATAACCTTAATTGCAATCTCTTTCCAAAGCCTTCTCTCTCTTTTGCTGCTGGCAGTCACGTCCACCTGAGAGTGGACAAAACTCCAGATGCAGTAACCTAAAGCTGTAACCTCCCTCCCTGAACTGATACGTGATAGGAATGCTTAATACTGAAATTGCTTGGAAAGATTAAAATAGCACTTGTCATCTCTCTTCAGAAAAAGAAAATAAACCTGATTTTCCAAGCTGACTGAGACCTAGTATAATTATGTGACAAAGCGAATACCAGACTCACAGCACCAAAGCAAAGCGTCTCAAGTATAAAAGCCAAACAAAACATCCAAGTCTGTCTACTTTTCTCCTCATTCCTGTTGAAATAGTTGACACGTATGCATAACCAACCATACTTGGCACATCTGCTTTCAGAGGCCAATTGTCTCTCTCTCAAAATAATTCTGATACTAATTGCGAGAATGATGGAGTCTGAGACATACATACCAATGGCATGAGTCAGCAAAAAATACATCCAGCTGTTCTGCCGTTGGCAGAGTCCTGGGCCTTACACAACGCAAAGCTCCATCTTCTTTTTCTTTTTTTTTTTTTTTTCCTTCAAGAAGCATGGGTCACAGTCTCATTTTGTCCTTCTGATCATTAACTTCGAGGATAAGAAGAATGATTTCACCAGAATATCTCTAAAGAATTACAGTTTTAAGTTCAACGCCTCCTAGTCTTTGTACCTCTCTCAGCTGTGAAACTGATCCTTTTCTACTCACCTCTGTGCTACCCGTGCCTCCCTGCTCTGCTTCTCCCAACTTCTGCCCTTTTACCAATGCTTTCACATTATGTTACCTAAAATCTTTATAGACTTTCTGGTGCTTCCTTAGGATGTATTCAGCATTTTGCTCTGCTTTGAAGAAAATGCAACAGAAGGAGGAAGAGGCAGGGGATGGTCAGGAACCTTAGATATTCAAAAGATGTTTTTGAAAAAATTCCTTTTCAGGGTTCATATTTTCTATGCTGTACTCTGAATTATATTAATAAAAACAGGAAATTGATAAATTGACATTACGTCCTGTAAGAACTACAAAAACAGATCTGGAAGTACCTTTTCCCCTTTTTTTCATAAAAGGAATTAATTATTATCATGTTTTATATTGCTTTTAAATGTTAATGCAATTCATAGTCAATAGTCTTTTGTTAACTGCAAACCAGTTTATGATGCAATATTTCTTGTGTAAATTGGTGTTTTCACTGTACTATTATCCCCGGTTCTGGCAGTCACTGAAAGGAAACTACATCTGCAGATGTCTTATTTACATCTGATGACAATATATACACCACTACTAACATATAGGCTGCATTCTTAGGTGCTGTAAATTGAATTAACTCTCTTGAAGCAGCAGAGCATTAGAACCATTCATTTATTTTAACAAGCATATAATTAATTTATTCATTTCTCTATTCATGGTCAGTTAGGTATTTCTGTTTTCTCAGTAAATCAGGATATCACACATTAAGATGCACACTTTCTGTGGCCTTGTTTCCATGTATTTCTTGATGTGTAAAGAGAGTGGTTTTTTTCTCTAAGGACATGCATTTTCTGCAAGTGACAGGGATGAA
The DNA here is from genome assembly GCA_024362935.1 of Setophaga petechia. Taxonomy (NCBI): domain Eukaryota; kingdom Metazoa; phylum Chordata; class Aves; order Passeriformes; family Parulidae; genus Setophaga; species Setophaga petechia. The sequence continues at coordinate 13,493,897 of JANCRA010000006.1, forward strand.
ACAGGCCTTTTTATACTTTTATCAAAATCAGAAGGGCTCAGAGAGAGGAAATGTCCTTTCTCATACTGAGGACTTGACAGAGGGAAAATTGGTGGTTTTCCATAAGTGAGGTGTTTGATTGAAGTCAGATGGTTACTTAGGTCTCATTACGTGTGGTTAATTTGGCTAAGAATAGACACAATCAAACCAGACATCAATGTCTTAAAAGCCACTCATGGGATAAAAAACAGCTTCTTGCTTTAAGCCACTTAATTTTTGCCATCAAATTAATATTTTATTATTCCTTTGAGCCCCTGACATGGTCTTTATGGTTTTAATATGTGCAGCACACCATATACACAAATTCTAAATAGTGTCTTGCAAGTCCATTGAGAAAAGGTGCTGGAACTAAATATTTTAGTTTCCAGCAGAAGTAATTAACTGTGTATAATGTTGTAATAGTTTATTTTAAGTGAAACTCGCAAGAGAATAAAAGTATAAATAAATTCAATTTCTGGATTGCTTGTCTATAACACTGGCTTCTGTTATCATCTCTAAATATCTTTTTTAAAACTGTTGATTGAGTATCCTGCTGGTAAGTATAAATTTTATAGCCTAAACCATCCCATATTTCACACAAAAGACTTCATAAAGGAGAAAGCTTTATAATTTTTTTCACTCATCTCAAAATTATCAATTACTTTTTATATAAATTTTTGCATCATTTGCTGAGAAGGTATTCATGGCTTTATAGACTCTTTTTTCATCAGTCATTTAGATGTAAAAGATTTATGAAGTCAAATGTTTTTTATCATGCTCTGATTCATACAAGCACGCTGGTTAAAATTGGTGATGCTTCAGACAAAATAAATGTTCACAGTAATGAATTTATACTTTTTAATAATGCAGAAGAGGTGAATTAAGAAATAGGGTGGTGTGAATACATAGAAAAAAGCAGATTAATGTGGTCCAACATTTTCAAAAAGGACTTTCATTAATTAATTATACCTTCTCATTTGTTTAATATCTGGGTATTTTTTTCTGTATTATTGGGAAAAAAAGTCAAATCCTGCCACATTTTGAGCCATGACTACATCAAATAAGCAATAAAGTAATAAATTGTTAGAAATGGCTAGAACCTGTCAATAGTAACCCACAAAAGGAGACTTAAAGTTCTTTCATATTTAATACAAATCAGGGACCACATAATTAGCAACTTGTAAACACTGTAGGATTACAAATGCTCTTAAGCTAAGTTTATGTACATTTTGGGAAGTTTTCTGCACAGTTCCCAAGGCATGTTCACTGATGTTGGTACACTGTGAAGGATTTAGTCAGGTGGCCTTTAATAACACAAATGGGATTCCTTTATGCCTCTGTAATATGTGCTTCTGTAATAATAAGCCTTTAACTTGAATTTTCCTTGGTCCATTTCTGTCTGGTTCCCAAGACATGTGCAAGGACTGTTCACAGCTCTGCACTAACATGCTTTACACAGATCATTTTACATTAATGTGGAAGTGTATATTTTTTACAGAACACATGACAGGTAGACAGTGAAGTTTCCACGGTGTGGCTGTGCCACAAGAAGGCAGACACCAGTCTTAGTGGTCATTAGCAAATACCTGGATTAAATTCCACATGAACAAAATCTGATTATCGAGGTAGCTTTCTACAAATGATGAGCAGTCTGATTATAGAAAATCACAGAGGATTACAGGAGAATGACCGTAGAAAAGGGCAGAGTTAGAGAGCTTAATCTGAGCAGAGTGGAACAGGCCAACTGCGGCCAAGTAGGGTAGGAAGGCTCCGCTGGAGCATAACAAAGTAGGCCGACAGTTTTGGCAGTGGGAAAAGGAGCATGAGCCAAGTCTATCAGGAGGAAAAGAAGAGCTGAGAAGAACTGTTCTCTGATGAGGAGTGGAATGAGCCAGCCTTTTTTTAAAGAGAGGATCAGACCATACTCAGCAGAAGAGAGAATTGTATAGCAACAGCACTTGAAAAGCCTGAAATCAATATTACTTGATTGGAAAGAGCTGTAAGTGTTATGCCAGTAGAAGCGGCTTTAGGTTGGAAACAGAGTCAAAACCCATGAAGTACTCCATGTAAAATAGCTTGACATGCAGGCAGACTGCTAAAGGGAAAGTGGGTGATGGCACAGCTTAGAGAGATTGTGGAAATGGGTGTTGATCAATGCCACTGGCAGCAAGATCAGCGATTCAACAGGTGTCTCTCATGGTTTTAGCTTTCCATCCATATTTCTGCCCTCTCCTCTGCCTTCCAATGACACATTGAGAAGAGATAGGTAATCACAGAATTTTTGAAGAATCATTTTGAGGGAAATATAATCTAATAATTCTTTCCATTCGTGGCAAAGTATGACGCAAAAGCGAAGTGAGGGGGTTGCTGTAACTGTTCAGCCACAGACAAATGGAACCAAGCAGTAGAAGTCTAAAATTTTTTTTAATGTAAGTTAAAGCAAATATTTTCCATTTTATACCTCAGAAGATTGCATTGAAGAACCAGTTAACTCTTTCCTTTAAAGGTTAAATAGCAAATCAATGACAAGCAGATTTCTCTGAATAGGGCTGGGGAGATGCATCGTGCTTCCTGTAAGAGGATAACAATCCATGTAACAATAGTCTTTGTGCTCTAGTTTAAATACCTTTTATTTTGCTTTCACTCTTCCTATGATGATATACAGGTTAGAAGACAACAAGCAGTTCATAAAGCCAGCATGAAGCATGGCCCAGAGCTGTCAGATGCATCCTCAGGTTATGTGTACTGGTCATTGTGGCCAGAAGACCACAGGAATATCTTATCAATGCAAACTAGAAACTGAGAATTTTCAGGTTAATTTTTTAATAATAAAAAAAATAATAATAACCTTATATTATTACCATTTGTTATCTTTTTTTTTTTTTTTTTTTTTTTTTTTTTAGCTTGGTCTTTATTCTGGGTATAGAATTGCCCTGAAAATCCCTCTGGAATGATAAATGGTGGATATTTTCCTACTTCTTCCTCTCCAAAGCCCAATCCGTGGTTGTGGTAATGATTAATTCTTGAGTATTCATTAGCCTTTCTGTATAATCCTGATCTAGGAATGACAGTAAGAAGGATTCCTTACAATAGAGTGATGTAATACTCTGGGAAATTAGACACTAAGAGTTCCAGTACAATAATGTTACATTAAAGAGAGATAATCACAAGAGGAAAAAGTCTTACAGTGTCACAGCATGCCTATGAAAATCTCTGGGTTATAGAATCAAAGAGTTTTCCACAACACCCTGTCCATGTCAAGCTTTAATAAGGCATCTCATCATGACATTAGGAAAATCAGACTAAATGTGCATTATTGCAGTAGCTTCAAGCCAGAACCAAAAATCCTGGTTGTGTCAAATAACCATTGTTCAAAACAAAAACAAAAAACAACAACAACAACAAAAACAACAACAACAACAACAACAAAAACCCAAAAAAAACCAAAACAAAAAAAAAACTTTTTTAATTCTCCAGGGACTGTCTATTATAGGCAAATTACTTTCAAGAAATGAGTTACAATTTGTGGTAAATTAACATTCCTGAGAGTGCATAGGAGCTGAATTTCTGCCAGAGAACAAAGCTGCTCTAGAGACTTATACGTGATGATAAACTGTAGCATCCAGGAAAACCCCTGATGAGGATTCATTTTGGCCCATATGTAAAAGTAACAGTGAAGCCATAACAGCAGTCTCAAAAATCTGTGTGTGAAATCCTCTATGAAAAAAAAGCCCAACAACTTCCCTCAACTACAGCAATTAGTAGCATAAAAGATGCAAAAGAATAGAATATCACTTTCAATTTAATGTTTCCTAAAAAATAAGAAAGCAGGGAGCACTGGGAGTAAAGCAAGAAAGATGATAATCAGAAGAATGCCCTATGCTATCCCAATTTGAGTCTACCCTGAAAACTTTTCTATCTGTATCAACTATTCAGGTTTAGCTTCCTCTTTCCCCATTTTATAAAGGACTTTAAGCTTTCTGCTTGATATTAAAAGCAGTATATAAATTGAAAATCTATTATGCATCAGAGCAGATAAAGATCCTGCAAATGCTAAGAAAAACTTTCAAATGAGACACATTACAGCTGGAAATGCAGACCACATTTACCCAAGAAGTTTTGGTGGTTTAGGTCTGCCAAAGGAAGAGAAAAGTCAAGAGTGACATTCTAAAGAATGCAGGAAGGAATATGAAACAAAATCATAGAGGATAATAAACTAGCTGAATAACAAATGAAAGCGCACATTGTCACATGAGTCCAAGAGACCAGGAGACCAGGCAGAAAGCCAGCAAATATGGTTGCAATATTAAAAGAAGACATGAAAATCATCAAGCAAATTATAGACATATTAAATGTCTCTATGTGGGGAGGGAAAGGGCAAAAGTTAGTGACACAGAGAGACAGCCATTGGATGGTTATATTTTACAGCACATGCAGAACACTCAGGGCTTGTCACAGTTCACACAGGGCAGTAATGAGGGCATTCTAAATATTAGATAAAATCTGGCCATGTTGGACTCAATGTGCATTTTGACATTGATTCTAACAGCCAAGATTTCCTTCATTAAGGGAGGATTTTAATACCCACCTCAATAAGGTAGGCAAAAGCAGTATTTCACTTTGTAGAGGGCAAACTGAGACTCCAGTAGACAAAAGGTCATATTCTTTTAAGCTTTGTTGCCTCTGTGAGGTCTACAGACTTTGAATTTTAACAGCCCTGTGTCTAGCATGTAGAATAAGATCTCAAGACAAGATTTAAGTGTTCAGATTTTCACTACAATATTCAGGTGGAATTAGTTAAGTAACAAATCAAGAGCACTATTTTGAGCTAAGCCAACAGGAGTAATCTTACACTACACATTGAAAAACTTGGGCTTCCCAAGACATGCCTAGTCAAAAAGCCCATTGAATGATTTTGAGGTTTTTTTAGCAGAAGCTCTGTCAATAACTGAAAAATAACTGCCTAATTAGCTCAGATGTGGAACAACACAAGCACAGTCACAGAGCGTTGTTTCAGATCAGAAGGTTCTCACAGTTTACCAGAAGAAATGCCAGAGGACAGGTTCATCAGGTCCCCAGTACATGGATCAGGAATACCTTAGGAAATACAAAGGAGAGCAATGTGTAAGCCAACCCTTCAAACTCCAGGTAAGAGGGAAACAACTCCTTTGCATAAGCATTTGTTAATACCCCTTGAAAGAGCTGTGCAAGGCTTTTTGTCTTTAAAGAGACGTTGGAAGACTTGTTGAATGCGTATTAAACAATTATTGACAAAAAACCTCTGAAATAAATGCTGGGAGTACATCCTAGAACACTTACCCCTTTTCACAGCTGAATGCCCTGCTAAAATTGAGAACCATGTACTTTCATTCTTCCTGATGAAGCTACTCTTACTTTATGTGCTGTTTCTATTATTTGTTATCATTCTATGTTATCAAGAAAGAAGTTGTGTATTAATTCCAGAAAGTCTGGTGACTCACTCATTGTGGTGATTATGGCTTGTAAGCCTCCTGATGTGTGGAAATTAATAGTTCCTAGGAACTTAAGCACTTCCTTGTCTAGTTTTTGGTTTCTGATGGTGCTTAGAGAGATTTCCCACTTGCCAGAGCTCTTCAAAGAATGGGAACAATGCATCTCTATATACACCTAAAGATGTGCCAGGTAGGGGGAAAAAAAGCAACGTGCTTTTTTGGCATATAAGACCAGAAATCATAAGGGAATTTAAGGATTATTGGACCCTAAACCTTAACTAAGTCTCGTTTCCAGTGAGTAAGGCATACACAAACATTCACTTTGCAACTGGTCAGAATATCAAAGTGCTCCAGCCCCCAGACTCTTGTCTTCAGCCAGCTGGAAGCTCACTCTGCTTTCCGTAAACCAAGGATTACATAAGCACTCTATTTCATCCAAAATCACCAAAGCTTCAGCCGCTGAAACCTTAGCTAAAAGCTCCCCAAACTTTGCCTGCAAGGGAAGGAGCAGTAACAGGGTCAGTGCCATTGCCTGAGCTGCAGCTGCAAGGCTGTAGCTGTAGCTGGATGCAGGCAGGATTTCTGTGCGTGCCTCCAACTTCTTGGACCTGTTTCTACAAAATGTGCTTTTGATCTCCCAGATCTCCCAAGGTTTTTGATTTATGAACTAACCCTCCATCTTCCTTGCTGTGGGACTTTCCTCGTGACTATTTGTCCTGGAGTCTGGCAGTCTTTCCCCAGGCAGCTTGTGCATGAATTATTACAATGTTCCTAATGCAGGGATCAACAAAACACCCTGTCTTATTAAAACCAAGATTTTCAAAATTATTATTTAAGTATAGAGTTGCCTACTAAGACGTTGGTTTTAGTTACAGCGTTTGTTATATTTCATACATTCCATTTTCTGTTTCTGTATCAGCCAGAGACCTCTCTTGGAACCTCTGTAAGAAAGAAATTCAAATAGAAGGCAAAATTACGTATTTCAAATAATTTTGGAGTTGTTGAGCAGCTACAGTTTTAAGGTTGAATATCCATACACCACTGAGCTACACTAAAGTAAATGTCACTCTGGAACCAAAAATACATTTTTTTGTTGCCTGCTGAAAAAAAAAAAAAAAACACCCTTTTATTATTGGCCTAAGTTTCTGACTTAGATTTATGTAAAATTAAGTTGGCTGCATTTTTCCACATTTCTAATTGTTTCTTCACCTTTACTACTATAATTAGAGCTGTATTATAGATGAGGGAGATAAAAAGGTTAAGTACCAATACATTAAAAATAATAAAAAAAAAACTGCTCAAAACACTTCTCAAATATATAGAGCACAGGTTACATGAAAGTAATTGGTGTAAAAGTTTTAATTATGTTAACATTGGCCAGACTACATAATTCACCTTAAGCTGAACCATTCAAATCTTGCACTCCGAGTCTGACAGTGGGTGAGCAAGGGTCAATGCACATATAACATACAAATAACCAGTCAATCAGCTGCATTCAGCAAGTAATTATGTAAGGTGTTTCATCATCTCTGCCTCCTTATTCTCTGCTGGTGAGCTAAGCCAGGGAGTTGCCCTCACCCTCTGCCCCACAGCTGCCACCTGCCCTGGCAATGCAGTGACCAAGGGGGATGTCCCCTGCAAAGGGGAACTCTCCCGGGCACTCTGGGCATCTCTCCTTTTAAGAGTGTCCCCAGCTGCTGCCAGAAAACACAAAGTGGGAGACAGATGCATCAAACTAGAATAATATAGGGCTGATGATCATAATCAATGCTCAGTTCTCCTTGAAATTCAAGTTGTTAGATATAGAACTTGCTCATTTTCTCCTTTAGATAGTCATATAGCTCCGACATGCTAAAACCTGAGAGGTATTATCACAGAAAATCAGTTAAAGAAAACAACATATTTTATTGTCAAAAAAGCACAATATAACTCATAAAAGAATAACACTTTTAAGCACAAGGGTCTGTGAAATACATAAAGTAGCTGGCAAAAATGCTTTATTGGGATTCATTCATTGGATGGGTTATCAGATTAATACATCAAAGCAAGTCAAGTCTCCGAGAACAAGATTTGGTTTTACTGATCCTAAAGCACCCCTGCCATTAGGAAACAAAATCTGAAGGAAAAAAGTCCTGCGTGCACAGTACCTTTTTTGTAAAATATATCCTCAGTATATATAGAAAAAGACATAGAAATCAAAAAGTTATCAAAAAAACCCAAAACCCAAGCAAACAACAAAAGAGCAGAACAGAGAAATGCATATTTAAAAAATAACCGTAATAATATTTGTTAAATGCAGAAGTATAGGTGGGCTACTCCCTGCTGGAGAGTAATTATCAGCAACAAGCAATGTTGCTATGTTTAATTCCCAGTTGTGCCTTTAAATTATTTTCATCACTTTTTTAGTAACCCTTCTACTGTTAAAAGCTCAACTGGTCTGAATGGTGGTAAGGATTCAAAATTAGCAAGATTTGGGTTGTTTGAGAAAAAATTACTTGCAGAATCTAGGTAGGGATTGCTTATCCATTGCCTTTATAGTCTCCTTTCTTTTTTTCTTTTTTTTCCCCTAATAAATGGCTCACAAACAGTGGATATATTAGACAACAGTGATTAGGCCTAAACAGTTTTTTAAAAGGAATCCATTAAAAACCTTTTTTTGTAGCTGTTATCATTTATTGTGCACTGTTTAGAGACTGCATCATGAAGATCTGTGAAAGTTATAAAGGCTGTGTTCTAGGAAAGTATATACAAGCATGGGAATAATTTGAACATTGTGTATATAAGCAATCAGTTCTTCCAAGATCAGGCAATAAATTTGCACAATTAAGAATTTACCAGGATCTGTAACCTGGTTTTGTCCTATAGTCTAATACAAATGTTCTTTTTCAATTTGGTCTAATTCAGACTAAAAAGAACATAATTAAAATTCTCTTATTTGAACAAAAAGCCAATGAATTAGAATCCTTCATTGAAAAGCATTATTAATAGGAGAAAAGGTAATAAATCTAAAACATGTTTCATCTGAAGAAAAGTTAAAATTTAAAAAAATATTTAGAGAGAATTTTGACCTGATATACAATAGGGAAAACATAATTTTCACAGGCTGAAAATTAGTTTTGTCTGTATGGAAAGCATATAGCCATCCTTCTCCTTCAGCATCTTCACCCCTTGCATCATGCAGCACTTTTTAGTGTTGTTTGGGAATTTGGGAATTCCAAAATTCTCTAGAATTCCCTCTATATCTTCATGCTTCCCAGTTCCTCTAATTCAGAAAACAGTTGTGGAAGAACAGAGGACACGTATCAGACTCGAACTAATGAAAATAATTAAATAAAGTGTTAACATTTGCACTCCTTTATCAGTAGTTCCAAAATGAGATAGTAAATAAAGTTGCAGCCTAATTAAACCATATTCATGTTATCTTATCTATTTCTTCCCATGTGTGCTAGACAGCTGTACCTTTCAAAACAGATATCAGAGATGCCTAAGGAGTAAATTGTCTTTAGGGAGGTGCTATTAAGCATGCATCTTCTTGTATGTCATAAAAAACATCTTCAAAATACAATTGTACAGCTCCTTTTGTAGCAAAGTACAAGTAAGGTGCTATAGAATAAAATGGTAAAGCAGAATAAAAATGTTGCCTGCTCATTGCTAGCATGAGATATTTCTCCAATGACAAAAACAAGGGAGTCCCACATGGAATGCTATTATTTCTGGCTTATCATCTCTCAGTGAGATACCACAAGTCCCAGCATATTAGGGTTTCTCTTATCTTCCCACTCACGGGGTCATGTGCCTACACCAGAGTCCCAAATTTCACTCTAAAACAGAAATGCTCTTGCACTCATTTTGGGGTGTGAATTGATTCATGACTCTTCACAGCTTGTGTTGCTAGTACAGTTTCTAACGGACTTTAATATCATTATCTAATAGCAATAAGGGATTTCGATAGCACAAGCAACAGCTCAGAAGTGTAACTAGCTCACACAACAGAAATTTGCTGGGAAAAAAAGCTATATTTCAAGCACTTACCATGGCTGCTGTTTCAAAAACCTGTGACTAGCACCTTATTTCATCCCCAAACATGTCATTTTGCCTCATTCATCAAAAGCACTTACTTCAGTCTCAGGCAGCTGCAAAACCATTTGAGGTTATCTTGCCAGAGAAGGAGCCTTCATATCCTGCTTGACTTAAAAAGCACCTTTGCTCTTTACATACCGGAAGGTAAATACACTATAAAAATGCCAAGGCCTACCACAGTTCAGATATTTGAGAGCCTCATGAAGAAAAGGCACACAGAGAACCCGAGTACATGCTGCCCATGAACTTTTCAAAGAATGCAAGAACATAATTCTTGCGTCTCTGAGGTGAGCAAGTCATCAGCTCACTCCTAATTCATTCCACTCTTAACAAGCTTATAGAGCAAAGCACTACAGAGAAATGTGTGCTTTAAAGAGAGACCAACAGCAACCCCACTCCCCAGCTGTGCTGTGAATCTTCTCAGGAGACGAGAGCTGCGCATGGCGCCGTGTAGCATTTATTATTAACAGTAAGTGGCAGCAGTAATATAATTAAAAATTCCTTTCATTTCTTTCACTTTGCAAAGCAAAGGATGAACAGATTTGAACAATGTTCCTAAGGATAAAGCAAATACCCAGTCAGGCTCCAGAAATGGCACCTTCCTAGAGAATGCTATGTCCGTGTTAAGATCTCCCTGTTCATGAAGATAGAGATTCCTACCAGAAACTGTAACAGATGCTTGCATTTACCAGCATTAGCAGATGCCCCTTTATTAAAGACAGCATCGGAATGAACTCCCCTAGTTTGAATTTCATAAAGTTTGTTAAGGAAACATTTTTTGAAAACAGAGAGAGAAACTGTGTTTAATGATGTTCACATGTTTCCCCAAAGAATGAAAGCTGATATGTGCAGGCGTCGAAAGCATTACATTCTAATTTCATTACAGTGGGGGAAGGTACCTAGAAAAAGCACAAAAGTAAATGCTGTTGACCTCCCTGACAAGAGGCTGAAAAGAAACCTGCTCTGGGAAGCCAAGACTTTTTGCCTCTGTAACAACTGGGTAGGTGATGGCTGTCTTGGAAAATTTATGGTATCATTTTATTTATAGCAGATGTCCTCTAAAATCAAACAGTTTTGCTTTATGCTCCACAAATCTTATGGATAATTGCACAATGTAATGTGGAGGTTCAGTAATGCTGCAAATAGCAACATTACTCTCTAAAATTGATTATGAATGAAAAGAGAAAAAAATGTCCTGATACTGATCTAAGGCTTGAAGATAAAAGGTTAATCAAAACAAGACTCTTGCCGGTGCTTTCTAGAAACTTGTTGTTTTAAGTGTAAAAGGTAAAAGTTGAAACTTTGTATGGAGCCCACTAATTAAATTATCATTTACCCCAAACGAGTCTTGCAGTTCCAATAAAGATGATCAGATGCCAAAATAAGCTTAAAGTAGCACAAGTAGTTATGGTCATGGACCTATAACCCAAGGGTTTATTTTGGATATGTAATTTTTTATTCAAGCATAGTCCTACTTGCATCTCTTGCTCTGCCTAAGTGAAACAAGTTCAAATGATCAATTCCATTTTTTTAGTGGAAGTCATATGAAAAACTTTTTGTTCACTTCATCTATCATGTTTTTTTCCTGACAAGGCATTGATGAGCTGCATCTCGCAGAAACTGAATCATCTCAAACCAATTAAAAGGATCAAGAACAATTAAATCAGATGTAATCCCATGGAAAAGTTTTATCAATATAGAGGATGATTAAAGAGGAAGCATCACCTTTCAATATCAAAACTTTAATTTCCCATGTTAACATCCTTTCAGTTTCGAAGATAATACTTGAAGCCCTTGGATGTGAACGAAACTGCTGTTGATGGGGTGTTTGCTTTCTTCATTTTTCCCCTAATTAGCAAAGTTGAAGGTGGAAATAAATGAATTTTTTGAAAGTAAAATAGAAATGGACAGAAACAATACATCTGTGAATTTGCTGTTCATTATGCATGATTTGTAAGAATGCATATTTCAAAAAGAAAGTCATTAAAGCAATTCTGGTGTTCTGTTTTGCAGGTCTTCATGACAGTTTAAGCAATAAAATGGTTTAATCTCTCTAGATTGCAAAAAAAGAAACCCCTGCCAAGGACAAAAGATTGGTAGAATTTGTAGTAATATATTTTTACTTATGTCACATATTTGTAATTTCAAGGGCACAAGTCACAATGACCCTATTGTAATGTTGTGTAGGCATTGTTCTATACTGATTTGCATTAATATCTACAAAAGAGTTTTCCTCTCCTAGCACTGCTTCAGAGTATATGCTTGTCATTAAAATTCTGCTCACAGATGTGGGTTAAAATATCTCTAACCTTTACAAATGTATTATGTGGCACTACTGACATAGCTTTTATTGCAGATAAAATCTATAACAAATCCTGTGTGTGACAGGAGAGGAACATGATTTTGTATTAAATTCAGATGATAGAGATGCATTCCTTGCTTGTACTTTTAAAATGCTTTGGATATAGTAACAATGAGTTAGGTTTTCAACTCCATTGCTGTTAGAAAGCCATTACATCTACTGTTTTTTTCCTGCTTTGCTACTTAAATAAATTCTTCTTAAGCTGTCTTTCAGGAGAGGACATAAAAGAGTGGAAATATTTCAACTTGCTTCCAATCTTGGTTGAATACATCAGAAGTAACAAGAACTCAGTTTATTAGGATGGGCTATGTAACATCCATCAGTGAAAATCTTTTATAACCTGCATTGAACACAGACCATGATCCACTACTTCTGTTTCCTAACTTCAATTCGTATTCCTGTCTAAAAGGGTCTCACATTAATGTAGTGATTTCCCAAGCATGTTTTTCACATTCCACTATTTAAACTGTGTTTTGAACCTCACCTGACTTGTCCATACATGTTGTAGGAAGGTATTCCTTTCCCTATTGCTTTAGTCACAGTACTGTAATCCTGGATATTTTTAAACAAGAAGGCTTCATCAGTTCGGAAACTAAAGACACATGTTGAAACTAGTGTTGAAACTAGACATTATTCCCCAAAAATTGTTTATTTTTTTCTGCAACAACATTACCCTTCTTGCTTATATCAACTGCGTCTGATTTCACCCTGATCACAAAATAATGGTTTCCACTGGATAAGGTGAGAGCTGCCTTTGGTACTTATATGGGTGTAGCTAACACCAAAATCTTCCAACCAGATCTAGTACTGAAACTTTATCCTTAAGAGAAGTGAAGCTGTCATTGTGCAGCTGGAGGAGATGGCTAGCTGTGAGTTGAGACCTAAATACCACAACTTTGTTGTTCTTGCCATGTAGAGATGGAGAACTTGACCAGATTGTGATGTCAAACACACCTTAGGATGAGCCTGCCCTAAGGAGCATAACACAGTATGGTCATCCATTTCACAGCAGAGCTTTTGACCATATTAATGCATTATCCATATGTTTATATAAATACTAAGGCTTACTAGTTTTTATTCCGTTTTTAAAGGAAAGGAGGTCATGCCAAGTGATTATTGTTGTTCATCTGTTAAGGTGGACCCACAAAATATATTTGAATCTCATATTTGCTGGTGGAAAGAGCAATATCTGTGTCAGTAGATTACCTTTAATTCCAATGTGTTTTCTCGGAAAAAAGAACTGGAAAAGGAAGGAAATTTAACAAAATAATAAATTAGATTAGATTAACTAATAATGATTATGGCATTTTTAGTTTCCACTCCAGGAACCAGAGTGCAACATACAGATACAGGAAGGGTATCTAATGTGAAATCCAGTGCCAGGGCTCTTCAGATCAGTCCACACAGGTTTGTGTGCACTGGAAAAATGCTTGTAAGGGGCAGGGTGTATTTCACTCAGATGCTGTCAGATCTCTGGATCTTTGGTTCTCAAGGACTTGTATGTCCTTTTACAGCCCCTAGCACTTTGGATATGCAGGAGCAGTCTAGGGTTGTGGAGTAATTCATTGCACATACAGGGAGGAATAAACTCTGAAAAGTTTACACAACTGTCTGCAGAACCTTGCAGAAGCAGTCCTTATTGACAGTCACAAACACTGAGAGAAAATCACATAGAGTTTTGTTAATCAGTAATGCTCAGTGATGAAATGGTGTGGGGAAGAGAACCAAACAAAAGCAATGAAAAGATGGCATGAGAAGTTACAGAATTACTGAATTTAGAAAGGGATGAGGGGTGGGATTTGGCTGATTAAGTTGATATACTTAATTAACTTGAACTTGAAGTTTCACAGTGTTTTTTTCCATACAGAAGGGAGGCATTTTGCAAGGGAATTCTCAGTCTGTGGTGTACCAAAATATATGTTGTTCAGGACTGAGGTGTTGTCCAGTGCTGGCATGGGCCCAGGGCTGGGCAGGGCTGGGAGAGAGCCCTCCAGGGCACTGACCACAAGCACAAAAGGTGGTGGCAAGCACTCCAGTGTCCTTCACTGCTGTGCTCTTCTTATTTAACCCTTCCTGCAGTGCAGCAAGAATTTGTCCCAGGAGCTGGGGGCTGGATATTGAAGAGGAAGAGCCGGGATATGGCCCACCACTGAGTGACCATCTGCAGCTCTCCCCTCGCTGCAGGGCTGCTGGATGCAGGCGCTGCTGAGAGCTGAGAAGAGGTCATGAGAACAGATGCTGTGGGCCCCACAAGTGGGTAGTCAGTTCCTCCCAGTGCCCTCTCACAGCTAATGTTGGCTTGTAAAGTCTTAAAGTCAACTTCTGTTCCTAGAGAATCCCACGTTAAGTATGTATATATTTTGACATTCCAATTTAGGCACAGCAGAATGTACAGTCAGTGACACATTTCCTCATCTGAAAGAGTGTGAATTAAAATCAGGAACTCTTGAGTTTTTTTCAGGGTTTCAAGTTATTTAATTGAAAGGTTTTGCCCCTCTCAGATCAATTATTTAGCCAGAGAACTGAAAAACAAAATCTTTGTAAAATAAAGCATTTCGCCAGTGATATAAATAAAATGTTACTTTTGAGAGTTGCAAGAATGTGAGGGGTTTCTTGATGGAAAGAGAATTATGTTGATAAAAGGTCCCCAACCCTGTTCTTGAATTTTCTCTGCAGTTCACTTACTTAATAAGATTATGGAACAGATACCATTTTTTTGTTGTTGTTGTTTTAAATTTGTTTAATTTAGTCATGATGCTAAATCATTTCCAGAATTCTTCATGCAGTAATTTGAGATTTTCAAAGAATACTCATTAAGGCCTTTTCTAAATACCAGATTTCCCTACCTTTTCTATTTTTTGAAGAAAGTTCAAAGTTTGGGAAATTCTAAAGAAAAGTGTTATATAAAAGATATACATACATAATATTTGTATTACAGTACAGTTCCCAATTATTTATTTATTTATTTATTCAAACATATATTGTATCATTAAAAACTTTCTGATATTATTTCCAGTTATATTTATTAAATATATTATTCATATATATTTTAATATCAACACCAAAATCCTGATGAAAAAATGTCCAAAAGGTTTCCAATTAATGTTATTCACTTATTGTCAGTATCTACCACCACTGACAGCAATTTCATAGAGATGTTAATGAATTTTACATGATATTCATGAGAATGAATGTCTTTCTCTTCAAATAAGATGTACAAGGTTCTGGCCAGAAGTGTAACTGAGTTTGCAAAAATTTTAAGATGTGGCATATTTCTGAGAGAACAATTTGTAGTGTGCATGGAAGAAAGCTGATAGCACTTGATTACATTGTAAATCACTTAATTCTTCTCCATATACTATACTACTATTGAAATAGGAGAGGGAGTTTGCCTTGGTTTAATGCCTTTTTCAGGGATACTGAACACAGATGGATACATTTGTATCAGTCTAAACTTTCGTGTCAAAGAACATAGAAGTCACAATCAATAAAATTCCAAGGCATTTCAGTCTTCACTCTCTAAATGCTGGATGAAAAAAGTAAGAAACATCTAAAATAGAAATTATTTTTATTTAATTTTGCTTTGGTAGAAACAATTGGAGAAAAATATTGCTGAATTTCTATTTTTCGGGGGAAAAAATTTACTTCTTAATAATAAAAAATACTTTTGTTCCATATTCTATTTGATTCTCTGTAATCTGTTTCCTTTAAATGCAGCCTATCTTTATAGCCTCAAGAACAAGTACAGCCTGATTCAGATGTGTGACATACTATTGAAGTCAACAGAGTTGCCTCTGTATTCCATGGATTTTTCTTTCCATCTTTGTGTGTGTCATATATTGTCATGTCAGTGTGATTCAAGACAAATGAGCTCTCCACACAGGCCAGATCCTGCCAGGTACTGAGTGCCTGAAACTCAACCCAGCTTCAAAGGAAGCACTCATTACCTCCCAGCATATCTGGCTCAAAATACAGTATTTCCTTGTAGTTCTCCATAATTACCCTAGGAAATACTTTGAATAGTACAAATATTGAGTTTAGCGAGCTGCCAGAGCCAGCCTTAGTGGTTTTGGATAGATTTGTGACAAGTTTCCTTTGGTTCATCTTTTAGTTTTTTGACACTTTTTTCCTCTCCTCTCCCTTCTCCACCATGCACACGTAACAACAATTTTTCATGCAATTTTGCCCTGTAAACCCAAAATGAGTTTTAGAATTCTTTTGGAGGCTAAGATGTAGATTTATGTTGTGCACAGAGTCTGAGTCCACATTTGTGCCGCTGTCTCTCAGGGGTATTTGGGGCAGGTGATATCTACAATCCCCAGAATGCCTTCTTTTTGTCAGAGTGGAACCTGGCTGCCTCTAACTGTCATCAGCTTGCAGAAATCCCTGTCATCATAAAGGAAAATGCCAGCAATAAACTTATGTCACCTGCTCCAGGAATTGAAATGTTCCTGTCCTATCCCAGCCATTCCACACAGTCAATGGCTGCAAATCTGCCGAGATCAAGTTTTTAAAAACTTGCTTGGCACATCCATAAGAACTTTATAAATTGCTCTTTTTCCTGCACAGTAAGTTTTGGAGCCAAGCCCACTAAAGCAGCAAAGACCTGCTTTCAGCTATAGATAAGGGGGAGAAGCAGAGCTGGGTTATTTCAACCTGAGCCCAGAGTGGCAGAGGAGAGAGCTCTGCTGTGCAGTTCTGTGGCTGAAACAGCACCTACACATGGCAGAGCTGAGCCTGCCCTCAGCTTCCTTCAGCTGCTCAGTGCTGTCACAAACTACAGCGCCTCTGACAACCCAACCCAAAATAATCCAAATTATATTTGCAGTGATAAATATTTTTAAGGGTTCAGGATGTGAACAAATGGACATAATCCTCCTCATCTCTTCTTAGTTTTTTGCAGAGAGATGACTTGTCTTCATAAATCAGATCTTCTGAATAAAGTGCTGGTACTGTAATAAAACCATGAATATTAATAACAGGACAAAGCATACAACAAGGTGTCATGAGAGACTGACACAGAAAGGAAAAGGTGGATAAGCTTTACACTCTTCATAGAGTAATTTCTTTGCATTACCTAACCCAGTGGAAAAGGCTAAAGTGATTGCTTAAATTCAATCTTCAATATTGCTTCTCTGCAAAAATAAATGTGATGAATTAAAAAGTAAGACTTGCATGAAGAATAGGTTTGCCTGAATTCCTGAGCAAACAGAAAACTAGTCCAGAAAGATTTCTTTAAAGACTGATCAACTAATTTGTTTGACCTTATTAACTCCTCCTTAGCAATTTTGTTGATTTTTGCCCATCAGCCCTCTGCTTCAAATCAGCTTTGACACTTATAAGGAATACAGTTTGGTAGTATGCAAATCACTTTTAATGAAAAGAGCTTCCTAAAGGCAGCCACAGATCTGAAAAATTTAATTCATTCAGGTGCTGCCCAAACTGTTTTCATTCACTTCTGAAAGGGAGGAGTTTGGTTGCTCAAACAAGTAGTGAGAGGAAGTAATAAAAATACTTCAGGAAACAAGAGTCCTTGTATTAAAAAAAAAAAAAAAAAGGTTTCTAGATTTTATATTTTATGTTCAAATCTCCTGAGATGAGATTCTCAAAACAAGGTCAGCATAGACATCAAATTGTCACTAACATCCATTAATGACTTGTTAAAAAGATCCCTAAATAAATGTGTTCATCTTTGACACTGCAAACACAGCACTCCTGATACTCAGCTGGAATAAAAGACCACAGATCCAGGTAATTAATCCATCTTCTCTGTAAACTTGCTGTTGCTTCTTCACAGGTGAAGCCTCAGTTCAAAGGTAAAACAGAAGGTTGGGGGTCCAGCCTGGCCTAGGTGACCTGGAGTGCTCTTTCAAGGAATGGCTCTTTCTCCTTTTTGAGTACATAGGTAGTTAGAAAGATGACACTCCTAGTGCGGTATTTAAATTAAATTTTTAATGTCAGGTTTTATTGATACGCTACAGGATTAGCAAGAAATTAAAATTCTTAGTCTTTCAAAATATATTTTTATTTACATCTTTGGCCGTAGCCCCATTAAATAAATGCTAGAATCAGAGAATGATAGAAGGATTTAGGTTGGAAGGAACCTTAAAAGTCAACTAGTTCCTACCCCTGCTCTAGACAGGAACATCTTCCATTAGACCAGATTGCTCAAAGCTCCATCCAACCCGGCTCTGAGCACTTCCAGGGATGGGGCATCCACAGCTTCTCTGGGCAGCTTCTCCCAGGAGCCTTCCCATCCCCAGGCTGAAGAGCCCCAACTCTATCTGTCTGCATAAGGGAGCTACTCCAGCCCCTGATCACCTTTGTGGTTTCCTCTGAGCTCATTCTAACAGGTCCATGTCCTTAAGTAGGGGACCCCAGAGCTGTTTAATTCTAATGAAATTACCAGAAACAGGAAACTAAACCACAGCCCTAAACCTTTCAGGAATCAAGATATGAAATCGGAACATTCTCAGCTGAGTGTTATTTAATAGACTTGATCATCATGCAGTTCCTGAAATTAAATAGCAAATCTCAAAATGGTGCTTGAAAAACGAACATTTCATATCCTAAAATACTACATTGGTAACTGGGGAGGAAAGAGGAGATTGCTGTATGTTGTTGGTACAAATACTGTTGTGTTCACTTGACTAATCTTCTGTTCTACACAGACCAAACTAACAGACTGTCGAAGGGGGATGAAACAGGAAAATAAACAACATGAACTAATGCCAGGAGAATAACAAAAGTCTCCAAGTGAGTCAGTCACTGAAAACATCTATCTGTAATGTCAACAGATCTACTTTTTCAATTGCAAAGACCAAGGTGAGAAAGTGGTGAAGTCTTTAGGCAGTCCTGAGCTGCAGAAAAGGCCCTGGGGTGCCTGGAGGAGGACACTTGGTGCTCCAGGGAGATGATTGGGCACACAAAACTTGGAGCAGGGTGAGGAGCTGAAAGGGCTGTCAGGGGAACATGTGGGGGAAGCCCTGCTGCAGATAAGGAGGCAAAGACCCAAGGACGATGATTTACATGTCACTGCCACTGAAAAATTGTGAGGGAATTATCAGATCCCCAGCTCACACCTTGGACTATTGCAGGAATTACAGGCAACTGCCAGTAATACAGTTATGGAGAGAAGAGACATTGGACATTTTATAATGACAACAGGCTCACTCTTTTGTCTTGTTTGATGGCATTGTATTCATAAGAAACAAGTGGAAAAGGCCTCAAGTAACTCTGAAGACAAAGCTCCACTTAGACAAAAACCCACTGATCCCTTTTTTCCACATAGTTTAGCAGATGTGATTTGGTCATTCCAAAAAAAGATGTGACAGAGCTGTATGAAATGTTACACTGTGATATCAATCCATGTAATCAGATGTGATGACTACAGTATTACAAAAATCACTGTGAATTCTAATAAAAATCTTGAATACTAGTAGATAACACTTGTGAAATAGAGGCCTTCTGAAATTTTTGCTCATTTTTGTAAAAGAGAACCCCACATAAAACAAATCAAATGTCTTGGATTTTTTATTCATCATACTGTTTCTTAATTTGTTTCTTGTTGAATTCTTTTTCTTGCTAAGTACATACAAGTTTTCACTTGTATATCTAAAAAAGAAAAACTCCAGGCACTTTAGAAATTTAAGATAATAGTTGTTGCAAGGACTAGCTGATCCTTTGATGTGGATAATAAAGACAGAACAGATTTATGAAAAAAAAATAAAAATCTGAAATCATTTTTGTTTTACATAATGAAAAATTATGTACATTTAGTTTCCGTTGATTTTTGTAATATTTGTTTTCAATTTGCTTTTAAAAATATTGGAAAGATATTGGATCCGAATATAATTACGAATAGAATAAACTTTCCCACATTGCCTTTTTTGCTTATGTAATTATGATGTTTTTGTGTGGACTTGTTGCATACTCTTATTTGAAAATCTGTGGTATTATATCTTATTCTGTCACCTGATATTTATGGTGGTTTTTCTTCCCTGTGTGATGCTCCTCAGAGTCTTTTCCAATACTCAGAGCCTCACAAGATATAAAACTGTTTCTCAGGGTCAGTCAGCATAATTATGCATAACACAGTGTCTACGTGAGAGCATTCTATCTCTAATATGGAGGTATCCTGTGTTATTTTTATTTCTTCTTTCCTATCTTTTCTTGCTTCCTCTAGTCCATACCTCATTTTCTAAGTTTTACTAGACTTTATTAAAAAAGTTGTTGTTTTTATTATTCTTGTTTAACTAATGAAATTTAATGAATCTCCTGTTTGGCAATTCATTGTCTTAGTCTGGTTAAGAAATGTGTTTTGTTTCCTTCTGAGCAGGGTAACAGACTGGCACCAAGAAATGTGTTGAGGCCATTTATATGCAGATGATCTGCTGTCCTGCTTCTTTCACTAGGTGCCATAAATTAGCATTCAAATTTTGCTACAATTTTGTCAGTTTTTTTTATTCATTTCATATGTATTTAATCCCACATCAGCCTCAGTTCTTCTGCAATATGTGCCATATTGCAGCAGCTTTTTGGCTGCCACTGATGATTTTCACATTCCTTTAGTGTGAGGTTTTAATTCTGCTAACACTTTTGTTAATGAAATACATTTCACTTAATGGAATTAAGTGCATAGTCTGTCTATTGCTCATTACACTATCCAGTCTTAGAGTCTGGATTTAAATTTCACCCTTCTTCCATAAAGATTATGCACCACATTTTGGCCTAACAGGCACTCTGTTCTTTGTATAAAGTGTGGGAAAGCTGTCATTACAAGTAAAACACCAGTAATTGTTTCAATGTTCTCTGAAATGTTTTATTTTATTCCTCTTTCTTCTGTTACTAAATATGTTTTAAATGTATTTTCCACCATTTCGTTATGTAGGGTTTGAAAGGCTGAACTAGCAATTTCATCACCTACAGACATCACAGGTAAATCTCAAACTATCCAGAACATCCATTTTTCCATTTTTAAAAAATATAGTATGAAGCTACTTCAGAGATTATCTTTAAAGTAAGAAAAAACATACATGTCTGCAAGCATACAGGAAAATTAAAGTCACATAGGAATTCACCTGTGAAATAGTTTCTCACTGGGCACCAACTTGCTTTTTTCATAGATTACACACTTTGTGGAAAAATCCATGGAATCCATTTTTTCAATTCAGTTTTTGTTGGGATGTGGATTCTCAGGTTCTGAGTAATTATTTTGGGGGTGAATTATACATGCATAGTCTAAGCTAAAATTTGAAGATTGGCTGCTGTTCAGACAGGTTGTTTCTGAGGTGATTCATTGTCTTTTATGAAAACTTTGGTACAAGGTGGTGTAATAAAAAGAAAAGCTTTTGGAAATTTCAGGTTTCTTCGGGGAGAATTCATTTCTAATTTAATTCTTTCCTCTCTCAGACCTACAGAATTTGAGATTCTCTACAGAATAGACCCTCTGGACTTACAACAAATAGTTGGACAGCTTAGTATCTGCCTCACAGGATTAAGAGAGCTTTGTTTATTTATTTGTTTAAATTAAAAGAAGGACCTTTTCTTTACTGTTTCTAGACTCTACAACTTCTGAGTGAAAATTACATTCCTGTCTCCACCTTTGCTATTATCAGTGAGTTTATCTGAGCAGAACAGTGAATATATTGCCCATAGTTACACACCTGAGACGGGGAAAACAGGGTCCAGCCAGCTGCACCACTGCTACACCACATTTCTTCACCTCTACAAAGAGACCTGCAAGGGATCAAAGATTTCCTTAGAGCCTTCCTTGGCATCTACAACACTTTATCAAAAGTTCTCCAGTTTAACAAAGCAGCTTTTCTCAATGAAATTTCTTCAGCCAGAAAATCTCTGACTGGCTTGGCCTCCTTCAAAGACTTCATTTAGAGGGACAGCAAGGATCTGATTTCCTCTACTTTTCTCCTTAGGAAACCAGATCATAAGCCCTTCTTTCTGGAATTAATCAGCTCTGCTGGAAGCACTTCAGGTAGAACCTTTTGATATTGATTATTTTGAATATTTGGGATTTAGTTACAGCTTGCATATGCATTTATAACAAGTTATGAGCAATCCAGGATCTCCTATTATATCTGAATGTGTATGTTTGCTACTGGTGTTCACATCTGCCTATATTGGGAACAGGAATAAACAAAAATAGCACCAACAGCAATCACATTGGTGGTTTTGCATATTAATCTGACTTTTTAGGTACTGAGTTATATCTGCTGGACTTTCCTTTCTGGGATGCAGCAGATAATGTGATAGCCAGCTCTTAGAATGTATTTGGCTTTTCTGCTGTTATAACCATGATTGGTTCTTTTCTGCTTTTCCATTGTCTAATCAACAGAGAATTGTTAACAGGGTGTACAATTGCAGAGCAAGGATGTTCAGGGGGGATTTAAATAAATCAAAGGGACCTCTTTTATAAGTGAATCAAAATCAAGCCTCTTGTAAAGTTAAAAAAAATTTTCTTGAATTTCTTTGTCCATTCTCTCTAATCTTGTCTACATCCTTCACTCTCTCTGCCTGACTTGCTCTGTGGTTTCAGTCATGGCTAAAACTTAATATGCTTTTCTCATTTATTTTACTCCAGCAATATTTTCCTGGTAAACTGCACCCTTGTCTTTTCTTGCTACATTATCTTGCTCCTTTCTATGTTTCTTTTTCTTACTTATCTTGGATGGACTACCTAACAGCTTCTGTACTGGATGCTAAAATAATTGTTATATCTATGACATAATCTTTCTTTATCAGACAGGTTTCAAAATGAAGGGGAGAAGAGGGAAGAATGCACAGTGCATCTACAGACAGCATATTCTGAAGCATGACAGATACACCATTGAGTCTGCTCGAGTCTTCAGCAACACCAGAGACACTGATTGGCACTAAAAAAGGGGGAGGGAGAAGACCATGACAGGTCACCGAGTTCAATGGAATATATTACTGAAATTGGGAACAAAGGATGAGGAATCTCTCAAGCCTAGTCTTCTAATTGCATAGGCAACCAGGTGAAAGGACATCTATAACAGAAGAATCATTCTCCATTAAAACACACTTAATTTTTTTTTTTACCCTTACTACAGCTATTGGGAGTCTGGAAAATTCTCTTTTCCTATGGTTGAAATCCTTCTTGCATTTCTTATCTAAGCATGAGCTGCTTCTCCATTTGTCAGCCTTGTTCTATAGCTTTATTCAACTGTTTTCCAGTCTGCTGTGTAAGAAATACATTTACAGACACCAGTCATATCCTCTTTCAGTTTTTTGCTTAGTCAGACAAAAGCAGGTAAGTATTTTACTCTCCTCCATGAATGGTGGCTTTCCAGTCTGCCAGCCATTGCAGCTGCACCTTCTTGCAACTATCCCAGTTTTTGCATGTTTTCTTGATTCCAAGTGACAAAGACCACATATAGAATTAGAAAAGGCCCAACTCTTTACATGGAATAATTTTTTTTTATTACAGAAAAATATAGTACCATATTTAATGTGTGTTTGTATAAAATATTCAGGTACTTGTATTTTATGTAATTAAAAAACCCCACTCATCCTCTTTTGCAAGGATCTAGTTTCCTAGCTCAATTGAAACTATAGATTTCATAACTCTTCTCCTCATGCCTAAATGTTAAAAACATGAGTGATTGAAAGACTGATTTTTGAGAATTCCTGCAAGTAAATTTCCAGCAGTTTGATGCTGCTTCTTTCAATGCCACCTGTTGCCATCTATCCATTAGACAATCTCTTATCCACTTTACAACTCTTCTCCTAATCCCCTGTTTCCTATGTAATGCTGTATCATAAGCAGCACAGATACAGATAAGATGTATCACAAATCTTTTGTTTAGAAAATCAGTTATCTTATTAAAGACTGATAACAAATTCACTCTGTACATTCTATCTTTAGTAAATCCTTTTTGTATGTTATCCCATTTTCCATTTGCCTCCCTGTCTTCAATTATTTTTTCCTTCAAAATTTCTTCTGAAGCAACTGAGGTCAAACTAATGGGTTTGTAGCTGCATAGGTCTCCCTTTTATAAATGGATAATACATTTGCTCTTCTCCAGTCAGCCAGTGTCATGTCTGTGCTGCTTCCAACCAGCTTTGGGATTTCATGTTCCCTTTCTTGTCAGATTGTGGAAT
This sequence comes from Setophaga petechia, assembly GCA_024362935.1. Lineage (NCBI taxonomy): Eukaryota > Metazoa > Chordata > Aves > Passeriformes > Parulidae > Setophaga > Setophaga petechia. The sequence continues at coordinate 13,517,966 of JANCRA010000006.1, forward strand.
GGACTTTGATACCTCTCCCTGTCCTGAGTACACTGTGCTTTTAGTTTTGCTTCCAGTTTGGTAATTTTCTGGCATCACAGCTTCTTTCCCACTATTTATCCTGTTTCCTCTGAAAACATACATGAAGAAATAAATATTTAATTGTTGATACATTTTTTTTTATTTCTATTAGCTTGTATTGAAGCTAATAGAAATGATGAAAATGTAGAAAAATAGAAAAGACCATGGTTTTAATTTTTGGTCTCATCTGCATGAAGATTTTCCTCTTTGTTTAAATAGTACTTCCAAATTGTAAATCAGTTTGACTGTTGACAATTTTCTCTTTACTTTGTATTTTGACCTCTAATACACATCTCTCTGTTGATCCATCTTTTTTCTTTCATCCTGTGATTGCATGTGTCTTATAAAAAGAAGTTCTTCCATTTCATGGAATAGCTTGACCACTTTTCCATACATTGTCTCATCTCCATCTCCATCTCCCACACATTCCACATACCTTTAGCTTCTTTAATCTAAAGGAATTCCAAGGGCCTTCCATATTCAAGGTCTTGAATAATCTGGTCTAATTTTACTAACAAGGCCTTTTAGGCTAACAAAATTTGCCCTTTCAGCCATAAAGCCTTATTTTTATTGATTGCTCCATTTCATTTAAATGACCTTCACTCATGATTTGGTTTTGGACCAGTTTTCTGATAGTATCTGTGCTCCTTATCAGAAGAAAGAGAGTGGTAGTCCCATCTCTTACTGGCTGGCAACTGTTTGGTAAATATTTGCTTTAGTTTGGCCCAAATGTGCTCTTGTCTGATGCATGTCACACTTTCTTTTTCCTTCCTAATTTATCAGATTTAGAAGCAGTTACATAAGTTTACTTATCTTTCTTCAGATCTTTCCAGAGCAGCTTGAACACTAATGGTAGTACCTTGATCCCACTACGCAAATTTACCTCCTCTTACCTGATCATCCACCAATATCTCCTCAACCAGAGTTCAATTTTCATTGAGCAGATTTACTTCTTGTTGTGTAGAGCAACAAGACATGAAGCTCTCACAAGGTTTCCATGTATTTCTAAAGGTTCTTTTTTCCCCTTAAATAATGTGGATCTCACTTCCAATTTTTTTCCATGGATATTCAGCCAGCTACTATTCCCAGGAGTCTTCTCTTTTTAGGCACTTTTCCCCTACCTAAAATGAAATCATTTAGTCTAATCATCTTTGATTTATTCCAGTGGGAATTCCTTAGCATCATTTCCCATTGAAGAAAATTAAATTTAAAAAAAGATCCTTCCCTATTCCCAGCAGAATGCATTTTTCCTTTTCCACCCACATCTTCCGTATTGAGAAATTACCTCACATCCTGCTCTGTGGAATTGATTTAGTGACAGTTTATTTGTTTCTGATTAACACAGGCTCCCTGTTCAAGCAGCCACTATTTTTTCTTAGTCCATTTTGCCTTCTATTAACAGATGATCCCTACTTTCATTTTTCCTTACTCACTAACTTCTCTACCATTATCACTCCTTTTTGGAATCTACAGTTTTTTTCTGGAGTTAATTTTCCCACTTCCTTTCTACCTTCTGTTTTGTTTTTTTTTCTGTTGTAGTTTTTGAGTTTCCCAGACGACAAGCATATTATTTTGCTTTCCTCTGTTTCCCAGATTGCTCCACTTGTTATATTTTTACAGACTTCCCTGACTCACCAGTCTCCCCTGAGGTACATCTTGTATGACCTCTCGCTTAAAAAGTGCCCATAATTCTCCAGTTGCCCATTCAGTTTGCTCTTTCTTACACCATTTCCTCAAATTCACATCTTCATTCAACATTACCTCCAGGCAGATCTCTAGTAAGGTCTTCTCTTGATGAACTTTAGCAGATGACATTGCAGGCATTAATATCCTTCCAGAGAATAAGATACATCCCACAATTTCTGAATCCATTGCACATTGTCCCTGGATTTTTATATTTTTTTTTACCTTCTGTGGCTGTCTCCACTCCTTACAAAGGCATTTCCTCTTACACATACCCTTAAGGCAAAAATCCCTCTCACTGCGGGACTGTTTCTTTCTTTTGCCAGGATTCTCTGTTGCTGGTGACATACAGGTTGGTGGGACTGAATAGCTATGCCATTATCAGCTTGGATACTGCAGCACTGAGGAGTGTATTGCAGGGTACAGAGTAATAAGAGCAAATTTGGTTCACAGTCCATCTTTTTCAAAGCTATCTATCAACCAGGAGGCCGCTTTACACCGCTATCATACACAGGTTTGATATTGAGACTAGACTTCTGAGTGCCCTGCTGGAGTCAAATCCATCTGTTATTACCTGGTGAGTGGTCATTGGAAGTGGAGTGGTCACAATTGAGAAAATAAGAAATAAAATTTGGGGTCCAACTTACAAGTAAGATATTTCCAGAGAACATAGTTGGAAATTCTGTGCACAGGGACTGTGCACAGGGAAGGATGATATTTCAGTCAGGTTGAATACTATCTGGGTAAGTATTCAAAGACACAGAGTCTAGCTGAAGGGTCCTTCCCCTCTCAAAATAATCAAACTTCCAGACCTCCAGTGAAACAAGTGCATTTCTTAGAGGAAGCTGCACCAATGGTACACCAATAACTGTGTCATATAGCATGTCTTAGGAAACCCAAATATATCCTCCACTACCTTTTCCAATGTCTATGGCATCATTTATCTGCAGTAAATTTTACTTTAAAAGAAGCAGTTTCTCATTCAGTTAAATATAGTGCTTACCCTATATTCTGTTCAGATAAAAACACCATTCTGGATTCTGTGTTACAAATAAGTGTTGGCATCCCCAGAAATGTGAAACCCAACAGACTCATGTTGGACTCAGCTTGATTTGCAAATGAGTTGGAAACAGACTTCAGACCTGGTTGTCTTTGTACACACTTTCATTCTATTTATCTCTGAAGAAGCACTATTTTACAGTAAGACATGCATCTTACAAGGCAACATTTGAGTCTTCTGAGTGTCAATACAGACCATTTTGTCCCACCAAATCTCACCAATGAATAACTCTCAGAGAATGCAATTGCATCCATTCCTGTTTTAGGATGTTCATGAAAGAACACATGACCAGTCATTCTACTGCTTTTCATGACTTTTGGTCTAATTTCTAAGCAGAATGAATCCATGTAGAGGTTCACAAAATTCTACACCATTGTGTACAAAGAACTTATTTTAAATATTCTGAACAAAAGAAACAAAGTTTATTTCAGGATCCTCTTGGATTGGATGCAGGTTCAAGAGGGTTGAACATACTCTCATATTTCTCTAATCAGCTTAAGTACTGCATTTAAATCAAATCAGGAGTGTGCAACAGGTAATGTTTGTAGTATTTATGGTAATAAGGGAGAAATTCTGAAGTGGTTGAATGCAAATTTTTTGTCTCTCTTTTGTCTTGTTAGATTTTTAGATATCATTGAAACCACCAGCTGGAACACACACCACCACCCTGTTAGGGATCTTCCCTCACAGCATGCTCTGAATGCTGCCATCCCTTAACTATTTTAAAAGCACCTGTATGCTCACGAATAATAAATCTGCCATGGCACACTTGGAAATAACCCATCCCCACTTGTATGAGTTACTATGTTCAAAATACTTCTATGTTTAAAATCGTTTAGCAGGGTTTACCAGATTTATAATCATTTAAGGCTTGCCGTCCAAAACCCTGGGTGCACGTCAGGCTGAGTTATTAAGTGTTTATAGAAATCTGATCAAATGGACCATCATAAGCGGGTGGGGGGGAGCAGGGGCGGGGGTGGGGGGACTCTCTCTGCGTTAAACTCGACCGTAAAGGAGCTTTCCCCGTCTTTCGGCTGCGGCATGAAGAGGGAGCTGTAGCTCTTCGGAGCCGCAGCGCCGCCGGCTCAGCGCGCCCAGCCGAGCGCCCCGCTCGCCCTCCGCTCCCCGCGCTCCTCCGCTCACCACTTACGCCTTCCTTTTTTATTTTCTCTCCCTTTTTTGGGGAGTTTGTTGGTTTGGGGGTTTTTTTGGGTTTTTTTTGTTTTCTATCCCTGTGCCCCTGCGCCAGTTAATTTAAATGTATCTGTTCAAGTGGAGATAATCCATGCAAATCAGAGGCACTGGCTCCCAGTGCTCGATTCACAAAGAGAGCTCAGCTTCAGGAGGTCACTCGTTCACAGCTGCTCCTCCCATTATATTTTTCCCTTATTGCAGAACTACTGCATGTATACAGTGACTGAAAGGACTCAATTCACTGCAACTGCCGCCTGGCTTTACTCACAACTTTCTTTAAAGGGGGACTTACCTTCTATCACTCTTGCTAAGGTAGGAAGTCTGATTCTTCTAAAGACATGTAATGCCTCCAGTGTTTGCTCTTTATCAGATCCCACTATAATGATGCATATTGTTGTCAGAATTAGGTCCTAATAGATTTGCACCAGGTGCCTGATGCTTTTATTACTTGTGTGTATAGATACAACTGTTTAAACAGCTCATTTACTGTTTATTTAGCCAGCTATGTATCCTCTACCCCCGGTTCTCTTTTCCTTTACATAATGGCAGGTAGGATCTCAGTGCAGATGCTTTCTAATCTACAAATGTAATCTGCAGCCAAGTTTGTATTCTTTTTTAAAAATGTTTTCCAATGTCTGTGTAAGTAAATACAGTGAACTGTACCCCCACAAAAGAAAACAAGAGAGCTTTCTGGCCTGAAACCTTATTAAGGTGCTATCTCTGGAGCAGAACAAACTGTTGAAAGGTTTTAAACAAAAATAAAAGGGTCACCTTTTACTTTGCAGTGCTGTAAACAAGGAAACTCCAGGCCTCACTGCAAATGGGCCTGTCATAAATGTAGACCACAAGATAAACATAGTTAGTAGAATTACCAGCAGAAGTGATGAAATGGAACCCTCACTATTCTGTGTTAATATTTATTGTTTAGAAAGGTTGGATAGGCAGTGCTTGCTCTGCAAACAAAGTGCAACTCTGTAACAACTGTTTGAATGAGATTCCTAAAAAACTCCTTAAGGAAAGTCAGTCACTACGTCATTAGTCACATTCTAATTTTAAGCATACAACACTTGAAATATTGAGCTAATACATCTGACAGCACACACTGGTTTTATGAAAGCAGACAGAAAATCTTGCATTTATTAATGTATATTTCTTTGAATAGACTGTCAGAATTTAGGGCTGAAAATAGTTATATAAATAACTATATAAACAACTTTAGATATGTTAAATCACAAGTAATGGAATTGAAGACTAATATATTGCAAAAATTAGAATTTTTCTGACTTGTACTTGTCCCAGAGTAAAGTTCTTGTTTGTTGTTTTGCACAGCTGGATTTAAAAAATGACAGCAATTAGATTTGGAGCTACCCTGCTTTTGGATAACTTGCTATCTAACATAGTCAAGTTAATCAAATAACAGTTCTGTGAGGCTTCAAACAGAGTTCAAAATGAAAATTTAGTTAACCAGCCAGGACAGAGAGATATTCCCAAACATATCCTGTCTAATTTCTTCAAGAACACTTGAGTCATACATTTTCATTTTATGTTTCTGGATTAGATATTTTTACTAAAAATGCTTCAGGAGAGTATTTGCTCAGTATATGAAGTATTTCAGTGCCTAAAATGTGCCTCTTTTCTCTTTGATATACAGTCAGCTTTTTGAACAAAAATGCATTCTGATTTTGGAGTACAGTGCAAACCTAGAAAGCCTTGTCATTGTTAGCATAAAGAAGACATCTACACAAGTATTACTGTGCAGAGGGCAATCTTTCTTTCTCTGGCATTTGTAAGGTTACTGTACATAGAATTTAACAGATAAATATCTTTTGCTTCATGGCATTTTGGAGATCCTATTGGTATGCAGGTTACCCTGTGAGGATGGCAACTGAAAAAAAGAAATATGTTTTATAGCAGTGTGTAATAAAAGCCCTTCACAATGATGTAAGTGGAGTCTGACCTTTCCTTCTTATCCTGTAATTAGAATTTTTTTTAACTCTTTCAAGCGCAGAGTTTTTTGAATAAATTAATGCTAGAGAGAACAAGCATATATATAATGTGGAGGAACAAACATATATTTTTGATGCTTGAGTTTTAAAAGTGAAATTTCAGAAACCTTTCTAGACAGGAAAAAAAGAAATATATTCTTCCCAAAAACTCAACTTGCTCCACACAAAGAAATTTTGATTTACAGAAAAGAGGCATTTGATACTGGCATCCTGCTTCCCCAGAAGAAAAAAAAAATACAAAACAAAAAAGAGGGGGAAAAAAGAAATCACTTCTAAAAAGCTACTTCTTTCATTTTGTGAAAGAGAGGGGAAATGCATTTTAGAGAAGTGAGCTGAACTTAAGGAAAGACATTAAGGATCTTTTGTCTGACTGAATCCCTGGCCAGGGTAAAGTTGGAAAGTAAAGGTGATCCCTGTGGAGTTTAGCAATATACAGAGATGAGATTAGATGAGTCACCACTGGAGATATGAAAAAGGCCTTTCCAAGGGAGATTTTTTTTAAGTGGATTAAAATACTGTTGGAGCAGACAGCTATTTCCTGATTCTTTTCCATCTTTTGCCCAATGATCAATGTCTCACAGGGACAAAAGTGGTCCTCAGTGAGTCATCAGCAGCATTTCATACAGTTAGTTCCAAATTATGTACTCAAGTTTCCTTTTAGTTCACCAGGCTTACTTGACACAACTCGGTTTAATTCTTTGATACACCGAAATAAATGAAATGAAACCAGGTTGAGATGAAATATTATTGAGGCCTCTGAATGTATTTTCAGTAAACTCTCCAAGGAGCAAGACCCTGTGTTTCATTTCAGGCTAATTAATGCTATGGAGTTTTCTAGAGAAGACTGTCAGAGACTTTCTGCAGCCAGTTCCTTTTTCCCATTGGTTTGTTTTTTCCCTCAGCCTCTGCAAACCTGCCATTGCTACAGTAACTCAGCCAAACCTCTCTTCTAGAAAGGTTTCCAGATACTCTACTGTGGTGTGCCTTGCAGCAGGCCCACGGGATGCAGCAAACCTTGGAGCTGTGTGTAATGCAGGGCTCTTCCTCCCATCAGGCTCCTTTCTGCTGGTTCTACCATCTTAAAAGAATGCTTTAGAGATTGCTATTAAGTTCCAGCCAACTTCTTGAAAGCCTTGTTTACAATGCTAAGCTAAGCAACACTTTAAAAGTACTCTAGACAGGGGAAAAAATGGGAATCCTAAAAAAGTAAGTTGTAGAGCTTTTGAGAAAACACATGGCTAAAAAAAGGAAACTTAATTGTCAACAAAGTCCTTGAGGATTTGTTATTAGTATTTTCTATAATTGTGTAGAAAGACGATGTTCCCCACAGCTTCTCATCCAATTACATACACAATTATATCATATTCTCCTTTTTTTATTATTGCCTTGTGCTGTAGATTATTAAAATGTAATATTGCAGAGTACAGACATTGCATATCTTTTGCAGATAAAGTGTGCTTATACCTCTAGGGGTTAAAAGCTGAATCAGATCTATAACCTGCCTACTGACAGCCTTTGAAGTTGCTCCTTATTTAGTTATTTATTTATTTGTTTATTTGGTTGGTTGGTTTTTGTTTATTTATTTTAGTCTATAGATTTGGATTGACAAGCTTTAATATGTTTGGAATTCTTCAGCAGATGTAAAATGCTTGGTGATGACTGAAGTTAACCTGAGGCTTTATATATCCATCTTCCCCAGGAACCTCACTGAAACTTTAGCAAGAGTTGTGAATTTTATGCAAACAACTATTCTCATGAGAACTTCTCAATTTTCTGTCCTATCTTACTCGTGTTATAATTTCTAGAGGTTTTAAGTCAAGTTGAACCCTTTTGCTTCCCTCTCTCCCAAATACCTGTCCTGGGAGTCTACATGAAAATTTTCACAGATGAAATGCGCCAAAAGAGAAGCTGATAAAAAGAAAATAAGTGGAGTGGAAATGAATCTTTAAATGGCAAGTCTGTGAAACACTGAACGTGGTTATCTGACATTATGTCAGTGACTGTTATCTCTTGGGGAGAAATGAGCAAGAGCAGTCCACACAGGAAAAGTAACTGTTGCCTTACTTCTGTCTGTTTATTTGGGATAGCTAGAACTGCCTCCCATTTTTTTATTTTTCTCCACGTGAAAAGATTAAGTATTAGAAATGCAGCCAGTAGGCATCTGACTCAAAAGCAATGCTCATTTGACCTTTGGACACAAAATATCTAATGCAAGTTAAAATCTAAGCAACCTCAAAGATCACTGAATACAAGAAATATACAGAATTTGGGTCAGTAGAAATTCAATACTTTTAAAAATGAAAACAAAATAAACCACTGAAATCACTTGGTTAGCTTAATATTTATTTCTCCATTCCACATCAGAGTATCAGATGTTGCATTTTGGTCCAGCTTACCTGGGGCAAAAGGTCTGTGGCAAAATTCTGCATTAGTTTTAACAACTGCAATGGGAAGGTTTTGGAGGAGAATACAGGGAAAAAGGATGGTAAAAGATCCTTAATCAATACATACATATTTTTCAAAAGCTAGGTTTTATAGAACACAGAGTACATAGAAATTAAGATGCATTTAAAGTGTGTGATGCTGCCACTTCTTTGTTTAAAGGTTACACTCATCACATAAGGACCATCATCCTTCCCACTCTTTTAGTTCTGCTCTTTTAGTTGGGGGGCTGGTTGCTTTTTTATCATTAGGGGGAATGCATGTGAAAATGCATGAGTGTGAATAGATAAAAATCTCTCACTCACTAGACACTATGTCTTACTTTTCTTCCTGCCAAGTTAGGAAGGAAGAAGGCAGAAAAGACAAAATTTATTCCATGTGAGACAAAGGACTGAGAGAGGGATACAGGTTCTGTCTCTGGAGAAATAAGTCACAACAGGCCTCTGGAGCCAGGACTTTGATATCTGACTTGCCCCTGCAGAAAAGTCTATGACTTAGAAATTGTGCTCTAAGGAAGAAGATGAAATACTTGTTAAAGTCAAGTAACAGTCCCCATGCAATTTTTGCTCCTCGTTTTTGCCATGGCTATGAACCTGAGTTCACAGAACATAATAGTATGATGTCAGTTGGCAACATAAAATTTAAAAAAGGAAAGAAATTTTAGTATTTTCTCCAGTGAACCTGAGAGTATATAATTCCTATTACCCTTAGAGCTGAGGCAAAATTATTGTTTACCTGGAGAAAGGTACATATATTACATATACATATATATACATAGACATATATGCACACACACATAGGGGATGTATATTTAATTTTTCTTACCAAAATTTCATTGCCCATGTTGAGTACAAAGTTAATCACTGCAGAAACAGCTAGGTGAGTGAGCAGGCAGGTTGGAAGGGAGGGAGGATCCACAGGTATCCCATGTTCAAGTGACTTGTTCCATATTTCCTCCATAGATACAAAAGTTTCTGTTTTACCTGTCCAGTGAGAAATGTGTAACCTGGTGCCTCCTTTCTCCAGGGAGAAAGAGATGGTCAACAAAGAGATGTCCAAAAGTTAAAAATAAGTTTGAGCCTGCCAGAAAACTGTGCAGGACTTGCTTGATAGTTCCCCAAAGTCCACCTGCCAGCCCCAAAAATATGTCTATAAGTGAAAAGATCAAAGTTCACAAGTTTGTGCTACATGGCAAGTTTTTATGTGAAGCTAGCACAGGATGGACAGACAGAGGGACATTGGAGAGTATTGAGACCACATGGGGGACAGCCAAGGACATTATAGAAGACTGCTTAAAAGTACAAGACATCAGTTTACAGTCAGAACACTTGGGTTTAATTTAGAAATTACATTAATAGATTGTGTAAAAACAAATACAGCATGCCATTTCTGGGGAGCTTCTCTGTGTTGTTTGCTACGGATGTTTTCTCCAAACTTGCAGTCTGTTCACCAGTCTTCCCTCTATCTGCCACAAAAAAACCCACCAAAAATGTATCATAAAACCTGTTTAATTTCATACAAATATTATACTAAGTGTGCTTTTAATGTAATGATGTCAGTGGTGGATGATTACATGTATTAGGTAGCGCAAACTGCTGATTATCTGTCAGGATAAATCTGTTTATTTCAGAAATAGCAGTCTGACAACCCCCTGTTGTTAATCATGAAAGTACATGCTAATGCCAGGTACTGTTTGGTTGGAGCGTCTCAGAGGAATGTGTTTGTTAGATTTGTGCTTTGACAGTCTTTACACTGAGTTTTGCAAATTTTCTGTATTTTTTTTTTCACGTATTTTTTAATACAGAGGCTAGAACAAAGCTGCTGATCTACAACTTAGGTTCACAGCAATTCAGAGGAAGGAATGACTTGTGAAAAGAGAGAGTAGATTATAGGATTACACAGTGGTTCAGACCGTGCCCATTGTGCGCTCATCTGGAGTAATTTCAGTGCAGGCCCATTAGTGATGAGCAGAAAAAAAAGCAAAATGAAAGTCAGGGAGCTCTTTTTTTCCCAGTACTCACTACTCTTAAATTTGTTTATTTATTTTTCAGCATTTACAGCAATTCCTAATTATATCCTGAACTAAAAAGATCATCTCCATATGATGCTCATACCATTCCTTCCTAATGAGGTAAATGGCAAAGTGAACCAGACAGCTTTTATAATATTGTGAATTTGACCCAGATTTTGTGTTGTAGAAAATTACTACTATGTATTTTGAGTAAAATATAAATGGAATACTGGGGTACAGTTTGTCAAACCTTAGGTGAAAAGTGTTTTATCTGACTTTATTCCATTTTGATCATTTCATGAATGCCATAAAAAGCTGAATAGTATAATAAAAATTGATATTTATATTGACATTTCAGGATTCTAAATAGAAGCAGAGAAAATCCAAACAGCCCTCAGTATCTCTGCAGCTGTTTCTCCAAAACCATCTGAGTTCTGACTAATTCACTTTTTCTCCCCATATACCCTCAATTGGCACTAATATAAACATCTCTCTCTAAAGCAATTTCTCCCTGGAAGATTATGCACATCTTTATCCTAATTCAGAATTTACATGTGTACTTTGCATATTTTTGCATCAGTATGTGTGTTTTAAATTAGATAAAGGTCACTGTCATTCATAATCAAGAAGAAGGTGCATAAAAGGTCAGGATTCAATAAAAAAACTGATTAGATGTAGAGGTTTGTTCATATGATTCAGTATATCATTGGATAAGTGGAAATCATGAGTCAACAAATTAACCTTGGTATAATGGGTTACTTGCTTCATTAGGATCAGAAATGAGATTCACCATTTTTTTTTCCAATATACTCCTTGTTTGTCTCTGTAATAAGAAGAAATTCTATGGTGCTAGTAGTTACATAACTGAATATTTTTATAATTTAATTTAGCTTAAAATGTGACACAAACGACAATTCTAATGTGAAAAAGACAACTGAGGCACCAAATACATTTGCTATGCATATAAATATCAATGGAATAAAAAAAATCCACTGTAAAAAGAGAGAAGTTAATTTAAAATAATAGTTTATTTCATATAGGCTTTAGCTTGAGCACATAGAAGAATCCATGATGGGTCAGGCTTTCAAAATCGAGTGTCAGGAGGAGGTCCAGGTGCAAGTGAGCCTGAACTGAGGGCAAGGATAAGCTTGTGCTCCACATGTTGATTCTGCCACAAACTTTCCATATGCTCTAGGTAAATCACCAGCATTGACAGCCACTCACATCCGCAAAAAATGAAAAATAGTAACAGGGCTTATATTCTTGTGTCTGCAGCCATGGGATGACCAGGAGGGCTAAGATTTTAGTATTTCCTCCACTGCTCTATTTGTTATACCATATTCCTGGTCATATTCGGTGTCAAACTGGCAGAGCTGGGAATCTGCACTAGAAACCATCTAAGGATTCTACACAAATATTCTCCAGCATAGACAAGAAATATCAGAAGTACAAGACCCTACTTAGAAAAAAAATCTGGCCTGGGAAAGACAGCATCATTATACAAAATGATAATGCTATATTCTCAACTTTGGACTGTATAAACTTGGTGCAATTTTTCAATCTTTATGGCTACAACATAAACTTTTCCAAGCAGTTTTTTTGTTTGGTTGGTTTTTGGTTTTTTTTTTTTTTTTGTCATGGGGGTTGGGTTTGGAGGGTTTCTTCTTTTTGTCTGGAAATTATTGCAACTATTTCAAGCTCTGCCATAGCAGAATGGTCTATTAGAAAATCAACATTACAATTAAAATAGTTATACATGTCAATGTTTCAGACATTGTATATTTCTGTGAGCTTTCTTCACGTCTGTGTAGAATAAATATCAAGTTACTACTTGTTCATTTTTTTTTCCCTTGGGCAGCATTCTGTACCTATTAAATCCTAAGTATGAAAGAAAATTAGACTTGCCTGTTACCACTATAAACTTACACCCAGTGGTTTTTAAATAACATGTAGGTGATCTCCCTTCTGTAAACATGGAGAATTGGAGTTGCTCATAATTAAAGCTGCAAGCATCACAATACAAGCTGATGCTTTTCTGACATTCATGTGCCTCATTCTCTCACAAAATGCAACAAAAATACACTGAACCATAGAGAACTTTCTTTATTTACAATATTGTTTACATTTTATGCAAGTTTAGTACAGCCATAGCTTTACTCTGTTATTCCATCCTGTGTAAGTCAGCTGTGTATAAGTAGGACTTTCCACTGGGGCTTAGTACGTGGGATTGTAGGATCTGTTCCTGATCATTAGAAGGATGAAACAATTCTTTGTAATAACCTGGCCTAGCTTACTGTAACTCCCAACTTCCATTACTTCTCCTCCATAGGTTTCCAAGCCAGAGGTGTTTGACTTCTTCCCACCTTACAGAGTTCTGCTGTGAGCAAACTCTTGATGGAAATACCAAGGCACAGATCCAGCATGGAGGTTGTACCTCCAAAAAGTGGCACATATAATATTATGAGTTCACTCTTGAAGGAAATCCCCACAGCCTCCCAAAACACTGAGCTGCAGCCCAGAGACAAAATAGCCTTGTTCCTTCTGGACATCACTGAGCTAGAGGATGTGTTTCAGGAACGCCTCTGGTGGGACCTGAGCAGTCATGGGCATTCAAACCACAAGAACAAGCCCATGGTCAAACACATGACATGCGTGTTGGTTTCTCAGTGTTTGGTGATTCACATTACAAACTGACTTCTGTTGAGTGATGATGCTTACTAAGGTAGACATATCCTGAGAAATATTACATAGAGAGCTGGCACTAGACAGAATTCACCAGCTCCACCCCTTATTTCAATGTTAGGAGCTCACTACGTGTTCAAGTCATTAGTTCTTGAGTCTTGCTGCAGACCTAACACAGAAAAGAACTTTGGCTGCCTCATCAAACCTAAGAAATCATACAGATGAAGGAACACTCATTTTGTAAAGTGACCATGTCCTGTGGCTGTTAGCTGACAAGGAAGATGCTCCTCAGTAATATCTGCACATTAACAACTAGAATTGAGATAAATTCCTGAAGCTGAGGAAGTTACCTTGGGACACTGGACAGGATGATCTGGTGCATAACTCCTAAAAAGATTAAACAAAGCTAATCCCCAGGAGCTTTGTGGACCCAGATATTTCAGCCAGTTTTGTGTAACATAGTAGGAGGTAACATACAAGCAGGTGAGAGGAGGAGTTTATATGAAATTACTTCTTTGTGTCCTCTTCAGTGTCCTCTCCATGAGGCAGTGTGGTCTCAGCTATTTTTGTCATTAGGCTGCTCTGGAAAGAAGGGAAGGTTTTCTTGTCCTTGCAATATCTGGACTATGGTGCAGTATTCCATGCCCACTCCAACTTCCTTCAGCTGCACAGATCAACCATATTGTGATTTTCTTGGTCCACTGTGTCTGTGCTGGAATCTCTGTGAAAACAAGGTGTTGAAAATCAAGAATCTCCAAGGTCTAACACTGGTACTGTTGGAAAAGTCGCCTAGCTGAATTTTTCCAAACTTAAAGATGCGAATTTAAATTTCATGTTTAAGCATCCAAATTAGTGGCCTGATTTTAATGTGTGCTGACACTCACATTTTCAATTGACTTCAAAGGGAGTTGTGAGTTCTCAGAAGTCTAAACCTATGAAAATCAAGCCAGTTAGAGACTCAAACTTGAAAGGTTTCTCCCATACCATTATTGTTATTTGCATTACTTTAGTAGCTTGACACCCCAGTTATACGACTAAAGTGCTAGGCACTATATTTTATATATTTTTTTCTTATTTTGCTATATGTAAAACATGACACACAAGGATGTTGTGATGATTTTTTCATTAATATTTGTATACAGCTTTGAAAAATAAATACTCTGTAAACACAGATTATAATTATTCATGGATAAAAACCACAGATTATAATTATTCATTCCTTTTTGAAACAAGTTCCATGGATTTTGAACCTGTCCTTAAGAAACACATCTGATACTGCATGCAGAATACATAAAATAAAATTGAGGGGCCAAATTCATCATTTGCTGTTAAAATATATGCTATACCTGTAGTAGTTTGAACAGTAAACAGAAATTAACAGTCTCATACTGTGTTCAATTTGAACAGAAATCCACACCATTTAACAACTCCTACATAATCCTCAAAGAAATTAAGTAGGATGATGAACCACAAAGCTTTCCTTAGAAACTTTTGTCTTATCCATACCTCTTTATTTTAGTTAAGCTGATCCTCACTAGAAAACAGTAGACTCTTTGTAACGGGGACCTATGCAAATCTTTCTTTTTTTCCCCTGTGGATTCAATAACTAAGCTGCTTGGAACACCTTTGATTTTGACAAAATGTTTTGCTTAAAAGAAAGTTTTTGCTCACAATTAAGAAATTTCCCAAAGCCTGTTTTTAGTTTAGAACTTTAGAATATGAGGTGCTCTTTGAATTAGTTTCCATCCTCTGAAAAGCTAATGACTTAGTAGCAGTGTCCCCTCTGACTTCAGTGACACAGTGCAGCCGCCGTGTGTGAGCAAATACAGCCATGATCTGAGGTTTTATAAGGCTAAATGCAGAACATATAACCCACCAGATCCACATAGATCAAAACAGAGTGCCAGCATTTCTCAAGAAAAGGAAAACAGGATTTCTACAACAGAGCTTTTACTGTTGGTAGTTTGGCCCATGGCTGTGACATCTCAACACAGGCACATTCCAGTTCCATCAGATCAGGAGTGCAGTATTAATATATGCAAAAGTGCACATTGGTAGTTTCTATTTAAATAAGACAGGTGGTTTAAAACAGACCATAACTGATTAATAAGTTTGTTCATGAAGACTTTCATTCAGGTGTCAGGAATAAATGCTCTGTCTGCATGATAAATATCCAGGCTAAACACAAATGTTGTTATTTGTCAAATAGTAACTGTTTTAATGGGCAATTCTTCATGATCTTTAACAGCTATAAATTGATCTCCCGAACTCAGATGTCACAGAATAGTTCCTGTATTTCTCAAAGAATCCCCTTAAAGAATCCAACTTAAAGGAAAGCATAGTACCGAAGAAGGAAATGCTTTAATTTACTCCAGGGACAGAGTATATTAGGCATAGTAATGAGGATTTTACAAACAAGCAGCAAGGATATTATTTTTCTGCAAACCAGATAATATAGTAATGAATCTAGACAGTCATTGTATATCTTCCAATACTTAGGATTTTAATAGAAGTAATCATCAGGAATTCTATTTAGACTTTCAGACCTTTACATCTTGAACCATTTAAAACACTGATACATGATTTTAATCTGTATGGTGTAAACTTATTGATTTTTTGCTTGTGAACTGCACTCTTCAGATAGATCAATTTTCACATTTACCATACCTAATTATTTTCTGTTTCCTTCTGGCTTTAAAAGGCAGAGATTATTGGGGCCCCCCTTTGTTTAACTGACAGTTTCATGGCAGCTAACACAAATAATAAAATAAAGCCTGAAGAAGAAATAAGTAGTATTTAATAAAAGGTTTAGCACAAGTGTTTATGTCCTGTGAGTACAAAGAGTTGTGCATGTTTCCTTTATCTTGTAGTATCAGGTAGCAGCATTAACTATATTTTCTATATTTCATACTTAAAGTTCCCTGTGATTACAAACCTGAGCCTGGGTAGTGGAATGAACTTTGCCCAAAAAGGAAAAGAAAGACATATGCTCCTGAAAAAGGACCCAGACCCATATCTTCTGGGAGATCTGGGAAAGTCACTCTTTTGGAAGCTGCATAGAGAGATAAATGTGATAACAAAGGCTCACAATTCTAGCAGGTTCCCCTAGAATAGTACTTCAGAAATGTGAGGTGTGAAAGAAAGGCAATCTGTGCCAGATACTGATTAAATTTCAGTCATCTATCCAAAGCAGTCCCTAGTTGCTTGTAAAATGCTCCATGTAATTACAGCAACTACAGTTTTTAAAGCAATTTACACATTAGCCCTTCACTTGGGTTTCTGTTAGTGGGTGCATTTCTTCTCTGGAATCAATATCCTTAAAATATACGTAAATAAGTTATATGACTTTGCAGCCATGTAGACTTTAAAAATTCCATCTCTAGTATTTTCTTCACAGATTCCTCTTGGCTTTTGAAAAAGCTTAACTGTAATAAAATATCACACTCTGGATGTTTAGCTAACGTTGTTCAGTGACCCCAGCTGTAAGTCATAACCCTATTTAAAACTGTTAAGGAGCTAGGAATTGATGCAAAATCAAACCAGGATATATTAAAATGCTGCCAGGATAAAATAACATTAAGGGCTAAACTTTGTCCTTTGCTAGTTACACAGGTGCAAATATCAAACTTGGAAAATCCTTTCAAAACTTTGTGTGTCCTAATCTTCCAAATCTTCTCCTAGTTTTTGGGCATGGAAGACTTTGCTAATGCAAGAGCCACTTACATAGTTACAGGATGAACACTGGCCAAGCAAAAGAGGTCTGGCTCATAGCTGTGGTATTCCAATTTTAAATTAATGTGTGAATTTTGGAAGGAAACTAAACTTACTATTTCATTAAAATTCTACTGGCTAAAACCAGAAGAAATGCAAAGAGTGAATTAAACTCCTCACAGTCAGTAAAACTGTTCCCATCAGAGCTGCACAGAGCAGCTGCAGGTAGCTTTACACTTTTGTTGTTGTTTTATTCTGCTTGCTCAAGGTGTCTTTTGTATCTGCCAAGCACAGAAAAGCTCCCCAGTTCTCCTGCACCTCTTTGTTACCAAGGCTATTATCCTAACTGGGGCTAATAATATGAAGCACATTTATGTTTGTGTAGGAAAACTAGGGTCACTAGAGATAATCCAGAAAGTTGTTCCACAAGGGATTATCTAGGATGCTGTTTTCCAAAACTGTCACATATCAGAAAAAGGGCAAAGCACTTGTAACTCTTGTGATTGATCCTCTGTCAAGTCATGATTGCTGTCACCAGCAGGTTACATTCCTTCAGCAAAGCAGTAGACACTGCTGAATTTTAAGCTAAACCAGTTAGGCTTCCAGTGTCATATTCCTTTCCTTATCTCTTTCCATACTTCATTCTCTCACATCAGAAGAGATAAGTTTGTAACTGAAAAGAGAAGATGACGTGGTGTATGTTACAATATCTTAAAATTAGTGCTCCCCTCCCAAAAATATATTTGGGCCTGAGAAGTGTGCATAATTTGGTTTATAAGCTCTGAAATGACACAACTGAATCATTTTGCTCTAAGGTGAGAGGGTATGGAATGATTCATCCGATAAAAGTTAAATACAGGCCTTAGTGTTCTATTAGACAAAACCATAGGTTTACGATTCTTGTGAGACAACAGATGTTTTTCAACCTGATTTTGAAATTAAATGCTTGTATAGGGCTCTGTCCAAAGATTCTGAAGCCACTCTTGTACCATCAAACATCATTGGTTTGTAAGGCTGTGATCAAAGATATAAAGTGCTCTCTGTATCTATCCCAAGAAATTTCTGTGGTATTATTCTCTGCTTTCTTTCAGTCTTTGAAAGTGTGCAGTGGATACATGCATAGTTCTCTGAATTTGTTTTAAAGAACGTCAGAGATTTTACTGATTTTTCCAGTGAATCCTGACATTTATAATTTATTTGCATTAATTTACTGTAATTAAATATCTAGCTTTTTTCAAAGGTATTTACTTTCAAATATATCTTTCAGTAAATCACGTAGAGATCCACCTGCTTTCCTATACACATATTAAGGTGTTTTAATTAAGCATTCACTTTTTGGTTTTTTTTAAGTTTTAATTATCAACTCTTGCTTAAAATGGTCGTGGGTTAACTACTGACTTTTCTAAAAGTTTCTCCACCAAGTGCCAGTCTTTACCACACTATCTCAGGGAGCCTCATTGGGCCAGACTTTACCTTGCCTTGCATAAAAGATGAGGGTCTGCCTGCTTTGACTTAGACTTCATGGGAAAGCATTCCTGAGCAATGGAAAATGGCTTTTTCCCCAGTGGTCTGTCACCTTACCCCACCAGAAGCTGCCATCCTCCAAGCTCTGTTTGTGGAGGAGTTTGTGTACACATTCCTTTCCATTACAGACAAAATGAACTGGGAAAGCTTAATGGACTGCTGAAGGTGAGTGTGAGCTAACCCAGCTTATTTTGCCTGAAATGGATTGAGAAGCACTCACATGACCTCCTTCCTCTCTCAGAGCCCTGGGGTAGTTGCTTGCCATGATGGAAGACAGCACCAACCAATTCAGTGAGGGCTTGAAGAAGACTTTTTTCTGTCCTAAAAAAGCAGGTTCATAATTCACATTGCCTTTTCCCCAGCCTTTAGAGAAAGACTTATATCAACTGTAAATGAGGAGTTGACTTTTAGGGGAAGCTAAGCAACCAGCAATGAATTACAAGTAGGCAACACAGGTTTTTTCAAAGCTATGGCCATAGCCTCGATTGGTCATTTCAATTACTGAATGTCTAGGGGCAAAATGTCCAGGCCAAATTTAGCAAAGCCTGTAACAGCAGTAGTAAAATGCTGTCTGTGGAAAATTCTCTCTCCTCTAGATGGTGGTTAATATTTTTAAATTACTGTCTAGGTGGCTGAGTCTTCTATTATCTTTAGCAAAGAAACTTCTGGAGGTGAAAGTCTCTTTCAAACAGTCCTATTCTTACTCCCAGTTTTTAACTAATTTTCCTCGTTTAAATAACCTGCAGAAAGATTAATAACATAAAATGTCCACACAAATATCCCAAAATATTCTCATGTTCTCCATATACATGAATGTAGCTTCTGTCTCCATTTTTTCATACATTAGTAAAGCAACTGATTCATCTCTGCTATTCTTTTGCCCTCTAATATATGTTTGAATAAGGAATCGTTAAAGTTCTCATTAGGTTTGTTGTGGGGTTTCATAATGAATTCCTTTTTACAAGCTGGAGAGTCTTTTGATTTTTGCTTGCATATTCATAGAAGAACTATGTCATAAACAAAGTCTAAATCTGGCACCACTCTCTTGCTAAGCCATTCTAAGACTGTGCTGTATCTTTCTACACTTTAAATCATAAAGAAAACAATGTCAATGCCAAGCATGGAAGGTGAAGAAGATTGCTATTTAAAGGATATTTTTCTGGCACATGAAGTACCATTGGAGGCACATCATAAACAAAAAGAAAGTGCATTGCTTTTCTTCTACAGGCCAAAATTCTGCCTTGATCTATCCCAACAGAAAGAACAATACACTTCTGTGCAAGATTGTTCAGTAAAGTCCAGCTGCTCAGGTAAAATGAACCTCCTGCCATATTTACATATCTAGAGATATGTAAAAAAATACACATATCTCAGAGTTCTTTTTTTTAACCTACACTCTCCCCTTAACCCAAGTTAGACATGAATCAATGAGATTTATCCCGTCAACATGAAAATAGAAGCATATATTGATAGATAATCTACACGAATACACTGGTCAAGCAGCGGATTCGAGCTTAACTGATATTCCATTCAATGGCAAGTATATTTGCTTAGTTCAGCAAAAAAATTCTGTATCTCCTAATGATGTGGAACTGAATTCTTTATCTCCCTTGCTGCTAGCTTGCTTTTAAGGCAGAACTGGACATATCTACAACAACTAAATAGGTATTTTCTAAATTGTACTTAGCTACCTTTAAGGAGAGGTCCAAACCACATATTGCACAAACATGCCAGAAATTTTATCGAGCTTGGCTGGAAGAACGACCTAATGCTACATTCTTGCCAATCAGCACAACACAATTTTTGGGGTTTTCTCTCCCCTCAGCTAATAGGCCAGTATTGCAGGCAGAATTTTGACTCAGAGATGCTTTTCTTTTAGGGCCTTTTTGGGATACTTACAGAAATGTCAACAATAATACATAAAATCACTGTCATGCGAAATAATTGATAAGCTGATCAATTTCCTATTCTATTTCTTTAATACATTTTCCCCAAGAATAATGATTATATTTATAGAAATATAATAATTTTCCATGCTAAAGCAAAATGGTATTTGACATTAACAAAAGGTCAGGTGTCATACTGTAAACCACAATGAGTATTGCTTTTAAAGATTATTGAATTAAGAGGTACATGTATTTGACAAAGTATAGAATTCCAATCACTGCCATAGCAGCAGTGCCCTTTTACATGCCATGGATTTATTGACATTTCCTAACTATAAAAATGCAAAGTAGTTTGCATGTAATAGGCACTGTCAATTTCAAAAATAAAAATGCCTCATTCAGGAACATGTATGTTTTCCTTCTGATTTTGCATGCACACATTTGAACACTCAAATATCTGTGTATCCCATTGTGATTGTGGTTCACAGGGACAAATAAATATTCACTTTTTGAAGGCACCCTTGTGCATCCTCAGGCAGTAATAAACCATACCTTTGCCTTTTCCTGAAACAATAGTGTCACTGCTCTGCAAACGTGACCCAGGAGTTTTCAGGGGAGTTAGTTAAAATGAGTGTGAGGACAGCATCAGAGCCTCTCCGTGGTATTTGCCCACACCACAGATCTGTCACAGTTTGGTGTGACTGACGGGCCTTAACTGAAGTCCCAGGTCTTTTAAGGGTCAGAATCACTGTTGGAATTACGCCAAAGGCTGTCTAGAGAAAACACCAGAGCTTCAAGAACTGCCAGGGTGTTTCAAGCTGTGAGGGCAAATTAACTAAAAAGGATTTTTAACATTGATAGGTTTGAATAATAATACTTTGCAAATGTAGCACCTTTTATGTGTTTCTGCAGTTAATAATAATAGAAAAGCCATAGAGAATGAGCCTTCTATTCCACAAAGCTGTGTCACGTTACTATAACACTCTTACAAGAATAAACTGTTTATTAATGAAACGAGCTCAGTTTCACTTTAAAAGGATATTATACATTTCAATTAATCTGTATTTTCAAACAACTCTTCTGGTAGTATCAAATGAGTTTCTTATAACAGGAGGTCTTGAGGTTTTTGTTGTTTGTTGTTGCTGTGATGTTTCTTTTAAATTTACAATAGATTTTTTGATATTTAGCAACAAAGCCCAAATTCCCAGATTGGCCAGTTCCATGTTCAATGATTAAAAGAGAGATTTTAACCTAAATATATGCTTTTTCAATAGTTTCCTGTATGTAGAATGAGGATTCAATGGAAGGTGGTTATCTAACAGCTTTTCATTAGTCATCAGGCACTTGTCATCAGTAAATGTGTCGTTCAAGGCACCATTAACTCTTCCTTTGTTTATCCTTCCTGAACCCTTTAAGCTTCTAGCCTCTCTTACTTCTTCTGCTACCTACAGGGCTGTTCTCTGGTCTTTTTCCTTTAGACTCACATCTGCTGTTATAACCAGGAAAAGAAGTTTTGATTATAAAGGAGCAGTTAAAATTGAAAAAAACCCCTAAATTGTAGTGGTTTTCTCTCAATAAGTTGGAAAAATCTGAAAACAATCAAATAAAACCAAACAAAACCCAAAGACAAAATCTGGATGCATTGTAGGATCTAATAGTTTGTGTATACTACCTCAGATTTTGGTGTAAGAATTGCCATGGCGGAAGGTTTGCTTGCACTGAACAGCAGCACAAAGGTTGTCACATATAATTCAAAGTCAGAACTCACTTTTCAAACATGGATGTGTTGGCAATACTGCCAAATCTTGGATTTGGTCAATTAAATCAGCACTTAGGCAAATAAAACAGTCATTTGAGTGATAATTTTAACATACTAATGAGATATTCAGATGTCAGCAACTGAAAAATACACGGTGGCCTTTTGAATTTAAGCCAAGACACGCTTTGAGACTAAGACATTATAGAAGGATCAAAATAATTTCTGATTTTATCTTAATCTTTCTGGGAGAGAGGCAGATGGTATTAAAGTTCTTTATGAAGTCTTCACTAGTTTTAGATATAAAACTTTTCTTTATCATCTTATTATTAATTAGCTGTGTTTTCATTCATCTGCAGGGCAAAAAGCATCCTTATTCAGACATCCTCACTTTGACTCTCATTCTATACAGTTCTCACCATGACACTGTTCCTGTAGAAGTGCCTACATCACTGCTGCTGAAACAAAACTCTATCACTTTTCTTGCCCTATTTCTCTCTTTCCATCATCAAAACCAAGGTTAGCTGAGCCTAAAGAGATCTGTGTTAGATATAAGTTTTGGCAGACACTAAGACCAGCCTTTTTTCATCTAAATAGTTTTGTTCATATAGATATCAAGTACTACATTTTTATTGTTGCTCTTTCTTTTTATGTATTCATCAGTTTCCTAAAAAATGTTAAGACAATTAAAACATTGCAGATAATATTTATCCTAGAGATAAAAAGTCTCTCTTATGCTTTATGTTTCTTAGAAAATTAACTAGAAAATGTATCTTTAATTATGATTGTGACTTTCAAGAACTAAACCAAAGTATGACTCAATGCTGTTATTTTTATTAATTTTTTAAAAGTATTAGTATGCTGTCTACAAGCATAATAATTGTTCTTACTTGTAGTCTGCTCTGCTGAAATCCTTCTAAAGAGGCTGAAAAAATTCCTGTGCTGTGTTTAAGTGCAAGATAGTACAAATAGTATAAACCAAAAGAAAATGAGACAAAATTCACCAACGTAATCAGTAGTATCCCTTGCAAGCCATAAGCCTTACTATCCACAGGTGCAACAGAGCAAAGAGGTTTTAAGGAGGAATTTGAAGTGGAACAATGATGTGCTATTTAACAGACAAATTAGCTCAGATATTATTGGGTATACTCTCTGACTATTCTGATAATGTAATCTATTTTAGCTTATTTGCTAGCTCCCTGAAATTGCTAGGTATCCATTTACTGGATTAATTAATTAAACATATTTAAATTATGCATTAGTCATGGCTTTAGAAAGTTAGAGTAAATAACATAGGCTTTATTAATTTTTTCCCTCTCTTATAATTTTCCTATCTCCGGTCTCTAATTTTCATCAATTTCACTTTCTCTTTTTTCCCATTCCTTTTAAATTCTTGTTAATTTTTTAATAGTGCTAGCTGTTCCACCACTGGCTGAGACAGGAGCAGGTGTCTTTTCTCCAAAGTGACACCAGAACTGATCTGTGGAACAACTGAGAACAGAGGTGTCCCTAGGGATGGAGCACACCCAGTTTTTCCCATAAGTTGTCAGGGCTGGAGGCTTAAAAATTAAAGGGAATTTTTTGTTGTTGTTTTAAGCAAAATATTTTCCATCACTTTTATATTTTCAGAACATTGTTCTGGCCTTGTACAGGAGACAGGGAAATGTAAATGTCAAACATTCACTTCTGTTTAAATGGGCTTATTATACCACAAAGTGTTGAGATTTTGTTCCCTACCGGCCGGCTCTTTTCACTGTCGTACCCTGTAAGCACTTTCCTTGCACCTGCCTGAGGAGACTAATCCTCTATTAAAACATGTTCAAACTGAGCAAAGGCAGAAATAGCAGCCATTTCACTCAAACAAAATGAATCAAAACCTTGTAAAAAATAAATAAATCAGGATAGCTTTGGAGAAGACATTTGGCTGTTTGGTCTGCAGCTGAAGCCTTGTTACCTCACTATGTTCCATCTGGAGAGCAGGCTTTGCCCTTAGGGCATGGACCTGTTTTGAAAACAGTGCAAAAAAATTCCCTCCCATGTAGGTTCTCAGCTGCTCACTGTGTATCAGTGCCACACAGACCTCATCATTTGGGGGTGCAATCTTCTTGCACTAGAGCACCAATGACCGGCCATGCTCTCGTGTCCTTCTCCAGGATCATGGCTATTTACTTAGATGCAACAGTAATAATATGGATAATGTGTATTTCTCTCCCAGCCTTGGCACAGAGTTAGACTTAACAGGGAGCAGCAGAAGCATTGTAGAGAACAGCGATGCTGCTGACTGGTTCACTGGGGAGAAAAACTGCCTCCACCAGACAACAAAGAACTGCAGTCTAACAGGGCAAGGGATGAGGGAAAATCTGTCCTGACATGGTAAATCTGCAGGCTAAAGCTGTGGGGCTGAACTGCACTATCCAAAAACAGAAGTCCTGTTGGACAGCCCTCATCAGCACAAAGTACAGAACTGATCACATTGCAGTCCTCAAGAGATAACTATATTTTAGAAAACCCTAAGAACACAATAACAACACCAGATACCCCTCACCCCCAAAAACATCATTGCAACTGCTGCTCATAAAGCCAGGTAGTTAATTTATGGTATGAAGACATATTTTTCCACAGCCAAACACATTTCTGCTGATAAAACCGGTATAGAGATCAAGGATAAACAGAGAACTGTTCCATTTGCAGACAAATTATATGAACAAATGTGTTCATGCTAGTTGCAATGAAATTTCAACTCCTTTCAAGTCCTAAGCATTTTTTATCTTTTTAAGTTAGGTAAATGAATGAATGAATCAGGTTGACATACAATGACAGTAAATGATTTATAACCAAAAAAGTCACTTGAAAATGCAGTACTCACCGTGTTCTCTGTGTTTTGTCCAAATTTTGTTATAATTTGTTTCATAACACTACCTTTTGTAACATGGTTTTTGCTGTGTGTTTCCTAAGAACTTAAAAATTCCTCTGTCTTATGAACAAAACCACTCACTGAAATTTTTCCTACAAGAAAGGGAAAAAAGGTCTGTGCTGTTGGTGAGAGACATGCCATACAACCTTATATCTAGACAAAAGAGAGCTGGATTGATGCTGGTTATTTTTCTGGAGGCCCAGGTGTGTCTAGATACTTCTCAGAGAAGTTGTATGGAAGATTAACTTAGAGTAATACACAGCAAAAGCAGGCATAAGTAAATCTGCAGACAACATCCCTTAGCCTTCAGAAGCTCAAAAGGTACATTATTTTATTTTCGTCCCAAGTATTTCGATATATATGATTTGGTATCTGCTGAAAAGATTTCTTTCCTAATGCCAGCAAAACACAATTAATGATAGAATGTTTTTGAATTAAGATTACATGGGGCACATCAGCAAGTGATTGTGATTTTGATTACAGATTCCCACAAATGATTAAAAATAGTAAGAACTCCTTTGCAAGTGCTTCACAAGTTTCACATAGACAAAGAAATTGTACACTGCTGGTCATTCACAGCCTGCAGCAGAATAGTATGGCAGGATGTCAGGTTTCTGCCCTTCCTATTATCACATGTTGGGGCATCTCAGCTAGCTTCTGATCAGCACAAAAATCACACTCTGGAAAGGGCAAAGACAAAAAGCTAGAGAAGTTCAACAGACTGTTAAATCATAAGTCCTGCTGAGGTACAGCTTATGGACCTGTTTGGGTTAATGGTTGATCTTCAAGACACATTCTACCCTCTAGAGACACCCTGAGATTTCCAGCCCATGCAATACTCTAGTTCAATCTTTGAAGCAACATGCCACTAGGAGAAAACATTACATATGTGAAAAAGGGGAAGTTTATAAGATCCTGGGGAAAATGCATTACTAACACTGCTGAATTGTTATTGGAGGTTTGGGGTTTGTTTGTTTATTTCTGGGGAGAGGTTAGGGAGGGTGTAGACAAAATGAAAGATTTCTTTGAAATGTCACGCTACACAAAAGAAATGGAATCCCTAAATATTTTAATGTCCAGATTATACCAAAGATACCTGGGTACAGCAGTTGAAACAGCTTAACCATTTACTTTTTCTTAAAATTTTGCTAATAAATTTCTGTGTCTCATTTCTAAATTATCACCAATGATTTTTAAATATGACCCTTTAAATACTATACTATTATTCCTAAAGCTGCAAGATACACATAATCTGAACACAGTAAGACATAACCATAGTAATTTGTGATGAAACTCCATTGATTTTTTTTTGGTGGACCTAGCCCTGAAGTGATTAAACATGACATTTTATTGTTATAGTCATCTTATGCAGCAGCTTTCTTACACTTATAAAGCAATGTGGTTTCATATATTCTTCTTGTCCTCACTACTGCTTCTGAATTACCTTAATAACAGCTGTAAATAAGCAAAGCTCATATGATTGTCCTATTACCTACTTACTAGCTTTAGATAGTACCACATATGGGGAAACACAGATTTCAGGGGACCTGTATCTGATATTAACACGTGGCTCATGTTAACATTAATAAGAAACTTAGATAGCACTTCTCATTTAAACATCTTGTCTGTAATAAAAATAAGCTAAAGACATTTTTACTCTTTACTCAAAAAAAGACATGGGACAGAAATATGCTTTCTCATGCCTGGTCATTGAAGGAATATGTAGGTTATGAGATACATGGTGAGAAAAGTCACAGATTCTTTTCAATCCATTCCGTTTTGAAGGTCTGAAAATCACAAATGTCCTACTGTAGCCAATTTGAGAGACTACAGGGATACAAAAGAATTGTGCTGATACTGTCTTCAGGGATAAATGCAAAGCTCATTCTCAGCCAGGTGATCTGTTCATCTAATACAGTCCTTTGTTCTACACTGTAAATGTACAGCCTTTCTCAGCCTCCCTCCTCCAGCCCAGATTTCCCCTTTATGCTCCCCTGAAATCCTGGTCTTTGACTCATATCTCTCAAAGTCTGTTTGGCTGAGGAATATCCTCACTTCCTGCTGTTCAATACCCCGAGCAGGGCCCTAATTTGCTGCCTGAGTTAACTTCATCCAAGCCATTGGGCGCTTGTAAATCCCATCACAGGGACTTCATGATATTCTTAGTTCTATTTTATTCTGAAAACCCCACTGCCCAAGGTTATCATTATTATGGGAGTTTCATTTCTCTGTGAAAACACAAACCCCAAAAGCTGAAAACATGAGAAATAAATAATAATCCAAATTATGGTTGTTGAAGGGGTTTTAATCTCTTTATTTCTGAGACAAGCTCTTGATTTTGCTAGAAGCACAAATCATGATTGTTTAACACTTAGCTATTCTGTACCACTCAGCTAGGAAAAATATTATTTCAAGAAAATGATTTTTTTAGTATTTCATCTTAACCCATTAATTCCTTGTATTTCAAAGAAAAATGTCAGTGCTCTCCATGCTATTAATGTCTACCATTTTCTGTTTGGTCATGTGAGTGTGGTGCTGTTGAGGCCAACTCATAAATTGAAGTGCGACTCATAAACTCTGCCTATCAAATGACATGTAATGCTTTGTAGTGCCTAAAAACTGTGATGGAGGTTTAACTGACAAATCTAAGGATAGAATTCATCTCTAAGAAAACACACAGAATTATAGGAATGTCTAAAATTATCTCATAACAAATGCCAAAAGAGGAGGGGAGGAGGGGTGTAGTTTTCCTTTGACTGAATTTCTTTGGTCTACTCCATGGCCTAGTGTTTGTTACTTTCATAAAAATGCTTAAGAAATTAGAATAGATTTTGAAATAAAGATCCAGCCAAGCTTCTCTGGAGTAATACTCAGACATAGTAAACAATTACATTACATAAACCAACCATCTGAGCAAAAATGATAATTAAAGTAATGCATTGGTGTGCTTCATTGATTTATGAATTTGCTTAATGATTCCTGTTAGAGCAGAAGAAGCCATTATGCATTCACTGATTTTAAGAGACAGTACATAGTTGTGTGACCTTTCACTAAAGAAGAAAAGTAATATTACTGAGCAATTAAAAAAATTGTAAAAGAAGAGTTGGTATGAAAAACTTTTTACAACAATTTGAAAATAACATCCCAAGCCTATTAATTTTGTTCATGAATAAAGCTGTTCCTATTTTTCACAGTGTTATTCAGAAAAGAGTAGAGGAATTTGCCTAGTCCATGCTTGCATGTTGGATCCTGTCTGAAAAAAAGAAAATTAAAGAATCCAAGGCTAAATTTATCTGCCTTTGATTCAGAGTCAACCCAAGCAAGTACCCCAGGTTCCTGGCTGAAAGACAGTGGCCCACACTCCCCACTCAATTACTGTTATTCATTGGTGCTTGGTGCACTCATCCAAAATCAGAGCTCCACGGTGAGAATTGAGGTTAACACAGACTCTGAAATACATACACTGAATATCTCTGACCCAAAGCACTTATGATCCAGACAGACAGTTGGGAAAAACCTGAGCATACAAATGAAAGCATACAAATAATACCCTCCTGCTGAAATCCAAGGAGATTTTACTCTGTTTCAAGCTAATTCTCAGTGATACTGAAAATCTCACCCACAAAGACCAAGCAAATGTATTATCTTGCTGTTATGGAGATAGGGAGCTAAAGCAGAAAAAGATGAAGTATTATCATCCAGGTCTGTGCAGGAATTTTGTGGCAAAATTGAGTCTTAAAAACAGGATCATAGATTTCTTCACCAGGTCAATTTCTGTCCTGTCCTCAGAAGTTTTGTGAAGAGGGTCTTTCCCACCCCTAATGTACATCCATTAGTGCTAGTGAAATCCACACCAGGTACTAAAAGTAAATAGTATTGAATGCCTTCAAACCTTGACACAGCAGGAGGCATCCTGAAAGTAAGGAAGGAGGAGTCTTTTAAATTAGCTGTTGTAAAACAAATGGAAGGGTCCAGGGGGTGCATTTGACATTTATCGGTGTATTTCCTTGCTTTTGTTGTTTTTTGTCATTGTCCTATCATTCCATTCCCCTGGATTTTTGTGTAAACTTCCTTGTTTGTTTGCTTTTCTGATAACTTGTAGAGTAAACCTCTCCTTCACAAGAGAAAATGCAGCTGGGAGAATAAGGCAGGGGGAGGTTTTCTGGCTGAAATACTTTCAACATGGCATCAGCATAGTTGCTTGTGACTTTGAGCACTGTGAAACATTTGTTTGTCTTGCTTTCTTTCCTTGCTTTTCACAGCCCTTTTCAATCTCCCAAGCAGCTGATGGAAAGAGAGAGAATCCCCCTACAACACTAAACACATTTTGTTACTTATTGTTAAATCTCTATTTTCACACACAGCAGAGATTGCACGTGTCAATATATCTTTTTAATTGTACGTGGAACTTGTCACATCAGGTTGTAAGCCCCTTGAAGTCCCAGAGCCCATTTTGAACTGGGTTGACACTTCAAAGTAAAAAGGGAACAAGTATGGAAAGCTCGTTGAATCACAAAGAGCCAAATGAAAACACTCCATCAGACTTCAATCCTCAATTATGCTTTTTCCCTGTGTATTTTGTCACCCAAAATCCATAAATGACCTTCAGAATGGCAACATGATGATCTAGAGACCAGCTCCTCATCCCTTGTTATCATTTCAGCAGCCCAGCTCATTCAGGCAGTCTGACTTTCTTGTAGGAATACAGAGGTGAATGAGAAACTCTGAATTTCAGAGGGACAGACCCTCAGCCCTAAACTTGGACCTTTCCTAGTGATACTTTTTGTCATCTTCTGAGACGGCCATTCGCATTCAGTAGATGAGAAAGAGAAGGATTTACAGATAAAAGTGTGGGATAGTCCTACTATATTTGTTTGGAATCTTTTCATTTTGTGTTGCAATAGGTACTATTTTTACTCTCACAGAGACCCATAGCTTCACAATTCTTGAAAGAAAATAACAAGGTAAGAAAAGGGATATTTTGATTTGCATTCTTTCAGGTCTAGATACATGATGACGATTTCAAGTGTTTACAATGCTACTAATAAAAAAGTCCTGTGATACCATAAACTGCTAAAGTATTTCAGTGATATGTAATAGAGCAAGAAAAAAGTACACCAATAGGAGGAGGAACTGTGAAAAGAAAAAAGTGAGAAGAGCTCCTTTTGATCCATGAACATCCAGCCTTCCCTGCAGAACCACAGCAGCTGGGGGCAGCAAGCACTCTCCCCCCTGCTCCACAAAATTACCTGCAGGGACAAGTGCCAGCTGCTTCCCCCGCCCTTTGGCTACCAACTCTCAGTGTGAAAAACAAGAGTTAAAGCAACAGAAGAGTCTTTTTGTTCCCACCTTAGAACCAGTGCAGGAACTAAGGACCAATGCACT
Source organism: Setophaga petechia (assembly GCA_024362935.1). Taxonomy (NCBI): domain Eukaryota; kingdom Metazoa; phylum Chordata; class Aves; order Passeriformes; family Parulidae; genus Setophaga; species Setophaga petechia. The sequence goes on from JANCRA010000006.1 coordinate 13,548,280, forward strand.
TAAAGGCTACTTAAGTACAGAAGCACTATGTTAAACTTGTCTCTCTTTCTACTACACACATTTAAAGCCAAGATGGATATTATTTCAGGATTCAACATATTTGGATGTAAACTCTTGCTGTAGCCTCTATGAGTTTTCACATAGCTCCTTGTCTGCCTTTGGAACATACTAAGGTAATGTGGATTTTACCTGACTCCTACACATGCTTATCTTTACTCACTGTAGGGAGGTTCACTGATGTGAGGAGGGTTCTTTCACTATGGATTTACCGTGTTTCAGATTAAGTACTTTTGTAATTTGCTGATGGATCACTGAGCAAGCACCACCAGCTTTTAAGTTTATCACCACTACTGGCAGTAACTGGCAAACCTTTAGTGGCGCTGGTAGAGACCACAGTCAGAGAGCCTGTCTAAAATCGAGCAGTGAAAAATTTGATTGAGATTCCACTTTAAAGAGCAGTTTGCAAGCAGAGTTTTGAGTGAAAGCAAAGTATCAGTGTGAGTCTGAAACTTATTCAAGCTGTCAGTCTCGATGTCTTGTGTCTGCTAGCATTCCCAGTTTTGGTGTTTTTGTTTGTTTGCATGTTAACCAAAATGTAGGTCTACATTTTTCCAGCACACACAGACTTCTGCTGACTGACTCCCATGAATCAGATGCAATGGAGTGGTAAGTGGCAGCTAACTTCCATCTAGCAAAGCCTGAAGCACAGGCTGGTGCAGGCTCATGCACATGCCTCCCCTCACCTCTTCAGGTAGCAGATGTTCCCCTATCACCAGTTACTAAAGCACTAAAGTGCAGGTTATGCTGTTGCCACATATGCCTCATTTGAAGCGGTCATTGTACCCCAAAGTTCAGTAACTCAGGTTTATGTAGTCGCTCATATAAACTCAGGTTTATGCGTCTGCTTCAGGAGCCGGCCTGCCTGGGCTCTGCCGCCAACCTGCTGCCCAGAGCCAGCAGAGACATCCAGCCCCACTCCACACAGGTTAACGCCCACACCTTCACCCAGCGAATTGTTTGTAAAGACATTAGCACTCTCTTCCCTATCAGTAAGCTACTTAAATGCAGAAAAATGCATTTAAAACCTAGGTAGGCTTGCCAAAGCAGTAAAACCGACTTGATTTTAATGTTTGACATTTTACTAGCCCCTAATGAGGAGCAACATAAGCTGCTTCAGAGATAGAGGCATCTCCTAAATGTCTGGGCCAGTAAATGAAAACAAAGTTTAGTGTACATGATGTAAAATATGAAGTCTAGGAGCAGTGAACAAAACCAGAAAAAAATAAAAAAACCGAACCTATTAAATAACAAAAACGTGCAGCATACTGAAGAAGGAAAGAGATGAAGGAAAGAGATTTGGGAAGATTACTGCAAAAGAAATGTTGATGTCTTTCTCTGTGTGGCTGCATTAGAAGAGGCAAATATGAAGGATAAACCAACCCCAGAGACAATAAAGCAAAACAACACAGAGAACCTGAGCTGTATTAACCACAATCCAGTTTAGTAAAAATTTGTCAGGGAGAGCAAGAGGCTTTAAGGTAAGATTATGACTTTAGGGAGAGGCATATTATAAACAGCATCTGCCAGAGGCAGCGACAGAAAGCATTCTACGAGAGATTCCGCTGAAAAATGCCTCTTCCTTCCCTCGCCTCGATGCCATAGGAGGAGTCGGGAGTGGGCAGCGATCGGCAGTGCCGAGGAGGAGCGGGGCTCCGGCTGCCTTGGGGTTGCGGGCCGTGTGCCACAGACGCACGGCAAAAAGGAATGCTCTCCCCTGTGCTTGGGCCTGGCGCTTGGCTGTTTCCATGGCGATCAGTGAGTTTGTGCCGTGTTCTTTTTTCCTGTTACTTTGGGTGTAATGTCCGAGGCTGGGAAGGAGTTGGAAGGAGCGGGAGCTGAAAGTGACTCGAGGCCGCAAAATGGCTGCGCTGCGCCGGGGGAAGCAGCGTGCCGTGGGAGGGGACGAGGGTGGGTGTCACCGCCTGGCAATGTGCGTGGTTTAACAACAAACTTGATGTTTTGTATGTGCAAAACCTCCTGAAAGGTATTGGAGGACGTGCTGAAGGTGGCTCTGCAACAGGCTTTGTCTGCTTCGTTCTTGTCCTGTGACAGAGCTAATTTGCGTAAAGGGCAGCACTTTTTTTCCCCCCAGATTTTTTTCCTGCCTGAAATTTAAATTTAGGGACTCGCTTTCATTAGATTTGGTTTCACTTCCTCTGTCATTCACTTCGCTAAAATGAGTTGTGTTCCTTCCTTTCCTCAGTTTTCCCTGTTTCTGGAGGGTCTGCCCGAGGCTGGCATTCCCCTGGCAGGCTGAGTCGCACAGCTGAAGGTGCTGTTTAGTGTTGGGAACACTCTTCCCTTGAAAAGGGAAAAAACCCAAAGAAAATAACAAGTTTTGGAAAGCTGAGGGAAAAAAAAATAGCAGGCAGATAGGCATAAAAAGTATTTGTAAAGTTCAGCCCTCATTGTTTAAGATGGAGATGTAGTATTGGTAACTTAAAAAAAAAGATGGATAGTTAATTAGCACACATCTTTCCCAGCAGTTACAATTGCCCTTCGAGGCGCTCAAGACTTTAGTCATTAAGCAGGGGAAGAGAGGCCAACAGCAGCATTTAGCACATTTCTGTTATGCAGTTTCTCTTCAGTGTGGTACTGCAATATGTCATCTGACTGTGCAAACCTCCCAGGAATAAGTGGAATTCTTGCATCGCATCGCTAATTTCACCTGAACGCAATATTCTCTTTATGGCCTGTATTAACACTCTAAACAAATAATAAGAGTAAAGTTTTTACTCTTTTTTACTCAAACAAAACAAAATTTAAAAACCTACCAAAAAAACCCAAACTCAAACCTGAAAACAAGCAGTATTCCCAGGGAAATAAGCGAAGGTGAGATGATATTCTTGGGTTGACTTATAGTGACCGTGAAGTGTCTATTTCAACAGTTTCTTGTTTGTTTCCTCATTTGTTTGCTCGTTTCCTTGTTCCTTCCTGTTTTGACCGAAAAGGGAACTGCAGTTCTCTTTGTGACTCACATTTAGCTGTGATATGTGACTCTGGCAAGAAGTTCACGGAGCACCTGGATTCTGCCTGGTTTGTGCTGTTTCAGGGCGATTAAAAATTCTTTCAGGCAGTTTATATTCTTTCAGGCTGAGTAAATTAATATTTATAAAGCCTGTAGGATAGCTTATGTTCAACACCTCTAGGGTATTTTTATTTAGGAAAGGCCTCAATTTTGCAAGACAATGTAGAGATACTTCAAGAGTGACTCGAGAAGGGGTGTTCAAATCCATATTGCCTTGGGACTGCTGGAAAAAAAAAAAGCTGGTTTTCTCTGGAGACACTGACTGATGGAATCCCAAAGTAGTTAATTCCTCTGCTGAGGATGTGGAGTTTGTGAGCTGTGGGGGAGTAAAGGAGAGTGATGCCTTATATATAAGGACCAATGATAAAACATTTTTGTGATGACTTTTGTTCTCTCTCCATCTCACCAGCTCCTGGCTTATCTGCAGGTGTGGTACATGGACAGAACATGATTTTGACACAAAATCCCCTTAGGAAACCTCAGTTGTAAAGCTCACAGTGAAATAGAAGGCCAGGCTATGCTTTCTGATTTCCCATAGTTTAACTCTTGTTAGATGAACATACATTTAAAGGCCACAAAGAATCTCTACTTGGGTGCAGTAAATGGTAATAAACTTGCCCTGTTATTATGTAATATCACTGGATACCAATATAATTGTCTCTTCAGAAGAAATGCTGCATTTTATCTATATATGTATGTATATGTACATATGTGTAGATATATATTTGGTGGGATTAGAGGTAGATGGCTTGACCTACTGAAAGCTTTGTGTCTCTGCTCATACTGGAATGCTTAGGAAATGAGTAGTTGCAGTCCTGGGCTGTGATTAAAGACAGCTGCTTCTCCTCCCTGTCCCTACACCACAGAAAAAGCCATTCCTGGAGATCTGGTCTGTGGTCTCTCCTTGTCTGTATAGATGTGTTTATCTTGTTTAGCGTAACAAAATGTTGCATTTTCTTTCCAAGTCTGTGGCAAAATATTTTGCCGTTGTTTCAAACTGTATTTTTTATAGTTTTTTTTTTTAATTTTTAATTCTCTTCAGACATTGTAAAATCTGAATAAATACATGTGTATTCATAAATTTTTGGTTAACATTCAGTGATGCGTGAGCTGATGTGGTGTCATGGCGTTATTGTCAGCATCTTTGGCCTCAAAGCTATCCTTTTTTGGTATTTAAGCTTGAAATGCAGTTTTTTTTTGTTTTTGTTTTTTTTTTATTTGGCAATGAGTCAAAAACTCTATAGTCAATAGTGTTTGGCACAGAGATTTTCCTGCCACTGGCATTGTTGGTTAACAGTTGTGTGTAAAGAAAAAAATGCACTGCATATAATTTTCATAAAATACCAAATGACAGAACTATACCTTGCATCATCAAGGAAAAATGAGTAAATAACACCAAAATGTCAATGAAAAGCCACTCAGTCTATTAGCCCAGCAGCACCTCTTGTAAAAACACACTGTATATGTTTACAAATGTAGCCAGAAGTTCCCAGTATATTGCAAGCATGATGATTACAGCAGAAGATAACAATGATCAGCTAATAATTACCATGACAAATTTGGGCCCAGATTTGGCAGAAGCACTGCAGTTAGTTTGGGATCAAACCATTTAAAACAGGAGTAGTCTGTGATGTTACTTGCTCCCACACAAATACCCTTGTGTTGAAACTGTCTCGTCTGCTCGATCTCACAGCCTCTTCCAGTCAGCACCGCTTAGTTTGGGATGTGATGAAGCACTTCAGTATTGGAGAAAACTCTTGAGTCTGTAACAAGTCTCACTCTTGGTTTTCAGCTGGCAGAGAGTAAAGTTGGTGGAACACAGGTTCCCACCTGTCTTTGAGCTCTCTTGCCAGCAATTTACTGGGGAGCCCCTGGTTGCCCACAGTGTGTCTCACCTGTGAGCGCTGACGAGAGCCTTGGCAATGCTGGGCAGCTGACTCCTGCTCCAGGAGCCAAATGCACAGGGACAGTGAGAACAAAATTGCTTCAAGAGTCCTGTGAATGTACTTGGAGCAGTAAATGTGGATGCCGGAGCGCTGAAATTGTGGAAACACGTATGTTCAAAAGTCTTGTGCAGTTCAGTGTTTGCAGCTATGTAGAAATCCTATACCTTAGGTATAGGATTCACATTTTACAGCTTTTTTAGTGTTTAAGACGTTTTTAGTTTCTATGTGGTGTGCTTCAAGATGACAGTGGTGCAAACATTTTTATAAGACTTGCAATATGATTCACAGTATTACTTGGAATTAAAATGTAATAAGACCAGTATTTAATTATATTTAATAATAACTTTTTCTTTAGTATTTAAAAAACTTCTTTCACAACCAGTGGTGTGCTGGACTTGGACTGTATTGTAAACTTGGACTTGGACTGTAAACCTAGAGCTTTAGGGGAGTCATTTCAACACTCAGCAAAACCTTTGCCAGGCTGGATCTGTTTCACTGGAGGTTTCCTGTTGCTCTTGTACAAGAGAAAAGGATCATTCTGCAGTGTAAGCATCCTCTAATTTGAAGAAATGGCTTTATTGCAGCAGTAGTTATTGCAATAACAGCTGGTACTGTCAACACTGCTGTATGGGAAGAGCTGTAGTGGCAGAGATTTGGTTCTCACCTACAATAGGAAGTAGCTTATGAGCCTCTCTCACACATTTTTTTTCCTACCTCCAGGAGAATTAATACCGATTTGTTTTAAAAAATAAATGTTGTTCATACAGAAGGATCGAAAGGAGAAACCAAGAGTAAATTTAATTTAGCTCTTTACCATAGCTGTGTATTTGAGACTGAAAATAATTGCACTACCTGCTTCTGGGACTGTAAGAGGCCACAATGTGGAATAATTAAAAGTTTGCAGCTAACATTCATTCTTTGCCGAATGAGATGCTGAACTGAGGATTTACAAAAGCAAAAGGCATTTCAGTTAAGATGCCAGGTGTTCCAAAGCAACAGTAGTATTTATTTCACTATCTACTTTCAGACAGTAATTTACTACCTGATAGATTGCTTTCCACAGGATTTTTTTTTTTTATTTTAAAAAGTAAATAAAAGAGATTATGGCAATCTTCGAAAGAAGGCATTAAGGCATTCAACTAAATCTTTTTACAGTGCTTATACACCTTATATAAAGGTCACAGATGGAGGGAAAGCAAAATGTGCCGCCTCCCATGTCAAATGCTGCAGTTCTTGAGAGTAGCAAATTGTTCTGTTACTTGAATCTTGTATCCATTTGGGAGAACAATTTTTTTCTGTAAAGCATTCAAATGTATCTTCTGGTAGAGTCTATCCATCACTGTACTGAAGCTATTGTTCTAACCCTGAAAGCAGTTTTCTGCCATGGAGGTGTTTATTCTAAGGTCCCAGTTCATGTGAAAAGCCATGTGCCTGGGTTGGTTTTTTTTGGTTTGGGTATGAGGTAGGGAAGAAGAAGATCAGGAAAGAAGCAACGTGTGTGTGAATGTTTGGTTTTCTCCAAGAGAAGGGCATAGACAGGCTAAATTGATTTTTATTTCCAATAACGGGTGGAAAGTGGAGTGAGAAGGGAACTGTAAGAGAAAGTGCATAGAAAAAAAACCACAACATTAAATAAAGCATCACTTAAATGTGTATAGTTGAAATGCAGGGAGGATAATTCTTGCAGGAGGGATTGGACCAGGCTTCATACTGGAGTTATGTGTTTTAAATTTTTCCAATTCCATTATTACTGTGAGCATTGCTGTTACAATACCAGTGACTAGAAGGATGTCAGACTTCCTGGATGGTTTCCTCAAAATGGTGGTGCTGTTGGTTATGCAAGATCTTCTGCACACCAGATGTTACCAAGAAGTTATTCTCAATATTATCTGTACTTTGACCTGCTTAAAAGGGAAATGCCTATCTTCCTTTATTCTGTGTGAAAAGAAGTGATAAAGACACCACTTTTACAATTCCTGCCAGAAACAACAAAGACTCTAAGTTAATAATACTTCCATATATTTAACTGGTCTCTAGAATTTATGACTTTAGATGAAGTTTTGGGGGATTTTTTGGGGGGAACTGGTGTGATAGAATTTGTTCTTTGGCACATTAGCAGTTGTGAGACAGGAGGAAGTGCTGTTTGTTAAAGCTGAAGTCATTAGATGAGTCTTTTCCATTATCGTGCTGTTTAAAAAAGAAAAAAATCATCTTTAAGGAAAAATACCTCAATTTTGTCTTGAGTAGTATTTTTTTCTGTATTATCTGTGACACAGACCTTCACAGTATAGCTGCTCATTAAAGTGCTGTTGCACACCAAGTAAACTGAAGTCACTGCTATCAATTTCCTACAAAAATTGAATGTTTCTGTAACTTTCGATAGTGACGTCTTTGTTCAGGTCTTGTTAGGTAATGTAGGATTTTATTTTCCTTTAAAAAAGAAAAAATACTTTCTTTGAGAAAGTTGATCTATACATGTAAATCTGTTTAAAATTGATCAGCAATGTTGTGACACAAGTCTTTCAAAAGTCTTTTTAAAATGACATTAGCTATTTTACAGATGCCTTTGATGATATTAAAATCATATTGTTGTTTTATTAACTATGATTTTTTTTTCTTGGTCTATCTTAAAACTGTTTCTTTTTATGTTTTTAAAAGTGAAGTCACTCCTTTAATATTAAATCAACAATTCCCATGTTCTAATATTCATGCTACAGAACCAATCCTGACTCCTAGTAGGTAAACAATAAGGTAGAAATGCAAGGGTTGGGGGAAAACCCAAACACAACCCACACTTAAAGGTGAAATGGAGGTGCTAAGAAGGACCGGAACTGGAAATTATCATGTAATTTCTCATATAACTCCATCTACTAAAGACACTATTACATTAAAACATCTTCTACAGCTTATTTCATAAATAAAGTGTTTATGTGGTACTGCCTATGACATTTACAGAATGAATCAGCATGGCTTCTTATGATATGCGAAGGTTTTTCAGTGTCTAAATAGTCTTAAATTATTATAAATGAGATTAAGACCTTCAAAGACTGTTCCATTTAAATAGCTAAAACCAGATTTTAACTAAACCAAACCAGAAATTTTCCTTAAAACCATTCTCGGGCACGGAAACAGTCCTGGGTTTCAGTGAAGTGCTTCACTGTATTTTTATTGTTTTTTCATCATACATTCCAATGACAGAAACTGTGTGCCAGTTCTCAGCCCTTCAGGCTTCCCACAGGTCTCCAAGGCACATCCTGGCACTTTGGCAGTGCCCTTGGGAGGAGCCCCCAGTGCTGCCATCCTGGCTCCTTCTGGGGCAGCACCAGCCTGGGACGGGCGCAGGGCATGGGGGGCATCGCTGCAGCCAGAGCTCTCTCTCTGCTGGCAACAAGGGTGGGGCCCTGCATCCAGCACCTAAAGCTTTAGAAGAAATTTGCTTATTTAGAACAGGATTTTGCTGCCTGATTCACCAAGGATCAGAAATGGCAATGACAACATCAAAATATTGATGAGATTTTCTTGTCAGTTGTTATATGATTGTAGTAAAATGATGCTTCTTATCGTGATTTATAGGTGCTTCAGTGTTTGCAGTAGAAGTGCAAGTGTTACCATTTATTGACTTCATAAAGAGAGACCATAAAAGATTAAGGTCAGCTTTTTCAAAGGCTTTGCTGATTTTCAGTGAAGCAATAGATGGTACATGGTCTGAATTATTTGGATTTTCACATGGGCAACCTGTTCAAAAGTTTGGGCTTAGAGAGACAGGGCTTTGGTTAGCTTTTGATATTCTTGTAGAAGGGGTTTAGATGTGCTCTGTCCTATAGACAAGGTAATGTCATGTAGTTATTCTCTTGGTTGGTTCAGATGCATAAAAGCTGCAATCAGAGTAGTTAATTTTTCTTTGTACAAGAGCAGTTAAGGCAAGATTTCATTTCAGATGTGAATTAGAAACTTGGATCTGTGCATGCAATATAAGCAGCTACAACTTTTGGAAATAACTTTCCATAGTGCCTTTAATTATTGGAAAATAATATTTGTACAGTTGAACTGAAAGTAAAAATCAAAATATAGTTTTTATCAAAAATTCAGTCAAGTCATTCATTGTTTTTCCAGGCTTTTTAAAAGCCATTCATGACACATAAGTATCAGAATATTTTACTTTCTTTTTACCAGTTTTTTTATAAATAAAATCACCTAATAGCCTCTTTCTAACTCTGGAGAAAGTATATTTCTATCAAATATTTCCTAATACAACATAATATTATATTTGGTGCAGTCATCAGTATGAAGATGGATAGCTTCCAGTAGTAATTAGTGTGATGCTCTTTTGCTTTTGTAAATAACTGCTGGCTCTAAGGATCTGTGCATAGATACTGGAAAAATGCATGCAATATTTTAATAATGCTTCATTTCTAAATAGTTAGCATAGGAGTGTCAGGACAGCATTATATTGTCAGATTATTATAGCAATATGATTTTATTTTAATGGAAAAAATCTCAGGTCTTACCAGAAAGTCAACCCAAAGGTGCACAAACACATTATGAATATTTCAACACCCCAGTAAGAGCAGTATCTCTCAATTTCTCCATAAAGTAAGCAGTCCTTTTTGGCAGGCATCAATATTATTGCTATTAGATTGTAGATCTTTATGTTTCTACCTAGTTGCTTGCTTGATGATGATAAAATCTAAGCCATGTAGCCCTGATGAGTTTGTCAGCACATTATTTGCATGCTGACTTCAGTCATTATCTCTAGGTTGGTACTGTCTGGTTTCTCTTAGGGTAGGGGAATTGAGGATTCACAGTATATGGAAAGCAGACATAGCTAACACAGAAGTTTGATACTTTTAGAGAACTGGAGTTCTGCATTTGGCTTTGAGTTTTCTTTTCATATGGTGACAATGATCGGGCATAAATTTAATTGAGTTTTCACATGCCATTCAATAATATTTTTTTCCCCTAGGGTTCTTCTGCAACCCAGTCTCATCTATTTTCACCAACTTCCACTCACGAGTGCCAGAAGACCAGCTGAATGCTAACCAAGCATCCAGCCTGGCAGATAAACCCTCAAGGAGGCAAGAAAGAATTATCTGTATTAGAGTGGCATTTCAGAACTAATCCCACATTCCAAAAAGGGGCATATTTGGGTTTAGCAGTCTGCATTAAATAAGCAGGAGGTAAATTTGCAACAGAAGACTTATTCTCTCCTCCCTAGAGGAGTCTGTTATTTGAGATGCCTTGCCCAGTAATGTGATGTGGGTCTGTGGTTGAGTTGAAGTACTTCTAAGTCCAGTGGGAAACAGATAGCATCATCTTGTTTGATTTCTTTTTATTAGTTCTGCCTTTGAGTTTGTAACACAAAGAAGAATGAAACGAAGGTCTTCTAAAGCTGCAGGATTTGGGAATTTAGATATAGAGGAATATTTTTGTGTTGGCTTTTTTTTTTTTCCTTTTTTAATTGAGGGGAGCAGGGAGGGGACACAGAGAAAGGAAAGAGTTGCATACCTGGTGAAGAAGCTGATTTAACTGAGATTCAGTACACTAATAATAGCTAGGAAGAATTACCTAATTTTATCCTTTAAAATGTGGTTCTTTGAACTGTGACTCCCATGCTTTCTGTTAAATTGTATGAAGAGCTATCTCACCTCATGGTCAATATTACCTGAACTGTAACATATCCAAGATTACATATTGCTCTCTGACATGCTTTCTGTCTTTGTGACAAGATCTCAAATGGGTATAAATGTAAATTTGTTTAAATTCAAACTGAGTTTCAAGTGGTGTTTTCTTGGTAAAACACCTGCTATGCCATAGTGCAGCTAGTACTGGCTCAATTTATTTCTGGATTGTACTCCAGCCAATAGCCTGGGAACCACAGACATTCAGCCCTACCATAATCCATTTTATATTTGAGATCCTGCTAGCTTCTAATACCCTATTCATCTGTGTTATTCCACAGTCCTTAGGTAACCTACCATAAAATGCCTATATTATGTGTAATGGAACCATAGGATCAATCTTCAAACAGCAATCTATTTTCACCATAATACTTATATTTTGTATTATTTATATTATACCTTGCTATGAAATTCTTTTCCTCCCCACAAATTCATGGAATCAAGTTAATGAATTACTGATTTTTTTTTTGTTTAGTTTGAAGAATCAGGTATTCACCAGGCAAGGTGGTACATGTAAAAGGAAAATCCTGGGTGTTAATGCAGGGCAGAGAAGAATTCATCCAAGACTTAACCCAATACTCACCTGTTAATTTCAGATATATGGGAAGAATTTGGTTTCCTTTTAAACAGCCTTTCTTGTTTTCATATGCTCCTGCTACCTCCCAGTGCAACAATTTACCGAAGAAAGAAATGTTAAAGCATTGTCAAACGGGCTACTCTTACATGTCTCTTGTCCCAGAGCGAGCTGGAGAGTCAGAGAATTATGTGGGAGTAAATTTAATCTCAGACATTTCCTGAGTAATTTTGCAGACACAAGAAGGGTGGCTGGTTCAGATTAAAGCCAGGATAAGAAGTTAAATTTAGGCTGCACTTTGATATGAAATCTTTGGAGTCAATAGCAGTGTAAACAGTTTTTAGCTATTCTTTGCTCTCTGTTTATGCCCTTGCAGGTTTTTTCTCAGCTGTACCAGTATCAGCATGAGAGAATTGAACCTGGGAACTGATCTAGATTTTCTGACTCAATATTTTTACAAGAAAGAGCAGGGAAAGGGGTAGATTACTAAAAGGATGACAGAAAATTTAAACCATTTTTGCTGCTGAGCATTTCATATTGTGTTATCATGGCCCTAGAAATAGCTTTGTTTGCCTATAAACAGCCAATTGCCTATGTTGTTAATGTTCATGGAGTAAGTTTCCAAAGGACAGTAAGAAAAATATCTCCTTTTAATAAATTCTGATTGTGCAGAATGATAGTCTTCTCTTGCTAGAAAGTGGGAGTGTGGTCTTCCACTGGCTGATGTAGGCTTGATCCCATAAATCATGTGGTCTGGGAAATAAATGGGTTGGACTCGTGTGGTTGCAGAATGTGATAAATAAAAGGCCCATTCTGGGAGCTAAATCAAATTCTGGCTTCCCAGTCTAGGCAAATGTATGAGATCCTTAGAAAATAGTCTGTAAGGAGAGAGTGTTGAATAGAAATAAACTAAATAAACCTTCCCGTATGGCTCATTGAGAACACCGGGATCTTCTGTTTGAATGGCTGAGTCCTCATCTGGTTTCGCTCAGTAGAATGTGGATTTATACAAAGTACTGCTTATTTCTGACCAGTTTTTAGAAGTTCTCATAGTGTAAGAAGCTCACAGGGAACAACAGTAATAGTTTTAAATGTGCCCTGATTAATAGGGACCACCCTACATCTTGTGTGTTCGACATTTGGAAATATCTTTTGCTTAGTCCTGATGAGACAGGGCTCAGCAAGGACCTAAAACTGTTGATAGTTACTTCTAAAAACTTGTTTTTTAATGTGTCCCAACTGAGAATCAAGGAAAGTTGGCTGGGTGCTATTTTAGTGTCTAGTAATATTTTAATCACTTAATAAAATGCAAAGTCAATATGACTGCACTAGTGATATGATTCAAATACATGGAGACTCAGATTTCTGGAAAACCATCCTGACTGGAGGCTGCCTGCTGTTTCAGTTGACTATCACTTCCCCTGTGAAAGGGAAGGGGGAAATGGTTCAAGCAGGTAACAGCTTCTTAATTTGCTTTCTTTGTCTCACATCACCCACATATGGAAGAAGCAAAATCAGGTTAACACCCAAATTTAAACATAGTAGACATGTATTCTCATGATGTCAGTAATAAAAGTATGTGTAAAGCAGCATGTATATTCTGGAAAGGAAGCTAACTGTTGAAGCCAAGAAACATAGTCTGGCACAGATCTTTTTACAAGTCCAGAAAGACTCGATGATCTACAGATAGGTGTAGCTTAACAGCAGGAAGAAAAAGGAAAAGGGGGTTGGGCAGCTGTCTGCTGTGTTAGCAGTACCAGACAGTGCCAGAGACTTGGGAGTAGCTTAAATGGGTAGTAGTGCAATTCCACAAAACTATTGCTTTGTTTCGTTATAGGTTTGCAATGAACACAGTCCAACCCTGAAAGATTTCACTACACAGTGAGGATCTGGCACAAACTGTGAACACAAAAATAGAGAGAGAGATTCCTCAAATTATCAGGAGTTAAGATCATATTTGGACAAATGTTAGCCTGATGTCTTTATTCCTTTGGTTTTTATCTGAAGTACTAAATTTTCCTTATGGGGAAATATTCAAGACAATTTATAGGAAGAATGCAGTTACAGTTTCTAAAAACCTACTGGAGTAAAATATAAGAATCAATTTTAGTCACTTAGGGAGTAAAATGCACAAATAAAATCGGTTTTAATAACTGCATATTCAGAGTAGACGTTCTGCAGGTAGTTGTCTGTTTCTATACACACTGCACAGTGTATAAGCAATAAGGAAAATCTTTCTGGTTTAATTTAAGGACTCTAATTTTTTTCCCTCTGGTATATTTATTCGATGATATTTCATGTTACTGGCATAAACACATCATATCAGGGAGGAAAAAACAAACCTATTTATTGGCAAATGAGTACAGAGGACTTCTTCAGCAAGAATTTTTACAGTAGGCCTTTGCAGTGCATTGGTTTTGGAGAGAGGGATAAATTTGGTTTCTTAAAAGGATGAATTCCTTGATTTTTTCAATGTCACTGCTAAACAATATTTTTTGCCTAATGAAAGGGGTGCAGCTATTTACAGAGATGAGTGTGTTGCCAAGAGTAAACAAAGCAAGGCTGGGGGAACAGATTCACACAGGTCAGCACAGGAGCTGCCCTTATGTCTGCAGAATGAGACACCAAAAGGTCTGTCTGTTCAGTGCACTATTTCTGGTAGTCCTGCACTTCTCCAAAGCTTTCCTGTCATGTGTTTGGGCACCAGCTGTAAAAATCTTAACCAGCCACATTCTCAGCCCTTCCCAGTGTAGTGTTCCTAGGCCAGAGTCACGTGAAGTCAAACTAGATGGTTGCTTAGGGCAGGAGGCTTCCTAGAGGAAGAAGAATTAGCCAAGGTCTTTCTTCTATTTGTCCCAGAGCCCTTGAAAACCAGACTTGTCGCTGAAAAAAAGTTGTCTAGGGGAGTGCAGTGGGAAAATTGCTACTTTGTCCATTACCCTTATCAGGTCTGGACTGGCTGGCACTGATTCTATCCCATCATCCTAAGGATGGAAATTCTTAGGTTTTTTCATCTATTACTCCTTCCCCATACTGGGAATCTTTGAGTTAGATTCTTGCCTGCTCTTTAAAGCTATTAGGGGAATATTCTTTCTGTACACATAGCTGCCAAGTAAAGCAGCACTTTAATAATTCTACTGTTACCTTTACGTTGCCAATCCACTGACATTTGTAACAATTAAGAAAGTTTCAAAATATAAACAAAAATTAGACTAAGAATGAGCAAAGAAATTACTCTCTAATCTAACCAAAGCTGTATTATAGCTGCTTAGTGTCTGAGCTCAGCAGTGGGGAAGGGGAAGCATGATAAATGACTGAGGAAGGACGTGCTTCAATAGAGCTCTGCTTTGGTCTTCAAATTAAGCCAAAATGAATTGGGCAGAAACATACTTTGAAACAACGTCCTCTTGCCCCCTCCTTTTCCCCTGAGTACATTAATGATTACAAGATGTGGGATACATATCTGAGCAGCAACCAGAGCCTGCCTCCCAAAGTGGAGAGGAATATGGGAACGCACCCAGAGGAAACATAAGTTAGCCACCAGGCTCTTAACATTAAGAAGTACTATCAGCAACAAGGGATTGTAATACCACACATGTATCAAAACCAGGCTTTGATTCTGTATTTTTATTGGGATGTTAAAGGTATAAAGTGGCTACTTTCAAATAAACCGACAGTTGTCTTTGTTTCTTTTTTCTGAAGATATGTGTTTAAAGGTCAAAACTTTCTTCCATTTAAAACATGAACATAATAGCACTTTACATTCCCTGGATGTAAATGGCTTTCTAAGACTTAATCCTATTTATAATCAAGGAAACTGAGGCACAGAGAGGTGAAATAACTGACAAAAAAAGCCAGAGTAAAACTATGTTCCTTGAAATCCAGTCCTATGTCCTGCTTGGTGATTAATTCTGTGTATCTGGTGAGCAACATTTTGTCAACTCTTCAGTGACTTTTTATTGTTCTTAGAAGTAAAGCAAATTTAAGTGAGGCAGAAAGAGAATATTGTGTCATGAAACAACATAAATCTGTCTTCCTGTGCCTCATTATTTTCTTCTTTGAGAAATCTGGGAGAAAAAGACCATGTATTTTCTATCCCTTGCACTGTTTGCTTTGAATGTATTTATTCTGGATGGATTGGGAGAGTATGTTCTCAACAAAAGGCATTTTTCAGATTTATTGTTTGTCTCTGTAGATGAAAAATTCGCATTTTTGGAGATTTTTATGATGTTATTTGGCTACATTTAATTTTTCATATTATTAATATTCTGATATCTGAACTTAGTTCAAATTGTACCTTATGTGTGGACTTTTCCTTACAAGAAGATAGTATCTTAGATGATCTGGCTATTTTATTTCTCCCTGTTTTTATAAAAATTCTCTCCTGCTCACAAGGCCCTGAATGATATTCTCAGAGTAAAGCTTTGGAGTGGGACAAAAGATGTATTTTCCCTTTTCTCAGCCCAGGACTAATGGTATGATGGGTGTTTGCAATGGTACCACAGAGGTGTGGTAAACTTCCTTTCAAGATCCTCAAGGGCTGCTGTAAATTTAAGAGGGCTGCCTTTTCTCTGCACTAGGAAAATACAAACAGCTTGTTGTAAGATGTCTCACATCTCCTTCCCTTCTTTCTCCCTCAGCTGCCTCTCCTAAAAGGTGCAGCTCAAAGATTGCCCAAAGCCTTTTGCCAGGGAATAACATACTGAAACCCATGTCCTTGGTTTCTGGTTAGACTAAATACTGAGCCATTTTACTAATAATTATATTCTAATGCCTAAATTATCAGCAGGGTAATTTATCGAGAGTATAGTAGTACTGGAATGTGTTTGGATTCAGTTTTTTCTCTGTGGTCAGTAAATGTATACTGCTACATGCACAGCCAGACTTCAGCTTTGTGTGATTCGTTCCATGGTTATTTTAGCAGCAAGAAAAAGCTGGATACCAGTTTTCTTTAATTAAAAGAAAAAAAGAAAGAAGTAAAAAAGAGTCCAGGATTAGGACAGAAGGCACCTTTTGTCATCGCTGCCTTCAAAATGACTCCAGGCTGAATGAATCTACAATCTGCCATATTATCCAAGGGCATTCTATGAATAACAAGTCAGTGCTACCTTTGGTGAAGATATAAAGGCAGAACATCAATGTCGGCATTAACTTTCAATAATTTGTTCCAGGTTTAGCAAATTCAGGTCAAAGTATTAATCTATGTGGTATGTCAAGCCACAACAAACTGTATTATGGATTCTATATTTTCTTCAGCCAAAGTAGGATCCAAAAGTGACATAAGTGTGAATATGTAAAGAGAGAAATTCATTTGGTGTCGATGATAGAATGGATGTATCCTACAAATCAAGAATTTCCAATTATTTCATTTTATCACCTCTGAAATTTTTTTTCAGAAATACACAATTAAAGTAGCAAAAAAAAAAAGTAGTAAAGAAATGTCAATATGTTATTTACGGTCCAAATTAGATGTTCACTTTGCTCAGCAATAGCAGATATTTTCATGGCTTAAGAGGTTTTTCTATCCTTAAAAGAAACCTAAATGAACTTTCTCTAATAACACTTCTTTTTAAAGAGCATGGAAATCTAATAATTTCTGCTGGTCATAGTTATGTGGCTGTTAGAGATCTGCTGTCAGATTCTTTACCATGTTTGGATAATAGAGATAAGAAAGCTGGGCTCCAAAGATTTCATGCCAATTAAATATAAAAAACTCCAAAGTGTCAGCACAGATACTGATAACGTGCATTTACCTCAGAAATCTGGAGGAAGAAAACCCTCATCACTAGCTTGGTGTGCTAATGCAGGGCCTTATTGCACTGGGGTTTGTGTGTGGGTACACAGGCAGGTCCTTGCACACATTGGTGTGCAAATGCACACACATCCAGTAATTGGGGTTTGCCTTATCTCTCATTTCAGGCTCTTATCTCACTGTTAGTGGTCGTTCTTAGGAACTGACAGACCACTGATAAAAACACTTGGTGAAGTTGTCTCTTGATACTTGAGTTTAAGCAATTTTCCTCAATTATTTTGAATTATCAGCTTGTCTTTCCCATCAGAAAAGTATTTGGTCATTCATGCTAGCTTTAAACAGGAAACCTTGGATATATTTCGTGGCTCTCATGGAAACATCTTCATTACCCCAGTCATGAGTCATGCCTACCATAATCTTGTTGCCTTATTTGAATTACTGAAGGGGCTCTAACACTCATTTTCTAAGAATTGACACTGAACCATAGAAGGAGGGCAAAAGCTTCCTCTGAAAACCTGGACCCTGTCAAGATGGGGGTAAGAAGTTGCAAGGAACTCCATTAACCATTGCCTCTCTCCCTCCATGTGTTCTTCCCTTTTTGAGTACTGTTGGCTTGCATTTGGCAGGGAGCGGGGTCAGACTCTGTGACCCCAGGGGACACATATTGTGACCAAATGTGGCTGCAGCAGTGAGGAATGGAAGACCAACCGAAGAATGGGGTGGTTTAGGAGAAAACCAAACGCTGTTTCCCAAGTTGTTAGAACCCCTCTTTCCATATGGTGGGATCCGTGATGACCTTGAGGAAGTTTTGGTGTTTATGCAGATGCACAAAGTCCTTAGGCAGTCTGTGTTTTCTGCTTCCAAAGTCAGGCTTTTCAGGATAATTGACCTTGTTGGCATTGTTGTTATATTGTTAAAGGAACATCAATTTCTATATTGGATTACGTGGAAAACAAAAAACAAAAAACCAAAAAAACTCAAACCAAAGAAGTACAGCCCAAACCAGTTCATAGTCAAGGTAAAGTGATTAAGTTCTCTCGAGTTTTGGTTTTGTTGGAACAGAGCTGGCAATTACTGCCCAAAAGTAGAGATGCTTTAGAAGCCACAAAGTAGTATTAGATAATCTCAATAACCTCTCAGCTCAGGGTTAGTGGTTCACTGATTTTTGTCTAGCAAGAGACATGCGTTTTTGCTTTATTACAC
Source organism: Setophaga petechia (assembly GCA_024362935.1). NCBI lineage: Eukaryota > Metazoa > Chordata > Aves > Passeriformes > Parulidae > Setophaga > Setophaga petechia. The sequence goes on from JANCRA010000006.1 coordinate 13,566,521, forward strand.
CTTGGGATGCATTCCTCCTTTAGCTGAGGTAATTTCCTAGATGAAGTGCTGACCGTGGCTGGGGCACTGCAGTTTGTCTCCTGTTCAGGTTTCTAATATGTGCTGTCTCTGCTGCCTGTTGTTGTGGCCTTTAGCCTGCTTGTGCTCCTGGGAGTCTCCTGAGGAGCAGCTTCAAGAAAACCCTGCTGCCCCTTTGTGACCATGAGGGGAGGCTTGGCTGTCTCAATGGCCGGCTGCGAGGCTCTCTTATGCCCTGCGGAGTTCTGAAATTCCTGTTGGCAAAGGAGCGCTCCAATCTGCATTATTCTGGCTGCTGCAGGAAATGAACGGTGGCTGGAGTCTTGCCACCCTTTTGGTTATGCAAATCGGGAATTATGCAGAAGAGCTATTTGAGTCTTGTTTTATTTTTGCTTAATCGGTTGTCAACATGTTTATACAGTTCAGTCACTGTCACTTGCCATTGTTTTGCCCTGACTCCATGTTTGTGGAGGAGTTCATCACAGGGAAGGGCGGGCGGAGAGGCTGCTCCTTTGAGACGCAGCCGGGTGAGGCTTGCAGGCATTTCCCAGAGGCTCTGGGAAGCCACCATCCTACCCAGGCACTGCAAACCCCACGAGGCAGAGAAGAAAACAGAAATTGCTAACTGGTGGATCTACCTATTAAGCCCATGCCAAATCAGTCCCATTTCATGCTGGCTTGTCCTAAGAGGGATTCCTGTCTTAATGAAAGCTGTGCAGATCTAGAGTAACTTTATCATCTGTAATTGGGTTATCCTGGATTTGTTCCACCCTAAGGTTGGTATGTGATGCAGATGGTAGGAGGAGGGAAGGGTGAAGGTAGCAAGCCTTAATGTCTGCACTGCCACCTACCCAGGTGCTGTGACCAAGAAAGACTGTGACAGGTATAAGTGAGAGTTACTCCCATTAGGCAGACACAGAGTATGAACCTTTCATCCTTACTGGGTAATGACTGAGTGAAGCGAGCAGCATTCACCCACTTGTTCTCATTAGGGTGGATTCCATTGGGGCTCAGGGCTTCCTTTGGCATAGAAAGCTATAATTCATATTTCACAACACTAGCTCTTGTAAATATGATGTAGAAATCAATAAGTTCATTTTTAAATTCATGTTCTAGTTTTCAGGTTATTAAGAAGTTCCTCATAGCCTACTTTGTACAGATCTTACTGAGTGTTCTGTCATATCACCTCTAATTTTGTGTTGCCTCTTAAAAATACACAACCACAATTGTTTGTTTTTTTGAATCACAGAAACCCTGAAAGAAATTATTTTTTCAGTTCTCAAACCACCATTAATCATGACAGCTGTTGTAACTCATAGAGGTAAATTGTGAGCATGTTTTTCTGGGGCTTTGGGGTTTTAGTGGTGTTTGGTTTTTTTCCTTCAGATAACCTTACCATAGTTTGCAGTTACTTTCAAGTAGTGTGTAAAGGATGCATCCAGTGTCTGTGAAACATTAGCCCCCCCACTAAAGAGTAACTATGAATTTATACCTCCTAAAACTGGCATTTGCAGTGTATTTAGAGCAATATTCTCACCCCTCAGATAAAAAGCAATGCTCGTTTTCTTTTTTTCCTCTTCTTTTTTTTTATTTTTTTCATAGTCATAGAATTGGTGGCAGGTAGAAACAGCAGCTTGTTCTCATAAATGAGAAGAGCTGTAAACATTGATTAATCTTCATGTAAATTCCTTTTGCCACAACCCTGCTGACAGATCATTATCTTCTCAGATGCCTGTCTCTTTAGCCATACTGCCTTGCCACTTTGTCATCCTCTATTAAGTAAACTGGGTTGTGCATGGCTTGGAAAGGAGAACAATAGAGACTTGGGTGTTGCTGTCGGGGCTGTTGGCAAATTAATAGATGACACCTCTTGCCACTTAGAGAAGCAAGAGGAGGACTAAATGAGTTCATCAGCACAAGGCTCAGCAGTGGTGTTTTGGCTTGGTTTATTGTGGCTGATGAGACACAAAACTAAACTCTAACAGTTGCTCAGCTCCTTGCATGATTGTTAAGCCTGGTGTCTTGGCCAAGTTCCATTTTGGGTCATTATGTTGTCCTTTCTGCTGTTCCCCTGTAGTTTCAGCTGGATTAATTCTTTTTTACTTCCCCTTCTGGAACCAGTTATTTGGCACTGCTGGCACTCTTCACTGGCATCCCAGAGGCTGACTGCATGTCAGTGGTAGGTGGATGTGAGGGAGTAATCTTCATCTAAAGCCTTTAAAGCACTTGATCTAAAAAGATGAAAGGACTCTAAATAAAGGAAGAGGCATCACTGTTATTCAGTCACAAATAGAAAGAATTTCCTATGCTTATCATATTGATGTTGACACCTGGTACTCAAAGAGAGGGAAAAGTCTTTTGAGTTGGTTTTGGTTTCCCCATTCTCCCATTCATACTTCATCTAAAAGCCTGCCTGACCATATTGCTTTTATTCAGTCACTACTGACCAATAATTCATTTGTTACATTGCAGTATTTCCAAGGTAACACTTTGTCTGCTAGAGATGAAAATTGCTGCATTCAATTTCCTCTGCACAAATGACATTTTTTAGTCAAAATGCACATGATAAGCAAGTTATTGTCCATCCCGCACTGAGGAAGGACACCTCCTGAGTTATTAGTAATATTAATTTGTACATATGAAACAAACCAAACCAAGCCAAACTTTCCCCAAAGCACTGTGCTCTTAAATATAATGAAACAATGCTAGTTATTATCTACTGTCAGTAGCATATGAGAAATGCCAGATTAAATGTAAATTATTACAAATACAGCTATGCTAAGTAATTTACATATATTTACAGAATATTTCTTGTGCATAAGCAAGTACTTACCATTAGCTATAAATCTTTCAGTTTTCATTGTTGTCAAATGCCTTTGTCCATCATATTATGGTCTTAAGCAACCTCTGTTCTGTATTTTCATAATCTTCTTGCTAATACCATGGAATAATAGTCTTCGGCCTTTAGTTGAAGGTGTGGGACTAACTATTACTATGAGAAAAACAAATGAAGTGAACATGCTGACCTCATTACAAAATAAGTGGTTGCCAAACAAATATTGCTAGCTTCTTCCTTAGAAACAATCTGATATGAAGCAGACAAGTATGTCTTCTGTTCAGCCTGTAAATACTTTGCATAAGTGTAATTAAGGACACACATTTTTTCCCCACAGCCAATTTTAATTATGATCCCCTTCTCTTCCAATGTCCGTATTTTTTTTATTGAGGTCATGGGTTGATTTTAATATTTGGAGGAGATAACAACAGAACTGAGGTCTTCTATGGAAACTTGAGATGTCAGATTATTTTTATCAAAAGCCACATTTTGTTTTAGACTCAACATCCCAATAGTCACTCAAGAGACGGCATTGCCAAAAAATTTTAATACCCCTACTTCCCCTTTTGCTTCCAAGAAATCTCACTAAAGAGCAATTTTTTCCTTGAGAAGTACCAGAAACTTACAGTAGTTAACATTTGGGAATGTCAATTTAGTGGGAGGAAGGAGGGTATATCTAAATATTAGGATGTTAAACCCCATTTTATCTGTCTTTAGATTTTTTGAGTACAATACAAAAAAAAATTCTCTTTTGATTAGAATCTTTGTATAAAATTAGCACATAGGATAATTACTTTGAGTGAAACACTAGCACATATAAATTTTGAGAAACTATGTTCTTTGGGCAGAGCTTGTATGAAGACTTTGAGCTTATTTTAGGACTAATTTTTTCTCCTAGAAAATGGAAAAGCACGCCACTTGTCTTGTAATTCTAGTATTTCTAGTTCTTGTATTTAATATCTAATTGTAGAAAAATAAAGGAACAAGTAGTGAAGCAGCAGGCAAAATTTTGATTGTAATGTGATTAGAAGTTTGATAAAAGAATGCTAACAAGACATAGTTCTTTGTGAACTCCTATATATTTTTACTGCTGTGATTTCATTAGTGTGTTGGTCAGTTTTCAAGGCAGCATTTTACAGAAATCAAAACTATATCAATAGTCTTACTAAATCACATATGCATTAATGAAAAATATTTTTAATGAACTCTGGGTGAAAAGTTGAATTTGTCTTGACAAAGTCTCTAGAAAGGCTTCACATGATGTATGGTGGGCTAGTAATTTTGTCTTGTTTCCATGAGGAAAGAATAGTAGCTTAGTCTGTGAGTTTGGTGGGCCAGTGTCACAAATGTTGCTAAGAGCAGGTGACCAGCTCTTAGGAATAGGATCTAAGAACTTCACATTGAGGAGTAAAAATCAGACTTGGGTAATTTAGAGCTGATGCATCTGGCAAAAATAAAACACAGCACAAGACTACTGAAAAGTTCAAGAAATTCTCAGACATTAGTGGAAAGTGAGCTAGACTTGAGTATGCAGGAAGGAATGAGTCATATTTGTCTGCCCACACATTGGTGCCAGTGTAGCAGGCTTGTGAAGTGTGACGGTGTCTCTGTTACAGCTACAAAACTGTTTAATGAACACAACAAATGCATTAGCAAATGAAAAGGTGTCTGAAGAGGAATTTGAGTATGCTATGAGGTAAATTGCTCTGTCATAGATAGGTCAGGCCTATGCACATAGACAGCCTGGCCTGCCAGATTCTCCTGGCCTGCTTCTTTGAAAGGTCACAGAATTTAAAAGGGGAAAACTGGGGGCTGGATTGGTTATTCTGCCAGTTCATAGCCTGTGTGCCTGTGGAATATTCTCTCTCCTTTCCCCCGCCTTCTGTAGCATCTGCCACTATCACAAAAACAAATCCATGCTTATGCTACTGAAATGTGCATAAGAGATCCTGATAATGGCATATGTAATCCTGGTCACAGGGTGGCCACTGGTATGTGTGTCAAAGCAGGTGACTTAATGCTGAGATGCTCTCTCCCAGCTCACACCTACTCATTGTATCATTGGGATGTATTTATGTCTCAGTTTGCAACAGGTAATCTCAGTCCTGGCTCCTATTTTCCAGATGGCATTTGCAGCCTTGATTCTTCTTCTGGAATTAAATGTCTAGGCCCTTAAAAGCAAAATTATTTTTATCCCTGTGGCACTTTTTCCCCTGCTCTTATCCAATAGTTCTAGCCTTTTTAGTCCCTATGTATGAGACGTGAAGCTCTCTTCTTTTAAGCTACTGCAGAGGTGAAAGCGAGTGTCTCTGTGCTGAGAACAGCATAAGTAGACTTGGTTCTGGTGACTGTTATAATTAGGACATAACTTGTTATTCCTCTTTAAAATAACTTCTTATATATAAATCTACTAGGCCCATCTAGATAGGAAGCTGGGAAGAACCTACTTCAAAAATCAAACTTTAGCATACTTGATCATGGCAGGTAAAATCTGGAAAATACCCACATTCCATAAACTAAGCAGTTATGAAGGCAACCTGGGCTCTGTGAACCCTGGACAAAGGTGTTGTATATGTACTGAGATGGTATTTTGCTGAATCAGAAAGATTCAGAACCTGGAATCCTTCTCTATTAGGAAAATTTAGAAATCCTTAGGGTATCAGGGTACTTCAGTTTGTTTGTAAGAAACTTCATGAATTGCCTTGACTAGAAATCTGACAGAGCAGAATTCCCTGTACGGACTCCCAGCCCTGACCTGTGCAAGAAAAAAACACAACCTTTCTGGCATCTGTGGACTTCTGCTGCCTACTTGAAAATGCCTCCATACATGATGTGCTCCTAGGGCTAGGGATCACCTGAGCAGGTTTTGAAGTTTTGGACAAGGCTATCTATAAAACAGAAATTAAGTTGTTCATTAGTCCGTCTTGCCTGGAAGAATTGGACCCTTGGGATGCCAAGAAACAGCAGGGAGGAGGAGAGACTCTGCTTTCTTCTGCCACCCTTGTTTACAAATACTGGCAAATGTAAGTACTTCTTTTAGCACAGCTATCCAGTGGAAACTGCTATTCACACAAAGAAAAAGTATTTAGAGAAGCATCTGAGTTTTGGAAGCTACCAGAGGAAAACCAAGGAGGATGCTGAATAAAACATTATAAACTTGTGTGGCAATAAGTTTAATACTTATTGAAGAAAAAATGTCCCAGTGGTTCCTCAATAGTTCATTGGTGTGTGTGACTGAAGGGAAATGCAGGACGGGGAGATGCTTACGAAATACAAGGAAAACGGCCAAGTTTTACGTAACCTGATTTTGGAAATATAAAACTGATAAAGCTTGGCAAGGAGTTGTATGTGGTTATGCAGTTTAACTTCTAAGGGAAATGAACACTTGGAAGTAAAGTTGTGTCTTTGAGAATCAACCTAGACTACAAAAAGATATTCTCATAGTAGAGAATAAACTTCAGATCTTTCGATCTTTAGATCTAAACTTCAAGTTTTGTATAAATTTTTATATTTGAGTGAAATTTGGAGTTAGTATTCTTGGGGATAAAGGAAGGACTGAAAACTGGGAGTTATGGAAAAGGGAGGTAAATTGAGTCCACTTTTCTCAGTGTTCTAGTACAACAATAATATTGGGTATTACAAGCAGTGGAGAACCCATCCAGAACTGGTTTTGGTATGCGGACATAAACTCTAGCATTGCTCACTGTCATATGGTATTAAGAGATTTCAAAAGTAAAAATGATGACACCAAAATTACAGTCAATATTGAGAATTAGTTCTATAATAATTGTGAACTGATTTTGTGTTCTTAGATGTGGAGGGAACCCGAAACAATGTGAAGTTGCATGTAAGTCCTGACATAGATTCCTGTAATTTAAAATTGCATTGTGCTTGGATACTTCTGCTTTAAAAGCTGCTGATAACAAAAGAAGCCTACTTTTACATTTAAGCTATGAAATTGTTTTGGTCCACTGTGGGCAATGAAAGGATTAGCTATAATCATAACTAGGCAACAGTTGTTGTTCTGTAGTCCTGTAATTGTGATGAAAGTATATAATCCACTTCTTTTCTTGCAAATCCTAATTTACAGATGTTAGTAGAAATGGGAGGTAAATGTAGTTCTGTCATAATCTACTTTCTGTCAGATCTCCACAACAGAAATGAAAATAGAAGATTATTGCACAAGGAAAGGATTTTTTTATTTAAAAGATCTTTTCTCAAACATTTCTAGCACTTGAAAGCTGTCTCCTTCAAAGTGATGGAAACAAAAATATAAAGCAAATCTAAATACTTCGATTTCATTAGAGTTTACTGGAAAAGGGGAATACTGTTTTACTTAAAGTACTCAGAGATTGGGTATTGGGAAACTACAAGTTTCATGCCTCAGAATTGAAAGTTTCCTACCAGAAAGAGAATGTATATGAGCTTCTGCTGTGTCCTACAAGCCTAGAAACTCTCTTTTTTCTCTCCCTCCCTTCTTTTTTCAAAGTGGAGGTAAATCAAAAATTAATCTTTCATTTCCAGAAGAAAATGGTTTAGAAACACTGACCCAGTTTCCTCATGATGAGACTTGGGGGATGTTGGTATTAAAAATTATTCAAGGTAAGTATGATATAAAATTTTTATATGCTTCTAATTTCTTCAGTGTTCTTTAGGAAATAAGGTGGATTAAATTGTTTGTATCCACTGAAGTTGAGGAGCGTGTTGTTAATGCAGCTAGTTTTTACTGGAAAGCCTTTATTCTGAATAATTGTGTATTCTGTTCAGGACCTTGCTGACGGGAAGCAAAGTGTTTCTCTCCTTCATTTGCAGTACTTAAGTGAAGAGCCAGATGGGTCCAGTGGATAGAGTTAAAAAAGAAGCTCTCCTATGCCTTTGGTCTGAAGTTCAATATCGTTATATCCCTAATAGCAGCTGCTTCTGTTTGAACCCTGGGTTATGAAAAATGAACTGCATTAAATGGGAAATCATTAACTATCAGCTGAGTAATAGTACTGTACTTTGCTGGCCTGCCTAAATCACCAGTGTCTGCTTCCTCACTTGCAAAGAGTTGCTCTTCAGAATAACAGTGAAACACTGGCAGAAGGGCTACAACTTAAGCCTGAAGCCACACAAAAAAACCCTCTCAAACAACTTTTTCTTCCTTTTTTTTTTCTTTTAGGTTTTCAGCCAGTTACTGATGATCAGCATACAGGCAGCTGAGGAAGTGATGAAACAGTTTTATGCCAAAATTCCACATGTGTGTGCATATGTGTGAATAGGCATACATATAGCAAATATATAGACATTGGTAATTCTTTGCTTGTTCAAAATTCTCCCTGTTATGTGCTTGTCCTGCTTTAAAAACTGTTAAATTGTACCTGCCTGCTATCTTGGCTTTTTTGTGAAGGCTGAATTTGCTAGTTTTATCTTGCTTTTACGCAGTATGTGAAAACCACAAACAGAAAAACATATGCTATTTGAAAATCACATCAAATCAGGAATGATGTTGATGGCCTGAATAAAAATTGTTCCAAACTAGACCTTTATTTGTCTGAAAGAATTAGTTTCTATAAAATGTCACAACAGATTAGTACTGGAAAGCTCCCTATTGTGTGTCGTCTCAGGGTGCTCAAACAGATCTGCTGTGGCTTCTGAATCTTTGCAGCAAGATTTTTTTTTGCTCATCTTTGCTGTTTTGTGTGTTTGCAGGGTGTTTGGTACTACTTTTCCCAGTGTTTCTGCTCTCAGTCCTTTATCATTTTATATTGTTATATAGTCAAGAATAATATAACAAGAGAAGTAACCATTACCATACAGCTCTCAGCTCAGACTTCTATAACCTCATCTATTCCAAGAGCCAAACAAGACATGAAATGCCCACTCCCCAAGTTAATGATGCTGAAATAAGGCAAAGTCATGCACATATGAAAGAAAGGGATTGCTCTTACCCTTTTTTACAAGGAAAATCAATGTCTTATGAGGTGAATTACAGCTAGAGTTTATATGAAAGCTTTCAGTGTTATGCTGTTATTTGTATGAAGTGTACACCAGGTGATTCTCGAGGTTTTAACTTAGAAACTATAAGTGCTAGTAACGTTCCACTCATTAATACAGCTCCATGAAACTGTGTGAGATAAGCATATGGGATGGGAAATGCTTCAGGAAATAGAAATACTATCCAGGCTTACACAGATGCACTGCAGACTTCTCCATGGCTTAAGTTTAGAAGTTACAAGAGTTCCAAATCCATCTCTAGTTACTTCTCTATACTTACCCTTTTTCTTTTTCTTGATGTAAGATAAAGTGCTGAAACTGGTACAAAAAAGCCTCTAAATGAAATAGCCAGTGCTGCAAAGAACCATACTTTCTCACTTTACTCTCTTCATGTATTAGATAATGAATGCAATGGCATAGTACAGCAAAATAGCAAATGATATGGCTAGAGCTAGAGAACATATTTTTCTGGAACATGAGATAAATAGCATTTAAATAAGAGAGTGTTTAATGGGATGTGAAACTATGATAAATGCATATATTACATATTCTTTGATACTTGCTGAGGCATCAGAGAGCTGTGCTGTCTTAAAGGCAAAAATTCATGAGAATTGCTGTCTGCACTCTTGGTGTGGGTACATAGTGAAAATAGAATCCAGAGGACTTCTAAGTACTGAGAGAGAAGATTAACCCTCTGATTTACAGCATTAGCATCTCTTTCATTTCTAATGCTCAGACATACAGTTATATATGTGATGGTGCCAAGCCTGAACCCTGTATATTCCTGTTGCTCTCTGAGCTCTGATAGTGCAGATTAGTGGGCCATATCTGACTGTTGTGATCTAGCAAAGATGTTGTCTGTGAAGCCCAAGAATGATGAAACAATAGACACTGCTAAATTAAGATGTCAGCTTTAGATCCTCTTGGTAGTTTGCTGTCTCTAGAGGTGAAATTTGGGAATCAAATATTCAATAAATTAAACTTTTGTAGAGGCAGACCATGTAGTTCATGATAAAAATAAATGGCTGTGAGTCTGTCGATCAATTACAGGCTCAGGGGTAGACTGAGAGTCCCTTTCTCTTACTGTCCTAACAGTTGAAGTGTAACAGAAGTACAGGATATGAAAAGTGTTGAATTGCCCTATCTCCAGTCATTGCCCTTAAATCTGACAGAAAAGACAGCAGTCGAAGATCCTTTGACTAATTTGAAAACTGTAAGCAGTTACATCAGCTGTGTTGTGTAGTAGCCAAACATGGCTAGTGTTAGCAAATAATGAGTTGTGTTTCTTGTGGAGTTGGTTTCTGTAAGATCTCAATCACTTCACACAGGACACAATCTGTTGCTGAGCTGTAAAAAGTGAGTCCTACCTCACTGCACCCTCTCACTGTCATGGCATCATTCTGCTGATACTTCCAGTGCTAAATATAAGTTGAGGCTTGAAGAATTAGATCATACTCCCTAACTTTAGTTTCCTTTTCATCACACTGGGAGGTGTGTCTTGCTTAAATACCTGGTAAAATATCTCCTGGCTGTTCAGCAAGGACTGTTGGCAAAACAACGTAGCCCATACATTTTCTTTCATCACTAGGGTATAAATTAACTTGTAAACACATCATTCTTAACATGAAAAATAGGCCTCATAGTGAAGGGCATCATCAAATGTTTGCAGTTAAACACATCATCTGCATTTGCAGTGATAGTCTCTGAACATCCTGCATTTAGGATGAGTTGCACTGGAAACAGAATGAAAAAAATGTAGCCACCACTCCTAGGTCAGGACAGAATACCAGTACTCACCATTCCCAAGATGTCTTTCTTAATCCCTGTGATTAAGTACATGAATTTATCCACCTCTTCTCCCTCCATCTCTTATCTCTTGTTTGTTTTTGTATCAGGAGCCACAGTGACTGGGATTGAACCTTGGTAAGCATGGAAGGTAATGCCCTGTGTGGGACACTACAGGGATTGTCCCAGTCTCTCCATACCAATCATATTAGGTGGCACTATTACAAAGCTGCTTTAAAACTAACAACCCTCCCCCCCAAAAAAAACCCCAAAACATAAAGACAGTGTGATATCTTTCAGTACTCAGACTGATCTTCCAGTTTGACTCTAAGTATATAATAATAATGCACTAAGAAATAAGCTTTTAACAATTAATATAAGATTAAAGGCTCAGCACCCTTTACTACCTGAAAAGCTTAAAAATACTCTGTATCTTTTAGATGTTTCTTTTTAAAGAAGTTGTGCTAATCAATTTCTTTTCAAAGAGTTCCTAGCAGTTTCCTAAAACTGGAGAGACATTTCTGTTCTTTGTAAGCTAAATCAATCTCTGAAGAGCCTTATAAAAATAAAATAGTTTAAGGATGAAACAGCAGTAAGAAAGGAGATCCATCTACCAATTTATCAGTCTATCTATTTTCTAGCCATATCTATCTATAATGGTTAAAAGTTTTAAAGGACACTAAATTTAAGTATTTTATATTGCTTTTTATAAGGGCATTTCTATTTATCTCTATTCCTTTGGAAAGATGAATATTGTCACTGCACATTGTAGGCTTGTGTTGGCTAAAAAGAGTCAGGGGCATGACAGCATTTATGGAAGGCATGAGCTCAAATGTCAGTAGAGCATCCAAAAATGGATGAAGTATCACCCAGCCACTGCCATCTGTTGAGTGTTTCATGACAGCTGTATCTCTTGACCAGAGCTGGTGCAGATAATCATGAAAGGCACAGAGGAAGCATACAACAGTTATACAGAGAAAGGGGAGGGGGGAATTCCACTTTAAACATTGTTTTTAATTGCACCATAATGATTTTTTAACAGACACCATGGTATGTAGCTTAGGCTCTGGCCTGAGTTAAAGCAAACAATAAACCACAGTGCAGCTGAAAAGCAATTGAAATTCCCTCTGCTAGAAGCTTTTGTCCAGGCTAAGTATTTAATAGTGTTTCTCCCAGAGACTTTTGCCCTAAAGATACTCCTGCAACAACAAAAGGAGAAAAAAAAAAAACCAAACAAAACTAGGAAAGACACCCCCCAAAAAACCAACCAAACAAACAGAAAAAATCCCTGCCTCAACTATTGCATCAACAGGACTATCAACCCAAGTATTGTTGTTATTGACTTACTAAGGGGAGTGTAGGGTTTTTAAGTCTTTTTCCTCTTAAGAGAGGAGGAAACCTGAGGCCATGAAATTTCAGGTCCAAACACTATGAGGTGCATTTAAACTAAATGCTGGCTGAAAGAATAAATGACTGTGGAATAGAGTAAGATCACTTTGATTTTCCTATCATTTTCCCCAGCATATGGATCTGCTTTCTCCCCCAAGGCATACAAAACTGCCATCTGACTTTATTGTTTCTGATACAAACTCTCATAAGCTGGGGAGGCTTCTAGATGAACTGGCAACCCAGACATGAAATCAATGGCACAGGCAGTAGCAAAGGGTAGGTGTCATTGCAAGGCAAAGCCTTTGATGTGAAAGCCTTCCCTTATCCTCTTATCTAACCCTTGCCTTCCCATAGCCGTGCCTCATATTGTTCTGTCACTTCAGTATGTCAGGGTTGCTGTTATTACAGCTCTGGGTTACCCAGCAGATGTTGCTGTGAAGTGGTACAGCACAAACAATGGGAGTTTAGTTTGTCCCTTTGATAATGCTAATAAAGCACGCTACTTGGGAAGTAAAATTGCTTAAAGATTCTTTATTTGTGAACATATCCAAAGTTTGGGGCTGAGACTTTTGCACAATTTCAGATAACTTTACATGTCTACAACTTTATGGGCACTTTCAGATAGTGTTAGATGAACTTCAGCATCTCACTTACCTGATATGACGCTGATACAATTGTTATATGTACCAGGGGTCTACATCTTTATGATTTAAAAGTGAATTATAAAATGAAAATTGTAGCATAATGAATGCTAGCAGCTGTGCCTGAGTCTGCAGCACAGAGATTATTCAATAACTCAATGGGTTGCTGATATGGTCAAGCCTCAGAAGATTATTTTTTTCTTTTGTAAGAACAAGGGAGGTTATGATTGCTGCCATGTAGCTCAACAGGATCCTCAATATCTCTAAAGAAATGATCCCTCCCAGATTCAGATAACAGTTGACCATGTAATCTATACAAAAACAAAATTGCCTTGAGGACATACAAGCCAAAGTTCACTTGTAGTACTGGTTCTTCTTTTATTAATCCCAGAAAGATGTCAGGCTGTAGTATGTCTGCAATATACTTTGAGCAGCTTTGTTTATTTCTTGCATCCATTCAAACACTAATAAGATGAGGGAATATGTAATTAATAATAATATGAGGAGGGGTGCCAAAGGCCATGACTTGCCTTCGTGATGCATTGCTGCATATCTATTGCTCTGCTAGTTTAAATACCTTACACAATGTTAACCTTATCTGCCAGCTAGCCTCTGTTACTATTTGAAGTAGGAGTGGGTAGGAGTTATTTCTGAGATGTGTGTGATTCCACAGTGTTGGGTTACACTTGAGAGAAAATTACATTTCAAACACATAGATGTATAAAACGTCCATTAAAGCAGGGCACCTTTAAAATACCAGTTCTGCTTCTAGGTCAGTGGGAGGCTCTGGCTTACTGCTACATTAGCGTTTACAAAATTCTTTGGCATTTATATCTTTTTATTTTACAAGTTTACTCTGAAAGAAGCTAGTAAAACAAAACATAGGTCTACCCTCCCCCTGAAAGTCACTTTTATGTTTCTTTCTTTTTTAACATGGCAAAGTGGTTGTAAAATGTACTCTTGATTCTTAAATAAAACAGCATGTAAGTAGGATGGGTATGGGAAGTGGGCCCCTTTCTTGAGATTTTATAGACCGCACAGGACCTCAGACAGGAACAATGATGCTAAATGTAGATTTATTTTTTAAGGGTTTGTACACAGTGCTTCGTATTACTAAGTAAAGACAGCAGATACTTCTAAAAATTTCCAAGAAACTGTTAGAAACAAGGAGAACTATTTCTTAGTGATCAAACTTATGTTCAGTTGTAATACAATTAAGGGAGAAATGGGTGATTGCAGAATAGCTATTCAGACTCCTGTGAAACTTAATGGGGAACAGGATTGCCCCTCTAAGAAGAATAGGACAGACCATATAATTCGACATCTGGGATCTAGGAAGACCCCCAGTTGAGGGTACTATTGAAATTCAAAACCAAGAAAGAAGTGTGTGAGGGGGAACCCTGCAATAGCTGCAATTGTGATGCCTGCCTTGTTTATGATTAAAGCTGATTAAAAATGCAAAAAGTACATTTCATTGTAAAAAACACTGAACTGGAAAAGAGGAAAGAAAAGGATTTAGGATTCAATTTTGCAATTTTTAAATCCAGGGATTAAATGCAGAAAGGAATAGATCTGCAGCATTTTGAGGATTGGGGGTTTTGTTTAAGACTGCAATTGTGTGCCCTTTTTTCCAAGGTAAGCGAATGTTAAGTACGCTGAGATGCTATTGCTCCATGCTTCCATGCTAATAAGGCGTGCTTCCCACAGTGTGTGACAGAAAGGATGAATACCATGCAGTGCTAATGGTTAATTTGTAGTGGCATGTGTGTTCCTTGAATGTTTGTGAAGTTTCATGATTCACCATCACACAATTGAATCACTCCTTTTTTAAAGATAAAGCGATATGTAATGAGATGAAGCAATGCTGACAAGGTTTTTGAAAGATACATTGTCCTCCACGGCCTATTCACTTCGTAATAATACCCCTTAAATTTGTTAATTTCTCACGATTTGGGGGCTAGAGTGAGTCCTCGTCAAATAATTTTGGTATTGACCGTGGTTTAAAATGTTAATTACTGTGGAATTTTTCACAGATAGCATCAAACCACAGTGATACTAATCTATGTCATGGATTTGAAACTCCTTTGGGAAGCTCATATTTAGACTAACTGCTGAGTGAACATGACTGCTAAGATTACAGAGACTGTGGACAGTGAGGAAAAGCAGTAATGCTCCTTCTGAGTAGAGAGTAAACAATAGGGTGATTGTCTGCTTACACATTGGGGCTAAATAGCCCAACTGCTGAGAAACTCTAGGTAAAAAACCTCCTATCAGCAAGGAGTCTTGATGTTTTCTTCATGGAGCTAGATGTTGTCAAGGATTCAGCTCAGCCACCCTAGTGAGTGTACAGGAAGCAAAACAGGATATTCTTGTATAGGCCCTGTTTCATGTAATTATGCAACACTTGAACTCTTGTGTATATTCCAGAATGGGTAACACACCTCTAAAAGGATCAGCAGCGACTAGTGGCTGAAATATTCTTATGAAAAGTGCTCTTGATTGAAATCAGTGTGTTTACATTTTCAGTTATCTTTGGTAAGGATTGTTCCACCTCAATGCACCCTCAAAATTAAGAAATTATTTTCACCCGGTTTCATTTCCTGTGTTTGTTTCTTTTAACAAGCAATCTAAATAATTTCTGCTGTCTCTTAAAAAGGAACAATAAGGGAAATGATCAGGAAAATATCAGTACATCAAATATCCTCAGATATTTCTCAGGGATATGCTGTATTTGATGAAACACAGACAAATTCCCTGAGAGGCAGCTGAGCAGAGGTTCATGCCCAATGACTCCCAGATCTGTAGTGGTGGGCTTGGATACCCAGAAAATCCTGGAATGTGCACCAGGAGTTCTGGGCCCACTAGGTCCCTGTGTGTACTGCAGAAGCCAGAAAACACTGGAAGCTCTGGCTGGCTGTGCATGTGCATGCACGTGTGTATCTACATAAGTACACTATCTGCATAAGCAGTGTGCTGGGTTTATTTAAATGATCTGTTTCAATTAGAGTCTTTTTTGTTCTGTTTCTGTAAATAAAAACCACATGTTAACTTTTGAATAATCTCTGGTTTTAATAGCCTGAATGCTGCCATGTCCTGTTTGTACCACAGATAGTAATGAAACTGCTTTTATGAGTAAGAATCAGGGCTGAATATTAGAAACTAAGCTTTGTTTTCAGCAATAGGTTTGTGTTTCGTTTTTGTGTTTGGGGTTTTCAGGTTTTTTTGTGTGTCTGGCAATAATGTTGCCCAAAGAAACATTTTTGGCTAATGCAAAGTAATGGACATCCTTCTGTGGTCTGTGGATTATAGCACACACACAGATTTTTCCATCCTGTTATAAGACCACTCAAAAAGAAATCTCCTGAAACAGAAGAGGAAAAAACCTCTGGATCCTTTATTTAAATTATAGCAGTAACCCCATGTTAGACTTTCCTTGTTTTCTAATCTGTATGCACAAACCCAAATTCTCCTGCTGAAACAGTGAATGTCAGCCAGGTTGAAAGAGTGCAAATGATGGCAGAATATGGCAACTGATTTCTAATTTTTTTCTGTTCTCAGGCTTTAGTGTAGCTGATGCCAGATAGCCTGCATTGATCTGTGCTCATACAGTTCATAGTGTGGAAGTCAGAGGGAAACTCGCTTTAGTTCTCAGATCCCGCTTTTGTTACAGTTTGCACAGGGGCTATAAACTGAGCCTTTGCTACATTTTTTTTTTATTTATGAGGGGAATGGAACTGCATTATTCTGAGAAATGAAATAGGAATATTAGAATGAACAGAACAGGCACAAAACACAAATTTCTGTCATCTCCATAGCTCCAGGAATATTTTAATGGTGAAAATTTCCTGGAACTATTAAGCAGTTTCATGGATCTCTCCTCAGTGTTTCTTAAAAACAAACAAAAATATCTGCAGAAGAAAATTATTTTGTTTTTAAATAGGAGAGTGGGTTATTTTGTACTGGGGTGTCAGCAAGTGCTGATTTCAGTGCAAGGAAGGAGTAAGACCACATGGCTGGGAACAAAGCAGGGGGGTGAGGCAGCTTCCCCAATCAACAGCGGCAAGCTGTCAAACTGGCTCAATTGTCATGTGAAATCTCAGCTATAACAGGGATCTAGGCAAGAAATCTGGTTTTTTGTTTTTTTTTTTACTATGCTTTTAGTCTAAAGAGTAACAGTGCTGTTAAGCTGAGAAAACAACAATTTTAAAAAGTGTTCTGCAGAACCTCTGGTAAAGGTATGCATAAGCAGTCTTATCGTGGCAGAGCAAGGCTGGGGTGTTTTCTTACATGTATTATTATTGAATTTGGGCTTTTTTTCCTCCTTCTAATGTGCTTTTTGTGCAGTCTTTTCTTTTTCATATTTGTCCTTTCTGTACTTTTCTTTCAGAATTTGTTTATTTTGCCTCCTTTGTTGCTATTCATGATTAAGATTTAGACAGCTTCTTCATATTTGCCCTTTCCTCGTGCTTTTGTTTTAATTGTCACCTTTATATATCTTAGTGCAAATTTTGTTATATTTCAAAATCTTGTATCTCTTGTTGTTCTTGCCCTATTTTCATATTATTTCATGACCCTTTCCCAGAGTCTTGACCTCTTATTTATTTTGTATATTCTAAAGAAAATAAGCTTCAAAATGCTTAGGAGGTATGAGCAACCACAACAACTAAATAAATAAAAAAATAAAAGAAATATAGATACAAAAATACTTTTTTTTCCCAGAGCTTTACAGTCTCCAGATTCTTTGGAACTTGTCACACACATCATTTTGAATGCTTTAGATGCCATCATCTATGTTTCAGCAGTACATTACTTTCAAGAATTTTGGGCTTGAAACGTGGGTGAGAATAGCTGGGGGAGGGTGTCACGATCTCTGCCAAATTTAATTCTGGGGCATAATAAGAAGCTTTCTGAACAAAATTTTATTTTGTTCTCCATCAAGCGCAGCAGCCTGAGATACAGTGTAAATTATAGTGAACTCTTAATTACTTTTAGAAAGCTTTAAAAAAGCTTACCCTTCCCACCTTGTTCTTCCCAAATGTCTCTGAGAGAACTATCCTGGTTTCTATCCAACTCTTAAAGTCATTGTCACTTCTTGGGGTGCCTTTTCAGTACCCCCAGTGTCAATCTGATGTCAGCAACTTCCCCTGAGCGTTATCACTGCCGGTTCCCACCAGTAGGTGTGGTGGGCAGAGTGCTCTGAAAAGGTTAATCAGCAGCATTCGTTAATAACTAGGTAACAGTATCCAGCCTGCGGGCTACTGGTTGTTGGCAAATAGCTGGCATGGTGCAAAGCTTGTAGTTTTTGTTCAACTGGTTGAGTGCCTTGTTGCCAGGCTTCCTGCTGGAGGAGGAGTTTGGCCGGAGCACTGGGGTGTGTTGAGCAATGGCATTCATTGAGCAGCGCTGCTGGCACCTCCGGGACTTCCCAAGGCTTCGCTCTCCACACTGAGCTCACTACCAGGAATTCGGTATTTTAAGCAAGAACAGAATAGCCTTCCCAAGGATCCTGATTAGCTTTTGGAGTCTTCCACTGGTGCTGGTGTCCAGCCTTGCTAGGCTGAAACTCAGGAAAATTTTGTGATTTTCAGTAGTCTTTTGACACTTTTCATCCGCTCCTTTTCATGTGATTAGAGACATGGATAAACTCTCCAAGGGCTTACTGAGAAAGACACAGAGAAGAGATCAATTTGCAAAGGTAGGAAAAATCTCTGCGGCGCACACTTGTGCAGCAGCACAGCGAGTCTCCCTCCCTGCAGTGTCACTGTCACGTACACACGGGTGAGCAAAGCTACATGACAGCGCAGTAAATAAATAAGGCCTTTGAGTCAGGCTAATCACTGGGTAGGCTCAGCCTGGGTTAATGGCTGAGATCGTGTTCTATTACACTGTTGACTAATGTACTTTTCAGACAGAAGTTTGTACTGCAGACTTGGCCTCAGGTTTTCCTGGTTTAACATCTCTGTCAAAAAGGTGCATGTTCTTCATATATCTTTGTATATTCATTGCATTTTCTAGGTTAGACAAAATATTATTTTTCTTGCTGGATTCTATATTAAGATGAAAAACAAAACAAACAAAAAAGAAAATTACAAACTTTCTGGTTTTGTTTGGAAGATAACACACCACAGCAACAAAAATAAAGAACAGAATAATTTTTTGAGGCCCTGTAATAACAAAAGTAATATTTGAATTAGCTTTTAAGATTTTTAGCCTTAGTGTATCAGACTGATGTTTTTCAAACAGGCTTATGGCTTACTCCAAGTGATTTTAGCAGCTCCAGTGGGGCTAGTTATGGTGTGAATTATTACTCAGCGTGAGTAAGGAGATCAGAACTAAGCCTAGATATGGTCAGAAGGAGAGAGGGTTTTGTCTGATTTGTCTATGATAGATCTGCCCTGCTGCTAACTCCCTGGTCTTTCATTTAGTTGCTTTTTAGAGACTTTTGTTAAGACTTGCAAGGAGTCCTGAGAGGACAATTGAGCTTTTATGGGTTTTTTTGCAGAAGCGGGAAGAAAGAATCAAGTTGCCAGTTTTCTGTTATTGTTGATTTATTTTATGCTTATCTTGCAAATATTTCTTTTTAAAATTTATTTTAAAAAACCCCCAAATCTACAAAACAAAAACCACAAACAACCAAGAAATGTAAATTGGCCTTTGAGGAAGTAAGATGGTGAGCTTCAAGGTTGATCTGCAGATAAGGATTTCCCAAATATACAACAATGTTATGATCAGCTCTTGTAGCAAGGAGGGTTATAGCTTTTGTTTTCTAAGAGAACTGATTTCCACATGATCTTGACTCAGTTTAGAAAGGTTTAACAACTAGAGAAATCAGATTTTTTTCACAAGATGCTATAAAAATGAAACTAACTAATATGGACTGTTAAAGTTAGTGGGCCACTTGCTGGGCTCAGTGCCACAGAATGGACCTGACGGCTTCCCTCAGGCAGCCTCAGGGTCCAGCTTCCCCTTTCACAGGGAAATCTCCTGGCCAAACTCCAGCTGTGCTGATCCCCTGGGACCAGCTCACATCAGGCCGGGCCTTCCCAACTCTGCTCTCAGAGAAGGCTCCAGTTCTGGCAATAGAAACAGCTTCTCTTTGCCAGAAACTGTCTCCTATTCTCTTGTCCTTTCTGGTGCTTGTATTAAATAGTTACAGCAAACCAGAGAATCTGTGCTGCAAGATGGTCAAGAGAATTTATGGCCTTTGGAGCCGGTGGGACTAAGTTTGCTCAGGATCATGCCCTTAGTTAGCGTCCTGCAGCAAAAAGGCCTAGAGTTTAGTAAGGAAACTCTCTCAGGGATTTATAGTATTGATGACTGTAACCAAGCCTGGCAGCCCTTGGATCTTACAGCTCTCTCTGGGCCTAATCAAAGGCCATTGACGTAAACTAAAACATTTGACTTCAGAGAGTTGTGGATCAAACTCTGCGCCTACACTGACTGGGTTTGCCTTCCCCTCAGACACAACCTCACTTTAAATTCTTTTCTTCTGACAGGCCTGTAGCCTCATTCCTCTCTCTTAAGTTGGGAGGGCATTTCACAGCTCTCTATAATGCCCAGAAGTGACTTTTCCCTTCTCAAGGTGCAGTTTCACATTATACCTAATTCAGTATAACTGCTGGCTGATCCCAAAAGCCCCATCCCTGTTTTACTGATATCAGGTTTAAAGATCATATAATCCTGGCAAGATGACTTGACACAAAATTAACCCAGTCCAACACACATCCCCTCTGGGCCATTTGTGTCCCTCCACCGTGACAAAATCCCTCCTCCCAAAAAACTAACCAAAAAGCAAACCACCAAACCCAAAATGCCACTGTCTTTTCAGCAGTTTTCAACATTTGCCATGGATTAGTGTAATGTGACTCTGTGCCATGAGTCTCAAAAACTCTGCCAGGGGCATTACATAAAAGCAAAGTTAATTTGCATTAAGGCAGAGAACCCAGACAAAGAAAACATTAAGAAGAATTCGAATGAAAATGATATGAAAGGTATCATTACCAGCATATAAGGCCAAGTCCAGAAGTATTAATTAGATACTGATCCGAAGATAATGGTTAAAATGGATATTACAAGTGTGAAAACTACCCTTAATTTATGTTATTATACTTAATGTGTTTCTCCTTTTATTTTTTGCTCAACCCAGTCAGCTGTCAGTCAACATTTTTAGCATCTTGTTGGAAAGAGCTAGTTCTTCATTTTCAACCAAGTGTTCCTGGGCCACTGCAGATCTAATGTCACAGTAAACAGGGACTGTTTCTCCATTCTTTTCTTTTTCTCCTACAGACCTTGGTGTTTCCTTTCAAGTCCATTGTCATTGTTAACAAGCTGGTTTTTACTTCATTCTTTTGTCCAGACATTGATGCACAAATTACTTCAGATTTACACTATTAGCTTAATTGTTTTTCTTCACTTTAGATATAAACTTATTTTAATTCCTTTTTTTAAATTTAGATGGTGTAAATGTCACCTACTCCCATGTTATTCCCATTTCAAAGCATACACTTGAACCTCACTTAACGTCTTGAACTCTTTTGCTTCATGTATGCATATTTTGAAAATAAAAACTCATAAAAAGACTACAATAACTATTACTAACATCTAAATTTCAACATGTCTTCGTACCCCTATTGGGAGTCTAAGCAAATGTTCTCAGTTTCACTTGACACAGTAATGAGGAATTCTCCCTATGTGTTCTCACTTCTCTATGGCTTGAAAATTAAAGTTGTGTCTTTACCTATAAGATGTGCAGCCCATCTCTCTGAAAGATAAAGTTTATATCAGATTCAAGCCACCCAGCTGTTTCAGAGCTCTCCTTTTATATCAGGTTTTTAGATTTTTTTTTTGAGTGGAATCTGACTTGCATATTAAAATTCATATTAATCATAACTTTTTGTGTTACTTAATAGCAGAGGTATTATTCTTTATCTTACATTCTGATTTACTATTCCAATTTTTTAAATGTGAGAATGTGTTCAAATTC
Organism: Setophaga petechia; assembly: GCA_024362935.1. NCBI lineage: Eukaryota > Metazoa > Chordata > Aves > Passeriformes > Parulidae > Setophaga > Setophaga petechia. The sequence continues at coordinate 13,588,149 of JANCRA010000006.1, forward strand.
CTATGGCAAAAATCACTTAGAAAGTAAGAAGCTACTTAAAACGAATGAAAGAAGAGTTAATTTTGAAAGCTGGAGGTGAAACATAAAGCTCCTGACTGCTTCCTTGCAATGAAATGTCTTACATTTGCCAGTAGTTTCCTAGTGGTGGCTTGTTCTGCTCTGATGTAAATTAAATGTGTGATGCTATAAGCTAAGTCACTTAGGTGTTGTCACTCCGAGCAAAGGAGCTGCTAGAACCTTTTGGAAGAGAGATCTGGGGTTTCCAAACTCACCGATAAAGCAGGTTTTTTCTTAGATATGCTAAGATACAAAGTTTTTCACTTTGTATCTTCTGTGTCAACTGTTACCAGCACAAGTCCTCCCACTTTCATCAGGAAAGCTAGAGGTTTGGTTTTTATGCTGTGTAACATAGTTTCTTATTCAGATAGATAGAAAAGTGTGGTGGAATGTCTTATTAATTTGTTGGAAGAAGCTGAGGTCCTTGCCACTCAGATCCTTTTGAAAATCACAGCTGTGTGGTATTTGTGCACTCATGTCTCTGGAATGTAACATCAGTGGGGAAAAGCACCAGCTCTCAAGACAACGTGACTTACCATCACCTTCCTTGAGAATTAGTTATTCCTTTGTCTTACTTCATGAAGTAAATTAATACAAATAAGGATTTTCTAGCAATGCAGCGTTTAAAAAATATATGGGTGGGCTTAGAAGTCGATCAGAGAATCTCTGACTGGAGTATAAATGTGTGAGAAGTGTAAAAATTTTTCCTTCATTTTCTTTATATTTCAGCTCTGGAAATATCTGTATAAATACAGCAATCCCATTGCTTACTCATACATCTGGGGTCTCCATAGGGAAAAAAGGCCCAGGAAACACCAAGGCTGGTAGGAGCAGGGTGAGAAACACGTTCTTTCCAAAGGGTTTTTCATATCTTCTTTTGCTTCCATTGTCAAACTCAGTGACTCTGTGCTTGCAGGAAGAACAAAGATGTCTTTGTGCAGATGTGGAAGCTCCCCAAAGACAGAATTTTGTCTGTACCATCAGAGCAGAAAATTGTGCAGTGCTGGCTACAGATGTGTAGTGGGTTGATCTTGGTTAGATGCCCATTAAGCCAGTCTATCACTCCTCCTACTTAACTAGACTGGGGAGAGAAAATAAGATAGAAAACAGCTCATAGGTTGAGATAAGGCAGTTTACTAAAGCAAAAGCATGCACAAGCAATGAAAAATCCCAAAGATTTTCTTTCTGACTTCCCTCCAGCAAGTGATGTCCAGACATTCTCAGAAAGCAGATCTTCAGTACAGGCAGTGGTTGCTCTGGAAGGCAAATGGAAATAACAAATGGCCCTCCTTCCCCCTTCTTTTCTTAGCTTTTATATCTGAACTTATATATATGACCAATGCCATATGGTATGGAATATCCCTTTGGTCAGTTTAGGCCAGTTGTCCTAGCTGTGTCCCCTCCCAAGATTCTGCCCAGCCTTCTGGTGAGGTGGGAATGTTGGAGAGACAGCTCTGATGCTGTGCCAGCACTGTTCAGTTGTGACCAGAACATTGGTGTGTTATCAACAATTTTCTATCTACCAGTGCAAAGCACAGCACTGTGAGGGCTGTGCTATCCATCTCAGCCAGACTTGCCACAAGATATGACCTCTGTAGGCTCAGCAGCACTTTGACATTTAGCTCCAGATATTAGGACGTTCAACTCTGTCAACCTTGTGTTGTCACAAGCTCCCTGTCAAGTTCCCAGATTTTCTCTATCCCCTCTTTCCCACTGATACTTTTTCTCAGAATCTGGGGAGATGTAAACAAGAGAATAGATGCTGTTGCAGAGAAAAAACAAGAAGATCGTTCCCAAAGCCCCTTGCATTTCCCTAGGACACCTTTAAGCACTTTGGCCAACTCACACCATGTGCACAAAGATCTTTTCAAGGTCACAGCTCCTCCAAAATACCAGCTCTCCTGCCATGCCAATACCAACCACTTGAATTCTTGGCTGCATCACTGAGGAAAAGCTTCAACTAGTGACTTCCTTGTCGCATGCAATGTAGGCCAAACATGCCTCCATAAAATCCAAAACATTTCTCATCAAGCTCTAGAGACTGTTGTGTTCTGTGGGCTTTGGCCCTGGCCTGGGAAATTTATGACCTAGGCTCAGCTTTATGTTCTGCCAAATTCACTGTGAAAACTCCTCAGAATAGAGCATACCCAGCAAGCTACACTGAGTATTAAAGCAAATGTTTTAATACTATTTTGTTTCTGCAGATCTTTGAAAGGCTTTTTATGTGCTCAAAGCAGGATAACTAGTTTCAAGACCTGAAAAAATTTGGTTTTTATCTTTCCATCAATTCTAATTATGTGACCTTTCCCAAAACAGGTTGTTTCCTTCTCAGAAGCCATGGTAGTGGCTAAAGACATGGAAACTAGTTTCCCCACATAGCTAATTCTATTGCTGAAAGACTAAGATTCACTTTCAGTAATTTCCACTTGATTCTATGTGGAGGGATAGAATGTAAGAAAATATAGTGCAGAAGATAGTCTCACACCTGAGGAGCTGCAGCTGTACTAATCACCAAGGATTAGGAACAGGCGTGCCCTTAATAGGCCACAGCTGTGTCCAATAATGATGAGTGCTATAGAAGAGTGGGTGAGCTGGGTGAGGAGAGAGTTGGGAGTTTGTTGGCTGTGAAGAAGGAGTCAGTGCCGTAAGGAGCTGCCCATGAGAAATCACTGTGAAGGTATGGGACCTTTGCAATAAGATGACAACAATTCTGTGTGTTCCCTGCTGAATAAAAAAGCAAAGAAGGTATCTTCAAGTTAAAAGCTTTTCTGGATCTCCTTATTTACAGGGATATAGAATTAGTGTAACATTTGCCTTTCTCAGAAATAAAAACTTGAGCCAGACGATTTGCAAGTTTCCTTGTTTTTACTCATTTTTATAGGAAAAAAATCTTAAAACTCATTCTGTGAGTGTAAATTTCACTGTTAAGTGCAGATGAGAGCACATTATGAGGTTTCCCAGTGTATTTTGCTCTCCTTACCTGATTCCCCTGGGTCTTTTGAATCCATGTATTGCATTCATAACTTCTAAAAATCCTTCCTTTGAAAGTTTGCTTAGTGTTTCCTTTTTCTTTTAATATGCTAAAGTTGTTTGGTTTGGGTTTTTTTAATTACTTTTATGCTAGTGTGTGCTATGAGTGTACAAAAAGCTCTATCAACTTCTTTCTATTTGCAATTTTATTCTGAGATGGGTTCCCAAAGCTATCCTGAAATTTCTCCCTCAAGACAAAACAAAATTTTCTTGTTAGATAAAAAAAGTACTTTTTCTTATCCAAAATTAAATATTCCCAGGAGAAATACTGTCTTATATTCAGAATACTGCATTTTATCATCTTAAGAGAAAGGTATCCAGTCTCTCTTCTATCTCATATAGTAGAAAGATAAGCTGTAGGACTTACTCATGGTGAGAGGCTGCCTAGAGCGGAGGCTAGACAGTGTTAAAGGAATAAAGTAGGTATTTATTAAAAAGACCTTCAAAGGATACACCTTGGGCAGTACAGGAGCCTGGCCGAGTCTACACCCAAGAAAGACAGGATCACACATTTTCCCGCTTTTTCTAAGTTACATATTGGGGTTAATTGTCCGATTACAGCTTCAGGTTATGAAGGCTCATCCTTCCAGATTGCTCTCCTCAATTCCCTGTTTACACTTTTTGGGCCTCAAGCTGTAATGGTGTCCTTGGTTCTTGGGCTGGAAAAGAATTGTTTTGTCCAACCAAACTGTGAAGAGAACTTGCTGACACACTATATGAAGTTCAGAGTTATATCCTAATGCAGTGTAGAGTCTGGAAAATATGATAGCAAAAACTTAAGGTATCAGTGGAGCTGGGTTTCATAGAAGCATAGAATACCATGCTGAAGGGGACCTGCATGTTGTCTGTAACCCTTTATTCCATTCCGTGCTTCCTCAAACATTTCCTCAAGCACTGAATTTTAGGTGGGAGGAGGTAGGAAAATAAAACTGAACCTTGCACTCAGAAAGACACCAAGTCTAATGTTGCTTTGCTGAGGATCAACCTTCCAGGCAAGAGACCAACCAGCAAGACAGGCTGGCTCTGGGCCTCTTGTGGGGTGGGCACACTTAGCATGGCAATGGAGCAGTATCTTACATCTGCCTTCTGTAATAGAAATTGTTTCCCACTTTCATAAGTGAGGGATATCTCCCTGTATTTCCAACTAACTAAAGTCGTGGGGTAGTAGAAAGGAAGCTGTAACTTTTGAAGGGAAAAATGGTCCCCATTTTCTAGAAGGAGCACAATAAAATAATTGTCTTCTATTTTGTTAAACATCTATTCACACATCATTTTTTCAAAAGCAATGGTCTATCTACAGCAGAAAAATGCAAGCATAATCTTTAGCAAATTCTAAAGCTGTTATGGTTAAGCTGCAGACTTACACATCTCAATCACACTATCTTTTAGTGAAATGGGTTAAGCTTTCCTTCACTGTATGAACAGATAAAGAGTACTGTGCTTTTCTGTTGTTATAAGTCTTGCCTAAAACTTTAAAATAACACATCGAAATAAGTTATATCTATTCTTGAATTATTAAAAAAAAAAAACAGTGTAAAAGAAACTGTCCTCCATGGGCCTGTGAGTTTAGTGCTGACATGACTCTTTTATATGGCCTGTTGAAGACAGAGGATAAAAGAAAGTAGATCTTTTTCTGTGTTGGAGATCCTTGAAAAACATAGTTTTAAAATAACTACAAACTTTAACCCTTGAGGAAATTTCTTTTCAACATTTTATTTTTTGACCAAAGTATTAAGGAACCTCAACCTCTCTTTACTCCCCCACACTTTGAAAACAGAATATTTCTAAATGAGTGACCATTGCCAACCTGAGCCAGAGGGCAGCATTCACCACCTTATGGCATACTGCAACTTCTGATGAATCTCAGCTAGTTTTTGACTCCTCTTTCTCTGTACACTACCAATCAATGCATTTAAAAATGGCTTGCCTCATATGGCCTATTGCAAAATTGTTAAATGAATAAATGACATTGCCATTAGTCTTCAGTTATAAATACATTTGAATTTTAAACTGAACATATGCTGCTTCTTTGCTTGAAACTACCAGCTTTTTCTTGCAAAAACTGTGCCACAGACCCAGGCATGCCATAGTAATAAAATTTAGGATTGAGGATGTCAGAGCTCTTTAAAGATGGTATCATTATCTGAATTTGATTCATTAGATACTAAAGAAGTTTCTTACATGAGGCTGCACAGTGATCAAAACTGATACAGGAATAGAGCTCCTCTGTCTTAGCTGTGATCTTGATTTAGTTCCTCCTTTAGTACTCTGAGTATCAATTTCAAAATAAGCTTTTATTTGTGGGTTTGGTGTTTTGTTGCACAGTTGTTGTTAATTTTGTTTCCTTTGATAATATTAAGTGTCTTCTATCTCAGCTTAAAACCAAATTTCTGCAGCCAATTCAGGCTGGAGAATTCCTTGAATACTTAGTTGTTTGTAACTCCAGTTTCACGCTCTCCTCCCCCATAACCATTACATAATCATTTTGCCCAATAAAATATTTTTGATCAGATCAGAAATGTATGAAAGACTAGAAGATATTTCCTGGCTTCAAGACACATGCAAATAACTTACTTCAGAGAGAGCAAGTGATAAGATAAACAAGTTAAAAAAAGAAAAAAGTAATGAAACACTTGTCTGCTTCATTTGGCAAAGAAGAAGTTTTATTGAATATCAGGAGTGAGCAGAGGAAAAAGAGGGAGGTGGATGCAAAGATTATGTAGGGATGGGGACACTTAGTTCTCAGTTCAGTTTGTGGAAATACATGCTTAGCCATATTGTCAAATCCTAAAGTAACTTTGCTAAACCTGGTGGGAACTTGCTTGCATTACCTGAAGTATTTTTGCCTGCATTACCTGAACATTTTCTGTGTTGATTTCCAAAGAAAGTCTCCAGATTTAAATGAGGATAGCTGAAAGCAAAGTTTGGCCAGAATTTCCCAGATGATGATGAGAGGGTTTTAACTGTGTTTTGTTTCACAGTAAGTGATGAGGGAGTTTTAATCTGCAGTGGCTAAGATCAGTTTGAAACCATTTGCGGCTGAGTACTGGCCGTCACTTTGAAATTTAAGAGAAACCAAACATATTTCAGGAGATTTATTTCAATCACAGATAGAAAACAATGGGATCCCATGGCAAGCTGGGAGTCTGCTCCTTTTAAAGGAGCACATGCCACTTCAAGGAAAAAAAAGCATGAAAGGAAGCAGTGGTGTGCAAATCAAAATAACCCCTTTGTCTTTCTCTCTGGATCCATGCTTGGGGAAGAATAGAGTGTAGGGGAAGAATTCAGACCTGTCTTTGTTCAGTTTCCAAAGGCAACTACTTTCTCTCTGGATGAGAAAGAAATTTAGTTTTAATGGTGGTGGAAGCCTTCCTTTATTTTAATGATCTATACAGGCAGTTGGCAAAAATGCTGTCTTCAAATAACTAATTGTTGAAGATTAGAAATTAATTGGTTTGGGTTTGCTGTTTTGGTTGGGATTTTTGGTATGGTTTTATTTTCATTACTGCCCTTCCACTGCTACATAAGATTCATAGGTTTTTCACCTGCTGTCAGCCACCAAACTGAGCTTCTGGATTCATTCTGTCCTTTGCTTTTTTGCTAGATAAATATGGATTCATTTCTGGTGAGGGATGTGATTAAATGTATAATGTTTTACTTTTTTTATCATGTTTTACTTTTTTAATGCTTGTAATGTTTGTATCTTAAATCCAGAAATATTTTGTGTTCTTTTTGCAGGTGACAGTACTCCTGTGACACCACTTTACCTGAAGCAGAGCAGAATGACACCTAATCTTGGGTAAGAGACCTATTTGATTGGAGATGCTACTGTGACAAACATAATTTGATGGCTCCTTCCTTGCTGTTTCCTTTCATCCTTTTTTAAAGCATTGCTGATGGAGTTGAGTTGAAGGTAGGCCCCTCTAAATTTTTCATGTGCATTTATCCCCTGAATTAATGTTATCTTTGGCAATTTTCACCAGTTATTCAATGCAGTGCTGCCTGTCTGCCCTCTGAGCTTTGAGGCTAGCTCAGGACCCAAGCTCAGATCACAAAATTGCAGCATGACATGCTGCCACTTAAGCACTTAATTATACCTAAGGAGACAAGGATCCACATTGTACCCTCACAATAGAGCCACAAGAAAAAAACAAAGTCCCAGTGCCTTGCTAGCCAAAGGGATCTTTGCCAGCACCAGGTGGTGGGAAGCAGGAAGAAGTGAGTGGGGTGGCTCCTGGCACTGCCTGTGCAGTCACCATGACAAGTTTTTTAAAAATGCTGCTTTTGAGAGAGAGGCCAGTAGTGTTTGTTGTCAAGGGGTTGAAAAGGTGCCATATGGGGCTGAAAAGCCTCCTAGTCATTCCTGATGAACCATTTTCAGTGCTCCCCCTCCTACTTGGATGGCTGTACTTACCTGGCTGCTGTGCTCTTGCATCCAGGTTTTGCCAAGTGGTTATCTTCCTGCTTGCACCTGTTTGTTCTGTATCTGCCTCTCTGGAAGGAAAAGTCTGGATGGGTGCAACCAGTTATCAATGATTCTGTTGGTGTTTTTCTGTCTGATTGAGCTAATTTCTCCTGGAGTTCTACCAGTGATCTAATTTAATTACCTTTTTTCAAATCCAGTTTTAGTGGGAAATGCAGAGTACAAAACCATGAAATTCATCTATTTGAATAAACATGTACTGTGTTTGTTTTACATCACCTGTGATATCTGTATCCAGCTTCTCTTTTCTAGTAATGATGGACAGTCTCTAAGTCATTGGGCAGGGGCAACTAGTTTAATGGCAAATGTATGTGTTGCAGAATTTCTGAGCTTTGTAGCTTAATGTAAGTTACAATACTGCTTGCTTTCCTTGGAATACAGACACCATCATGCTGTAACTTTATCTTAAAGACTTTTTTGTTCTCTTACTAGAAGGAAGCCTGGCTTTGTATAAGTTTATTTGGAGGATACAAGTATGTCATATAAATTAATTTTGTGCTAGATAGATGTAGCTGGAAAGAATTGCTAGAATGTTTAGAGTGGATGAAAATCTGTATTCTGTGTAGCCACTGACTGGTGTAGAGGGTTGAGGCATTATGATTTGCTCTCCTGTGTCTCTGGTTTGAATTTATAGGAGAATAATAGCACCACACTTGATGGCATACTATAGTGGGACACTGAAGTGTCACACTGCAAGGTGTTTGAGGCAGTAATAGAAAAATATAATTTTAAAATAGAAAGGTGCATAGACAGTGCTCAGGGCTTTTCCTAGGACTGATTTTGTTGTAGGCTGTTTGACAAAATCTCATCTTTTTAACTATTGAACAAAACATTACATGAAAAAAGTATCTGTCTTCAAGAAAATGTATCAATTATGTGTTTGAAGAGAGGTTTACTTTGTATTCTACAGATGCTGGATGTGCAAATAGAGTATTTGCTTATAAATTGTTATGGTCATTGAAGAGATTTCGCCTAATTCTTTTCTTTTAAATGAAAAAACTATGACAAAGACAAAGATTTTAAGCCGATGATTGGAATCCAAAGGACAGATAATGCAGACTCCAACTGCGTTTGTAATAGTTCAATTCTGTAAGTGAAATATGTTCTCTAGCTGGAAAAAGAATGAGAATATGAAAGATGTTGTGTCAGTGATTCTTCAAATTTTCATTCTATTGATCAGAGTTGACGAAAATGCATTTCCATACACCTATCTCCTCTTTCAAATTTCCAGTCTCAGTTCTTTGTGTGCTCCGTGGAGAGGCTGTATACAATTATGCCTTGCTAGTAAAACAAGATAAAATAATATAATCCCATTGCATTGTCACAGAGATAAAGCATATGGTAACTTTTTGTTTTAGTTGATCAGCAGGGTGGCCTAGCAAAATGCATTCCCATCTCCTGGCTTTGGCTTATCTTCTGATTGCTGAGAGACACAACAAAGAAAAATAACAATAATAATAGAAGTCATATTTTTGCTTTCGTTTGATGTGAATATTGCAATAGTGGAGTCTCATGACGGAAAGGACAAATAATTGTGTGTACTACCTGAACATCAATGGCATCACATGCTGCAGTGTGACTGTGTTGAAATGTTGGACTTGTGAGATAATAATTACACAGTTATAATAACAGTAATAAAACCACATTGAGTATGCTATCACCTCTAGCCTGGTTATAATTGGTACCACACCTAAAGGTCCTATATTAGGTCTGCTCAAGTACTAAACATAAATAGCTTAAGTTTCTTCCCTGAACAGCTCACACTTCTGGTGTTTGCATTTCTGGAATGTGCCACTCCTGTCAATTATTGCGAACATTTCCCTGAAAGAGAAAAAGGCTCTGAATCTCATCTGCAAAGGTTTCTTTATGTACCCAAGAAGAGCAGTCAAATAATCAAACTGTTATTTTCTCAGAAATAAAAAATAGGCAGCTTCTGCACTTTGTTTGTATGTTTGATTTGTTGAGTGGTTGTCCTCTCTTGGTTTGAGCAACCAGAAAGGAAACACACAGCACGTCCTACATTGCATCTTGCTTTGCGTGAAAACACTGCCGAGCTTCCAGACAGGGTTTTAGCTGAGGCCATACTGGTTAATTTTGTTAAAAGAGTCTCAGCACATAACTGATACTAGAGAATTAAGAGAGGTTGTTCTCTGTGGGCTCTTTTCCCCTGTTGTGCTGTGAAAGAAAAGTGAATTTCACAGGTACTAAATGTATTCACCCACCACTTTTTTGCACCCCAGAGAAAGACTACTGCTCAAATCACTGTACAAAACCCCTCTGAGCCACGTTCAGGAGGCCCTGAATGCCTGTGATTGGACTAGAGCTCTGCATCTTTATTAGCAATTCTTAAATTTTGTGGTGGGTGTCACAAGGCAGGATCATTCAGAGAACCTGCATAGCGCATCATAGTGGTGTCCTTCAAAGTCTTCACCAGCCTCTTCCCCTCTTCCCACCCTTCAGTAAGCACCGTAGAGGGGCTGCCTCTAGGAAGGGCTTTAAAGATCAGTCTCACTGCCGTTCTTTAGCGGGGGGGTTCTTGTGCCCCCTTCTGAGGCCACTGAGAAGCAGCAAAAGCTATATTCCTGAGCCTGTAATAGATGCAAATTGTGCAGATGAAGGAGACGAAGCTCTAACAGCCGTTGAATGCAATCTGTGAACACTACTGTTTCATTTATAGTGATGCTACCTAGGCATTTGCACTTAAAAGGAACAATAAAGAGGTGTCAGAACAATCGCAAGGCTGCAGAATTGAAACTGCGGCAAAGACGTTTTGAGCCATGTGAAATGTTGCCTGCAAAAGATCTCCTTTTTCCGTTAGTTTTTGTTATTACTGAAGGCTGCTCTAGTTCTCCTTGTTTTATGACACCGACTGGTTCATTTGCCTTCAAAGACTCAAGATGCAAAGAGGCAGGGAAACAAATTAAGTCAAAACTGCAGGAGCTGGTGAAAACTGCACGGAGAATGTCATGGCTGCTCTTTATTTGTCTATTTAGGTTTGAAGTAGCTTTGCTATACAACTGGATGGCTGATTCACTAACTTGCCAGCTGCCTCTAGCAGGCAGCAGTAGAGTTGCTGTAATGTTTCAGTGTTATTCTTGCTTGCAGGACAAAGGGCTGATCCTCAACTGAAGCAATCTTTGGAGGTATGCATATTACCCTGGTGAGGATCTGAACTGCTGTTGCCTTTTAGTCTTTTTATTTGAAATAGAGAAGAGGTTTTGAAATAGAGAAGGTGAGAAATTGCGCACTAAAAATTTAAATACAAATCTAGTGGCTGTCAAACAACAGACAGTTACTGATTAACAAAGAATAACGGGCTTGCATATAGTGTCCTGTTAAAGGCACAATAAGCTGTGATTGTGTGCTGAGGTTATGATTATCTGCAAGCACTTGCTACTTACTGCCTGCAAATGTGAAAGCTATGTGTGCCTAGGAAAAACAAGGAAACAGAGGATTTGCTGTACCACAGTAGGTGTGTTCAAAGTGCCCTAATCCTACTGAATAAGAGCAAATACTGCTTGAAAGGAAATATGGAGTTTAAAAATGGAATATATGTGATTTTAAAAAAAAAAATTGTATTAAAGCTGTATAAATTTTAGGGTATGATTGCCTTTGTAGCTACACCAGATTAAGATGCATTAGAAGACCTGTTGTCATTTTGGATCTTCTAGACTTCCTATGGGATACTATTATCTGATTTTTATTAGTATCAGTCATTTGAATTCCATTAGTGTTCAGAGACCCTGATTTAGACTCAGTCATAGTAATGCAGCTGCATCACAAAGAACTCACAGGTTAAATAGACAGGAAGACAATTAGCAGGCGAATGTCCCACAACTAAAGAAGATCAGATTACCTAAGACTTTGTCATATCTTAATGTTAGTTCACTTTGTTTTTTACATACCTCAGTAAAATGAGTAATCTGTAAAATAAGAACATGCTGTTCTCATATTTCGGAAAAGTTTGAGGAAAACTAATGATAGCAAAATGCTCTCAAAACCTTCTATTTGATGTATTATAAGTTTAAAGTGATGATGTTTTTCATATAATATTAATTTGAGCTGTATGAGTCTCTTGCATCTTTAGCTTTTAGTGAGGAATGTATTTCCCAGGGAAATGCAGCAGGGGCAGCAGGACTGTTTGTTTTAATAGTTCTGTGTGTGGGTCTGAACCTGTGAGTGAGCAGGAGATCAGCGGGGCAAAACGTGCCCTAAATGCTGTAAAGTCTTATACAACAGTAAACCCAAATGAACTTGCAAAGTCATGCACTGGTTCAATTTTGGAAAGGAAAACCTGGCTTTGAAGCCAACCAAATCAATCCCTAGTTCAAATTAAATTTGGAGTATCCTGTGAAGCTCCAATACACAACTCCAATAACAATCAGCACTTAGGGTGCAGGCAAATAATGTTTCATTTCAAAGAAATTGGATAAGGATTACTGACAGAGAAAGTTTTTGATGCTGTTTTGTCATTAAAGTCAAATTATAGCATTATTGTCTTAATCCCATACGTCTCAATCATCTCTCTCTCCCTCTGTCTCTTTAATGCACAAAAAGCCCCATGCATGGTTGGTCTTGTGTCTTCATCTCATTAAAACCTTGCCATGCAAATGTATCATAAGTGTTGCCTGAAGACTTCTGTCTCATGCAAAATTTAGCTTAAACTCTACTGGCATCAAATAATTTGTTATGCACAAACCTTCTGTTTGGTTTGCTGACATTCCTCCTTAGCTGGCTCTCATGGCGATTCATTATCTTGTGATATGGATTTCCAAGTATCATCTTTGTATTGATTTTTATATCTTTAATAACCACTCCACAGAAGATGGCTCCACTTGGTGTCATTGATCGCATCAAAAATTCAAGGCTTACAGAAATACTAGACTGCTAATTGGTAGCAGAACATTTCAGACTTCATCTTAATACAGTCTTAATCTTGTGCACTTACCTGACTTGAAGATTTCCTTATTAAGGCTAAAGGGAAACTTGTGAATAACTGGAAATTACCTGGTGAGAAGAGGTAAAAGGCAGTAAATGGAAATAACAAGGGTTAGATCTGAAAAACAGCTCTCTTTTGTCTCTTCCCCTTCACCCAAGTATCCTCCTTAAGGAAGAAGCAATGCACAGTTCTTCTAGCTGTGGAAAAAAGAAATGTACGTTCACAGCATCCCATACTATGAAGTGGGCCAAATGACATTGAGTTTCTGATGAATCAAAGACAGTTATTAGGTTTGACAAGTTCAAAAATGTGTGCTCTAGGTCACTTCTTTAAAAAATAAGTGACCAAAGAAAGGTAATTTTAATCTTTAATTTTTCATGTAAAAGTTAAGGGCTCTATTTGTAAGCTAGACAGTCAAGTCTGGGCTAGGTTTGAATCTAGAATATCTGAAAGTGTGGGCCAGAACAACAATCTGAGAGTCCTTCAGTCTGTTTAATTTGCCTTAATGTGTTGTTTAATGCTTCTATCTCGTTAGGTTTTTCAGCAATGTGGCTTGTCAATGACAAGGAGGTGATCTGTGTGTCCATATTTTTCCATGACTGTTATTTTTTCACTAAGTGGCACTTTTTCACTAAGATTTTTCCCAGGATTTCGCACTTTTTATATTCTAAAACTTGAAAGCAACTGAAAATAAACCACACTGAGTTACGGGGAAGGGTTTTTTTAGAAAATCCAGTGATAGACAAAGAATATGTAGAGACAGCAACATGTTAAAATCAGGAAAGATAATTTCTCAAAAAAGCTGCCCTTGTAAGTTGTTAAAAAGCTGTTAAAAAAAGTGTGTTCCAACAGCCACATGGTCTGTGGATTAAACATAGCAAGGCAGATTGTCCAGCTACTACTAAGAGTATCAATCAGGGCTACTCAATCAGTTCTTGCCAATAAAAGGCATTGAGACAGCACCAAGTCTGCTGGTTCAGTCAGATACTGCATGCCATCTGTGCAGTGGGAGCTGCCTGGTATGTTTCCTAAAAGATTAGAAGAACAGTTAGAAACATAGGATCTCCCACAGGAATGTGAGAGACATCATATATCTGGGAACTTGGTGAGAATAAAAATGAAATGTGTTCGCGGAGCAGGCTGGAATAACCTTGGTCCCTTTTGACCTCTGTGGTAAGCAGACCTCTTTTTCCACTAGACCCTATCAAGTCTGTCAGGTTAGTTAGCACTAGTTTCTTTATGAACAACCTAAATTTGGAGCTGGCTGTAAGAAACTCACATTATTCTCATAAAGTCCAATCAAAAACACATTACACGGTTAATGCATCCATACACCTCTCGTGCCTTTATTATGTTCCTGTTGTCACTCTCAGACTGAAAGGAAATTGTTCACATCAACCAAATCTTCTCAAACAGGAATCTAGCAGCTCTTTTCATTTCAGATTTTTACTGTGTTCATCACTAACCTGACTGAGGAATGTATTCATGGAGTAAACCAATCAGTCAAGGAAATGCTGTCTTTTTATTTCCAGGGAGAGGAACAGAAAATATGAGGCCAGTCTAAGCGTTGCTCATTTACAGGGGTGAACAGTGACTCGTAGATTTTTATCCTGCCCTGCAGAACAATTCCTGTGAATGATTATATATGAGTGCACTCCTTAGCCATCAGAATGACTGAGGGATTTATGGTTTGGCCTGGGGTAGGCTGTGTGATGAAGGACAGTGATATAGCTGGAATGTAGTCTAAATTTACTGACTTCTAACTTCATGTTGTTCCTCTTAGTTTAGAATTGGCTTCCATTAAAAAAAAATGAAATACCTTTGTAAGCATTCAATGACATTTATTATGGACATGATATTTATTATGGACATGTACACTACCTACCAATAAACAGAATTGGAAGATGCAACACATTGACAAAAATTTGGTGGCTGTATACTTGTACCTAAATGCAAATGTAAACACGTCTCCTCCTCACCCCCCAGCAGCAACAGAATACTCATAACAGGGTACCAGAGTGAACATGGTTCAGATATCTATTGAATCTCTGCTGTTCTGTCCTCCTAAGATTTTTTTTCCATTTTTTTTCCCTCTAGCTATATTATTAAGCATTCAAGGATGGAGAAACAGTGGGCAAAAAAGCTACTGGATCTTCCAGCAAATAGGAAGCACTTAACAGTAAAAGCTTAAAAGATCACCCATTAGCTTTAATTTCTATGCATTTTTTTTTTAATTCCATTCATTGATTTGCTTTAAGAAAACTTCTTGTTTTGTAAGAAAATACCTATATTCTCATGCCTTAGTTACAGGCTACAAGAAAAAGGAAAAATCTCAAAGCCTAACTTAGATCTTTGAGTAAGCACCATTGTTCAAATCTGTCCCTCACTTTGTCCACCTGCCAGTGTTCGCAGTTCACGACACGTAGCCGTGAGGCCTGGCTGTGCTGCAGGACGCAAGGGTAATTCCCATTGATTTCAATGGGTATTACATGCATCCTGCAGCGGGAGAGTAGGGCCCTCAGGTTTCCCTGAATAGCAAATAGTCATGTAAAATCCACGGATCCTATTCTTTCCCTGCAGGGTATGTTGAAGTCAATGGGAGTTACTTGTTAGACGCTGTGATGGGAAAAACTTATCCTCATAAGATAAAGCGGTCCATTCATTGTTGCATTTTGATTAATTTTTTACCCAGATCCTAGTAATTAGATTTTTTCTATAGAAAATATATTATCTTCTGACCTTCTTTATTCCATTTTATAATTAAGAATGAAGCTAGCCAAAAGGAAAATGCATACAAAACAAAAGCCCACTGAAGAAATATGAGAAAACTGAATTTACAAAATTGCTATGAATTTAGTGTAGAAGTTAAACAACTCTTTGTGAGAAACTAAAATGGTATTCTCTTATAACACTCTCTGCTCACAGCAGATATCCTAACACAAACTTCTAGCATTGATTCTACTGATCTAAATAAGGAAGTAGAATTTGGCAAATCAACACAGAAATTGACATCTGTTTCTTATGGCTTGAATTTTGAGACTGAGTTTCCATCAAATCAAAGTTTACACCCATAGCAGATTTTAAATATCTCCTTCACTAGCATGTTACAACATTAGCTGAAGGAAAAGCTTTCTTCCCATCCCCCTGTCCTCTCCTACTCTTCCACCCCCAAGTGCTCTCCTTGAAAGCAGCAAAGAACTTAGGAAATCTGGGCAGTCTATCAGTTTGCTATGGTTCATTTTACCTAATCCAGACATCCAGCACAGCAGGGGGAAAACTGCTGTATCTAGTGAAACAAGAGCATGAATAATTAAAACTCTGTTATTAATGAACTTCCAGTCGTTATGTAAATGAAACTGATTTCAAGTCTAATTTGTCAGCCTGAATTCTTTTTCTGTTCTCCTTTTGTCTAGGACAAGAACTCATCATAATGGACTTGATAATAAAACACTGGCAGACATGCTGTGTGCAGTGCCCATCTGAGTCAGGGCTCTTAGCATGGTTAATTGATACAGTTACTGCGGATAAGTCTATAAGGCATTTGTATGGCTTTGCGTTTTACAAGCTTTTTCTTTTTTTTTTTTTTTTTTTTCCTTCCCTCTTTTGACAGTGCTAGCTATTCTTTGCACATTCCTCATTACCGTTTACCTTTACATGAGGGGTGGCTTGTAATTACTGGCTGGTAAATACTTTCCTTCTCATTTCGTGCGCCGTTCAAAGACAGCAGAGTTCAGAAAGGTCTGTGGGAAGGGAAGTCTGTAGTTATCAAACAATGGCTAACAGTCACCAGGAGAAAAAGCCTGTCAAAGCACCAGGCTGCCGGGCCCTGGGTCCTTGCCCCATTGTCTTGGATCAGGTGTCAGTCATCGTCCTGCCCACTGCGTTTACTGTGATACGAAATAACCAGTATTGAAGTTACACAGAAAGGACGGGCACTCCACTGGGAAGGGTGAGATTAGGTTTTAAAAGAACCCTGAATTTTAATTTTTTTTACTTTCACCAAAACCAAGCAGGATCTTTTGAAATAGCCCATGCCCTAAATTGATTGAGCCTGTAGTAGACAGCCAGATAGCGTGAGATAGGTGGGACTGAAGGGCCTTCAAATCATTATTTGTTTTGGGGTTTTTTAAGTTCTCTTGCTTCTGTCCTTTAATTCTCACCAGTTAAATCTCTCTATTTGTCTTTCTTTTTATTCCTGTCAATATATTCAGTTTATTTTGATTTATTAGTTCTGATTTATACTTTCTGGGAAAAGTTGTAAGTGAAGGTTCAGAAAGTAACCGAGCAGAGGAGCATAAGCATATATTTCCCTATATACTGTTGTCTAAGAAAGAAGAGGTTAACAAAAGAATCTTCAAAATAGATTATTAAGAGTATTTAAAAATAAATTTTAAAAAAGATAAATAAATAAACCCAGACCTGGAAGAAACTGTCTGCAGTCCCCTGGAACCGACTTAAGTCTGGTATTAAGGGTAGAGACTCAAAGCTGGACATTTTACGCACAAGAAAACTGTGAAGTAAGGATTCTTTATTTTAATCTGTGTCAGAAATAATCCATCTCTTTTTTTTTTTGTGGCTTGTTCTTTAGGGCTTTTTTCTTTTTTATGATAAGTGTGCCCTTTATACGCCTTTTTTTTTTTTTTTAATCAGCCTACTTTCTTTAAAAGGGGCAAAAAGCATGGCTGGATCACTGGTTCTACTCATAGGAAATTGGAAAAGGGTGAAAAATTCTCAGTATAGAAGTGGAAAACCATATGTTGAATACTTTTTTCCATTTTTTTCCTTTTTTCCTTCACCCTAGGCTTTTCCTCTGTGCCATCATTGTGCAGAAGTCTGAATAAAGCATACAGGGTAATATTTAGAATTACTCTGTGAGTAGACTGGCCTACTAGTCCTTCTTTACCCTGGTGGACCAGGCAAAATGTGAAAGCCTGGGAGTTGGAACGAATTAAGAGGAGGACAGTTCTTGGGTCAACTTGCCTGCGCAGGGCAAGTTTTTGGCTTGTCTGCTAAAACCCAGTGTGTTTGGGAGGGCTTCTGAGCATACCTTTGACACCTGTGTTACACTCTCAATTGTGCTCTGTAGGGTAGTGGCCAACAGATCTCTGTCCTGCCTGAAAGAGGTTCAAATGCCACGGGTGAACAAGTTCTTTGCTTCCCTGGGTGAGGCAGATACCAGCCTCAGGCTTTCCTTTGCAGAGCTGTTCGGGACATTTCAATTCCAGTACCATCTTTTCTTTCCTATGCAAATTGTAAAATGTAGTCAGGGAATATTGTGTAGTTTCTGTCAAAGGAGGAGAAAGTTTTAAAAGCAACTAATTTCTGTCTCACCTTGAGCTGGGAACTACATGGTGCTTTGAGCATTCTGTCAAAGAAGTTTGGTGTACTCATGGTGTGTGTTAAAATTGCTGTGGGAGTATTACTGGTTGAGAATATCTATTAGATGTATATTTAAAGGATGTATTTTAATATCTGCTAGCCTGACTTTATTATTTTCACAATAATAAGACCCAAAATAAATTAGATACTTGCTGAAGCTTTAAAACATTCTTGCAACAAAAACATAATGTTAAATCTAATTTACTTCTAAGGTCAGAGCTGAAAAGAAGCAAAAAGAGAAGGGAAGAGGTTCCATGTTTCAGTGAAACAAGTTTCGTGCAACAAAGCAGGTGTTTATAGAACGCTTCATTTTAATTCAGTGGAGCTAATATCCCAGTTTATGTTGTTTGGAGTAATAACAGTGTAACACAGAGCTTTAGCAAAGATTTGCAGGTTTCCTTTAGGTCAGTAACAGTTGCTATAAACACATGGGACTATTTTTTTTATTATTATTCTACTCCATCTACGTCCTGTAACTGGAGGGGAGGGGAAGGGGAGAGGGTTAACAGCTTTTACAGTTTAGAAGGCTTTTCTTTTTGTCACATTTAAACGAAATATACACAGGTGGCTAGGTGGCACTGTGGATTAATGTACTTCTGAATTAATGTGCCTAGAGTGGCTTGTATCACAAAGTGAATATATCTGAAGTGCAAGCTTGCTTCCCTTCCTGGATCACCATGTGTGCAGTCACTTGAATTGCATTATTATTTATATCAAAATCAAAAATCCAAACTAATAGATGCTGTAATCATGAGAGAATTATATTAATGAACCTGTGTTTTGGTGTTATGTACTGCTTTGCAGGCCCTGCATTTGTGCTGCAGCTTGCTATTTATTCTAACTGTAGGAAAGAGAAAGTTACCTAAACTGCAAATACTGTTTTGAAAGGGAAAAAAGCAAAACAAAACAAGCTTTTCCCATGTTATGTTTTGAGTTTTAAAAGTTACGTTGCCAGCAGTATGGGCACTGAATGTACTGTGGGAGCACTCTAAGGCTGGGAGCTGTGGGTTCCTTTTGAAGCAAGAAGTGTTCAGAATTGCATGCTGTAACTACTGAAATCCAACTATCCCAAGCAGGCAGCCACACATTGCCCAAAGCCATATACAAATTATGCCTCTCTGCAAACCTATTTCAATGTAAATATTATCATTTTTTCAGGAGTAGTCCTTCCACTGCAATAAAATTGATAAATTTAGCTCAACAGCAACTTTGGTAAAGTTTAATGATTGCAGTAGTCTCTGCCTGAAGCCAGATGAACCTCACTCATTGAAGAAGTTTTGCCCATTTAAAGTGTTTTGCTTCTCTAAGAAAAGGAAAGTAGAATGCATATAACCAACAGAACTAAATTATTGCACATTCTTAGTCTCCTTTAGTCAACTCCAGAGGCAATAATCACTATAGGGATTTCTAAAAGGTAATTACTGTATATTGCTTAATTATAGTTTATTAAGATCAAACATACTTCAGTATTTAGTTGATGTAACAGGAAAACACAGTCTGTGTTTATAGTTTTAAATGCAAACAGTGCAATCTGCACTGAGGCTTAAAAATTGTGGATTTTAGGGTACAGCGGTTTATATGTCAAGACTACTGCATTAGCCACCTTCCCCTTTCTAACAGAAAATGCAGTTTCTGTAACCTGAGGCAATAGTTCTTTATAATGCATTGTATATATTCATTCTTGCTCCTTTTTTCTACTAAAGTTGACTGTTGTATCAGAGGGGAATTGATCAGGTACGGAGTATTAACTGCAAGGTATTCTTTCATGTGCAGTATTAGCCAAAGATGTATACAATTAGTTAAAGAAACAGCTCTGGTAAGAAGTAAGTGCCTGTAAAAATCAAGCTGATTAAAAAAGAAGTACCTAACATCCAACTAGATCTATTTTCCTTAAATTGAAAATGAAAGCTGCCACTTCTACTAAAAGCCCTTGCAGCCAAGAGATTTCACAGCAGTTCAGTTAAAGCCTAGCTAATGAATATAAGTTACTTTAGTGGATTTTAGTTGACTTTGAAATTAAAGTCTGAAACCGTCGGATGCTACTAGCAGAGCTAGACTATAGCAAAATGGACTTAATAAACTCCATTGTGCACTTAGATCCCTAGTGAGATTTGCCTTCCACCCATGACCAATTGGTATTATTTTTGTGGTGACTGGTACTTTTGTCTCTGAGACTGGGATTTCTGGGAGTGATTAGCACTTTTCAGCAGTGATTGACAGGTTGTAGCAGCAATGAGACAATAGGAGGAATCATTAGGAATTCAAATGCAGATTTTTGTTTGCATGCTTTAGGACTGATTTGTGTAGAAGTGAAATCTAGATATGAGGGCAGAAATCAGCTATTATTTCATCCATTTCAAAAAAATACAAAAGGAAAAAGATGAAAATGTGCTAAATAAAAAAAAAAATAAAAGAGAACAGGATAGACAATAAGATCACATTACTATTAATAAGATTCTCCCCCTATGTCAGTTTTGGTGTGGGGTGTTTTTTGGTTTTTTTTTTTTGCTTGGTTTGACATTTTTTTGGGTTTTTTTCTGGAGAATCCTCACTTAATTGTTTTCTACAGAATGCTGCTCTAAGTTTGTAGTAGAAATATTTTTTAATACTGCTGAATTAAAATCCCAGCAAAAAATATTATCACTTTGCAGGGGACATGTATATGTTGGTGTCATACTGAGACTTGACAAAACTGTCTCTGTTGCATCTAAACAAGAGGCCATAGGGAAATAATTACAGTGACTGATTCCAAGCATTGACCAGCAATTGATAATTTGCCATAAATAATTAGGAAATAATGGCACATCAGTGGTGTAAATTATGTAAATTTAGTAGCTATGTCTCTAGATACTGATTGAGTGCTTTACGAGTGATTTTTCTTATTCAGTTTATAAATTTAATATACTGTACATGACAATTTAATCTTGTTTGGCATCAAAGCTACCAAGATAATACAGAATTATACAAGCCTAATCAAAGAGAGAAAAATCAGATGAACATCATTATTTTGGAGAGCTGGTTTAATGGGAGTTGACATTTTCAAAAGAGCATGGATTCTTCCCTTTTTTTTTGAGACAACAATTAATCTGAATTAAGTTTCTGAGTCAATAGGCTAACAGAAAAAACACTGACTGAAATTATAGATGTGAGTGTGCGCTCACAAGGTATTAAATATTTAAAGTATGATTTAGTATAGCACACCCTGCTTACATAAAATGATCATAGCCCTGAATTTTTATTCTTAAATTATGCGCTCTTCAGGGCAAAAGCTGTATTTTTTGTGTTTTGACTAAACTTTGGAGGATTTAATCATCTTTTCCTCCTCTGTTGATATCACCAAAGGTCTGTAACTTTAGTACTTTATATCTTAGTACAATCAGATTATGTTAAAAACCCCCTCATATTAGCTAGCACACATTGCACAGAAATGCATAATGCCTCCCAAGAATATAATTTAGACCCAAGGGGTTGGGCTTTTGTGAATGCTTCCACTCTATGTAGTCTAGTTTTGTTGGACTTGTTAGCATATGTGCTGAAAGATGTTTCAAAATTGATGACATTTAGTCCTGATGATATTTTATCTCACAAACTACTTAATGTTCACAAAGTGACCATTTTACTATGCATAGTTAAGAAAAATCCTAATATTAATACAAGACAGGAATTGTCCATGAAGTCAGCTAGTTCCTGGTTATCAATGCAGTGTAATTTGGAAAAAGCTTCTAAAAAGTTCTAGGTAAGGTATTCTGGTTCCAAACTGGTGACCCAAATAAACGTTGTCTCCAGCATAGTGCACACATTCACGGAGTAGTTATTGCTGCAGTGTCCCACTGCTGCATCAGTGTGGGAAAGGTTTCAACCCTCCTCTCCACCTTCACATTTTCATTCTTATTAATTGGATTTGGCACCCGGAATCAAACAGAACCTTTGAATCTGCGTTTAACATTCAGCACGTATTTGTCTCCCACTGCAGCTGGCTTTGCTGCTGCGGGACAGGCAGGGATGCAGTGGCTCAGGGAGGACAGCACACTGTGGGTGGGTGGATGAGGTGGAGGAAATGAGGCTCAGTGGGGTGGAGGGAAGAGCAGGAGAGACACAGTGGAGCAAAGCAGCGTTACCTGCCAGAGTCCTGCCAGCCCAGCTTGGAGCATCTGCTGTTCTGCCACAAGTGAAACCACCCTGCCTGCACTTGCCTGCCAGCACTGCTAAACACTTCTGCTTTGGGTTCCGTTAGAGCTAGATACTCACCAAAAATGCTGTCAATTCAACATTAATATTGTATAAAAAGAGCAAAAAAGCACCAAACTCTCCTGCCATCTAAAGCCTCTCCCTCCACCTTTGCTTTTAGTGAAGAACAATTTTAAACTCACACCTCTTCTAAGCATGATCTTTATTTAAATTTAAGTTCATTTCTTCCTTTTTTCTTTCATGTGGTTTTATTCATATCTCTGATTAAGAGATAGCTATTTGCTCATTATCACTTTGCATTGGAAGACTTTTTTCCCTTATCTAATTAGTTATAAAAGGCGCTTTTTTTTAAAAAAAAAGGGTCTGATTGCTCCTTCTGCAATACAGTCTAGACATTCTAAGGGAACTAACTAGGGAAAAATCATATCTGCATTCTAAAAAATAAGGTAATTTTTAAATAACTCCCAAGTTAAAATGGACATATGGTAAGAGATAAAATGTGTAACCTAACCATATAGATATTTAGATTAACACTGCCTTTTTCTGGTTCTGTCAGTGCTTTGTATGGGGAGATAAGGGCAGACTCATAAGGCTGTGATTCAGTAGAGGCTATTTCGACAAGTTTCCACTCTGAGATTCTGTTCATCAACCTCTAATTAGCACTTCATCGCTTTCAGCTTTGTGTCACCCAGCTGACTAGAGGAAGATGACACCTCCAACTTGAACTGGGCTTTTTTCCATTTTCTTGGAGCTCATCAAGACATGTGGTGCTTTCTTAAAGTGCAGCTGGTGCTGGCACTTTCATTGTAAATTTAAATCGCTGTGTTTGGAAAAAGGTGATAAGAACAGTTTGTTTCATGTCCCTGGTGTTTAGCCTGAGGCAATTCCCAGCAAATATATTCAAGGCTCCTTCTGGTTTGATCTGCTACACTTTTTTGTATTATTATTAATAATAATAACAATGCTAGAAAATATGTAGCTAAAAGAATACTCTGTGCAGTGTATAAATTTTTTCCCACAGACACTAAAGTTTAAAAGAAAACAAGACCCCCTTTAAGCTTCAATTTAGAAAATTGGCAAAAAAATGGAGTTTATATATATGTTTGGAGAAGGAGGAGTCAGGTTTTTGCAAGTTGTGGGGTTTTTTTTACATTTTCTGTAACACATGTTTTGGAGAAAAAGACATTTAATTTTTATTGATTTCACATTCTGCTCTATTGCTCATGCACTAATGTGTACCAGTAATTTATTACATGGATGTTTTTTCCTGCCTATCCAATTGTATATTACTCATGAAATAAAGCTAATGAACAGTGGTATTTATCTCAAAATACTTGTGCTTATGGAAATATGCTGAGAAAGACAGTTTTCAACATTTCAGCTGCGTCCATTATACTCTCCTCTTAAATGTTTATTTGTGGACATTCACACTGCTAAGATCTGAAGGTATACTGCTTAATGGATACATTTTCTGCCCTTTAAGGTGTCTGATAAAATGTGTACAGCATTAAGAAAAGGGACTAAGAATTTACACATCAACTTTTCTATTTTTAAATTACTATATAAAGCTTTTTTCTTCTGAATATGTACCCCATATGCACAACTTAGTTATACACTTAACCAAATTAGAGAAATTCCATCTCAAGAGAGCAGCTATTGTATGTTTATTTTAGGGGAACTTTTCAAGCTCACAGTTAAAAATAATATTTCGTTGTGTTATAGAGTAGGAATTAAAAATCATGTTTGCTAGTATTTTTCTTTTCTTTCATTATTTTTACTAACCTTTAGTAAAAAATTTTATCTTAACAAATTTTCTATCAATTTCTTTGTTATTTGGTTTTTCTGGTTTGCTGCTGTACATTTTCATTCTGAGACCTAGGTTGTAAGTACTGCAACAGTAAAGGGCATTAAAAGTCTGAGAACCTTCTATAAAGGCCTTATGGAGTGAGCACAGAATTGTCCCTCTCTTCAGCAAGGCAGAAATAAAAGCAAACATGTGAAAAATTTAGCTTGATCCAACTTTTAAAAACGGAGCCAACACATTGGCTTAGATCTATTTTTTGCATTCTGACTAATAGTTCTGGTGTAAATTGCCATATTTCCATTGCTATAGAAATTAAACTCTGATTTCTCTGTGTATGGAGAGAGGCAACATATGTAGATAGTGGCACAATCCTGTATTTATGATATTCCATTTTTCTATAAATATAGATGTTCTGTGATTATCAATAGAGCTTCTCATTAAAATTCAGATTTAGATACAAAATGATACCATTTTTTCTTAATATTTGAAAACCTAAAAATATCTCTATAGCTCTGAAAATCTGTATTTTAGCATTTACATTCAGCAGTTTATTGCAGTAGGAAATAATTCAAACAGAAGGAACAAATTGTTCCATCAAAGTACTCTAATAATTTAGAAGAGCATTTTTTTCCCAGCAAACCAAATATTAGGAATGAAGTTTAATCAAAGATCTAGTGCTCCATTTCCACTGAAGGCAGGAAATAACTGATTATTTCTCTGAGTTTTTGAGAATCAGCCCTGTTAGGAATAAGATTAAGCTCAATTGCAGTCTTGAAGAATTGGCATCCTCTTTACTGCAACCCTGTTACAAATGGTTTTACATTGTGAAAGGCTTCTCTTAATGATTGTTTGCTCTTTTGATGAACTAGCTAATTGTCTGCTGCTCCATTCATCTTAATTCAGACCCATTGCCCTTCATTTTTTCTCTCTACCCTTCAGCAGCTCCTGCTATGGCCTCACACTGCTGTCACATCAGCAATGTAGAACCATTTTGCTGTGGTGCCGCGAGGAGCCTCCTTGTGCTATGTGCCGAGTAGATGTGAAGTAAACGGGCTCTCTCTTTTCCACAGACTTTATGGAGCTTTGACTGTTACATTCCCACCCTAATGCCCCAAATCCCACTTTGGCCATTTCCTTTGTGTTGTTACTGACTAGCCTGACTAGCCCTGACTTGGGCATGCCGGGCTCTCGAATTAACCTTCTCCTCTGGCATTTGAGAGGTTGGGTATGGGCCAAGGTGTGTCCTAGTGAGACACCTGTGACACAGGATCAGAGGTTTTTTACTTTGAGCCCCTGGCTTCTGCCTTCTGCTTCATGACCCCAGATGATAGACAAAACTGATTTTGTACATGCAGGAGCACAGGGAAGCCTCGGCACTGATTAGAAAATGCATTTGATGAAGGTTTACCTACAGGGAGTTTCAGACTGTCAAGTGCATGAATCTCACATTCAATGTGTGGGGCTTGGCTGATCTGCATCTCTTTGCCTCCGTATTGTCTTGGTTTTCTGCCACTGGTAAAACCCTGTGAATGGCAATTCTGAATTTCCCCAAAAAATTCAAACAGAAGATTAGTTATATTCATTTTGGTTTTACCCAGCAGCTGTCAGATCAAAGGTATTTTATAACCTTTGGCTGTATAAATAGTTATATGAATAAGAGTTGCTTGCAGTTTTCACGTATTTTGACTTTCCCTATGTAGTGCACAGCAGTCAACATTTCTGAGAATGGCTAATGTAGGACTGGATCCAGATATCTGCATGGATTGACAATTGGTCATAAATGGGGATCTTCTTATTAACTGGGGATAAGAGATATTTCCTAGTGAGGGCTGAATTCTCCACATAAAGAAAGACAAGAAAAGCAGGGTGGCAGGGACTAGGTGTTAGTTGCTAGGCACTTAATTCATCCTCAGACCTCAAGGACTCAGCATGGGGAACAACGGAGATAAATAATTTGCATTGGCTCTGTCGTCTCTTGCTTTTGCCAGGAAGTGTCAGTTTTTCCTTTCCTAGTTACAGCACTGATGGCAATTACTATGTTCTGGTATGTTTGGTAGAGGATAACCATGTATCTATGTATAAATGTATATTAAATGAATGGTGCAAGCAATATTATGGTAACGGCAATGTTTGTGTGAGCCAAACCCTATCTGATAAACAGATATGGGTTTTTCTCAGTGTAATTCACCACCACAATGATAAGCCAGCAATATAACCAATATAAGTACAGATATAAAGGTATGAAACAACATATTGTCAGAAGCAATAAAAAAGATTTAGCAATGTGTAAACAGGATAGATCCACAAGAGGCCAAGCATGGCAGCAGTTTATTATACATACCTACCTAACTGAAACTAATACTGAGGAGAATGTAAAAGGGAAAGGAGTGGTAAATTGTGATAGCTGTTTTTATTATTCTGCTCTTTAAGAGAGATCTAATTTGGAATTTGCATTTCACAAGAGTTCTGAGTTTTTTGTGAGTCTCATTTTAAGAGCATTTAGCATTTATGTAACTTCTTAATTCATCAAGGTACAAACATGAACTCTAAACAGCTGCAGCAGCACCTCAGGATGAGAAGGTGTGTGTGCTGCTGTGCCCTAGGTTAGTGCACCACTAAACAGGGAATAGAAACAGGAATGTGTCCTTTGTCCCCCCTGTGCCAGATCCAGCTTTGGTATAGTGATGAGCAGCAGTTCACTGCTCTTTATTGGCAGCACAGACCTGCCTGAAGCCATCACAGAGAGATGGGATGACAGTAATACAATTGCTGCTTTTGCTCTCTTTTTTGTAGTGATGCTAGATTACTAGTTAAAAAAGAAGAATAATAAAAAAAAGATCCCCAACTGCATGCTTTCCTGAAGCTCTTTCTCAGCATGCACTTGCTCAGAGCTCCAGGAAGCAATCTTACCAGTCCCAGCATTAGCAAATTAAGGTGACACATTTATGCATTATAAGATGGGCTTAAAAATCATAAAATTACAGAACCAGAGGGGAAAGGAAAAAAAAAAAAACCAAACAGAGGGGAATAAAATAAAATGGTTGTATTTCTTTTCTTTAATAATTATTTGCTTTCATTTTTATTAACTATTAGAATGTACTAGAATAGTATTTTAAAACTTTTCCTGACCTCATATTTTAAGAACTAGGGTTCTGAAAAATATTAAGGATTGTGAAATCTTAATAAACCCATGAGTCTTTGATACACACTGCAGCTGAAGTGGGCCAAATGTCCAGTGAGTCCTGGGGCAGTGCAGGCTACCCTTCTGCACCATCTAAGTGAGTCTTTGTGTTTCTGGAACCTCTGGGAGACCTCATAGGAACCTGACATTTACCACTTGTGGGGGGCAGAGTTGTATGAAACACACCCAGAACGTACACTTATTATATTCATTGTATGATAAGCATTCATCCAGTAGTAAAGGATCTATAGAAAATGGGTAAAATTGACCCAGAGAATAACAGAATAACAGGCCTTAACCGTAAACTTTAATGTGAGATTATTGTGAAATAATTAAATTGACAGCAAAAACCTTTGGCTGTTGGTGATTTATAGTACTTTGGGTGTACTTCATTTAAACCCAGTGAACAGTGTAGTCTTGGTCCTCTTTAAGTCAGCCATATGGATTTCTGTGGGACCAGGATTTAACCTGTAAGCCTTCCAACTAGCTAAATTATTTGAAAGTTTAGAGCATGTTCTATCCTATTCCTCTTATGAATTGTATTATGATTTTTTACTATATCTGGAATGCAGGAGGCTGTATTTTCTGAGAGTGGGATGAGAAGTTATTTTGTGTTTTCTACCATAATGCTTATTTTCTTAGAACAAAACATACTCTACTTGAACTCGATGGTCTGATTTGTATTTAACATGTACAGATCCTGCTGGGGAATTCATTATACATATACAGATGAGGATAACTCCTCTCATTCCCTGTGTTGTTTTGATCCCAGTGAAGCTAAGCTTCTGCAAATAAAAACTTACATGTTGAGCTTTTAGCTGTTATGTGCATTTACAGTGTGTGTATAAAGGTAAGTTATCTTAATTCTGAACTCTTTCTGTTTCATAATGTGATTGCCTTACAAACCAGAAACAAGTAGTAATGGCTTAACTGTGCCAACAAAGGACTTCACATGGGGCACAGGTTTGGAAATGAACTTCAGCACAGACCTTGTAGACATCTGAACTCTATAAATCCACAGGTGTTTAAGTAGCCCTAAGGGCTAGGTCAGATAGCAGACTTGTTTCAGTATGACTTTACAAGGATTTAGTACTGTGTAAACAACGCTTGCAAGGTTTTCTCTTTACTGCTGAGTAAAACCAGTAGCAGGAAGAGCAACCTTTGATTTTTGTACCATAAAATACACGGTGTTCTTTTATTCCATAAGCAGCGAGATGCTGGCATGATTTTGAGCATGATTACATACAAAGTTAAACTTTCTTAGCCAACGAGTTTTGAGACAAGATGACAGAAATTGTACCGTTCTTGAAAAGAAATTGCTGCGTAGCTGGAGAGTGTGCTTTTTCTTTCTTTTTCTTTTTTTTTTTTTTTTGATGTCTTTTGTTTGTTGTTGATTGTGGTCTTTGTTTTGGAAGAAGCATTCAAGTCCTTCTGGAGAAAAAATAAATTAGGCTGTAGTTTTATATGTGAATGCAGTCTGCAGATTTTAGATCTGTGCATTTCCACCTAAAGTAATGTTGTTGTTAAAATTTTGTAAGCAGATGGGCTTATTTCTCAGTAAAGTAACCCCAAAGCATAAACTAGCTAGCACAGAAATACTGCTGAAACAATGTTGGGAGAAAAAAAGAAAAAAAAAGACTAGCTAATGCAGAGTACTGAGAAGAGTGTTCTATTTTTACCCCAAAATCTGGTCTGCTAGTAATAGTGATGGATTTTCATCAGTACCTAAAAAAAAAAAAAGAAACCGAAAACCAACCAAGCCAAGAAAACAAAACAAAAAAAAAAAAAAAAAAACCACAAACAAAAAATATCTCAAAAAACCCTCCACTAAATAACTACCCAGAATAATATGGTAAGTCAGCTTGAATGGGGAAACTAGATGCTATGGCGAAGGCATATGGAGCTGAAAGGAGTGGAGCACTCAGAGGGAAAAGAAGATGACTGGAACCTGAGTGGATACAGTAATTAGGAACTGGAGAAGGAAATTAAAATCCTTAGGGAATCCAGTATCTTAGAAAAGAACTGAGAGAAATCTATTGAGGTTTATGGGAGGACAATTACTCCAAAAGCTTAATTAACTCGTATACGAAGCTTTGTTGAAGCTCCACCTTGTCCTTGTTTTTGCACTAGTGTATGACTTGAGAAAATACAAATAATTTCTTTAGTAGTTAATGAAAGTTCCTTGATCATTGTACTAATCTGTAGGAGTGATAGCTGATGATTAATTCTTATGTTTTCCTACAGCATTTTGGTTTCTGCTCCTTTGCTCCTTATTGTTTAAACATAAATGATTTAAGTTGTGCTGTAGCTAACCACAGTGTTTATGATGTGAGACTTTCTTTGCCTAATCAGCACAGAGATTTGCAATAATATATTGTGGAGATAGCTGAGTGCTTGCTAAATTTTGATGGGAAGGAGAGACAGTTGTAATTACCTTCACTATCCTGGATTGCACTTTTTGGGAGAAGTTGAGCCAAGTTTTGTTATTCAGCCTTTTCCTTCTGGGTTGAAGTGTTTGTCACAAATGCACACATTGAATCTGGTGTTCTCTGTGCCTTCAAGCTACTGGTTGCCCTGACATCTCTCTGCCACTCCCCAAGTCACAGGTTCCTTTCTCAGGCAGGGACTGCCTGTAACGTACACAAAGGTGTAACTTCCATCGATCCAACTTAGCTGAATTACTGCAAGTGTTTCTTGGAATGTGATGATACTACAAACGAATTCTGTGGAAACACCCTTACAGCTGCATAAACCAAAATATAGCAGTGCTGAGTGGATATTTGAGAGGATTACATATATATATATATATATATATATATATATATATACACACACACACACACATATATATATATACTCACTTATATATGTATATATAAATTCAGAAATTTTATCCATCATCAGACAAATGACCAGATTTTGGTTCCTTCAGTTCCTAAAAATACAATCTCAGAAAATGTTAATCTTATCTGGAAGTAAACCCAAATTATGAAACCATTCAAAAGATTCTGAATTAAGTCTTATTTTTGTCACCATTTGATCAATTTTTAATATTTTTTACAAAAAGTGTACTTTTTTGTCTGGAAAACACTTGTTTTGAAGCATTGTGAGCCAAGAATTTTATTTTTCTTTCCTCCCCCTCCGCCCCTTTCCATTCTTCAGGTTATTTAAAAAACCTGCCTCTTTAGAAATCACATTAGGTTTGTTGTATGCATTAAATGAAAGGCTTTCAACTTTCAGAGCAGGCTGTATGAACAATTGTCTAGTATGTACATCAACTGGCATCCTACCTAAGTGCAATGAATTTAGTTTGTGTTAATTACAAGGTGCATTTGACTGTGTCTACATGATAGATTAACAGTTCCAAATAACACCATATGCAAATGAAAGGAAAATCTTTTTTATTTTATTTTATGGCACAGTTAGGAAATACAGTGCATTCTGAAAAGAAACAGAAATGCAGCTATGCTTGTGACTTGATAGTCTGTATATCAACAACAAAAGAAAACTTACATGAAATTGAATTATTACAATGCTTATGCACGGCGGTGTTATCTAAAAATCTGAGTGTTAAAAAATACACTGGAAAGCATAAACTAATACATAACATTTTAAGTGGTGCATAAGAATATTATTCGATATTATCCAAATATATTTATAGAAATACTCATAAAAGTATATTTAGATCTCATTTGTGGATTTAAAAATAGTTTGTAGTGGCTTGTCTAGTGTGTGTTTTTTGTTTTGGCTTGTTTGTATGGGGTTTTTTAGGGGTTTTTTTTTTTTTTTGGTGGGTTTGTTTGTTTGTTTGTTTTGTACTTTTTGCATTATTAATCAATGGAAAATCTTAATACATCTACCTTAAATTTAAAAGAAAAAAACTGTATTAAGAATATTTTTCTAGTACTTGTCTACTGGTTTCAAGAAATTCTGAGGTTCAGCAGGATTCACTAACAGTTCAGGTCTAGTCTCACAATTACTCTCTCTGTCTTTGTTGTTGTTGGGTTTTTTTGTTTGCTTGTTTTGGAGGGGGGTTTTGTTGTTGTTTGGTTTAGGTAAATTATATAATAGAGAATCATTAAAATTGGATAAAAAATATAAGACTCATCATTTCCACTGGTATTTCATATGCTTGAGTTGATAATTGTAAAGATCGTGATGCTCTCAAGCATTATTATGATTGGGATTATGTAAAGTGCCTACAACAAATGGTGTATTCATGAGCTGAGTGTTTTAACAAGGGCTGCAAGTTTGCCATAAACAGACTTTGTTGTAAGGCAGCCTATGGAGAGCTAACACAGAGTATTTTGCATTTCCCCCCAGGTACCCCAGGCTGAACTCAGTGCAGTGGCCAATGCAGAGGGGAAGATGTGGTGTTTTTAACAGGGTTAAGTGTAGTTGGTCTGGATTTGCTGGCTGTTGATATGGGAGCAATTGGATCTATTAACTGGTGTTATTACTCTACCTTGCAGTCAGAGATATTCTTCAATTCTCTGTCAAGAATAAACATACTGCTTCCCCTGCTTTCCCCTCAGCTTTTTCAAGAGGGGCTAGCATTTGATGCTCTGTTTTTCAGGAACTCCTTGCTTGGGTAGGTGATGAGGTTGTTGAGGATTTTTTGTACTAGAAAAAGAACCTAAAAATGTGTAAGACCACAGAGATACACTGAGGAGGAGATTAAAATATTCCTACTGCATTGTGAGGCTGTGTACTTAGAGCCAGAGCTTCATGTGGTAAGTGGCTTTAACCATGAAATAAGCAAGCTGCATTGCACAAAGGTGTAGCAATAAGAATGGTTTCATTAGGAAGAAAGAGAAATACAAATATAAGACAAGACAAAATGCTTCTCAGTTAAAAGGACTTAATATTGCACTGTGTGTTTTAATGTATAGTACGCTTGGATAGCAAAATATTGAAGAGCCTGTGTTGTTATAAAGATATATGATTTTCATGTTTCTGTGGTTTCTTCTTTCTATTTCATTGGCTACTTGCCTATCTTTAATTTGGTGTTAAAAATTTTGCCTCATGAATTATTAAGATAGAACATTTTTATTCATGTTTCTCAGAACTGCTTGCTTAGTACAATACATCAAAGTGAAAATAAGGTTGAGACCAATCCTTGAAATTCATGGAAACACATTGACATTGGAAAAACACCATAAAAATAAGTCTGGATTTCCAGTCCTCTAGTGAGCTTATGGAATAAGGAATTTCAAAGAATTTGATGCATCTTTAAACCAAAAGAAAGTGTAGTCCTTGTTTCTTATCTTTGAGATAACCAAGTCACAAATACAGAGAGTTCTGTAATTTATGGTTTAGTTTAGTTGCATCTCTAACTAAAAGGAAGCACAAAGTGCATTTTTAAGTTCACTTTGTTTGAATGAGAATAGGCAAACCCTTTCTTAAAAAACTTCTCTTTCTTCACACAACTTGCAGCTCTGAGAGCTCTGAAAGGACCTGAAATTAGTTGATACAAAGTGGCTCCCCATAACTAATTCTAGCTGGGAGGGCATTGCCATTTCAGTCTTTTGTATTGTATTTCTATTTTTAAAAAGATAGGAGAAATCAGAATGCTAATTAACTGGGGCTGCCAGAAAAAGATATTAACAAAAATAGAAAAGCTAGGCAGAGATTTTAATGGCTGCGGCCTCACGAAAGGAAAGGAACTAACAAACTGCTCTGTTTTAATAATTTTGCATTAGTTTAGGTTTCTGGATCCAAAACTAGCAAAATCATTGTGTGCTGCGTGCTAGCCTAAAGACTCTCTAGTTTTGTAGAAGGGTCTCTTTTTTAATAGATATTACGAAATAATTTACAGGACTGATCAGAGAGACTCTTCCTGTGTTTGTCATAGCACTAATTTTTCTTAATGTTTCAAAAGTTACTTGCTCATGAGAAGGCTGCACTTGAGTTTTCACTACAATTCTCTGAATGCTGCCTCTGCTATAATTCATCTGTCTTGCTATGATGTCTTCTTGCTTATATTGCATTTCCGTTGTACAAAATAGTCTTTTGGCAATTAGCAGTGCTAGGGTTTTTAAGCTGGTATGTGTGTATATATATATGTGTGTGTGTGTAGATATAGATATATATTTCTATCAGAAAACTGTCATCAAATTAAAAAAGAAAAAAAAAGAAAGCATGCACATCATTATCACTGTGCATGGGAAACTGGTTATGTGAGGCCAGTACTTGATTTGAGAGAAAAAATTAATTGAATTTTGATGCAGCTAAATAGCACCTTTCTTAAAATCAAAATGACCTTGTGTAAATGTACTTTAGAAATTCACCAAGGTAAAATAACAGGTACAAGAATTCAGTAACTACAGTGCATTTTACAAGGTTGTATTTTCATTAAATTGATCACAATTTTGCCCTCTATTTTTTCCATGTATGGGGTGGAGTAGATTAACAATTTCCATTTTTAAAATGTTCTTGCTTTATAAATTAGTTCCTTTTCTTTCAGCTTTTATACTCCATGCTCCAGATAATAAATGTGCTCACAAAAGACTTGTCTGAAATAATGAAGCTGTTAAAGAACATTGTAATTTTTTACTTTAATAAAATTAATCTGGCCCTGTAAACCATTGGAAGGCAAACTTGCTCTTAGAATGCATCACAGTACCACGTTTGTGACACTGATAGATAACTATTAACTCCTTTTAAGCTTTAAAATGCTTCAGAATGCCAGAGTAAAGAATCTAAAACTGCAGATCTTATTCAAATGAATCAGGATAGAGCAGATGGTTGAAGAAGGCACACAAGCAAGAAGTAAATCTCCTGTTCTCCCTTTCTGATTGCTTTGCCCACAGAGGAATAATGATTCAAAGAAAATCAGTAATCATGGCAGTTGCCATTAGCATATTCCCAATAAGGGAGCTTGCATGAAAATTCCCAGAGAAAATGAATGGCTGCTAGTATAGATCAGTGTGCAAATAGTGCATTTCCAGCTGCCTCCCAAAACATAGATTTTTCCAAGACATTTAGAAATGAAGTTAGAAAAACTGAACTAAAAGAATTGTGCATTTGCTTACAGAAGAGAATGATACTTTATTAAGCTAGCAATACAGCTATATTTAACACCCATGTCAGATGTTGAACAGAGTAGTCTCAAAAGTGTCCTGTACTTAAAATGAAGGTATCAGCAAGCCTTCAATAAAATACAGCAAGAACCTTTTCCTGCTTGTTTGTCTGGAGAGCGTGTGCAAAGTGCTGTAAATCCCTTTCCCGACATGTTTTCTGATTGCATTATTGTGAACGCATGTGGTAAATGTCTGCTTTCTTGTTGCTTCACGCAAGTTATTAAGTTGTTCACAAATCAGTGGCAAAGCAAAACATTTTCTCAAAGTGTTGCAGAAGGAGCACTAACCTAGATAAATGGGTGTTTTCTTGTCTGTCCATAAGCAATGGGAAGCCCATTAGCCAGTGTAAATGAGCATAGCGCTATCGGAACAGTCAAGCTGCCGCCTTTCGTTTGTACGGAATTAGGATTTTCGCTTGGCATATTTCAAAATGAGACCAAATTCAAGAATTGCACGCAGGATTGTCACATTCTTCTGCTTAATATAGTTAAGAAAGTAATGTAACATTGTGTTATTCTCATTCACTTTAATTTCATCGTGAGGCAAAGCCTGAATCGTCACTGCTCTGGCCTCTGGATTAGGCAGTCAGCTGCCATTGTTGAAACTGGAAAATGCATGTCTAATTTCTTGTGTGCCAGGCTGAATGTGTATCTCCTATTGGTTCCAAATAAAACAACAGACCGACAGTCACTAAATAAGTGCCATCACCTAGATGGTTGATAAATCTCCTTAGGAAAGCAGCCATGAGACATATTATTGACAGGTTTTGTTGCTGAAATAAGAGAGAAACTAGGTAAGGGTGACCATGTTCCTGCAGATGCCATCATTGATTGTGCCAGCAGGAGGCAAATGGTTAAAGGATTCAATGGAAACTGTCACAATCGTTTCAATTTTATTATTGAAGCCCAAACTTTCAGAGGCAGTGGACAGATTGCCTTCATTTTTCATCCATGAAACATCTTCAAGATTTCCGAGAAAAAGCTAAAAATCTTTTAAACTAGCTCTGCAGCCAATAATGCCTTTTATGTATACTAAGATGGTAGAAACCATTAATAAAATGCCTGTCAACAGCACATCTCCCTTTTCTCTTTAGGAAAAAAGGGAGAAATCATTAATTACAGTTTCTGTCACACACAAAAGACATGTTTTTTTGTTCTGGTCTTTTAGCACTTTAACAGCATGAATTCACCTAGTGGCCACCTATTCTGCAAAATTTGAAAAGGGATGTGTCCTTATCCATCTACGCAAAACCTTCTGAAGACATTGCATGTGTCTGCCTGGGCAACAAATGCGGTGTTTTGGGTTGACACTTAAAAGGAGGATTATGAATATGGATAGGATGCAAATACTCCATCTATCTTAATCAGAATACAGGAATTCAAGCTGTTGTGGAAGGAGGGGGAAGGAAGGGGGAGAAAACCTTAGAAACCTAAGCTGTAAGGGCCTGATTCTGCTCTTACTGCTGTCAGCAGGAGTTTTACTACTGAAGGTATTAAGGTCAGGATTGGGCAGTAAATTTACAGGATCTTTTGTAGGGTTGTCATTTTACACACAGCTCTGCCAGACACATTGACTTTGATTGAGATTGCTTGCTCTCCTCAACTCATATGTATTTTAAGTATTTGCTGGAAGGTGGACTTAAAAATCACTACTTGGTTGCTCATTTATCACATTTGAAAAGTACATAATTGTGTCCTTTTTTCGTATATAATTTTTTTTAAAAAATCACGTGTTTCAAATTTGAAAGGAATGCATAGAGAGTTATAAGCAATAACAGTTTTGGGGGCAGATAGTTGTTATTTCAATTTATCTAACCAGGATAATAATATCAACAAAAAGGTCTCCAGTTTCCAGGTTTTTCCCAGCTCACCATTTCCTATCATGTAGTGGATACCTGTGGTGTATGTAAAAGCAGAATACTAACAAAATAGCTTCTAATTTTTTTTAAAAAATTTAATTTATTTCTGTAAACTTTGAGAATTTCATTTTTGTTGGTTTTGTTTTTCTTCTGTGCTATCTAAATATTTTGTGAAACTCATACAGAGGATTCCTCTCTCTTTTGAAAAAAGTCATCACTGAAATCTGGCAAATCATAAATCAAAATGTTTTCATTGTGAGCATATGAGACTTTTTTCAGCCTTCAGATCTAATGAAAGAGAAAGCAAATACAATGCTCTCATTCACTCAGAAGGTAAACTTATGTCTATTGGAGATTTTTGAAATGTGTCATTTATGTGTTTCAGTTTCAATATATGTCTCATCAATTGTAAATGAAAGGCCCAACCTGTCTATTTGTGCCTTTTACAAAAATATCAGTCTGAAAAACAAAAGAAAAGTAAGGAAAGTCTTAGTAAAATGGATCTTTAGGACCAAATCCTCACCTGATATAAAATCAGTCTACATGAACTGATTTAAGTATGTGTTTTGTGTACTAAATGCAGAATATAAATCTAGAAATGAGAACTTCATTTTCTTAATGCTCCTGCATTTGGTGCCATCACTTACAATCCCTTGATTAAGAAACATGTAATTTTACATGGCTTTTTTCTGATATTGTGGCTACAAGTCATAATGATAATTAATTGCCCAGTATATGGATAAAATTTATGCTAGGAAAAAAACCCATTTTAGTATCTTTAGCAACTTTAATGCCAGAGTTAAATGGATTCCCAGTAAAAACCATGAGAAGTTTGTCTTCCAATTCTTGTACGCTTTTGTATTGAGAAGTCAAGACCTTTAATCATCCATAGGAATGTAAACAAGTAGGTTTAGCTCACATGTTTCACATAATTTGTTTCTATGATTATGTGCCAAAATCTGTAAAGACCTACTCCTGCCCAGCTGAGGTCCGTAGAAGTCTTAGCACACATTTAAAGTCACGAACATTACTTCTCTATGTTTTAATAATTTCTGACTCTGAAACATATGGGGTTGGTATATTTGAATTTTGCCTGAGCTATAGTCCTCTTACATGCATGACTGAATTTTAAATTTGTTTAATACTGTCTTTTTTTCACAATGTGGAGTCAGCTCTGTGATATTCTTGCTCTGATGTCAATGAGAAAGTTTTGTCAGAGGAGTCATTCATTTGGGGTCAGATGTCTGAGTATGGATGAGCTACATATACGTTTTGATCCAGGAAAATACATTATTCACATCCCGGAGACACATGATATGAATGCAGCTATTAATCTGTTAGTTCTGAAACACAACAACCAGCTAGTCTGTGAACCACACACACTATTTTTACCCTAAATGTTTTTAAACCTGTGGTGAGCAGAATATTTTAGTAATATTGGTTAAAAATGTCATATCTGAAAAGTATTCAGAGTCATTTAATCTTTCACCATGATTTAATCAGAAGAGTCTTATATCTCTTTTGTGCTTTGTCAAATGCTCGCCACAATTTGTCTCCCCCCATGGTGGACTGACAGATTGAGCAAATAAGCAAAGAGCCGGAACATTTGACTGTAATTGCAATGTCAGCACTGTTAAACTGTATTTATGAGAAGAAAGTTAACACTGTGACATTAATAATTTCATCAATCTTACACGTGTTTGCTTCATAAACAAGCACACATTTTTTTACAAATTCTTTGTGACCAATACTTTGGTCATCTGGAATAAGGCCACAAATTCCAGTTTTGAAAGAAAAGCAGATACAAAAAATAGTTTGGGTCCATATTACTATGCTTGGGGAATTAAAAAAAAAATCTTTTAAATACCTACTCTCAGCTAAGATTTATAAACTGTGACTTTCCTATCAATAAACAAAACAATAATGACTAGAAACAAGCAATAGAATAGGCAAGGTTAGAAAGTGTAGGATTTTGTCTTGCTGTGCTTCAGCTCTGAAATTGCTTTCACCAGATACATGAAGTTTTTTAGTTTTTCTCGACTCTTTAAACCACTATGTGCTCACGTGCACTTTCAGTGATTTATTGCACTATACCAAATGTACGGGCTAATAAAGACAGTTTGTTGCTCTCTAATTTTGGAGGGACATAACACATAAAACTGCAGCAATCTCTTACCTATATATTTCACTCAATATGGGGAAACACAGGAGAGAACGTGACATGTATTGAAGAAGTAAATTCCTCCTTGGTCCAGTAAACCACTGTTGGCTGTCATACCTCTGACTGCTGATACTGATGTGTTGTTTTACACTGCAGCTTAATCAGCTGGGCCTAGGCTGCTCCTTGGTGTCCCTGTGCCCTAGGCAGTGTAAATGCTGTGCCTCACATGCACCATCACATGGGCCTGTGCTGTGCGTTTTGTGCGATGGGGAATAAAATTATACGTTAGAATGATTGATCACACACGTCCTAGCTGCGTAAATTATGAGAAGGTAGGGTTTAAAGCTATATAAAGTGATTTACAAAATTTTGAAGCCAGTTGCATGTGTATTTAAACTGTGCTGCTTGTGATTCTAGCACAGGTGAGATTGCCTCCATAGGCTTTCTGGTTGTGCTTGAGAACAAAGCAGCTGTCCAGGCTCTAGAATTTTTGAGGAAGTAGCCAACATGCTGAAAAATTAAACAGTAAATGATGTTGATGTTAATTTAGTATTCTCATGCCTTTGATTTTTAAGTAGATGTATATGTGTACATATACCCAAGAAAACATCAACTGCTTACACTTGCTGTGGTTCCACAAAGTTGGAAATGTTCTGGAGTCCGTGACAGGGAAAGAGACTAGTCCCACATATGTTAGTTTGCTATGTTCTCCCTCAATCAGTCATCAGAAGTGATTAATAGAAAGAGAAACATTGAAATAAGAAGAGGAATAATACTGGGCATTTATTTCACTGTGGTCTAGTAATTGCACCTCCTGTGAAGTTTCTTTCCTGTGCCATGGTTAGAGGAACAGGTAGATGACAAAGACTGTGAGGGCAGTATGTAAGAGACCTGTTTGCATAGGGTCCAACATATTTCCTTTTGGCTTTAAATCTGCCCAGATGGTTTGCAGCTCCTTTAAGAGACTCAGTAGTGTGCTGTGATAAACTGAGCCATCTGGACCAGCAACCTCCTGAGGTTCCTACAGTGACCAGAGCAACTAGTGTGGGCTTGTGTGATTGTTGGCAGCTCACACACATGGAGGAACTGAGATTTCTGCCCCTTAAGCACTATCAATCACAAAAAAAAAAAAAAAGGGATGCTCTAATTTTAATGGCGCATCTACTACAATGAGATCTTCCAACAAATAGCCCACAAGAAGTTCATCTTCCACAACCAGAGGACTGTGGGAGTCCTAAGATATTGTGTAATGACAACATGAACCTTCTTGTCAGCTATTGCATCCAGAGACTGCTTTGATTTTTTCCATGAGTATTTTAAGCCCTGAGCTTCTATAATATCTCTTCCCCAAATGTAAGTCTCATACATGTCCGGAGATGGCAATCTGACTGTAGAAGGAAAGAGTAATAAAATGCTGTGGAAATTTCGTTAGCAAATGTTTTTTAGGTATTTACTATTCTCTGTATGTCTGGAAAGGCCAGGTACAGTATGCCTTATTGATGCTGACAGGGTAAGAATAAGTAATATTATGCACATGTGTATCTTTTATATCTACGGGAAACCTGGAATAGAAATTTCAGCTCTAGACAGGCTGAGGAAAAAAAAAACAACCAAAAAACACATCCTCTATAAACTGAAGAAAAAAACTCACAAAAATGTCCTGAAATAATATCCAGATCACCTTGCACAATTGTCAGATTATAAAAACAGGCACACATGATGTAGCATAATTCACAGAATGGGCAAATCATAATGCACTTACACCAAGGGCAGGATGTCTTGCTGGGTCTTGCCTTTGAGGTCTCTGGAACATCATCACTTCTTCTTTTAAGTTGAAGACATTTGAGCTGTCTGAAATTTGACCACATCACAAAACTAGGAAAGCTTTGCAGTATTTGATGGAAATGATGTGTTCAGGTGAGGTCAGAACTGAGTAAGCATAAAGAATGAGTCATTTGTCACCAAGGAGAAATTCCAGTGGGAAAGCAGAAATATATTCAGTGGGATAGTAATGGGGAATTCACATTACAGCTGCCTGCTTTGTACATGGCCTGTAAATACTTTGAAAGCTGCTTTCTCTGTATAAGCTTCACAATCCTGAGGCTTACTCTGTCTTTTCAAAGAAAGATAGGTTAGAGGCCAGTTGGTTGGAGGACTTGTAAAACTTTTACTTTTGTAGATCAGTATCTCTCCAGCCAAGCAGTGAGTTCACTGCCAGAGTAGAACAGGGCAACTCCTAGTGAGATGGTCTTCATTTCAACTGGCATGTAGAAAATAGGATCACCTAGTTTATTTTGTATGGCTGTTACTCACATAACCTCTGCAAGGTGAAATATCAAACTGAATTAGCTTGCAATTAGTTTCAGATCTTGATGTGAATAGCTTGAGTCTCTTGAACATACTAAAACATAATGATTGTGCTCAGTAAACTTAGTATGGGTTTGTTACGTATTCAGTGCAGTCAGACCAATATGTATGTGTACAACATGATTATTGTACCTGTGGTGTGAAGTTATTGTCCATCTACAGTTTCTGCAATAGTAATGGCAAAATGCCACTTTCTTCTTCTCTGCCTTAGTGGAATAATTATTACCCAAACTATATTTTGGTAGCTTGATTTAGCAGACCAGTTCTGACATTTCCACATCTTAATCTTTCAAAGCATCTGAACACATGAGAAATGGCTGTTCATAAGAGGAAGCAAGGATCCCCCCAGTGCATTTCTTTCACTGTCCTATTGCTATTGTGCAATTTCCTTGATCTCATGCCCTTCTCAAATAACTACTTTGTAACAGAAGTAGAATAAAGAGCTTTTTGACAGGTGAGTTCATATTAATTTACTGTAAATCTGTCTGCTTGTGCTGGAGTAAAAGGCAGGTAGCCTGTAGGACTTAAACAGTGATGTTTGGTTCTGGTTTCCTACCCTCCCTACTTCCCTTCTTTAGCTGAGCCTATTTTCACATGCTATGGAGGACCATTCAAGCAAAAAAGTCCTTTTTAAACTGTCATTCATGGAAAGAGTATTAGACTGCATATAGTTGGGCTGGCACACTCTCTGGCTGAGCCTCAGTGATCAGATGAATTGTTTGAGCCAGCTATTTCTTACAGGCAAACAGAAAGAACTTGTTCAGACAGTACAGTCACCCTAGAATGGCATGCAGGGATTTAGGAAAATGCATGCATAGGATGGCCTTTTTAATCCTTGTTAGACTCTTTCTACAACACAGCACATTCAGGAATGATGAGAAATGGCTCTCAGTTGTTCACAGCCTGAATTAAAAAGCAGAATTTTATAGTTTGTTGGGGCTGCTGTGTGTTTATATTTTCTTTATGTTAATGCCCCTATGGAAATAAAAAACTTCTTTTAACCTTTCCTTAAGATGAACAACAATCCCATGTGATATGCTCAGATTAATGCTTCCTGCCTTTTTGAGAATGAGCACAAAGTAGTGAGTAATGACTTAACAGTAAAATTAATCTTACGTACTCTGGCAGTATTATCTTTGTTTGGGAAATTAATATTACTGTGAAGACAAAATACACAATGATAACTGTATTTAGGAGCACCTGTCTGTCAGCTGGAAACAGGGGAAAGTATATTTCACATTTAAGTGGAGTTAGCAAAAAGTTTATTGGAAAACTTTTTGGAAATGGGGGGCTAACTAATGTTATAAGGGTATTTGTCCACACTCCTCAGAGCTGGTATTTTGCATTAATATGTTGTGTTGATTTTCTCCTGAAAGAACCGCAAGAAGAAATATTTTTAAGAATAAAAATATTTCATATTTTTAAGAATAAAAATCTGGGGTAGTTGTGCATTTTTGATCTTAAACATTTTAAAAAATGCAATAGCAAAAGAATTGTCATGATTGCTTATGGTTTTCAGTGATACTGAAAATGAGATTTGCCAGTAATCACAATAGATTGAGGTGGAGTTTTGGTTTTCAATTATGTTATTTTCAAGGTGCTAAAAGAATGATAAAAGTATTTCCTTTTTGATACATTAGAAAAATGTAGCTTTGCAATTGTTTGTTTTTTTCTCTTTGTTCATAGCTTGTGAGTTTATTCAGGACATTTATAAAAAATTAGTTTTGAGGATGAAGCAATTTTTTTATTCTTTGCCAAAACAAAGCAGGAAAACTTTCAAAATAAGCAATAATAAAATTTATTTTAAAATCAAATGTAAAAATATAGAATAGCAAACTTCTATAGATATGTTGAAATACTTAGAACAAAACGGAGCCTTTTCCAGCAAAATGTGTAGGGTTTTATTTTGATATTTCATTCAAACTTCATACCTTTTATGGAAAGTGAGGCACTGAAAAACGTTATTAATTAATATCATGTCCAACTCAAACTTGTGTTCAATATTTTATTTTAATGACAAACATTGCTGTTCCAATATTTTGAACATGAAATCAATCCTTCAAACAAATTACAGTAGCCAATCTCAGCAGTGCTGGTTCTGTGAGAATGTTAATCTTTTGTTGAGTAAAGGAAATGAATTTATTTAGAGACTGTGTGAAAAAAAGAAATAGCAGTTGGAGAGTGCAAAGTGAGAGAAAACAACAGAAATTGAAATAAAAGAATGGAATGTCGGATCATTTAATAAAATAATAAACAATCTTTGGTGCTGGTTTCTCCATTGTTACTGAAATTTAAAGAAAATACTCCTTATGTCTGCCACAGCCTTACATTTTAAGAGGTTTTGTGTCCAGCACTTCCAAAAGTTAAGAAAAATCATGAGGACAATTTTTATGTTCCTTATATTAAATTTTAATTTCATCATACTCTTCACATGCTTTTTTTTTTTTTTCTCTCTGTCACAGTGCCTAAAATGTCAGAAGTAATAACAAATAAAATCTGATTCATGTCATTTCTACATGGAGTGTTTTTGAAGAACTATTTCTTTGGAACTAAGTTTTGCCATTAAATGTTTAGGATAAGGGCCATGTCATCAATGGGTGGTAATTACCATAGATTTGTCCAATTAAATGCCATAGGTATGCCCAGTTGCCATAAAATAAGCCCTGAGTGGAAATGTCAGTCTCTGGTGGCACATCCTTTAGCTGAGGACTCCAGCTGTCTGTGCAGTGGTGATCATAACAGTGCTCAAGA
Source organism: Setophaga petechia (assembly GCA_024362935.1). NCBI lineage: Eukaryota > Metazoa > Chordata > Aves > Passeriformes > Parulidae > Setophaga > Setophaga petechia. The sequence goes on from JANCRA010000006.1 coordinate 13,631,429, forward strand.
GTAGTCTTTGCTGACTGGATATTTATACTGAGTCCAAATAAAAATGAAATTATTTTAATTTACTTTGGTACAGCTGTATACAATATCTTGTTATACTCCTCTCTTCGTTCTTGCCAATCTTTTGTATATACCTGCCCATTCTAAGGCTTCTGGCAGTACCCTGTCAGTTGGACAGGGATCCACAAAGTCAGTGGATCTTTAGACATCTGCAGGAAGGATCATAGCAGGGGCTTCAATCAGAGGCCCCAAAATGCCAGAGAGTGGCTGGAGGACACACAGGATTTACATTCTACCCTGAGCATGCTGCCTCTGAGCCCAGTGAGGCAGGTGAGATTCAACTGGGGCACTTGGTAGTTCCTTAGCAAATAAGGTGAGCAGCAAGTTTATGTATTTCCCAGGTATATACCTACTTGTAGTGTGTGTGCTGCGTCTCTTTCCAGACAGGAGAATTTGCTTTACATATGCATCTTTAACTGAAAGTGAATTGTCACCTACCGTGGTGTGCTACTTGTTTAGTCCTCTGCTACGGTTTGGAGTGCAATGTTCTACATCAATTAAAAACAGATGAGAGAACAGTTTAGCTGAAGACTTTGTTTCCTTGTAATCAACTGCAAAACAGACCAAGGTCATGTAACAGATTTCTTCTTCATTCTCACTTAGCAGAGAAGGCTGTGTGAATGCAAATTGCTTTATTGGTGGAGGGAATTAAAATTATAAAAAGCTAGGTTTAAAGAAGTGCAAAATCAGGACTGTGTCAGAACAGGGACAATATAATTGTGGTATGGATTCCCATATGGGACTAAATTATCTAGATTTTACTAATGTCAGCAGTTCTATGTGACTGCTGGAATGCAGCCAATGTGCCACATTTGCTTCATTTTTTTGAGATGGTTCTGATTCTACACAACTTTAAATATGCAGAACGCTAAATTTGCTCTAGGTGTCATAGTGGCACTTCTGTGCTGCATAATTTTGCATGTTAATTTTACTTAAGAGAAACATAAAAGTAGCCTAGAATGTCTCCTAATCCAAAGTAAAGTTACTATGATTTTGGTCCAGCTTATGATCTCTTCAGAAAAAGACTGTTCAGTTCTACAGGCACATATCAAGGTTGTGTCCCTTTACAGAGCATTCCATTCAGTAATACTATTTTGTAGCAACTCAATAAAGCTGATCGTTTTTCTGGGTAATTACCCACAGCCCCCTGCAGGACAAATTAGCATTCATGACCTGAATAATGCTTACTAGAAAGAGTTCAATGGAATTTACTTAATCAGAATCATTGCTTTCTCATGGCTACACTATTTTTAACCTAGTCCCTATTGTCTGCTAATAGCAAAAATCCTGTCAGTGCCAGGTCCAACTTGGCACAGGGTGCATAAAGAGAGAAAGATTATCCTCCTCCAAGGTACACAGTGTATTTTTAAAGCTTATGGACTGTATTCTGCAGTCTTTACTCAGACCTTGCTGAGGTGAAAGTGCATTGAAGTCAGTGGGAGATTTTCCAGATGACAGAGTGTTGAATCAGACATTATGAAAAGAATTGTGTATATATGTTTGTAAGACAGGCCATGGTTTATAATTTCTGGTAACCATGAAAAGCTGACTAAGAGGACTTTCAAAGGTGAATTTTCTTCTCTGGGTTTGTAAAAGAAGGAAAAGTTCCTGCCTGTTTCAAGACATTTTGTAGGGTTGTTTTTGTTTGGGGCTTGTTTTTTTGGGTTTTTTTGGTTTTTGTTTGGTTGGTTTTTTGTGGATTTTTTTGGGTTTTTTTGTTTTGTTTTTGGTGAGGTTGTTTGTTTGTGGGAGGTTTTTTTTGAGAGTGGTAGGAGGCAAGGTTGAGTTTCTTTTTAATTACCACTGATATTTTCCAAATTATATAAAATAAAAAAAGCCATTCCTTTGATGGTTTTGACAATTTGTGTTTTGCCTTCCACTTCCTAAAACTTTGTAACATGTCAAGGCTGGTACAACACACGTGAGCCCTTCAGAGGCTTAACAAGATGCTCACCAGAGCAGACCAGGAGGATTGGAGAGAATTTCTGAAATATTGCAGAGATTATGTATGCGTATGCACACACTCACAGCCACCAACAAAACCAGAAAAATAGAAAGCAGGAAAGTTATGTGAAGTTGAGCTACCATTTCCCATGAAATAGTTTATGCTTTAGCTGTGTTTTCCTTGTGCAGGATTTATCAATCACAGTAATAGGAAATGGGAGTTGAACCCAATTTTAACAGAACTCAGGGGTTTTGGCAGTGTTGTCTGACCAGTAACTTCAAACTATGGACAAATGACTTTCAGTTCCTGGCCAGAGGTACAATATTAAAGAAATCATGTGCAGAATTGTAGTTCTCTGATATATATATAAAGGGTCCTGTGCACTTTTAAGCAAAGGTCATTTGCAGTGTGTGTTTGTGCAGTAGGATGTAGCTAAAAGCAAATTTTAGTGAATGATTTAATGGCCCTTGGATGTGGAGAGTAGTGATGCTGGAAATACAGAAACCCTTGGAGAACTGTTGGGGACTTAGTGAAAGAGAGTATGTGAATGAGTACCAATATACAACACACAAATGACATTCAGCACACCAAAAAATAGGGTTTTTTCCTCTCCAGGTCAGCCTGCAGGAGTCAGAATAGGTCATAGTCATCCCAGGTATGATTAAGCAAGAAATGGGGCAGGCTGGATAAAACAACATGAAGTGTTGAGTAAAGAGAGACTCATCAAGGCCAAATTTGTCCTCAGCTGTGTGTTAGCACAATCCAGTTCAGGATGATCCTGACTTACTTGTTTCTGTAATTGTTAGGAGGCATTAAGTAGTGCTGCTCTGGGAGGAATGGAGCAATAGCATTGCAGCCAGCAGTACATTAAATTGTTCATAGGTGCAAAAAAAGGGAGTTGTCCTTTAGGTTATCATTTCTTATACTTTAGCAGCACAAACTATGCCAGGATGTTTCAGGCAGAACATTTCCTCTCTGCCATCACTGAAGAAATACAGACTGCTCAAGTAAAGCAACAACAATTGCTTACTTGGGGAGAGTGACTACTCCATTTTCAAATGCATTAGATGAAATAGCAGGTTAATTTATTTTAAATGACCATCATATTGTTTGTTTGAAGAGGAGATGTAATTACAATGGAAACCTTAACAGTAGCAGAAGTCTTAGTCACTGAGGTGGAGTTTGTATCATCTGTTTAGCTTTGGTTGGACTGACTCATTCCCTAAGCAGACTGTGAAGCCTTCCTCTTGGGTATCACCCTGTCCCACACCCATCAATTATTTAAAACTCCTTTTCTGGACCTTCACATCCATGCTTGAATTAAAACCTTTCCAAAAGAAAGGTAAAACCAGGTTCCAAAATTCTAAATTGTCAAACTCAGGTTTTACTTTTAAAATTGCTTTAGTGGATTGATTTAAATTTGAAGCTAAATAGGATTTTATCCCAGGTTTATATCCAGATTCAGAGAGATTTTGAAAGACTGTCACAACCAGAAAGGGAGCTTGCTTGTGAAAATACTCTTTAGGGAGTCTGAATTTTGTATTTGTTTCAGTGACTCTTTCATCAAAAAGCTGGACAAGGCAACTAGACAAAAAAATAAAAAGTTAGGAGAGCTTCATAGGAATTAGTTTTCTGTTTCACAGTAGCAATTCCTCTTTGCTTTCGTTTCTGCTTTTTACAAATGTTGAATCAATTTTTCACATTCCACCATGATATTGACCCAAAAAATGTTAATTATAAGTATAATGCATTTGACATGATTTGATTTCTAGTTTATATAGTCCAAGTTCACATGGTTAAGAGAAAACTTTATATGATTTTACAATAGACTAAAAAGTAAAACTGAGCCAGAAGACAGCCAGGCTCCCAGAACCTCATTTTTTCTCTAATATCAATTATAAGAACAGGTCTCACATGCAAAACATCAGAGTTAAGCTCAAGTTCATTTATAAAAATAGTGAACTTGATTAACCACTCCCATCAGGGTTATTTGCTAAAGACAATACATCAGATCTGTAGACAGATTGGTAGAGGAAACAGAAAGAAACTTCACCTATTTCCCATACTCTGTTTATTGCCCCTGGATTCATAGTGTGAATTCAAAGAAGGGGTTATTGATAGTGTTTAATATAAAACAATTAAAATCCCTCCATAGATGCAGGTATGCCATGCAGATTGCTTTGAGCAGTATTCAGCAATATCTGTCTGTCTGGGATCATAGCTCTTTGCCCAAGAACTGTTTATTCATTCTGATGCAACAGCAATTAGAAGTCGTCCACATAGAAACTCTGAACGCCTTGAGAACAATTAAACTTGCAGTAGCACTGATAACCAACAGTGACTGTGACTATTTCCTTATGAGATTCATAAGCCCATTTTGCACTGATCTCTGGAATTAAATTCTGAGAGCTCCCTGCTACTCAGAGTTCGTGGATTATCAGACTGCCTATCTTGGACTGGAACTGAGGCAGCAGTACTCTTATCTAGTCAATGTAAGATCACAATTCTCAACTCTAGTAAATCACAAAGTAGACTTAAAAATAAGCATTTTAACCACCTAAAAAACTTTACAATTCCAAGGGTTGAGGAACAAAGAGGTATCAAAAATATATCACTGAGACTGATAAACTACTGCAGTAGTTTGCAAGCACATAAAAATTATATTCCTCCTCTCCAACATGTGCCGACCCTGCTTATGTTCAGTGTCCTAAGTGGAGATAAGGGACCGGTTTTGCTTTGCTCATGTGGGAACAGGAACAGCAGGAGCACTGTGTTGGCTTCTCAGGCAGCTGTAGTCTGGGAACTGAGATAAAGTTGTGTGATTAGAAGTGAATAACTGAGAGATTGACATGACTTTAGTCTGTCTTGCGCCGTGAGGTGTTATGGCATCTGACAAGACTGAAGAAAAAAATTCCCTTGGAAAGACACTTGTGTTTGGTCTGTATTTCAGTAGAAGACAAGTTGCCAAAATCCTGCCATTCAAAATGGCCAAGATGAGAAATAGTCCAAGAGATGATGTAATATGATACTTGATGGTGAGCAGAATTATTCTTCACAACCTACTGTCATGCTGCTCATTTATTAATGTATATAAAGGGAGTGGGAAATTGTACAAGACGTATCAAGGGAGAATCAGGCCCTTGGACTGATTTTGGTGAAAAAGACACTCTGGAAGTTGTTTAATTGGCTTTTCCATCTATTAAATATATTTGCTTTTTCAAGAGGGAACCAACATCTATGTTTATGACTAAGAAAAAAATATGAAATATCATTACTGAAATCTTTAGTTTATCTTGAAGAATAAGCAAATATTCTGTTGTAATGTGAGAGAAAATGTTTAATATTTTACCTCCTAAACCAATAGGACACTTGAAAATAAATATTCAGTAGTTCTCTAAAGAGATTGTTAAACTCTTTTGCCAGGTAAGAACTGATGTTCTGCCACTGATGTTCTTTATAAAATATTCCCTGAACCTTCAAAAATTCTATGCATTGCACAGTGGCAGAACACAGTTCTAAAATATTAAATAATTTGATTTAGACTTTGATTCAGGTGTGAACTCCTGCCTCCAGCTAACCATGATGCTAGTTTTTTTATTTCCTTCTGGATATTTCTGCAAATGGGAATTTTCATGCCCTTCACCATGCTACTGCTTATGCTTCAGAGGACATCCAAGTAATATCCCAAACATATTTCACTAGCCTTCTGTTAACTGTCTTTCAACATCTTTTGCTATGGTGTCACAAAAATACGTGGCACTGGTGAGGTCACTGGGATTTGCATTCCAGCTGTGCTAACCACTGTGATTGCACTCCTGCATTTCTTGCCTGTTCTCTGGATCATCACTGATATGGGCAGGGATGGTCACAGCCTTGCTCAGGGCAAAAGGATCTGATAGAGTGCTGCTGCTGATGATGATGGGTGGAGGACTGCCCATAAAATCTTGTCTTTGCAGCAGTAGGTGATTTATGTAACTCTTCCTTTCCAGAGTGGATGTACTCAGTGTTATACTTGAAAAGCTTGTTCCAGTCCTTAGTTAACTTCATCAGTGTGAGCAGTATTGAAATTTACTTTTTTTTTTTTTTCTGGGTAAAAGTCTAAAGATATTTGAGTGGTTTTTAACAGAAATGAATGCTTTACATTTGCAGTTAGAGTGACATAGCATTATCTTTCAGAAAGCAAAAATAGCAAGTCAAGTGGAGTAGTAGGTCTTCTATAATATTTGAGTGGGAGCTTTTTTATCAATAATGTAGCCTTGCCAAAACCAGAAGTATGCTGGAGACCATGACCTTTGGAAAATAATGTTTAGTGACATTAATCTACATCTAATAGAGGGGTTTGTATCATCACTTTAGTTTATATCTGCATTATTGTAGCACATAGGCTGTCACCTGCATTTATATAACATGAGACTGATTATTCCTTATCATGCACAAAATGCAGACCTCGGGGAAGAGTTCATTTTGGCCCCTTTCCAGGGGTATGTGTAACGTGTTATGAGCAGAATACTGCTTTTAAGGCTATCGAGTGCAATTTGCACTCTTTTTCTCTTCAGTATGTCTTACGCTTGACAAGATAATTGCCCCCCATAACACACACATATCCTAAAACACATTCATTACAAAGCCATTGTATTGACATATAGATACAGATATCAGTGAAGGAATGTACTTGATATTCTTTATATAGTATGATATGTCTGGAGTATATCTTCATAAGTAAAAGAGAATTTAACAATTGTAATAAACTGAAAGTGAAGAAACGAAGTTGAGATCTTTGCATGTGTAAGTGTTCCCCTTGTCAGGAAAACAGAATGCTCTATTTCACATAAATAACTTTTAATGAGATGGTGGTGATCAAAGTTAATTTTTTACTGTGGAGTTTCTTACAAGTTTGTGAATCTTCTAACTTCTTTTTGTTGTGAATATTCCAGATGTTTTTTATTATATGCGTTGCCTGAGCATGTATGCATACATGTACATGCTTTGAGTGTGTAGCAATAAGGAACATGTGTGCAGGAATATGTTATCTGAAGAGTTCCTTGTTATTATTTTAATTCTATACATTAGATATATAGAGAATTTGAAATAAAATATAAAAGACATTCGGTCTTTGAATATTTGTACCTTGTGCAAAATATATTAATCATCATTACCAAACCTGACTCTGAAACATTTTAGAAAATAAGCAAAAATAATTTTAAACCAGTTTTGTTCATTTGTTTCACATACATTCCTGGGGAGACTAAGTGTACACTGCCATTATGGTATTATAAAATATTATTTGTATTCAGTCTTTTGCTTTTACAATTTTTATAACTTCCTATTTTCGGCAGAGATTATAGGGCATACCTATTTATTGACTAGCAAAAATACCCCCCCCCAAAAAACCCCAAAACAAAAACATACCAATAAACAAAACACAAAAAACACTCAAAAACAAACAACCCCTCCCAAAAAAAAAGACAACCAAAAAACAAAACAAAAAACCCAGAAAGGGCTAGATGTGTTATATTGGAATTTTCCATCCTTTATTCTGAAAATTCTATATAGGTCTTAATTTTCAATGCTTTTAACAGAATTTGCTAGTCCTTAGGTATAGTTGTGTATATAATTTTAACATTGTTCAACTATGATAGAAATTCAGCTGTATGGCGTGGTACTTCCTGTCTATTGCTTAAGCAGTAGTTTTATTGGGTTACATAATCAAAGATACCATTATAGCAGAATCTAGATCTTGCATTCCAGTTTGATGAGAGCAGTATATATGACAAATAACAGGGAAAAGCTGGTCATGCAGAAAGCAGTCATTCCCCCCAACCTTTGTGGTGAATCGTGTTAGGTAAGCTGTGACCTGCTCTTCCTTTGGAAAGCAGCTTGCTTATATCCATTCATGACAGTAAAAGTATATCCTGTGGGAAATATCATTTAACATTATTTCCACTGAAGGAGTTTCAAGTAATGTGAAATAAACATATATCGAACAGAATTCTATGTGGTAGGTTCTAGCAAAACTCCTATTGTGTACTTCGGGATGCAGATGGAGAGAAACCTTTCTCCACAAAGGTCTGTGTTTGCCTGTGAGATGCACTATATACCTCTCCTTAGTGGTCATAGGAATTACACTTTTGCTCGATGGCCTTGATTTGTAGCCACAGCTAAAAGCAGCTCTGTTCAGTTTAGGTAATATTTGTTCTCCCCTAAACCCAATGCAACATGTATGAAATCAATGTCCCAACATACTCAAATTCTTTTTTTTTTTTTGTAGTGAGGAGTTCCCAGACAAGCAACATTTTTTCAGGGCTTGCATTTGCAACACCAGCTGTAACAACAAAGAGCGAGTGTGCTCAGACACCACTCTGGGCTTGCTTGGTGCTACTGAGTGACAAGAGCATGGTGAACCTTAGAGGCTGTCAAGGTTGCATTACATCAGTCCAGGCCAAAAAAGTCTGGCTAAGCACAAAGTACAAGTGAAAGACTGACATTGTACTGCAGTGATTCAGTGCTCTGTTCTGTTCATTTAAGTCCATGTATAAAATACAGGCCAGTGGAAACTTGCAGGGGAATAGACTTTGTTTCTAATGATGAAGTCTGTCTTTAAAGTGACAGTTTTATAAAGACAAAGAATATTTAAACATTTTTGGTTTCCACACTGGTATCTTTAAATAGCTGTTTCTTTTAATCAATACCCTAAAGCAATATAAGGGGTTTTTTTGACTGATGAAGGTTCTGGTTTACTTCCTACATGTGTGATCAGGGGTATTTTGCAATGCACCCTCTATGTTCTGGGCCTGCAGTTCATAGACAGCCTGCAGTTTTCAGAGATGTTGTGTGTTTTCTTCAAACTTGAAATTTATTCGTTCTTGCCATAGGTAACTTTCCTACCCCGCAAAAATTTTTGGATGTGTTAAAATCTGATGTAAAATTACATTATTTACAGAAATATGAATCTGTGATAACTCCAGTGAAGTTGAGTTAGCATGAAAATAACTGAGTTTACACACACAAATAAGTGACATATGGAGTTTTACATCCACAGACTATTGATGTGTATTCACTGTCTGCTTGTGTGCACTTAAGTTGTTAAATCCAGTTTAGCTTAACTTGGAAAGGATAAATTCCGAGAGCACTTTCTTAGTGAAATTTGGGGCAAGTGAGGAACATTGACTAGGTTTTTATTTTGCTAGCTAGAGTATCTTTCAGTTATAGTAGAAAATTTGGTATGGGTCTATCCTGACAGCAAAGATGTGGGAATATACAAGTAGTTCATTAATATGCAATCCATTTGAGTGTTCAGCACAGGGTTTCTTTGTGTGGCCAGTCAAATGAAAAACTGGACAGTAACATTAGAAAGGCAATAATAAAATAAAAATGCATGTGCAAATTTCAGTAATTATACATTAAAATTAAGCTTTGCTATAAATTTCTTTTTATACATGAAGATGCATGCATGAAGTTTAGAAAATCAGTCCAGAAAACTTAAAGCCAAAATGAAACACATGGATCAGTAAGTAAACAGACTGAAAATTCTGTTGAATATGATGTCATCCATTTGCTGTAGGTCAGAAATAACTTCATACTGTTAATTATAGGTATTTATCATAGTTCATATGATTTTGTGGGGCCTTGTCAGTGATCAAAGGTGGTTCTTTGGACACCTGTCATCAAGTGAGTTAGTAATTGTAGAATAGCTTATTTATTGAATCTAATATGCCATTAAATAGACTTATTTTCCCCTTCCAGCAGTTAATGTTGTTGATAAAAGGACAGTTCTGTTTTAGTAAAGTTGATTTGTTGCAGTCAGGTACAATAATTATGTTCTCTTATATATACTACATGTTTGCTCATTAACACATAAAAGTTTTTCCATTACAGCAATTTTAAAAGTCTTCACAGGCAAAAGACATGGAGAAATTGCTGTCATACATGTTTTCAGTATGCCCAGACAGACTCTTAAAATTGTTGTAAAAAAATAAGCTGGAATTTAGTCCTCAGAACAAAATGCTGCATTTGAGAGATGAGGTCTGCTTTTAGAAATCATAGTGAACATAGTGAACATACGGAATACAAAAATAGGAAGATTTGAACTGGAAGTGAAGTAAATAGTGCTACTATTAGACTGTATGACAGGTGGGAACATTTTTCCCCTGCTTCTCTGAGCCTGAAAGTTATTTGTTCTAACCTTGCACCTGGATGCTTTCTTTGAATCAACTTGCATTCTGCCTGGGAAAACCGTTTCTGGAAAGAATGACCTCTCTGGGTCTTGCAGCTTGTTTGTGGGAGAGATGTGTGCCAGTTCAGAGCCCTCCCTTCAGTGGTGACTAAGACCTCGAAGAGTTCTTCAGCCCCACTAGGGCACAGAAGAGCCTATTGAGACTGTCAGCCTTTTTTCCTCCTAGCTACTTTTTTTATTAGGCTGATAAACTCCTGAATTGTTGAAAAGCAGCTGCTCTGAGGAGGATTTAGCTAATTCTCAGGGCGCTTCTGGGTGTGTGGGAGATATATTTACATCTGGACTATGAAGGTCCCTTGCATTGTTAGACCTAGGTGACCTCTTGCTAGATCAAAAAGAGGTTGCTGGAATGCAATTAAAATGCGGTGTTGCTTTCTTTTAAAGCCCCTGTAACCCAATCAACAGCTCTCTTTCCTCATCTTTTTGTCAGTTCCTTTGCAGTTTCAGATTTTATTCCCGTTTCAATTTTGTGCCATAATTTGGTTTTACCTTATTGGAAAATACCTCAGATAGTATTATTAAAAGTCTTTAAAAAAAGAAATAAAGAAAAAAAAAAGTGTCCTGTCTTTTAATAGCCAGCTCTGTGGAGGTTCAAGCTATTAATTTTCACATATTGCTCAAGTAAGCAGAACTATGTGCATTTGATTTTTTTCCCTAATAATCTGAGATGTAGTTTTGTTGTAATGTAGTACACAATTCATATTGATTAACAGGTCTGTAAGCGAGGTATGCATTTTATAGACACATTCCAATGTGAAGCATGAAATCGAACTGTAAATAATTACGTTTTTAAAAAGGGTGGGCTTTTTTCAGTTCCATGGCAAAATTTGTACTTCCTGAAACAAAGGTTTGATTAAAACTAAAAACAAATTTACATTTGCAGGAGTTTCAGCACTGTTGTTTGCAATTTGTTATATGCCTTTACCTGGCATGCTATTTCACCCTTCATGACACACATCAATACCTTCTTTATGTCTGGCTATTACCACTCATTTAAAAATCTATTTTACATGATTCTTTCAGCCAAAAATGGACCGTAATGACATAGAATAGAGCCTGTGCTTCATAAATTCTCCAGGAATCAATACTTTGGCTGGGAATTTGTCAGTCTCACAAAGCTATGCATCATTAAACTTTACTATTATTAGAGTGGACTCTGCTTCAAAGTTCACTACCTAGCTGATATTGGATGAACCCATTTAAATCAAGGAAAAGATATGAGACACAAATGCTTCTGTACTGACATGTATTTATTCAGATAATGTTTAATTTATGAAATAGAAGTAGCTCTTAAACTGCTTATTGGTTTATGGGCAAAGTTCAGCAATATCATCATTAAAGATTATATACTGATTACAAGTTATTGGCAAATGACTTTAAACTGAATCCATTCAGATTATTTTAAATATGACATATTCTACCCATAGGATCTTATATATTAATCACACAACATTGAGTTTGTGAGTATAAACATCCAATTGAATTCAGAATCTGTATCCAGTCAAACCACATTAGCAGGAGTGTTTATTGCTATTAAATACAAACAGAGTTTTTTTGTCACTCTGCCTGTTTACAACATGGGTTTTCTTGCTAAAAATGCAGGTATTTGTGCAAACAAAAATATTTGTTACACATTATTGATCATGTGGTATGCATCATTATTTTGTGTGAAATATTTTAGGTCTCTTACCAAGCAACAAGGATTTTTACATGGCTCCCAGACAGAATAATGAATAAACAATGAAATTCAGGAGTTTATGGATGACACTTGGGAGAACTGTTTATTTCTACTTCTCGAGATTAATCTTGAAAACAGAAAGAATATCCACAAATCAGGATTAACTTACAGAAAGGTTATGAACAGAATAAAAGCTAGATTCAAAAGCAGATTATTGGTATACAATAAACAAAACAGACTGTATATACTGTCTGCCTCACATACTTGCTTGACTGACCAAGATTTGAGAGCTATCAGATCTCTTAGGACAGCCTTCCTTAGCTCTTCCACAGTGCTCCAGACCATGGGCCAAATAACATTCAGCTCAGCTGAGAGTGTTTGTGCTGACACCAGTGGACATCACAGTGTGCAAGTACTTGAGAAAATACTTAGGATCAGGTTTAGCCAAGTATTTTCTCAAGTACAAGGATCAGGATTAACTCTATTGGTTCAAGGGCCTCTTGGTTCCTCCTGCCTCTAAGAAACGTGGACACATGTAAGGCTCTAGTTAAACCACAAGCTTCTAAAAATGCAAGTATTTTTGTTAGTCCCTTGAGAAGTCACCTGCAAAAAGATAAAGGACAAAATCAATGGTTTGTTGGCAGGCACACACACAGGCACATGCCCTCTCTATCCTCTCCTTGGGGTTGCCACACCTGCTTGTCTGCTGTGTCAGCATCATCTCTCATACTCAGGAGATCAAAAAAGGAGAAAACAAAAAGGGTCATTAGTTAAGAGGCGCAGGTGTGAAGAGACTTTCCAAACCATAGACTTTGTGCACCTGCTCTGGGGAGCATTGCTGGGAATTGGGGCAGGTGTACTAACCTCCAAGCTTTGCCAGGCTTGCAGGCACTCCTGGCTATGGATACTGAATTTTGTATGTGTGCAAGGGAAAATTCTGGTCTCGCTGCTCCTTTGTGGTGTGATCCAGTGCATTTGCAGTCCAAGGCAAATTATGGCACTGTGGTCTCTTGCACAGCTGTAAATGATCTACAAAATAAGCTCTGGTTTAAAGCTAGAACTAATTCTGCATGTTTCACATCAACTTAAAGTCTGCATTTCAAAAGGTGCGCTCCTACTTTGATTACCTTGTGCATTTTTTTTCTAAGTCATAAATACTGAAAAGAACAAAAATAAATTACTAGGCTGGAATATCACACTCAAGTTTACCAGGCTTCCCTCAAACATGTTAATGTCAGTGGTTTTTTAACAGTGATTGGGGTTCTTGCACACTTTTCCAGAATCTATTGGGTTACTCAGTTATTTGGTTGTGTTTTGATGATGTCTTAAAGGCATCCACAAGATCAGGTTTGTGATTCTAGACCCAAGTTTATGTGAGAGCTTAGTTAGATGCCAGAGTAACTGTGCTGGGATCAGTGCTCCAGTCTTAAAGATGCTGTTTGGAAATCATTAATGCCCCACTAAAATCTACAGTGTTTGCACTTCAATTGAAGCAACTGAAAACCAGACACCTCTCCAGTCTCTCTCATCCATGCATTTTCATTTCATATATCTCTACAGATAATATCTGTTACACAGTTTTCTCATTTACAGAGAATGCTTGAACTAAATGTAATTAATACAATGGGAGTTGCAAGTTAGAGTAGAGAATGATACAAAAAGAAGATGGCTTACAAAGCACGGGTATGTGTGGCATGGCTGATAGACGGTCCCTGAGGTTTTAGAGAAACTGTTCAGCTTTTCACTAATATTGAGCACGTCCTCAGAGACTCCAGCTACACGGAGCTAGAAAGATAAACTTACTCTTTCACACACAGTCCCACTCAGAATCTTTCACAGCATTTCCATGGTGAAGGATATGACAGAGATGCCACTGCTGTATTCATTATTGTCTTAGTATTCTTTCATTTATAACACATACCTACATGACTGGCATTTCAAATATAAAAGTCGGTCCAAGACATCTATCCTTGGCATCTTACAACCTAATCTAATCAGTGCAAATCATATCTGAAGCAAAGCTACTATAAATATGTATAGTTCTATGGGGGGGAAAAAAGTGTGAAAACAAAAGTTTTTTGGTTTGATTTTTGTTAGCCCGATTGCTTTATACTACTGGCTGTTCTTAAGCAATGGTAAGAGGTGGGAAGGGACGATAACAAAACTTATGGAGAAAAATGAGGAGTTGATGGAAAGAGTATGAGGTCACTGGATGCAGTGGGGAAATGGGGAGAAGGGTTGACTGCTTGAGGCAGAGGCAGCAGCCTGGACAAGAAAGTATGAAATTGCAAAGAGACAAAAGAAGCACAGCACAGGACAGAGTCTACAGAGTGAGTCTGGGGAAGCAATAGGAAGCCAGAAAGAAGATGCACATGGATTAGAATCCTTATAGGGATCCCTGAACGTGAACAACAAAAATTACTGGTTCTTTTAAAGAAACAGAAAGGTCTTTTGTAAGATTAAGGGCTGATGTTTTGAGCTGAAAGTGCAAGAAAAGGCTTTGTTAACTTGAGACATACAGAAGATTGTAGGACAGTTTCTTCCTCCAAAGCACCTGTATAAATGGTGCACAAGTATTGCTACAGGCTTTAGGTTGAGACAGCAGATGTGTCTTTGTATTTGCCTTTTGAGTCTAAGACTTTGTGACACATTCTGAATCTACATGGGGCCAAGCCAAAAGAAGCATCCCTGCTGTCCCTCCCAGAGCCTACTCACCCTTTTGGGCTTTAGCTGCCTAAGAGATGCGACCTTTCAAACCTTCTGTGGAGGTCATCTTTTTATGCATGAAGTACCATCCTGACCCATTTGAACATTAACAGGGAAGTTCCCACAGAGGTGATGAAACAAGAGATTCATCAAGGCTGCCAGTGGCTACCAGCAATGCCAGTGTTTTGAAGTGTTTTCTCTTTAATACTGCGGCATAGAGTGATGCTGGTGTACTCCTCACTGACTCTAGCATGTCTAAATTTAGCTTTCTGCATGCATCAAAGTGGCAGTCCTACTACTGTTGCTTTGGTCTTTTAAGGTTCAGAATGGGGAGTGATTCTTTTTTAATACTCTGCCTAGCAATCTGATGTGTTGACATTTGAGGAACATGTATTTTGAACAAATTTATTCTCACGAGAAATTCCTATTGAACTGAATAATTTTAAGTAGAATTTTCTCTATTAAATGATCTACTGTGTTTTTAAAATTCTATATTCTTAGTATAATTTTTTTTGGAGTAATTTTTGCCCAATTATATTTACAATCTGTAGGTTTACTACTGTGAGATACTTTGTTCTTAGGATTTAAGAACCTGTTTTTATGACAATTCAGATTCTCTTTGCTTTTTTGGGGGTTCAATGCATGCCAAAACTTTTAGAGGGAGGTATAGATACTGCATCCTTTATGCAAACAGCTCAGAATTTATAAATTCTTTCTGAGGTGTCATTCAGAAAATAAGTAGGTTTTTTCTTTAAAATTCATTAAGAGTAAATGGCCAGTGGGAACAGTTTCTTCTCTAAATTCATACTGCTTGAAGTTCTTTCTGTGATGCCTTTATCGTCCTTGCAGAGTTCAACGATTACATATTTGACTTCAATTTACAAAAGCTTACCACTGGGGTAAAGGTAATATATTTGGTGTTTTGATATAATCTATTTCGTGAGCACTACTGTCAATATCTATAAACTTCTCTCAATACACCACACGAATGTTAACATTTTCCTTTTGACTATTATTACCTCCTAAGCAGCAAGGATGTTCAGGAGGGAAGAGGGAGAGGGATGTTTTGGATGATTTGCCAGCTATAACCCAGGGGACTACAGATGCCACTAGCCTTATTTTTATATTTATTGTAAAATTAAATGTTGACATAAGGTCTGGGGGATTTGCATGAATACAACAATGTCATTATTAAACAGCTGGAATCCTTGATTTTTTCCAAACTAATTCCAGGGAGGAAAAAAAAGAGAGCAGAGCTCAAGTGATAGAATGGAATGAATAGTGCCTCTTGTTTTCTCAAGAAATTGTTTTGTACTCTTGAAAATTATCGGCAGTGGTAATTTCAGTGCTTCTTTCACTTAATACTTTTTTCATTATTCACATGAAGCCTGTAAAGTCATGTAACATGCACATTGATCTCCTTTTTGCTATACCAGGTGCCAATTTTATTGCAGAATATAAATGTGTGCCATACAGAGGCCCATTTTTCTCCTCAGACAATAATGAGATATGTTTTTGTTGTTTTAAATAGCGTTGGTTATATTAAAACATCTGGTTACAGAGAAGGGCTGTATTAAGCAAAGGGTTATGCCTGTCTCTCCTGGCATATTCAGGACACAAGGTCAAATTTTGCATTAAATGGGTGAATGAAGGGTGAGACGTCAAGACAGGTGTCCCTGGCTGTGCTGTCAAATATTTAAAACCGAACATCTGCTGGCAAACCCCAGCCAAAGCCAGTGATGGCCCAGAGCTGGGCAGTTAGTGTGTGTGCTAGCTCCTTTCCCACAGAGCTGCTGTGTCCTTTAAGCATCAGTCCATAGCCGTAGCTGCCCTCCTCCGGTGAGAGGCTGGGGAGCTGCAGTGCAGAGAACCTCTGCTCTCCATGGAGATGGAGACTCTGCCCACAGAGGCCCAGCAGTCTCACTGCTGTAACAGAGCTGCATCAGCCCTTGTGCCTCAGCTCTGTGCTCCATCTCCTCACCACAATAAGGCACCGTGCATGAGCAAACGCGTACGCGTTAAAAGCGTGTACACTCATTGACTGAAATTCAGAAAGACTAGCAAACATCCTTTCATCCAGGCTGAAGATAATATATAATTATCTTTTTTATGCTACTTCATGCCACCCAAATTGTGGTTGCATCAGTGTAGGTAGTTTCATTACCTCCTGAAAGAGTCCTGTTGAATTCCTTCCCTTTTCATTAAGTGGGCCACTCAAGGGTCAGTATAAGTGAGAAACCCTAGACAGGTGCTACTAATTGTGGAGCCAGCTATTACTAATAGAAGCTCCTCTGTCCTGGAGCAGTGGCAGATTGATGTTCACAGCTGTTCCTAACGTTATCAAACTTTCTTGCCACAAGCACACACCTTATTCAGTAAGTGCTGCATACAGAATATGGATAATAAATGGTTCTGCTTGTCAGCAAGACATCTTTAGCTAACATTTGTAGCCACATTTTGAATTTTCTATAATGAAGGATTTGTCAAAGGCAAGTTTGCTTCAAGTCCTTTCTCAATTTTCAAACCTACATTTCTTCTCAGTTTACTAAAATGGCAAAGGATGCCAAATTGCTATTCAAAAACCCCAAAGGACTGACAAGAAGCAGTGTATTAATTTTTTTTCTGTCTGTCTGTTGTCAGTCTTTCTTTCAAGCATGGAATTTCAGCATTAACATTTGGAAAGCTAGGTCTTCTCATCACAGCTTGCTGAATTCCAATGAAGACTTTGCAACTTGTCAGTAAAGCTTCCAAAGCGTTGGAGGCAAGAGAGCACAATGCATCAACATATTTCTAAATTTCATTCACTCCCATCTTTGCAGTTCTTGGGAAAATGGAAAGTATATCCAAATTCTTGTCATATCCCTTTACACCTATTCTGTATGTCTTCTTGTCCTGATTAATCAGCCAAGTAAGGAACAAAAGCTAATGCTGCTCCCTTACTTGTTCCAGCTGTCCAAACTAAAGGCTGCACATTGAGCCAGGCTATTTCCTCACATCCATTTCTTCTTTATGTATAACTGTATAGAAAGAAGGAAGGAAGGAAGGACAAACCTGGCCTTTGTACCAGCACTCTTTTCCCTTCCCCACATAAGCCCTGTTCTATAGCTGATTAGGACAGCAAGCCAGATAAAGGGAAAAAAACTTACTTTCGTAACTGCAATAATGTAGCTTTGTTGGAGCAAAGGAAAGGAAATGGAAGGATTATTTTTTGTTTTAGCCATGTAAAAGTTGCCTTGCTATGTTAATTATACAGCTAGAAGTGACTACTCTGTGCACATGGAATGTCCCTGAACTGATCCCTCCTTAACTGCTACAAATCTTTCAGAAACCTGTGATCTTTTATTTCCAGAGTTTCAGTCTTGGAAAATACACTGCTATTACATGTTATGTCTTATTCATGACTGCACTGAAAAGTTCAATCTTGCTTTTAGGGTCTAGAAGACACATTTATCCCCCTTAGTGCTACAGAGAGCCTTTAATAAAGCAAATACTTTTCCTCCACTGAGCAGAAGGAAAAAAGGAATGACTGGAAAGGGCCTTGGTGAATTGGGGCATGGTTCTAGGGAGGTCTCCAAGCTTCAGTAAGCAGAGCTGAGGAGAGCTGGGACAAGGTTGATCTAATGAGTGCATCATGACCCAATGAATCAATTGGTCTTTCCAGCTGTGATTTGCCTCTCCAGCTTATTTAAACTGATTTGTTCTGCCAGTTTATTGGTACAACTGAGTGATTTTTCAGAACTCATCCTTGTTGTTTAGACTCTCCACAATTTCTCCCTAATTATGTCATCTCATCTCTACAGTCATCTTTATAGTTTTAGCCTCAGCACGACTGTGTTCGTCCCCTTTCCTATTGTGCAAAGTGGTGTGGCCCCTATTCACAGCAATTTGCATCACTGATTGTGAAACTGGAGGGTTTAAGTTAAAGACCAAGCTGTATTTTATTGAGGGTAGTTACTTAAGAGGTGACAATTTTCTGAGTGCTGATTGTCTGCCTCTTTTCAGCAAATCTTTTGAGCAAGACTTCCACTGTAGAAATGAACTTTCTCGTTGGGAAAGAATTTGAGAACATTTTATCTTAAAAAACCACTTTGCTATGCCCTTTGGATATGCAGAAATAGCAAGGATGTATAACAGAGAAAGACCTTGCTGTGGGAATCTTTAAACTTAGGCTGAGCTAAGCTGTGGGTTCAGATGTAGATGCCAATCACTTGTGCTGGCTGTGCAATATAAACATACTGGGAAATATAGCACAAGTGCTAAAGCACATCCCTGTCGCTTTCTGAAGGGTACATTTTCCACTACCAGTAAGACTCTAAGCGTTTGTTATAGCTTATTGAAAGCTAAACAAATGAACTTGTTTTATTAAAAAAAGAAAAGTCAGCAACATATCATTATAAAAGACATAAAAGCAACTAAAATCTGAACTCAAGAGGAAAATTAAAATTAATGTCATCTTTGGCTCTTTGAACATCCTTGTTGGAAAACTTAACAGAAGGTAGTTTTGAAGCTGGAGAGCCCGATGTTGTATTAGTTCAGAGGGGCAGAGGATTTTTTTACTCAGACATCTTCTGAAAATTCACTGTAAGTCATCTTCTATAATTTTACAGGATTTGTTACATTAGAAGTAAATCACTACATCATAAAATTCAGGATTGTTTTGAAACCTTTTAAATGTTTTTGCACCATTTTAAAGGCCACTTGCACCGTGTATATTAATGTGAACAGTGATTGTCCCCATTAAATTAATTTCACTTAGTGTACAAGAAGTAGAGAGTATTGAAGCAGAAATAGATTTCTGATTCTTAATAAGTACCAGTGCAGTTCTGAAGATAATAGGATTATTCAAAATGTTAATTACTCTAATTTGCTCCAGTCTGATAAGAACTCATGTTAGATGTTACTTCTCTCTCTTTCCCAGAAATGGCATCACCATTTCTCCGAGTTTTTAAACATAAATATTTTAGTGTTAGTATTTGTAAAAGCACTGGTTTTTACAAGGTAGATGGTGCCATTGAAAATAGGATTGTCTTGACTGAGTTCACATGGTGAAGGAAGGGAAGAGAATGGTTAAATGATTGATTTTCAAATCCTCCTTGGAATTCAAAACGACCCATCTCCAGACAGTGACATAATTTAAAATGTATTCAATCCCCTCCCTTGCCCAGCTGGTGATGCTGTGCCTGATGTCCCCAGGACATGGTTGTCCCTGCTGGCTACCAGGGTGCTGCTGGCTCAACTTCCCATCAACCAGGAGCCCCAGGTTCCTTTCCATGGCACTGCTTCCCAGCCTCTCATTGCCCAGCCCGTACACACAGCCAGGGCTGCCCAGGTGCAGGATCCAGCACTTCCCTTGTTAACTCCGCACAGTTGGTGATTGCCCATCTCTGATTTGTTGAGGTCTCTGCAAGGCTGCTCTGCCCTTGAGGGAGAGGACAGCTCCTCCCACTCCAGGGTCATCGGCAATCTTGCTCAGTGTTCCTTCCAATCCCAGTCATCTGAGTCATTTATGAAGGTGTTGAAGAGCACAGGGCTGAGGATGGAGCCCTGTGAAAACCTTCACCAGTCTGATGTCACCCCATTCCCTCTGACTCTTTGTCGTCAACCTGCAAAAAAGTGATTCCACTGCCAAAATTTTTCAGCCTCCTTTTACTTAAAATCAGCACCATGAAGAGTAATCTGGTTTTGTTTCAGTACTAGGATGGGAAGTTCCTTTAAATTTGGTCCTTGTGCTTGGCTCCTACAGCACATTTTTCTCTTATTGTTTGAACTTCTCACATCTTCATGATATTAAAATATAAAAAGTTGATGAGATAATAAAAATTCCAGTTAAGCAAAATTTTTAAATCATCCTTTTTATTTAGTTTAAATTGAAGTTCTGCCTTTTGATTGGCGGAGGAGGTGGAGATCAGTGTCTAACCCTCAGTAAAAACATTTTTGTTCAAGTATGATCAATTATTCTTGGAAGTGAGGAATTATTTACATGCAGAAAAGAATACTGCATGAATTGTAGGAGGATGTCACAGGTTACTGACATTCCTTTAAAACATTCAGAAGCTTTATTTTTCTTCAAGAGCTGGTTAACATGGAAATTAAAATATTTTCTGTCTTCATCTGGCAGATAAAGGACTTTATTTTTGTGTGTGTCTGCCCTCTCCCCCCAGTAAGATTGTGCAAATTATTTTAGGAGTACATGCTACACAAGCTGATGCTAATGAGAGAGGAGGCAGAAGGTTTAAGGAAGGAAAGTCATTTAAGCCTCTTTTACCTAGGAGAACTGTGTTCACAAATGTATCAGCAGTGCAAACTTCTCCATATTTCACTCTCTACATACTTCAGCATAGGTCATTTCATCTAAAATATCAGTTCAAAAGGTGCAGAGTCATTAATTTTTGAACTTCAAGAAGACTGCAAATAATTCTAGTTGTGTGATGGTTATTTTTATGGTGGGAACACTTACTTCCTGAAGTTGGATTTTGATTGACAAACTCATTTCATGTTAAAGTATCACATAGCCATCAGGTGGTTAAAAGCTTTCAGCTGTTTCTAGACTTGCCTGGATTTGTACCAGTAACCTAAAGACAAAAAGGTTTGTACCTCATTAGCAAAACCCTCAGCTATGTTGTGCAGCTTTTCAATTCAATTCAATTTAGTTTAATTTAAGTGAAAAAATTTAGCTGTGATATGAAACATAAGAGAAACATTTTACATTTAATTTTTCTCTCTGTGTGTTTGTTTGTTTTTGTTGCTTTTTTTTCTAAATATTGGTTGATGGAGAGAGAGTCAAAACAGAGGTGAATTAAAAAAATTAACATGTAGACACTGCCATAACTGTTTAAACGTCAGAAAACTCTAATCCAATTCCTGCTGTGACTAAAGAAAAAGCAGAAAAAAGAACCTTTGCTTCTTTGCTTTTCTAACATATTTCTAATAATAAAGATTATTGTCTTTGAACTCGCCCAGCCTTACTCAGCTCTCTTTTGCTAAGGCCATTAAAATTATTAGAACTTCAAGGAGGGTTACAGTGTTAAAATGCTTGACTTTTCCTTTTCTCCAAACAGAACAGGCTGGTTTTAAACATGGCACACATCACGGTAATCCAGTCTAACTCTTCTATCAGTCTGGCTGAATTTTTTTCAACAGATTTGCCCAAAACTGTGTTAAAAAACATAAATCATGGGATTAAACCTGTAGAGAATGATGAAAGCTGAATTCGTGTATATACATGTGGTGGTACAAATGGACTCTTTTATTATTTAACCTGAATGAAAGCAATAAATTTGAAACAGGTTTAACTGATGATATTGGTAATCCACAACAGATTTCATGAACGTTGTTGAATGAACATTGGTTTTGTTGAGTAATCTCTCAGATTAAAGAGGGGACAGATAACTCAAACAGTCTGTTGAGGTTCATATTATTTTCCTGTTAAATTATATTCTGAATGAACACTATAGGGGTCATTGCATTTTTTAGTAATTAATGAATAGAATGCTTGTTTACAGCATCTGTAAAAAGTCTAGAAAGCCCGTCTTGTTTCACTCTAGAACAGACATTCTTAAAAGACCAGAGAACTTTTTCATTGAGTTTAACTTGCTGCAATTAAATGTAGAATTTAAATTCAGATTAGTAATTTTTGGGAATCTACAGACTGTGTTAATTCCCCCCTTGAATTGTAAGGAACATGATTCTCCTGTAATTTATTCTGTCCTGTAATTTAGGAAGCCCTTTCCTGGCAATTATGCGAAAGCAATATTTAGCTGCAGGGAACCTTTATGGTGATTTGAATTTTCTAGATGAGAAGGATTTGAGCATAAGCAATTGTGGGTGTGTGCTGACACAGGCATCATTACCACCTTTGTCTCCATTTGATAATGGCAGAACATGTAATACAAGTATATGGCAACAATATGCTAATCAAGAATATTTCACCAATGGGGAAAAGATTACACTGCAGAATCAATGATTATATCAACAGATCACTGAGATAACCAAGCTGGACTGAAACACTCACACTGAAAACTTTGAAAAATAATGGTGAAGACTTGACCTTGCTGCAGTTGGTGGACGTCAAAAGCAATGTTTGCCATGACTGCAGTAGAGTTCGGAGTCTTCTGAGTCCTTTAGGTGGGGGTAAATTGAAAAGGAGGAGAAGAGATTTTGAATTAGCCCTATGGGAGATGATTTTGTTAAGGAGGTGTTTTGACATCTTATCTATCCTTGTCATGTTTGGGGTTTTAATGAGAGACACAGCACCATGCTTCTCTTTTTATATTTTAACCAACCCGCTTGGCTCTCACATTTACAAAGATAGGTTGGTGTGTAATCTGTGAAAAGAGCAAGGCAGATTGGTTACTAGTAAAGCACACATGGACACACATACTCCTGCAAACTGCAGTGAAATCAGGAAAGGAACTGCTGACATAGTTGGTGTATTGAGCTCTTAATAGGTATTGCATCATATATTTAATGTATTATGTTAGAATAATGTTCTGCACAAAGCGTTTCCTGTGCTTCTCATCAAATGTCATTGATGTGGATATTTAACACATTTGGTTATTTAGATGTATGTTTATTTGACAGCGACAAAAATCACTCAGCTATATTGTTCTCCAATACCAATTCAGCAAGATATTTAATCATCTGCTTGTATTTAAAATATCCATTTTGTCTCATCTAAAACAATGAGAATCCTCACATGGTTTAAGTTAGGCAGGTGCT
Source organism: Setophaga petechia (assembly GCA_024362935.1). NCBI lineage: Eukaryota > Metazoa > Chordata > Aves > Passeriformes > Parulidae > Setophaga > Setophaga petechia. The sequence goes on from JANCRA010000006.1 coordinate 13,654,766, forward strand.
TAAGTATCTTCATGAGCCCAGTGATAACTGTGTAACTATGGCACATTGTTTTCAATGTCATAGACAATCCTTAAATTTTACTTGCTTGTCACCAGGAGTAAAATTTGCTCCATGCTGCTTTTTCTCCTGCTGTGTATGTTTTAATTCCTGAACCACACTCTCCACATTAAATATTTCTCTATGACAATTCCAGTAACATTTTCTAATCACAAAATAATATTTACCATCTTCCCCCATGCGGTTTTCAGAACAGAGGGAGCTGCTGCAGCTCTGTAGAGGTCGTGAACCTGCTTGATGAAGCACAGATGAATAAAAAGTATTCTACTGATCTTAACAGGCTTTATTAATGTGCAGATCCAATACACACTTTTATTTAAATTCGTCTCAAGTCTAAAGGACACATTTTTCAATTGTTATTTTGCATTTAGGTTTGTGAGATTAGTTTTGCTTTTTTTTTTTTAAAGTGTGATTGGATATCTACAAATTACTTTCCATTAATTATAGTCACTGCACCTCATAGCGTTTTTGGACTTTTAAGGTGAGAATCAACTAGCAATTTAATTCAAATAGGCTTGCACATTTGTCTCTAATCCATACCTTCAATCTCAGTTTTGACTAAGATCCACTTTTCCTTTGAAATGACAAAAATAATTATTTGAATGTAATTTTTTCTCTTATTTTCTACTTCCCATTCCCTAATAGGAGTTCCATCCATAAATGGGAATATTTTTTCCCTCTGCCATTGGGGAAGCATTTTCAAAGGGTCTAAGTCAGTTTGTCTGCTCATTAGTAATTTTTCACACTTGGTGTGTAACTAGTTCTTTAAAGGCACTTGAGTAACTAGAGGAGCGATTGCTGACATTTTCCATAAATATTTGTTGATTCAGTGAAAGACAAAGGTCTTGTGTTCAAGTGGATGTATTGTAAATTCCCATACTGTGTGTATCTTTAAGCAGCTCAGCCGTCAGCGCTGAAGTCTTTGGCGCACATTCTCTTTGCAGTACAACTGCTGGGTGAGATGTTATCATTTCCCACTGTTTCCCCACTGTTGGAGACTGCTGCTCCCACTGGAGAGCAGGCAAGTTGGGACACACACCCACATGCCAGTCATGTCAGTGAGGAGTCTGAGGGCTTTGCTTTAAACTGCTGACCAAGGTGCCTTTAATCTAAAGCCTAGGACCTGACATTTCAGCAGCTGAGAACACGTATGCATTCCATTCCTTGTACTCAGCAGAGGGGCAAAGCAGGCAGTGAGTGGGAGAAGGTATCTGGCAATTTTCTGCAATTATATTTGCTGCAGTCTATTGGTAAATGTCCTGAGTCATCTGAATTCCCGTTTACAAAAATATCCTAGACTTTCCTGAAAGATTGGCTCTTTTTAATATATTTAGGCGCTGAAGTTATAACAGGTTGTTGCCAAGAAGTGGCAACAGATCGTACCCATGAAAACACAGCTGAATAAGTTTTAGCAGCCATTTCTCTCCCAGAATTCAATCTTAGAAAGAAATGGTGCATTGCTTCCTGAAAAGTAGTAGTGAGGTGCCCACTGTGCAACTTTGCAGATGCCAACCCTGCCATCTGGCACAGCACCACACACTGCATGCCAGCAATATATCCCAGACACAAGCTAAAATGAATTGCATACAACATTCCAGTGCTCCATTTATTTATCAGTGAAGATACGTGTGCCAATTAGGATTAAGCTGTTGTTTCTAGAATATAAAGGAGCCAGCCAAAACAACAGGACTTCTGCTCTACAACCAGAGCCATATTCTGAAACTGAAGCTTCAGCTGCTCACCAACTACACCAGTTCACTTTTTTGTTGCCCTGATAGGGTCAATCTGGTGTTCATTTAGCTCGTCCCTCTTGCCTTCTCATTTGTGCTGAATCTATAGCTAATAAACATACCTAATTTCAGTACGTGAATGTTTTGTTTCAGTGCAGTTTTAGCTGCTTACACTTTAAGTCTGGTCTGTTGACTCTTGACACTGACAGCTGGATGCTTTGCTTACAGGACCAGATCTTCAATTGTAGAAGGAGTTGGCATAGCTTGGGGATTTTAAGTCATCTTTATACTTTTTGATCCTGAAGTATTCTAATTTTGAAACGTGTCAGACTTGTTCTCGGGCTGCTCAGTGGCATCAAGTCATTGCATCAGCCTGAAGCCTGTATAGGTGCAAAGTCATCCTTCCCTCTAGCCATGTCATCTCTGCTTGTTATTTCAGAGCAAAGCAAAGGGATTTTATTGACATTTTTTCTAATATAGAAAAAGATTCTTCCTTGTTTATCAGAACGTCCAGCATTCATAACTGATCTTTGTTATGCTGTTACATGCAATTCAGGAAAGTAGAAGGCAACTACATCTTATTTCACACAGTGATTATAAGCAAAAACAATTACAGAAAGCTTGCCAACCTGATGAGGAAGGCTTTAAACTATGTGGACTAGGGTAAGAGAACCAAGCCACCTTGTAGTTAAGTAAGGGAACAGAGGTTATAGTTATTATGTAGGGTGGGTTAACAGGACAAACTATCAGAAAGGCTAAATCCCACCCTGAGGGCCAACCTCAAGTGCCTGTGCACAAACACAGCCTGGGAAATAAACAGGAGGAGCTGGAGCTCAACGTGTGGTTGCAGAACCATAAAGTCTTTGGGATGACTGATGCAGTGGCTGATAGGACTGAGGTGCAGTTAGGGTGACTGGTGCAGGCTCTTTAGGAGCCTAGGCATGGAAGAAGGTGCCAGGGGAGTGCATGAAACAGTTTCTAGGGGCTTTTCTAAAGAAGAGGTATCAGGCTGGGTAAGGGAAGACTGTTTTTGGGAACTGGTAGGTGGGGTCCCGTGGAAGGCAGTGTTGAAAGACAAAGGTGCTTAAGAACTGCCTTCTCAAAGCACAACAGTGTTTATCCCAACACCCAGAAAAATGCTAATTATCAGGAGAACATCTTGGGTGTTCTTGTGGCTGAATTCCTGTGCAAAAAGGACATAGACAGAAGGCAAACATACAAAAGGAAAAAGAAGATACCAAGCCTTGCCTAGACAAGCAGAGAAGGTGTTAGGAAAACCGAACCTCAGCTAGAACTGAAACTGGGAAGTAAAGCTGGAGTTTAACCTGACAAGGGATATCAAATTCAGCAAGAGCCTCTAGAGCTGTATTAGAAGTATAAAGGGATAATGTGCTAAGTGTGTGCTGCTAAATAGTAACAGCAGGTGCAGATAAGGCTGTAACTCATTGCCCCACTGTTCACTGACAAAGCCTCCCATGCCTCTGACTAGACACACAGGATTGAAGGAGGACAGAAAATACCAGTAGTGGAAGAGGATCAGGTCACAGTTCTCTTGAGAAACCTTGACCTATACCAGTCTGCAGGACCAGCTGGGAGGCATCCAGCAGTGCTAAGAGAACATGTGGATGAGTTGGACTTTATCCATCATCTTTGAGAGGTTGTGGAGATCAAGAAAAGTCACTAATTTCTGCAGGAAGACAAAATTCCTATCAATCTTCAAGCACACCAAGAAAGACAACTCAAGGAACTTTAGGCTGGTCATCCTTGCTTCAGTCCCTGGGAAAATAATTGAGTGATGTTAGATTTTGGGCACGTGAAGAAGAGGGTTGTCTGAAAGAACCAACAGAAATGTATAAAGGTAAATCATGCTTATCAGCCTGATTGCCCTCTATGATGAAACAGGTACATGTGTAGGTGGAGGGGGCATAATGAGTGTCATCTACAATGACCTTAGCTAGAGTTTCAAAACAACTTCCCTTGCATCCAAGTAGGAACATCACAGTTTAAATGAGGGAACTACTAAGGTGAAAAACTGGTTGGATCATCCAGCTCAAAAGGTTACTGCTCTGCTTGGGAAGTGTAGTTCCTCTGTGGCCTGTCCCAGCACTGGTTTATATCTTCAGCAGCGACCTGGAGGAGGAGATGCCCATCAATTTTATGGCTTCTGAGATACTGGGACAATGAGACCCAATTAATTTCATCAAGAAGAAATGCAAGTCCCTAGCCCTGGGAAGAATGGTTCTGCATCAACTTAGGCTATGGACTGCTGCACAGCAACTCTGAAAGGAGATGGGAACTTACTGGACAGTAGTCTGTGCCGGAGTTGTCAGTCATCCTGGCAGCATGAAAGGCTTGGGTAACCAGGAGCACACATCAAGGGAAGTGATTATTCCTCTTTAAATAGCATTTGCTAGAAAAGGTTTGGACCTGCCCACAGGACAAACATTGAAAAACTGGATCAAATTCAGCGGAAGGCCTAAAAGATGATGAGAAGCTGGAGCACTTGGCCTGTGAGGAGGGGCTGAAGAGCTGGGTTTGATTTACTGTGGGGAAGGGATATCTCCAAGGGGACAGCAACCTTCCACTATCTGCAATGACTTTACAGAAAAGATGTGGCCAAGCTCTTTATAGAGATGTACAGCATCAGCATGAGAGTTAACAGTCATAAATTGTTGTAGGAAAGGTTTCACTAGATGCAAGAATTTTTTTCTCTTATACTATGAAGTATAAGAGAAAAAAGTAATAAATAGTCATTAGAGCAGCTTGTCCAGAGAGGTTGTGGGGGTCTCCAAGAGAATAGATATTGAAGTCAAAATTACTACTAAAGGTTGAATTCTTAGTTTTTGATCTAAATTCAGATTTGAGACTGCTTTAAGCAGTAATTTAGACTTAACAACCTTGCCAAGCCCTTTCCAACCTGAATGTTTCTATGAATTTTGATTTTCAAAGGTTCAATTTGCAAACTCTAATTAGGCAAACTGTTAATCTTTGCATGTTGACTTGTAGAGCAGATCAGCTGGACAAAATTCACTTTGCCTAAGTGCAAATATACATTTGAGAAAAGAGGTAAAGAAAAAAATCAATGTCAATAATTTGATATTTCATCCCCTCAGCTTCTCTGTGTGTTATCATTCAGCTAACAATGAATGCATTCCCTCACATCAAGGAAGAATGGGTATATTTTGTAGACTCCTGAGAAGCTGAAGATTTTTGCAGAACCTTGGGGAGAAGAAGCTGTTTAGCACAGGTAGTTCTGTGCTTGTGATTTGTTGGGAGAATTTAGTGCCAAATGGCCCTCTGACTATCACTTGTTAAAACAGGTGCTACAATGAGGAGTAATATTCAAATTAGTACATTACCCTAAAATATAAATGATGCAAAAGCAGAGGCTGGCTCTGGTGCTAGATGGGTCAGATGGATTACACTTGATCAGCTGCCTGGGTCAGGTGTCCCAGTGCAGATCCATTCTTAGCTGCAAGACATGTGAGTAGAAGTTGAATTCACAGTGGAGTAGGGATCTTATGTTGCAGTGTCCTTGCCATTGTCAGCTTAATTCAGACCTATAGCATTAAATTATTGTGATTTGTAGTATTTATGCTGGAAAACAGAGGTGATTTACCTTCCTATTTCTGAAACAGAAATCCTTGGGGAAAAAATGGCTGTGTGGCTTGGAGCAGTGTGATGTTCAGTAGCCCTTACAGTAAAAATAAGGAGACTTACTAATTAACTTTTCACCTCATCCTCATTCTTGGATGAAGTGGCCAGTTAGGAGCTGTTAGCTGCTTTGGGGTGTCACTGTTTCTCCTCTCCACAATTTCTGTTACGTGGGACTAAATCTATAAAATATCCAAAGGTTCAGCAGGTTCAGCTCCTACTTTTCCATGTGGTGGCTGTGGTGTGCACCTCACAGACTTGGTGCACACATGCAAGTAATCCAAGGATTTGATTTTTAGGGGGAACTCCTTTTCTGTCTTTGTATGCAGTAGAAGTTATGCAGATTCTTGGGGCAGCACATGCTGTTCAGAAATACAAATCCAGGTGGCTCTTTTCAAGCCAATTTGGCATTTCAGAACAGCAGCTACTTTTATTGCTTTGGTGTTCCTATTTTTTTTTTTTTCTTCTGACATGTGCATCTGTCATGCAAAAGAAGTTGCTGAGTTCTCAGGCTCATCAAGCTCTTAGAGACTTTGCCATCCATTACATCTCTACATAATAAGTGAGATGTAAGTGCTAAGTTTGGATCATGGTACCAAACATAACTGATAGTAGCCCTGGGGCTATCCACTGACTTTAGCTAAATTTAAAACTTCCATTCATAAATGCAGATTATGAGAGCACCCAGATTGTTACAGTGCAGCAGCAGTCCCAGCACACCAGTGTGGCTGCACGCTTGCACACACCATTAAAAGGTAACCCCTAACTCAGGGAAGTTGTGTGCTCAAAAGGCTCTAAAGACTCGCTGGCACAATCCCTCTGATTGTAGAGCTGAGTATCTGCCATAGTGTTTTATCCAGCCACTCCAGGGAATCTCAAATGCATGCGGAAAATGTCTGCCTTCACCTCACATTCTTACTGCATTCACTAAATGAAAATGAGGATATTCAGTCTTAAACAAAGCATTTTCTTTTTTATAAAGAAATCAAAACCAGTTGCAATTAAATAGCAAACAAAGGAAGAACTGGAATCCATAAAACATCAGGGGCAATATTTAAAGCAACCAAACTAAAATCAGTTCAGCATTTCTCTGCTGTATTTATATACAAGTGCACTTACTTTTAAAGTACCCTAACACTTAATTTTGCTTTCAGTTGTATTTTTTTATTTGGATTACATATGGTATTGTGATAGGATGTATCAGAAAGCCATAAAGTGTTCTTGCCTGTAAAAGCAATGTCCTTTCTTGTTAATGCCAAGAATTCTTTTCCCAAAACACTCATTCCCTGCTCAAGACACTGTAGCTGCTAATGAGGAAAACACTGCAAGTACCTCATTCAAATGTTTTCTTTTGTTTATCTACAGGGAGTTTACTCTGTAATAGTGAAGAATCCCTGAGTATCAATGAGTCTGAAAGTACTCATATTCTGCCAAGAATAAAGTTGTAAAGCTTTGTGTGCCAACACTTTAAATTAATCTGAAATAATGCAAAGGGGACTTTGTCATCTTGGAAGGCTTTTTAAAGCCTCATTGCTATTGTCTCAATTAATAAAAATATTCAGAATCATTCACATGGCTGCCCTCCTCTGTTGCCAGTTGCAGTTCCAATGGATGGTGTCCCCCTGTGGACGTGTCTGGGAGCCGATGGAAGGGGTGATATCAGTGTGTGACAAACAGACCTTCACACCAGGAGCTTTGCAGCACGTTTCCTAGGCAGCTCTGCTTACTCACAACCTTCTTTTCCAAGCATCACTGAGTGCCCAATGCTAATCAGTCCCTTTAGATTGCTTTTACGAAGTAGATAGCACATTAATTCAGCATACAAATTGAGAGACTATCTTTGATGGTGAAACAAGATTAAAATACCCATGCTCACATTTCAGTTTCATAAATAAAACATAAATAATGCAGTAACCCTCCCCAGCATAACGGACAGCTTCACAATTTCTCTGTTGAATACTGTTTAAAATCTACATCTATCGCAAACTTAAAAAAAAAAGGGCCATAAACAAAATATTGTGCCTGCAAAAAGGCCTTCTTTATATTCCCATCCACAGGGCCCTTAGTCACCATTCTGGCCCAGGATTTCCTCATGAGATACTGTTTAAGAGCTTTTTAAAAAAACCACAATGCCATTCCCATGATATATGCAGTTTTAAAATTTGTATTTCTGTATGGCCGAGGCTGCTGGGTTTTGTTTTAAATATGTGAAATCGATAGATTGGCCAGGTCCCCATTTTTATAGGGGATACTGCATCATTAAGTACTGAAAGAATATAATGTAACTATTCAAACTGCTTAAAATATTTCGTAACCATAAATTATTATCCAAAAATATTTTTCGAGTAGATAAAAAGAGTTGTCAATTCTTCATAGTGAATACCTCATAAGGGGCTCATTTATGGTTGAAAACTGAATAAAAGCAGTAAATTAAGAACAGACGTAACCATAGAGAAGCTGTAATCCACAGCAGATTTCCTTGGTGAATGAAGTATTGTTGTGTGGATTTATCCTCCTTGCTTGTACAGTTAACCAGTCACATCTGTGGCCAAAGTGCTGTCTGTGCACACAGACAAGTTGGGTTCAGTAACCCCATGGAGGTAAGCACATGCTGGTTTACACTGTATTGATAAAGTGCAAAATAAACTCCACCGGCTGTTTCATTGGGGCATGCTATGCTGAAGGGCAGAGAGAATATTGAAACTGAATTCCTGTGACTGGGAGACATAAAAATGCTGGGACATTTGAAAAACTGGAGGCAACAGCACGTTTCTCCTAGATTTTATATTAGTATTGCAGGCCTTGTTTTCTGGCAAGTTACAACAGACTGTGCTGCTGAATCACAGAATTAGTGTTTGTACTTCCTAAATACGATAATGAATGGGAGCTGCTTGAGCTATAGTGTTTGTGAAGGGAAAGCCACTTGTTATAAATATTCATTTGACAAAATGTAAATAGTTTTATAGGAGTGTAAACTGTTGCAAGTTATTTGATTCAGTACAGTTGTCTCTTCTGTATTGTTTGTCACAAATGCACATAATGAACCAGCTAGGATGACATGTAGACTTGACAGTGAATTAGTTTAGCCTTATTGCTGTTTGTTTAACTTTGTGATTACACACCAATCAGATAACTCATCTCCTTTGTCTAGAGAAAGCCACAGCAAGTTCCATATTTCTTATGTCTCTCCAATTCTTTGTTCCAATACTTCAGTGTATTATTGGACACTAATTTTTATTTTGAATCAGGAGATTGTAATCCTTTTTGAGATCACTGGCTTATTAACCCAGAAAATTAAAAAAAAAGGAAAATCCTTTGTAAATTTGTTTTCATTATTGAGGGCTATTTTTAATTTTAATACATGCTTCCATGGCAATAGATTTCATTTCAAATAAATAGGCTTCTCTCTAGCAGTGTCTCAAACAGAATTTAAAAAAATACAGTAATGAGAGCAACAAATAATGTTATTTAAAATGTGTCACACTCTTCATTTAAAATCCACTGTCTCCATAAAGATTTTTTAAGTATAAAACCACATCGATTTATGTTTCCTCTTTAATTCATGTTGTAGAGAACATAGTAAATAATTACCATCATCTCAGCATCAAAAGTGAACTGTAGCACCTTTGTCTTACAGCAGATGACTACAAAGTGTTTATAAATTCAGGCTGCATGTGAACTGCAGGAATGTATCTCTTGCTGGTTTGAAGTGTGTGCTCATGTTAAACACATGCTTAACAACTCTTACTGCACACGTGTGTGGGCAGAGCCTTGCTGCACTTCTTTCTGTAATCAGAAGACATTAATTGCGTTTAGAGGGCTGATCCTTAACTTGAACTGAGTGAAAAAGAATTTGCAAACTCTTGTGTCCCTTTAAATTAATCACGGATTTTGAAGGTAGCATATATTATGTTTGATTTTGCTCCTAACTTAATTTAAAGTTTAAGAAATCATTGTTGTCATTTTGTACTGAGCAAAGAGGTCACAGCTCTATGCCAGCTACAATCATTTGTATGAAAACAGTGAATTTGGTCCAGGACCAGTTTTGCTGTTTGTTTTGTTAGTCAGAATTCTTTTATATCTATTGTTTTGGTCTAGATTGTATTTTCACGGGAAAAAAAAGTCTGGAGATTTAGAAAGTAAAGTGATGAAAATATATTTTCTCTTTCTTTTGTTTTGCATTCTTTTCTGAAAGTTCAGAATCTGGAGGACTAAACTAGATTACTATTTTAAGGCATGTTCCAAAGACTCCACCAAGCTTCCACCAGGCCCTTAGAGATTGCTGGAAAAGCAAAGAGTTATGTGTTTTAAACAAGATTTTTTTTTAAGCTTTACTGAAATTTATCTAAAATCCTTACTATGAAAAATTCAGAGCAGCAAGCTTATTCAGTGCTCAGAAAGATAATTTTCTGAAATGCTTGGAGGTTCATTTAGAGCTATCAAATGCTGAGGGATTTGGATTTTGTTTCTTTTTTATTTTCATTTAGTAAGATTTCTTTCCAAAGAGGTCAGCAGGACTTTTCTAAAGGGATTTAATTAAAGTTAGCGAGTAATTTTGTGTTCTGCAGTGTGTTACATATTGTGAAAAGGTTATGGATTCACCCAATGCAGCACATCAACAGTGTAAAGGTGATAGGTGAAATTCTTCTTGTTGCAAGTGCTGAGATATAATCATTTAAAAGGTCACTTGCGCTCAAGAAGAGCATTTATTTAAGTAGCAACTTGTTTTGGGATATGCTGCATTTTTAAAGGTTAAAATAGTTTCTCACTGACCAATGTTAACAGCAAGAAGCAATTTTTTTGTTTATTTTTAAAAATGTCCTCATGTTACTTGATTTTGTAGAATATTTATTAGCATCCTGTTTAACACATAATTGATTTGAACGCTTGAAGTACCACGATTTTTCACAGAATTTCTAAAATTTAATACATAGAAGATTTGAAATCTAGAATTACTTTGTTTAGATTGTTATGTACATTGCTATGGTAGTAAAGGTATTACATTTTTAAGTGTAAAAATACAGGAGATGAGATTTATCAGAGTATAGTGTGTTACTTTGTATATAAACAGTTTTTCTGATAGGATATGCCAATTGTCTACAGTGAGGGGGAAGATTGATCTTTTTATTTTTATAAAGTGGTTTGCGAGTGAAATAGATTGTTTAGGTGTGATAGATAGACCAAAGTGAATCATATTTTAAATAATGTGAATGACCATAAAATCAGAAAGCATTCTTAGGGAGATGAAAAAGAGTTTGTTTAAAATGATTATTTAAATGATTATTTAATTCTTACTACATTTATGTAGAGAAGTTCAAGTGCAATAAAAATTATGTTACATCTTTAGAGGATATTTTCCCCTTTTCTCTAGGAAGATTTTAAATTGGCATTAAATTTCTTTAAGTTACTGTGTTGCTTTCACTCACAGTGCTCAATAATCCGTAGACATGGAGGAGGAAAGAGCTCCTTTGTGACGGCTTTTTGCTGAATAAGATGCTGCAGTCACCCTTCCCCCTGATCTTAAAGATTTCCAGTACAGAGCAGCTTTTTGTTCAAAAAAAATTTAAATGCTTTTGTTGAACCAATATGATGTAGATATTATACTAACCCTGTAGATATTATACTAACCCTAATCAAAACTATTTTCATGAGATGGTGTTGATTGCTTATATCCACTGAACATTGCACATTCCAGAGTAAATTACATGAGCAGGAAAAAGAAAGGAAAAAAGTGTACATAAGGAATTAACAGTTAAAAATGAATGACTTACATTTGTTTCAGGATAATTTTTACTCAAATAAAGTCACCCTCCTTAATTTGCCTTGCTTTCCATTTGAAAGAGTGCACAATCTATTTCCTGGGCAATTTTGCACAGCACAGATATTAATACTTTGGGGTTTAATTGTATCCTGTGTTTAAATACACTGTGGGTGAAACCCTAGACCTCTGCTTAATTGCTGTGAGAAAATAGCCTGATTTCTCTGAGATTAGGCACACGCTTATGTATACTTTGACCCACGAGTGCCTCCTTCAGAATTAATCTTCTAAGGTAGTGGGATTTGCTTTTGTACGTGCAGTAGACCCATTCATGACAAACGGTGCCTAATAAACCAACTTCACCCTCTGGACCTCTCTTTTGCTGTCAGAGTTTTTCTTCAACTATTCGTTTCACACATCCCTTGTCCAGTTGCTTATTAGCAAATAAACTTTAAAGCTGGCAATAGGAATTAATTTATTGATTTCTCTTAATTAGAGCGGCTTAAGGTTTAAATATTATGCTGCAGAACTGGAAATGTAAAACATTCACATTTAATTGATGTGCAATAATATTCTGAACTGGATTTAAATATGCTGGATATTAGAAGACAATTTTATTCATATTTATTTTTGGAATTTTCTCTGTGCTATCCTTCAGCTGAACTATCTATTCCATAAAAGCACTTTTCCCTCTGTCATCTGCATTAGGATTGTTTCTATAAGATGTTACAAAAAGTTCTGGTTTTCAAATATTTATATTAGTCAAAGTTAGCCCTGTTTATACTTTTTGGCAATATAACTTTTTCCTTAAAAATGAAGTACTTCAGTTTAACTAAACAAAATGTGTTGAAATGGATGGTCTTATAAACTTAAGTACACTTGGCAACAGAAAGGACTAAGGCTCAAACCAGAAAACACTGGCTCAAGTGAGTAGCCCCTACTCATACAAATATCTCATTAACTTCAAAGCAACAATTTGTGTGAGTTGGAGTTTTCAAAGTTTGGCACTAATGCACCAATCCTGACTGCAAACACTAAGACAGATGTAGAAGTTTTCATTTTATTAATGCCATTAAAATCAGGAATTGGTGGTGTTAGTATGCTTTTATGAGTTTTTAATGCTTGCAGGAGCATGTCCTAAAATTAAAAGATAGAGACATTTGTTTCAGTTTTCAGCCAGTTTTAGTCAAAATAATCTTTTTGTGTTTTCATAGCTCTGTAAAGGAGTACTCTGTTTTTGCATTAGAAATAAGAAAACCAGTACTCACATATTAAATTTTTAAGAATTTAGCAGCAAAGACTTTGACTCAACCTATTAAAATCAGTAATTTATAGTAGTGGAAATAATGATGTAGGAAGAGAAGAAAATCCCGGATGAGCTGATACTTTTAATTAAATAACTGGATTGAAAACTATATTAATAAAATATTATTTAACATTTATTTGTCCGAGTAGACTTTTTGCTAATTATCAATTAGCTTATTTTTGTCTGTTAGTTGTCTGCCATTCCCTAAATAAGTGATCAGAAACAGATTGAAATGCAGGGTTGTGAGGTTTTTTGGTTTTGTTATGTGTGGGTTTGGTTGGTTTTTTTTTTTTTTTTGGTAGTGGCTTTTTTTTTTTCTTTTTTTTTTCTTTTTTTTTCTTCTTTTTTTTTTTTTTTTTTTTGTGGTAAACCCTCTAGCTATTGTTATGGCAATAGTCCTTGGTTGGCTGATACTGAACTACACGGTCGGGACTCTCATAAGGGAAATGCAGTCTTCATTAAAAAAGCCTTTTAACAGCAAGCCAAGCTTGATTAAAATCATATACAGATGAAATAATTTCTTTACAATTCCTTTGTAGTTTTGTGCATTCACAATAACTCTTTAGGTTTAATAATGCTTGGGAGACAGCTGGGTTACTGCTTAAGATTCTGCTGTTACTTCCAATTACTGCTCAGAAATCAAAATATATAACACAGTTTCTATTCAAATAACTGCAAGTATATTAATGTGGTATACAAATGTGAAATGGGTTGGGCAAAAGTAAATATTAGAGGAGACAAGGAATTAGTAAAGCTTACTGTCTTATATGGAATTCCTCTGATAAAACCTGAAGAGGCAAAACTTTAAAAACAATGTAAAAACAACGAGGAAACGTTATGAGTTTTGTTATTGTTACTCTAATCAAGCTGTGATAGTATAAGGCAATCCTAAACTGGCTTGTATTGTAAAATGGAGCTATCACTTTGTTTGATTTATATTTCAACATTATTAAGAATTTACATTTCCAAAATTTAGACTCAAAATGTAAAAAGAAGCAAACTTCACTAAAAGCTTAGGAAAACAGGAAATGCTGTTGCCTGGCATGTAGTCAGAGGGAAAATATTGTTGGTAATGCTAAACAAAAGAAAACAAAAACCCTCTCTTAAATCTATTGGTTAATTTTATTAGCCAGAGTCCAATTAAGTAACCATAATCCTGTTGATCTTTATTACTGATGTGCATTCCTTCCATAGCATAAATTTCTATAGGAGAGAGCTTAGGGACTTCATGGATGGCAGAGACCCGTTGCAAATGACAATTCACTACTAAACAAAGCAAGAAAACAACTCAATCAAAAGGTCAAATTCCTTTCGGTGGGTGATGACAGAAGGATGATAAGAGGAAAGCCTTTTTCTTTCCTTCCTTCTTTTAATGCATCCCTTCCTCAGTAAATGTAAGTCTTTAAACTCCCCCTAATCAGCAGGACCTCCAGAGTGGGTCTGCCCTACCCTGCCAGCTAACGAGGCAATCTGGGACATTAGCCACTAGTTGTCTCAACTGGTAGGATGAGTTGATACAAAGCTCTTTTTTCCAGTACTTGTAATATTTGACCTGCTTTTTCATTCTCAACCCATGCCCACACATTTTTCTTCACCTTGCCAGCTGTTTGTTTCTGTGTACTGTTCCAATGAAGCAACTGAAATGCTTAGGCATGAAAAGCATCATTCTGTGCCATCCTTCCAGAAGAAGGACTCTCCTAACTTATCCTTAGGACTTACAAGATTTTGACCATAGCTGTTACCATATAGCACGTTGGAGCATGCAGCATGCCTGTGTATTTACAAGACAGGTCCTCATATTTTATTATATGTAATCCAGATACAGAAGGGTTTCTACATTTCTGCATGGTCTGCACTGTACACTCACTCCCACAGCCTGGCTGCCCCTGTCTGGAGTGGGGATGTAGCCTATACTCATCTGATTGCAGGAGTTTGTGTGCAGTTCAGTCGGTTCTGGGTGCATTTTTTTACTGTGTGAAAGGAATCAAAGACTTGAATCATGTACGTTTCTGTGCACTTTTCAGTGGGATCAGAAATAATGCTGTGCTAATGCATAAACTCTTGTGAATCCCCAGAGACTGTGCTGAAGTCATGAACAACCAGTGACAAGTCACAGCATGTGGAGAGCAAGTTATGAATCACTGCAGCCCTGCTGTTCAGTATTTCACATTTTCTTTCTTTCTTCTTTTTGCCCTCCTTCAAAAAATACAGACTTGGATTTGCATCTACTAAGCCTAAATAATATATACAATGCCAGGGTATATGAATGCTATTTCACAGGCATTGCTGTTTGTTCACAGCCACAGCAATCCTCTGCTGCAACATTCAATATAAAGAAACAAGTGAAATATCAAGAGTGAAATGACAATATTGTAGCAGTTTCTTAGCTACCAAAGATCAGAAAACATTGGTAATGCTAAAGGAGCTGCATCAATTAATATTTTTTCTAAGTCTGACTTTAGGTTTTAAGGACTAATGTTTTCTGTTGTCTCCAAAATATTTTTGTGTGTTTCACATCATCTGTGGGCGTGCAACAGCCTGGATTAATCTGGAAAGATTAAAAAAGGAAAGATAGGTCAAGACAGAAATCAATAGATAGGAAAATAGCAGGAGATAAAAATAATATGATCTTTCCAAACAATTTATGTGCTGTTGTGGTTCTAATTGAAAACTAAATAAAAGAATATAGGCTATTCAAATATAGTCCCTTTTTAGATAGACATTCAGTTTACCAAATAATATTAACAGCTACACCTTGGAGTCATGACCAGAGATCTGTAACATTAAGTTGAAAACTGCCATACTGCAGAAAACAAAGACAGCATTGAGCCTCTGCAAGCAGGGAGCTGAGAAAGATTATATAAAAATAATTATCTAGATGCTAAGTATTCAAGGAATTTACATATCTGTTATTTTCTTTTAAGTCTTGAACCCATTTATTTTACTTTCTTTCTAAATTTTCATGTTTTCCCATTACATCTAACTTATTAGATCTAAAATCACTATCAGTACTTAATTTTACCCGAGGAATAACTTTCCTGAAGAAACTGCCTTCTTTTGATTTGCTTATATTATCTAGTAGATTACTGTTTATACCCCTAAACCTTTGCACTTCTCTTTCCTTGCTGCTTATGCATTAATGGATGCATAAACACTGCCAATCCAAGCCAGTATTGTTTCACAACATCTTCCCAGCTATGTGGTTTAAGTGATGGCTGTACCTGTGTTCTAATCCCTCTGTACATTCTCTTTCACTCATTGTCTTTTTAGGCACTTAGTTTCATGCTTCAAAAGTATCATGATCTTTTATCAGCCTACAATAGCGAGCCTCTTCCTCAACAATAGTCCCTGATATGAAGGCAGATTGTAAATTGTCAGGCACTCTTAGACAAAGAATGCATTGGGGAAGGAGTTCTGAATAGGATTGTACTCGCGTGGGCTTTCAATAAAAAAATATCTCTAAGTTCACTATCAGATTCCAGTAAATTAAGGTCATCAAATCTAATTGAGAAACTTTTTACAAAAATTCAGCTTGCTTTTACTCACACTTCAACCTGCCCATCAACTGGTCTTATTAAAACTACATATGTGATTTTACAAAAAACCATTCTTTTTCTGTGTACAGCATGTCAAATTCTAATATAATTTCATCCCACAGCTGAAGTTTTAATTGAGTTGTCATCTGTTTGCTCATTTGTGAAACATGTCCATCTCTCAGTAATATTGTTACAACTTCTCTTTGTGTATTGATAGAAAAATATTACAGGGATTTGCTTACCATACCTTTTGTGGTAGGTCATCTCAGGAGCTCATTGTTATCTTAAACAAGGTAGCCTAGAGGATGCTGCCATTTTAAGGCCACAAAAGTATTTGTAGGAATTACTTTACTCCAGAAAAAAAACCCCAAAAAACAACAAAACAAACAAACAAACTTGGAAATTGTTTGAAATTCCTTCAAATCTTCTTCCCTCCATCATGTAAGGTCTCTCATTATACAGGTCTCTCTTTATTAATACAGATGCCATAATGTCTTTAGTAATTTCTGGTTGTATTATACAGTACTGACAGTCTGCATGTCACTCTTGGTATTTAAATGAACAAGTTCTAGTACTAATATTTCTGAGAAAAACTAATAATGAAGTCCCATTAACAACACATTTTTCTTTATTATAGTAAGATCTAGCTTTAAACCTGACATTTACAAGTTCCTTTTTCTGTTTAGGGTGAGCCTCTCTTCCCTGATTTTTATCAACTGAACCAAAATTTTCCTAGTCTCCTTTTCCTTTTCTTCATTTTTTGCTATTTAGCATCACTAAACTTCCTTCAGTTATTTATCCATGACACACACAGATCTTAAATTAGAGTTATGACATAATAGTTTTTTTACTGAATAGTGGCAAAGTAGCCCCTTACATTTATAGGTCTCACTACTTTAAAACCTGAACAATGCTAACAAGCAAACTCCACTATGCAGACGACGTGTTGCCTGATCTTTGTGACAAAATACAAATGTGGCAGACAAGATATTCACAAAGCTCCTTTACAGTTATGTAGACTTTGATAAATATTACTCTTAACATCCATTTATTTTAATCGCTCTTTTATCTCCAACTTCAATTTCATTACAAAAGTTTATCTATATAACATTTTAGAAGTTCAAGTTTATATATGCACTTGAGATCTAAATAAAAAGCATAAGAAGATTTGAAGTACTTTTGAGAGGCAAACTTGAAGAGCTGTGATTATTTATCTGTGACATCTTAATTCTTGAAAAGTAGGAGTATCAAATTACCTGTTGAAAATAAATGCATTGAAACAACTTGCAATTACATGCCTATTTTGTCTACATTTGGATAAAACATTAGCTTCTGCTGGTTTTCCTCCAAAACTGATAAATTCAAATCAAATGGCATCCTGACCAAACAGCATTGAAATGAACATAAAAGTAAAAGAAATAAAGTAAGGCAAAGTCTGGCTGTGCTGATTCTTACCATTTGTTTCAAGTTGTTTGCTTACAATTATCATAATAATTGGAAGGCTACCAGAAAAAATGTGGAAGACGGGGACAACTGCAAAAGTGATCCATGTCAGAGCAATGTGAATACTAATGCACCTCCTCTCTAGGTGATCAGGAAAGAAGTTCAGTTTCCCTGGAATAGAGCAATTTGCAGCACAGTGATTTGTCAACTTTCTGCATTAATTTAAAAGAAATACATTATTCAAACAGAACAGTTTATGATAGTTTTTGTCTCCTTTTTAACATCTCTTTTGTAGTTAAAAATACACGTGTTGTTTCTAATACTATATCAATAACTCTGGTGTTACAATTTAAGAGGATTTATTTATTATGTAGCTCTCAAATTGTGTGTGTTGTCTATAATAGTAAGTATTGCTTCTCATTGGTGTAAAAGTGGCTTTCCCCTGTTTCCCAAATAAAAGCTTCCAGTGAAGCAAGTGCAGGGGTTTCCTGTTATTTTGTAGCTTGTATGTCTGTTTGGACTCTGAAAGTTAGAGGTTTACACTCAAATCCAACTTTAACAGTGTGGTAGAGATGGGCACCCATAATGTTTGCAGCCACTTGAATGCACTCAGTATTAGTGGACTATTGAATTAAAATTATGGGATAAACAGATTCAGAACTGGTGTTCCAGAGAAGCAACAGGTGAAATTATCTATGACCACAGACCACAAAGCCTCCAGTGTGAGTCAAATGATTCCATGAGTTCCTTGTATGTGGGGAAATGGGCTCATGCTTTTTCCTCTGCCTATATCCTTTTCAGAAGGTATTGTAGCTCTGAGAGGGAATTGGATAAAAGATCTTGGGGGGGGCTACACTTTTTTTTTTATACCAAAGAACTTTTTCTTTTTTTTTTTATTTAGAATCTAGCAAAATAATTTGCAATAAGAGGCATTACCAGTGTTCACCAAAAATCTGGTTATATGATATTGAAGGAAACTGATAAGGAGAAAGCAGAAATAAATTGTAACCTCTTTAAGCATCAGGATGAGAAATCTCCTTCAATTCTTATTTTCACATGATAGAGGGAAAGAGAAACAAGAGGAAATCAGATGAATGGTGTGCACAGCTAAGCTCTTGCGCTGGGAAAGGTAGTTAGAATTCCACTGAGATCTTATCTAGGGTTTGTTTTATGAACGGGTTTGCTACAAATGTCTTGTTAAACCTCTTAGGAGGATGTTCCACAAACCTCTGTCTTATAATAAAAGTGTAAAGCTTCTTCATAACTACTTTGTGTTAAGGTTTTCCCAGTAATTTCTCCTTAGAACACATCTGGAGTATTGTCTGTTATGGTTAGATTTTAAAATCCTAGGGGGAGCAGTTCACATTATCAGTAAAATGTTTATGATTAAGGGTAAGAATTAAATTCTTTCTTGACCAATACAGTGAAGTGTACACTCAGACTTCCACTACTTTTAATCACTTTCCTTTTACAACTTTTGCAAGTGGCATCCCCTGTCCCAGCCCCTTTATTAATGGCCAGCTGTAAATGAGTTTAGCAAATGGAGCACCATTTGTCACACCATAACAAGTGACGCACTGTACTGTATTTCTAGCCCTACCACTTAATTTAAGCTTTGAGATTTATAGCTTGTCATCATCCTCTCTATCTTTCTGTTCCTTCTTTGTGCCTTCCCAAGTGCTAAAACAGCTTGTTGGGAAAGGGATTTAGAAGTAAAAGCAGACATTTCTACCTTGGCTCAGAGCTCTGAAAAACACTCATTCAACTCTTTCACCTGTGTAGTGAATTCTCCTGGTGGATTTTCTTCTTCTTTTTAAATGCTTCTCCACATTTAACTGATATTTGATGAAAAGATCCCCCTCTTACAATTTCTTTCCAAATAATCCCACTGTAATTCCACTTCAGTCACCTGTGTATATGCTGTATTTGTTTATTACCTTGAAAGACACATACAGGACAGACAGCAGCCAACTTGTTTTGCAAATTGAAAAACTTTTATTTAAACTTGAAATGAGTTCTTTCTTCATGGTGTGCTACCATGCTCTATGCCATCAGCAGATTTTCCTGGGCTACAAATTTGTAACCCATTCCTCTGTCTAGGCTATATAGATGTTTATATAGATTGCAGGCTCTGTGCCTTGTTTATATACTGCCACTTGGAAGGTGGCAGACATCCAAGCAGTGACCCCACCAGTTTCAAGTTCCTATGAATCAAACATCTGTTCTGTGTTTGTGAATTTGTTTGTTTGTTTACTTAAGAGCACTGAGCATTGGCCTTGCACATGCTTACCCTAACAGAGCAGATAGGTTGTTGGGGTTTACTTTTAATTATAGTAGATTTCAGACTCTTTTATTCTTGTTTTCCTTGTGCTGTTAGCAATTAACGTGCTCATTTACCTCCAAACTGTGAGACCGCTGGTCTCTTGGCCAGCTCTATGAACGCCTAGCTGGGCACAAGGGTCCTGCAGCAGTGTGCAGGTTTAGGGCTCCCAAACTGCAAACACTTGGCCTGTTCCTCTACTGCCCTGCATGTTGTAAATATTTTCACTGATATAAAGTGAGTGAAAAGCACAAATTCAGTGATAGGTATGCAGAATCTCCAAGCACAGCAGCACTGGTGTTTGCACTGTTCCTGTAGCTTAGCAGGGGAGGCACAGGTCAGCAGAGGTGTGGTAGGTGCGCTGGGGATGGAGCAAAGCCACAGAAATTCACAGCCCGGTCTCAGCCTTTCTGTAGCTGTTGTGTCACTGGGTCTGTTTTCCACACTGAAAGAATGCTGAAGCCATTCCAGGGCTTCTTTCCTGAATCCTTGCAGCTACAAGCCTAAGCAGGGGATTGTCATGTGAAAATGGTATAAGAAGCTTTCAGAAATTCCATATAAATAATGTCATATGACTGGAACTTTTCAGAACAAAAGAGCTAAAGATCAAGCAAATTGTTTTAGCTAGAATTCAGATTGCACATGTCTACCTTAGAGCAGCAGCCAGGAGTGCAGGCAGGATCTCTGTGCTCATAAAGTGGGAATGGAACTAAGAATAGAGCTGGAAAGCAATTCTCTGACCTGCTGGTCTCCAGTGTAGTCTTCTTAAATCTTCAGGATAAATTCCAAGGAGTCCACTAAATTTATGGGAATGAAGAAGGCACAGAATTAATGAACAAAGTCAGGTCTAGTAAAAGGAGGTGCATTTTTACTAAATTTTATGAAGCTGTACCTATTCACATAGCTTTGAATTTTAACACAGTAAATCACATTGTATACTCCTACATTAATCCATTATTTTCTACAACATGGTCGCAAATGCTTTTCTCCTCTGATGCAGTTCTACTACATTGCTTTGAATGTGATCTCTTTGTATAGGCTGGCCAAAATCACATTTGTTTGTTTTCCTAGTGCTGTATCACATTGCAAGCCCTTATTTAATTTGCTGCTCACTACTAGTCCTCAGTCTTTCTTTTTTTAGTGCTTTCCAAACACTATCTTCCTTCCATAGTATATTTGTGTTTGAGATTATTTCTCTTAAGTATTTGAATTTTGAGTATTTATTACTGAGGATTGTTTTGTCTTGTTTTTCAGATCTGTTTCCCAGCTCTTGTAAACTCTCTAAGTCTCTGTCATTTAAATAAAGTTTTGGAAGCAAATAATGTGCAATTAATTTGCATTCCACCCCCTCTTTAATTTATTTATGAGTAAAAAAGAGGAAGATGCAAGCAGGTTCCAGTGGGAAAAAAGGAGAAAATGTTACAAGTGGAATTAACACCAGTGATCACAGTATTCCACTGGGTACTTCTAATGTGAATATAAATGTCAAAAGTTAGCATTATACCTTCATATATCCTCTGACATATCATATATTTTGAATTAAACAACCATTCTTTGTTGGCGGCAATATAACACAAAAAATAAGAATATCTTATGTCTTTTGAATCTGCACTTTTGTTTTTTTTGTAATGTTCTGGAACACATAGAGCAAAATTATAGTATCATTCCCATTCCATGTAACAATACCAGCTTCTTGCTTCTTTTCAGGACAGAGCCATGTATTAAGTTAGTGACTGTATTAGTAGTGCACCAGGTTAGAATGAAGCTTCAATGGCATCATGATGTTTCCTTAAGCAGTGGGTTTTTTCCTAAGAGCATAATCTCATAGATTCCCTCTGGACCTGCTTCTATACACAAGCACACTTTAATAAGTGAGACCTCTGATGGGGTCATCAAGACCAAAATGAAAGACAACAAAAAAAATCTTCAGTCCTGCTCTTATTTAGTTAGTGACCCAACCTTACCCTTTAAATATAGTAGGATCAACATACTGGGCCATGACCTCAAAGACCTGTCATGTCACTTTTACTCTGCTTTTCTTTTAAAATGTTATGTAAGTTGGGGAACTCAGCTGCAATGTGTGCTGTATCAAATATCTAGATTTATTTTTCTGGATTAAGGGAAATATCTGTGGATAGAGTGCATTTAATTATTCACAGATTTATTTTGATATTTTAGGTTTGAAATGGCAAAACAGAAAAATAAAAGTGTCACCAGTAAATTTTTAGCAACTGGAAGTGGTCACCTTAGTAGTATATTCAGTAGTTGTGTTGAAATCCTTACCTATTCCTTATCACTGCTCTTCCAAACCGTCTCAGGTTGGTTCATGCTTGGACAAGTCTGACTAAACAACAGTGGTTGTAACAGAATTGCCAAAGTCCTTTTCCCCAGGAAAAATCATGTGTCTTCAACACCTCCCCCTCTGCACTCCATTTTTTAAATTATTTGAATCTTAATGTGTTTCACTGTTAATTTCAGGCAGGAATGTAACTTTGTGTCAGAGATGTGTTTTGTTTGTCACTGGGGTTTTTTTTACACTGGTCTGGGACTCAAACGCAAAGGCAAAATGCTTCTTTTTGTATCCCTAATCCCCTCCGAGTCCTGTGTCTCTGGTCACCTAGCAATTAACTTGATCACATCCAGACATAAATATGTCACAAACAAAACATTACGTGATTGTTTGATGTAGTTACATTTATGATGGAAAGTTTATTTTTTACTAAATCTGCAAAGGTAACTTCTGAGCTAAAAGCTCACAATTGTCCCATCTTGCTTCAGAATGACTGGATATTAATTTTGATTTTACTGATATACAGGAGCAATAGGCAGGAACAGCATTTGGTAACATGAGCAGTGTTTGAGTTGTTGTTTTAATGTTAACTGACTTTTCAAGGATAACGGCATAATTCCAGATGTGGAATAATACATTTCAATTAATCTTCTTTTTAAAAGTGACACTTGAGTGTAGAAATTTACTCTTTATTTTATCAACACATGGCATGGTTTGAAAACATAAACATTGCTCTCTAACCAAAGCCAAGCACCTGAATAGAAATGAAGCATCAAATATAAATTTTCCCTAGCACAGTTAATTTTTAATAATATGACTACTACTAGTACTAGCAATGATAATAGTAGTAGCATTAATAATAATCCTAAAACCACTCTAAAGCTATTTTTCTGATACTATGGCCACTGTCACAGGCCTGGTACACATTAGGAAAGCACACTGTGACACAAAATATATCCAAAGGATGGGACAGAATGACCCAACCTAAACACACAATAAGAATGCAGGACCTGCATTTTATTTCCAGGAAAGGCAGCAGGACCTACCTGAAGAACATTTTATTTCAGAATTTTCCCCCAATATCTTTCTCAACCAAAGCCCGAATACAAGGTAAGAAAAGACAGCAATTACCTCCATTATATAGCACAGGGTCTTAAGGAAACCTTGCTTTCTGTGCTGAAAAAGGAAAGGCAGCAGACCAAAATAGAGCCAGGGCATGGTGTGTGATGATTTGTAGCACTGCATGGGAGTGGTGATGGCTGCTGCTTTCCACAGTGGATGTGAAATGCTGAGTGACATTTGCATCTCATAAAATAAGCCAAATCAGGCAGAAATGTAGTTTGAAAGTTCTCAGTTTGATTTTGGAACAATATGGTATTTTATCAGTTTTTGGACAGGAATCTTTTGATTCTGGAAACTGGAAGTCATCATGTCAGGCTTCAGTGAAAGACTGAACAAAGTTTAGAACATATCATTTCTTCCTTAGCAAAAAGTTATTATTTTCTCTCATAGCTAGATTTTCCCATAGAGTTTGGAGTAATTTCTATCCCAAATTTTGTCCTGTTCTGCTCTTTGAAGGGTCTTTTTTAGCAATACGTGTAAAAAGGTAGGTTTTTTTAAAATGCCATGAAAATTTACATGAAGTGTAGTAAGAATGGTTAGCTATTTTACTGGAAATAAAATTATGTCTATGATTTTTTTTTAATATAAAGAATAAATTGCCTTCAAATTTAGAAACAAGGTTGATGCATACTGTATTTATCCTGCCTTTGGCAATGAGAAAGTCTAGTTCTGTTTTTCACAATATTTTGCAGTCATCTGTAGATCATCCAACCCTCTTCAAAAATGTCCATGGACTGTCTTGTCTCCAGCTCTTATTCCCCATCTGGGGAAGAAGGGCAGTAAATAAAGTACTTTAAATTTAGAGTAAAATATACTTTATTATTTAAAAACTGTATCTTAACTTCACTGGAATAAATACAAATATGGATTCCCAGCTGTGCCTGGCAGCAGTGGGAAGCCAGCCCCCGATTCTGCCTGCCTGCAGGTATTGACAGCAGTCAGGAGCCAGGCTTTGGCTCTGCCTGCCGGGGGGCATTTGATAACAACTGGGAGGCAGCTCCTGCTGGCTGGCACAGGCAGCAGTCCTGCAGCTCACCACTGGTCTGCAGGCTGTCGAGTTGTGTGGATCAGATTAACCTCCAGAGGTCCTTTCCAGTACTGTTTTCTAAAATAGGATGATATGATTTGCAATAAATTTCAGGGATGTCAACAGGATTTTAGAAGAGGCTTTGTTTTGGAAGATGCTAATGAGCTCTGCTGATAGATTATCCTGTTAGAGTGAGGAGAATTAATTTATTATGTCAACTGGAGACTTTTTAGAAAACTTGTATAAAATTCAAATCACTGCAGATTATCTTCCACTAGTGTCCTGCGAAAGGACTCTTAACTGTTGTGAGAGAGCCTCTCACAATGACTACACAGAACTTTACCCATGCCCACCTCCACCATAAAATAAAACACTGCACCAGATCACTGTGATGTGATGGCTCACAAAGGCCTATTCAGTAGCTCAGCTACTGGAATTAACTTCACAGAGTCAAGCAGAGCTGAAGTGTGAGGGTGGCAGGGGGAATGCAGGTGCTCCAGCTCAGCCCCCTGTTCCATCTGCTGTAGGTTTTGTCTTGGACCCATGGACCCAACAGGTGGCAGGACGACAGCTTGAATTCAGGGAATGTCCTGCTTTGGTAAAGCTGATAAAAGGCATGTTTGCACTCAGTGTCCTGAAACATATATATATATATATATGAATCCAAGGGATTTTTAATTCTGATTACTGTATGTTGGACTTTAAAGAACAGACATCCTGGATTGAGGGTACAGTGTTGTTTTTCCTTCTTTTCTGAATCTTTCTGACTATCAGTAGCAATTTTCCTCCCAATTACCAGTTGACTCTTTTCCACATGCAAATGTCCTGCCAAAGCTGATGCAGTTAAGGTAACTGGACTAAAAGTTCTGCTCTAGTTTCAAGACAGCTAATAAGTCTAATTTTTTAGAATGTGGTAAGAGAATAATAAAAAATTGTTTCCTATTTCCAATGTTTGTTTCCAGCTCTTTAAGTTTGTTAGTGGTATATCTGACTTAAAAGGCACTAAAGGGTCAGGATTTGTTATGCAGGATATGTGGATCTCAGCAGTTGAAATTCAGTATAATCTGGTACTTCTTGAGTTATGAGTCTGAAATATTGTCTTCTAATAGTGGTAAGTAGCAGATAACAGCTTTTATATAATCATATTTCAAAATGAGAGGATAATAAACAGCTGTATTTGAAAGTAGTCATTATGAGGCAAAATGGACTACTACCCTTTTCCAAGAAGTTGGTGAAACAGTTCCCAGTGATGACATTTGTTGGCAATAGCTCCCAGTATCACTGACTAGGCCAAATAGACAGCATCTCTTACTGCAAGGTAAAAGCCATAAATGGCAGAAAGATTTCCATTCTGTAATAATTCTGTACCTCAGTCAAACCCAAACACATAAAACTGAGGCTGTAATGTTGCAGTAATGCTTTAGTTTTCTGTTGGCTTGGGCTAAGGAATGCTGCTACACAGTGTAAAGTTATATCTACACCTCTCATAAAAATAGTCAACCATTTATAAGCTCCTGTTTTAATAAGGTTGAGCAATTTTAGGGATCAAACTATAAAACAAGTGCTCCCTGGGATTTGTATGGATAAAAGATTTGTCAAATTTTTGAAGCTCTGAACTTGTTAAGATAAAAGGAAGCAATTATTGCAAGAAAACATTTTTGTTCAAATTTGAGACTGGCAATATAATTTTCATGTAATTTATTTTAGAATAGGAACTACAAATTCACAGTGGTTTTTTATTTTGTATTTCCAAATAAAAGTTCTTGTTCTTGAGTTAAACTTCATTTTCCAATGAAAATAGCAGAAGTTAATGTTTCAAGATTTTCAAATTATAATTTCTTTTTTTTAAAAAGAAATCTGTATTTATTTATGCTATATATTTATTTTATATGTTTCAACTATTAGGATTTCAATTTTCATTGTTTCCTTTAAGAATTAATTTTATCTTGTTTGAACTTCCTACACTTTAATTACTGGAAAGTCCTTTGCAGTACTTTCATGAAGTACGACCCAGTAGTATGGAATGCATAACAGATTCTGAGCAGTCAAATGTACACTTAGATCTTGAAAACAGAGTAAGGTTACGAGACTGACACTAAGGAGTTATGTAGTCATTAACTACTTCCAGTCCTTAATCACTACAACTGCTGCGATGTCCAGTGGTGTCTGATCCTCTCTAAAGATCAGGAAGAGTAAAAGAAATAATTTGGTTGCCCTGGGTGTGAGCAGGTTCCAGACTAAATCAACCTTGTTCCCTTAAGGTTAATATACATACTGAGTTATTTCCAGGCTATGCTTTCTGCCCATCCATCAGTTTTGTGCAGGCTTTAAAGAATATGGTTACAAGAATAAAACTACAAATCTGTCAAATTTTAGTCTTTAGAAGTGAGACTCATTTAATTGTTCAGAAAAAGTCCAGTCCTAAGTTGTCTTATTCCTTTAAAAAGACATTCCCAGAGTACATCAATGAAGTATTAAAATTCATTCCTTCCTTCTTTGCAGTTTTTCTTCTTCTGTCAGTAGTTGCCTACATAGTCTGAAAGCACATCAGATAAAATTAAGCTAACATACCAGTACTGGCTGTAAGTGTCTTGGGAGACTTATGATAATGATGTGAATTACAAAGATTTGTAGTAACTGAGTTAAAAGTCTGTTATTTGAAAATGGACAAGAAGTTTCCAGGAGATTTTGGTATCTTTCCTTTTTATCCATTGTGGTTGAGTTCAAGAAAATCCTTGAGGGCGTTTGCTTTCACATGTATAAAATAATCATTAATTGTTTTGAAAGCAATAGAAATCAAAGACAGTTAAATTCCACAAATATAACAAGTATTTATCTCACTGAGTTCAGAAAAGAAGCAGATGGAATGTATTTCCAGGGGTGGAATGTATTTCCAGTATTATTAAGCATTATAACTTGTTTAAAAGCTCCTGATTTTGCAGTGCAGTGTACCTGAATCACAGATTGTATATTATTCCCCAGTCTCATTAGAGCTTTCAAGGAGAAAGCCATCTTTGCTTCTACAAGCTTACTAGTCTGTCTGCCAATGCAATTTATGGTGCAGGAGTGACCATTAACTCCTACTCCTTTAAAACATATTTTCTCTTAGAGACCCTGACAACTTAGACATAGGACAAAAGTGTAGTTTATTGACTTCTGATTGAAGAAGATGGAAAAGTAGTCTACTAAAAAAAAAAAAAAAGTAACAAAAATAAAGCTTGAATTATGTATACTGTAAGGTAATAAACAAGATGTCCTAACTACTAAATCCTCCCATGAGCATAAATTGTTATTTATTACTTGCATTACACTGGAGAAGTTAAAGAAGGAGTAGGGCCGTGTTGTGCTCGGTGCTGTATTGAGAGAACAAAAGCATATTTGTCTGAGAGAATTTACCAAACCCATTTACATTAAAGCATTTATTCACAATCCCAACTCTGTCACATATTTAAAATGTTAGTCACAGCAGTCATCTATAATTACCTATCAAAATGAATACGTGGCTCCCCTCTGAAGGCAGCATTTGCTTTCCATTGCTGCCCGCAGCCCCTCAGCAGGATGGAGGCAGCCCTGCCCTGTCCTTGCAGGGCACCAGCCCGGGCATGGCAGGAGCCAGAGGGGACACTGGGCACCCCAGAGCCCAGAGGCAAGGAAAGTGCAGCCTCCCTTCCAGATCAGCTCCCTCTTGTCTAGATCCCTGTGACAGGAATGAAGCCTTGCTTAGGCCAACACTCATTCCTCATGCAACACTTACTCATGGCAATGGTCCTGCTCATTCCAGTTTGACAGATTGCTGCCAGCACACCATTTACTTATAAATATTTGCAGTATCCGGCTTTATTCATGACTAAGTAAGTTCAGTTATAAAATAATGCAATTGATACTTAAAGGAACACTAATTTTAACAGTATATTTTCCATTGTAAGTATTTTTACTGCTGTCAGTAGGAATAAGTTTAGATTTTGTTTCAGCTCCAGACCAGAGAACATGACTTCATTGCTGAGTTGCAGCCACTAACATGTGGTTGTGGGGATATTTACAGCATGTAGTGGTGTTTCTAAAGGCAAATACAGAAAGAAATAGTAATAGGCATAGAAAAAAAATGTAGAGTGCACAGTTTAACAAAGATGTGGAGCCTCGTTATCTGTTGTGCTTTCACTGGAAAGGGCTTAATTGTGCTTTCAATTACATTACATGGCCTTCCTGTGTTTCTGTGTTCCACAGAATAAGACTGTTCAGCCTTTTTCATGGAAGAGTAAAAAAAATTCCTTGTCTTGCAAACAGTCTGAATTTGATACAGGATGAGATGCTGAATACAGCTGGTCTAATACTTGTATTATGACTTTGCTGTCTCTTCAAATCCTTTACATTGTGAATTTCTAGTGAAATGTTGATGTAGATTCCAAGGAAATGTTGTTCAAAAACATGGGATCTGTGGATAGGAAATGACATCGTATTCTCTTTTCTCATTTGAAACAGTCAGAGATTTGGCAACCTTGGTAAAAATGTCAAATAAAAAATTGAAACTATTTAACATGAAAAGTTTAATCAAAGCTTTGAAATGAACCAATAGGAAAATCAGAACCTTTATACTTTTCTACTGTTACATTGCATCTCAAAAGTACAAATTAAATGTCAAATAAGAATTGATTTTCCCATCTTGGACCGACAGCTACTTAATTTCTTTGATATTAAATATAGTATTAAAGTAATAGGAAACCCACAAAAGCTCCTTACATTTCACAGAGATTTCTTTTTCTATTTGTTTTGCTTTCTTCCATTCTTTCTAAGCAGCAAATGGGAAACCACAAATCCCACAAATCATGAGAGATCCATACAGATCTTAAGTATTGAAGGTCCTGTTCCTGTGTCCCAGCTCAAGAGCGCATAGGAAAAGCATTCCTAACTTTACTTGCAAAATGGCTGAGCAATTGCTGCTGAGGAAAGAGATCTTGGAATTACAAAAGCTAGCTGGAGAGAATAAACAAGCCAACCCAATACATTAGGCAAAACAAAACTAAAAGCATAGCTCATTGCTCAGAAGTGAGTAAAAACTATTAAGAAAGGAAGAGGAACAATCATTACTTCATGGTGCTCTCACAAACCAGGTATTTTAGAAACCTTCCTTCCCACACTCCTCCCTCCCCTTTTTGTAACTGTAGTTAGAACCCGAGAGGTTACAGAAGAAGGGAGATAGGATGATCAGAAGTGTGGAACTGTTTTCAGTACAAAGAAAAACTAGATGCTTTTCAGTCTGGGTTAGATGACTGATGAGGGATATAATAAAACTCCATAAAATCAGAATAGCATGGAGAAGGTGATTAGGGAACAATTATTCACTGTCTCTCATAATACAAGAAAAATAGGCTTCAGATTATATTGTCAGATAGCAGGTTAAAATCAAACAATACATAATAATAGATAATAGCAGCTAAAAATTCTGGGGGGCTGAAGATAATAGAATTTCCATGGATTCAAAAAGCAATTAGACAAATTCATGAAATCCACCAAGAACTGACTCAGAATATGTGACAGCAGATGACTGAGAAATGGAATATTACTGTAGGGAGGCAGCCCTGGATGCCTGTTTCATTGTTATACTCTTTTCTAAGCATCTTCTACTGAGCACTGGATTCCAGTGACTTTTAATCTGAATAAATAATATTATTTTTACATATTAGATGGTGCTTCCAGAAAATACAGCCATGCTGGGATCCTCTTGCTAGGATTTTCCTTTTCCTTTCTCTTTATGTTGGAGATGTAGAATACACAGACACTTACTGAAAGCCACTGTGATGATGCTCAACACACCTGAAATCAGTCTCCAAGGTGTCTTTTAAAGGGATTCCATACACAGCTGCACCAGAAATTAGTAGCTTTGTCTTTTATTCTTGGCAGAATAAAATTCTTGACTACCTCCATTTTGCTTTATAAAGTTTATATTTTTATTACAATAGCAAATGAGATATGGATTAACAAAGTTAAGGGAGAAAGAGGAAAAAAAAATCAAAAAAAAAATAGGCATTTTCTTTCCTCTGTTAGTTACCATCTGTGCAGGGTTTTGACATCCAGTGATGTTGCATTGCAGCTGCCCCCAAATGTAACTTGTGCCAGAATAGTATCAGAGATATCCAAGGGTGTTTGGTTTTGGTTTTTTTTTTTAAATATTATAGGTTCCCTTTCATCATTCTTACCAGTGCTTTTCTGCTTAGCTGATCCAGGCATCCAGCATCTTGAAACTAAAAGGCAAAGTTGAAGTAGTTATTGAAGCTTTTGAACCTGCCCTTAGTATTTGTAAGTTTGGTCAGTGCCTTTCTGCAGTTGGTGCCTCACTAGAATACAGTGTTATCCCAAAGGCTGGTGCTGTGTTACTGCTGCAGTGCTCTCCCCTCACGCTGGTTTCACCCTTAATATACATTATGTATAGGCACAGACAGTTCTTTTCCCACTCCCATATTTTGCTTTATGTTTTTGTAATACTCCATCTGTATTTCTTCAAATATTTCTTCAAATAGTTATGATGATACAATATAATAAAGTTCCACTATTCGTCCTCTTCCTTTTACAAATGCTTCCCAGAGTAGTAAAGGGAATTTACTTACTGGCTTGAGAATGAAGTCCAAAAGCTATGTGAAATTTTTCAGTGTCTGAAATGATATACAAATGCAGAAGACTAAGGTTTTTCGAATTACAGAAAAATATAGCAGTTATGCCTTCTTTTGTCTATAAAATATACTATGCCTGTCTTTAGAGACCAGAAAACCTAGAGTTTGTAAGCCTTTTGCCTCGTTGGTAAATATAAATAAATAAACTAAACTAAGCACACCACAGGAGCCTATTCCAACATTCCTATATCCACTTTCTCTTCAAATAGGCAGGTGTTTGCTTCATATGTCAGGTTAAACATAGTGCACTCTAAAAAAGTCCAAAGTACTGTTCATGCTCCAAATATAGTGTAATGCCTGAAACACAAATTGAGAGGGAAAACGCAGTCCAAATTTTGCTGACTTTTCTGGATAGATATATATTCTGTGACATGCACAGCAGCACTTTTTCACCAGTCTTTTCAATGTAACATGAGAAAGATTCAGTGCAGCAAGCCCCATTCAGTTTGATGTCCCAGTAGTAGCCTCATGGTCCCCATAAAGCATCCTTCCTCCTGACATGTAGTGAAGGAACCAAAGCTTCTCTGTGTCTCACCATTTGCCAGCTGCTGTTTCAATTCCTTGTCGCCTTCATGAGCTATTCCTTATTCAAAGTTGTAAGACCAAAATGGAAAATTTCAGGACCAAAGAAATGAACATTTCCTGTATTCCCCCCCATGCTATGTGGTGTGCCGCTTAGATGTACTTGATTATTTGGATTCGTACCTTTGTATCTTTTAAGCTCACTGCCGCATTCACATTTCTTACACTCTGGCCAAGTTTGTTGCAGCTTGTTATGTGTCATCATGTTTTCTTGCAATTCATCACTCTAGCTTCCAGCAGCCTAATCAGATGCCATGTAACTGAATTTAACACAACAGAATGTATAAAAAATATTTTTTCAAAATGTTTTCATCTGCCAGCATGTTAGGTACTGAGCCATGAATCTGTGCATAATGGGGAAATAGAAGCTGTATGCCCAGTGAAGTACGTCTGCTGTTTGTGAATTAATAAGCAGATCTCTCCAAAGTAAAACAGTATTTCAATTTACAAACATTTGCTGTAGCTATTGGCATGCCATTGCTTCATATTCCTGCTATTCACAGATCTTTAAGCCAGTGTATCCTCCCTCCTTGCCCATGGCCAAAGGCACAACTCAGACATCTTTTCCCTGAAGGGCAGTCTCAATTTGCCTTTAGTTCTATGAACTTCAATTTTTTTTCTTGTTTCTGATATTGCTTGACTAAAATTTAGAGGTAATTTCTGTTCCAAATGAATAAATTAAGTGCAGTGTACAGATCAGCTCTACTTAATTTTTAAATTAAACAACCCAAGCTTTGGTGCAAATCTTGAGGTACTTAAAATATTGTTCTACCTGTCCATTTCATTTTGTAATGCATTTTGCTTAAAACAGTGTATGATGGAAGAACTGCTCTTCACATTTTAGGAGAGGAGACAGAAAGTGCAGAAAGGCTCAACATTGGAGTAAAGATTATACATAACCTGTGTGTGACAACATAGAAAATAACCGAATGCTCTGAATGGTTACACAACTCCCAGAAAACCTATTCATCCCATCTTAACTCTAACTTTCTTCTACACCCCTATATGATCTGTTTATTCTCTTAAAATGTTTGCAGCATCTGAAGATAAGTACAGAGCAATTGTCTGGTTGAGGGAAATTGACAATATCAGACTTAGAAGGGCAACAATTAAAACCAAATTAAAAAATGAGAAGCCCTCAAAAGGAAAGGGGCATGCAGCTATTGGAAAAGTTAATGAAATAGCATGAGAGAAGAATAAAAGAAAAACCATTACACTTGAAATTTTGTAGAAACTTGAATTGGATGAACTAAGAAAGGAAAGCGAGTAGAAAAGATGCAAGATGATGAGTTCAAGGCTGAAGGTTGGTTTCAAGAGCTGCCCTTAAGTTTGTGGGGAGAAGGATTAAAGAAACTGGGAGAGGGGAGAGTGGACAGAGAAAACTGAATTTGTCTAGACAGAATGAGAAAAAGCTGTAGACATATTTTAACTCTAATGAGCAAGACTGGGCTGGGATTTTGGAGCTACTCTCTTTTAAAAACAAATTTTTCTTAAGAATGTGGAGGGTTTGAAAAAGAGGAATGGTTAATTACCAACTTCATGTCTAACTGGTGTTAACAACATTTCCTATAAAAATGGAAAGTGAGAGATTCTCAGCAAATATCAAGCCAATATTTACCTTTAAATGCCTCATATGTTAATGCTGATGAGAATTATCCCATTTTTGTAATATTGATGACAATTTTCCCTTTACTTCACAGAAAAAGGATAATGCCACTAAAATGATGAAACCGTAATATAACCTTTTCAACAAGAGATAAAATGTATTGATTACTGACTGCTGAAGGGCATCCTTAAATAGCTTCATGTTTGATTTCTTTCCTTCTGCCACTTCATCCCTCCCTCCCTCCCTCCCTCCCTCCCTCCCTCCCTCCCTCCCTCCCTCCCTCCCTCCCTCCCTCCCTCCTTCCTTCCCTTCCTTCCTTCCTTCCTTCCTTCCTTCCTTCCTTCCTTCCTTCCTTCCTTCCTTCCTTCCTTCCTTCCTTCCTTCCTTCCTTCCTTCCTTCCTTCCTTCCTTCCTTCCTTCCTTCCTTCCTTCCTTCCTTCCTTCCTTCCTTCCTTCCTTCCTTCCTTCCTTCCTTCCTTCCTTCCTTCCTTCCTTCCTTCCTTCCTTCCTTCCTTCCTTCCTTCCTTTCCTTCCTCCCTTCTGCCACTTCCTTCCGCCACTTCCTTCCACCACTTCCTTCCTTCCACCACTTCCTTCCTTCTGCCACTTCCTTCCTTCCGCCACTTCCTTCCACCACTTCCTTCCCTCCTTCCCTCCCTCCTTCCTTCCCTCCCTCCCTCCTTCCTTCCCTCCTTCCTTCCCTCCCTCCCTCCCTCCCTCCCTCCCTCCTTCCTTCCCTCCCTCCCTCCCTCCCTCCTTCCTTCCCTCCCTCCCTCCCTCCTTCCTTCCCTCCTTCCTTCCCTCCCTCCCTCTCTCCTTCCTTCCCTCCTTCCTTTTTCCATATGTTGCTGCCCAGCAGGCATCTCAGTACTCACTGACCCTGCCAGTTCAACTATTAAAGAATTTCTCTCTCTGAGGAGGCCTGATGTCAACATGATAATCTGTTTGGCGGCCCTTATGATGTCCCATGAATTAAACATATGACAACACAGTTTGAGCTGAAGAGCTTACTATCTGTTACCAAAGAGAGTGTTTGGAAGCTCCCTGATGGCTCAGCCATTCTGAATCCCAAAGGTTGTCTACTTTATACTCTGGCTAACCTACTGACTACTCACAAAAGGTGTAGTTAACTATTTTTCCCTGCCAGCATCCAATTTTTGAATGGCTTATTAAAAAAAGAACTAACACAACAGTCTGGGGATTTCACTTGTGTATCTGTGGTGAGAGAGAAATAAAGGATTTTCATCAAGCCAAGAAAGTGCTTCATGGGGGGAGGGGAGAGAGAGAACTGAATTTCTTTAAGGAAGATCTTAAATTACTTATAGTAGAGTGTTAAAATAGCCACTTGAACGTACATGAGACTACGAGTGAAAGTATGGCAGTTAAACTCATAAAATGTGTTCCTCAAATGCATTGTGTTTGTGAACTATTTTAAATAAGTGAACCTTTTCCTTTGCTTGCCTGTTGAAAACAAGGAACTCTGATTCATGGTTCTTCCCACAAGGCTGAGAATCACTTCTTGGCAAGTTAAGGAGGTAAAACCAGTTCCTAGTTCTTAAGGAGGATAAAGTCAGTGTGGAATTGTTTAATGTGACCTTTCCTGCACAAGAACGCTGTTGTTTTCCTATTTTCGAGGGTTTTTTTAAAGCCTAGTCATTAAAAAATGCTTATAGCTCACTTTTTTCCCCCTGGAAATCTCTTCCTTTATGTAGAAGCTTTGGCCATTAATCCTTTAATTATGTTCCTGCTTATATTTAATTTTTGATCTTCTATACTAGGAATCATAAAATGTACATTTTGTATAAAGGTTGGTTTATACTACTGTATAACAGCTGCTATTGGCCCAACAACTTTCCAGGGACTGTCTCTTGTCCATCAACAGTTCTCTTTTCAGCAGCAAACACTCAGCAGAGCACTTTTTACCCTCTGGATTCTGTGTTTCATGTTAGTTATTATCAGATGTCACTTATCCTTTCATAACAGTAATATCTGCACAAAATTCAAGTTAGAGTAAATGGGTTAAATAGATGAGGTTGGGATGTTTTTTGAGTAAATTCAAGCTGTGCAAGTGAAAAGTTACTTGAATAATCAGTGCAACACAGTAACAGAATGTCAAGGAAATATCTAGTTTAAAATAAATAAAATTAATGCCTTACTAAATTTGGGGCTGATCACCTTCCTGATGAGTCTAATTTTTTATATAAGATATTCCTGTCAATATTAAAATTGGACAGTTAAAATTGTACAATTAGTATTTTAGATGTAAAAACTTCTAGATTTTGATTTCAAGAACACATTAATATTGAAAAGCTCTAACCTCAAAACTTGCAGAGGTAATTATTTTTAGTAAAAATATCAACAAAAATTACATGCAAGGGGTTGATTCACCTTCATGGTTTTTGGGTTTTTTCATTCCCCTTTCATTTGGGTCATAGATGTTTAGAATGTTCATTCCATATTGTGTTTTTTCTAGGATCTTGCAGAGTCCATTTTAGTGGTCAATATTAATATTTTACTTGAACATATGGCTACTTATCTTCATCAGGAATTTTGAAATCATCAGGAAATTTGCTTCAATTATGAATAAGTAAAAGCTTTTTTTTTTTTTTTTATGGAAGTCTATCTTGCCTTCTTCAGCTTAGGCAAAGCACTGTCAGCATTGTAGCTTAAGTCTCCCTGCTTCTCAATTTCAGCCAAAATCTTCACTTTAACTCATGCATCAACAGGAGGGCAATAACTTCCTCAATTTTGTGTTCTCTGCTCAGAGTTTTGCATGATAAAAGTTGTTCTTAATATTTCTTTGTTTCCTTTATAACATTCCCAGATGGAATTTTTCAGTTGTTTCATTATAAATGCAGACTAGAAGAGCTAAAGGTTACATAATGGTAGTCCCAGTTTAGGCTCTTTATGTGCTTGTAAATTTATTGCCCATTGTCTCAGGACATCAATTACAGGTGTCAAAAAATTATACATTATTATATGCTAAGCACTTTACCTGTAAGAAGAAATGGTGTAATAGGAAAAGTGCATCAAAGCTGTATTAGTTTTGTTCTGTTCTGTTCTGTTTGTTTGAGAAGTAGCATTGCAGCTTTGAAAAATTAGTTCCAAACATCTATTATAAGATAAACATTCTTTGATGCAAAAAGTGAAGGGAAGACATGACAAAGAGCATGAAACAGGAAGAAGAAAGTCTGTACCTCTTTCAAAGGTGTGTGTCGTGCATGCCAGGGAGAAAGGCCCAGTTTGGAATTGGGAAAAATTGTCTCAGTGAGAGCTGTGGAAGTGCTGCATTCTATTGCCTGTGGAACCTCCACAATAGATTGGACAGACATCCACTGGACAGACATCCATTGGCAATTACAGAAAGCATATTGGATCCCACCTTGGGCAGAGGGTTGGTCTACATGGATTGTAAAGCTCCTTTCAATCCTATTTTTAAGTCACAATTTTCTAACACCAGGGTAAGTGACACATACAGCTAAATAGAAACACATTAATTTTCATTCTGATAGCGCTCAGGCTCAGTAATAGGAGACCCTAGATCAAACATCAATTAAAGCTACTTTTGTAAGCCAGCAGAGTTGGAATGTAACCCTGCAGAAAGTAGACACCATTTTGTATGCTGTCAGCAGCTCTAAGGAAGAAAAAATTAGAGAAATTGTTTTCCATTAGTCTGACTCATTCTATGATTCTGTTACTTGTGAACCAATGCAAATAATGTAGTAGGCAGGATTAAGAATGAGACATTCTATTTCACAGCAATCACATGTGACACTTGCAAGTAGATTTTAAAGGAGTTTTTATGCTCATGGACAATTAGCAGGCTCCAGATTATTTCTTTCTTTGTGAAGTTTCTTAAGACTGAAAAATGCAATCCACTCAATAATAAATGTTTTAAAATAATGAAGGGGAGGGAAAATATAGATTTTATGTTTATCATAACTCACCTTAGAAGAAATCATTCTGATCACTAAGAGTTTGTAGTATCTGACAACTGTCTTCTATATCTTTCTCTTCTACTTATTAACATAGCATCCATGATGTACCAGAGTATTTTTGTGAGGACTCTCATGATGTGCTTCAGTGGTATTGTGAGACACAGCAGATTTCTAGAGTAGATATTAGAGTCAAGATAGGAGTAAAAAATTCATGGAACAGAAGAGCAGTGGGGTTTTTGATGAGATATGAACAACTGTCACCTTTGAAACTTTCCTCTCCAAATCACTTTCAGCTCTGAATATGCTTTGCACAGGCTGAACAATGATGGTGCCACACATCTAACTATTAATAGTAGACATGAACTGCTGCAGGGAACTGGCACTTAAAGCTATTTGATGAAAAACGGGGTTTTTTTGCCACAGGCAAATTGGATTTTGAAAATTGAAGGGAATCCAAATTAAATTTTTAAGAAAACAGTATTGCATGAAAACATTAGCTATAAATTAGACAATATTCATTTAGAGCTAGAGCCTTGTCCTTCAGATAACACTCTAAAGTGTCAGACTCAGGGTGCCCAACAGTGACAGGAAATTTGCTGGTGGCATATGCTAAAGGCAAGCACAGTTCCTCCAGAGAAAGTTTTGATAGGGAAGCCTTTTTACAAGACATTACATGACCAGGCAGGTGAGCTCCACTGCCTAATGCCAAAATAGGGAGCAACTATGAGAGATCTCTTTGTGCTTGTTCTGTGCTTGGAGAAGGTTGTCTGTGAAATCGCATCTCAGCTTTTTCCAGCTCTAATTTTGAGGATCCTATGCTGGACAGTATTCAGTGTTCTGCACTCAATTGACAGGACATTGACATTTCTTCTATCACAGAAATGTTAAATACCAGTACAGACTTCACTAAAAGTTTGCATCATTAGCCTATGGTGATCCATGCATGAAAGGCAAGAAGACTTGCTGGAATATCACAAGCACTCTGATTAAGATTATTTGGGTCCTGCCTACGTGCAACAGCTAGAGGCCCGTAGTTGTGTATTAAATCATGTACTTTCTTGTAGACACAAAACTGCATGGACAATTAATGGGATGTTTACTTCAGAATAACCTGAATGAGCTGTCTGTACAAACTTTTATGAAAGATTACTGCTACCTTATATAAACTATGGGACATGATCCATATAAATGGATTTTGGGCTGTTTTTTCCAATATAGAAAACAGCTATTCAGTTTTTCGTAGTTGCTCCAAGAAAAATAATATCCATTCTTTAGACCTGGCTTGGAAAACAACACCTGCAAAATATAAATCAGGGACTACAACCACAGTGAGTACTAGGAACACTTGAGAATATTTTATATTAAAAGGTACAGAACTTTTCTTTCTGTGGTTTCCCTTATAAAAAAATAGAACTGTTTATGAAAATCCTAAAACTTGTAATATTTCTGTCACAAATTATTTTGTTCTTTTCATGAGAAAAGTGCTGATTTTGTTGCCCCTTCATATTGAATAGACTTAACATCAATGTAGCTGTTTTGTCTAACTTCCACTTCTTAAGTGAGCACCTTATCATGCCAGAAAACCACTTTTTGTTCATGCACCTGCACAATGATTAATGGAGGTACAACCCTGGAAATAGCATTTGGCAGTTAACAGCTGCTACCAGCACTCTGGAGAGTGCACAGAACCTTGCAAAATTAAAGCCACAGATTTGTTCTCCTCTAAAAAGTCGAACAGAACTCCTGAGTCATGTGTGAGATGTAGATTGTGCATCATAATTTCAGGTATGCTCTTTACCTCTTGTCTTAAGAGTGACAAGTTCAAAGTCAGCTGATATATTACAACAAAAGACCTCTCAGAAAACTGCCAGCACACACCTGGAGAATGTTGCTAACACAAGCAAAGAATTTTAAAGCAGTGAAATTAAAATAAACAAGAAAAGTTTCAGTATGAAACATAACTGGCACACCTCAGCCAAGATGAAAGCACCCATTTGGTCCCAAAAGAAAATACAGGAAAGATAATGAAATACAGGAGAACTGGGACAGCAGCACCAAACCATTCCTTACTGGTTTTTGGTCAACAGCAGTTCAGTATTGAAGCCACAGCTGTACCTCACTGGAGTGAATGACCCCACTGACCTACACCTGTGGCCCAACAGCTGGTAACAGCTGGTTGGTGACAGTCAGACTTTCTGGTGACATGATGCATGTATGACTGGGTCTTGGATTCACTTTGTCCTCAGTAGTAAGTGTTCAAGGTGAGCTTCAAAAGGAAACAAAAACTATTCTTCATCACCCTGAAGTGACCTGTAATATTGTTTGCCATAGAAGCACACCAGACAAGACACCAGCAAAATTCAATAGATAGGTTGTGATAACTTATCTAAGGTAAATATTTTCAGGCTACAAATTCGGCACCTGAAGGTTCTCTAGAAAGTTTGGGTTTGGCACCAGCTTGGTTCCCATCGATTCATCAAAGTCTTACTGGCCAAGACCTTCAAGTGAGTTTACATATGCTTCCAATATCCATTTAGCCTGAAGGAATTTCTAATTGCCAAGGGACTGAGGGGAATGTGAAGGTTGATACAAGTGCCAAAGGTGACTGTCTCAAGAAATAGGAGAGTAAAGCCAAGTTAATCTAGCTCTGATCTAGCACAGCTTTGTGAGAGCTCTCTGCCAAACCTGCTGATACTGCTGCTAAGGAGGATGTTACATACGTGTTACATACTGATGTCCATCTTGTTTTAGACTCTCTCAAAGTCTGGCTCAAGAAAGTCTGACTAGTTTGTATTAAACCTGGGCTTTTTTGCCTTGTGATGCAGATTGCTATAAATAAGCAGTGTCGTTTATTCAAGTCAAAGTGTTGCTATTCTCAAAAAACTTATGATTTCCAGTTCCTCCTGATCCCTAACGGTGGTAGTAAAAGGCTAGGGAGAAATCTGGCTCCATGCACTTGTAGACATCTCACTCATGCACTGAAGCTTTATATGGTTTATTAAATAAATGGATTTAATGGATGTGCTGGCCCTCTGTTCCTTCTTTAATACCTTTGAAGTACTCTCAGTGCTAGCTGTCAACTAAGAAAAAAATATCAGTCAAACTAATGAATAGGCCCAAAGTTTCCCTCACTATTCTTCTCTCCTGAGAAAAGGCCATGGCATATTGTTGAAGCAAGACAATCCAGATTTACTATTCTCCTCATTCATTCTCAGCTGAAATAAAAAGCTTGCACCAATTTGTAGATTACTAGAGCATCTGAGAACAACTACTTATGGGGAAGAGAATGTCAGAGTAAAGACTTTGCCACAGAATCTTTTGGAAGGGAAAGGAAAGGAAGAAACTGTGCTTGAGAGATCAAATTCAGAAAATGTCTTTGCTAAGGAATTTGTGCCAAAGGGGCAATGGTAAGATACCAGGTACAAAAGGAAACCAGGGGCTAGAGAAGCTGAAAGAAGAGGCGTCCCACTGTGGAATGATTGGAATGCTCAGAAAAGGAAGACTCTGTATTGACCATCTTGGTTGATCTGCATGTCAAAAGCAACTTCTGCCACATAGAAACATACTTCTGTTCCAAAAAATGCTGTGATAAACAAAGCATTCAAGGCCATGCCATTGATCTCTTCCTGCAATGTTATAGAGCAGGTATACAGCATGAAATAGCATGTCTTTCAGAAAATCCATGTACAAAAGGGATAATGGAAGTAAACAGGAAAGGTTGCCTTGTAATGATTGATTTTACCCTAAGTAGGAGTAAAGCTCACTAATGTGCCATCACATTTTTAGCTATTAAGCCCCATAAACCTGGGTATGATTTTTCAGATTAACTTACAGTTTCACAGAGTTCTCCAGGCAAACTCAAAACTCTTTGAGTCTAAGCAGGAGCACACCTTTCCTAAAGAACAACTTACATGAGTTAAGAAGTCTTTCATGTTAGCATGGGGGAAAGATGCTGGAAAAAACATGGGAAAATATTCTGTTGCCTGAATTATCCAAATATTTGCCACATATAATGACTGCTTTTTGAGCACTTTCTGAAAACAGTGTAGTTTTTGGAGATATGCTCATCCATTAAATAAATATACACCCCATTTGTTATGATGAGAGGATCTGTTCCACAGAAAAATATTAGAAGTATACTGTTTTTTGACATTCTATCTTCCAGGTATATTCATTCACACTAATTAGTTTTTTTCTATTTCATACTGTTTCATATAGATGGTAATTTTTGAGAAAATACAGAGTAATTCCTAAGCAAGTACTCAGGTAATTTATTGGATGAAACTCTTAATTTTTCACTAATCCGTTCTGCATCTCATTCTGCTTTTGAGGGCCTTGAATGAACTCCACTGGACAAGATTTTTGTCTCTTGACTTTAACAAAAAATTATCATCAAAAAATCAATGGCTTTTCAGCTTGTCTGCTAAGGAACTTTGTAGGTTTCAACATAAGGGAGTTGATGGTGTTTATCACAGAATCAATAGCAAATTGGTCAATGAACCATCAATGCATAGTTTTGCACTTTTTTCATCCATATTTCTGTCTAAAGGATAAATTTATCCTAAGCACCACTTAATTTCCAATCAAGGTTTCTGGTACCAATAGATAGGTATCCATATAGGCGTAGTTATGGAGGTTCATTATTTCTTCTACTAAAAAAAGTTTCTTGAAGTTAGTAACCCTTTCACTATAGTTAAAAGGTAAATATATTTGTCAAGGTCTTCAGCTAGAATTAAGAAAAAAGTTGTCATACAAAGATGAATATTTTAAACTTTACTTAGTGGAAAGTCAGTAGGCCAATTTACGATTGCTTCAGTGTGGTTCAAATGCCATAACCAATGTTAACAAAAAGAAAAAAACAACTTTGTTCTTGAAGGTGATTGACAGAAGATATCATTATCTCTGCAACACCTTTTTTCCCTATCCAAAATAAAATAAGTACTAAAGAAATAGAAACTGTAAATTTAGAAATAGGGATTGTATTATTAATTATTTTGCAAGCAGAGAATATTATATAATCTAATGACTGATTCCAAATGTTACTAGAAGAGCCCTGAAGGCTGTTGTATAATCAGCTGCTGCATACAAACTTTCACAAAGGCAAGACAACTGGTGCTCTGCATGTTTGGTGGGCAATAGGGATGTTTCTTGTGTGTACTCATTTGAGAACTATCAGCAACAGAAACAGGTGCTGTGGCTGCTAGAAAAGTCATTGAGATGGTACTGTGTTAGATGGCATCCCTAAGATTGTTAATTTTAGTCTGTTTTTAGATAAAGAGTTAGCCATGAGCTCAGGAGATAATGTATTTGGTGTGATTTGAAACACTCTGAATCCATAAGAATTTGGAATTTTCCGGGTTTTGACATTAAAGCAAAGACAAAAAAAATCTTACCATCATTTATGTTTGTTTCTTATAAATGAGACCTGTTTTTTGGTCATCTAAGTCCTAAATTGGGCAGCATCCATCTTTTCCGTCCCCTTGTTGTCTTTTTTTACATGATTAATGAACATTTATCCCTGAACTACAATTCTGCCAATATGAAAAGGCTTTTTAAACTCACAGGAACAACTGAGGTTGGGTTTAAACAATATGCAAGGTCAGCTGGAAGTTTCTCCTTGGATTGGTGTCCTTCACTGTGTCTCAGTTTGTAGCACAGAATATAAGGCAGAGATGCAAGACTAGCAGCATATGCCTCTCATAAATGTGAAGTGCCTGGGCCAAATCGTTATATTTTAGTGGATTTACCTTCTCTTACCTTCACTGAAACTACACCCACACAGCCATGTTGGAATTTGCCCCAAAGTGTTAAAAATTTCCAGGGAGTAAGACAAATCTTTGAAAAGAGTCAATTTGTTAGCAACAAGATAGCCAAAATATCTAAGCAAAGGATTTTTTCTATTGCATGTATTGTTGTAGCTGACCAAAAGTAAACTAGACAGAGTTGACTTAAATTGTAAAGAGGAAGCTGGGAATGGTTGTTTGTTTGTTGGGTTTTTTTTAAAGTTATCAGTCATTAGACAGAGACAAAAAACATCATGGTAGGAGACCTGTAAAATGGTTCTTGCAATCCTCAAGGGCGTTTCTTTCAGTCTTTCAACAACAGAACTGGTCTATATTATAAGTCTTATTTATAAAGAGGCTTTCAGGCAATTTCACACCGCTTTTCTCTGATGCTGCCCAAAAAAAACATGTAAACCCGAGGGATTAGTAGTGACTTAGAGGGAAAATAGTGTAAAGTTACAGGATGAACTGAGCCAGTGCAGCTGCCTTGATGCGCCGTTCCCTTGGGCTGCTGCAATGAGTGAAACTTATCTAAGTGCCCCAGCCCACTCCCACCCGCCCTGTGTGACTCGCTATATTGTGCGCTAGAATTACTCGGTCTCAGGGGGCCGTCAAGTCTTTAATGGCCTATAGTGTGCTAAAAGAGGGGACTTCACTACCTCGGAGCTGAAGTTAAACCTCCTTTTATAGCTCTGTTTTGACAGTAAGCACTGGGAAGCACGGTAAACAAAATGTTTGCTCACGCACTGCAGTCGGTCGCCTATTTCGATTCAGTTATTTTTATGTTAGCATCTTAGCATGCAAAATAAATTGTGACATTAATTATCCATTGTGGGTCTGTCATGAGTTACAGGTATCAATTATATTGTGTTACAACTGGTTAATGACACTGCACATCCGAGATTTTGAGTGTATATTTTCTCATTTATTAAAATTGTCTGCAGAGGAGTTATCAAATATATAACAAGATGAAAACAGCACTTTTAAAACAGCACTTTAATATAGTAAACAAAAGATGTAATCTGTTTTCATCTTTTGTTTACTATATTAACTGACTTACATCTAGTTAATCCGCTTCCCATTTAAATTATTATAAATAGTCTCATACAAGCAATTGTCTTTCTGCAAACACAGAGCATGAAAACCAACACAAATTTCACTTAAGTCTCCAATATGCATAAGCTGTCTTTATAAATGAAGGACTTAAAAGCCCATCACCTCTGGAAAGAGAAGCTCTGCATAGCACACTTCCATTTGCTACATGAAATAGTGATTTGTTTTAGGTTTGTTGTGTTTACAGTTACATAGACACTTCCAACAATTCCATACACTGGAATATTTAGCATTGACTTGCCAGAAAGAATTATTGTAAGAAAGGGTAGGAATGCAATTTTGACCCCTCTAGTATTGAATTCAGTAGCAATTGCCTGTCCCTTCAAAGCTGGAATTTGAGTATGTTTTAAGGGCTCTGTAATCCTTGTGATCTATGTTCCAGTGTTCATACTCACTCTGTTAGTGAGCTGAAGGTTATTGGGGGTGGGTAAGGGCAGAGTTTTGCTTAGTAAATAGTGCATGATCAGACTTATTCTTTTCCCACTGAAGTGCCGTGAGGATTAATTTGTTAATGTCAGTGCAGCACTTTGAAGACATAATAAAGAAAATAAAGTTACTCTGGTGATGAGTGCCACAGAAGTGTCTATAAATGAATAAAGTGCTGTCTAAGTGCTAAGTATTATTATGATTACTGCCTGCATTTGCAAAGAAGTGGTTAAATACAGTGGGATGTGGGTGTAAAATTACATTTTAAATGGATCTATTTTTGAGATTACTTATCAGCATGATTAGTGTGATAATAATTACATTGATCATTAATAATACATTTTTGAAAAGTTAGGCAAAAAAAGCTAACAAGTTTGATTTTGATTTTGCCAGAAATGCGCAGTGCTTTCCAAAAGCAATCTGTAGGACTTGTCTCTGGAATGCAGCTGTGTAAGATTTCACTAACATCTTGCAGGTGGAGCCTAATTTTAGTTCAGCCTTGAGAAGGGGGAATTGTTTTCTCTGATAAG
This sequence comes from Setophaga petechia, assembly GCA_024362935.1. NCBI lineage: Eukaryota > Metazoa > Chordata > Aves > Passeriformes > Parulidae > Setophaga > Setophaga petechia. Next base: position 13,699,652 of record JANCRA010000006.1, read on the forward strand.
CACAGCACCATAACAGCAGCAAAGCAGGTGGAGCTTTAGACAAGTACTTGTTTACTTTCCTGTTTAAAAAAAAAAAACAAGAAACCAACACAGATGAGTCATATCATTAATCATACAGTTTCAATTTGAGTTTAACAAGTCTAACAAAATAGTCTGCAGCGCATTTGACCTACTGATTCTCAAGCATGGAACAAACCCAACAGAATGGGGAATGTTCAGAAAATGAGCATTCAATCCTAAATTTAGTGGAGAAGGAGCTGGTAAATGATGGGAAGGAAAATTTAGAAATGCATCTGCTCAGTCACAAAGAGTGAGTGCAGAATCAGTTTCAACAATTTCTCTGTGAGCTTCAGCAGTCTCTTATTAGAGCTTTGAAGTTAACTTTATGTAGAACTTCGAGATTCTTGAGCTGCAAGACATGAAAATGACCCAGAGTATAAAAGCTGAGCGGCAGCTTGCTGGTTTTAGTCCCATTGGTAATATAAACTCAGTATGATAAATCTTGCTCCTTTACTCTTGACGTGTTTATGTTTTAAGCTCACCAGAATCCTTATTATCCGAACGATCAATAACTGATGTCTTTTTCATCAGTTGTTATGCAACTTCTCAGTTTGTACATGGCAAAATAGAGTAATCCCAGAGTGTCCTTGGGGTAAACAGTCTATTACTAACTCTATTACTTGGCTAGAAAGGCTACTTTGCTGTTCATGCTTCTTTTCTAGGCTTCCACATTTTGGATTAATGTACAAGATACATTGACGTTTTCAGGGGGTTTTTACCTTGAAAAAACAGAGGTCCTTTCCAGGGCCGTGTTCAACATGTTTTTTATGTGGTAGACTGTGGAGTTGTTGGTCTCATCCATGACAGCTCTTGGCTGTTTTTTTCAGGTGGCATTTATTCTGATATTTACACCTCAGGTTAATGTTTTGCATCTCACTTATTTAAACCTATTTACACTAACCATAAATTTAGTCTAATAGAAGGTTTCTCAGGTGTACCACAAAAACACTGTTGTGCTCTAGGTCACGTATCACCTGTAAGGAAATCATGGTTACTGGATTAGAAAATCTGTGTCTTTCCAACTCTGGATTTCTAATAGTTCTTTTAAAATTAGCTGAATGGACAGCAACTGGAACCAACAAAGAGCTATTGTTTCATGTGTTGTTGTTTCCAGCATCCTTTTGGAGAGTTCCTACACTTAATGTCCTTGACTATAAAGCCCTTGTCTTCCGAACATCTCTTTTAATGAACAAGAAGAGATGGAAATTTGTCTACAAAGTTTTTGGTAATTTCTCAGGAAGCATAAGCTGTTCCTGCACTTAAAATTAAATAGCTCATCAAAGGTCTCTATACTGCATGCTTTTCTTTTTCTCCAGACACACATGGCATATCTAAACAATTCTTGAGAAGAGCACTAGTTTACTTGATCACTTCAGTGATCATCTATTTATTTCTTTATAACAGTAATAACAACATAATACTTTTTTTTCAATGGCCCCACAGTGCCTATCATTTTTTCATATAGCTCAGCTGCCTTAGAAAAGCAGCACACTCTGGAGCATGATGGCACAGACTGTTGACTTCTTTCCAAGTAATTCTGGTACACATTTGATTGGTAGTGACATGCCTGTGAAGCTCAGAGATGGTGAACAGACTCATCTATCTATATCTCGCCTTATCTTAGCACTTACAAGAGGTCTTCCCCCTGTCAGAATAGAGGAGCGCTGGATACTGAAGTCATGTTTTTGTTGAGTTGTGTCTGTTATCTCCTTCTCTTGGATGCACATGGCCTGGGTGAAGTCTGGATATCCGAGACTGACCTCTAGTCTCATTCCTGTCTATTCCAACTCATGCAACTGCATCTGGTTAAGAATGGGGTGTGTGCTAACCTGAGGATACACCCTGAATTGATCCTGTTTACAGGGGTTTGTGAAGGAACACTGGGTGAGGATTAGAGGACTGAGTTCACTGGCATTTTTGAGAAAGCATTAATCCAGGAAGGATTTTGTGGCCAAAATCCTGTTCTTACTCTGCTGCTGAAGCTGTGCTGCCCCAGTTGCAAGTTGAATTTATCACTGATGTTGAATGTCTTCTGAAATATTTAATGGAGATCATAGCATTTATAGCCAGTACCATAAACCTGAGCTTTCAGAACCACCAAGAATGATATCTCCAGTGCTGAAGAAGGGCAATTGCACAATAATTCCCTTTAGTCTATCATTTTTTGGTATTGATTTATGCCTTCCCCAGGAGTAAACTCCATCTACACGTGTAGGAGGCTTTACTCTCTCCATTGGACCACTGGCAGTGTTGGTACTACAGCCTGTAGAAAGGGCTCAAACAAAATTATGGTCCTAGCATAATAGGACCATGAAATGCTGCAAAATACAGTTTGCTTCTAGTGTTTTCTGAACTGCAGCAGTGCTGGTCAGGATACTCTCGAGCAGGCTGTGTCACTCTTGGGCATGGTGCTGTGCAGGGCTGGGAGCTGGACACGGTGGTCCTTGAGGGTCCCTCCAACTCAGCTTTTTCTGTGATTCTATGAATAGAAACAAGTCTGTGGGCCTGGCCTGTCCAAGTGGAGAGCAGAAGTATGTGAATATACTGTAGCATTTGAAAAGAAACATTTAGAAGGGTATGGGAATGGGTTTTGCCTTTGCCTAGTTTCAGTGTTTCTTGATTTTGATGGGGACTCACACAACTTAGGCTACTGCTAAGTTTTAAAACATTATCAAAGGCATTCTAAATATTCTAGTTGCTTAAGCTCAGTTGATTCTGCAAATATTTGCCAAGTCTATATTTATCACTCTATGTTTCAGTTATCTCCAGTTAACCCAAAATGTCTTTCTGGCATTTCCATGTTCTCACCATGTCAAAACAATGTGAGCCAACATGCCTTTTTTTCTGATTTATATTTTTTTTTTAAGTGATGAAAATGAACCTAAAATCTACCAAAGCTGAACATGCTCAACACTGAAGGAAGGAACATAACAGCCACAAGAGTGTTTAAATTCAGGCTAAAGAAGGTGGGCTTTGATCTGTTCATTGTATTTCAGCAGTTTCTGTGTCAACTGAGGGAAGAGAATTTCCTATGCTGATTATTGCTGTTAGAGTACAGAAATTCTCTTTATAATTTATGTTAGCTTAAAGAAACTACTTTATTATGATATCAACCTGTACAGTTCTCTTTTGTCATATTTTGACTCTGCCTTTTCTGAGGACCAAATTATGTGGAGAGAAAAAAAATATCTGATCTTACTTGGGGGTTTACTTTAGTGGGAGAGTCAGAGCATTTTTTAAACTGTTGTTGTCAGTCACTATGGTAAATCTACTGGTACAAACAGGAGGAGCTCTAGGAGAGCAGCTCTGCACCAAGAGCAGTCTATGGCTCCAAGGAAATAAAGCCATAAACTCTCTTGGAGTAATTCAGTTCTGTAGCTGAAGAAACAGTCTGTATGAAATTTTGTAAATGCAAAATACCAATGGGCTTGATTGTATTCTTTTCTGTTTCTGAAGATTATAGGAGAATGGCATTATTGCAGTAATATTTATAAGATAAAAGATCATGGTAATCTTTTAATTTCTCAGAGGAGATCTCTGCTGAAAAAAATGTACTAAGAAAGGACTTATTTCAACCAAATTATAAAGTTAGAGCAGACAACTTTATTGTGAAAGAGACTGGAACTCAGCATTGCCCCAGAAGTCAGCATTTATGGGTCTCTGCTGCAAAGAATTGTCTCTTCTGCAGCTCCACTTTATTTGATGAGGAGTCCTGAAATCTAACAGTCAGCTCCTCTGCTCTGCCTCCTCAATTCCCTATTCTTGCCTGGCAAGAGCACGCCTTTTAAAACTAAAAAGCCGTTTCAGAGAAAAAGAGAATGAGAAGGAGTTTTTAAATTAACATTGAAATTGTCAGAGACTAATTGCATGTTAGCATCAAACAAACATTGTTGATGTTGTTTTTGGGTTTTGTGTTTTATAAGTTTTCTGTAACCCCTAATCAAACACGGGCAAGTATCTGTTGAAACAATGTATGTAATTTGTTTACATTGTTAGTTCAGATAATTACAAAGCAAGCACAATGGAAATAACTGGTTTCTTACTTTTATGTGGAAAGTGTCGGGGGGAGGGGGAGGAGGAGCTCAACAACTAACCAGTGGTTGTCAGCTGCTGTGTAAAATATTGCCTAATTTACAGTTGTTGCATATTAGCATTGCTAAGAATGCTAGGGACATAAAGTGTCATGTTGAATATAGGGTGATGACTTCATACTAGAGCAAGTCTGGGGATATGACCAGTTTGCAGTCACAGAGAAATCAGCTTTAATTAATTTGAGTGCCAGCACTGTGTATAATTACACAGCATGAGAGTTTGCATGCAAATGCTAAAATGCTGATTGTTGAAATACTTGCACTTACTTATTAATACATTGGGACTAAGCAATCCTGGCCTGTGAGCAAGGTACAGAAAGAACACAGTGCTGTCGGGGTAATTTGCACTGCCCTGTAGTTAGCAAGCAGAATTCAGATAGTTCTGCATCTAAAGTGATAAGCATGACACATTAGTCATTCTTGTGTGTGACACACCTTGCAGCCCCCTCTCAGTGTGCAACTAAAACAAGATGATCTATTATTATTAAAGTTGTCAGAAACATAACAGCAGGATTTGAGCTTCATTTATTGTAAACACTAGCTACAACTCAATCTTGCTTTTCAATTTCAGTTTTTATTTACTTATTATATATTGTCAGCATTCTCAATTAGAAAAAAAAATCTTGTAGGCAACTGTGATATAGAAATTGTCATAGTAAAGTAAGCCCTCTTGTTTGATGTTTCACACCTTTCAAAGACCATGACAAAAGACGGTATGTAGCTTTTTCTCCTCTACCCAGAAAATTCCAGTGCAAACCTTTTTTTCTGGATTTTGCAGCTTGCTGTGTTCTGAGGAATCAAAACTGGTAGCCCAAGAAATGGAAGTTGTGTATTGCCCTATCCAGTCTTAATCAGTATGTTGGTCTTATCCGTGTGTGACTAATCCTGTTTGCAATCAATTTATCTCAGTATTTTACTGCAGCAACGAATTTCACTGATTAATTATATGCTGAGTAACGTAATAGCAGGGACACTAAAAACACTGTTCCTTAATTTGGATGAAACTCTTTTGTCTGTTGATATACACAGGGAAAAGTACATAGCTCTGTCCTTGTCACTCATTACTTTATACATCAGCAAAATCTGCTGCTAAACTCAGGTAGTCCACTCCTCTTCAGTATCTCACCATATGGAACTTCTTCATATCTTTAATCATGCTGTTGACCTTCTGTGGATCTTGCCAAAATACATTCATAATTCAGGAAAAAAAAAAGGAGTTTGAATGTACTTGTTAATCACACAATGATCTTTGTATACATCTAGGTAGTGAAACACAGGTTAATACAGGAGCTTATTTTGTATGTGCATCTGAAAATTTGCTCTGTTTTTTATGTTGCTTCTTAGAGAATGTTTTTCATTTGCAAAACATTAACATTTGTCAGGGTTATTTCCAGCCACACAGAAAATGTTCCTTTGTGTATTTTGATTATTTAAAGCAATTTTGCTTCTCTGATGTATGTGTGCATCCAGCACAGCATGTTCACTGCTTTGAATGAATGTGTGGGGAATGCTGTTAATTTCCTCATGTGCATGTAGAGAAATGCTTTTACTGTCTACTGCACATGTTGAGATGGGGTTTCTTTGTCTTTTCTTTCACATTATATAGTACAGACTTCTTCTTTGTATTTTAAATGTAATAACTACCATAGATTAGAAAATTGACAATAAACAGTATGTGCTAGACATTGGTTTGGGATTTCCCAGGGTCTCCAGATGAATTCCAGAGTGCTCTGTTAGGCACCAAGGCTTTTACCATGCTTTGGGTGCTGGGTGGTTAAGAGTGGAGGCCAATATAACTAGATGGTAGCTGGAAGATTGTGCTTAGATTACAGCGAGGGAAAATACCGATGTCCTAAACAAATAATAATTAATACTTTGATCACTTGATTAGTCGAGTTTAAGAATGCTCTGGAGTGCATTAGTTCCAAATCCTTCCCCTAAGACATGCATTTTTCTGAGCACAGCAGATTCTGCTGCATAGCCAGCAAAAAGTGCTCAAGGAAGCCAATGCCTCCAGCATGCTGCAGTCATCTTCCCCACGGATCCAGGGTCTAGTGCCCTGGAATGAGTGCCACAGACAAGACTGGTGAGGTGCTGGGAATTGCTCTGTGACCGTGTGCATTGTCACTGACCAAGCTTCAAGGACAACTTGAAAATATCATGGTGAGAGGATTATGTGCTTCATTCTGCCTCACATTTAAGCATGTGTCTAATTTTAAACACATAGTTGCTTCCATTCATTTCAATGGTATTATTGTTGTACATAATTTTAAATATCTGCTCAAGTGATTTAGTAAATTGTATTCAGAAAAGGCATCAGAGGCAGGAGTACCTGTGAATGTGATGGGATAGCTGGAGACCAGGTGTCCAGTGGAAACATCTCGCTTCTGTGTCAGAACCATTGTTCTTCTCCAGTTTAAATAAAAATCTCACTTTCTCTGGATTTCTCCCATCTTCCCATATAAGGTCATTGTAGGCTTTTTCCTTTGGAGGGAATTCTGGCAGCTCTCATGAGCTGTCCTAGCTATGACATATTGTGCTGTGGCCTCAGTTCAAGTCTTATCAAATTGTTACTCATATTTGTGCTGTCTCTCACTGTGTGTTTCAAGCAAACTCAGGTATTTTTAAAAACAAACAAAAGGACATTTTCTCATTGTTTTCAGGAGATTTCAGTAGAGCCCAGTGCTGAATAAATAAATGACAGAACAGAAAAATATATATTTCTTTTGCTGGAATACAAGTCAAGCACAAGACTACAAAGCGGATAGCTATGATTTAGAAAACTATAACTCAGTATTAATGTTTAATGGATGTGGCACATTCCTTGCTGGGAAGTGTTATAAATCACTCCTTGAAAGAAAACAACAGAATATTTGAGGAGCATGTTGACGAGGGTTTTGTGTGGTTCAAAGGTGACATGGAAACAATGCCCACCTGAAGACAGCATTATATGGCTGTGACAAAGAGCAGTTCAGCTCTATTCATTTCCTAAACTCGGAAAAAAGAGTGGCTTGTTTAGCGTTCTTTTAGTTCTGCTTATATCTTTGGTATATTCTTATTTTCTTCTAGGAAGAAGATTTTCCACTCCTATCATTCTTAATTAAAAGGGTTTTTTCCAGCCTGGTTTTTAGTCTATCAGGCATAAATGCTTTTTGCTGTGTTTTGCTATAGCATGAAGTGAGCTGGCTGTGCCCAGAAGACTTGATTCTGCCATCCTTATTCCTGTTGAGATTGATTTTGATACCAGCTGGACCCACCCTGAGTCGTTTCTTTCTTCTCCATAATTATATTGAAGTCAGCAGGACTATTCATATCAGTAAGTGCTCACTGTGTGGTGGTGTGCAGAGCACAGCTCAGGAGGACTCACTGGTGGCCAGTGTGTTAAGTCTGCCTGAATATGGGTAGCTGAGCCTGGCCCACTGAGTACTCTGCCTAATGGCACTTTCCAGAGTAATTACTGCTTACTGCAGTGGAAGCAGGGCAGGATCCTGACATGTTTTCTCTCTCTCTGTTGCTTCTTACTTTCCTTTTTATTTCTGAAGTGAGTTTATTTGGCTGGATATTTCCCTAGGAAAAATCCAGCCAAATAATCACATACCTTGCTTTTCCCTAGGAAAAGCAAGGTATGTGATTATAACCAAATGAACAACTTGGAACCACAAAAGCCCCACAAATCAAATTTGTTTATAGCTTGTTACTGCTTTTGTTTGTTTCAGAAAAGCCTATTACATTTACTCTTAAATGATACAATATGACCAGTGTGATCTTGTGGTAAACAATAAGAATAGCTGTTTCTCAGATATTGCTTTTTGTGGGTTTTCAATGTTTTTCATTAAACAGAGCTTGCAAACTTTAATTCATAAACTCACCTTTTAGCCTCATCAATCATTATAAAGAACCTTAATAGCTAAATGTTCACATCATACAAACTCAATTGTGGTTCAAATCTTGGTCGATTCCTTTTTTGAAACATTTTTGGAACACTAGTTAGTTTCTGTTTTGATTATATATGTTGAAGAAAAACTCTATTGTGGATATTTCTTTTTATTTAAATAAGTAGATGCTTGTTTGAAGGAAAACTTACACCAAGAGGGAAGTGTACTACTTTAGACATCAGCGGCCCCAGTATTTTACAATTTCTGAACTCTGTTAATCTTTCTATATCTGTAGTTTACATACTTGCTAATGATTTCCTTCTTTCAGCTCCTAAAAGTAGATGTTTTCTCCATTCTCTTAAGAGAAGAATTTATATCAAGAGGGATGTTGTGTATAAAGACACCAACAGTATCAGCACTATAGGTTTGCCTTGAATGTGGTTACTGAACATATATCCCTGTTGAGCACTGTGAACCTATCACTAATAGGTCAGTACTAAAATTAACACACAAACCACAGAAGAAAAGTACCCAAAGGCCTTGCAGAGCTCTTAAGTAGTACATGTGTGTTATATTCTGTGTTGTTCCTCCCATGATGTCTTTAGTCTTTCTAGTATTTAAGGTGATTGATAGACCTGATGGCATGGGCACTTCAATGTGGTGGAAGTATTTTCACAGCATATTTTGTAGCAGAGATATTCATATGAACTAGATTGAAAGGCAGAAAACATTTGAGGGTATTTCTGGTCTAAAAATGCTTATTGTGTGCCTACATATGTTTATCTACACACACTTTTACAAATATACACAAAATATAAAAATATATACACATTTTAATTTTGTAATCAGCAAACATACAAATTTGAAGAAATATCAAAGCATCCAAGTTCTGGTTCCACTATGATCAGAGCAAATACTGACAAATCAAATTCCATACTTTATGTGAGAGAACAAAGTAGAGATCATTTTAATGCGCCCTTGACCCCAGACTCTTCTTATTTGTTCATTGGTTAAAAATGCTGTGGCTTAGTCATAGACAGTTGTGTAAAGCTGTTGAGTTGAAAATAATCTATTTTCAAAAATTATTTGGCTGATTCTTTGGTAAAATTTGCCTGCAGGCAAACACTTGAAAATGATACAGCCTATTAGAGCTTAAAGTGAGGAAAACTCTTGATAGCTGATGTTCACACATCACTAATAGCCTGAAAAGTTATGGGGTTTAGACAGTAGTATTAAAAATAAATTCCATGTGATACATTGAACAGATGCCAACCCTGTTCATGCAAGGGTCCCAGTGTTAAAAAAATGTATTAAATCCACTTTCTGAATGCCCCTGTTCATTATTTTGCTGACTTGGAAACCTTGAAGTGTTTTGTATCCATTTCATTATCTCCAAAAAGCATGAATTGTAATGGAATTTACATAAAAATCCTGCTTTGGAGTGGAGACTTTACTGCACAGTCAGCTGCCCCCCTAATCCAATCTTCCCCAATGCAGTTGGCCCGCTGGTTGCCAAACTCTAACAGTGGGGATCTCCTTTGTTAAGAAAAGTATGAATTTGAGCTTTAAAATGAGCAGAAGTCTTTTCTATTACTCATGATGCCTCCTCTTGCTGAGTTTACATGAAATGTCTAGCAGGAGGTGTTATTAAATAGCCTCAAAAATTAGGCAAAAAACCAATTATCTAGAAAAGGGACACAAAAGGCTTAAAGAAATGAGCATTTGAATTTTCATTATTGAGTATCCATGGGACACCACACCACTATTTGAATTTTGTTATTAACCCTTTGCATAAAAAGGATTTAATACTTTTAATCAGTTTTGAATTACACTTTGAGGAAAGCACAAGTTGGGAATTTTAAAAAGCCTCCTTCATTTCTTTCAGTATTATTTCAGTACTCCCGTGTTTGCACTTATCTCAAAAGAGTTTTAACTTTGTATTAGATTTTTTGTGAAGGTTGATTACATGGGCATTTCAGTCTCACCTTCATTCTTTATTTAGCTGAAATTCCTAATCAGTTCAGTGGGGGGTAGACAGGACTCAAGTGTTCCTTTAGATGAATTTCAGCTTCTAAAAAATCTTAGGGGTTGAGTAATGTGTTGTTGTTTGTTTTTTCCACTCTACAGATAAAATCTAGAGAGCATTCATCATCACCTGGATAGGAGTGATTTAAAGCAGTTCACAGTTTAGGCTGGCAGCCATTTTCTGAATTTCAGCAAAGCATCAAAATTAGAATGGCAAGCAGTAATTTAATAGTGTTTTCATGGGACCTTTGCAAAGGGGATGCAGACAGAGACACATATTGCTAGGGAATTCTTCCTGGAACAGATCTTGCTTTATTAACAAAAAGCATCCAGCTGTCCCTGCCTCAAAAAAAATGCTTTCTTCAAATTAACATTGCTTTTTTATTCTCCTGAAAATGAAGTTTTCTAATGGGTCAGTCTTGTTTTTATTCTAAAAGATTCAGTCCCAGCGTCCATGGTCTGGTCATGAAACATTCTGCTTTTCCAGTCAGGTTGCTCTTCTCATTCTGCTTGTTTCCTCCTTCTTGTTTCAGTCTTCTTTATTAATTTTTTTTCTATTCCATTTTACATTTTTTTAAATAAGTTTTTCTTTGCTATAATCCCTCAAACAGTGATGTTAATCTGAATATTATTGAACAGTAAAAACAAGCTGCTATGGCAGAGCACATCTAAGCCCAGAAGTCATACAGTCACTAACAGGCTTTTTCATTTGGTTTCTTCTGTTTTTGCTGGGCTCTATTGATTTCTTCTGGAGCACCAGTCTTCCAGAGCCAGAGGAGAGCAGTCTTTTGGCTCTCTTCCAAAGTGCATTTGCCAAATAGTAGCATTAGAAAACTCCCAGGCTTTCTGACAGGAGACAAGGGCAGTATCCAAGACCTGTACACCAGGATCCTTCACCTCTGCCCAATCAGACACTGTGCCAAGCTGTACACTTGCTTAGAAAAGATTCACAGAAACCTTTGACATCTATGGATTTACAAGGAGAGAGTTTACTGGACACGAATAGCACTGACGAGAACAACCAGCTATTACAAACATTCTTTTACTGGTTTAAAAACAGTTCGGTTTCCAGGCAAACACGACATCACTACAGGCCCATATAAGAGATAGATCTTCAGACAGCAGTAAAATTTGGCAAATGTTTGTCTTTTTATGATCTAACTTAATTGTTTTCTGCTTTTAGGTGAATGAAAGTGGTATCTCCATCTGAAAGGAATGCTTAAAAATAGAATGCTGTCTTTTTGTTGAGGTAGATGCAGGTTTGGCCTTTGCCTGCTCATTTTCAGAGACTGTAGTTAGTTTTTGGGAGACAGAAGGAAGCATATGGGCATGCATGGCCAGAGCCCCTTGAATATTGCTCTTGAGTGCACACTGCTAGTGAACTGAGGAGGACCTGGAAGGACTGACAGGGCTATTTTCACTGCAGTACTACAGAATCAACAAAATTATGTGGAAACTGGACTAGGAAAAAGCACACTTATGAGGGGAATCAAATATTTTGGGCCATTCAGGAAATAGAAAATCAGACTCAGGTCAGCAAAATCTGCTTGGGAAAAGTTCTGTTTGAAGATTTTTGAAAGGATTCGTGATTGATCCTTATCCTGAAAAAATTAAAACAGAGGAACCTTTAACATTTGTGTCCACATCTTTGGCTGGGGAAAAGGATGCAGTTCCATTAAGTCAGTGCAACTGTACTAATTTGCACCAGCTGAGCTTCTGCTTCTTTGTTTGTGTAGCCTTGTCGGCACCCCTTCCAAGGGAAAGCAAACATTCATTGTTCTTTCCTGGGTCAAAGAGAAGTCAATGCAGAAGGATCCCAAAGTTTCCTTATCTCTTCTTGTTTTCATTTTCACAACTAGCATTATTCACATACAAATGGCATGAACTTACAGTGCAGAACTTAAAGCGTGTGCTTCTGAATGTACCTGACACTGGCTGATGGATGAGTAATTTCCATGAGTAGAATTCATGTATTGTCATTGTTTTATGCAACATAATCCATGCTACATTAATTTAAAATGTGTAAACTGGAAAAAAACAGCATGATCTGAATCACAGTTCATTTCTGATGAAATTTAAATCACCTTTTACCCCAAACATTTACTTCTTAACCCTTTGTTTCTTTAACAGTTATTTTTTGCCCCTTATTATTTTATTCTTTTGGTGTTATTGATCCTGTCCTCAATGAGCTGCTTTTTTCACTCCCAGTGGAATATCTGGATCCATGCAACACTGTTTGCAAACAAGCTGTTAGTCACTGAGGCATGATCACAGAGAGGTAGATGATGGTACCTGCATTTGCATGCACATGTATGCACTCTTATTGCACATTAAGAGTTACATTGCTAGATACAATTTTATTATTTCCCATATAAATACTCGCTCATATTCCCACAGGGAATTATGTGTTCATTAGAATAAGAGTGGCTTGATTGAGGTGAAATCCATATCATGGAGGAGTTTGGAAGTTATTGAAGAAGATTTTTGGAAGCTGTTTTCCAGGAAACAGTTAAGGAGTCACTTCTCAAATGTTGTTAGGTATTTCCAGTCATCCAACTTCTTTCAGGATTAATTGAGAGGTCAATACTTAGTCACCCACTAATTAATCAATGCTAAATATAATGTAAGAAATATCACAGCCAAACTGGAGTCCTAAGATCCATCTTCTGCTGAGACATTAGAATAACTTTCAGGATTCTGATTGAGGGTTTGGGGCTGAATGTTTCTTGTGACTGTCTCAGAAGGGTTTGCAAATCTCATTAAAATGCTGTAACCAGAATGAAATGTGGTTTGGAGTGATTTCCTTGTCCCTGATGGAAATCACCCGTTCCCAGGATATTGCTATCCCAGTTTTGCCAGGGACAATATATCCCTAAGGCTCACAAAGCACTTGGGAGTAAGGAAAATGTTTGGCCTTTAAAACAGACAAGGTTATGTCAAGAGTCAGTTATTTTAAAAGAAAAAAAAAGTCCCTGGTGTGAGAATCTTTGCAAATTTAAAAACTTTCCTCTTTTCAAGTGGTGCAAGCTGAGCAGTGGGCTCTCCTTGGCTGTACATTCAGCACTTTATCCATGAACAAAGTATAAATATTTCCAGAAAACCCATTTCTATATTTATTTTCAGACTGACATCACTTCCCCTCTGTATAGCTGGTGAGAGATGGTTCAATCCAAAGCCAGCTCTATTTTCAGAGAATACACAGACACATAGTCAGGGTGCTAGCTCTGGAACTGCAGTGGTTTTCTCTGTAAATGAAACAATGATACTCTCCCGTTCCTCACCCAAATTCTCTGTATTTTTTTTTGGCTTAGTACAGGCTAAAGAGCACATTTTTTTGTGGGGAGTCTGATGTGAAAATATTGACCACCAATCATCAGACAGACTCCAGTAACAATTACTGTAAACTATGCTGCTCCATCCAATAACATTAATATTTTTAACAATTCTCTTTCCAAAAACAACTGCACTTTGTGAGGATAAAAAATGAATATAGTTCTCTTCTTTCTTCAAAGTATGTTCTGAAGCAAACTATAATTTAATTGTATTGTTAAGTACACACGTGCTATTATAATTGATGCAATGGGTTTATCTGAACCTTTGGTCATACATTTGTGAGTTTCAAAATATGTTTTATTGCATTTTATAGAAATGTGTTATATTTATGTAGCTTTTTGTTTACCCTCCACCACTTTACCCCCGAGAAGAGGCTTTTAGGAGGGAAGGTGTTCAGCAGCAACCTGCTCATGTTTCAGCTGAGGGGCGTGTTCCCCTCAAGGAACAAGAAGGCTGCTTAACTTATAAATGTCTGCTCAGCCTCTTTCTGTTTGAAAGGCCAGTGCTGCTGGGGCTCAATCACTGGTGGATAGGCAACCTTTCCTGCCTGGCAATGGTAAACAATCCTCAGCCTTCACCTTCTCCTGCAGGAGTCTGAGAGCATTAGCTGCATGGTAGATCGGTGCTCAGGACAGAGGGCAGCTGTCACTGCTTTTATATCTGCAGAGAACAATTACCTGCATTTCCTGAGCCCTGGCTGCCTCATTAAGTGTTCTTTAGAACTATTTCACCAAAAAAACCCCAGAGATTTGTTTCCTTTTAATTTATTTACATGTAATGCTTACCTTGGCCAGTGTGGCCGTGGTTTTTGGAGCAGGGTTTCTTATCTTGACCAGGAAACTCAATGATGTTTTAAAGAAGCCAAGTAGTTCCTCATAGCCATACATCCCTCCAGTGGCTCAATCAGGTTCAAAGTCAGTGTTCTCTTACACCTTTTTTCTCCCCTTTGACCACATGGCCTCCCTCACTGCTGGCAATATGCGTCTGAGTTACGTTGGCTGGGAAACTGCAGCAGCCAGGAAAGGAAACAGTCACACCTCCATAGCCTTGGGACTCAGGGCAGGTCAGGGCAGGGTTAGCAGCTGCTCACAGGTAATGCATCTTTTCACCAGGAAAGGTCAATTTAATGTGAGATCCCTATCAAAAATGCTAACTCAGTGCCCTGAAACTGTAGTGAGTCCCTAAAGAAGGGTTTCGGTAGCTACATCCTGCATCTTTAACATTTTAGAGTTTAGAAACTGATTTCCTGGAGCTTTAAGTAAGACACCAGGTATCTTGGCTCCAATACAGATTTTTAGAACTTGAGTTGATATGGGAATTCTGTGTTGTGCTTTCCTTATTTTGTGTATTGTTAAATTATACACTTTGAGGTGCTCTTATGATTAGTGTCATTTACTCTCAAATTCTTGTGAATGTTATTTTGAAGCACTTCAGATATTTTCATTTTAATGGCACATAATGATAAATACAATTATTAAAAAATACATCCCAGTGCAAACCTAGTGATGTCTTAAGAATCCTGGAGTTCTTCAGAAAAACGATAAGACTGTAAATTAAAATGACATCTAGGCTAATTGTGAGCCAGTGTAAAAACTAGCCTTTTAGTTTGCTGATCAAAAGCAAGTGTTTTCATTGTGTGATTTCAAGAGGAAAATAATTCCATTGATACAGCAATTTTAGAGCACAGAGGGCAGAAACACACAGTTTTTGGTAAACCTTTGGAACAGCTAGCAAAAGCAGTGCCGCAAGAAAAAAAAAAGGCATTTTGATATAGACAGGGCTAAGATCATGTGCTAGCAATACCCTGACTGTTAATTACAGAATCTTGAAGTCTTTTCACTATTATATAAAGAATCAATTCAATGACCTGAGATCAGATGAAATATGAAAAGGCTTCTTAGTCTGCCTTTGTACCTTGATGGAGGCTCTTTCAATCAGCGGAAACCAGTACATTGATTTACTTATTAGGAAGTTATTAAAAAGAGAACTCCACTGTGAACCATCAGGAGAACAAACTAATCTGGGGCCTTTCCAGGAGAGATGACCATCTAATGCCTGAAATACACAAGACAAAAGGAAATTTTGCCTGATTTATAGATACATGCTGATGCTGAATGACTGTTAAAAAGGATCACAAAATTCACCAGAAGCTTTCCTTGCTGGGAGAATGTGTTGTGTCAGTTTTGGAGAAGGAAAGGGGATTTAGGGGAAACCACACTGTGATTTTTATGGGTATCAACTGAAATACACAATATTACAAGAAACAACCCAGAAGAATACAGCAAACTTGTTAAAAATTCCACCAAACTTCAGAAAATCAGAAAGCATTGACACTATCAGTGAGTTTACCCTAATATGATGTTTACACAGTATAATCTCAGACTTGACAGTGATTACACAGCTTTAGGCAGATGTTTTGTAACAGAATTCTGTGTAAACTTGAGTTACAAGAGCTCTCCCAAGAATCCTAATTTAGCTTTGCGGCAAATTTTCTGTGTTGGCTTATTATTTGGAAAAGTCCAAATTAAGTTTAGATTACAATAAAGTCATGGAAATCATATATAATTGAGGGATTTGTTCCATTCAGCTCCCATATCCGTGCAGTGCTTTCTTGCTGAGCTCCCATGTTCAGCCAGTGTGACTGTGTACTTGAGAAGACCTCAATATGTCACTCTGATATTAATTTTAGAATACGGTCTAGATTTCCTCTTATCTCCTATCTCACTCACTAACCTCAGCAATTTACCTACGAAAACAGAACCAGGGAGGAGACAGTGCTGGCAATCAGATACAGCATCAAGATGCTGCAGGTTCAGGTGTACCTGACTTGGTGGCTGAGCACTATTTTACCTCTCTGTGGTGTCATTTCTATGAAATTTCAGTTACCCAGCTTCATCAGTACCATGCCTTGTCATCTACATTTGGATTACACTATGGAACACAGACATTAATTATCATGAAGGATATCTATTCTCAGATATTAGATATTTTCATTAAAATTTAGTCTAAAAGTAGTTTTAAAAGGTTTTCAGTCTCCTTTGTGTGTGTGTGTGTTCTTGCATCGATGTTTGAGTGCCTGTTTTTAATTCTGCTTATTATGATTAAAAACAAGTTAAGAAGCTAAACCAAAATAGAACATTCTTCAGCCTTTATTGCACCTTTTTAATCAAAGTAGTTCACTTTTCTCTTTTTAATCAAAGTAGTTCACTTTTCTCTTTGTCATTTGAGGCAGTTGGTGAATAAAAAGCAAAAAAAGGGAAGGCAGAATACAGAACAGTAAAGAGGTTAATGAAAGGAAAGTTTGAGAGGCTTGCTAAGGTGAGTATGGAAAGAAGTTTGTGGACATAGTTAGACGTAAAAAAATTTAGAAATACTATTTTCTTCCTCACTTTTTTTTTCAAATGTGTGAATAATAAAGAGGAAATACAAACCTCAGGTCTAACCTGTTGAAAGCTCAAAGTATGCAAAGCACCAGCAGTAAAAATTATGTCCAATAAAAAAGATGAAAGAGATGTGATAAAGGAAAATACTAAAATATGCATTTATGTATTTATGTTTAGAAAATAACAAAGCAGAAACAAAAAGACTGTGATTAGGAAAAATTCTTAATTGCTAAAACTGAGTAAATTATGAAGGGTTAAGTATTTTTATTGGTGTTTTCTGATATAAGCTGAGTAGCTCAAAAGGAGCAAGATCACAATATTTCTTTTAGTTTGTTACTTTTTGTTAGTTGTGGGTTTTTTTTTTTTTTTTTTTTTTTTTTGTTTGTTTTTTTGCTTTCTGCTCTAGTATTTCTTAGTGCTTTTGCTTGTGTAGATTCAGGACAAATGCTTGCCATTTCTCTGCCTTGAACGTCTCCATACCTACATTGTAATAGATTTTTATGATATATAGGTTTCATGAATGTTGTATTTGTAGGTATAGAATTTTGAGAGGATATATTTGAGAGGATATTGACTTTCCATTTGAGATGGAAAGTCATACTGTAATTAGATGAGGGCTATACCCATTTTTGAATGGAAACCTACTGCTAGCATTTTCTAAACAAATTATTGCATGGCAAGCTACTGCGGTTCTGTCATCAGGACAATGTTATCAAGAGCTCCCTGGAAACATCCCTGATTTCTGGTGTTCAGGGGGAGGTTAACAGCACTGTTTCTGGTCTGTGGACTTTGCTGTGGACCTGGTGGATGAAGCACATGGACACTGCTTAAGTATGGTTTTTAAATGTTTTTAAAAGCTGTTCATATGAAGTTAACAAAAATGAAGGTAGTGCTATTTATATATTAGATAAACCACACATCAAATCCCTTCTCATATACAAGTTTTTTCAGCTTTCTATAATGTCCATAGGCCCACTGCTTCTGCAATTTATCTTTGTCTGTATTGATAGTTTTATTATCAGGAGGGGCTGTTTATTATCAGGAGGGGCTGTTTGATTCAGGTTTCACAAAGAGGGTAAGATTTTAATTTGGGTGGATTCTTCATAATGAAATGGTCTGTATTTTCAGATGTTATTGTATAGCTAAAGCATTATATATGTAGACATAAATCACTGTGGTATATCAGTGTTTACTGTGAGGCTGGTGAGGCAGGGGAATAGGATGCCCAGAAAACTTGTGGATGCCCCATCCCTGGAAGGCCAAACTGGATGGAGCTCTGAGCAACCTGGTCTAGAGGAAGGTGTCCTCACCCATGCCATGGGGTTGGAACTAAATAGTCTTTAAGGTCCCTTCCAACCCTAACCATCCTATGAGACTGTGATTCCATGATTGTGTGATAGATATAGGTACAGTGGGTAAAACCTGACTGCACACATTTGAATAGAAAAGTAGCACAGCATCATGAGTTAACTTAGGATAGGGACAGTTGTGACTGCCAACACTTAACCTTTATATAATTTTCTTATATAAAGGAAAATCCTGGGGAAATTTATACAGCTTTTAAGAACAAAGATTTCAGTAAGCCTTTGCTGAAGTTAACCCAAGGTAACTGTGAGCTGTGTGTTTCTGTCCTGCGGTGACAGATCATGTCACACAACCCTTGTAAGTGAGAGCAGCCTCCCAGGGTTGCTGCAGCCTAGCCTGGGTAAGGCAGCTGGCAGAAGGGCAGCAGTGGCCTCCCAGCACAGTGTCCTGCACAGTTCACATTGGAATGATACAGGTGCTACTCAGGTCCAGCTGCAGCCTTTGTGGCTCTTCACTGTGTCTGTGAAAGAAAACATAAGTGCTCATCTGCAAGAAATGGAGAAACAGCAAATATATACTGTTTGTATTATAGATAGAAATTGTGAGAATTTTTAGGCACAAATTACATTTTTAAAAAAGAGATTAAATTTTCTTTTTAGTTAGAATGCATATTTAGATTATTACTAAATGCTGCATCTGTAAGATAAAAAATACAACCCAGCTGAATAGTACAAAGTGTTCAGTACTTTGAGGTCATCCTTGTGGTTGCTTGGTTATTGTGTGTTAGTTTGTTCTGTACTATTATTTGATTAAGCCAGGACTTAAGGTGATCTGGCTGCCTTCTCAGCACTGAAGAGCTTATACACCTTGCAACTGCCTCTAATGTATTCCAGTGTTTGTGTGTTTGTTACTATGACATCTGGTTCTTTGCCAGACATTTTGGGTGGCATTGCTGTACACTTCATTCTCAAAGTGCTGAGTGATATGGTCATGAAAAATGCCTCCTCTTTGCCCATTAAAAAAATCCCAGTCATATCAGAGTTGTTAAAATTTATGCTAAGTCTATTCAGTGAAACATAAATAGTCATCACTTGGAGAACTTGCTGTGCAAGGCATGATCCTGCAATATGCTAGGCTCTTCTGAGATATTCTCAGCACCCTCAACTTTTAGTGAGTTGCCTGATGCTCAGCACCTTGTCAGATTTGGCCTCTGAGAAGGAACATGAAAAGACCCAAAGCAAACTGGCAAATATTCAGCTGTTTGTTGTACAACTCTTTTTTTTTTTCTCTCTCAAAAGTAGCAATTCAAACAAAGGATTAATTTAGAAAGAAAAAAATTTAATTAAAATCGAAAGAGGAGAAACTAGGATGTGTGAAAAAAATGTTAACAGTATTTGAAGAGGCAAAGAAATTGGAGAGATAGAAAACCTAATTTTTCTTTAAGTAACATTGGGAAGGTTGTAGATGTTGTTTAGTATTGTCCTTGAATATTTTGCAAGTGGCACAACCACTTCATGAGATGCCAATTGCTGAAATACAGAGTTGTGATTTAAAGTGACAATGTCACCTTAGTTTTAGTCCAAGTGATGGATTTTGCTATGAAATGGGTTTGAAATGGGTATACCAAACCGAACATTGAAAGATGTGTTTGCATTTGAGTTAATTTCAATTAAAATTAGTTTTGTTAGAAGTATCACTCCCATAACTTGTTATGAAAATTTTATCTCTTTTAATGTGAACTCAAATGGACCTTACAAGACACCAAGTACTCAGGAAGAGAGCTGATGCATCCAGATAGCCAAGACAGGCAGCAAAAATCCCAAACTGTACAGAGTAGCTCTGGATATTTCTTTCCTTTTCAACTGAGTGGATAAAAGAAAAGAGACAAAAAGCGTTTTAAAAATACAGGAAGCATATTCTTAATTGCTTGCACCTGGTTTATGTGAAAAGCTAATATGGAATCCTGTACTATTGACTGATATCACTTTCTTTTCATTTTTTATTATGATAAACTATAAAAATGGCAAGATGGTAGAATAGGAAGCTTGTAAATTGCAGATTGCGCAGTAAATCAACTTAATTTATGTACTATGTTTATTGGTGAATTGTCTGGATTCATTAAAGCTCTGGAACTGCATTTGTATAACAGAATATGGCCTCTTTTCCTGGATTTTGAGTCTGCTTTCAAGCTGCAGAGACCCCTTTGAATGTGTTAAAGTAGTAGCCTCATTTAACAGGGAGAGTTCATAAAGCTTTGGAAATGTTTTAAGTCATTAAAAGGGATACTGTCGATTTGATTTTTTTTCAAAATGACCTATTAAAGATTTTTTTTAATATGGAAGGGTTTTTTTCTAATTTCTAGAAAATATCTAGATTTTTTTTTCTCTGTGAATGTTTGGAAGCATCATTCAGAAGACCAGATAATGTTACCACCATAGCCATCATTATTAATCAGGAATACTTTCCTATTCCCCCCTCACATCCTTTCCTCTTACAGGAACTCAGCCCAGTGCATCCAGCCAGCCTGACTCCTGTGAATCATTTCAGTGCTGTTTAAAACTCGGGAATCTGACTTTGCCACAGCATTGTTCTGTGCACTGTGGTTATTTTCATTCCTTGCTGCCAGTTGTTTGGGGAGGATTTGTAGGGCTGAGCTCTCCAGCAGAGCCCTGCCTGCAGAGCCCACCCTGCCAAGCAGCCTTTCAGCCATGGGCTGTGACAGACAAGCTCTGCCAGATGTCCTTGCCATGATTTCAGATATTCATGCTCACAGCTGTCCATCTCACAGTTTTGCTGGAAATTCCTGTCAGCCTACAGGGATGAGAGAGAGAAGCATGTGTCTGTGCGTGAGCCACCCACGTTCACACCGCCTGCTAATTTAAAGTGCCAGTGAAAAGCCTTTGCCCTGGTCTTTGGGACTGGAGATGGGATTGCAACCTTCCAGTGGAGGGCAGGGTGCAAGGCTGGGGAGGGGCAACATCCAAAAGTGTGGCAGCTTTGTGCTTCAGTGTATGAGCAAGAGCGCAAACTACCTGTGCTAAGTAAACAGGAAAAATGGAGCAAAACCAGGTCAGCTACACTGCAGGACAAGTTTTTAGATGAGAAAGCAGCATTTGAGTTTCCAATGTCTTTTTAATGGCTTGGTGAAATATATTTTGTTTTCAGAGTAAAGTTGCTAAACTGTGAATATTTTATCCAAGCGATTAAAGTAGCTTTTTACTCTTACACATTAGGCATAGAATATTTAAATGTAAGTGAGAGAGGGAACACTAGATATGATAATATCTGACAATGTGTTTCAAATTACCAGCAAAGCATGTGCATACATATATGAATACAGCTGTGGTTTCTCTTCAGCATTAGGTAATGTTCTTTTAATGAAAGAAAGGAGTGAAAGCTCCTGCTATTCTCTTCAAAGGAAGGGCATTTATATATTTTATATAGAACTCTTTATACTGCTGTGTTATGGTATGTAATATATTGGAACTTCTCGGCCTGTGATAGACCCCCAAAGGGTAGACATGTAGGTCTAAGAGATGAAAAAAATCAAAGACGTGATCTCTTGACAGAATTATATAACCTTCTCACACTGCCTCTGAACCTCATTGAATCCTCGAGGTGACAGAAAGTTGGCAGGCAAAGTGGAAGCAGCTGCTGGTGATGGCATGGCTGAGATCTATGAATCTATTCAGAGTGATCAATGGCTGAATGCTCAACAGCCAGAGCCATTGATCACCACCCTGACCCCAGCTCCTGCTAAGTCCAGCAGGTTGCTGGGGAGGCTTTAAGAAGCAGGGAGTGCAAAATGGAAAGCAGGACATGAACAGCAAAGGGAGGAGAAAGACAGAGGCACGAGCCCTCCTCATAAAAGTTATTCAGGAAATTGTAAAACTCAATCCTATGTGCATGGTACTTGATCACATAGAAGTTTTACTTTAAGGTGCATATCTGAATAAATGCTGAGAAATTCTGTTCTCTACATAATCTGGGAAGCCTGCCTTCCATAGAATTTCATTAAATGCCAGAGGTCTAGTTTCCCCATGCACCTTTGACTGTCTTACCTATAATGTACACATAAACCTTTGTTTTTACAACCTTTTTTTTTAAATATTGCATAATAAAATAATGCAATGTAATAAATAAAATACCAACATGCAGTATATGCCAAATTTTGCCAAAGAAAGCAACACTATAGAAAGGGTACAAGTGAGTTTTACTAAATGCATTCTACTCAAAAATACTTTAACAATTGAATTGTTTCACAAAAGGAACTATTTCAGCCCGGTTGCATCATGAAAAATTACTTTTTTAGAATGGCAGAATAGATTTCCACATGCTTTAAGTCTCATAGGATTTATCTAATTTTCTCAGTTCACTAATAAAAATATATTTTACAGCTTTTAACTTCAAAACTTGGAAAATTCAAATGGTCTGCAAAAGACCAGGCTGGGTTCCTTCTCTCATGCATCTTGTTATTATTAAAGATGCTCCCAGTTAAACATTAGCAGTTTTTCTGCTACCCTTCATTGGGATAATATGGTTTTATTATAGTACAGAATTTAAATGCACTGTGATTGCATAAATTTCATTGTTGATACAGTAAGTAATGCCAAAAGATAATTCAGTTCACTCCATCATAAATGGGAATAAAACCACTTTTTCCACTAAAGTAATCATACATGAATGTGGATATACACAGGGGTCCTGATCCAGAAGTAAAAGTCTCTCCCAATAACTAGAAATCTGGATTTAGTCCAAAGAGCAGATCTTTTGAGCAAAGCCAGTACATTTTACATTGGTACTTTTAAGAAGTGCCCTATAAAGGCAGAAGTCTTTGAGGCTATTGTTTAATTTAAGGTTAGATTCGTTTCACAGAGCTCTATTCTGAAGTAAAAAATAGTTTCATATATACAAATTGTTTAGTTTCATATGGGAAAACCCATATGAATCTCAGCTACTTGCATTTAATATTCATGGAGTGGTGAAAGTGCTGACCAAGCCACTTTCTGTCCAGCCACCAGTCATGGCTAACCCAGGAGGTCCCATTTGACAAGAACTTAGCAAATATGACACAAATGGCTGGAAAGGAGAATCCAGGGAGCTGCAGGTCTGTCAGTCTGACCTCGCTGCTGGGGAAGGTGACGGAGCTGATCACGTTTAGTGCCATCAGACAGCAGGTGCAGGACAATCAGGGGATCAGGCCCAGCCAACGTGGGTTTATGAAAGGCAGGTCCTGCTGGACCAACCTGATCTCCTTCTATGACAGGGTAACCTGCTTCATGGATGAGAGAAAGGCCATGAATGCTTTCTGCCTAGACTTTAGTAAATCCTTGGACAGTTTCCCACAATGTTTTCCTGAATAAACTGCCTTCCCATGGTGTGGATGGATGCACTCTTCCCCAGATTAAAAACTGGTTGGATCGCTGGGCCTAGAGAGTGGTGGTGAACAGAGATACACCCATTTGGTGGCTGGTCACTAGTGGCATTTCCCAAGGCTCAGTACTGGGGACAGTTCTGTTTATTATCTTTACAGATGATCTGAACTAGAGGATTGAGGGCACCCTCAGGCAGTTTGCAGACATCACCAAATTGTGTGGGTGTCCATCTGCTGGAGGGCAGGAAGGCCCTGCAGAGGGATCTGGATGGGCTGGCTCGATGGGCTGAGGCTGATGGTGTGAGGTTCTACAAGGATCAGTGCTGGATCCTGCATTTGGGTCACAACAAGCCCATGCAGCACAACAGCCTTGGGACAGTGTCTGGAAAGCTGCTCATTGGAGAAGGACCTGGGGACCCTGGTTGGCAGCAGCTGAACATGAACATGAGCCAGCAGTGCCCAGGTGGCCAAGAGGCCAATGGCCTCCAGGCCTGTGTCAGCAATGGTGTGGCCAGCAGGAGCAGGGCAGGGATTGTCCCCTGTGCTCAGCAATGGTGGGGCCACACGCCGAGTGCTGTGTCCCGTTCTGGACCCTCAGTTCAGAAAAGGCATTGAGGGGCTGCAGCCAGTCCAGAGAAGGGCAATGGAGCTAGAAGAGAAGTCATATGAGAAGTGGCTGAGGGAGATGGGGGTGTTTAGCCTGAAGAAAAGGAGTCTCAGGTGTGACCTGACCATGCTACAGCTACCTGACATGTGGTTGTAGATGTGTGTGGGTCAGTGTCTTCTGACAAGTACCAAGCAATGGGACAAGAGGAAATGGCCTCCAATGGCACCAGGAGCAGGGGGGTTAGAGTGGATATATTTCTTCACTGAAAGGGTGGTCAGGCATTGGAACAGGCTTCCCAGGGAAGTGGCTGAGTCACCATGCCTGGAGGTAGTTAAAAAGCCTGTAGATGTGGTACTCAGGAACATGGTTTAGCGGTGGACTTGGCAGCATGAGGAGAATGGTTTGACTCAATGATCTTGAGGGTCCTTTCAGTATAAACATTATATGATTCTATAATACCAATTAGATTATAAGATGCACTTGGAGTCAGAATACTCAAAGCAGAAAAGAAGATTAATTTATTTTTTCACCAGAAGAAAGCCACATCCTATTTGTTGTGTTATACTGATGCATGCATTAATACTTTTTTTTTTTCATTTTTACATATTTCCTTTCATTATATAGCAGCTGGACTATAAATATAGCTGTTATTAAGATACAGTTTCCAAGTACAAAGAATCAGAGGAAGACATGCTTTCTTTTGTCCTGGTGGAAATTGGGAGCACTTCCAGTGGTACCTTTGGGATTACAGTATTGTAAAAATGAGAAAGAATTACATTCCTAATCTTCCTTCCTACTATGGCTTAATATCCTTGTCTCCATGTCCAAATGCTCTTTCATTTTTGAGCACTTCTAAGTCAACAAAGATGCATTGTTGTGGTGATAACTGTTGGATAACACTGTCATGAAAATAACTGAATTAACTCTTTGGAGTGCAGCTCCTTATTTCATTACGTGCCTGTGATATTGAGCCATGTCCTTTCTCAGTGCATAACGTAATAATTTGCACAGCAAATTTTTTCACTGTGAGATACATTGTTTTTAGGTTTGAATGAAGGGAAGTAGTAAACCTAACAATTTTACTCACAAAGATAAATAATTACTCAGTTTGATTACCTTTATCTCTAATGAGTGCACCCATTTGCACCTGGATAAAATTCGCTCTTCAAATCCAAATTTAGTGTACATTTAACACATGCTACTACCACTGTAGTTGTTTATGATTCTGTTTTTGATCTCAGTATGCAGAATTTTGGCCATGTCAGTTCTGCACATGTCAGGTATCCTTTATAGGGTCTCATTGCATCAGCCAGTCCAAAAAAAATCCTCTCTTGCACTTAGCTTTATAAATACTCTATCAGGACAGATTTTTTTACAAAAGTTCTCAAAGCTGATCTCACATACTCCACTGATTGCAGATTTTATGAGATGTGCTTGTCAGCAAACCTACCTGCTATCACATTTCTGGCCAGGTAGATATCTCTCTCTTTCTGGGCTCTTCTGTTATGTATTCCCTCCATCCCTCTGCATTCAGTCCTGTAGCTTAATGACTTTTACAGAAGTTCTCTTAATTTTTATCTTTAGAGGCAGAAAAAATTCTCATGTCATTTTGCTTGAAATTCACAACACCTATATGTTTTGGTTTGTTTTTTTTTCTAATTGCATTTCCTGCAGCAGAAATGGGAGCACAGTCAGTTGGCCCAGAGGAACTCCAAGACACCCACAGTTGGATAAATTCCTGCTGTTCACTTCTGTCTTGCCTGTAGGCATTTTTAACAGTTTTCAGTTCACGTGCACTTTTACCCCTTGTTTAATTTTAATTTGTCTTACAACATAATAATACCTTTAGGGAGTATTAATGCTACAGTAAGAGCATACATAAATTCTGTGTATACATGTACATATTGTGTGTGTGTGCATAACATACACAAAAACTGGGCAGTGCCTCCCCTGTAGTAGTTCCACTCTCTAACTTGGTTAAACTTAAAAAAAATAATATGGTCACTTGCATAAACATTTATTAGGCTTTACAGAAGGGGTGTTTAAACTCAAGTAGAGTTGAAACAAAGTGATTGGAGAAGTGAGCAGAAAATGCTGCAAGCAATATACGAGGCAAGGAGTCTTTACCCCAAGGAGAGGAAGGAGAATTTCTTGAGCACCTGGAAGTGGGAATAAAAAAAATAAAAGTCTTCAGAGTTTTACTCAGCTTTTGAATTTTCCTCTCATCCTACCCTGTCTCTCACAAATTCCTCCCTCTTTGGCACCCACATGAGAAATGGACCTGCAGCAGCTGCAGGTGCCACACTCCATGTCCTCTTCTTGAGGCTGCAAAGAGCCAGGGTCAAGAAAAACAGGCACTTCTCCTAAGAAAATGTTTGATTTGGATACTCTGTGATGAGTACCTGGATCACAGCAGCTCTTGGAGAAGTGGGAGGGACAACTGCTGGGCAGTGGGAGGATGCCAGGAGCTGTGCTTGTGCTGGAGGGAAACAGGAGAGTTTTTAAGTTATGAGGAATGTAGTTTATTATGCTCAGAATGAGGGAGGGGGTGGGGTTGGGTTAAAACAGACTGAAGAAAAATCTCCTTAGAGAAGGAATCAAAGGGGGGAAGGAAACAAACTATTACTGAAAAGTAGAGGCAACCCACAACAAAAATTTGTAAACTGCTGATAAGAAACCTAGTGAGAACTGTATATCCCCTACAGAACTGTGTGATGTGCCTTAGTTTAGAGATTACATTGTATTGAACTCTACTGTACCCTGTGGAAATCTCATCCTCACTCAAAACTGATTTGAAAATGTTTTACTTTTGATTATTTCATATAAACACAAACAGGTAAAGGGCTTAATAAAGTTTAAAGTACTTCAGCAGATCTGCTTTTTGTATAGGTAACTTTTTCCTTATATTTGTTGGGTACATCTTCCATACAATCCTAGAAAACAATCAAAAGGATAGGAAAATATGTTCCAAAACTGGAATTCTTACACATTTACAGCAAAATCATGCAGGTACAAAAAAATGTCTTTTAATGACATGGCACTGTTCTGTGAGTGTCTTTGTCCTAGTTCCAGCTAGAACAGGGTTAATTTTTTGCAGTAGCCAGGAAGGGCATGGCCAGGACAGGGAGGTTATTCCATACCACCCCACATCATTGCCAGGGGTTTGGGGAAAGGAATCTCTTTTCCAGAGGGAAGGGAAGGGCTTTCAGGGTGGTGTGGCTGCAGGTCAGGTCACAAGTTCCTCAGTAAGCATATTTGCATGTGAATCACTCTCTTTTTTGTACACTTTTGTTATTAATATTACTGCTACTGCTCATTTTATTATCTCATTGCCATTTCCAGTAAATTGTTCTTATCTCAACACGTGATCTTTGCCTCTTGTGCCTCCATTTGGAGAGGGGAGGGGAAGGCTCAGGTGGGTTTAGTGGGAGCACCAAATTGGAGACCACCATTTCTAAACCACGACAATCTTTTACAAATTTTCCTGTTTATAAAGTATTCAAACAAGGAATTTATTGTTTGGCCTAGATTTCCATTTTTATGACATAGATAATTTCAGAAAAAAAATACTATTATTATAGATACTATGCAACAGATTCTCAGCTGGTTGAAATCAACATAGCTCTTCCAAAGTTACATGAATCAACAATCAAGTGAAAGAAAATATAATAGAAACATTTTCTTCTCTTTACTTTTTCATAGATATAAAAAATTTTATGTTTAAAGTTTTGGACTTTAAAAAAATTTTTCTTTTCCAATACAATTTAAAAAACTGAACTTTAAAAGATCTTTGCATCCCCTATGATACAGTGTTCTTTATTATATATTGTGTAAAGTATATATAAAGCTCATATTAGTTATATATAAAACTCATATTAGATATACAAAGTTGCAAGGAGATACTTATTTTAAACTAGGGAGAGCAGTCCTGCAATCTGAAATAGTTTTTATGTATAAGGTTAGACCTATTAATTTAAAGACAGACTATATGAATGTACATCTCTAGAAGTACTGCTGTGAAAAAGTATTGTAGATTCTGTAACTTTTAGCTTTTTCCATCAGACTACTGAAAAAATAACAACTTCACTGGTTGGTTGTAAGACAGTGCTGTCATATGACATAGGCCCACAAATGTTAGGCTTTGGTACCTGAGCTGGAAAAGTCTCCCCAGATCCATAATAAACATCCCATATAATGTGAGCTTCTTTGTAATTTATGAGCAGATGTTTGTCATGTATGGAAAGCACAGTGTGCACAGTTTTTCCTCTATTTTCCTAATAAATTGACACTTTATAGTTTTTGGTATCTTGAGCTATGAAGCCTCTAGAAAATCTGCTATGGCTCACATGGAAATAAAGTGTAGAATGTGACTTCATGTTGCATGGTCAGGGAGGTTGATAAGATTTATTATCATTGACAAGATGTGGAGTGGTTCTCTGACTCTGACTCCATTATACTTCTCTGGAACAAAATGATCCAAGACAACTCTGTACTGACCAAGATTTTCCAAAATCTTTAGGACAGCTGTAATCTGAGACCTTATTAAAAAAGTGAGCTGTGATAGTTAATTACATGCAAATAGATGAACAGCTATGAAAAATACATCTAGAACAAGAAGCAGTATAGAATGTTTTCTTCAATGCAAAAAAGCAAAACTGAGTGTCTAAAGACAATCTTCAGAATATGTGGAATTATGCTTTAATGCTTTATGCCTATCTCTCTTTCCTAAATGTTTGACTATAACCCAAACAAATTCAATCCTTCTAATGCATTTCCATGTTTTTCAGCATAGACACTAAGGCAGCATTAGGAACTTATCTCTGTTTGCCCTTTACCTTAATGGTGACATGTTAGCAAACCAGACAATATTCTATGTCAGAAATATCAAGATTTCCCATAACCTGAATTTAGTAATCCCCACGTACTTTTAGCTTCCTGACTCTTTTTACTGTCTGCATTTCAATAAGGAGTCCCTACTATCTGCTCATCACTTCTAATTACTTTTATTTTAGCCCATGTTCCTGGTTCCTGGGCCAAGAACTTTAAAGAACTATGATGTACTCTGACGAAGCATTTAATCAGGGCTGAGTAATCCAACAAAAAGCTTTTCAGGGCAGGGTGGAATATGGGAGGAACCATATTGTCTGCCCAATTATTATGTTTCCTTTTGTCAGCCCTGAAAGAGTTCCTGCAGGGACCAGAAGACCTGCCCTTTGCTTGATGGGAAGAATTCCCCAGTGAGTAGAAGCCTTGGGAAAAAGGAATGGTGGCAGAAGACAACATAATATCAAGTGAAGTAGGGAAGAAACAGTGGCAGGGGATCACACACACTTTTCAACTCCTAAAGCTTTCGTCATAGGAGTGCAAAACTCTCTAGAAATACTTGTGGCTATGGGTGAGGGGCAGAGGAAACCTAACCATTAATTCCTAAGAGGTGTTATCAGATGCATCAGGGTTTGGCTGTAAATTTGACTACATTGCTGTGGTGCACAGAGAAATGAGTGAGGAAATATCTGATTAAAGTGTACATTGCTGCTCAGGCAACTGAATGTTGCCATAGCAATTGAGATGAAATGTGCAAAGAAGTGAGATAATTAAATCTAACCCCTTTAGTAGTTTTGATAGTCAATGCACTGCCAATAGGAAAAGTTATCTACAGTGTTAAAGATAAAACATATTCCTTGTGGAAGTTCTCCTTGCTGGTATTTTGTTGCTCTCTTTTTAAATACTTTGCTTCAGGTACCTAATTTGAATGTTCTCTTTAATAATCAAATACAGATTTGACCTTGGTCAAAAACCTAGGACTTTTGCTGACTTACTGTATTATGGGAAGCGTGTACACAGAATATCCAGAAAGTTTTTTTCACCCTTCCTCTGCATGCAGTACAGGCAGGCCCAGGCTGGCACCTCAGAACTTACAGTTCAATAATATCTAGAACGTGCTGCCCTCTTCAGGAGCCCGTGATCAGAAATGGGCAGTTTTGTTTAATGCTCCAGAAACTGCACTGAGCAAACAGGATCTACAGGGCTGAATTTTTTTTCTTTTCGACATTTGTAATGCCAGTGCCAGAGTCACTGAAGACAGTTATACCCTAAATAGACAAATCTGATTTTTCAGAAAGGAGATCAAGGACTTGTTAGCATTTCTTTAAATTTGAGAGCTGGGTGATCATACAGTTACCCAGACAGTTACTTATTTCAGCCAGTGAAAATAAAATCCAGGAGAAGCCTTGACTCACTTCTTCTAAACTAGTAATTCTGGCAGCAAATAACCTGTTAATCAAAATTATTTGTGTCCAAAGAGTTTGTACACTAGCCATCACACTAAACTTACTTACTTTCATCTGCTCTGCTCATCTGGAACCATCTAAGTACTTAAACTATGATTTAGTAGAACATTAAAACATATACTTAACTCTAAGCACAAACATTGCTGCAATGCCTTCAGGAGGACACTCGTGTGAAAGTATTGAACAACTCATGTGTCAACCTGGTGGATTGCATACCTGGCTGATAGGTGGGGACAGGCCCACACTTTTCAGCTCATATCTTACAACACTGTAAGTTACATTCTAGAATCTTAATAATTAGGCAGGTAAGAACTAGAGACAAAATCTTTGTGTATATAATTCCTTTTGAAGTGAATGAGAGCTTTTGTTCATTTATGAAGTAGTGACATTTTATTGGTATACAAATAGTTTTGGAAAAAGAAAATCACAGCTTTGTGGCAAGGTGACTCAAAAGCTGTGTGGTGGAAAGGAACTATTACTTTGGTGAAATGAATGGATTTTTTTTAGTAAGAGTACCGAACAGGCAGTTGATAAATGTATACCTCACTCAAACAGCATGTTTGCAAACTCAGAGGGCTGAGGAGCAGAGATCTCTGGGAAGCGCAGAAGCCAGTGCTTTGTGGGAGCTTGGCTCCACTGAAACAGATGTTCAAAGGATTTATTTTGAGCTTACGTGAAATATTGTTTGTCTGGCTGAGAGGGATCCTGTTTTCCTGTGTTTTATAAAGGAAGCAATAGAAATATCCCGTGCTACATCTGGGTGAGGCACTTTGAAGGAGGTGTTGCCCATGAAGAAAGCCCAAAAGCAGCTTTAAGCCACCTCTGTAGATGCTGAGATTCAGGGCTGCTACAGGCCAATGTATCCTCATGTGAGATAGAGCAGCCCTCAGGGATTGCTCTAATTTACACAAGCTTAGCCAGGCTCCTGTTTCTTGTGCTGCATGCAACCTACATTAGGTCTGAATTTCTGCAGCACTGCACACCCTGGAAACTCCCTTTTTGCCCAAGGTAAACTCCTTGAACGGAAATAACTTCTTTACTGTTCTGTGGAATTCTTCTCTATCCGGAGTCTCCCTTTTCTTTAAATACCTACAGTTCATCCAGTGGTACATGTGCTCATGGTGAAAACCTGCAATTGATCTATCATTTATTTGAGTTTTTACTTTTCCTCTTTAAAAATAATAGTCCTACTTAGACCTCAACATTTCTTTTTGTAAGTGGCTTGTAACTGCATCTCTTCATACTAGTAACATTTTCTCAACATAATATTTAATTAAATTCCTTAATTCTCTCCCTTGCATGTTTACTTAAAGATTTAATTTTCTCAAACAGTGAAAACAGTTAAGAATAATAGGTGGGGTTTAAGTGTTCTTCCTTTTTTGGCACAAAACTGTTTTACCTCAGAAAACTACATATGAGGCAGATTCTGTACCTAAGTCTGGCCATTTCAGGAGGAGTAAAGCTGTATTCTGTGTGAGAAATGATCACAGAATTTAGCCTATTATCCTATCAACTTTTTATTCTCAGAGTGTACAATTGGTACATATAGGACATGAAATCACAGAGAAGCTCTGTGTAGGTACTGAGTGAAAGTGATCACTCCCTCTCTGTTCAGCCTTTGGTACAGAGAATGGTAGCAGTGATTAATTTCTTTCTAAAGAAAACAGAATGGCCATGGTGTCAGGTGTAAAACAGGCTGAAAGGGATGATAGGAAAGAAGGAAGTGAAGAGAGTTAACCAGTATCCATGCTTTTATTTTCACACCATGGTTAGAGCACACTGATGAGGTGTGGGCTGTACTCAGTACTCCCTCAGGACCAGTCTGACCATTTCAAACTTAGAACTCATGAGCAATATTATTCTGAAGCAAAATGTAAAGGCTGATTAATTGTTTTAATAATAATGGAATTTTTTCAGTAATAATACAAATTTCTCAGTGAGTTAAATTTCTCAGTGAGTTAGAAAGAAAGCCTTTAACATGTCATTGATAATTGTCTCTTCTGATCATAACCCTTTTGCTCCTCATGTTTTCTCCCACTCCATAGCAGTGACAGCAAGCCCGTGGTTTTGTTTCTAAAAATCCAGTCACAAGTTGGATGCCAAGATCCTATGTCTGTATTTTGTGAACACTATGCATATAAATTCCAACTGGCATGCAGTTCTAAATACAGATATGCACAATAACTCGTGCTTTTTTCTAATCCAGTACCTGCTAAGTACATATAATACATATTTGGAACTGCATTAAACTATTGGTCTATGATTTGAACATGTATTTTCATTTTTTGTTTTGATGCTGATGCACTGTTTGGCAGTTAGAATCCCTGCAGATTAGAATATAATAACTAATAACACTTTCTTTGCTTTCTAGGGTCTTTATGGCAGAATGATGAATTCCATCTTTTCCAGAATGGTAAGCAAAAAGCTTTTTCTGTTTCTGATAACACAGAACAGAAGGTAAATTCTTGTAAGAAAGGGTTGCCAAATTGCTTGAGAAATAACTGTACTGTACAATTTCATAATTATATGGCTTATACAGCTGAAAATATTTGAATATTCAAATCCTGTAAGCTACCTAGAAAAGATTTGCAGAACATTATGCCAATTACTCAAAAGAAAATATGGGAGGATTTACATCCTTGTTAGAAATGTTGATGACCACAGAATGCCCAAATGTTCATTTTTAAGAGCAACTATTTGTAATGCATAAATTCCCTTAAATATAACTATCTCTCTTCTTTAGGCTGAAAAGGGGTAGCTTTCATAGTGTGTTGCTGTTTGAACTGTATAAAATTGATCTTTATGTTTCACTAGAGCTTTGCTGTATGTGTGAATTTAAAAATGTGCAGCTTACAAACACAGACATCACTTCTGCATGCTATCATGTTGTTTTGAAAAGATGGTTTCAACTTTCATTTTTTTTATAGTTGAAAAAGGCAGCATTTATTTTGCCCCTTGATCATAACATCTTTACAATCAAATAATAAAAAAAATCCATTATACTGTATGTGTAAAGGTCATCCTAAAATAACACTTCTGAACAAACTACTGAATCCTATGAGTACATTGCTGAGGAGAAATGTTTTCCAGCAGGTCTTGGGCATTCACTTTACAAAAAATATCCTTTCCCACTACATAAAAATGTAGTATGAAATCAACATAAAACCATCATGAAGTGAAACTACTGTGGAAGCTAAAGTGGAAAGAAATGTTACTTGAAAAATATCTCACTGGAGCACAAGTTCCTACTTAAAAAGTGCTTCTTAGTGTTGCAGTTGAAAGATCTTCCATCTCATTCCAAATAGAACTCAAAACTCCATAAAATAATAGATTATTCACAAAATCAAATGCATCAGAGTTTAAAACAATTATTTGAAATATGTGGGACTGATTTTTTGCTGTATCTAATAGGAGCAGTGTCAAAATGTGTTCAAGAAAACCAACAGCAAAACACAAGTTTTATGATGACCTTTAAGAATTATTTCTGATCAATGTGGAGGGTTAGTTGTTCTTTGAAACTTTTTTCTAGGAAAGTAAAAGCTGCAGGTGAAGCTGTTTTGATGCTTGGTTTTGATCTGTAGCTCTACCCCTCGGATAATAGCAATGAGGTTTGCTTTGGCAAGGTCTGAAATGCACTTTTACCTGCCTGCTCAGAGGGAAAGAATGGGGTATTTCAGAGCTATCAGCCTGCAGATCCTTCAGTGGCATATCTGTGATTAAAGAAAGGGAAAAGTCATGTTAAACTAGGGGTGAGGGGGACATAAAAAACAAAAATAAAAGAACAGTCCAAACAGGCATGGGAACTACATTTAACCTCTTTCATCCACAAACATAAAAATGTTCAAGAAGAACTCAAGAGTCATTTTTCATCTAAGAGATTAAGTGTGTGACAGTTAAGTATGTTTGGGATTAAACCATCAAAGGGCCTGCCTCTTCTGTGTCTATTTGCCTATTAGCAGTGGGCCCTTGGCACAAGGATTGTGTGTAGGTTGCAGCCACAGACAGACACTTGTGCTGCATACACCCTTCTCTGCAATGTTCATTAGACAAAAATATTGTCAAAGGTAAGTGTTTACCAGCAGCTTTAGTTCTCTTTAAAATCATTTTAGCCTGAGGCTGATTTTGTGAAGAAGGCTTGGGGGAAGGGAAGAAGAGACACACAGCATTTCATTTTTTCATGAAAACAAATGCATTCAGCCAGTATCCTGATCTGAGGTAATTTTTAACTCTAAATTTGCATGTTAAATGAAATGATAGTTGTTTTATTTTGAGGCTAAATGTGTGATTTAAACTATAAGTGAAGCAGATAGGACAAAAGCTTGGACTTTAAGGGTTACTTCAACAGAGACAGTAAAACCTTATTTTGAGTAGAATTATTTTTTATACATATAAACATGTATACCTCGATGAATTTTCTCTCTCTGCTCAGGAGTCCAGGGTTACTCTCTTGATTATGGATTTCCTCTATGTAAATATTATTTCAAATATAAATATATTTTCAAGTTGTGTATCTTCTGTTTAAGGAATGGGAAACTGAGCTTCGTCACATCACTTCCTTCCAGCATGGCAAAGCTTTCTCTAATCTCAAAACCAAGATAAATATCACAGGATAAAATAAATTGTTGAATCTATAATTAATATTGCTTTAAGAAAATATTCTTACCTTCTTATTTCTAACTCTACTTCTTCTTAATGTATGAAGATTAAATGCACATTACTATGAGCAGTCATAACATCTAGATTTTAATCTAAAAATCGACTTTTTTTCTATATATGTTAATAAATGATGTGTTGCCTCAAATTATTCCTAAATATGTGCCATTTTGTGGTAACATTTCATCAAATATATAAACATTTTCTCATGAATTTTTAATTCCACAAGTTTTAATATATGGAAAGTCATGTCAGATTAACTGAGAACATAAAAGACCCACTAACACACGGAAGACAGCTGCAGCTAAAAACAGAAGGAGACAAAAAAATAGTTCTCACTTTCTTCTCAATTAGAACTCTGCAATTAATTCTTTGAGATTATAGATCTCTATTGGGATTCTGGTTATACAGAACTTTTTGGTTCATTTCACAGAAATAATATTCATCTTAATTAGCAAAAACAATTGATGGGCTTTTCTCTTTTTTCAAGAGGGAGTTCACTTGGTGTACTGATTACGAGTAGTAGATTATCTTGATAAATTAAAAGTTCTTGTCTTTCTGAACAGCAGCTGAATATGTTAGCTGTCTTCAGCCTTGTAGCTTCTTTGTTAGACATCACCTTGTTGAGACAGAATGACTTACTTGGTAAGTGGTTGACCCGATTTTTTGTCTGGCACCCTAACATTGCTGGGCCTTGTGCCAAGATGGATTCTGTAGCTATTTATGACTACATTCAAGGTTCTACTATGCAAATCACAACTATTAGCCAAAAAAGCAGAGCAGATTTGATTCTAAATATTTCCATAGCTCACAAGGTCAAAGCATTTGTTTTCACAATTTTAAAATGTAGTTGTGTAAGTAATTATTCAGTAATGTTTAAAGAGATTGTCACCTTTAACATTTTATTTAGACTGATTTAGGCAGTACATAAACATTTTTCCTCATGTGCTATAAAATACTTGTATGGAGCACAGAAAGAAGAGACATGAGCTGAAGTGAAAAAAAATGTGTCTCATTTTATCTGTCTGTGACCAGCTTAGCCACACCACACAGAATTACAGTTAAGGAAAGTAAAAGGAGGATGAACTGTGACAAAACATCTTTGGAGAGTGCAGCCTTCCTCCGAGGTCACCCTGATGCAGCTGCCTGAGGGAATGGCACAGAAGGGCAAGGCCCAGGAGCCTGCCCTGCCCACAGTGTGGGTACACCCACATTGCCTGCACCTCCTTGCTGGGCCTGAAATCAGCCCTGAATTCCACACAGTCCTTAGGCAGGCTGTATTCACAATTATTTTTGCCAGACCTAAACTCATCCAGCATCTCTCTGGTGGATTGTGCTTGCAGACAGGTTCAGGGCACAGTGGCCCCATAGAGCTGCTCTTGCAGCACACACTGGAATGGTGGTGCTGGGTGCTAGACTTCAGCTTGGAGATTTCTGTGGGGTTTGGTGTCCTCCCCCCATTCCCATGACATTCAACCACCACTGAAAAGTAAAGGTTCTGTAATTTCAAAAGGAGGTAGTGCTACAGAAGTTCTTTGGGATAGGTTTGCCATTTGCTGTCCAGTGCCCATCCTGATTTGAATCCTTTGGTAGGCATTGCTCTCACCCTGCAGAGAAGCTGTTGTTTTGTCTCAGTTCTACAAAGTAATAGTGAAAACATATTTACAAAACTAGCACTGGTGTATGTTATGTAGTAAGCACTGTGTCTGCAGAAAATTGAAATGTGATTTAAACACATATAAAAATGATTACTCGTAAGCAGAAATTGAAAAGAGGTTATGTGCACAAGTTGTTACAAGATGGATTTTAAAAAGACATATATCTCTACCATATCCTAATTTCCTGACAAACCTCACAAAAGCATTAATAAACCTTACATATGTATCAACAAACTTAGCTATTAAAAATACTCAATTACAAAATAATAATTCCATTCATCCAACACCTAAAGATTCTTCAGCAATATAATACAAACAGGCAATAGGTAATAAATAATATAGAATATAGAGGCATGGGCAAAATGATAATATAGACTATATATAGTAGTCAATGTAGTAAATTGAGATATTTCCTCTTAAAGAAGAGAGAAGCAGATTTAAAACCAGGCAGAGCCTGTTTTCTAGTAGGGGTTTGGGCATACATTGGATTAGGTCCTCAGACAGACCCTGAGGTGGGAGCACATGTGCCTTCATCAGACAAGCATCCATCACATAACACCAAGGGTGGATAAAGGCTACTTAATTTATTGATTGTAATATAAAATAATTAACAAGGCTGAACCACTGGTTCAGTGTATTTCTTTGACTAAAATAAAGGGTTAACACAAAAAACCTAAACCAGTTAATTGTTTTACCAGTTTGCCCTATCAGTCAGCTGTTTTCTTTATAGTTGTAAAACAAAAAGCGTTTTTTAAATATTCTATTGAAAAAGAATCTGAGTGTGAGTTACCAGTGGCTGAGCATAGTTTTCATTTGTGCAATGCTTTTTATTCCTGAGTTCTGTGGGTTGTGGTGAAATAATGTTTTCCAGCAGAAGGGAAAGAATTACAG
Source organism: Setophaga petechia (assembly GCA_024362935.1). Classification (NCBI taxonomy): domain Eukaryota; kingdom Metazoa; phylum Chordata; class Aves; order Passeriformes; family Parulidae; genus Setophaga; species Setophaga petechia. Next base: position 13,737,197 of record JANCRA010000006.1, read on the forward strand.
GAGAAATTTGAATCAGTGCAGAATAAGGCCAATTAAGATAAAGTAATTGCTCAAAGTCTGATTTCTTTGTTTTACTTACCATCCACTCAGAGCAGGACTCATTGATCTTGGTGAGGTTACTTCCCTTACAAACTGCAGGACTGAGAGTGTAGGGCTTCCCTGAATCATCTGTAACATTATAACCCCCTAATTCCAACAAGGTGTGAAAAAGGCTTCCAACAAAGTAGGGAAGATATTTTAAAGTGGGACAAAAAAATGTAGGTTGAATTGAGAATATGGAGATTTTCCATCAAATTCATAGGATTTGTACAAAGAAGTAGAATTTGATCCTTATTAATACAATACAAAGCCTTGGAATTTATTCATTGTTAAACTTCTGTGCTTTAACCAATTCTTTTTTAAAGAGTCCCTTTTCCAATGGGAGTCACAGAACCCTTCTGTTAAGGTAAACATTAGCAACTCTGTCCACAGGCAAACCTAAATAATACTCAAGAAACTAAATCCAAGACATTAGTGATAAAAATACTTAGCATGTATTTGTTTCCTGGGAGCCTACATGGAAATTGAATTCCGCTGAGCTGCACTCACACAGAACAGAATTCAATTAAAAAAAAAATCCACCTGAATTCCATGCTGTGAAAAGCCTTTGCAAATTTATTTTAGGGACTTCGGGTGTGGAGCCTGGACACAGTTTTATTTTATTTTTTAATGGAATCAGCCTTAATGTCTAAGGTTATTCTTTACTTGCCTCTGCTGAACAGTTTTCACATATAAGCCAATGGAGGACAACTCGTTATTAAAGAAGTCAGCAGGTGTCCTGTGCTCTGAAACATATTAAATAAAGAACTCAACGGGATCATGTTGACTGTGAACTCCACAAAGAAATTAAATAATGAAGACAGCAGCTCTTCAACGAAGCCAGGTTTTCATAAGTATGAAAGTCTTGTCACAAGGTAGAAAGTTCTCTTACATGTTTTTACTGGAATTTCTATTCTGAAATTTTCTGAAAATGGGCAGTCTATAGATTTGAGACACTAAAACTTTCTGACCAGAACCTTGTGCGATAGAGAGAAATCAGAGTGGCAGGAGCTGAATAGTCCAAATCTGCTCTTCTCTACATACTTCAGCTGTTCCACAAAAAAGCCATTGCAAAACGGCCTTGTTATCATTGTCAAGTTTGTTTAAGTGTCTTACCCATGTCAATATTAATATGAAACACTCATGCAAAATGCAAAAAAAAAAAACACCAAAAAAAACCAAAACAGGAAAGGGTCCAGTGTATTTTTAGTTAATATTTTTTCAATGTATGAAGTCTTCTAGCCACAGAAACATTTAAAATACAGTCCTCTTTTCAATTTAGATGTATTTTTGAATAAGATAATTTTAAACCTTATTAGAAAGGTTAAGAACTAATATAAACACAATTTTGAACTTCCTATTTATTCTGAGTTGTTGAGTAATTGCACCAGACAACTGTTTTTAGAGTGGTCTTTAATATAAGGCATTACAAAATTTATTGGGTGTTAATGTATTAAAAATTCTGTCATGCAGTAATTGTTTGAAGAAAATTGACAATTAACTAAGTTTCTTTTTGAAGAAAAATTAAACTTAATTTAATTCTCTTTGGAAAAATAAAAGTTGACTTCAATAGAAGTGGGTCTGGGCAACTCAGAGTTGATTGGAAAATAAATTATCCTAAGTGCATCCAGACTCACTGAGCATCTTTAAGAAACAGAGTGTTCATAATGAACCCAAGTCTTCTGACAGCTTAATATGACTTTAAAATAACTAATATGAAAAAATATTGCAAAACCTTTGTTGACCAGGTGTTTTCCCTTTTTATCAATACAATATATTCCTGTAATGGCCATCCCATGCTCTGTCATTAAAATGTGAGTTTTCCTTTCAGGTGCTTTGTCTCAGACATATGGAATTCTCATCTGCAGTTTTTACCTCCAGCCTCCCAAGTTAATCACTCAGGGCTTCTTGAAGAACAGTTTGCTGCAAATGCAATTCCACAATCTGGGCCTCAGTGAGTTAGTATGAATTTATCAAAACAATTAAAAACTTCTCCAAAACTCCCCACTAATTTTAATACAAGATGACACATTTCCCTCTATTTGTGATTTCTAAGTTAATGTTGTTGTTGGGAAAAAGTATTTGCAGGACTGTGGATATGGTCTTGGTTCAGCAGAAGTTTGCTGACCTAGACCTGCGTGTTTGCAGAAGAGGGGCCTCAGCTTATGTTAAGTTATGGGTGAAAAGTACAAAGTTCTGATGGCCTGATGCCATTCATTTCTACCAATAATTTATTCCATATCCATACTCATTTTTTCAGGAAGGAAACAAACAATTCTCCAATACTAATTCTTCCCTAGACACAAAGTTGAATTAATTAAAGTGTTTGCCAATCTCTTGTTGTCAGCCTGATGCCTCATGTGTGGATAATTGTGTGTTCAATAGAAAAATTTCCCAGAAAGCTCAGAGGAAACCACATTTGTCCACTTACATGCACTTCAGCCTCAATCTATGATGAAAAAGTATTTTCCCTACCATTTTTTCATTCCAGTTGCCATTGCCAGATCCCCCAGAAAAAAAAATCCATAGCGATCCTTATGCTTCCTTAAATGAGATACGTGCACATGAGTCTGCCTGGGTCAGGCATTGTACCAGAGCCCCCTGACAGCGAGCCAGGGCCCAGGGAGGATCCCCTGTAAGGGGCCACGTGCTGCAGGGCCAGGGGGCACTGCTGGACCCCAAGGCTGAGCCTGGAGCAGCAGCCAGGCTGGGCACTGGGCTTGCAGTGCCTGATGCTGCAATCCCACGTCTGACACAGAGCAGGGATGTGGGAATTTACCCTTGGAGATCCCTTGAGTGAAGCACAGATGGCAATCCCTAAGTGTGTTGGAAGAGTGAGTGGCCAAATAAATTGGATTCATTCAATCACTTTCAAGACATGTCATCCTTGTGTAGCATTTTGATCCCGTGCTTGAGTAAATGTATGATTAAATTTTTATTAAAAGGTAATGCTCCTGTTTTAATGATAGTTAATTATATATAATTAAAATGAAAGGATTAATAATATTAAACATTTCATCAGAGGTAAAGATAAATATAAATACATATATTGTAGTATGATTTAATATGAGTGTATAATATTGAGCCTATATTATCTTCAATGCAGTATGTAAAACAAAACAAAAAAAAAATACATGAAATAATATTATATTCCAGGTACTGTGTAAAATAAATGTCTGGTTTATTACTTCTACCTTCATAAAATCCATTTGATTTTTGGAGTGCAATATGCAAAGAATAGTTGAAGTAGATGTAAAAATTCTTTAAAAAAGTCCTTATTAAACAGATGCATACACTTCCTTACTATGTCACCTTTCCCTGTGAAAAGTTAATTACAATGGTAAATGACCTACATTTTTGACCACGGAGTCATAGATTACAATGTGGAAATACCTCATTTCTAGCTAACATTGAATCCATACATCTTTAGAGGCCTAGCTTCTGATTTTCAGAATCGTTGAAACAGATCTTAAATATTTGTACACAGGGTGTTTTCCTGCATTGCTTATATCTGACAGATCTAATCTCATTTTAACTCTTTTAAAAACCTTCAGTGTTTAGTGTCACAACAACACAACTTGGTCTCTACCCACAGATACACCTTGTTTTAAACAATAATATTCATTCCAGTTGTGACTTCTGCCATTAGATACAGTGAATCTGTAAAAAAAAATCTCCAGATGTAAAATGCTGTGAATACACAGAAACTCTGTTTTGTAAAATGCTGTGTGCCTTTACATGGTGTAATAAGCTGAGAAATGTGTTAGCTTTTTAATTAATTCCTTTAAACTGCATAGCTTTAAATCACAGAGATGTTTTGGATTCTGCAAACTATAAGGAACTAGCATTTTTCTAACAAGATCTAAAGGCCCTCAAGAATTTTAAGGATTTTTTTATAAACCTCAGTATGCATTTTTTAGCTAGATTTTGGCACTGTTTCATTCTAACTCCAGTACAACTCAATCGGTTTATTTTATAATTAAAAGCAAGGAAATAGTAACAAAAATACATAATGTATGTTACTCGTGTTTATAATAGAAACATCCATAAAGAAAGAAACATGTTCTAACTCTTCTCATTACCCCAAAGGGAATTGCATCTTTAATCACACAAAGCACAACAGCTTTCTAATTTTGTTTAAAGTGTTTCAGTACTTACAAAAACCAGATCAGGTTATTGTAAATCTAGAGCAAATTAGAATCATTGGCCTCTGCTCAGCTGTATTCAAGAATACTATGTAAATCATAAATTTAATGGCACACTGAGACACACATCTGTTTCTATTTTGTAGAAGTTAATAATCTAACTTCAGAGTATTTAAACATTACTTTCATTAACTGGAAAATTGTGAAAAATAGAGACTGCTGTAAGTCATGTGTTGCAGCATAATGCTCAGGGAAATATAAAAACTGCAACTCTATACAGTAAAGCCTAAGTTTCTAAGAGATGTGCCATTGTCTGTTTTGTGACCTTGCAGCTCCTCTGTTTAACAAACAGAGCTGCATTGCTGAGTACAATCTGCACCTGCACATAGTAGATTCCAGTTTGTATTTTTAGTAGCAAATGCCTTTCACAACAAGGAATAGTTGGTGCCTGAATTCCCTAAACTTACTATAGATAATGACCTAATGGTTTTCTAAATCCAGGTAAATAACCTGCAGATCAATATACATATCGCAACTGATTTTATTTTTGACATTAGAACTGATAAAAATTCTGTACTGAATAAATCAATTCCCAGTACACAGTTATTTTTATAAAACTTACTTTTCGGTCTAGTGTGTACTCTGTCATATAAGTTGCTTCATAATAAAGTTCTCATTGAAAATTTTATTAATTTATTAATATCTTATGCTGCATCACAGTGAGGCATCATGCACAATTTATTTAATTTTAAAAGAACCAATTGTGTGTGATTTGTTGGAAAGACATATCCATATTTTCAATTTTTTTTCTTGTTGTAAAGACAATAGTTTTATGTATAAAAGTTTTGTCACAAATGTAATTTCTAACAGATTTTTTTCTCTTCAAATAATCTCTTTATTAGAAGACACCCAATCTTTGGGAAGTCAGATGCCACTTATGTGCTGTTTCTCTTGTGCTAAAATTACCTGTGGTAGTAGATACTCTGCATTAGAGCTTAGGGTGCATAAAGCTGAATGGGATTTATGTAAATAACTGTATGAATATGTATCCCACCTTTTACCAGTGCTAATTTCAATGAACTGTATTTGAGAGGGAATTATATTAATATATACAACTGATAGGAAATTTGCACATTAATTTTACCGTCAACAAAAATTCTGATGAAAGCAAATTAAACTGACAAAACCATATAGAGAAGCAACAGGAAGAGAAAACCAAAAGGCAAAACATGGTGCAATGCAAATTTGTGCTTTATTCTTCAGTCATATTCAGTGCTTGCATATGCAGAAATTCTGCCATTCCTGTGTAAATACGTACAGGGTTATCACTTTGCTTTCCAACACTGTCATAAAAATTTAAGTGTCTTAATGATATATGAAAAGGTACTATGATTTACCAGATATAATACAAAAAGATCATATTTTGGTGCTGAGTAGTCAACAAACAGTAGCCTGTGCTCACAGTGAGGTGAAGAATAGCATCTTAATTAATTATGGAATACATTTTATTTTTTATAATTAGCAGTAGTACTAAGCAGTCAATCGATGTTCCTCAAAACAGGAGCATGGTACTAATGTCATTCTTAGACTGCTGTGTTTTTAGGAAGGCGTAGCCAGACCTTCAATCAGATTCAAGTCTATTTGTCAAAAAATATTGAGGTCTGTCAAAAGTAAATGATCATTTAATTAAAGAAAAAAAAGGTGGAATATCTTTGATCCCCATACTTAGTGATATTAATTTGCTGTGCTGCAGGTGTTTGTAATATATAACAAATCATTACCCAAGCAGAGGCTTTTACAGGCGGTTTCAGTGAAGGAAAATGACTGTTCTTTACGGCTGCCAGAGTTACACCTGGCAATGTAACACAAGCACAACAAAATGTGAACTAGAAGATGTAAGCCTGGGAACAAATCTGGGTCTCCCTCTCCATGCTCTGCTGGTGTCAGCTGAGACGGATCGCAAAGCAGTGCCGCTGTATGGAGTTGATGGGGAGGGGAGGGAGACTGAATTTGCTGCTGTGTCTGGGCTCTCTGACCAGTGATCCATGATGCATCTCTGGTATCTGCTCCAGAGGGAGCCAATCACATAACTTTCACCATTTCAATGGCAATCAGTAACAAGAGCAAAAAATATAATCTTATAAAAAAAATATAAGGTACCAAGTCCTTGTGTTAAACCACTCAACGAAATCAAAGCAAGTATATCCAATCAACTGAAGTTAAAGCACTTCCAGACTGGCATGAGGAACTGAAGGGTAGAACCAGATAACGGTATGTAAAGCACAACTAAAAACTGCCTTGATTAAAGACACCAATAGAAAATTCTAAATTAAAAATTGAACATTTGCTCTAACAGAATAACGCATATTGAGACATGGGGAAAACAGCAAAAGAGAGCTGAAATATGCAAGCTTGTAAGCAAATATGTCTCTCATGCCCCATCTTTCGGTAAGGGAAACTTGAAAGTTGCAATCATGAGGTGAGGAAGTCCCAGTGGGAGGTTCTTTTCTGTTCATGATTGATTGTGAGCACCCTGTCCTTTCCTGTTCATAACCTATTACTGTATCTCTCAACTTGATTGTTATGACTATGGACCAGGTTTTCATGTAGGCAATATATAGAATTTCTGCAACTTGACTCCTAAAGAGAAACATGGAAAGAATTTAAGCCATTAAGTTTAAAGACTACTCTGCTTAAATGCTGCCTACCTGGGGAAGATGTCTATGCTCAACAGGCACTTCCATGTTTTTTATGTCAAATATTCCTGCAGCTGTAATACTCATCAGGCCAAATACTGCTTCAGTCAAGATAAACCAGACTAAAGAGCTCTACACTTATTTTTTTGCTAAGGTTCTGTGTAAAACAAAGATGAGCAGTTAAAGGTGACAGTCAAGCTCTAAGAGCATCTGACTCCCATGAATGCAGTTAGTCTGCCACTAAACCCAGCAGCAGTCATCCCTTTCTTTTAAAGGTGAAGCTTTATTCTAACAGCTAGCATTTAGAGACTTGTCCAGTGCTTGAAAGGTTTCAAATGCACACTTCTCACCAGCTAAACAATTCTCTAACCCACAACCTGACTGGAGATGGAAATATTCTCCACTTGTCCTGTTGAAGCCTTGCACCAGGCAGTAAATGATTCATGATTTACTGTACTAGAAAGTGAGAACACTAGAGGGAACATGACTCTGTAGCTTAATGATTTGGGCAATCAGCCAAAATGGGGAGACCTCAGTTCTGGTTGGTGGTCCAAGAAGTTGATGTCTTTTTTCCCATAACTTCTCAAGACTGCAAATTTAATCTTACCCCTAATGTAGGCACCTAAATCTTTATGGGTTTGTAAAGCTGTTCACATCTCCTCAAATGAGAGGTCTGTTCCATCAAGAATATGGATTTAAACAGTGCAGATTAAGCGAGGTGTTGGGGTAAGAAGAGAAAAGCCTCCATGGATTCATATTTGCAAATGCAATGGTTTGCCATTGAATTCTTAGGTTTTTTTTTTTTTTTTTGCATTACCTTTCATTTTGTGATACAGAAGCAACAGAAGAGTGACCAGAAACCTAGGTAATATGATACTTAAAAGCACTGTGTAACAAATGTAAGTTAGAGATTGGAGTCCAGATGCAATTGGAATTTGATAAAGCAAATTATTGCTGTTCTTTTATATTGACCAGGAGGGTTGCAAGAGGTAAGGGGAGATGATGAGAATATGCTCAGACCACCACACATGCCAGTCTGAGTCATGGGGTACTTCTCTCACTCAAATTACAGAAATTGAACAAAGTCATAGCAAATTGTACAATATAGTTGTGCAAAGGGGAGGAGGAGAAGGAGCTCCCTGTCTGTCAGGCATAACTGTATTTATTTTAAATAGAAAAATCTGTGTAATTTCTTAGTATTCTCTTGGGCTTCTGTCTTTAAAAAAAAATAAAACAAAGCGTATTTTTGCTGCCCAGATGCAGAACGCATGCTTATACAGATATAGCAGTTGGAGAAAAGGGATCCTAGAATGTGCAAACCTATTTGGAGAATTGGGATCTCATGACATATCTCCTTCCCCAAAAGCTCAGCGCTGCAGTTCCTTTCCTGGTATGATCATTTAGCTTCAGTGCTGAGCTTTTCATATGAAAACAGGGAATTGCATTCATTTCTTTTTTAAGTGTGTCCTGCTACATTACTCCTAACAGATCAATCTTGAAAACTCTTTGGCCTTTGTAAATACCTGCAGGATTAAACTGTAAACTTCTCTCCACCAACATACATCCAAAATACCTGAATTCCAAAGGAATGTAATTCTTCAGTAACATTGAGCTCCACTGCTCCCCCAAATTTACCTCAGAGAGTGGAGAGGTAACTGAAAAATATGGCATTAAAAACTGCATCTAAATACACTGGCAAAAATCATATTGATCTCCTCCAATTTATTAATGTGAGACAAAAATTAAGTTTCAGAATGCGAGTTAATATGGCATACACATGCTTTTGTTTCATAGCTGCATTTTCTCTGAAAAAAGTTGTTTCTAATATTACTTAATTAAACAAAATTCAATTAATTTCTAAGAAACAAGAGAAAACAGCTTTGTTGAATAAAATGATCTTCATTTTCTTGAAGCTATTTAAATTAAAAACATGCGTCTCTACAGTTGGAAAAAAACCATCCATGGTTAAAATGTTTGAAGCCCATCAATCTCTTTAACCACACAGCTAATGTGTTCCTTCTGTTTTCTTTGAATGAAATCACCATGAGTGGTTAGATGTTGATTTAACATAAAGCAAGTGGAAATGGGTGTTTCCTTAGTCATGTGTAGAATTTATTTTTAAAAACAATTAGCAAGTGTTATGAATAAGTCAATGATTTTGTCATTTCTTAAATAATGATCTAGATTATGAGTCATTAAAATTGATTACTGAAGTAAACTATGCAAAATGCAAATTCGTATTACATTTATTTGTTAGAAACAGCTGCAGAATTCTCTTATTTTATTGATGGGTTTCATTTTTTTTCCCCAAGTGACACTAAAATCAATTACTTAGTTTAAAAGACCGGTAATTGTCAAGATATATTTCCAAACTTTTAAGGCAGTACATTGGATATTTCCTATTATGGGTTGCATCATTCACAGTTTATTTATATGAATTTCCCTGCAAAATTAATCGGGGACTTTCCTAAATAAAACAAGCAAAATTTTCTCTTTTCTGTTTTATGTTGAAATGGTAAAATCATTTAATAGTTTGTTACTTTTCCATGGGAAAAAAAATGAAGTCTTTACATCATAGCAATTAACTGTGTCTTTATACCAGTGCACCAATTTTAGCTGATAATAATGCATACCTATATTTACTACCTCTTCTGTCAGTCTTTGCCAACATTACATCTAATTACAGGTTCATTGATACGTTATTCACAGGAGTACAGACAGATAAGAGGAAATGTCAGTCGCTAGTATTTAAAGTTCAGTCATAAAACTCCAGTAATAAAAAATTAGGCTGCATAAAATCTGTGTAAACCATTACTCATGAGGGAACTGACACTTAGGGCAATACAAAATATTATTTATAAAGGTACTGAAACATTTTAAATTAACCTTTTTAAGAATAGGCAGATATAAAATGCAATTCTATGACCAAAAAAAAGGAAAAAAAAAGATAAAGCAGCCTATAAGATATATTACAGACATCATGATTTAGCCAATTTTTGCCACAAGCTAAATCATCTCTTTCAGATGCGTCTCTTTCAAGTACACAGCTGACAGTTCAATCTTTTCCAGTTGTTACTGTCCTACACATGGTCCCTGGAAATGCTAACTGACGCACAATTCCTGTGATTATTTTGAAAATTGCTATAGATTTGCTTTTTAGTTTTTCAAGAACATCATCCAGCAGATTAATGAAAGTAACAGGAGAGCAATACGCACAATATATACACCTTAACATGAAATATTACAAATTTAACATTAGTCAAAGAATGGGGATAAAATATCACAAAATATTTGGATAAGAATATAACATTTCTTCTTGTGTTTTCAAGGTAGATATTTTGCACTGTTGCAGCAAAGCGAGATTTTAGGGGAAATCTACTTGTCTGTACTTGTCTGTATGGAATAGGATTCATATTTATGAATCCTATTTGACTATATATGTCAAAAAGCAAATAGTAGGACGTCATAATGGTGGAAAATTGATTTGTTATAATTCCTTCTTACATATTAATATTCAAATCTGGCAATAAGTGTGGCTGAGTAAAGCTAAAGGATCAGATTTACATATGCTGTGTGTACATGTGTGTACAATTTTTCTTGTAAAGAAAAATATGCTGATTCATGTGAAGTAAAATTAATCATTTGAATAATAGTATTATACTTGCCAAAACAATATACACCTCTGCCAGCTATTCTTATATCCTAATGCAGTTTTAATGAGAATTAATAGAAACATGTGTTTTTGAAACAAATGGTAAAAGGTCTCTCCAGTTTTAGCAATTGTTTAAAACTCAGTTTTACAGTTTGCCATTTTAAAAGAGTTGTAAAACTCCATCTCTGCATGTAGAAAAAAATATGATTCCAGAAGTTTTTGATGAAAAGAGGGAAAATGAACTTCAATCCTACATTTGAATCCACACAGGTGAATTCACTTTGACTTCTGCAAATATTAGGACAAAGCCTAGTTCTGCAGTTCTTTTCAATCTTTTTGTAGGGAGAAAAAAATTAGAGAACCCAACAGAGTTTTTTTTTTGTTGCAAACAGAAGAACTTCTCTCTCTCATGTCCTCTCAAAGGAAAACCATCAACCCTAGATAATTCTTGTATTATCGACAGTTTTCTGGCTAAATCCTGTTCTCATCAACTAAGCAAAAGTCTGTTAGCTCAGGGGTATCACTGCTTATCTGCAATTACATGAAAGAAAGAAAAGAAAGGAAGAAAGAGAGAGAGAAAGAAAGAGAGAGGAAGAGAGAGAGAAAGAAAGAGACAAGGAACGAGAGGAAGAGAGAGAAAGAAAGAGAGAGAAAGAAAGAGAGAAAGAAGGACTTGTTTATGATAAAATTTAAAACTTTGGTAAAATCATAGCAAGTCAATATACATATCTTTATATTTCTATGACCTCTTTTTAAGCATGTTTCTGTAACAGATGCATTCAGTCCTCTCAATGAAAATCAGCTTCTAATAAAATACATTAAAATGCCCATATAATTTAATTCCACTAGAAATGCATAAGGGTTATTTAGGGTTTATACAGGTGTTTGTAAGGACAGCAAGAAAGGGCAGTTGGGTCTATTAGGAATACACTAAGAACTTAATAGAGACTCTGCCCTTTTGCTATATGTTGCTCTCACAGAAACCCATATTTTAACTAGATATAGTAGGTACAAAACCGTTACATAGACAGATGATCTGTCCTTCCATTCTGTTTGAGTCATTTTGCAGATATAACCCAGTTGAAACTGGTCTTAGGAAGGTGCGCTGCTCACTGTGGCAGAACTCCTACTTTGGTCCTAAAGCTTCAGCTTGTTCTTCCACTCCCCAGTCCCCTGGACAGACACCCTGAACTGAGCAAGGTCAGCATGGCTATGGCACGTCCATATTTCAATGACTTCTAGATATATTCACTCCCAAGACTGCTACTAGCATTGTTGAAAGTTTAATGTGGTTTTGAAGAGCCCTGGACCAGCTCTGTGGTTCTCAGTAATCCATATTGCAAGGTCTTCGACATCCAGTCTCCTTTTAGCATGTCCTGTTTTTCTTGATACATGCTACAATTTCTAAACGTTAATTGCACAGGTATGCAGAGACGTCAAAATGATTAAGTAAAATAATAAATCATTACTATAAACAAAGGTAATGATGCTGATTGTAGGTGTTGTACTCTGGATTGTCAATGTGCTTTGGACCTTAAACAGTTGATCAAGCCCCAAGTGGTCCGGCCTAGTACATGTGATTTCGTGAGTAGAGGCAGTTGAGAGGATTTCATTTCTGTGCTGCAGCAAGGGAGGGGATGGCTAAAATCCCCAAACAAAGGGAGGGGGCAGTTATCAGGTCAAGTCTGAGCTGCTTTGACCGCGGCTGTCGCTCCCTCTGGTCAGCGCAGCCCCGGGCGGGCGCGGAGCGTGGGACGCACGCACGGCCCTCGCCCCCCGCTGGCACCGGCCCCGCCGCGCTCCCCGTAGCACCGGCCCTCGCTAATGCCCAGCTGCTTCTCCCTGACCTTGAGAGCTGGGACTGCCCATGTTGCACATCCTGAAAGGTCAGAGCGGATTCTCTCAGTGTTTCGCATCCATACAGACAAGAAACACAAACCTACAACACCAGATCTGGTTTCTAAGAGCAGATGTTTGGAAAAATGCAACAACTCTACTAGACTGCGTTCTGTATCCGAGCACACCAGTGAGTCAACTGAGTATCCTTTAAATCGTTTCCAAGTGCTGTTTACCCTGCCCTGACATGTTTTCCCTAACGCATCGCTGTACCTCGGCGCGCCGTCCCTGCCGGGCAGAAGCCGGGCCATGTCAGTGCGAAGGAAAGAAGGGAAGGACCAGCGGAGCCGTGAAGGCGCGGGGGTGCCGGGGACCCCGGTCTTCCCGCCCTGCCTGCCCTCTCTCGCTGCTCGCCCAGCCGGTGAACGATTTTTGGCTGATGCCGGGGAAGGGGAGGCGGGGAACAGACGCTGCGGTGCGGAGAGCCGGCCCGGCGCGGCGAGCCCAGCCGGCCGGGCAGCTCCGCTCGGGCCCTCGCACCAGGCGGGGTGTGCGGCATCGCTGCGCGGTCGGGCACGGGCACGAAGGTGCGGCGGGGACGCCTCCGGCCGGCCGGCCTGCGCGCCTGCAGCCGCCGCGGAGGCAGAGGGAGGGGGTGGCGGCAGGCCCGAGGCCCCAGGCCCGGCCAGCGCCGGGGCCCGAGGCGCCGGGCAGGGGCGCCCAGCGGCTCCGCGGCGGCGGCGAGGGGCTCCGCGGCCGTGCGCGCCCCTCGGCATCCGCGGCGACGGCGCGGGCAGCGCGCAGCCGGTCTGCGCGGCCTCCGGTGCCGGGCGGCCGCTATTTAGCCTTCAGCCCCCCCATCCCCCGCCTCAAATGAATGAAGGGCGGGAGGGGGACTGGAAAAAGACAGGAAGGGGGAGATTTTTGTCCTTCGCCGATGCCGCTCTACGTGATAATATGTTTATATGATTAGCTGAGCCCAGGGGTGGGAGCGCAGGGAGAAGGGGTGGAGATTGGAGGGGGAGGAGGCTGGAGGTGACTCCAGTTCAGAGCCGGCAGAGTCCGTGTCAGGACTTGGCGCTCCCCAGCCGCAGACGGAGCGGTGCACGAGCACGGAGAGGCTGCCATACATTCATTGGGATTTTTTTTTTTTTTTTTTTGGTGTGTATGTATTGCGTTTTTCCCATTACCGCGCGCGTTACTTGCTCAGCGCCCGATCTCCAGTCGTTGGCGGGGCAGCAGCACAGGGAGGAAGAGGAGAAAATCTGAGGAGGGGCCGGCCCCGCACTCCGCCAGAGGCCAGAATGTCATCCCGGGAGATGTGAATCCGGTCGGTGCGAGCGACAGAGACACGGAGGAGGGGGTCCATTGTAACATTCGAGTTGTTCCCCGCTGCCCCAGCTGCTGGCATCGCCTCCTGATCGCTTCACAGAAGGGACTCCCGAGGCTGGGCACACACACTGCACTGCGCCCGTCCTCCTCTCCATTTCGGCTTTTTTTTAATTTTTTTTTTTTTTACTGAATTTATTTCTTGTGTGTGTGCGTGCGTGCGGGAGCCTGGCTGCATCGCGCTTTTGCTGCGGAGCGGAGTGTAGGGAACTGCAGGAAAATGTTGACTTAAACCCAGAAGAGCCTCCCGGCCGGCTGCGTGGAGAAGAAGCCGCCCCTGCTCTGCGCTGCCCCAGCCCTCCGAGCCGCAGCGCCGGCTGCCGCCCGCTCCCACCCCAGCCCACCGCCCGCCCGCCCGCACCCGCGCCGCCGCCGGGGCCCCGGGACTAACTCCGCCGCGATCTCCCGCAGCCCCGCGCTCGGCGGGCTGACCCGGACCGCGGGTCCCGCCGGAGACACAGACCTCGGCTCGCCTTCGGCTCCCAGACATAGGTAAGCGGAGCCCCGCGCTGCAGCCTCGCCGCGCGTTCCTGCCGGCGCCTGCTCCCTGACTCCTGGATGTTCCCCTGCCGAGCCGCCGGCAGGGATGCACTCACTTTAGGCTCTGCCTCGCCTGCCGCCGCCGGTGGAGCGCTGTGCCTCTCGCTGAGCCCGCGGCTCTGGGCGCGGGCAGCGCCGCTGCTCCGCACGGCCGCGCTCCGCCCGCGCGGAACGGCCGCGCTCCGCCGCCGCCCCCCCGCGCCCTGCGGAGGGACCTGCGGCAGCCGCGGCCGCCCCGCCCGCCGCCGCGGCCACCCCGCCGAGCGCGGGGGCTGCGGGCCGGGGTCGCCCGCGGAGCAGGCCCGGGGCTCCGCGGCGTGTCCCACGCAGCGCGCAAAGTTGCACCCGTTCGCTAAATAATTACCTGTTGCGGGTGTATTTGTGCAACTCTACGGAGCGCCCGGCTCCCAGCCCGTGCGGGATGGGGGGTGCCAGTGGGAAGAGGAATAAATTACCCTTTGTCGGCTGTGGGGTGAGAACAACTTTTTTTTTTTTTCTCCTTTCTTTTTTTTTTCTTCTTTTTATTTCTATTTAATTTCACCTGTAGAAATCTGGGGCCATCTGGAGACAGAAAACAGTGTGTCATGAGGCACCGTTGCTGTGTCTGGCTCTAAAAATAACATCTTGTTGTTAGTCTGCGCCGGCCCTGCTGGGATTTGAGCGCGGTTTGTCAGAAAGTAAAGAGCTCTGCTGGTGCTCAGGTGTGTTTTCTTTGCCCAGAAATGCCCCTGTGCGCGACGGAAGGAATCCTGCGGAACAAATGTTCTGCTGTTTGGCTTCCTCAGACGCCCCGGCTCCCTCCTTTTGTTGCTTGCCACGAAAAGAGGTGCCATTTCGCATCATTCTGCAGAAATTGTTTGAATTAATGCAAGTGTGAATTCTTACCGTTTGAAGGAGGGTATTAGCATATCAAAGGTTTCTTAGCTCCGGCTCAATTGAGAAAACTTCAGCTTGTCTTCCATTTGCTTCCAAGAAGAGGCCCAAAGGGCAGTGGGAATTGTAAAGGGGTAAAATGGGGAGGTGGATTTGGGTTATGTTTCTGAACTTTTGCTGTTTTGCAATTATGCGAGTGAAAAACAAGGTCCCTCCGCTGCAGAGCCCTTGCAAGCGCTCGGACAATCACACTCTATTGATTAATGGTTTGTTCCGAGCAAAAAAGTGACCTTTTATGACAGGCACTGTGGCGTGGCTTCTCATTCCTCCTCTCTGGGAGGGGGATTTAGAAAGTGCTTTCTCCCGCGCTCTTGCATGGCCTACACGTTACTGCGTGGAGGCATAAATGGGGAAGACCTTCTAATTACTTCAGAAAACAAATGAAATCTTGTAATAAAAGATCTCTTGGTTCCAGGCCTTTGAAACAAATATGCTTCCTTCCTTAATGGGTGGGTAGGCTGGAATAATATATATTTTTATGGAGAGTTTTAAAAGAAGTTTTTATCACCACCAGCCATATGCTTCTATTTCCTTTTCATTCTAGAAAAAGTGAAAATGAGTAATTCTTGCAATCTCATTTAATCAGTGATACTGTGTTTACAAAGATAACCTAATTTGTGGTTAGTATTACCCTATAATAAATAATTCTCAACCAGCTATGGCAGGAGTGCTGTTTTGGTGGCTGTGTGGAACATTTATCGCATTGCAAGTTGTTTTACGAGACTACATATTCATAGTTTTTTATTCCTTTGTTGTATTTTCTTGAGTTTGAAAGGGGATGTGGCCTGGCCTACCCTTTTATTACCTTTGCAAATCAATATTCATAATCCAGCAACCCAAAAGCCAAGCAAAATCCAGTTATCCATCAATAAGTTGGGACCCTTTCCAGGGACCAGATGTTTCTTGGTAACTGTATTCTGGTTTATATCTCTGGCAAAAAAGAACTTCCTAAATTTTCCTTGCCTATTGCTTCTTTCCAAACCTTTTACTTGAATGATACAGATACTAAAACAGGTATTTTGTGTTTTCCTAAAGTTGGTTTAAGTCATTGATATGTAACATTTGGTCTGTTGTTTGGGTGGGTTTGTTTGTTTTATATTTTTCTTTCTTCTGATTCACCATTTGGGGAATGTTTCTTTTAATGCCATGAAACTGACGTGCCTTTAGAGTAGGATATTCAATTTCAAGCTTCAATTTCCTTTCATGTAATGAAGGAACTGAGTATATATGGTATGTCTTGGTGAAAAACACTGCAGTTGATCAAGTATTCTGCTATTCTTAGATGGACAGGGCTATTTGGGCATTTTGTAAATGGATGTATTTAGTGGTCCTAAAATTAGATAATTACTTTCAGGTAATTTCCAGCAGTTTATTTACCTAATGTCTTCAGCTGTCTGAAGTAGTACCTTTTGGTGGTGTAAAAGGAACATATTGATGTAATTGCCATTATCACACTTAAGTTGCTGTTAACTAGTCTGCTTTGAATGCAGAGGGCTATAAAGAAAGCGCATTATCCTTTCAGCTATTAGGGATAATCTAAAAATTGTCTTGGAAATGCTGTGCTTTGGTTTATGTGACGGCAACCCCAAATTCGACAAATCTCTGAAGGTAAAAAAAGTAGTAAAAAGAAGATTTTCAACATTCAGATGACAAAATTGGACCACTTAGAGAAAAATTAATGTGCTGCAGCAGCACTTCAGCTGCCATTTTCAATCACTGTGGGTTACTGTGTGTTGGCAACAGTAAAAAAGCATAGACATTCAGATAGCTCAGGGAGCTGGTAGTTGGGGGAATCAGGATGTTGAATCATGTGGGGTAGAACAAACCAATTACTTCAGGTTTTGACTTGAGAATTTCCAGTAAACATTTCTTTTCTGGCTTTTGGCTCTCCTGCTCATTAATAGACCAACATCAAAGCAGGCAACCAAACTTCCAAATGTTATAAAAACTAATGTAAAGATACAGATCTCACATGTAGTCTTGCAAGTCTTAATTTAAAACAAGCAGTTGGAGTTTTTATTGCTGCAATTTTCACAATCAGCAGAGACATTAACACCAGGCTTCTGGGTGTTTCCCTTCTTAAAATGAGCAAGAGGAAAGCTTTAAAAAAACCAAAGTGTGCTTAGTTAGTTCTTATTTGATCACTTCAGAAGCTTTCTCAATGTTTTATTTATCTCTTACCACTTTGAATGTGTAAAGTCAGGAAAGGGGGTTACTCAGGAATCCCAGTCTCTAGTAAGGGAAGCACCTTATTAAAGTTTAAATAAGCAAGGTAGTATAGTCTAGGAGTTTGTAGTCTTTATGGTTAATAGTATGCAATAATGTGGTTGGTTTTATTCTGGTAATGTGATATGTAGACATGGCATTTTGATGAATAGATATTTTTAAAATCGGAATAGTTGTGATGAAAATTTCCTGTAGTTTTGAATTACAGCTTTTTTTAAGTCCATAATTTTCACTTAAATGTTTTGGAGAGAGAAATCTCTAGTTAGGCAAAATATTTATCAAAGTTCTATTTTAAATACATTTCTAGATAGTGTGTCATAAATTCATGTAAATTGTAATAACCATACAGTAGAAAGCATTGTTTGACATCTAGAGAGCACAAACATAGGTTTCTACTGAAATTTAGATGTAAATTTTATGTATTTCCAAGTCCTTGCTCATCCTCTGTCCACCCAAAATGTTGACATACCTGTAAGAAAATACTGTTACCTTGTACTATGTCTCCTGCTGGGGATTGTGCCATGCCTAATATTAATGACAAATAACCTACCAGTAACACTTTATATCAAAAAATGCTCTCTGATTCCTCTGCATTTCCACTAAGGAATATCTGTAGATGGTGGATTATACAGGAACTGGAAGCAGCAAATAGTGATTTTTACCTATTCAGCTGCAAGTGCAGAAGTTAAACTATGTGTGGTGTGTAGTGGGAGTCATATCCATGCACAGCTAGACAAGCAGTCACTTATGAACCACGACAGTTCAGAGCACAGGCCAGTGAAATTTGTAGTCAGTTGTGTTACTTGGGAGATGTCATATTAAACAGACCCTTTCAAAGCATTTTTTAGGATTGATGTTTATGATGTAAAAAAGTGATTTGAAATTGCAAGAAATTTGCCTCCTTAAGTATTTATGTGCAGCTTTTAAACTTAAGAGCTGCCTATTATTTCTAAAAACACCCTCTGAAACAAGGAAAAAATTTTAACCATCATGATTGTAATCGGATGTCAAGAAAAATGGAAAGACAATAACCTATTTTAAGGCCATTCTCAATACTGTTAACAATCGTGTTTAATATTTAAACAGTTTTTGAAATAGTTGCATTTTGTTTCCAACAGTTTTTAAAATAAAAGTAGCAGGCGGTTCTGGAACACTTGTAACTTATATATACCTGGTGTAGAAAAATCTTCTGGTCTTTATTTAACAAATGTGATTCCTTTTAACATTCTTCATTTAAAAGGTGAAAGATGATGGGCTTAAAGCTCTCTTCAGTAGGTAATTTTCTAGGAGTTCTTGTTTCTTTCAGCCTGTAATATACAAGATGTGTTTCTACAGCATGGACTGGGAAGATTGTGTCGCTTAATATCAGCAATTTAGCTACAGAAATACACTTGCTTAGTGAGTGCTACGATCTGACAGCCTTCTCTAGATGCAAACTGATAGTTAACTAGAAATTGATTCCAAAGGGAGGAAGGAAAAAAGTCTTCAAATTCAGAATCATAGCACCTCCAAGTTATGGATTGTTACATTAAATGGAGCATTTTATGGGTTTTAGAAGAATATGTAATATGCATATGCCATGAATTCATTCTTTCTGATTTTCATGAGGTACTCTAATGATTCAACCAACTCTAGCTTGCCATTTACCCAAATTATTTACAAATGCAGGATAGTAAAAAGCATTGCAGCCTGACTGAAGCAAGCACAATGCTCAACACCTGCAGGTAGAGTGCAGTCTCTAGCAAAATGCTGTTGATTGTTACTCTGGCGCAAAGCAAGCTTAAATACAGTTTGCTTAATTACAGCAAAAATGCTTTTTATGAGTTAAATATTCCATGTTTGGGGAATGTTTTGTGTGTTGTCTGCTAAGTTAAATCCCATCACGCTTGTATATGTTTGTTCAATTATCAGAGCAGCTAAGAAGAGGAAAAAAAAATCAATTTACCCTGAAAAGCACCAGAAAGAAGATTACCTTGGCTAGTAGGAACTTGCCAGTATTGTTTAAATTGCTTAATATTATCAAATGTTGCTATTTTTCATGTTCAGTAAGAAGGATATTGACTATTCTACATGTCCAGGTCTGCTGTTTGTCTATTTCTTTATAAGATATAAGCATGTCTTATATTTATTCCTACAATAGCAGCTACAGATAAATCGGAGGATCTAACAATAACTTTATAAAATAGATGGAATAATACCATTCACTGGAGAAATAGTATTTACTTGAGATAAGTGATAACAACTAGTTTTTTCACTTGTTCTCGTAACAGACAAATGTAAATACCTTAGCAGACATTTCAGAGTGAAAGGCGAGAGATAAAATGTAATTACTTTTCAGGGTGGCTCTGACGATGCCCATGTTCTTGTCTGTAACAAAAAAAAAAAAAATCTTTGCTCATCACCTCAGAATATGAAGGCCTCTGTTACTTCTCAGTATAAAAATATTTTCTGATTTTCAATGTTGACCTCAGTATTCATCTTTAACTCTTCTGTGTAAGCTGGAATCCTTATAACCATGAATTCTAGTTGCTGTTATCCAACGGAGCATTTAATAGAGCACCTAATGGACTCTGCTCCTGTATTTTTCTTGAATGCATAGCATCTTGCTTCATTCAGTCACCAAAACTAACTTTGCTACAAGGACGGGCAACACGACAAGTTAGAATCAATGGACCATTTGTAGGTCACAAAGTCAGTTTACTGGAATTTCAGAGGAAACTGGTAGAAAAGAGAGGACAAATGTCACTTTGAATAGAGATGTTTAAATCAGACTTCTGCCTTAGGGTAAAATTTAGGTCTGTTGTAGCCTAGATGTAATGTCTCCCTCTACAGAGCACAGCATTAATCATGGCTTGACAAGTGATCATGGGCTGAGAGAAATAGGGCCTGTCTTGGTTGTGTGCTTATTTTTTTTTCTAATCTTAATCTTTTAGGAGCACATTATAAACACTAACATTTACACAAAAAGATTTAAGTATCAATGTCTGTGTTTCAGTAGTGAGAGTAGCTAGCTTCGGAGAAAATCTAGTTAGAGTTAATAAGAAGCTACTTGTGTTTCTTACGTAGATTCAGTATCAGGAATGTTTTCCTTTTAACGTAATGCAGGGCTTTTTTGTCTTAAGAGATTTATTTTATGCCATTTCCTCATACAAATATGGTAGAGTCTCGGTCTGCCTGTTTGTTCCTTGGTTTACTAAACAACTCTAAATCTTCTTTCTTTACCGTTGTTTTACAATGTGTTTATCACCCAAGAAAGATACTTCCTTTTGCAAAACAGGAAATCTAGGGAAAAGGGGGAGCAGTTTTTCTAAAATGTAACACAGATGAGTGGTTTTTTTTACTATGTTTATCTGTTAATGATGTGTTACTTTATTGCAATGGGCTACAAAACTGGAATGAATTCACGTGAATGAAGAGCGCTATTTAAATCCCGAGCTCTGATACTGTACAAATTGTGTTTAATACTTAAATAAGGGATGTCTTGATTCATAGATAGATGTAGGAGTGCTTATACATTTTATGGTAAAGAAGGGAATTTTCCCATTTCTTGGGCTTTTTTGCTGCTTCCTGTGGTGGGGGCAGTGTGGAAGCCTCCAAGGACTGGGTGTGCACCAGTGCTAGAGAGGTGCAGCTCCTTCATGGAGGGTTACATTTGTGTCAGCAACTGTTGGAAAAATAGATAATATCAGTAAAGTAGCAGCAAAACAATTTATCACTGGAGAATGATGCTTTAAAAATTAGAGTACTTCTGTCTATCCAGTTGCCTGTGGATGTGATAAAATCCCCAATCTCTCGTTCAGGTTGGGCTGCTGCTTTCCTTTGTGCCCTCTGTTGGTATTTTCCCATCAGTCGACACCTCACGCCGATTACTGCTCTGAATCCAGATGACAGAATAATAACGCCGATTACTGCTAAAAGTTGTTTCTGGCAGCTGGGGAGGGGATGACCGACCTTGTTCCTGACTATCAGACTTGCTCTGCTGTTGATGGGCTCGGGTGTGCACAGAGAAGAGAGCCTTACTGTGAAATCAGTGCTGCAGTGGTGGAGAGCGATCTCATGCCAGAAGGAGGCTTTAATTCCCTTTTCTATGTATTCTCTGTAATTTTTTACAGCATTGCAGTCTATGCCGGGGTGAGCAGTGTTCAGAAACAATTCTCTCTCAGTAGGCAGCTTTGCTTTTAAATAAAGTGACATTTTAAGAAAATATTTCTGAGAACAAGTTCTGCTGTTGACTCTGCATTTCTCTGGCAAATTCCCGATGCCTGTGTTGATGGTAGGCAGAATTCTTTTCATCTGACCCAGGCATCCTTTCATTAGACTATTACACTATTTTTTTAGACTGTTTCAATGTGGAGTGACCAATTTGGAAAAACCTGCTTTCCCAGAATGAATAATGATTGAATCTTCATTTTGAACAAAATGAGTGTTCTACAGAAGACCAATTAATAACTATTTTGTTGGCGGTGTCTCCAGCAGCTTTTATATGCTTTAGTTTAATAAGTATTTCTTAAATGCAGACTGTCAGTTGGTGAGGGTGATTCTTGTGTAAGTCAGTATAAAGTGCTCAAAGGAGAAAAGTGCCTAAGCAGTGGTGGATTCCTGGTTGAGCTTCTGTGCCAGGAGCACGGGTGTAGGCTGAGAGTTGTTTTCAAGAGAGAGAGGAGGTGCAGGCTGACAAAATCTGAAATTGAGAAGAAATCCTTTTGCCCTTCAGGCAGTAATCTTACCCGTGCTTGAACAGAGCATCATCTCTCCAAAAAGTTGTTGGCTTTTTTTTCCCCCTGCTTTCTTTATTTCCTCATTTGAGCAGGTGTATAATAGTATCTCATAGTAACTGGTTGATCCAGCTGTTAAAGATATTCCAACAGCAAAGAGCTCTACTTGCAGCAGTCTCATCCTCTTGAACTGAACACCCAAAATTTGGCTTATGTTTATCCTATGTAATGGCTGTAGCCATACTGAAATATCAGTACTGAAATGGCTGTGTCCTACTGAAACAGGAGTATTTTTCTCCTTTTTTTTTTTTTAAAGATGGTATTAAAAGCTTGAAGGGTTGTATTTTGGAGTTTATTTTCCCAGTGAAAATTAAAGTTGACACAGGGCATATGTAACTTTATGCCCAATGTGTATGCATTCATTTTGTTAATGTTGTTCATCTAAGGGCACTACTTGCAGAAAGTGAGATTTCGTTCTGCAAGAGAAACCACAGTCATACATTTGTTCTCGCTGTGTGAGAAGATAAATTAATGTTGCCTGATGGCTTCCCAGTTTTTTGGGTGTGTGCTAAAGGTTAGATAGGATGAAGGCTTAATTACAATGTACTTAATATTTATAGCTTCTTTCACTGAAGCTTTGTCCCATTTGCATTGAAGGGATTTTTATCTAGAGAGCTCATCCCATTACGGCAAACAAACTTGAGACATTTGAAGGTAAGGATAATGTCTTTTGGGAGAAAAGCAGTTTACTTCCAGTTGGATGAAAACCACATTGTTACTTCATGATTTGATTTAAATTGATAGGGATTTTTAAAATATATATATATATATAATTTAATTTTCAAGATAATTTACCATTCAGTTCCATTGCATTTTAAACTTTGGTGGAGTGCATGTGTAATTGTATCCAAAAGTGACATTAGGTTTTTCCTTCTAGCAGTAAATAGATTGAAGGAATGCTGCTGCTTGGTTGGTTTTCAGTTAGACAAATGCATCAGATAGGATGAACTTGTTTTACTGTTAGGGGTGGTCTTTCTTTTTTGTTTAGCTCTGGATAAACAGCCATTTTTAAATTTCCTTTTTTTTTTTTCTTCTCTTTTTTCTGTTTTATTTTTTTCTGCATGGAAAGCATTTAGATGACTGAAAAAAGAAATGTGTGTGACTAGATATAGGAAAAACTAAAGCTTAATGTTTAACTTTTCTGAGGAGAAAAGAAGAGACACAGAGCTGGAAAAAGGGCAGCGAATGTTTCCTGTGTTACCTCCTTGTGCTGGATAACATCGCAGAAGGATTTCTGGGGGAGTTTCTTTAAAATGATGACTGATTATTTGGTTTCCTATGCCGGCTGTTGCCCACATTTTTCACATATTTTTGCTTATTCTTATTATTACCTGCAGAGGGAGCTTGTATATGAGATAATCAGAGTAATCAAGGCATTCAGGGCTGAATTGTTTCCAGTAAGAACAATTTCATTTCACTGTGCCTTTTCTGTTATGCAGAGCAGAAAGGCTCTGCAAGACAGCTTTCAAAAAGGCTGTCCATCAGTAATAGCAAATTGCAGTGGGCAAATATTTTAAAATATCAATAAGCACAAACCAACTTAAAAAAAATACTTCATATTTCAAAGAAGTGCCTATTAATCAGAAGTTTAAAAAAGAGATGAGGAAAACAATTCTTGCTGGTCGGGTGCGAGAGGGCGGTTTTGGTGTTCTGTATGACAAGAAGCAGATTTTTGTTGCATAAACTGTCTTCTCAGATTCTAAAAATGTCATGTCAGCATCAGAGAGACAGCAGAGTGCTTTCAGGTCTTCGACACATCTCATGCAGAATAGTAGCCAAAAAGCAGGAGGTAAGTATTTCCTATTTACCCAAGCAGTGTTATGGAGCATAATCAAGGTGACTGCAGATGAAAGGCTAACTCTTAATTTTGCTTTTTTGCTATTTAAAATATAAAGTGAATGAGTTTCATCTAAATTGAGGAATTGATACAGTCAGGTTGTAAACCTGGAGAACAGTTGTAAGGATTTCTGTCATAAGCTTAAATAAATGCTGACAACAAAGAGCAAGGAATGTCTTAACCTAAGTTTATTTGTATATTGTAACTTAAAATCTAGATTGAATAATCAGAAATTTGTACTTTAGGTAGTAATTTTTCTTTAATTCAGCACAATGAAAAAAATCATCCGGTGTATTGCAATCTTCATGATTTGTATTTTGGCTATCTGAGTAATGAAGGTGTGTGATCCTTCAAAAAGTTAAGACTTCAAAGAAAAAAAATATAATACAGTTTCACTTGCTGAGCAAGAAGCATAATAGATGATACTTAGATTTATTCTGTGCTTGTCTCTGGAAAAATGGTGGCAATCATTTCACTTTAAAATATTTCAGTAAACTTAAAGATGATTTACTATGATACTGTTAGGAAATAAAGCAGTAGGTATGCACATTCCATAAAATAGAAACAGCTTTCTGTAATATGCTCTCCTGTAATAAATCTGTGGCATAGATTCGTCAGAGTTGATTTTTTTCTTTTTTGTTAGTTTAAATGAAGAGAACTTTAAAATTAATATACATTCAACCTGATGTGATCTTAGGGGTTTCGTTTGGATTCTCTTTTTAAACATCAGGGAAGATTTACCATATCTTTAAAGAGTAGTAACTCTGTCTCAATTTATTATTTATACTGGCTAATCCTTTCTAATGTGAAAAGTCAGCTTGTTATTGTAACACCAAATGGGCCTCTAAGTAGGGAAACAGTTAAGTAGATCTCCTGTAATAGGTTGTTGTCTAATAAAGAGATTTATGGTATTGGCAAGGGCTATTGTATAGGTATTACCCTCTCACAGCATGATCATGTATTATCTTAACAACTCAGTGCCACGTTTATGTTGAGCATTTTCATAACAGGGTAAGAATATTAGCCACAGCAATTACACCCCAATAGGATTATAATGGTAAGATTTACAGAAA
This sequence comes from Setophaga petechia, assembly GCA_024362935.1. Classification (NCBI taxonomy): domain Eukaryota; kingdom Metazoa; phylum Chordata; class Aves; order Passeriformes; family Parulidae; genus Setophaga; species Setophaga petechia. The sequence continues at coordinate 13,762,377 of JANCRA010000006.1, forward strand.
ATATATAAATTCTGTCTTTCCTGGACATTTTGGTAGGTGCTGGGAGTTGAAAAGTTGTACCATCCATTTTGCATGGGAAAATGCTGATGTGTAAGTCATGATGAAGAAAGAGAGGTTTGTTAATTTAATCTTGTTGAGGAATTGTGGAGAGGCAAGAACATAATCTTTCTTTACACAGTGTGTCCTTTTCTTTCCTGGTGAGGCAGGGGTGTTTCAGAAGTTCCACTCAGTGGAGGTTGCCGTACAATTTGAAAATCCAGACGTGAATGTAACTTTAGTTCTGGTGAGAGGATAATGCAGCTGCGATTAAGATATATTTTTAACAGCCTTGTATTTTGAAGGTAGAACAATGATAATTTACATGCTACATTGGAAGAGCCTACTTGAATAAAATAATTTAATTTTTTTGTTTTAGCTGTAGCGTAACACGTTTTCTCTTTCACTAGAGCCAGGTTTTTATGGTGATAAGTAACTTAGATAATTTTTTAAATTACTGCAAGCAACAAAAGTGACAATAATGTCATACTTGTACAATTTTCATGTAAGTGACATTCAAGCTGTTCCTTAATTCTTAAAATTTTCCATCTGTTTTAAAAAAAAAAACAAAAAAGTGAGACATTAATACTCACTTACTTGGCAGAAGCAATGTTCCAGTCACATTTAATAAAACTAAATTATGTTTTGTCAATAAAAAACACTTATGGAGACTAATTGAACAAAATGCATTAGGTTATATAGTAATTTTTGAATAACTGCATTGAGTAGCACAGCAGTCTGCATGGCAGAGTGTGATGGAACAGCCCCATATTTTAAGATGGTATCTTGAGCTGTAATTCAGAAGATACTGAAATAATGAGTGTTTAAGCAAACAAAATACCTCTCTTTCCCAGATTTTGTGTGCCAAAATTAGAATCTATATAGATGGCAATTCTTATTGTATAAGAAACTTCCAGTACATTGTAGACATACAGTGGTAGTATTGGATACATCTGTAAGACACGTTTCCTGAATGCTTTGGATTAATTCTATGTGTAAGAGTTTCTACAGAAAGATTCTGTGCCCATCTGTTTTAAATTGTTATTGATCACCAGAGAAAAGATGTACATGTTTCTTTTGACATGATATATCCCACTTCTGAAAATGTGCTAGAAGTTGCTCATGGATTTAAATGTGGGGTTTTTTTTGTGTTTTACTGCAAAATAACTGGGACCTCAAAGCTGCTTTAAAGTTAATACTCAAAACTTGGTTATTTTTGTTATCATGGTAGCAGCATATGGCTTCATCTGTGACCAGTAGCCCATGCATGTTGTATCTAGTGCAAAATTCTGGAACTTTGTCTGTAGTTTTGTGTTCAGAAGAACATTTTCTATTTTAGACTAACTCCTGTAGGTTCTTAGGTTGGCTTCACATTGCATTCTTTTTGAACTGTGGAAAGCGATGGTATCTTTTGTCTGTAAGTAAAAAGAAGGCACAAAAGGATGAATGTTACCCCCAGTGAAAGTGGAGCTCCAGCCGATTTAAGAGCGTGAACTGTGACTGCGTTGTTGAGGGCAGTGCTTGGCTTGTTATACCCAAGCTAAGAAGAAGCCAGTACTTAGAATAAATGGGTGAATAATGCATAAAAATTCAGTAAGAGGTAAAGCATTGTATCCACACTTTAATATCACAAGTATTTATAATTAATTTTGAAAGTATTACAACTGATTGCAGGGGATTTGTTTTACGTGGATTTATCATTTTAGAAGTTGTCTAATGTTTCAGAATACAATTTCTACATTTGAAAGAGGAAAATATATGCAGAAATATTCTTACCAAATTGTTAGCCTTATGTGCTCTCCCGAAACATATTCAGAATGTGTATATATAACTGAGAGATAAACCATTTTTCTTTTTGTACAAATGCCATAATGAATGGCCTCTTAAAATCAGTGTTCTTGTTTGCAAGACAACAAATCAAAGCACAAATCCACACTGTAGTCATTTTACTTGTAGTGTGTATTAGAAATGAAGCCACGCTAAGTCATACTTAACTGCCCACAGACAACTAACCCTGAAGAAGGGGCAAGTCTTTTTCTTCTGTCTTTTTTATTATTATTTATATCTCTTGGTCTGTTTGGAACAGCCATGCTGTTATGACTAATAAAGCTTTTGTATTTGGCAAATGGGATGCAAGTAATCAGCAGTTCTTGGCTCATGACTGAAAAATCTGCCGAGCAGAGCACATAAAACCAATATAACCTTTCAAGTATACCTGTGAATAAAATTCTTCCTTATGCTTCGGTCACCTGTACAGTAATTAATCTATCCTTCCTACGTCTTCACTTCTACTGGTATTATTTTTGATTACAGTGGCTTTTTTTTGGTCTGTGGCATGATAAGCAAGTACTGCTAGAACAGATTTTAATTTAAAAAAACAAATATAAGAATATAGGGACCAACAGTGAAGTCAGCATCTTTGTGCTATCTATCTAATTACCAGCCAATTTAAAATTTTGGTTTATTTAAATTATATTTAGCTTAATATCCCCCCAGCATGTGATTTATTGTCAAGATTCCATAGTCAGTAAATCTTAGCTCTTGCATATTTTCCATAGAGAATCACTCAATATATGAAACAATTATTTAGAATAATTCTTTTTGTTTACTACAATTTACATATTAAAAAAAAGTTACCAAAGTCCTGATGTTAATTGAATGAGACTCAAATAAATGAAAATTTTTAGTAGGTCTGCTGGAAAGTGTCCAGTAATCTTTTTTTTTTTTTTGTATTTTAAATAGATACATAATAACCAATGCACCAAATAAAGCTGCAGCATTAACAGATTATTAAAACTAATTGGTAAGGGTTTAGGAAAAATACGTGGTGCAGTGAGGAAATTTGCTGCTATTTCAGTGCTGTGTTAAGCAGTTTGCACAACTGTGTTCACAACCTCTGCAAAGCTGAGAGATAGGATTAATATATCCTTAGCTACTTAATTACAGCCATTATTTAATTTACCTAAAAGAAAACTGCTCGGATCTTGTGCATCTATGAAGTATTAGCTGCTGCTATACTAGCTGGGTAGGTATGCTCAGTGGAATTTTTTTGGGGCTCACAGATGCTCTAAAGGAGTAGCCCCTGGTATCATCCCCTAACATTCACTCAAGCTCATATGACCATTGAACAAGTTGTGCTTTTACTGCAGTGTTGGTGAAACACTGAATGCCAGTGTATGTAAGAGATTTCCACCCCTTCCCACCCTCCTCAAAAAAACAAAAGAACAAAAAATTTAAAAAAAAACTTTGTTTTTTTGTAGGTTTGTGACGTGTAGCTCTCTGGTGGCATGGGCTGTGACATCCTGGGTGCAGTGGTGGTTTCTGCCATGGCTGCCACTTGGGTCTAGGGAAGCATGAGTCCTTCTGTCCTGCAGGTCCACATTCTCAGCTTCATTCTCTCAGTTGCTTCATGATAAAATGAAGGTGTAATTAGGACTAATTTAGCTAATCATCATGAGCTGGAGGTGGTCCCATCTGCCCTTCCCCCTGAAAACCTGTCTGTGATACATGAGTGCGATCTGTGAGAGTGAAGGGGGAGCTTTGTGTGTGCTGTCTGCAGATGAAGATCCTTGGAAACCAGGTTTGTCCTTTTTCTGTTATTCACAGTCAAAAAGTCAAAATCTCCATTTTAATGAAGACATTTCAAGGAACAGACGGGCTGAGAAAGATATTGTATTTCTTTACATGCTCCTTCCTCTTAAACATGGAAGAAGCCTTAGGCTATAAATTAAAGTGTTTTACCCTGTGTAGATGATCTCAGGCTGCCCAGTTGCCATGAGGAGTTAAAGCTGAAAAAAAAGAATTGTAAATGGCTTAGCGGTTTCATGTTTTTCAGTCTGTGGTTATCTTTTGTCCCCCTCATGTCCTGTTTTTGTCAATATTTTCCTTTCACCTAAGAACTATAGCAAGTGGGAGGAAAAGTAACTTGAAAGAATGTAGTCATGCCAGAGATGCATTTTCATGTGGGAACCTTTATAATAATCTCGTCATGTAAATGACATTCACTCTGGAAACAGTAAGAGCTCTTACCAGCAGAAGGGTTCATCCTGTGCTCCTTAGGAAACACAGATTTACTTATCTCCCTTCCTGGAAAGGGCACACATGTGCTGGGGCTGGCGGGGGCTCTGGCCATGCTCACTGTGGGGGGACCTGGGGAAATTTGCGGGAGCGTCTCAGGCAGTGGCGTGTCTGGAGCCCGTGTGGTTGTAGGGGAGTGTTGGAAATGGAGCCACCTTAGTGGATAGGTGTGTTTCGCATTTTTAATTTTGCCTGGGAGAGTGGTATTTTCTTTTATTTTTCCTTAAGTCGTTGGGTTCTCAGGTGTTCTTCAGTTCTGGTGAATTTCTGGGCTATCCTCCCCGTGTAGCAGCTGGGGTCACAGGTGATGCTCATAGTTTTGCTGGCTGGATTCCAGAATGTTTCCTAGAGTCCATTTTCCTTTAACCTGGAGCAAGAAGAGATGTAGATTTTTGTTATTTCAGAAGCTCCATATTTGTAAGCTTTGTTGGTGAGTCTTGTAGAATTTAAAATTGTTTTGCAGTGTTTGTTACTATCTCTACCACATTCTTAAAAATTAATTGTCTGCTTGAATAGTGTTTCCCAATCAACTTGAATTATTGATGTTTTGGTCCTTAGTGGAAGAGCAGTGGTACTTTTCCTCCCACACCACAGTCTGTTCAACCCCTGTTTAATGAGCTGTACTCCAGTACCTGTAATAGAATTATAGCGCACAAAAAAAATCATAATTATGGCTTATTGAGTGGGGTTAAAAATGGGAAGTGGGAAACTTGTGTGTAAGTTCAGGTTCAGAAACTGGTGCTCTGTGGATGTTGAAGTAAATGGTAATAACTGTTTGGAAGTTAAAACTGTTAGTGGTCATTGCAAGATAAATACTTTACTAGACAGAAATGCCAAGTTTAATAGCATATTTAAATATTTGAAAATAGTTAGATGAATGTATTTTTAATTTTAGCTATCTTAAGCTGTTCTTAGACACTGTGTTTTACAAATATTTTCAAAAGTGAATTAAATAACAACAGAGTTTTACCAATCCTAAGTAAATATCTGCTCATGAATGTGTATATACTTGAGTACACATATGTCTGGGTCTTTATTAAAATACTACTTATTTAAAAATAAAAAGTGTCCAGTTTATCTTTGATAAAATTTGTGAGATCAGGAGAAGAAATGTGTGTCCAGAGTCATGGGTGAAGGTTGCTGCCAGCTAGGAAGAGCCTGTTCCCCTTCATTCTGCTCTCAGCCAACTGGACTGTACAGCTACATGTTCTAGTTAGTAAATAACAACACCGTGGAAAAGCTAAAAAATTGCTGTTGTAAAATAATACTGTCACAGTGAATTTGTTTTTTATTTTGGAGACAAGAAATCATTAGGGTGAAATCTCTAGCTGTTGAAAACTTCCACTCTGCTTGCTGCAAGCTCTTCTTGTACACCATGGTAGTCTTGGACTAGATATTTTTATTTTAAACAACTTATAAAACTGCTATTTTTAGGTCAAAAATGTCAAATCACCTTTTGACTGAAGAGATATTAAAATAAAACTAAATAACTTTTGCAGAATATGTTGATAACCAAGGAGTGCCGGGTGAAGTGTTCTGTCATGCCTCTGTCCATCGCTTCTTACATATCTGAGAAGATGGACCTTTAGTTTGACTTGTTTTTTTCCTGTCCATTCTCATCTTTGTGATTCATCCTCCTGTCTTGCTTTTTTTCTTCCAGAAATAAATTCTTACTTCAGACCAATAGTGACCTGTAAGTAAGCTGTACGCTTACTACTGTCATGACCTCTCCTGGATTTGATTTTTAAACAAACAAACAAAAAAAATTCCCAGAGTGGGCAATGGATGTGTTGAAATTGTGGTCAACTATTTAAAATTTAATATTATTTTTAATTATCGGTTTTAAAATTAATAATATTATTGATTAATGTTATTGTTTTAATTAATATTATTATTATGGCACTGTGAAACCATTAGCCACTTACAGAATATTGCAATGGTGCTGTGAAATCATCAGCCATTTATAGCAAATGATTACTTGCATCATGGCAAATGTTTCCAAATATTTGTGTGCAGGTAAGAGATGCAGACGTAGATCTCATTGCACACTGTGCGTGCTGGCCCCTATGGTGGCATCGAGTGTCCCCGTTCATTCGTGCTTTGGCTCAGTTGTGCGGAGAGTGTCGTGGACTCAGCTGCAGGCTGCTGTGCTTTTCACGTGGATGCCAAGGCAGGTACTCGCCGTCCGTGCGGCTTGCAGCCGTGTCCTGGAGGGGCGGAAGCTCTGTACCTCGGGTTATGTGCAGCCCGCTGGATGACAATCACATTGCGCTCCGCTGTTTCAGGCGAGCAGCTCCTTCCCTTGTGTGTGCGGTGCCGTGTGTTTGGTGATCGCTGCTGGCTGTTCCTCGCTGTCAGCCCCGCTCCGCTCCCGGTGCCCCGGGAGAGCCGGCCCGCTCTGCGGGGCTCTGTGCTCCGGCCTTCCCTCCTTCCCTTCCTTCCCCTCCCTTCCCTTCCTTCTGCCGCCTTCCCTACGCCCTACCCAGGGGCTTTCCCGCTTCCTCTGCACTCGAAACCACCCGCGGGAATGCCGTCTTCCCACTCTGCCTGCTCACTTGCTTTTTTATTTTTTTCCCCTTCTTTCTTCTTTTTTTTTTTTTTTTCCTTTCCTTTTTTTTCCCGGCCCCATGGTGTGACTCTCGCTGATTTCTGGTGAGTAGCTGGCAGCACGAGGGAGGCTGCCTGATGATGATGATGATGATTTCATTGTGCATCTGATTTGCAATCTATTGCAGAAGTGTCTGTAATGCTGACTGCTGTTATTTAGTGTTAGGATTTTTATTAGAGTACATAGAGCACAAGTTAAATCAAGGTGGCTTGCTGAACATGTGTATAAATGGCATAGTTTTGTGAGTGTAAAGGTTTGGCACAATATCTTTGGGCAAGGTGTGAAATCCGGTGATCTAGATTAAATTTGGAGTTTTTGAGATTGCTGAACAAGAAGCTGGTAAAATGGCATGCATTTTCTTAACAGGGACAACTTCTCTTAAATTTGCTTTCTATCTGTTGAGCTGTCAGCCACTCTGTCACTGAAGGCTTAAAGCTATATTCATGAAAACAAGAGTTTTCTGGATTTCAAAGAAAATGCTATTTTTGTTAAAAGTAGCAATCAGAGCAAAAGGTTAGACTGTCATGAAAGTGTCTGTAAAAATATGCTTAAGACCCTGTTCTGTTTTTGGCTGTTGGAAGAGACGATGACTTGTAAATTGCCTTTCATAAAAGTGAGTTTGATTTAAGGTATTAATAAAATCTAAATTTGTGCATTCTGGCTGTGGGGACTGAAGATTTTAATTTAGTGAAATGCCAGAACAATTTCTTTGTGCTCAGTTTGATAAGTGTTGTGTGAGAATTCCATCTTACTAAATTAGGGCAGACATATATATTACAGTGTTTACAAACTGTTATGATTACAACCTGTTAAATTTCAGATTTAATATTCAGTCATCTTTGAGCAAAAAAGTCACCTCATTTTTGTCTCAGCGCTGTTGAATTCTTGTGTTAAAATAGATTAAATTGCAAATGTTAATCTAAGTAACTGTGGAAAGTTGTGACCTGGATTTGAAATAGCCATGAGACTCAAAGCAGCACTAAATCTTCCAGAGCATGTAAGGCTGGCACATGGTGGGAATATGTCTGATGTGAGAATTAGTGTGGGCGCAGGAATAGCCTGAAAAGAAAATCGTGTGCCAATATAATTTTATTCTAAAATTAAAAAAAGGGAGAAATTGTCACTTTAATATAAAGCTGTGTTTTTAAAGGTAGCACACAGTAACTTCATAAAAACTTATTTTAAAACAGCAATCTAAAATTCAAGCTGTATTTAAGAAAGACTGTGTGTGGCACTGAGGCACCTGGTTCTTAATCCTCATGTGCTTCCTCTGGCAACAAAGATATGGATGGGAATTTCGGGTGCGGACTTCAGCTCAAGAAGCCATCAGTTTGAGGAAAAGTAGATACTAAATGTGATTCCCTTTTGTTTGAAGCTTTTTCCTACTGTCCTGTAATTGCTTTTCTCTCAGCTAAGCCTGGCTTCAGCCCTACTTCTGGGTACTTTTAAAGCCTGATATCATCAAAAGACCCTGAGTGTTAGTTGTCAAGCACTGGCATTGCTGGAATCTTTTATTATCTTGTTGCTTTGATTTTCTTCATCTCTCTTAAAATGTGTCAAATAAGAATGTGGGCGATGTCAGAAGAATATGATAATAGTAATTTTTAAAGCAATATTTTGACTTAAAAATAATGTTAAAACAATCCTGTTCAAGCAAATCTTGATGTTAATCAGGGGACATTAATTGATAATTAAACCTAGTGTATTAAATAACTTCTACACATGCATTTGATGTGGTTTGCTCTTCTTTTCTATAAATGAATATTTTTTATACAAATTTATTCTTTCATGAAGGAAAGAAATGAGCTTGCAGATACTGGCCCACGTGTCCACACGACAAAAGTATCTTGAGGAGCTATAAAAAGGTATTCAAAGTGTTATCATATCTATTATTGCAATGTTGACCATTGATTCTTTTCAGTTTCTAAAAAATACCAGGATAGTAGGGCTTTTGCAGTGAGAGCCTGAAATACTTTACCTCTCTGGTTTTTTTTAAAAGCTAGAATATGACTTTGTTCATTTCCTTCACTCCAGAGAAGGGTGATTGGCAGGCTCTGGCATTCAGCTGTCCACAGCTGAACTGCAGGGCTTGAGTTGCCTTGGCAGGGCTGCAAGTAAAAGTTTGTGCCGCGTTTGCCAACTGTGTTCTTGGCTCAAGCTGATGTTACACGTCTCTCGACTCCAAAGCATGCTCATTTGCCAAATTCTACCTAAAAATGTATGCTGGAATTCCTAATTAAATAAACCCCCTGATATTTATTTTATTCCTTGGAAAGGCAGGCATTCTTTCACAATAGATGCTGCTTTGGTAGAAATACAAATAAAAATTTTAAAAGCCCAAGGTGGATTAGAAAGTTATAACTGCTATTAGGAGAGAAATTTTCTCTTGCAAGCAGATTAGTAGCTTTGGTTTCTTCTAAGTAGTGAAATTATGTGACTCTACCAGGTTCTTACCTAAAGATCTTTACATATATACATTTTCTTGTTTATTTTTCAAGTATTTTGAAAATTGTTTCACTTCAAAGGATAATAGCAGCCTGTATATAATTTCCTTGGGTTTTCCAGCATTGCAGCTACCTTATTGCTGCCGTAAGCTGGAGGTAGCAGTTCAACGATAAAGGTGTAATTTATGCCAAACCAGTCTGAAAGCTTTTTCAGAAGACTGATAGCAACTGCTTTTATACATATTGCTATGTAAAATGCTTATTAATGTTAGCAGATGTTGCACTTTAATCCCCCAGAATGATTGTTTGGTAGCAGCAGGAGATTTATTAAGCTTGAGTTGTGTGAAATTGTGTGTGCATAAGCTGCTATTTAGATTGTAAAAATGCCATTGAAAACTGTAAAAAAGTTCTAACTGAAATTGGCAGAGAGGTATTAGCTGTTTTAAAAGAAGTATATGTGTACCACTGGCCCTTTTGCTATAACGTCTTTATCATTTATCTTCTTGTATTAATGTCACTGAATTATTAATTCATGAGCAGGGTTGGATAGGGTGAAGGCACTATTTAAATGTGTGGCACATGTATCCTTATCGCTTGAGACATGAAAAGAGTCATTTTGTGTTATCTATAAAATGGAAAGGACATTTAAAAATTTCATTTACGGTAATCCACTTCACTTCCCAGTAAAACACCTAGATTATTGCTACTATAATATAATGTTCTTATTAAAATTTTGTAATCTTTCCACTCTCTTACTTATAAATACTGTTGATAGACAAATGTAGACTAATTTTTTTTTTCTTTAGTTGCACATACAGTTCATGAACTGCAGCAGAACGTATGAAGAGCAGGGTTTTAATAAAAAACCAATTCTCTTTAATTTCTAGTAAAAGAATACAAAATAAACGCCAATAAGTATTTATGATCATGAAAGGCTAAATAAATTATCATCTAAAATCATAATGTAGCCTAATTAAAGAAAAATAGGATATTTTCCAAAGTAACAGTGTCATTGTCACATTGAGCCATCAAGAGCTATATTATTTAAAAGAAATTGTAAATGTGTGGTTTGGTCTGCTTGATGAAACCACAGAATATCAGAGGTCACATTGCTGCTAAAAAATGTGTTAAAAATGTATCTTAAATTTAATCTGTGCTGTATGGATGATTAAAAAAATTAAAATGTACAGGAAATATAATGTTTTCAGTCATTTCAATGGAAAGAGTTCATTCTCTTGAATACTTTAAAAAGTGTTCATTCTTTTTAAAAATTCTTTGCATGAAAGCAATTTCAGGATACTTTGTCCTCAAGTGCTCGTGGTGGCTGGCATGGCAGTGCTGGAGATAACTAATATTCCATTTTGTTTAATATTTAAAAGATATCACTTCACACTTCCCTTTTCACCATGCATGGAAGAGACCTTCACTGTTTCCACAATGCATGGGGAGTTTTTTTCTCTTTAGAAATTTCTCTGCAGAAAAGAAAATGTTATGTAGGCTGCTAGGGAGAAGAGTTTTGAACCATGGTACATGCAAGTAGAAGGAGCCTTCCAGCTGAATTGTAATTTAGAGTTCTTCTTGCTTGTAACCTCTCCAAATATAATCATTATAGTTTCCTGACTTAGACTTGCAACAGAAGGAATAAAAATAACTGAAATAATTTCTATTTTTCTGTTATAGTTTGAATAAGTAAGAAAGCCCAGTTTTCCCCAACTGAAAGAATGTTGAAGCTCTGATGAAGGACTGGTACTTATTCAGCTGTCTTGCACAGTTAAGAATAGTCACCTGAATGTTCATTGCTTATTAAATTGTACAAGAAAATACTCTTAACTACAGCACTCTTGCACTATTATACACCTTGGCAACTTGTATGTACTTGCAGAGCCCATCATCCAGTAAGAGCACTGAATCCTTTGTTTCATTGCAGAATCAGGCCCTTTCTGAATAGATCCTGTGGGTTTATTTGCCAGATTTATTGCACACATTTCTCACATCCTCGATGATGTGCAAGCAGTAGGTGTGTAATTCAGTAGAATGTTTGTGTGTAGGCACAAGGAAGAGAGTGGTGTGTGCAGTGCTGTCATACAGGGCTTCTCACCCTAGAGCTCATCTTGAATGTGTGTATGAGAAATGCCTGCTACAAGGGGAGAAAACCAAGGAAACCATTGATTTTTATTTCATGGTTTTAGGGTTTTCAGCCTTCTAAGTGCTGCTGGTATGTAAAAGGGGTGAACATGAAAGATGTGTCTGCTGGCACTGCCTGCTTATTTTTGTACTTAGGAAGTCCACACAGAAGTCCTCCAAAGGCTTACATAAATTCAGTGGAACTTCTACCTGTAGGTCATAGTTGCCTGGAGAAACTCTTGTCTGCTTAGAAAGCAGTTAAAGACTTCTTCCCCTCTTCTGTTGTCAAAATTAAAAGTTTTGTTGTGGCTCGTGGCCAAGTATGGGATGGTAGCACACAGCACTTCTCAGGTTTCTGTGCAAGACATAAGCCATTACCTTTTAATAGCTAAATGGCCTGTAAACGGTTTGGAAAATCCAGGTTTATGGAATTACTCCTGGAAGTTTGTTTGATGGTGGTGATTTTTAGTGGAACTAAAAAGTGGTCTTCTAAATGTTCTGACAATGAGACTGCTGGAAAGAAAACCTACTCTCTGATTATGGTGATATTAATAGTGCTTCAAGGAAAAGAAACAAATCTAGGAATGATGTAAGAAGGGGTTATCTGAAAAAAGAAGGAAAAAAAAAGCTTAGGTACAGCATGCTTTAAAACATGGCTAAAAGCATGCATTATTGAAATGGTCATTAATAAAATGCATTGTTGTGATGCTATGATAAATTCTAATACTTGAGCATATGATGGAAGAAGAAATATTTAGAATTTCCTTTCTCCTGCTCTCTATATATAGTCACAAATTTTTCACGTTTATTTGCGTGCTCATCTGATGTATTTTTTCCTAAATTATCTCATTGCTCCCAAGAAAACCCTTTTGGTAATATTGATAACCTGATATATGACATAGTTTGGTCATTATTATTTCATTTAGTGGTCATATGTATAGACCAAGAGGGAATCTGAATATTGATTTCACTGAATGGCTAGTAACAATGATTTATGAGTCACAGATTCGGTGCAGTGAGCCAAACACAGCAGAGATTACATCTTAGGTGCCACCATTGATTTTGATTCATATTTCACTGCACAATGATTAGGCCATGGTCTCACAGATGTTAATGTTCCTCTCCAAGCAAAGATCTGCCCAAACCACAGTCAGTGCATGGTGACTGTATCTATGCACCCACTGCTTCTGACTTTAAAATGCTAAATATTTTTCAGTTGCTTATAAAGAGTAGGTATCTCTGTGATAACAAAGGGTTTTGATAGAATTTTTTTAAATAATCAAAAGTGGTTTTGCTGCACACTCAAGCTTATTCCTAAAACTGGAACAATATAATTTATATTGAATACAGATCATTTAATATGATTATAAGTACAACTGATAGAAAATGGATGCTTTAAAATGAATGTTAAACCAGCAGCTTCATGAATCTTTTTGATAATATTCCTTGGCACGTGCCCAGAAAAGAAGTTTTCAGTGCAGTAGTTTCCAGGGAATTGATGCTACCAAACTGAGGTTTGTGCTTGAATATCAAATGCCGAGGCTGCAGCGCAGCCGTCCCCCAGGAGGTCCAGTGTGTTGGGGCTATACAGCCCCCATTAACCTGGTTATGGCATGGATAAAAGTGCTGTACATGCATGATAAAAATGTGTTCTTGTCTGCTCTTGCCTGTAACTCAGTTTTATTTTGGAAGTGAGTAACGCGTGGGTGTTTTGCTGGCTCTGTGCTGGTCTGCGGAGTTGTCTCACTTCAGTGAAAGACAGAATTATAGTACAGTTTGGGTTTGAAGGGACCTTAAATTATCATCTTAATTCCAACCCCCCTTCCACGGCTGGGGAGACATGCTGCCAGACCAGTTTGCCCAATGCCAATCCAACCTGGTCTTAACACACTTCCATGGATGTGGCATCAGAAACCCTGTTCCAGTGCCTCATCACTCTCACAGTGAGGAGAAGCATCCAAACATCTACTCTAGATTTACCTTCTTCCAGTTTAAAGCCATCCCCCTTGTCCTGTGACTGCAGGCCCTTGTAAAAACTCCCTTTCCAGCTCTCATGTGTCCCTTTAGGTACTAGAAAGCTACTATAAGGTCTGCCCAGAACCTTCTCTTCTCCAGGCTGAACAGTCCCAGCTCTCTCAGCCTGTCTGCATGGGAAAGGTGCTCCAGCCCTCTGATCGTCTTTGTGGCCTCCTCTGGACCTCCTCCAAAAGGTCCACATAATTCATATCTTGGGGGCCCCAGAGCTGGATTCCATACTCAGGATCAGAGCTCATCTCCCTGCCTAAGCCTAGGGCCTAGTGGCCATAAAGCAGGCAGGTGTGTTGAAATCCTTGCAGTCAATTAGAGAAACACCATGTCGCTTCACAGGTACCAACATGTCTGACCACAGTCCCAGGACTTAGTTCTGTTTGTTTTGTTTTTCAGTCTACTTCCACTTCAAACAAGTTCTCAGCTGTGAAAAACAGTGGAAGGGAAAAAAAAATCAGCTAAGTGGCATAACAGCTTTGAGAAATACGGGCCTCTGCAAAGCCTTGTCAAGGCTGTCAACAAACAGTTTCCTGTCTTACAAGACTGCTATGTCTTTGGTTGATGTTAGTCTAGTGATTTTTTTTTTCCAAGGCGAAGAAATGAGATCTTTAATGTAAATAGATTATTTTGAGGATTTCTCTTCTCTGAGAAGTTTGAAAAGCCTTTGAATTTTCTTCAGCTGTTACAATTGCTTCTTTGGGTTTGTCATATGGTTCTCAGTGTTTTTGTAAAGATACTCATTATTTTCTTGTTTATTTTTGATGTTCATAAAATCTGTCCTACATAGGTTTGAAAATGAGAGCTATTTGTTTTGCAGTTTAATGAAGAGAATGGCAAACAGCCTCAGACTGTGCCTCTGGTGTCCACAGTGATCAGCATATTTAACATGCTCAGCATGACACTGAGATATTACAGCCGATAACGGTTGTAATTGACTTACAGCATCCCTTTCCCTCCCCCCTTCTTTGGATGGTGGGGAATTATCTTTGAGTCCCCAGGAAGCTGTAGTGACACAGAGGGCAGAAGTGGTAGAAAGGTTTTACCTGCAGTGCTTGTGTCGAGGTGGTCTCATGTAGCAGTATGAGGTGATCCAGGTGAAATACAGGGAATTTGCAATGAGGATTGAGTGACACGCCCCATCCACCCCTACCTCCCCTTGATTCTGAGCATTTATCAAAGGCAGAAAGAGAAATTCAGACTTGGCAAAAGGAGAGTGCCTGGAGCCAAAAAAAGCCATTCTTATTAGTGCTAGCAAAGGTTTACTTTGCTGGCTTATTGAATGAAAACTCCCCTGAGTGTCCAGGCTTTATCCTGTGTTAACAAGGGGCAAAGCTGGCTTGTTGGGAATGGACCGCTGTGTAACGTGTCTGTAAAACACAAGAGTGAGGCCAAGCTGAATTACAGCGCTGATGAGAAAGGAAAATCTTTGTCTTTAACTCTCAAATCCTATTTATTTTCTCTGTAAATGATTGTGGTAGACCACTGAGGTGCTGAGGACTGATGGACTAAATTGTGATGTTCCTCTGGTTAAATAGTGTCAGTGCCCTGTTTAGTGTCATGTCTTGCATAGGTAGATTGGATATTTTGAATGTTCCATTACATTGAAGAGCTGGGAACTCAGGCTGGGGTGGGGTGGGTGTTTCTGGGGTCTTTGTCAATTTTAGGGTGCACACTTATTGCTCACTGTTTCAGGCATTCATCAGGCATTAGCATGTAACTTCAGAGCACAATGCAGCTGAATGCATTGAAGTAATTTTTTTGTAGCAAGATTGGATGACCTTGGTCAAGTCTTGTTCTTACTGTATTAGTCCCTTCCCTCATACTGTATTCTTTCCATGTAACTTGGGAAGAAATGTTTTGGGTTAGAAATCCAATGTTCAAGGTGACAGTTAATAGGGGCTGTTGAATACAGAAGTGTAGATAAGACTCCCTGCTACCTTTTGAACGTTAAATTGCTTTAATGAAAAGGAAGTATTTTTTAGCCATTTTAGATGGATCAGTTAGCCTTTTCTTTCACCTTGTAGTATGCAACTGGTTTCATTGGTGCACATCAGGCATTGGTTGTTTGTCATAGGCAGTAGAAGGAGGCTTACTAGATCAGCAGTCTTGATTGTTGTCAGGGGTTTTTTTTTGTAAGGTCTCATAGCTAAAACTCATAACCAGATTTTCTACAATCTGGTACTGTAGCACTAATGTGGCATTATTAATGTAAATCAATTTTTGAATTAGCATATTGAAAACTTAGGAATAACTTGTGTCGAATGCATCTGAAGACATGTTCAATGTTGAAAACTAGATTTGTATCTCTTTGCAGATATGTAGAAAATGGTAGCTCTTGGATCATAAACAGTATTAGTCTCATTTGAGGATTTTACTAATGCGGCTTAGACAGTTTTACTAATCACACTTCACTAATTAAATTCCTGTTTTACAGATTATAGTAAGTTTAACTTTTTTGTTTCTTTAAATTGGGAAAGCCGCATGATGGGAAAGCACGCGGACACGTGATTTCTCAGGAGACTAAGTAGTCTATTATATTGTGAGAATATATATCTATTCACCCTTGCCTTCTCTGCCCCTCCTTTCCTCTGCAGAATGGCTCATATATATTACAGAATTACTCAGTTTCATAAACTGGGTTATGAAAGGCAGTGGGGGTGCTGCTTGTGTGGCAAGGTAGGTCACACAGGATTTATAAGAAGGACTGCCTGGTCCTGCTAGTTCCTTGGCATGTATGAGCTGTGCAGCTATGCCTCATGTTCCTTACCTCCATGTGCCTCATCATCTGTAAAGCTAGTACAAATTTTATTTCTGTAATAGGGATGTTAAAGCTTCACTGAGGTTGCAAGTGCTCTGTGTTTCTAAAATGATTTGGAAAATTAAGCACTATACTCTAAAATACATCAGCATTAGTCTGAATGACTTTTAGCTAAAGAAAAACATCCTTGCTTAGCTGGAAAGATCTCTGTGTTCTCCTTTGTCTTAATTGCCTGAAAAGCTGGATAGAACAGGAGGGAAAAGGCAGCTTTTGAGCATGCTGTGTCAGTTGTCCGGAAGCTCTTAAAAGACCCTTTTTGGCTTTTGAAAATAAAACCTTGGGAAGGTTAAACAGAGTAGAGTTGGAACACGACAGTCCTTTAGAGATCTTTCTCTTCCAAGATAAAAGTATTTCAAGGAGCATGCTTGGAGCAGCTTTCTCTTATCTCTGGGGTGCTCTTGAGCAATGTTGCGGGGAGAGGGATGGCCAGCAGTGGCATGTATTCTGCTGCGGTCGTGTTCCGGCTGTGAGGAGTTTCAGAAGCACAGGAGAACAAGGAGGAGAGGCGGGGGCACTGAGATATTCGGGACTTGGAGCACAGCTTATGAATACAGTATGAAGAGATGCCTAGTACCTTTGCAGTGTTACTGGTTTGAACATTAACATTTCTATTCCTGATCTGGCCTTCTTTGACAGTGCATATGAGAAGAATCTTAACAAGGCGAACCACTCTACTTCCAGCAGGGGGTTGTTTTTTTTTGTCCTGTGGGAGATTGCTGTATGGCCCAGAGGTAGGGATTTAAGTTACAACTGAAATCTTCTGGGCAGCTTTTATTGCACTCTGAAATTCAAGCAAGATTTTGCTCTAGGGAGTTTCTCTTTGCCCCACCCACAGGCTGAAACAGTCAGCGATGCAGAGAAAATGTTTATTAAGGTCTGAGGGGAAATAACTTATTTGCGCAGGACAACCACTTGCTCTGGTCTCCTTTTTCTGTTTACAAAGAAGTAACTTAATACATCTTTTCCTGCTTCTACTCGTTTGGTTTGGGATTTGTTGTTGTTGTGAGATGCCACCAGCAGTCTCTGTATCACTGATAGATGGATGGTCAGAAGGATGTGGCTGACAGCAGTGTCTTTAGTCCGAGTGCTCTCTGGCTCCAGCTCATGTCTGGGTGCCTTTCTCAGGTTTAGCTTTTGTTATGCTGATGCACGGTTGGAACTGCACATTCTTTTATTTAGAGCCACACAGAGATTCTCAAATACAGAGGCTCCGTTAAAATTTGTTTGCTGTGAACATGTTAACTTATTCAAAAGAAAAGGAGCAAACCCAAATTCAATTGCATCAGTTTTCAAACACTGTTTCATTTTTTCTTGGGTTTTTAGATAAACATGTGTTGCTGATAATCTGTTAGAGGCTGGTTAGTTTATCTTGAATTCTTTTTGCAGCAACACACTGAGTTAAATTCTATGTCTGTTGGCTGCAGCAATCTAAAGAGAACAATATATTGCACAAAACACTTTAAATTGTTCATTAAAATGCTTTCAATTTCTTCTTATTTGAATAGTTTATGCTGGTTTTGGTATTTCAAAGGCATCAATATATTTTCAGAAACTGTTAGGTCATTATAAAAGTGACTAAGTCAGTTTAGAAGGTCTAGAACTTTCCTCAATTAAAAAAAAAAAAGCAAAATGTTTGTCATACATTTTGCAACTATTTCCTAGGGAGATGCTGGGTCTTATGCAAGTGATGCTTTGATTATTGGTTTTATTTTTGACATAACTCCTTCCTCCCCACTCCAGTTTAAAAAGGCCCACAGAGAAGTGATGGCTGAGGATGATAAAGCACATGAATGTCACTATCCAGTTGAAGCTGAAGAAAGATATCTCAAAACCTGAGAGTGCAATGATATGTTATAGAAATAATGATAAAAGTTGAGTCTCAGGAAGTCCAAATCTTCTGGACAGACTGGGAGCAATCAGAAGGCTGATTTAATTTCACTTTTAGCCATTATTATTCATCATCTATTCTTCTGGATTATTCTGATTGCTTACTGAAATTACACTGATTAGTCTGTAGTGTGTGTGGAATAGTTTTATGATTTTTCCTTTGGGTGCTACAGGTGGAAAATTAATCCAAACTCTTCCCAAGATTCTAGCTGAACTATCTCCAGGGCTTTTTTTCGGAGATCATGGTGGCAATTTTTTCTTCTTAACTCAGCAGGAGCTCCTTTGCAATTTTAATTTCTGCTGAATGCAGTGCATCCTTTGTGGACTTTTAGATTTATTTTCTTTTAGTTACAAAAGGGTCTCAGCCCAGTGTAAAAGATCTAGAGCTGGAATGTGACTGTGTCCTCATAACCACTTCAGGGTCCTCCTGTGTCACCATCTAAATTCAGGTCACACCTTGTACCTCAGGGCACGTGGGTGTGTGCCAGGGAGAGCCACGCTCTGCCCATCCTGCACTCTGTTAGCTGTTGCCTGCTTCTTGTTGAAATATGTGTGGAAAAAAGTACCAGTGACTGAAGAGCACCTATCTGTTGTTGAAAATTGGACAAAGGGTTCATTTTTTTGTATCAATAAAAATCATATGGTCTCAGATGTCAGTTTTATTTAATTTCCCTGTGTGAGGAATCACAGCACACTTGTATTGTGAGAGAGATGCCTTCAGTTCTCTTAAAGAGGAGCCAAGTAAAGAAACCTGCTTGGCTATTTAATAATTTCCACAGATACACTGCCTTCCTTGAGAGCCAGAGAAATTGTTCCATAATGTTTTCCATTAATTCCCATCTTTCTGTCCATGTGGGAAAAAATGAGTGTCAGTTTTGTTACTCTTTGTGTGCTCAGGGAACAAACTTTATCATTGATTATGATTAACATTTCTACTTCTAAAAATTATCAACATTTCATGGAATTTCTTTATCTGCTATTTTGTGCTCTTCATCCTTTCCACTTCTCCTTGCCAAAAGGGTAAATGTATTTTTAAAGCCCTTAACATGCTCTAGTGCTCATAAGAATCATAAGTGGCCCTTGGATCCTGCCACTTAAATTTTAACACAGTCATTGTTACGTGGTTTTAAAGTAACTTTAATTTCAGATATCTCAGCAATATGTCCTCACAGTCCTGTTCATTTGTCCTGGAAAGACCAAGCCAATGTGACACCAGGCTCAGCCCTTTGCATCCATGGTTGCTGCAGTGCTCAGTGTTCTCCAGTGTTGTTTCACATGTCTGTAATATGTAGAGCCAGCTTTCTACTTAAAAATAATCTGTTCTTCTATGGATGTTAGTTTTTCTTTAGGTTCCAAAACTCTAACAGTCAGGGCTGAAGCATGACCTAGCTTCACACAGTGAGATATGGAAGAGGATGTGTGTAGTTACTCAGCTGGCTGGTGAGAGAATAGAGTCATTAGCAAAAGGGAGCACTCTGCTGTCAAATCTTCTACCACAGCTACTGCACTCTATCACTATAATTATATTTTTCAAATGCAAATGATAGCTTGAAGAATTCTTCCTTTGGTACATCGTTTACAGGAGCAGTTCAGTTCGTATTTCTCAGTAGGAGACAAATCTTGTCGGAGGCTAAGGACAGAAGAAGGTCTCATCCATTGTTTATTCCCTTTTCTCTGAAGATGTTTATTGTGTAGAAATGCAGCTAACTGTGCAGTGATATGAAGAGGCTGCCTCACCAAATGGCGTATTTTGTCAGCAAAGCAGCTGTTGCTGCCTCTCTCATCCAAGGAGAGCAATCTTTGTGTAGCATGAAGGGAACGCCAGAACCATGGCAGGGAGCAGACCTGCTCAGCCTTCCTGCTGGGGGGAGTTGCTGTGTTGTTCTCAGCCACTCCATGTTTCAAATTCCCAGTAAATATATATATATATATATAATATATAATACACACATGCATACGTATATATATAATAATATATAGTGCCCTAGATTTAATTTTTCTTTGGTTCTTTAAGGTAGAGAAATACTGGTTGTGTCAGATTTGTGGAGTAAGAAAAGCTTAACCAACTCATCTACAGGTCCAATTTCTTATATTTGGTGCAAATGTTCTCCTGTTGTTTTTTTTTCATATGTCTTAGTGCAAATACATCAGTAACACTCATGCTTTCAGCATTAACACGTATCATTATTTGGCATTGTGCTTAGTGATGATTGACCTTGAGAGATTACATCCCAGAACTCTGCCAAATTCTCAGCTACAGTGCAGGCATACTCTCAGTTTTTACTAAATATTTCCGTCTTCGTGTGAAGTAAAATTTGGTATTCCAAATTACTGGTGTTCAGGTACTGATAGATTTTTTTTTTCTCCTTTTCTTCCAAATCTTCTGCTACTCCAGGTATGAAGATGAATAATGCAGACCACTGGTTTCGATGATGCTGGGCTTTTATAACTGGATTCATTAAGGAATACAAAGAAAATTCTTACAGGGATCAATAATGGTGTCTTCTGGCTGCAGAATGCAAAGTTTTTGGTTTCTGCTAATTATCAGCTTCCTGCAGTGTACTGAAGGTAAGCTTTAGTTTATTTTTTACTTGGGTTTTCAGATGAGTTAAATGGACTGTACAATTAATTTCTGTTAGATAACTTGAAGTTTGAGGATGACAAATTAAATGTAATATATTCTAGGCTTAATTTTTAAGACTCAATTTGTCCCTTTTTAATGAAGAAAAGAAGAAAATAGATTTTTTTAGGTTTGATAGTGTCATATGTTGAAATTGAAGTGCAATGTTCAGGCAAGTGAAATATTAATAGCCTTGATTGGTAGGTGCCTTATTTTTGGATTCTTCCTGTTTATCCTTCCTTTTCTATTCTCATTGCACAAAAAATGTATCGATATGTTAAATGTGATATAAAACAACTAAATGAAATACCCGTTTTACTTTTCTAATTTTGCTCACTGAAAACGAAATGGCAAACACTTCATTAAGATTAGTGCTATGCAAGTTAAATTCCAGGAAATAAAACTCAAAGTTCATACAGAAATAGCATCTACTTGAAAATATTTTTGCTCTTTTTGGAAAAAGGAAAAGTACTTCACTGCTATCAAATGTGTTTAAAATAGCTGTTAAATTAAAGAGATGAGGAAGGAAAAAGATTTTTTTAAAGAAGTTGCATTATCTGTTCTTTATCTGTTTTTTTTCATAAATTATACTTCATCCAGTTAGTCTGTCTCCACAGCTGTTCTTGTGGCCCTTTTAATAAGCAGAGGAACACAAATGAATGAAAAGGAAAACATGACTTATCAATTTTTAATTTCAAATATTCATATAGAACTTGAGGCTGGTTTTGGGTGTGAGCATTTTGATTGACTAGATCTTAGGTGAAAAGATTGGTTTAGTAATAAAATAGCATCTCCATACCATCTCACATTATTCAGTAATTGATGTATAATATACAGAGTTCCTTGCTGTATCTTTGTCGTGATCTCACCAGTTTCTAAAGCAGATATGCACGGTACTCTGTCAAAATTCCAGAATTTTAAGGCCAGATTTTCAGAAATACTTCTGGAAAACTATCCTGCCTCCCCCCTCTCCTTCTTCCTAAATTTATATAAGTAAAAAGGAACTATTATATGAATAAAAAATCCCTAAAAATTCAAATATTTTCTGCAGCCTTCCACGCTCACTGCATCATTTCCTAAGCTTTCCTTGCAGCCTTGCCCAGCCGGGGCCGTGCTGGCAGACGAGCTTTGCCGAGATGGGTTGTTCATCTGCATGTGTGAACACACACATCTCAGGGAGCCCATCCTCCTGCCTGTTTCTGAACTTGGGGAAGTCTCATTTCACTGAAACAGCTTCCACAGTCAGTTCCCCATCCCTTCCCTCCTCCTTAAATGTTGCCAGGCTGCAGTAGGAAGCTGAGCAGATCTGAGATGGTTTCATGCTGGGTGGGACTCCTGGTCTGGGAGCCGCTGCTCGCGCTGCCCTCGCGCTGCCTGCCCGGGCTGGGGACTTGGCTGTAATCTTACTTGTACAGGACAGCTGGAAGAGAAAATGCTTTCCAGCCTCCTTCATAGGTAAGAAAGGTAAATGTGGATTAGGAGATTGGAGTTATAAAGTTTATGACTGGCTGGTTTGGTAATAACTGGTGCTAATTATAAATGCACTTACGTTGCAGAAGTGGTTGCACTAGGTGAAACCTAAGGTGTAGGAAGCTGAGACATCTATTTGTGGATTTTTTTTCTGAAGTTTTAAAACACTAAGGTTTTTTAAAATTATTATTATTGCAATTTTTTCAGATCTCTCTACTTAATGCATTTTACAAACATTCAGGTGCTTGCAGTTTAATGCTGTGTGATGGTTGAAAACATCTGAAAGCAGAAATGAAATGCAGACGAACAACTTTCTGTGGTTTGGTTACAATTGCAAGCAGCAGGCTGTAAAACATGTTTTATCTTTTGAGTTTGGAAGGGAAAAAGTCAACTGAGAACTTCTGCAGATTGAATTTTTACCATTTGCAGAAAGTTAATTTTCATTGTCATCTGTAATATTTCAAGTTCATTTTGTTCTGTCCCTGTTTTTCTTGTTTTTAGTAGCCAGTAGCAATCTTTTGATGCTTCAGTTGTGAATTTACTTTTTTTAAGTCTATACAAGAGCTGCTTTTTCAGCTAAAAGAAACAGGGAAGGAAATTGGGAGCAGATAACAGAATCATACCAAATTAATTGTAAATTCTTAAAATAAATGAAATACTGTGGCTCTGTATACTGGAAATGAATATTAATATAGAGTTGGCTTCCAGCCACAGAAGAAAAATGAATACTGCATTATTACACTTTCTCACAAAATTACATTGCCTTCTGCTTCAGTAATAAGAGATGCCAAGTATAACATGCTTTAGTAGCACTTCATGCCTGGAAGTATGAACATGAACAAAGGTTAAAATAAGAGCATCTAACTTTTGCTAGAAATAAGAAAATCTTTAATTCTCTTGCTTGGAACGTAGTTTCTTTATAGAAATCTGATGTGTACATGAAGGTTGTTGCAGTTACTGGGAGAGATAAAACCTGGCTGAATTCCCTGCTGTTACATTTTAATGTTTCTGTACAGTTTAATGGAGAGGAAGGGGGGGCAATGATCCTGGGTGTGGACAAGTGATTCATTTATTCATATAATGAAACATTTTCCAATCAAGAAAAGGCTTTATAACTCTCACAGCCTTAACTTTACCTCACCAGGGAATTGGCAAGCAGGCACAGTTATACGAAGGCTGTAATTTTCTTTTAGTGTTGCCTATCCAAACAGGAATCATATCCTCAGATAAGAAGGTCTTGGTTTTGCCTTTTTTTTTTCCCTGGCCGTGCAGTCCAGATGGGATTGCTTTTGAAACAGTCCATTCCTTCAGGTAAAATGCACCTGGAGCAGAGAAGTGCCGACAGCTGGACAGGAAAACCACACTGAGTTATTATACACTGCTGGTACATCTGATCAACAAGAAGTCAATATTGTTGTGTTTGTTGTTACTGCCATCAACAGCAAGCATTGCAGCCCTAAATGAGGAAGGAACAAGAGACTGGAAAGAGGAATGAAAAGCTCGAGTCATGAGCTGGCATATTATTAATCTCATTTCTGAAAGCTAATTTTTTGTCCCTTTTTCTAGCACGTTTTATATAGGCATGTCTTTCAAACTACAGTTCTATTGCAAAGGCAGAAGGGACTGCCTTGCCTTGGGAAGCAGCTTGGCTCAGCCTTGGGCAGGTGCCCATGGGGGGCCCTGCCTGGGCACTCAGGGCACAGCACAGCTCCCTCTGCACTGTCCCATGGCCGTGTCTGTCCCAGGCCATCAGGAGGGGATTCCTGCTCAGGCCCATGCACCTTTACTTACCCATTTCCTACCAATGCTAGGAAGTTAATTACTTTTGACACCGCCTTTTTTTTTCCCCCCTTCCTAATTAGGTGAAATCATCTAACAAGTTAAAAATTATCTGAGAAAATAGAGAAAGCCAGAGAGTGAGATCACACACGTCTTGTTTCCATAGCAAAGCAGAGTAGAAAGCATATTATATGTATTATTGGTTTCTCTTCAAGCAAGTTAAGACAGATACACTAATATGCATATGAAAAAAAGATGTCAGAGCTAAACATTCTGGTGTAGATTGGTTTTTGGACAGTGCAGGTTTCAGTATTTTAAGCTTTATCTTGCTTACAAAGTCCACCTTTTTGACTAGCTTTTGATGCTGTTTATTTTTATTCTTTTCTGCTGCTTGAAAAGCACAAGTGCCTTGGAAGTGCTGAAATAATTTTCTTTGCTAACATTCTGTTTTAACCAAGGTTTAATTCAATTTAAATCCATTTTATTATGAATTATTATCTGTGCTTTGTCCAAAGGAAGAAGCATCATGCTTTCATTATCTATTTAATTCTGTTTTCCTAAATGGAATTAATGTTATTTAAAGAAATCCAGCTTGTCTTTGCTTCTGAATGTTTGTTTTAATGAGCATTACACTGAAAAGGGTATATTCCTATAAATTCCAGCTATGCCAGCCAAAGAGCTGAGTGCTGAGTTGGAAGCAGTTATAAGTGCATATTCAATGTTAGTGCATTTACCAAAGAAAATGCTAAATACAGATAATATACTTTGGGCCACTACAAAGATATTTGCTATTTTAGTGTATTACTCCAGCTCTTCAACTTCCTGTGAAGCCACTCTGAAGTGGAGTGTCTAAGGCACATGGCACAGGTACTGAATAAACAGTAAAAGCATGTCAGCTTTCCTACATGCTTACAAGGAGTATTAGTGGGACTTTGCCCAGGATAAAAATTATAAAAATCTCGTACCATGGCCTTGAGTAGAAATCAGCTTCTGTGAATTAGTGGATTTAGGTTCTGCAAGGAGTGAAATCCATTATGGAGTCATACTAGAGCAAAGAGGAGCACTGATTTAATTTCTAGCTGTGGAATTTATCACAGTGAGGGCTCTGTCAGGCCCCCAGTTAGCAGGAGCCACTGGGTTTACAGAGCTTGCAAAACACCCATAAGCACACCCAGTGTGCTAAGGCCAGACTGGTATTGCCCACTCTTTGGAGGATCACTCTAATAAACTTAATGCTGTCTTTATTTGTATTATATATACCTGGTATGGTTTAGGATTCTTTAGAATTTTTTTTTGTTCTTAATTGATTAATGCAGATTATGCAGAATTTTTCTGAAGAAAGCAACTGCTGCTCTGGGTCCTGTTTTCTGTCCTGAAAGATCATGCCATTTTTTAGTGGGATTTTCTGGTGCATACATATCTGGGACATCTCTCTTTTCTTTTCTAATAGAGGGCCAACATATCTTCTAAAGAGAAAATTTATCTGAACAGCAAGACCAAACTTCTGCTTAAAGGAGAACGTCTGTTAAGCTTTTCAATTGCATTTCCAAAAAATAGAGACTGACAGACTGCCCAGAAAGTCCAGAGATACTTTAACATGCTGGCAGTGAATAATATTTTATATATTCCCAGGGTACTGAAGTCTGCAGGATTCTATGCTGTAACATTACATTTTTGAAACCAAAACAATAGCATAACTATTGCAAAATGTGGAAGAATCATGTAGAAGAATGCATGAAGAACCATTTTAAATACTGTACTTACATTCAAATGAAAACTTGCTAGAAAGTGTTAGTGTAGGAGTCTTACAGTTTAGGCAAAGAAAAGAGTATCAATGCATAATTACTATGAAATGAATAATAATATTACTATTTTGAGATGCCATCTTCCCAGTTACTGAAAAACATTGTCCTTTATTAGGGAGATTTTGCATGTTGTTGGCTCTGTGTTCAGAAGAAGAAAAAGCCCCTGTAATGTGTACAATGATAGAGGTGCAGTGTGTTGTGCTAGGGCAGATGCTGTATTTTTAGAGCCCTCTAAGCTGCTGCTGGAGTTTGCTGTCTTTGGTTGCTGTAACCTTGGTGGGTCTCAGGGCGAGGTGAGCTGTGCTGGTGACCAGTGCAATGAGAGGGGTTTATTTAACCTTCAGCTGACCTGCACCAACATCATTGCCTAAGGGGCTTTTCTTTTGTTAAATGTAAATCTGGGAATGTTTTAGATTAGTTTATTATGATAAAGGGACCTTTGCAGGAATACAGTAGCAGATTTTGGACATCGTTTTTAGAAAGCAAATAGGCTTTATTAGTAGTCTACTACTAAATATAAGAAAACATATAGTTTTTATTGAGTTGTATTTAAAAAAATCTTTAATTATTTTTCATTTCTGTTTTTTGTTGAAGAATCCTGCTTGTCTTAGTAACAAGGGTTTTTTTATGTAGTTTTAACATTGTTTTATATTGTACTTTCAGGTCATAGTGTAAAATGTAAGTATAACTGCCTGAAGCATCTGATATCATTGAATGCTTTAGCTCTGGCTTCTTATTGCATTTAGTGTCTTTATGATCAAATTATAAAAATTATCATAAAGTAAAATGATTTTAGATTTAATATTTGTTGCCAAGCTCTACAAGCACAAAATGGGTTTTATATTTGCAAGTAGATCCATTGATGCTCATGGTGTACCTCTGTGAGTAAGAGGCACAGAAAGGAATAGTCTGTGCTAATTGTCTATTGCATGGATGGATGTCTTGATAGCAGGAAGCATATGTAGGATGAAGGCACTACAGAAAGAGGATTTACACAAATGGCTCTAAAATATGTTTCATGTATGTGCCCACTTCCATGTTTGGGCTAGTGTTCCAGATTGTGTTACATGAGGAAGGGGAGATAAAACTATCCACAGGGTGAAATTCTTGTCTTGTCCATTCATACTCCCATTATAAAGGCACTTAATAGTATAGGAGCTCCTAACAATGGCAAAGACACACTTAAAAATTGTCTGACCTTTTGCAGTGGTTAACTGGTGTCATCTTTATTCATCGATGTTGTTTTTGTAGAAGAATATTTACAGTTGCTCCTTTTGATTTTTTTGTTTGTTTATTATGTTTGGGTTGATACTTTAAGTGAAACTCAGGAATACTAGATGCTTTTCCAATTATATATATATTTTTTTGGGAATACTAAATCTTTCACATTTTTAACACAGCGTATGTTTTGTATGTATGCCTCTGTAGACGAGCCATACCTGAAACCCACAGACATAGTATGGCAAATTGAATATGCAGTTCTTTTTGATAGTAGGAGCTGAAAAAATCCTTTTGTGTGAGGTGTTCCAAATTTCTGCTGTTCCAGAAAGAGTCTCAAACTACTCTATTGGCTTTCAAAACCCAGCTGTGCTAAAGCTCTGTGTGTTTCTATAATCTCTACCTCCTTGCTTTCATTTGAAGTATAAAGAAATGGAGCTGCATGAATGTCAGCTCTGTTTATGGCTCCTTCTTTCAGTCAGGGAGACAATTCATCCACATCCCAGTGACATTAGGGTAGCCTGTGTAAGCGTGTTTGACAGTGTTGCCAGTGGTAGAGGAGATTCCCTGCTTGTTCTTTCTGAGCTTGGACCAGTCCAGGTGGTTGGGAATGTTTAATTCTTTTTGTTTTCTCAATTTATCCTAGTATAATAATCCTTGATGTTTTCTCGGTGTATAAAAGATGTGTGGGGGAGACTAGTTGGGAAGCAAAATGAATTTTTTTTTCATCTGTTGCCTGAGCAACCCATACATGTGAAAAGCCCAGGGGGACCACATAACTTTCAGTTGTTGGATACAGCACTCGGCGAGTTTTATGAGGGATCTTGACGATGCAAGGAAGGCTGGCTTTTGTGTTCTCCCTTGTCAGGGATTTTGATGTCTCTCTCAGGAGTTAGGTAGTTTTGTTCTCTTCCAGCAGAAAGTACAATTAATGCAAGGTGCTGTTGGAGCAATTTTCTTGTTAAATTTGAATTAGGTAATTCATTTAGGAAACCTGAGAGGAAGTTGACTCTGAAACCAGATTCGCCTGTGTGCTGAACAGTTGGAAAAGCAATGGGAAATGTTTGCCTTTTATAGGCTTCAGTGCTGTTTCATATCGCTTCTGTTTTAACCATCTTTTGAATGAGCTTCACTCAGATTTTCCTGTTTGCCGCTGGTCCTGTGCCTGTGATTAGATCTGCCTTCCACTGTACTTCTCCCACTGAGCTACCCTGGTTCATTTCGCTCTGGCTTGTGAATTGCTTCTAATTGCAGGATGTTGCTAGAATTAAGTGGCTATTTATTCTGCAACATTGTAACATTTGCCATTGAACGTCTATTGGAAAAGTCTGTGTTCTAGCCGAGCACTGATCATGCTTTTTAGTAGCTCAAGATAAATATGCTTTTAGTAAACAAAACTGAACAGTTTGTTGCTTACGCTTTTGCATCATTTAATTTGCAACAGATGAAACTGGCATGCGTGAAGAGTGAAGCATGGAAAGTACTAGAGGGCAAACGGGTGGTTTGTGATGTGGATTATTACCCATAAAGATGGATAGGGTCCACAAAACATCACTTCATGTATTAATGCACCAGCTGGGGGAAAAAAAAAATCTATCAGCATACTATATCATGCATAAACTGCTTGGTTTAGGCCTTCAATTCAAATCCTGCTCAGTAATCTTCTCTATCTTTATGCTAGTCTGAAGATCTATGTATGTGTATAGATCCTCCTAGATATAAAAAGCATCTGTACATTTTTAAAAATTCACAATACAAAAAGCTGGAAGTCATCCATATGTAAAGTGTCTTGAAGGATTTGTGATACAGTGTTTTGTTCTGCAGTGTAAACTGAGTGCTGACAGAAAAAGCCAGAAATACATCTAATCAGCAGTCTTTCCTTTACCGGTTACAAAGTAATCTAATAATGTAGCAATTATTTTATGCTTTATATTTAACAATATCACAATTATTTGGCTGTACAAATTATTTCAAATTTCATGCTGATAAATCAACAGAGTCCTGACTCACTCCTGAGAACAATTCCTGTTAAGATATTTTGTCTTATCTCTCTGATGGATTATTTTCTGACTCTTAGATTATTTTTGGATCCATTTTAACTGTATTTCTATGTTGCCTTCTTTTTCCAAAAGGTTTTTTTTTAAATATGAAGAGAGACTTTCTGAATATTTGCTGTTAAAAATTCACCATCATGTTAATGCTATTTGTAACAGACTCAGTGTTTCTGACTTTATTTACCTCATAGCCTCATCTGTTTTGATTCTTTTAATTCCCTTTTTTATATGGCTGATTAAAAATAAAATAGAAAAATCTAGTGACAATAACTGGGAAAAAACTAGGAAAGAAATTCTTTGGTCAAGGTATGAATGATTATGAAATAATCAAAATTCATTCTCTTGATCCACTTTCCATCTGGAGTAAGGGATAAGGTTGTAACAGAGGAAAAAAAGGTGCATTTAGAAGCATTCAAGGATGTTAAGCAACAATAAAACTCTGTAACCATTTAAATGACAGCAGCTGACTATTTGAATTAACTTTGTGTTTGGCTTAATTTTGGGGCCTAATTATTCCTAACTTACGTGAGTAGATTTCAATTATACAATACTGCAGGGATTTGTAGCTAAGGCAACTAAAGGAATCATTTTACATAAAGTACTTTTGTTCAACTGATTAGGCAGGTAAAAATGGAATGATAGAAAATGGGAACTCTTGTCTGATAAGGGCCAGTGAATTGTTACCAATGACACTATGAAGAAATAACACAAGGAAATATCATTATTCAAGATCTTGAAAATTTTTGGCAACATGTTTATATCTTGATAGGGTGGTGTTAGTTAACTGTTCACAAGCAATTGACTGGAGTATTAACAATATCTCTATCAGTAAAAAGACAAATAATATTTTTGTGATACCTTGGTTTGGCCTGCATGAGGTGGATATTTCTAGAAGCTTGTTAACTAAAAGGATTTTCTAGAAGGACTTTTCAATATGTATTCATTTATGCCAGTTAAGCATTTAAATGGGCAAAAGATGCTATCTTGATTGTGAGATATTTCATGTTTTAGACATAAAATCATCTTTAGATGTACAATATATCTCCAACATCCCACTTATTTAGAATTACTCTTCCATGAAAATAGTTCTCAATTATGCTACATTCTTAAGATAACCTGGGGGAATTAAAAGAGAAGGAGGTATTGAAATAAAAGCCTCTGGAATCAATTCCTGTTTTAATGCCCACATACATATATACCTTTCATTGGGAATTAATTTTTCAACAAATTACCTGCATAGCTAGAGCTTAAACCTGGGTCGTTTTATGCATATATAGATAGATAGATCAATGTGAACATATATGCTCAGTTAAAATTTCCTTTTTATTCTTAGAGTATTTATAAAGTCATGCCTCCTAAATTAGATCTGCAGCACAAGTAGGTGTTTCCTTTTGATGATAGTAGACTAACTTCCCTTGATTTATAATGCTTAATTTTGCTTTCTCTCCATTTTTCAAGCTCAACTTTTTTAGTTTCCTCAACCAAAGTATTGAAGGTTACAAGAGTGCTTATTCTGCTGACAACACAATAGCATGTCTGCAACCTAAACTATTAAGTCTGTTTTTAGAGCTGTCAGCTTTGCCCGTGTCACTTGAATATACACCTAGACCTTACAGTCAGATACTTTAGGAGAAGCACTGGAGTTGTTTTCTGTGTTTGTTGTGTTTAGGAGGTCAGAACTTGGAGTGCCTCTGATGAGGTTAATGGAAGGCTTTGATGCTGTTTAAAGGGAGGAAAAAAACCTCACTCATAAGGCATATGTTAAAATGTGTAATGCAATTTCTAAATTAGATCCCAAATAAATGCTTAAAACAATAAAATCAGACAATAATGAATGCATCTTTCCTCTCTTTTGACAAATTCCAGGTTTTTGTGGAAAATTTGTATTTTTGATCGTATGTCTGCTGTTAACATATTAATGTTACACACTTTCAATTAGTGCTGCTGACAAGTTATTTAGGAAAGTCTCTGGAGCACGGGGAGATGTGTACAGCTTCTCTGTGTCTGGTGTTTGCTTTCCAAAGTGAAAGCATTAAGATTTAATTATCAGAAGATGTTTTTCAGGAGGCAGTGTGCCTTGGAAAGCCCCTCAAGGGCGAGGCTGCAGGTGCCCTGGTGCAGCTGGGCAGGGGACACAGGGGGACATCACAGAGGGTCCCCGCACACGGGTGGGGGCGGCCTCGGGACACGGAGCTGCAGCATTTCCATCTGGCGGTGGCAGGAAGTGCTGACTCCTGCTCCGTCACCCCAGCAGCTCCCTTGGGGTCTCTCTGGCACCCCTGTGATGCAGGAGGCAGGGCCAGCAGGAGACAGCTTTTCTTTCTCTTTTAGGAAGAGCTTTCCCCCGGCCTCTTCCCTGTGTCACCCCCCCATGTCACCCAGGCATTTGACAACTGGGAGGGGTGTAGGTCATGGTGGAGCTGTCAGAGTGCTTCACCCTTAAACAGATGAAAAACCAGTGAGATCTGTGCATCCACTGAAGTTTGGGAAATCTTGTGCCAGTTAAATGGGCACTTTCTTTTCCATATGGAAAACTGGTCTAGAACGTGCCATTCTTTGTTGGAATACCATGCCAGTTTGGCACTTGAGGTGATTGTTGTTCCTTTGTGGGACCCTGTCATTTAAAGTCAGAGTATCTAGAGCCTCATTCTCCTTGGTTTTGTTATGAAGATGGTGAAGGGTATCCCAAATTGTCAGCAAGGGTTTACAAGTGCAAATCTGAAGGCAGCCTTTGTGTCTTTATATGGGTGTGGTGGGTAGATCCAGAGTTGCAACTGATTTCTGTCCTGATGAGGGAAACAAGATTTCTCCAAAGGGTTCATTTCTCAGATAAACTAGCCCTTTCAAGACTACTTTAAGGATTTTAAGAGTGCATGTACTTTTACTGGAACAGAAATTGCCTCATTATATCTCAGTCCTTCAGATTTTTTTCTTTCACTGGTAGTCAGTACTGAAAGCCTCAGAGGAAGATGCCAAAATACTTAAATGCACAAAGTAGCCTGCATAGAGTGTACATTTCTTAATTATCCACTGTCATTGAGTACCAGTAGATATTTCTTAACTCATTGCTTAGAATTAAAAAAAAAGTATTTAAGTTTTAATTTTGGATTTTGGAGTGCATTACTGTGGCCATTAATCTCCTTGTGGTCAATTTGATTTTTCAAAGACACTATCACAGAGCATATTTCTCCATCTCTCACTTCTCAGTGCATTTTCAGATCATTTAAAGAGTATAGTAAATAATACTGCTGCCCTGTAAATTTTGCCATCCTATTCCCTCCCTCCACCCTCTCCGTCGTCCTTTTCTCATGATCAACATCACTTCACAGACCTCAGCTGTGCAGAGGAAATCATTCTGCTTCTCTGCATTGTCTTCCTTAGCCTTGCTTGGTCACCTAATTCAGCAAACTCATCACTTCTCACACAAAAGAAACTTCCTACTTTTGTTGTACTTAAGAAATTTCTGGTTGTGAGATCATTGGAAAGCATTTTGGAAAAAACACCTGCGAGTTTAAGATGTGTACAGAACAAAGGCATGGAAAAGCATACTAAAGAGTCAAGAAACAAAACCACTCATAATTTGCCAGGTTTACTTTTATATCTTGGTACAAGTCGTATTGCCAGACGCTTTCCTCTAATTTTGCAGCACAGCTATAAATTTTGCTATATCTAATTCCAGCAAACTTTTTCTGCTCAGCAGTTTTTTTTATTCTTGCTGAGCAAGTAGCGTGTTTATATGAAAAATACTTTTTTATATAAATTTGGTTTACAGATGTTTAAGGGCTTATAATTCTCCCTTTAAAGTCAAGCTTAATTTTTTATATGTTTTTTTTTTTTTTAATGGAAAGATTTTATGGCCAACACATGCCCCATGAGAAAAGGAAGAAGTTACAGATGGTCCAGAGTAGAGGGTCTGTTTCATACATAAAAACTTCATGTCAGCATTTCAACAGAGCAGTTTCTTAGGGTATCTCTGTTATCACTGACACTTTCACATTGACAAGCATATGGGATGTAGTGCTGAATGTGTAAATTGAAATGATCACATCTAGCATTTCCCTGTACCAGGTGCCAGCTTGCTGCTGCAGCTCTGCACTTAATGTTGAAGGAGGAGTGCTAGGAATAGTTTCATTTGCTAATTATCTCTTATCTCCAGCACATAGTCCTTGGGCAAACAGCTTACCCAGGTGTTTTTTAGAACACCTATCTGGACAGTGCAGGACTGCAGGTGGTCCTGTGGTGACAGTACAGAGTGCAGAACATGTAAGAAATCTCCATCCATCTGTGCATGAGGGGTTTTTTTTCCTTTTTTTTTTTTTTAAGTCTTCAGTGAAGAACAGAAGATAAATTTGTGAGATTTTCTCTATCCTTATAAAGTTTGTGTGAAAAGCAGAAGACTGCCATTCCACAGCCCAAGAAAAACGTGTGCATGTGTGTGTTACGTTTGAGGGGTTTGTGATAACAAACCTGATTGTCCTGTCTTGTGATTTCAGTGGAAAGAAAAGAATGTACATGCCAGTGAGAGTTTTGCAAGGACCTGCAAGTTAAAATAAATAAAACCTGGTGGTTTAAGGAAGAGGTAGAATCTAAATTGCCTTTCAGTACTCCTTTTCCAGGATCCAGTTTAACAGGATTATATAATTTTACTAATAACACTTTGATCTGTCATTTATACAAAAAGGCTGGCTTTCCAAAGCATTTGCCTTACATGTTCTTTTTGGGCTAGACTTAATCACTTGCAGAACTGATAGTATTTTCTCATTCTTTAAAAATTCACATTAGAGTCTTATGCTTAATAGGACTGTGGTTTGAGTACAGAATGTTAAAAGGAACAATTTAATTCATAATCTAGTAATTCAGACAGCTAAATTATCCCTCCCTTTCCCTGATATTTATTAAAATGAATCCAAAGAAATTTCAGAAATGTTGCTGTCATCCAATTGCCCTTTTAGGTTTCTTTATTGCTGTACAGAACATTCCTTACTGTGATTAATTGCAACATCTGTTTGTTTGTGATTTCTCCTTGCATTTTTCCACCTTTCCTATAGGAGTTACAGTTTTCATTCTTAGACATTCTATACAGGCTAAAGTTCATGGTATTTGCTCATGAATCTGAGTGAACTGAGCATCTCAGTTATATATTTTTGCCCAAGAAAATTGTATTAGTAGCTGCACCTCTACACTTGTTTTATTTCCTGTCTCTAGTTTTTAATATTTACTAGCACTCAGAAGGTGTTATGTAGCAACTTGTTAATTAAAGAAAAAACATCCCACACCTAGCAAACAAAACCAAGAAAACCCCCCCTCAAAACCAGCCCAAAGGGAAAAAGAACCCCCAGCCTGTAGTCCCAAATGAAAGGAGGCTGGAGAAATACCTGAGCATGCAGTTATTGTATGCAAATCAGGCTGCCTTAAAACTCTGGGTGTGGGTTTTGTGTCGTGGAGCAAATCTCTTCTCTTTGCATGTCTGAGCTACTGCCAGTGCATCTTCTGTGCAGGGGTCAGTTTGTTTCGTGGGCTTGGGGTTGCAGTGTCCCAGTTTCTCACGGGGTTCAGTGCTGGGAGTTCTCTGCTCTGCTCTGGAATTGGGGTTTTCCTCCTGCAGCCCAGCCTGGAGTGCTGGATCCCCCAGCCCGGGCCCTGTGCTGGCAGCTTGGCCCCAGCCCAGCCCCAGCCTGGCTTCTTTCCAAGCCCTGGGAGTGGCTAGGCATTGATGGGGACACGCCGTGCAGCTTTAGGATGGATCAAATTAACTCTGAAACTATTTCCTCAATCTCCCGTCACTGTTCTAGTTTTAACAAAGCTTCAGTTTTCTGTCCTAAGAGCAGGGATTTTAAAAAGTGTTGATGATGCCGAGAGATGGAGGCAGCTGCTGTAGGTGCATGCTGTGGGTTCTTGGATGTTACTGCAAATGTGTTAATGGATACCATTAGGCATTAGTACCTGTATTTTAGGTGCCTAAAACATAGTTATGAGACTGTGAGAGTGGTGTTTGCCAGCTCTTTTTTCTGCTGAAGTTCATTAACCTGAAGGAAATGGGTAAATAACAAAGAACAAAAAGCATCTTGAGCCTAGGAATTTATTCCAGGCCTCTGAAGAACTCATTTACCTTGTTCAAGGGGTCAGTTCTTTCTATGACTCCTAGACCAGGAAAAACAGGTTTTTTCAGAGAATACCTCCAGGCCAGGTAAGGCCCCAGACCTTTTAACTCTGATTTTCATTATAATGGCTTTCCCAGTCCAGGCATGAATAGGCATCTGGGAAGCTGATCTGTTCATCCTGAAATAGCCTGAGCAGAAAGTCAGATCAGCCATTTCTCATTTCTCATCTTTCTGATATTTGTTGTAGCAGTTTTGTAAATTTTACTGTGAGATTTTTGAGCTCAGCAGGGATTGATCATGTAGAAACAAACTGAATTCAGAGAAAACTGGACACTTTCACAAAAACACAATTTTTTCACTCCTTTCCAAAACTCACAGTACAAAAACATGTCTCTAAATTAAAGAAATAAGAAATATTAATAGTGAAATATTTTACACTGGAAAAATATTAAGTGATTTTAAGAGAAAAGTTTATGGCAGCATATTTTAAGAACAGTAGTTATTAAAATTAAGAAAAACTTCTAATCATATTAAGCAAATTCAGTTTCTATATCCTTTATTTTAAATTTACTGTTTGCCTTTAGTACTATACTATGTTATGTCTTATAACTCCAACATAATGATTATTTGAAGGTTAGTTTGATTTTTTCAATTTTTGTACTGCAATGTGTGTTTCTTTTGGCTTTATACTTTCTTTTTGCTCTTCAGCTTTATATCATGAAGACTATTTTGAAGAATATGTAGGAGGAGATAGAGGTTGAGCTGCAGAAGTAAACTCTTCCATTGTTTTCATCATACTGGTATTTCCTATGGTCAACATGTAATCTCCTTTGTTCTGTCAACAGTCAAAAAGCATTTAGAACATTATTGTGCAAGTCAGTTCTATTTCAGGCTATAGCTGTCACTATTCTCACTTATTTTCTTATGATTTCATTATTCACATGCTGAGCAATTGGTATGACAGGGATGGCTCTTTCTGTGCTCGGGTTGTGCTGCTCCCTGCAGAAGAGGCTGGATTCATGCAGAAGGCAATAGATCAGCTATTTTAAGAAACACAGACTGTATTCTTTCACTTTTTAACATGGCATGTTTTCTTTTACTGAATCTTAGTGGATCTGAATCTGAACAAAGGAATTGGTTATTACAACTGTAGCAGAATCACAGATTTGTTTTGTTTACTGCTTTCACTTAAGTTTCAGCTGGAGGAAACTGCATTTTGTAGTGACAAGACTTCCCAACTGGTATGAAACTGTAATGGACAGGCAGTGTGGATGCTAGCCAAAGCACTAAAAAAGAGGCATTAGGCAATATGTAAGCTATGTATATGCTGAATATTTCTAAATATATGAGATTTATAATCTGAAGTTCTACATTATAGTAAATCTTGAATCTCATTTGAATGAAACATGATGCCGTGGTTCAAGAAGTGTGGTGTCCTACCTAATTCATTTTTTAAAAAAATAATTTTTTACCCCAGAAAGCAGAAGGGGGAAATATAAATTTCCATAGCTGTATTTGATATGACTAGTTTTGGAAATTGTGCAAGGCAGAGATGCCTAATAGGAAAGTTTTGATGGAAGGGAGAGGAAGGTAGCCCTAAGCAAGTGCTGTGAGCAGCCCTGGAGGGACTCTATCTTTAACAAAGGAACAGAGCAATGTAGCTGTGAATACCTCTCTGAAGCAAGTCAGCTGTGGGTAAAGGAGGAGCTCAGAAACCTGAGTAAACCAAGACAAGTGCAAGAGCTAGGAAGGGTTTGCTTGGGAAGGAAGCTCTCCTTTTTTGCTTTTGTATTTTACTTAATTCTTTTCAGTTTTCAAATCAAGGAAGTGACCCTTTCATACCTCTCAATTTTTAAAAATGTTTACCTAGCTAACCTGTGAGGGCGTGCTCAGGACAGGGAACGACAGCACTGGGATGCATTTCCTGCTCAGTTGCCAGCAGCATCCTGGCAAGTGGGATTATGAGTGTCAGACCAGAAAAAAATGTTCCCCTGGCTGATGCCTGCCAGGCAGCAAGGTGTCCCGTTTGGCAGGAGGCAGATTGCAAGGAGGCACGATGTTCCTGCAGGGTGGGAGGGGGAAAATGCTTCTTGTGCAGGAGAAGCTGCAGCCTCTCAGGCCAAAACATTGCGTGCAAGAGACTTTTGTAATGGGTAACATGCAGCTTCTCACATGGAACCTCAAAATAATGAAAAACAAATATTACAGCTTTTCAAGTCCATTTTTGGACTAGAATATTTGGAAGGTGTCTGAGGGAGAAAAGCCTTTGTTCACCTACTCCAGCTTTCTCTGCAGTTTGAGTGGGGTTGATGCAAAACAAAAACACATAGCCTTATGAGCACAATGTACTTTTTAACAAAGAGCAAAAACAACTGAATTAGCTGTACAATTAAAATATGTCTGTAGTATATTTTACATTGTTGATGCTCTAAATGGATTAGAAATGGTAACATGTATCTTGCATCTCTCTTGAACCGGGTTGTTAGCTGTAATAATCTCCTGAAAGATCAGAACCTTCTCAACTCCTTGGTGTTCTGCAGGACTTTCATTTTCTCTCTAATTTCCCCTTCAGCTGTTTTTTCTATATTTCTGGCTTGTCTCTGTATTTTTTTAAAAATATTTTAAAATTCATGTCTATTTTCTTTTGCATTGTTTCCCTTTGGGGCAATTCTTAATCTCCCAGAAGCATCAAAACATTCAAGTTAATGTTGGTTTAGTGGCTAGTCCAGATAAGAGAGCATTCTTTAGTGCATATTCGTGTATCTTTTTTTCCCCTTTCACCCAGTAGGATTGTGCATTTCTAGAAAGATTTGGAGTTTGGGTTGCAGATGTGTTCAGCTGCTAGTCTCTGCTTCCCACCAGCCTCTACCCTATTTCCTTGCCAATTCAAACAGCACTTTCCAGATTTTCTTAATGAAATTCAGTTCACCTTACTCAGCCTAAAGTGAGTACTAGAGGGATGTATTAATTTAGCCTAGAAACTTGATTTGTGAGTTATCTCAGTTCTATCAGCCTAGGTGCTTGTTCAGACTTGGATCCAAGTCGCAGAAGAGAAAATTTCTTGCTGGAAATTTCAACTGCAATTTCTAGGCATAGCTAGCATTATCAAAATATGAAGAATTAAATTGTCTCATTACTCTTCACTTTACAGAGGTGAGAAGTGTGTCAGCACCTGCCCAAAATAAGCAGTCTTTAAGATTGGGTTTATTTTTTTATTGGTTAAATTTAATCTCTTCCCCAGGTGCTTATTAGTTTTTGCCTTTCTTACCTGTCTAAGACTCCTACTGAAATAAATAGGAAGCCATGCTGTGCATCTGGGGACAGTGCATGGCCCTTTGGAAGTGTTTTGCTGTAGGGTCTCTGCTGCTGTGGTACAAGTCTTATAATTTGAAATACATATTCTGCATATTAAACCATAAGAAAAGTGAAAAAAAAAAAAAAAGATGTGGCTATGAAGTTTTTTTTTTTTTGCCTGCATGGAAAATGTGGTTCTCCTGTTAACACTGTCAATGCAGTTAGCAAGAAAAAACCTGGCTGAAACAAAGATATGTATCAGTAAAATTCAAAATAATTGGCATCAAGGTAGTAAAAAAAATAGTCACTGAGATGTAGCTTATTTTTAAAATTAAGGCTTTGAAGTTTTTTAAAAAGTGTGGTTTTTATTTTGACATAATTATATACATGTTACCAGCATTTCAGTGAAGACGACATTTCCTGAAACAAAACACATCATTTATAAGGGCTGTTGAAAAGTCAGCTCTCAAATTATTCTGACTTCAGTGGTATGAATTACACATATAAGCAGAGCCTTTAACATGAAATGACTGCGGCACCGGCATCATCTTTCATCTCCTTTGCCTGCCCTGTCTCACACTCACTCCAGCGCTTTGAAAGGTCAGATCTGTTAGTGTAAATGGTCCTGTGCCCCAGTACAAGCAGTAGAAAGGAAAGGCAAAGGAATCTCTGTCATGGAGGATTACCAGTGTGTTCCTTTGTCTATATTTCAGTAATTATTAATTAAATTACTCAATCAACTACTGAGTGTAAAAAAAATCTGAGATTGTACTCATTTGCGATTGAAATAAGCCAATGTGACCACTTAAAAAGCATGTTACCCTTCTCTCCATCCCTGGGACCTGTTTTCTACTTAAGTTTGCCCCTCCCTACAGAAATGTGGTCTGAACTGTAATCAGTTATGCAGCATGGGTGATCCACTAGCACTGCAACAAAAAAAAAGTAAGCACACACCACAAAACACCTAACCTAAACAAGGGAGGAGCAGCAAAGATGAAAGGCAAAGTCTTTTTTTCACTCTTTCTTTATTTTTTTTGTGGTGATGCTTGTTTATGCTATTTGAAAATACAGCCTTAGTCTTTTTTAACTCCATTTGTAGTTGAAGAATCATATTTTTCCAAAGCAACAGGATGAGAAGAAAAATTGAAGGATAGAACCCATGATATTTTTACTTCGACTTTTGGGAGGAAATGAGAGGTTTTTATGACTCTTTTTATTTAAGGAGAAAAATAGAGCCCAGGTTGGATTTGATGTTTTAAGTATTCCCTTGCTTACAGTTTTGAGGTATTATCAGTTTTATAGGTGGATTTAATTTCCATGGAGTAAAATTGTGCTAATTTCAACATGTGGCAGGCTACTGTGATGTTATTTCTTTTGCTGTTTTACAATTCCTTTTTCTGTTCTACTGCTTGATTACTTTTATTGTAAACCCACAAAACAGCTGGCATAATGCAGAGATTAAAATTACACTTTTACAAGAATGATGAAGTGTTAAACTACTTTTACTCTGACATTTTGGGCGGCTAGATTTTAATTATTTGCGTAAAGTTGTTAATTCAGCTCAATAAAAGCCATATCCACATGATAGATGTAGATGTCAAAATGCCACAAAGGGTTCCCTGCCTTTGATTAGAGGTGTTACTATGAAGTTAAACCCAGATTACAAGAGCATCTTAAATTCTATTGATTCTGTCATCCTTTTTTCTAATGTGCTGTTCAAAATCAATGTTTAAAAAAAAAGAAAAAGGCAAAGAATGGCACTATATTCCCCCCTAGACCTGCTGGTTTCTCTGTAAGTTACCAAGAGACAGTCTCTACGTCTTTCAGTCCAGAAAGAACTCAATGAAACAGGGATTTACTCTGACTCGGCTGTCTTGCTTTAAGTTTCATTTTGTTATACATGCTTCACCCATCTTGGGACGTTGTATTGGAGTGTGTGCTTGGGGATGCAGCTGTCAAGCATTATTTCAGATAAACAGAGCCCCAGCTACATCCTATCAGAGAAACTGTCCAGAAAATCAGATACTGCTCCTTTTGAGGTTGGCTTGACTTTTGCTTACACGAAGCACAAAAGAGCTTAGAGAGAGGAAACACAGTCCTTGGCACATTTTGACTAGTTGCAAATTCATGAATACTCTGTATTCTGTCTTTGTTTAAGGCTTAGTCCTTATGACCCCGAGGTTCAGTTCCTCCCTTCCCTTTCCATTACCTGGCAGCTTCTTTTCTCAGGGAGATAACAATGGTAATTCTCCTATGCAAATTCTGCAGTTCTTAAAGGCAGTATTCTTTTAAAAAGAATCGGTAGTATTTTGGGAATAAGAAGAGGTAAAGAGAGAAAAAAGCTCTCGGTGTAATGGGAGTAATCCTGCAGAGGACAGGTCACACTAAGTGGTTGCATCTTTTCCTTTTAAGTGTGTCTTCCAGTGTGTTTTGTTTGAACCTTAAGGGCATACCCTTCTTAGTAATAATAGTTAAAGTTCACAGCTTATAGGATAAATATACCTATCAACCTTTAGCATTTGAACATGGAAATGCAGTTAGGAAGTATCTACTGTATTGAGCAGAACATTTTACTTATAGCATTGTGACTCTAATCTTAAAATTCTTTATCTTGCACAGCAGAATAAAAACTGAAACCAAACTTAAGCCAGTTGACCCTGTGCTGCTTACAAGTATAACTACCACCATGAGATTTTTTTTCCTAAAAGTAAATATTAAAATCATCATGCTATACTTTTTAATTTTTTTTTAGATAGGAATTCTTCAGAAATACAATATAAATGTTATGTTCTGTGACTTGACATTTATTGCATTTCAAATTTTATGCCTCAGATGGATGGCTTAAATAGGAATTATGACAAATTTTTTTTTCCCCATTTAAGTAGTTGCTGGGAAAGAGGGAATAGTCTGAAAATACCATCTTGTAATCTTGAATTAGAATGAGTTATGCCAAGTAGTTGTGGAGGCCATTTAGTATTTCAGAAACACAGCAGGGGAGCTTTTTTAAAAGACATAATTAAAAACAACGGATGATATAGGCTGTTATGGATCTTAGTCCCAGGCTTCCAGAATAATTGTATGTTCCTCTAAAATACCTCTTGCTGTGGTTGCCTGTTCGTGTGATATTTCACTTTAGTCAGTATATTTGAATGTCGGGGTTTCAGTAACTTGCAACTGTGTTGGTCACTTCCACATTATTTTTGTTAAATGTTGGTTGTTGGGTTTAGATAATAGACCTTTTGAGAGAATATTTCAATAACATTCATGATTTTTGCTGTTTGATAATCTTACCTTAACTAAGAGACTGAACCTTACCAGGGTATGTGAAGTTACTTCTATTGTTATAAATGACAAAGTTGTTCAACTGAATAAAGGTCAGGTTTTTTTTTTCACTAGTTGTCAAATTGTACGTGAGTTGTTTGCAATCAACTCTACTGCTTTAGGCACAGAGAACTGTGCTTTAAAACAGTTCTGCATAGCTACACAGGGACATAACTGAAATTTCATTGTAGTATCAGCAGTTTCAGTAGGGATTGTAGTATTGGAGGAAAATTTCTTTGCCACTAGCAGTGAAGATTAATGGGCATCTTTAAAAGATAGAGAACATAAACGCATGATTAACATTTTCAATGGTATCACAATATTCCTGAAACATGTTAAATGGAATTTTGAATTGGAGCCTTGTTTTCCTTATTGCAATGTTGATCTGCAATCAGTATATACTGTCCTCTGAATTCCAGAGGCACATTCACCACTGCAGACGTGGGTTGGGAATGCTGCGACACCGACCACTGGCACCTTTAAACAGGATATTATCTAATACAGTTTATAGCTTCATTCCCTGTGCCATTAAATAAATAAAGCATTCAGTGTGTGCATCAGTGCCATCAAGCATGAATACCCCGGTGGACTGGGAATTAAATGCCAAGTGAGGGTCAGAAGCAACAAAGGCTGAATAACACTCAGCAAATGTATACATATTAGGTAAGGAACAGTGCCCTTGATGCAGAAGAAATTGAATAAGCACCTTGCAACGTCTAGATGGAGCATAAAGACTTCTTCTGTTTGCCTGAGCTGCTATCATTGACCCAAGCAGAATATTGCATTTTTGAATGAACTGAACAATAGTTTATTACAGGTAAAAAGAAATCTTGGGACCCCAAATTCTGCTGTGCTAATATACGGTTAGGCCTGATCCTTGTTCAGCCTGCAGCCCCTCAGGCCAAGTGGGCTAGTGAAATATATTTTGCAGTACATTCTCTTAGCAGGTAAAACTAATTATCTCTATTTTGTCTGATTTTGTGTTTTGAAATACAGTTATAATTTCATATTCTTACAAGGAATGTCCCTGTGCTAGTGGTGCTGAGTTTCCTTTTTTTCTAGTAGTTCAGTTTTGGTTCTGTGAAATACTCTGCTTTCTCCAAATATGAAATACATACATTAAGAGACAGTATTGCATTCTGGTGGACCAGCTTGAAGTTACTGTTGAAGCAGCTTTTCTTCATCTAATTTGAACTTTTTTTTTTTCCTGAAAATATCAATTATGTTTCATGTTATAATATAGATGTAAAACAGTGTGTCTAGCTAAAGTTCCTAGAGGCTGAATATAGTTGTTTCTTGATTGGGTTCTGTTTGAACAGTTCCAGAAAAAAACCCATTCTTTTGTATATTCTTAAATTGGTTGTTCTTCGTTATTATAGTTTGGCTTGCTTGCACAAATATCCTAGAAACACTATTTTTGTTCTTAAGAATTAGCAGGACTGAGTGCTTAGAAGAGTTACCCTCTTTGCTTTGCTTGCCTAAAGTATGAATAATTAGCTTTTCTGGTTGATCTAATGTAGATAATTTTAGTTTTAGCATTCTAGTAGCCTCTCTATGCAACTGAAATGAAAAAACAAAATTTGTATTATGAAACTTTTGTTAAAACAGAGGGGTGACTGTGTGGTAAGCCGAATCAAGGGATAATTATTGCTTTGGATGAGTAGTAACCTGGAATGCTTAAGTACTGATAACTGTCTGTGTTCCCATTATTTTTCTCCAGTCTTCATATATAAAAATTAAGTTGGTTGTAATTCTGACAGTGGGCTAGGAGAATAACTGCCCATAGTTAGCAGGAAAAAGCAGAATGATGACAG
This sequence comes from Setophaga petechia, assembly GCA_024362935.1. Taxonomy (NCBI): domain Eukaryota; kingdom Metazoa; phylum Chordata; class Aves; order Passeriformes; family Parulidae; genus Setophaga; species Setophaga petechia. The sequence goes on from JANCRA010000006.1 coordinate 13,805,875, forward strand.
AATTTTCTCCTCAGTTACTTTAATGTGTTCTGCACAAAGACATTCAACGGCCAAAAAGTCTGTAAATTGCCTGAATTGATAGGAATTAAATAATGAAAATTAAATGAAATTTGTTTTGGAAATAAAAATGGAAAAAAAATCAATAATGCATCAAACTGTCATAAGAGGCTATTCAGCTCCTTGCATAGTTTTAGTAACTTATCTCCTGAAGTAAACTGGTGGATGTGCTGATATATGATAATACACACTTACCAAATTCTGTAATTTAATCCACACTGTAATTCAATAGCCTTTGCCTAAGATGTTGTAATCTCTTTAGGATGTACTTATCCATGAAAGCAGAGCCTGCCAGCCTATTTGAGACTATATGTGAGTGCGGAATTTAATGCCCTTTAAGTCGTCCGATGCCCTTTTTGTTAGGTAGTTTAAAAGATCTGATTTTGTAAGGTCTTGTTTCTTTAAAAAAACCTCTGAAATTAAATTAAGGTAAAATAATAAAATTAAAACATCATGGTGGTTGTTTTATTCCTGCAGGTGAGAGGTTTCAGGACAGAGCCTCATTAAATGAGAACAAGTTTGATTGCGATGCCTTCGCTACCAGTGAATTCAGTGCTCCCTTTCTCTTATTAAGATATTTTTTGTTTTCCTGGGAGTCTGAAAATAGACATATAAACCCTGGAATTGACAAGCATGTAGTGTCTCCACTAATTCCCACCTCTGTTAGTATGTTCAGAGCTAGCAGAAACATAAACAGGTATAATTCTGGGTACTTTAAGGCTTTCCTGTAATCTCCTGCAATGCTCTTTATTTGGGAATTGGATAACAGCACAAAAAGGTAGAGCTGCTGTGCTGATTACTCAGTAGCACAGTGTCTTTGGCCAGAGCTACAGTAGGTTTGCATCTGGTCACATGAAAAAGGTACTCAGTGTTCATCAGTCTCATTATGGTTTTGAAAGTTTGGTTCAGGTGTGTAAGCCCAGCAATTTGTTGTAATGGGGAGTGAGTGTTCAAAATTATAATAAACAAGATTTTATATGATTAGGACTGCTCACTGCCTAAGAAAGAAGAAGAATTTTCCATGTTATCCTATTTTAAAGATTCTATTACAGTTTTCTGGAATAAATGAAATACTGAACTACAGACAATTATAACTACAATAACTGAAGTAACTGGAATACAGATACTTTTGTACTGGAAAGTAAATTCAAAGAAACTACATAATGAGGTTCGACTGTTTTGAATCCAGTGAATAGTTTAAAAAAATTACTTTAAAAGGTAGCAGTTGGAATAAGCAACAAATTGCTACTTGGCTGGATGTAAATGCAGGCTGCAAAATCTGTAATATTATTTTTCACTCTGTATTTGTGAAGCCCTTATCTTATTAGAAGTAATATGGATCTAACATCTTCTGTAGAAGAACAACATCAGGGTGAGCTTGTGACATGTTCCCTGTCCACATTTATCAGAGTCCAATGCCTCACACAAATATTCTTAATTGTAAAAAGAAACTCTGAGGACAGTTTCTTTTTACAAAATGTATTTTTAGGCTTAACAACCTTAGGTCAATAGCATTAAAATGTATTCTATCTTCAGTCAAAAAGATCTTTTCATCTTCATTTTCAACCTCTTCAATCCAATCTATGTATAAAATATGCCACTTTTAAACATTCTTGTGGGGTTAATAACTACAAATAAAAAACTAATTTGTGTGGATTCTCAACAGCATATGATTTGAACCTGTGAGAGTCCACACACCCCATCATCTATCCACATCCATTTTTACCTGTAGCTGTTGATTTGTAAAATGATAATTATGATTTTGTCATTACTTTTTAAAAGTTGTAATAAGTATATTATATCACTGTGATGAACATGTTCAATTTGTGCTTGTATGGCACAATTTCCTCTTAGGCATCCTGTAATCTCTACTTCATTATCCAAACAAGATTTCAACTTTCTTTTCAAGTACATCCTCAAGATTAATTGGGCTATTAGCCTAGAAGGTACCTCGTGTGTCTGAAAGGGTAATGGAGCACTGATGTTTGGGGATGTGTGTTTTGTTGTCCAGAGACCAGAAGAGGCACCCCCAGGATTATGTCTTTAACAGACTTGAGATACCCTGTTCATACTTTAATAAGCAATTGGAATGGGTAATGCACCATTGTAACTAGTGAGTAGTAATTGCTAGAAAATAAACTGAGATCTTACAAAACAACTGCATGCACGCACTTGTGGATTTTCCCTGTAGGTATGGAGCCAGGAGTTGAGGCAATCACATTTGTACAAGTACGTTTCTACTGAGAAAAACAGAATAAAAAAATGAAATAAAACATGTGACTAAGCTTTCTAAAAGTAGTGTTCTTTCAAGACTGATAGCCTCTGGCTAAATTCACATATCTTGTGGAAAATAATGTAGAATAACAGTTTTCTCATACATATTTTTCCCTCTTTTAGGAATAGCTGGCATGCCCATGCACACTTATAAAAAAATGAAAAATACCACTAGAGTGTATCAGTAAGTATTTATGAACCACTGATTAGCACCTTTCAAAATACTTACAGCGTTTGAATGGCATAGCTGTAGCTACAGACTGCACCAAAATACATAAAATATTAAATGGCTAGAGAGAGATATTTCTGATGGCCATTCTTATTTTTTTTGTATTTTAATTTTTTCATTACTTTATCATTAGGAATGGTGGGCTCTGACATTCCACTGGAAGATCCTTAATCTGATAAATTACCAAAACAGCACTGAGGCTGTCAAACACTTGTTGCCCAAGAAGTAACCTTTTTATATCCTGGATTTTCACTTGGATTGTTTGTTTCATACAGAAGTGCAGGGATTTGTATCATACATGTATTTGTCACAGTATGTATCCAGGGTGGACTTCACATTTCAGAACTGGTCAGAAGGAAGTGCTTTTTGGATCCAGACAGCAATGACTGTTTCTCTTTGCTTTAGAATGTGCTGCTTTCAAATGTGCCCAGCTTCTTGGAGCATTATCCTACGTTCTGCTTGCTGTGTTTGTGAGCACAGTTGCTTGTGAGGCTGTCCCTCCTGTAGGTACTTAACACAAATCAGCTCCTCACCCTCTACTGGGTTTATTTTGTACCCCACAGAACTGAAATTTGTAGATTCTGAGCCATTACAACAGTAATGTTGTAGTAGATGTTTCTTCTCAGAGGAGCTGCAGGTTTCACATGTGGAGCTCTCAAGAGCCTCTAGACCTGCACATGACATAGGGCCTCAGAACCCAATGGATTCCCAGCAGAGAACACCCCTGAAACACTGTTCTCACTCATTCAAATCCTAATTCCAGTATGTTCAGCCTCCTCTGATCAGAAACTTCACTGTGCATCCAAGACAACTTCTTGAAACATTATCTTGAACAACAACAACAACAAAAAAATCAGTAACATTTACAGTAAGTAAATTGCTCCTGTCCCTGCTGCGTCCAGATGTCCTCCTAGTGTTGCTCTTCCCAGGACAGCAGAAATGTGGCATTTCAATGGGCCTGGCCTTGCAAATGCAGACAAGGGTGACTTTGCTGTTGACTGCACAGTTTTATTCTTCTTGGTTTGCACCAAGTTCAACAGCTGCCCGAGCACACTGTGGCATAAAACTGAGTGTGCCCAGAGCTGCTTGAGTGTGTAACTCCTCACTATTGACATTGTGCTTCCTCACCCTCCCTCAACCTTGAAGACAGGCAGTATAGTATTTTACAAGCTAATTGTGCTTGGTCTTGCTGAACTGTAAAACAATAAAACACAAACACTGATTTTGAAATCTGAGCTAGAGAGCAAGCAGTTTAAATAGTGACTGACTTTGAAACTGGAGCCGAAGAACAAACGGTTTTGCCCAGGCACACAACCTGGAGTGCTGCATTAATTCACCCGATCTGTTCCCGACTGCTCCCTCCCGAGGTGTGGGGGCTCTTGTCTGTGTCATGCCAGCTGGTGAGGTACACTTGTTGGGCTGAGGATGGCTCTCAGCCAACCTGCATCGCTTCCAAACATGTTGAAGTGAGTAAAATTTGGATTTGAAGTATTGAGTTGCTCTGAGCCAGCTCTTCAAGGTTTTCTTTTTGCCATCCCTGGTGACAGCCCCTTTTGGTTTTTTGTGCTGGAAGAAGCAAAACTTGCGGGCTGCTGCTCTGAGACTTGAGCAAAAGTTTCTGATGAACACCAGATGAAGAAATACTATCTTTTGTAAATGTTTATGTTACAGTTAAGAAATAATTTCTTCCTAAGCACCTGTAGCTTTAGACAGTAGAGTCTACCTAACAGTTTGGGGATTTTTGATTTCTTAGTACTTATTTGTACTTTTGTTTTGGCTCTTGGGCTCTCATTAGCTTGGCAGATGTCTTGCTCTGAAACTGTGTGATGCCTTTCTGGAAATATAATAATACAAATGGGACTGTACGGATCGATTGGGATACTCTGTTCAGTTTGGTTTTAGTTTTGGCCTCTTTTCTTCGGCGTATATATGTATGTAGCTGATCTTTGCTTTTTTGTTTTTTTTCTTTTCAGTATCAGTTTTTGTCAGTAAGTAACTGCTGATTCTGGAAGCAGTAATCTTTAGATATTTGCATTATTGGCCTGGGAGGTTTGGAGATATGGCATTCAGCCTTGGTCTTGCTTAACATTAGCTATGTAGTCCCAATCTCATATGAGCACTGTGGTACCCGTACCCTTGTGGAACCCCCAGGTAGGAAGTGAAGTTGCCAGTGGTCTGACCTGGAGCTGTGAGCTGCTAGCCCATAGAGAATGAGTTTTTCTGGGACTTAGTTCTCAGTAGCACTGAGGACTGCAGGCCTCTTCTCCCCCCTGAGATCTGGAGGTGACCACTGGTTCCTACACTACATTTATCATCTTTCAGAGGTCAGCCTGCCAGGAGTGGGTCTTCTTTGGCTGCTGGTGCCATCTCCCATCTTTTACACAAAAATACTCCCATGTTAGGTGCATTCCAGCTTCTGCTGGAAATTTGGAGAGTGTCTTCTGTGCTTGATAGGAGACGAACATTTATCTCTTCTCAGGCCACCCAAAGCTGGTTGAAGGGGCCACATGCCCATCCTGTTTGCTTGGGGAAGGTACAAGAAAACCTGCAAGATGCAGTTCTAGTATAGCCCAGTGTTAGATGTGTATCCTTCAACCTCGATCAAGTATAAATTGTCTGAAAGCAGGAAGGCTTGCTGTCAGTGATCCCAGAGGAGAGCAAACCCTTCTAACTGGGTCACTCAGCTCTGGTCATGCTTCTGATCCGACGCAATAGTCTGTCTCTGTCAGTTCTAGGCCAAGTTACTGCTGCAGTTGTAGCCAGAATTATTTCTTCTCTTCTAAAATGAATGAATCCTCAACTGCTTTTGGGCTACAATTTTGTAATAGGTTTCTGGAACAACCTGGTATTGAGCCCTCAAAATGCTATTACTCTGCTACCTAGAAAATGCTAATTAATCCAGACATACTTTTTTCCATGAAAAGCAAATGCTGAGTGGCTTATTAACCTTTTTTTCTGAAGGAAGTGGAGAAGAAAATGTAGGCATCACCATTATTCCACCCGCCCAAAGAGATGGGCAGGGAAGAGATGGAATTGCAATTTATTATTTCTCCCCAGTAAGAGTGCCAGTGTCATACACGGAGTTCATTATCAACTCCTTCTCGCAGGGAAGTAGGAGGAAGGAAAAAAACAAGAAAGGTCATTAGTGTCTGCTTAGCAGGAGCGATGTCGGGAGAGCTGTTTTCATTCCTCTCCCTGCGCCTGGGCAGGGGGAGGCCGGGCAGGGGGAGGCCGGGCAGGGGTGGGCGGGCAGAGCCCCGGGCGCCTGCAGGTGCTGGGCTTCCCTTGCGGGCACGGCTCGGGTTGCATTTAATAAGCAATATTCAAGCCCTACCGGTTTGCTTTCTGTGCGAGGAACGGTGAAAGCATTGACTTGGAATGGAACAAAAGAATGGGAGGTGCTAAATTAGCTTTAGGCATAGTGCTGTCCTCTGCAGGTGTAGAAATAGTTTGGGATTTCTTTGTTCGTTTCCATTTATTCTGTTCATTTCAATTTTGTGACAATTTCGTTAAAAGTTAAAGTTATCTAGGAATAGTTAAAGTGGAAAAATCTCCTTTTTTTTTCCTTTATTTTTTTCTTCTGATATGTTACTAATTTTTTTTGACGTGAGAGGATGGGACTAACCTGGTTTTAAAATTTTGTGTGACCTGGTAACCAAACCCAAACAATTCAGTTTGTCATTCCAGAAAAAGTGCTTTTTAAATATGTCCATTTGTAATGCAAACAAGTTGAGTAACTTAATTTATGTGGTGATAATGCCCAAGATTTGAAGAACTGTGTGTTTAGTAGAATTACAGTCTGGGTTTTTTCCCCCAGAAAAGGTCCAACATAAATAAAAGAAAAAAATAAACCTGATATTCATTTAATTTAAAAAAATAGTACTTATTTACTCTTTTCAATATAAAAAAGGGAAAAATGTAAAAATCTCCATTGAAGTAGCATTAAGGTAGATATATCTACAAATTGAGATATGGAAATGCAAATTCAGTTTAAAATCTATGTTTGGTCAATGTGTTTTGTTAACAGTCACTGAGTTATCCTTTATTTTATAATAAAAATACAGATAAAAGATAAAAGTAAATAAGGATAAATTGGTTATCTAAATATAGGTTCCTTTCTGACAATTTAAATAATTGGACTTTGATTTAAATGGCAATTTAAGTGACTCTGAACAATTTGATTTACATTCATCATTTCTGTTTCCAGAGATATGGATGGCTCTGCTTGTCTCCTGCTCCTTGCTTATGCAGTTATTCCTTGGATTAGGATTTAAATTATTATTGTTGCAATAACAGACTCTTCTCATGTGCAGCCTGTAAGCAAGCCCAGCGATGCTGCCTGTCCTGTGCAGGGAGAGCTGTGGGGCAGGGAAAGCAGAGACCTCTCTGAGCTGTGCTCAGGGTTTCCACCTACACGAACCTGTGGAGCAGCAGAGCTTCTGTCCCTCCTGGGAGTCTGAGGGATCTCTCAGACAATCCAGTCTCACCACTTGCTCAGGAATTTCTGAGTAATACTTGCCACCAGAAGGGATCTCTTTTATCTCGGTTGCTGCCTGTGCAGCTCCTTGAAGGAGTTCTGTTTTCCTGTCAAGCACCCTTGGGAATTTTCTAAGGACCGTGGAAGTGACCTAAATATCTGCTTTTACCATACAATTAACATCATAACTAGCCTTGGAACATTCCTCATTGTTTGGCAGTTATCTTGAATTCACCTTTTAACACCAAAAGCTAGGAAAGACCAGTGAATGTACTCTACCAGTAGACTCAGTAGACTTCAGATTTACAGTAAGGAAAGAAAAACACTGCTTGTGTCTACCATAACTTAGATAAAAGAAACCCCTTGGAGTTTATCTGTCTCAGGCTAATGGCATTTTTGTGCAGCCCCGCGTCTGGGCATCAACTGCACACTGATGCTCAGTCCTAATGTTTCCCTTAGTAAAGCAAGCCCTGTATTCAAGGATTTGAACTGAGACTGGGGGATGCTATTCATATTTACATTCCCTTCCCCTCTCCAGATTTCTGTGAGTGTAACTTAATTAGTAAGTTGATCTTAACCTTTTCCTGCTGCTGCTTAATTTTTAGAAATGCTAACAACCTTTGGGAATGGTTAGGTGGAGCTATTCCTGTCTAGACAGTAAATACAGCTTAATGACTGTCCTGGTCTTTAAACAATCTTTAACTCGTTGTGAAGTACAGGCTCCCTTATGCTTAGTAGATCAGGGGACACCTTCAGCATCCTTACCATTTTTCACACAGAAAAATCCCAATCATATAAACAAATATGTGTATTTATTAGCAACAAAATCTTACTCAGACCTTTAAATGTGAATCCTGCATGTCATATTTTACTAATGCTCAGCTGAAGCCAGACAGGGTAATAAACAAAACCTCTGAATTTGCAATGGGTTTGTGGGGACTGACCCCAGCTTTGGTTTTCAGGGATACCTGGACAGTGTATTGTGCTTTCTCCACCTGCTGACCAAAATATGGGAGTTAATTTAGCATAATCTGCACAGTCTGCAGAGTTCTTACTGACCTCTATGTTTCAAAAGTCGCTGTTCTTTATGGAAGTTTGAAAGCAGACATCAAAGTAGTAATTCTGGCGGACACTGAATTTCACACTAATTCTGAGGGAGTTGTCAAAATGTGAAAGCAAACATCACAGAAGAAAAGCAACCAAGCAACCAAATGCTAGTTTTAGTTACTTTAATCTATTCTGGATTTGTTTAACACATTTGTGATGTTGCTTACTGCTGGCTGTGTACTCTTTTGGGCATGAAGATGGCCTTGATTCTTGTCTCAGGCAGTGTTTCTTCTCACTTCATCAGAAACTGGTCCTGATTGACAACAGACATTTGTGTTTTTAAACTGACTGTTAGAAATAGTCACAATGCCACAAAGAAAAATAAAAGACATATGTCCCTAGGAGTGTGTAGTGAACATAATCTATTCAGAGGAGTAGTTCCCAGTGGGCTAGCAGCAGGGAAACTTAAACACATGCATGGAAGGATTCAAGAGTCAGTCTTCATCTGTTTATCCCAAAAATGTGTGTTTTAACAAAAAAAAAATCATCTATAGGAATCTTTTGTAATCTGTTGCGGATTTTACTTAACCCTTACAAATAAACGTCTGTAACTCACTTTGATGAGCTCATAATGGTCGTGTCTGCAACTGTCTGCTGAGGCTCAAGATTAAGGTGCCTAGATTTATGTGCAAAACTTAGTTTTTAATGTAGATTAAATATGAACAAAGTGCATGCTGTACTTATTCATGTCCTATTACAGCCCACACAAGGAAAACAGGAAAGTTAAGACTTGAGGTCTATTCTATAATTCAGGGTTTTTACTGAAATTTGAAGGCAATTTAAGCCACCTACTTATTTCAAAGGTAGTATCGATAGACCACCTGCTGTTGACATGAACTAAGAAAGATGGAAGGATGTAAATGACTTTTAGTGATTTGCCTGCCTGTGAATACAAATGAGGCTAACAACCTCCCATCCTGCACTCTGGCAGTCAGCTACTGGAGTGTTTTCAGGGTGCTTTATTGGAAAGAGAGTGTTGTCACCATGAATTATCATTAGACTTTGTTGTTGTTGATGACTGCTTGTTAGCACTGGATAATTCAAGTGTAATTCGGTTAGAATGTTTTAGGTATGTCACTAATTATGTATTTTGTAACTTGCATTTGACAAGGGCCAGCTGAAACTTGGGAAGGCTTCTCTTACCTGCACAATGACAGATTTGTGGTGGAGAGTGAGATTCAAGCTGAATTAACTGGAAGAGAGAAGAGTAGAAGGCTGCCTATCCCAATGCTATTGTCATAAATCTAATCTTCCAAGCTCAGTCAGCATTTTCAGTGAGTCCGGGGAAGATGTGTAAACTTGTCTAACAGTCATCTTTGCTTTTTTGTTGAGAACACCAGGAGACTCAACTTTTAAGTCAAAGATTCCAGAAATGTCTGTGTGCTTTTCTTTAATGCGGATGCAGAGGCCTTTGTGATGAAGACATTTCTTCCAGTGGCGAAACAAAGAACTAGGAAGCAAACGATTCAGGGCAGGAAGAGCTCAGTCACTTTTGGGGTTGATGAGATAAAAATCTGAACAATCAGAGCTGTCCCTTTGGAATAGTTTAGCTGGCTGCTGGGGGAGGTTTTTGGACTGATTTCCATTCATTGTTTTCAGTGACCCTTCTTGAAAGCCTGAAAGGCGTTTTTAAAGTCAGTAGCTCTTTTCTCTTGTAAGTTTTGAAAGCACACTGCAGTGATTCATCTGTGGTTGCAGACTGCCACTGGCTGTCTCCTCCCATGGCATCAACCATCCCTTTGAATATTTGCTACCTATTCCTTGTTTATGCGTGGCTTCAAAAGCAACAGTTGTCACAAAGAAACAGGCTATCCTAAATGACAGCTTTCACTGCCTTTAAGATCACAGGTCAAATTGGAAAATGAAGGCTCAGGGATGATTTGATAGCACCAGGTACTATCCTAATATCTTTGTGAACTGATTTTACAGTTTAATTCAGCATCATAAAACCCCAGCCAGAGAAATGTCTGCTTGCCCTTATATGGACAGCTATCATAGCAATAATTTGCTTATGAGATGCTTTTCTTTCTGGAAGACTAACGTGCCTTAGTTCCTATCAAAAATAAATCAATTTCCTGTGAAAACTGGCATAAATCAGATTGTTTCTTCATGTTTTTGCAGTGCTTGTTGGAGTTGCTGTTAGCTATAGCTCAGTATTGTCTCCTGATGAATTGTAGCAGTGGATGAACAAAACAATATTAATCTGTTTTTGTTAATCCTGTTTTGTAATTAAATACATCTTTCATATAAATCCTGTTAAGATTTGAATGAAAGGGGATTTATGGAAACATGACTTGCTTTTTGTAAGATAGTTTTAGGATTATGAAATGAACACTGGGAAAAAGAAAAGTTTGACTTGCTCACAGTGTAAAAGATTTTCTCTTTGTTATTTTTGCTTTGCTGGTGCTATGAAAAAAATTATAATAAGAGCATTCAAGCTGGGTTGCCTGTGGTTTAACTCTAATTCCATAGGCTGCACACTCTTTCTCCCCAAAATCCCCACAGCAAGTGACCTTGTCAAACAAAAGTGTGGAATAATGGGAGGCAGCCCAGGGACTGTGGCTCATTTACAAGCAGCTGTTTGCTACTGTCAGAACAAAGGCAAATCAAAGTTGCATTAACGGGGTATGACAGGCACAGTGAGCAACTCCCCAACAATGTTCATCCTCTCGTGTTGTTCTGGTTATAATATTGGTTTGCCTGAAGGAGAAAATAGTCATAAGGTCAAGTCAGACATCTATGTTTGCAAAGCCTTTCAAAAATGCACACATTATTCAGCTTATCAACTATTGATGGTTTTTAACAAAATTAACATAACAGCAAATAAATGCATATTTATGTACACGCTTGGCTTTTTGTATGAGTATTAGAGCCATGTAGAGAATTAACAATTGTATCTTCACAGCAAGTTTGTAGTCTTGGCCTTCTCTTGTCTGACTCAGCCAATCCAAGAACCAAGGCAATTGTAGATAATGTATGGCTTTTGAACATCTGCATGGCATCCTAGCAAGTTTAGAGGATCACTGTCTTCTAAATAGCTTTTGTAGTTTACTGCTTGACTAGAACTTTTCTCTGTACCTTGCAAAATACCACTAGATTGTCTTTCCTCATGGTAAACAAATTACATAAGTGGTGTACAGCCTTCCTTGAATTTCTATTAAAAGTGTGCTCTGGATCCTGAGAAACATTGTGAGCAAGGTCTGTTTGACATAATCGAAGCCTGGTAATGTGGCTACTGGAAACTGGACACTGAAAAAGAACACAGGAAATTTCTTATGGTATAGTGGAATATTTTAGGGAAAAAAGTCTGGAGTCTAACATATGAGTGAGCAGTACTCCCTAGCCACAGCTGAATGGAATAAGCAGTAGGTGAGGTTTTAGCCATGTGAATGAGCCTGTTGCATAACTTGAGCCTGTACTGCTCAACTCAGTCTGTCATCTAAAATTAGGATGAATCAGTTAGACTGGCTAAGAACATGTCTGAGAAAGGCTTGGGAAGAAAGGAAATTCAAACTGAAAGGACAGGAGAATTGCTGGACTTAAACTTTATAACAAGGCACACAATAGGCAGCACATTTCTCAGTGTTTATTGTACCTCACGTAGGGTGATAAAGGCTGAAGGCAAAGTGACTTTTAAAGTCTCCAAAGTGCAGTATTCCCTGAGAAATACAGTTTAAAGTGCCTTACTGCCATTATGAAATTTATAAATAAAAATAAGGAAAGCAGTAAGACTTGCACATTTATTGGGCAAATGGATATGACTACTATGTCATTAATTGCTGATCAAAAAGATCTATTTATTCCATAAAACAGCGAGAAACTGTCTTTTACATTTAGCAAGTATTTTGCTACTGGTATAAATTCCTGAATTGCTTGATTGTTTTTTTCATAGGAAGAGAGAGACGAGGAGGAGGAACAAGAGAAAAAATGCTTTTAAAGTAAAATATAGTGCACATTTAAGGCAACTGTGGAGTACATTTTGGTAAGGGCATTTGACATCTGCTATATTTCACAATTCAGATACGATAAACTCATTTAGAATCTAACAATTTGAAGTGTAGTTACTTTATTTTCAGCCTAATTTGCAGTTTAGTTAGGCATGTTGAGGAGGTACAGATGTGAATAATGTGGATAAAGGCCAACTAAGATGCAGCCAGTGTGTCTCCTAACCCTTAGAGACAGTGTGCTTGAATTCTAAACGTTAAGGGTAAAACTTTCAAAAGTGCAGTGGCTTGCATGCATACAAAGTTGTACTGACAACATCTTTTAAAGTGCTAACATGAATGTGAATTTAATTTAATTTATTCTCACAAACTTGCAGTTCTAGCTGTATGTGTTATAGTATCATGTACAGGTGCCAGCCAAGATTACGGCTCCATTGAGCTCTACTCATCCAAAAAGTTCTATATTTATCAGCATGGAGAGCTTGTCGAGTTTCCTCTTTCACTGCCATTATCAACTGTTTTGAAATATTCAAAACCTTGAGTGATACTGAAAACTTACCCAGTGTCCAAAGCACATTGTGTATTTTGAAGTGAGAAATAGAACTGTACTTGTAAAGTGTGCTTGCATTTAGTTTAGCACTCAAAATAGAAGAACACAATTTGCATAGGAAATTTGATAATATTGATTTATTTCTTGGAAAGGTTCAGATTTGTTATACTTCTCTAGATGTCATACAATGTGCAGCAGTTTTATATCGTCATCTTATAGTCAGTATATTTGACAATAATTTAAGAAATGGAGATTAAATTTTGTTGTTAATCAATCTGTTAAACTCACATGACAATATCCTAATTTCCTTTCAGTTAATGGTCCTACTCTTTCTGTGAAAGGAGGACATTTTGTGCATTTCTTTGCTTGAATAGTGCTAAGAGACTAGCAGATGGTCACTTTCCAACTGGTTTCCCTTGGAAAAAAGAAATTAAAATATTATAGTGCCGGGGAGAGATGTTGTAATGTGTCCCTTTCAAATTAACAGGTCGTTTTTTCCTACTATTTTATGATTGTAAAATAGCTCAATGTCACATAAAAGGTTAAAAGCTGGAGTAAATGGCATCATGGGAAATTTGAAATAAATAGGGTCTCATATGGTTTATGGCTCTATACTTGAACACACAAGGAATATATTTCTTTCCTTGAAAAGGCATTCTGTAAGAGCTTACCATGTTAATATGAATTGTGGGCACAGCAGATTCTATTTCAAGTACTTATAATTCACAAGTTAATTTTTTGCATGTTTGTTTACTAAATCACACCTTTCTAAGGCTACTTGCTCAAACTGTTGGCAGACCTAAGAAAAAATGTGGTATTTTCAGAAAAAAAAAAAAAAAAGAAGCCAAGATTCCAGTTCATTGAATTATTCTGCAGGTGTCTTAGTGGTTACTTTTCATAAAGCACAAACCTTCAGAACTGATCAAGTTTTAGATTCCAAACTGTCAGGTATTTCATATTAGGGCCAAATTTGTTTTTTCTTGGTAACACTGCCTCCACTCTGATATTCTTCAGTGTCCTAGTTCCAGCAGCCCTCCTGAGCTGGCAGAAATTCAGCTCCTTTGTCTGCTCCACTGGCTGGTTTATTGCTATACAAGTGAAGGAAGATGATGGGAAAGCTTCTCACTAGCTACTGAGGTGAAATATCCCTTGTTTTGTCTTCTGATATGCCATCACCTGTGGCTGTTACAGCCTTGGTGTCCAAAGGCTAACAGGAAGAGCCTAAAACAGAACTTTAAAAATTGAAGAGTTTCTGATGTATGTCTGTAGGATTGTCATGACAATGAGAAATGCTTTGTCTTTCAAAGTTATTAGCCATGGTGGCCTTTAAAATTATCAGTCCTCTGCAGCTAGGATGTTTTTATATTGAATCTGACACCAAGAAAATGTTTGTTTTCAACTGGGGATTGTAAACTGTGTCTAATCCTGGCAGGTACCTGGGAGGAGAAGGACCAGGACCAGGGAAAGAAAAAAAAAGGGTCAGTGGAACATTGACCTGCACACAGAGCTTTTTCCTCGAGTTAATGTTTTGTAACTTTCACAAAGGGGATACTTTCTCCCAGAAGGAGGCCTATAAATAAGTCGCCTATAAATAAGCGTCATGACTAGTTTGTTTCAGAGTGCCTTTAATTTTTTATTCCTGTTTTGGTTCCAGTCCTTTTTGCTAACATGGCTGGTATTCTGTGAGGAAATGCAGGATGCATAGCCTGTATTTCTTCATAGAGGAATGTCTGGTAATGGCAAAAGAGTGTGTTTAGGTAGGTGATGAAGCCTGGAGATAGAATTTCTTTAAAATAGCTTAGGCTTATTAGAACTAATAACCATTTTTCATAACTACAGCAGGAGACAAGTGTGGATGCTTCAGCTATACAGGGATGTATTAAGATTGCATTTGAGTTCAGAATTGTTCAGAAACTGCTTATCTCCAGCTTGGTGGTACCACGCCCAACCTGGGCGTGCAGGCAGTGCCCAGCAGGCAGTGCTCAGCCCTGCAGCACAGCTCTCGAGTGGTTTGAAGGCCAGGCAGTGAGCTGAAGTTTGCAGAAGCACAGGAGCAGCACCCCACTGCTGCCTGCTGCAGGCTGGCACAGCCAGAGGTGGGATGCCCTTGCTTCCCACAGCTGCAGGACAAACTGCCTCTGTTTCAGTTCATGCAGTGTGAGTAGCAGGCTGGACTCAGAAGAAGAGCCAATAATGCTCTGCAAAAACTCCCCACATAATAGCAAAGCTTATTGAAGTCCAGAATTTAGTGTTATAGAGGATAAGAGGTTTGAAAGCTTTTGTTCAAAATTGCAGGAGTCTAAGCAAAAAGGTGAAGACAAAAGATAGTGGATAGAATATTGCTCAAAGGAGATGAAAATTCTAAAGAATTGACAAATCAAATTGGCCACCTGGAAGATTGTTCAGAGGAGAAATATCAGCTTATTATGGCTTCCTACCAACAGAAGAAACAGAGGTATTTTTTTCACAGTGGATTATGATGGAGCAGGTCCTGGGTAATATTGAACTCCTTTTCCAGCATGATGTGTCACTGGGAAAGCCAGTGACACCATTCTTTGAATCTTGAAGTATGAGAAACTCTTGGATGATAAAAACAGATTGTCACAGAGATGTTTAGCCCTAAAGGTTCAAGACCACTGAAATTTAGCAAGAGACATAAAAATAAACTGGTTCCTGTCATTGTGCTCAGGAATCCAGACTAATTTTTCAAATAAGAGTGAAACAGTAGTAAGAGTGTGCCATAGTAAATTATCTCTAAATCAGCTACAGGCCTGTTTTTCTTCTGATGGATGTACATGTGTATTTTGCAAATGAATGTATTTATACTCAAATGGCTCAATCGTTTACTTCTGTGTTATCTTTTCTGATGGAAACTTTTATTATCTTTTTTTTTTCTGGTAAGGCAATCAAGTTTTAGAGGCATATACAGTCATACAGAGAGTAATGTGCATTACTGTAATTGGTTGTAACTAATCCATAATTGTACCTTTTTAACTGGGATGACAACTAGAGGGGCTTCAGTTCTTAAATTATGTAGGAATAATTCTTCCTATATGTGACTTAAGTTTTATAGCTGTAAGAAGCATTTGGATTAAAGACTATTATGAGCATATAAGAAGAGGCAGGAATCCACTTCAGCCTGAATTATCTCATGATACTCTGCAACTATAAATTGTTTTGGAACAAAGGTCAAAGTTGAAATCAAGCTCTCTTAGCTACAAAACACCAGCATTATATTTCCTTGGAAGAAGAATATGGAAGGGATTTGGATTGGATTGGAGGAGAGTTTAGTTTGCTTCCACTGAGCCTGCTGTGGAAGAAACATTTGTTGCTTTTTATGCACTGCATGTCTACAGATCTGTTGAACAAAGGATTTTACCAATGTCCTTGGTTAATGTTTGAATAGTTGAATATTACAGCAGCAAAATTGTGTCACACCATATGTTTTGATGAGATGCTTGGTTTATCTACCAACTTAACCAAAAAAAGATGCCAGTTGCTAGAGTCAATAACTAAATAGCCATCTCTGAGTAGTAGCTAAACAGACAAAGGAAAAGGCTGTTAGCACACCCCTTTCAGTAAAAATGGTTTAAAATAAATTAGTAAATTACTTTTACCCAAATGTGGTGTCAAGATGAAGTTTTGGAATTATGCAGTGAACATCCCCAGTGTCCCATTGAAGCTTGGATCCTGAGCTGAATCTTTTACATTCTTTATATACTGAAAGAAATGGAGATCATTAGAATGATGTACAGCAAAGGATTAAAATCACAAGGGTGTATCAGTCTTACTACTTTTAGCATGTTTTGCTAACATTAAATTTGTCAAAATATATTAAAGGAAATGGTGTTAGTGGTTGTTGCTTGGAACAGATTAGGAATGAAAAGAAAATTTATCCATTAGTAAAACAGCAAGGAACCAATCAACTAGTTGCAGACGATTCAAAGAAGAATCTACAGGAAATTTTTCTGGTAGTCTTTTTCTCTCTGTAGTTCTTAAAGGGAGTTTATATGGGTTTTTTTCATTCTCACAATTCTTCCCTCTGTCTCTAGATTTTCTTTTCCTTAAAGTCAACTGGGAACATAATGTACTTGCCTGTTGTTCCTCCTATTTCCTTACTTTGAAGATACTTCCTCTAAAATCTGCTTCAGGATTTCTTGAAGGATGAGATAGAGACACTTATATAGTTATCCTCCTTTTTTGGCCTTCCTGATGTTGAAGCACTGAGAATTGCTTATGCTCAAACTTTGGTGCTTTTCCAGTGGCCATGTGTGATTACACCAGAAACAGAAGGAAAAAACAAGTTTGGATATGTTTATAGAAGGTAATTATCATCGCAGAGGAAAAAGACAATGATGCATTGAGCTATCTGAATGACTTGGCATGGAGTCAGTTTTTAATCTATTTTGTTGTGCTTTTGAAAGCGTATTTGTCTTGTACTTCCCTTTCCCTCTTCATCTCTTTCATAAGCATCTTACATGTCCATGAGTGAAACAAATGGATGATTCCTGATTCCAGAAGTGCTTAAGGGAGTAGGAACACAAGGGAGCTGGAAATACCTGGGACTGGTGACAGGCTGTGATAACCAGGCTGCAGATGTTAGCACCAGTAAATCAGGAATGCTTTCCTAGCAAACACAGCTGCTGTGGCATTGCAGAGCAGTGTCTGGCTGGCTGGGAGTGGCTGTCCCGTGTCTCAGTGAGGAGCTGATGGGGCTGTGCTGGAGCTCACTGGTCCATCCCCATCCCTGTCTGCAGGCGGGGGACGGATGGCGCCGAGAGCCGCCGTGTGCGGCCGTGCTCCGGCGAGCCCCAGCTCTGCCTGAGAGGAATGGAAAAGCCACTTTGTCAGTCTCTGACCAGAATGCATGATAAGGCTTGATGTCAAAAAGGGCAAGATTGGGCTCACAGCAATTATGGCAGAGCCATACTGGTTTCCTTGACAACCAGATTGAGGATTCTTTGTGATTTATTATTTACCACTTCAAACTCTCATTCTCTGATTTAATTAGGGAGAAGGATTTCCATAAGTCCCCTCCCTTCCAAATTTGAATACCCCCACATTATTGCTATGACCAGCTACACCTATCCCACCTTGATGTGGCTCTAAACCAGCTACAAATTTGGCTCCGTGTTTTGCATTTGGAATATTGGTCAGGTTGCTCAGACAGCAGATAACAGAAATTCAGTGGATGTTATGGCGGGTGGTGACTTGTTAATCTGCACTTACTAGCAGGAATACTAGACCTCCTAACCTTCTCCCCCACCCAGTTTTTCAAGGGACTGCAACAAGTGATACTTTTCAATTGTCCTTAGAGCTATGGGAAAGATAAAATATCTGCTAGTGTCAGTTTCCCTTGCTGGGGCGATTCACATTATTTTCTCCTTGAAGGCTTTATTAGCAATACATCAGCCACTGTTGTGTTAACAAAGAGTGTATTTTGATACTTGGGAGTTTTTTCTACTACCAGTTGGATAGCTATTTGAAAAGGAAAATATCTCCTAAATTGTGGCTAAAGTTGGGGAGTACAGCTAGTCTATTCTAACTTGAGATGTATTTCTAATATGTATTTCCCATGTTTATAAAGCATTGACTGAATAGTGATCTTCAGTGCCCATTCTAAATTTAGTAATTCAGAATAGAATTCTGAACACAATAATATAAATAATAGAGATTTTTATTCAAATGTCACTGGCAAATTTGTATCATTATACATCAAGATTGAAAGTGGGTCTTCCAAAGGGCATTTTTTCTCAAAGTACTTCCCTGGGTTGCATATTTTTTATTTCGTATTCAGCATGAGGAGTCTGCTGCATTTAATAAAATAAAATGAAGGTCACAGAAGATCACTGGTTTTCCCATAATGTGTCCCAGTAGATGACTGGAAAAAAGGTAGTGTTTGAAATGCATTGAGGATCCTCTGTGCAGACTGTGTAGAAAACTTGTGTCATTTTTTAATTATAGAGAGGACTTCTTGGTTTAATTGTGTTTATTTCACTGCATACAGTCTTTCAGCCGTACCACTCCAGTTTTAATTTCCAAAGTGTATACACGTTTTAGCATCTCCACCTTAGGGAGTTCCTGAAGTGAGTCAATAGGTGTTGCTCTTCCTGTGGTGGGCTGAACGTGAAGCTCACTGAGTCAATAAAAAGACTTACAGTGACCTAAACACTCTTTGTGTCAAGTTCTGGCTCACTCATGCACCAGTGCCCCATTAGGCTGTTGAGGGAGGCTGGCTGCTGAGGGAAGATGCTTCTTTAAAATTGAGTAGTCTAATGAAGCTCATTAATGCATTTTTCATTAGAACAAGAATATTGAGTATCCAGGTTAAATTCTAAAGAATCTGTCCTGCACTCACTGAGGTTAATGACAAAGCTCCCAATGATATTAGTGATGCAGGATGAGAACTTAATTGAGGTAATTAAGATTCTGCTTACCTAAAATTCCCTATTATTTTCAAGTAGATAAAAAAATTACAAAATTGCTACTATGAAGAGTTGTATAATGTTGGAGCTCAACACATCCTTCAGAGATGACAGCAATTCAGTGGGAGATAATACTATTTCTGTATTTTGCATTTGATTCATGAAGTGCCCTCGTAGTCTTCTAGAGGCTTATGTATGTGACAACCGTTGTGGAAAATAGGGTTCCTTTGGTTTTGGAGCTCAAACATTGCCTTTATTGTATATTTAAGGATAAAGTGGGCCACACATTGCTGAATCCCAGTAAGGATTTGGAGGTCAAATTCAGCAGTGGCAGAGACAGAAAAGGCACTGCAGTAGTACTGTGGCATTGTTTAAGTTGCAGAGAATAGTTTAATTAAATGCAGCTCACTTTGCAGTACTGCAGACTTACTAAAGTCACTGTTTGGACCAAAAGAAATGCTATTTGCTTACTGGGTAGAATAGATAGGATATCCAGCTGTAGTGCCTTCCAGGGAGTCTAAAGCCCTGTTATAAATGATTGTGTCAGGATGCCTAATTTAAATAGTTACCCTAACACCTGCTCATTCCTGCCGCCTTTGGACACCCCTAACCTTCTCCTTCCCTCCTCGGCATCCCCAGCAGATTAACAATTCCCTCCTCAATTACACTGCCATAATGGCCACTTTGATCACGCTCTGAGCTCGATATGGAAATTACCTTGATTAAGAACACTCAGCGCTGCAGAAGGCAGCAGCAGGGCCGAGAGGTGGGCAGTGCAGAGCAGAGCGCCCTGGCTGTGCACAGCTCTGGGCACTGAGTGCTGCCCGGGCCCCGCAGTGAGCTCTGGGGCCATCCCTCCCCTCTGACTGCCAGGATCCATCCCTCCCCTCTGCCTGCCAGGATCCATCCCTCCCCTCTGCCAGGATCCATCTCTCCCCCCTGCCTGCCAGGTTCCATCCCTCCCCTCTTACTGCTAGGATCCATCCTTCCCCTCTGCCTGCTAGGATCCATCCCTCCCCTCTGCCTGCTAGGATCCATCCTTCCCCTCTGCCTGCTAGGATCCATCCCTCCCCTCTTACTGCTAGGATCCATCCCTCCCCTCTGACTGCCAGGATCCATCCCTCCCCTCTTACTGCTAGGATCCATCCTTCCCCTCTGCCTGCTAGGATCCATCCCTCCCCTCTTACTGCTAGGATCCATCCCTCCCCTCTGCCTGCCAGGAGCCATGCCTCCTCTCTGCCTGCCAGGACTGCCTGTTTGCACACCTCAGTAATGGATCAGGAGAGCACCGTGCTCTCGATAACAAAGCCTTGGTTTAGGTGGTGTGGAAAAAAGTGGAGCAGTCAGATATTCTCTACTTCACAGCTGTCTCCTGAGATACTTGCTTTAAATATGTGGGGAAAGAGTTTTTGAAAGGTAACTCTGACCTGGGACTCTGAAGCACCATGCAGATTAATTACTGAGAAAATTACCTTTCACATCTGTAGTAATGGTGCAGCACTTCTATCTTGCTGGTTTTGAGTTTATATTTGAGCACCTAAGAGTTACTTCTTTCCTGGGTGTGGTGCAGAGGTTTCCTAGCCCTTGCCTTCATTATGGATTGCTTTAAGATCAATGCAGAGCTTTAAAAACACACTCTTTCAGCTATTAGATGTGTGCTTCTAAATTGAAGGAATCAGTAAATGCAAAGTTTTCCTTTTTGTGTTGTGCTACAGTACCTGTTCATGCCTCTTGTTACCTTCTAATATAAATAGTATTAAATATGGAATTCTTACACACAATGATGGAAAATTGCTTAGTTACTGTCTTAGTACTCAGAGATTTCAGGGATCCTGATTTTTCATTTATTTCATTTGAACCTTCATCAGCTGGTTCTCTAAAATCTGAGAGCATTCTTGCCATACACATTGTGAGGGTTGGTGAGGATTCCAGGACTGAAAACCAGAACTCAAACTCAGAAGCCCTGAATTTGAGTCCTGGTGGAATTTAATTATCCTGTCCCTTTATCTCCCTTGTCTTTCATGTTTGCAGTGAGGCATATGGATATGCCGTTCCTTTACAGGTGATTAACAGCAGTTTGACAAGTGGAAAAGGTGCCTGTTCCATTTATTTACTCGGGAAATGGTACCTGTGTTGCTATTCTTACTCCCTGCTGCCCAGGGAGCAGGTCAGAACTGCATATATTCTATAGGAGTTTTTAATTACCTCCTTGTTTACAAAAAATGAAATAATTTTCCTTTTTTCATGCAATTTATTATTCAGAGGATTCTCTTAAGTATGTATGTAGAATTATTTCATGATTCACAGAACGTGCCAGAACCTTTAGTACATTGTAAAAACTGTGTGGTACATCCCTCTCCTCTCTATAATGGTGTTTTTAAAAATCCACAAATATTTCATAGAAGGTAAGGTCAGGAAGAAAGCCTTTCACTCTGACAGGTATTTTCCAAGATTGCATGCTGCTCTTGCATCTACTTATGGGAACATTTAAAGTGATGGCACATTTACCTTAAAGTACATTCATCACATGGCTCTTCTTGTTTTCAAAAGGTATGACTGTATATTTTGATTTCATCTGCAGGATCCTTGCCTTTATGTTTCCAAGGGTTCTACTTACTACGCCTGAGTTCTCTGAAAAGTTTCTGAAGCCATACTTACAAGAAGGGGGTTGCTGTGCTATTTGCATGCTCATAAGCACTCTTTAGCAGCTTGCCATCTTTAAAATTAACCACATAACTTTTTCCACTATAAATTATACTGTCACAATTGACTCCACCCCATCATTTTACTGAAACAATGGAGAGTATATGAACTCTTATATTGTTTCTTGATTCCATTTCTAATGTATATGTAATTCTGTTTGTAAACAAGATGTCCCATTTTTAAGTTTGCAGTTGTGATCTCAAATACTGCCGTGTGGTAGCAATTGTATGATAATTAAATCTATTATTTTTTTAGCGCTAGAGCTGTATTTAGTATTTTCAACCCATAGCAATTATAGAATTAAATCTTATTTAAAATGAGCCAGAATTGTCAGGTATCTTAGTGAGATTAAATGTTTTACTTTCTTACATAGGTTAGGGTATAGCCTGCTAAGAAGGTGATGTACACAGGACACTAAGGGTTATTATTGGCCCCCAGCATCTCACCTGCTGGGATGATTTGGCTTTCACCAATGCACATATTCCCAAGGAAATGATACATCTCTGCATGGCTTCTGTCAGCCTCTGAGGTGATAAGGCTTTGGGTTTCTTAAGGATGGGAAGAAAATAGTTCTTTTGTCAGCTGGCCACTCTGAATACTGATGATGGAAATTCCCCTTTCTTCCTCTTCCTCTGCCCCTCCCTAACACATGGTTTCCAATCAAAAAATGATTGTGATAACTGGAAATATAAATTGTTGTCAAGATACACTTTTATAGAAAATAAAAGCATATTTATTTTTATTCTTCTACCAGTATCCTGTGCAGAGGAAATAATTCAACGGGAAATCCTGTTGAAACAACAATTCTGACACATCAGCCTTTGTGTGTCTTACCTCCCTTTTTAAGAGGTTGTTTCTGATTCAGAAGCTTCTCCTTCCTGACAGGTGGTGTGCTCAGAGAGTTCACAGTAGGTAAACTGGAGATAACCTTCAGCAGGGCGGGTTTACAAAGACCATGGGACTTACTTGCCTAGAGAAATTTTGAAGATGCAATGTATTTAATGGCAAGAAGGAAAAGGGTAGAGTGTTTTTTTGTGAGCTGGCAGAGGATCAAGTGTGTATGATGTGAAGGAAAAAAGGAAGGAGATTCTTGCAGCCTGAGAACAGACATCTGGCTGGCAAAAGAAAAGAAATATCATTGGCAGATGAATACTGTTTTGAACTGGGATAATTTTAGATCAAGAGGGCAAAGTTTTGCTCTCATGCATACAGCTTCACTGAAGGGGATGGGAAGGGTGCATGCATATGAGAACACAATGTGGTGCTAAGTGAGAACTGAAGAACATGTATTTTTACATTAGATATTTAGACTTTCATGTTTAGATCACATGGTTTCCATCTGCCATATGTAGGCATTGCTAAAATGCTGCCAGGAACCAGGCTCTGGTTTGGTGACTTTCATTAAAGGAATTAGTGGTTTCTCTCCAGTTTCAGTGTGGCTGGATTCAAAGTGCAGAAGCCCATTTTCACAGTTTAGCATTAATTAGCACTCTAATGGCAGCCTCAGCAGGCAGGTGAGGGATTAAATGGGCACGAAGACCAAACTATATCTTTTCCAGTGGTGGCGATTCCTTCAGAGTAGGGTCCAGACCTGTTGGGCTAATGCGGGGCTGTGTGCACGGCTGCAGTCTGCCTGTTCTGGTTCCAGGTCTGTCAGCGTAGCACTCATCCCTGCCCTCTGTTCTCTCCTGCTGTTAAAGTGCACACACTCTCCTCACACACACCCAAACCCTAACAAAAACACAATCAAAAAAAGCCCTTTAATTCTGCTGGCTCAGAGAGACACATTCTTGCCCTTCTGAATGAGGGGTGAGAGCTGTTTAGGAGAATTTAAATGAGATCCTTGCCAGCAGTACACAGGAAGGATCGACGCTGTTAGATTAAAAGGCTGAGATGCTGCTGCTCACTTTAGGTTTTGCTGAATCATTTAACAAGGTGCAGAAAGTAGGTAAGCCCTGACTTTTTTTTTTTTTTTTGCTGAAGAGAGCCTCACAGGGTTGTATTTGAGAATTGCATGGAGGCTGAAAACATAGAAGGAAAATTGTAATAAGTTTCAGTGAACCTGGAAGGCAGGACCCAACCTGGTGTGAGTCAGAGGGTGTAACTCTGGCTTCTCTCCTGCATCTCATTAAGCAGACATACGTACTTTATGTTTATGTATACTGAATATTAAGTATATAATTACAGAAAATTACATGCCGTTTTAATTTTGCTGCTCACACTGAATCTTGAAAAACATTCAAACTTGTAAAAGATTTTTAAAATTTTAATTTTTTAAAAGGCTAAATCATGTTCAAATAAAATGTAAAATAAAATGCCATAAAAAGCCTTCACTAGTAACTTAATATTTCTAATAGCTTTTTTGATAGGAATTCATATATCCATTTTGTAAGAGACAAACTTCCAGACTTTAATTATGCAATTGAAATATGAAATGTCTGAGAAGCAGAATGCTAGAAATCAGTGTTAAGTATCTCCCCTCACAGCTCATTTTTTCAGTGAAGAAGTTGCCTGGCTTCAGTGTAATTTAAATGGTCAGGTCTGCTCCTTAGGCCTCTATGCCTCTTTGTTAAAGTTCAAATAATGAGATACTTTCATGTACTTTGTTTTGAGATAATCCCATTTTTATGAATGAGTTTAAAAGATGAAGGACGTGTCTCTTAGTAGAAAATAGTTTTTCTTTGCTAAAAAATCCCTTTTCTCCCCATGTCTGCTCCATTCAGCATCTTAAATGACAAGAAGGACTATATACATAAAATGGTAGAGAATCCAGCTGTAGGAGGATATTTTTGAAATAATCACTTCCTGCCTAATTTGACCCTGACTGAACAGTGGGGTTTTGTGTGCTGGGCTGCAGCACAGGCTGGCTGTGCACGGCTGCTGGGTTTCCCTGAAAGAGGAGCTGAGAGCTGTGAACTCCAGACCTCTGAGCACTGTCAGAAGCTCTTACTGTGCCAATGTAATCTTTTAATAGACATGCTTGCCAGAATGACTTTTTCCTTCAAAGATGGAATGAGAAAGCACAGTTGTCATTTAAATTGCCTCTGTCTTTTGTAGTAGTTGGTAGCGTTCTGTTGACCAGGGTTGGATAATTTAAAAGCTGTTTAACAAAATAACATGCTTGTCTGTGTGAAATATATACAGTGCTGAGAGACTGGGAGAAAAGTCTCCCTTGACAGAGTTCGTGGGATTCTTTAGACACTGCAGGATGCTGAGACTTGTCTGAGGAATTACAAAAGCTTTGAGGCGCCCATGTTGAGCATTTGCATGATTTTCAGATGGCAAAGTGTGTTCAGCTGTCTTCGCGCACCCTCCCGTGTGTGCGTGTGTGCACTTCAGTGGCGAGGGAGAGGATTCTCAGCACAGTTTTCATTGGGCTTTGCATTTGTTAAACATATATTATTGAAATGCTGCCCAGGACACATCACTTCATCTCGTGTAGAACTTAAATCATCATGTTGCATGATATGGTAAAATAAAAGAGATTGTGAAAGAGACAACTGTAAACATTCTGTTTGAAAAGATGTGCTCTTTTCAAAAGACCTTTCTGTTACAGCCAAATAACACAAGAAGCAATATTTCCTCGCTCGCAGAAACATATATAGCTATTTCTGCAGAGATTTGTTTTGGATTCTCAGTTCTTCCAGTATCTTCATTCTTTGAAATAATTTTATACTTCCATGTTGACTTTCTCTGTGCTTTAAGTTTTAATCAAAGGTTCCTTGCTTCTGATGTCGAGTACTGATGTTAGCCTGTTTACATTCCACTCTTTTCCCTCCATTTTCGATGAACATTCAAATGTGGTGGTGCCTTTTTGCTTTTATCTACCAAACTTAGCACACTCTCTTATTATTGACAGCTCAAAAACATGGTGTGCTAGTGGGCAGGATGCTGTGAATTATTAACTTTTCTTTGCGCTTTGACAAATTTAGGTTACCTTTGTAAAGAGAAATCGTTTTTCTGAAGGAACCAAGACAGTAGAATGGTAAATAAGGCTTTGCAAACTTAAACTAAAATTTTTTAGCCAGATTTGAATTTCCAAAACATGATTCTGAAGTATGGTTTTTGTACAGGCCTTGTACTTTTCATTTTATATATTAAAATACCAGAGGAGAAATTCTGATTGTGATTTTTTCCTTTCAGTTTGTCTTTCTTATATGGATTCATCAATAAAGGATTAAAAAATGCAGATTGTCACTAAACATCCCCTCTACCTTTTTTTCTTAAAAATGAGATCTCACAAAAGCAGTTTATTTGCTCCTTTCAATGAAGAGCCTGCACTCAACTAAGTTGTGAGCAGATAAAATGTGCAGGAAACATATGTTTGCCAGGAAGCTTTTCTATAATCAAAACGGTCAGCAGGACAGAAACAATGTATTTTTTTTTTCTCATTAGGTGTTAATCTTTTTCCATTAAAAAGAAAAAATAAATTAAAAATTGGCATACAACACTGATTAATATACTCAAGCATGAGTGAATCAGAGACAGCATATGTTGCATTGGGTAATAGACGCTTATTTGAGTTAATGTTTAGGTTGTGCTGGAAGTCCCAGCCCAGGCACCAAAAGGCCTTTGCAATCGGGGAGCATTTTGGGCGGCAGACATTTGGTGTCATCCAGGGCACAGTTTGCCTCGAAGCAATTAGCAGGAAGAGGAGGAATGTTGATTTCGGCTGCGGAGGACAGCCAGAGTAGGTTTGTTGGAGGTTTGGTAAGGCAAGCAGCAGGTTTAATAAAGCTTGGCTAAGAAAATGCAGTGTTGGGAATACTCCTGCGGAATTGCATTGGAGATACAAAGTTACTGGTGACAACAGTAATTATTGATAGAGCCACATACTTAGGTCTAAAAAACTCTGGAATGATGCTGAAGCATTCAGATGCCGGTTGTTCACACTTCCATCCCGTGGCAGTGCATCTGTTTATCAGGAATTATCTCCTGAATGTAAATGAATTTCAGTCCTAAGTCATTGCACCTGTTGCCAAGAGGTATTTATTCCAATCACTTGCCTAAAGCACAGGGAGTTATTGCTTGACGTTTTATCGCTCCGAAAAAAAGCTGTCGTTTCAAAATCATTTGTTCAGAGAGGAGAAAATTGAGCAAAACAGTTCATTTTACCCTAAGCACTGCTATTTGGCAGTATTCACATTTGCACGGCACAAAGCTGCAATATTGATTTTTCGCTTACAGGGCCTCCCACAAGTTCTTTCTTCGATTGTCAGGATTGCAAGATGGATTGAATTACACTTTGCTTGTTGATATACTTATTTTTTCTTTGGTGATACGAAAAAATTACAAATAAACCTTCAGCATAAAGATCATAGCAGCTCCGCCAGTGGACTTTGAATTTATTTATTTTATTTAGTTAAAATCCTTTCTGCGCCACAGAGATTTCTTAGAGCAGCATTCCCACCTAACACACACTGCATTGTTTTGCTTTATTGCTTGCTGCTTTTGCAATGTAACACCTACGTTGCAATCTCAGGTGTGTCCTCTGTTGCCTGCAAAGTGATCTAACCTTGCTCTAGTATTTTTAATGTTTGTCCTGATACAGAACTTCTTGTGGATGCCTGCAGGGGGAAAAACTGCAGGATAAAACACATTCATAGTCATTATAGCAGTTGCCATAGATGATGAAGTAAGATTTGCAGGCTGCTGATTTCTCTGTAGCATAACTGCAGAAGTCTTGTGTTTGAATTCAGAGTATTTCCTAGCAGAAGTGGAGCTTGTGCTGCAGGATCCACAGCAGGGGTCAGTGCTGGTCCCAGGGAGCTGTGTGTGGCTTTGTCAGCCTTGGCCCCACAAGTATCCTGAGCTGCTGCTGCACATGAAGGCACTGACACCTCAGCACCTGTACCCCATGCCCCTTCCCTCCTGCCCGGCTGCAAACGCCTCTTTGGACAGCTGTAGGTGCTGTTCCCCTTCTTGATGATGGAAATTCAAAAAGTGTGAGAGAGGTGGACTCCCCCAGCCAGGCCATGGTGGAGCTGCAGGCCTGGAATCCCAGCTGAGTGCAGGAGATACAGGCACCATTGCTGCCTTCAAGAGGGATGAGCTTCCTGGGGATGGCATTACAGGAGTAGTAGGATGTAGTAATGGCAGTGGCTAGCAGCATTATATTTGATGCCACCATGGCTGTTGTGATGGTAATTAATGAAAGGAGTTGCTATATTCAGGTGTGGGGGGGACTCTGCATGTACCCCTCCCTGAGCTGTGAGTGACTTCTGTCTTCATTGTATTAATTTGCTGCACGGGAGGAACATGCAGGGCATTAATGTGATGGATTTGTGTTTTAGCTC
Organism: Setophaga petechia; assembly: GCA_024362935.1. Classification (NCBI taxonomy): domain Eukaryota; kingdom Metazoa; phylum Chordata; class Aves; order Passeriformes; family Parulidae; genus Setophaga; species Setophaga petechia. Next base: position 13,833,937 of record JANCRA010000006.1, read on the forward strand.
TTTCCAGCTCTCAGACCATGACACCTCAGCAAGCCTGAAATCATGTGTTTGTTACTGCTCATGGTATGTGCAGCCACACTGAGGGCCAGGAGTGAATCTGAGGTGGAACTTGATGCTTTCCACTGCACTGACTCCTTCCCTTATTAACAAATACTGAAGCATACTGGCCCAGTAACAGTACTGCTTTCCTATAGGATATGGTTCCACAAAATATAAAGGCCAGGTCTGCCTTTATATTTTGTGGAACCATATCCTATAGGAAACCTAACGATCACACAAGTATAAGGATGTGGCTCCCTGGCTGGGCAAGTTCATGCCAGGGTGCCACATCCTTATACCTGTGTGATCATTATAGAAAACTTCTGCTGTCTTAACAGATAATCATTTGCATATAGTAGGAGTTTTAATACACAGAATTCAGCAGAAAAAGTGATAGCCTCTGGTTCTTGGGAAAATTTACTATCAAGGGGTTATCTCAAGTTGTTCTTGATTTTTTTAGGTAATTTCTTCCTTACTTCCTCCAGTGCATCATACTTTTTAAGAAAAGTTTCATTTCTTCGCTTTCAAAAAACCACAGAGCTCCAACTTTCCATACTTAGCAGCTATTTCTCTTTGCTGTCACAACTGGTCTCCAAGAGCCTGCACAGAAATATTAATGGCCCTGTGTTACTGTATTATGAAGGCATTTTTAAAAAAATAGGAAGTTCTCCTGAAAATTCAGGATTTACTATTTTAAAGAAATAGATTTCTAACATTCCGATATTGCCCAACTTGTTTTCCAAAAGTCACACAATTTTGTAAGAAACAGAAATGCTGTTTAATAATAATCCATCAGTAACTGTGTACAAGAAGCTTTAGTATGAAGATAGTTTTATTCTGATGTAATATGTTCTTTTGTATTAAAAAATGTCTCTAAAAGACTAAGCATCTGGAAGAATAGCTGAACCTTGTTGTGTTTCTAAAGTATTTTATACTGCTTCACTGGAGAAGTTACTTATTTTTAGGAATTCTATTAAGCAGAAGAAAAGTGTTAAAATTAAATGTTTTATTTTTGTGATAAATGGGGAGGTTTAATACAGTACACATCTGCAATTTTTGGTAGTGCTAATTTCTGTATTTGTTTCAAAATCCTATCTGTATGTAGTTAAGTTTATGTAAAAGACACAATAAGGAGCATTGGAGTTCAACTAGGTGAAGTGTCAGCATGTATATTTGGATCATGTCCATGCTGAGGTCACAAAATAGCTGAGCAAAAGTAACCCGCTCTTCCTGGAGAAAGAGAGACACAAAGTAAAAAAGACTAATGAAGTTTGAAGTTGGAGCTACAGCTTTGGGCTTCTTTTGTGGTTGTATTGTTTTCTTTTTTAAAATCACTTCTGCAAATCCTGCCTGCTCTGCTGCTTCCTGCTTCCAGACACAGCCTGTCTGACTGTGCCCAAGGACTGGAGACAGAAGCTGAGAGAAAAGAGGTGGAAACTGGAACGTGCAGTGTAGCCATGCAGACAGGCACCACTGTCTGCCCTGCCCAGGATTAGAAGCAGTGAAAAGGAATTTCCTCTTCTCCCAGATTAAGGACACAGCAGCCATGGTGTAGGGATGTGACAGTTCCATGAAAGACGCCTCACTTAACATGGTACCAGGTCAAACTGTGTGAAGTTGCACTTCCTTTAGCACACGAGAGTTGGTGCTAAGGTGGCAGAAAAAGAGTAGTCCAATTCAGTGTGTCCTTTAGGCTCAACCCCCTTTTTTCCTTGTTTTTTTCCCAAGGTTTCAGCCGAGCAGCACTCCCGTTTGGTTTGGTGAGGAGGGAGCTCTCCTGCGAAGGCTACTCCATCGACCTGCGGTGTCCCGGCAGCGATGTCATCATGATAGAAAGCGCCAACTACGGACGGACAGACGACAAGATCTGTGATGCTGACCCCTTCCAGATGGAGAACACAGAATGCTTCCTTCCAGACGCCTACAAAATTATGACACAAAGGTAAAAATACACATATCGTGGTATGTATGCTGACATCGTATGTAGACTAATGAGGAAAAATGTCTGCGTTAATACAGAGAGAGGTATATGCTGTAAGAAATGTTGAGTTGTGATTGCCACTTTGCTATTCAGGAAATACTGTTTCTATCTAATAATATTTAAAGGAAATAGAAACTACCGGTTGCAATTAGAGGTTTGGAGGTTTTTTAATTCTGTAAACAAACATTAAAAAGCAGAAAGATAACTTCAAGGAGAATGAAACAATTCAGTTATTTGGAGATTCCCTATCTCCTTGTCTTTCAAGGGGTCAGATAGCCCTGAGAATTTTTCTGAATGGCTGCTGTATTTTTCAGTAAATGCAGTAAATCCCTGCCGTAGTTCCTAATAGTAGTTCCCTCCAACAGAAAATGTCAGAATGATTGCGTGCCAGGATGATTATATGCCATTATACATGTGTGTATGAGCATACAGGTGCATATAAGCACAAGCTAGTGACAGCACTTGACATTCCGAGAAGACAGAAGAACCAACCAAGAGTCATAAAGCCATTTAGGTTGAAAAAGACTTTTAAGTTCATTAAATCCAACCATTACCTTGTGCTGCCAATTCCACCTCTAAATCAATGTCCTCAACTGCCAATAAAAGTATTTTTATTACAAAAGGTGCATGAGAGCTCAGATTCACAGACAGTCCTGTGCTAAAGGCTTTGTATGGGCAGCAGCCACCTACTACTGACAGTTGTGGAAATGTTAGCACAAATAAGTCACTGGCATGGCTACTGGCTTAAACTAAAAGCCTGAATGAGTTCAGGATTGGTTGGAAGTTTTCCTCCCAGTGCCTTTTTCCTAGGGTGAGGAATCTGAGCAAAGAAGGGATGGGAATAACCTGGAAGCTTTCTGGTGCCGGTACACAGATGTGTCAAATGAAATATGCAAGTTGTACTGCCTTCTGTGCTCCATTTCCTCTGTTCTGTTTGAACATGGTAACACAGTCCCATAGTCACCTCTTAAAAATAGCCTTCCATTTTGATTTACTGATTCACTGAAGTTGTCATGAGTGGGACTCTTAAAATTTTTTATCATTTTTGTATGAATATGCAGATATTTTTTATTTCTGTAGTCAAATATTTGGGCTGGATCTCAGCCTTCAATTTCAAATGCTGGAGATAAATTGAGGATATCAGGTCTTTTATTTCTTCTTCTGTGTTGAACCTGTGGCTTGTTTTGTGATTTGTAAGGGAAAGGCTCCATTGCTACACTGTTAAAAAGGTAATATAACTTCTTTAAATCATGTTTGAATTATCTTCTTGTGGTTCAAGTTCGTAGTTGTTAATTAGATCAAGCCAGATTTCCATCGAGACTGCAGCAGCAGTGTCATCATCCTCTAATCTGTCAACTCCCTTTGAAACCACCTTCAATTGCTTTTGTAAATGTAGTGCTGCTCTGTAGACTTCCTTGTTGTGTAAAATGCATGTTGTGTTTTGATCAAAGTCTTCTTTATGTTCATTGCAAATATACAGATTAGGGTAGTCAGAGACAAATATAGAGGCACAGTCTTGCTTGAAGTGACATCAGACTGTTACTGAAAAGCTGAAATTTCAATCCTTCCCTTTCAGTTAATCAGCTGTAAAAATATGATAGCAAAGTGTATTTTTGAACTTCCCCCATCTTTTACTCTTATGTTTTTTTCAACATTAAACTAAAATTGTGATCATATGGAGGACATTGGTTCAGACTATGCTCAAAGAGTTTTTCGGTTTTGTTCTATTTTTTTTTGTCTGAACAAATGGCAAAGATCATTTGACACTTTGCTTTCTATTTTTGTCTGAAATTTATAGCAATTAGGAAGTTTGTTTTCATAGTTTTCTTTCTTAGATCCTGTCATTAAGTAGAAAAGATATCTCTTGTCTTGCTTAATTTTTTCCAAAATTACTCAATTTGTGCTATATTGCAAGCATAGAAGAATGTTGCAAATTTCTTATGAAATAGTAAAAGTTCTTATATCTCACTTATTTATAACTGCATCGGTGATTGTAATTTTTTGTTGTCTCAGGCAAATTGTTGTTTGGTACTCAGCACATGTCCTTGATCTGGTATATAAAGCTGTATTTTGATGGCAACGATTGCATAGAAAAATCTAACCTGAAGGACTATCAGGTTCATTTGTTTTCCTTTTCATTTAATTGGTTAGAACTTTTGATGACAGTGAAATCTTCTTTACCTTTGGAAATAAGCAGCAATAATTTCTGTATTTCTACTTAAAATCTTGCAATATTTACTTTTAAGGACCTGTTTTTATCACTTCAGTCAACTGTGTTACCCCTGCATTTGACCACTCAATTCAGTTTAGATGTACAGTTAAATGTAGTTCTGCAGCAATTATTAAGTGCTCATTATTCATTTGCAACATTAATCCACAGCTTTTGCACAGCAACTACATTTTCTGCAATTACAAGGTGAAAACACTGGCTTAATGAGATCAATACTGTGAAATCTGAAGACTGAAAAATAAGATGAGGTTTCCAGTTTAACACAAAGCCATGTAGTCACGTGCCCTGCTCCCCTTCCAGAGAATTTGAGATAGTAGCACACAGACCTTGCCAGTATCCACTGATGCATCAGCTCCTCTTTCTCAGAATGAGCTGCTACTTAATCTTTTCTACCTCACCCTATTCTTTCTTTTCAGCATTTCTCAAAAGATTTTTAACTTAATGCATTCGTAGGAAACCTGACTAGAACACTAATGACTTCATTGCTTTGCTTTTACCTCTGTAAAATAGTTATTAAATTTTTAGTCCCTGATTGAAATTACATCCCAATTATTCCAGAATAAAGTATTTCAGATGTATTGAGATCTATGTAAACTTCAGACTGGGATGGTTGAAATTAAGGCTTTGAAGAAAGAGACTAGACCTTTAGAAAAATCCTTCTCCTTTTTCACACTTTTCTGATAATTAACCCCAGCGTTTGCATACCATCAAGTTTGAGAGATTCTACCACATGCTGCAGTTCAGCACAGAAATAAGCTAATTTCTGGAATATTTGGTGAGCAAGTAGCATAAGTGAGTGGCAGAGAACCCATGTTTCAGGCACGTTTTAGTTCTTAAAATAGTCCAACTCCTCTGTGCTCTGCTGTCCTTTAGCAGGGACAAATCTCCTCTGTTTCCTTTTCATTTAAAAAGAAATTAAATGAACAGGGAAGCAGAAGATGCAAAGCAGCCTGAGGAAATTGCTCTAGTTGCTTGCTCATAAAGTGCATTTGTGTGGCTGTAGCAGAAACTGTCATGAAACTTTGAAGTTGATAAGGCTAATGCTGCTTTTTATAGGCACGGCAGAGATTTGAAAATTAACAGCATAAAATTTACTCATGACCTCGTATTATCCATTTCTGTGGCAAGCGGATTGCAGGTGGATCTTGTGAGTTCTGTTCAAACCACCTGGGTGTTTATGAACATTTTCTGTCTCCAGTGTCTCCTATGGTCTGGACCATAGGTAAAAGAATAACAGATATTTAATAGGTATTTCTAGACATGTACTTAAAATATGATTCAAATCAAAAATCTCTTAGGTGTGTAATATTGTAGTGAAATAATAAGATGCTAAGATGGATTCTTGCATGCTGGGATTATTCTTTTTGAATTACAATTAGGAGTTGTTTAGTAGGAATAATTTTTCCTTGTCCTAAATTTTTTGTTTAGGAGAAGTTCAGAGTTATTTGTTTTCACAACTGGATAATGATCTTTGTGATTCCAGGGCAGTGAAATTAGATTTTTTTTAAATTGACTGTGTATTTAAATATATACTTGGATGGTGTGGCAGATAATAATTTGGAATTATATCATTTTAAACCTTGATAAACCCCATATTTAAAAAATGGTGGGTCTGTTCCAATCTGTACACCTTATTTTTTAAGCAATTGTAGTTATTATTATTGTTGGGGCTAGTAGAAAATTAGTATTTTGTATTTAAAGAAAATTAGGCCTATTCACTCGGAATCTATGGAATCATTCACATAAAAGAAAAATTCAAACATTTACTTTTTACAGCCAAATTAATATAAAGTTCAGAGGGAAAACACTTTGTCCCTTGTTATACAGGCTAAAATACCTCAAACTTTTAAATAATAACTCTTCTCTGATCTGATACCAAGAGTATTGTTGTAAATACTGAAAAGAAGAACATTCAAAATGTTTAGACTTCTTTTGCAAACCATGTAAACATCTACATTAAAAAAGTAGTTCACGTTGCGATATTCAGTCTATTTTGGATTAATTTTTGATCTGCAACAGAAAGGCAGTTAGATCAGGTCTGCACTGAAATAGCCTTTTAATTCCATTTTCAGCTACAATTTATACTATAACTGTGGCTTTTGTGGACTTTACATCTTTGCTAAGCATATTTAATCAGTATAATTTTGCTTTCTAAATATGCACAAACAAGGCAAACCTCATTTTCCATAGGTAAGCTTAAACATCAAAATATGTTGGGTATAATAGATGAACTTAGGCAACTGTTATTTTTTTAGATACTCTTCCCTTTTAAAACATTGCTGCAGAAAAGTAAAAGGATTGAAAGAGGAATAAATCCTTTCAGCAGTGTTTGTTTTTTTCTGTTGCATCTATTCTGTCCTATCTATAGCACAGGCAACACATGTACCTTCAATTACCATGTCCATCACGACACCCGTGAGGAGTTCACGCCTGGGTTTTTGTTACCATGAACTTTTCTGCTATGGCAATGCTCTTAACCTGTTCCGTCCATCACCCCTCTGCAGACAGCTGCACTCCAGCAGAGGGTTTTCACAACATGAACAACGTGCCCCTGTCCTGCTGAGTGACCAAGGCAAAGCTGAAGGAAGCAGCACATCCATTCCTTCTCCCAGGATTTCCTAATATATCCCATGGGAGATTGGAAGACTGGAGGTGTTCATTCTTTTCCATCTATTCACACGTCCAAGAAATAGGTCATTTTGAAAACTCCTATGTATAAAGGAGTGTGACATTTTTGAAAGAAAACAAAATGAGTTCTATTTCAAAGGAGACTCATCTCTCAAGCCCTCTTTCCTGTTCCTGCTTGTCAGGTCTGCAGAGAAAGCACTGTCACACCATATTAGTGTCCTTTCAAATGAAAACAAGTTTGGTCTGTTCTGTAATGTGAGTGGATAAAGCAAATCTTCCACTGGACTCCAAGCTTGGGTGAAATCTATAACTGATGAGTCTCATTCATTGTAGCAAAAAGGTGTAATCAAAAGGAAACTTGGCATAGGGTGCTTTGCTGATAGAATGCAGAGCATGCTGTGGGGCACTGCAGACCTGAATTCCAGCCTGTGCAAGATTTCCAGAGAGAAGCATTTCAGAGCCTCTTTCAAAAACAGCTCCTTCAGCCAGGACCCAGGGTTGATTCAGTGTTTAAACTGCAGCACACTTCAGATTGGCATTTCTTGGTGGTATGACTTACAGCCTTTTTCATGGGCTGGATTTCATCCTTTGCCATTTGGAGCTGCCTGTAATAGAGGCAGTGGCACACTGCACTTCAGGGGTCTGCCAGGCTAGGCTAGGCAAGGGCTCTGCTGACCCCTGCTGCTGTCCTTGCTTTTTCCCTTCCTTTTCCTTCTGCAGCCGAAGGTTGCCTCTCTTTGCTAAAGATACTATCAGGTGAAAAGTGTTTTTGAATAAGAGGTACAGCTTGCCTTTTTCTGCTTTCTGCATGGCTTTTTCCTTTTTATGTCAGAGAAATCCCAGTGCTGATGACAGGGTACGCAGGCTGTTGTGCATCGGGTACGTTCTTGGAATTTGCACACATCGGAAGCTCTGTCGTACTGATGCTGATCTCACAAACGAGGACCTTTTGCTCTGGCATGCCAGTGCTTTCTGTTCCAGCTTGCTTACAAATGTTTCACAAAACATTTACCATACAACATCATCAACATTAGACGTTTTTTCTTAAGCACCCTTTTAAAACTAAGAATTCTATTAATCTGAAATAGGTCTTAGTGCAGCAGTCAACCCTGTGACTATTTTGATGCAGCAGAAGCTTAAAGTGCTCTTTATTGTGAAATTCAGCTTTTCACGACACCGAGCTGTGGCCAGATTGATTTTTGTTTTGCTTTCTATGTGTTAGTCACAAGACTTAGTTATGATTCAAATATGAAGAAAAAAGCAGAAATATGTGTAGTGTGTTTTCATGAGCAAGGCATAATCACAGAACCTAGAAGGTTCCTGAAACACACCGCAGTCAGTGGTGTTATTACAGCAGAAAACAGTAATACCCAAGACTGAGAAAAACCTTTTCTGGCATTGTGTATTTTCAGTATCATTAATTCTTAATATGAAAGTAGTAGGTCTAGTTTTATTCATTAAAAATAGGGGGATTTGTTAATGGGGCTTTTCTATCATGGCATTACTTAGTAAATGAAATAGAAATCCTCATATTACAAGCTTCTTAGCAGTCAGGTGAGGGGAAATAGCTGTCAGTGGTACTTGATCATCATTTTGCAGTGTGTTCTATTTTAATTTCCTGCAGGAGAGATTTTACTACACACATGGAAACACATAACACAGGGACGCGTGGCTGTAGTCGCGACATTGGACAGGCTACAAAGGAAACAACAAAAAGATCATTCATACCGACTAATTACATTTAAATTTTAGATTTAGTTTGCTTCAAAAAATATGGGATTCATTATTTTACTAGGGTGTAGCTTGATATTCTATTTAGCATTTTCATATCTTACATGCAAGTAGTTTTCTTCCTTTATGATTGGCAAAACCACAATCAAATTCTTCTTAAGTCAGCCTATCTCTTATCTGCCAGGATCATATATACACACTCATCAGTCTTTCCCTGCTATTCATGGGGCAAAAATAAATGTAACTAACTGTACATATACATACATAAAATTTTAAGTGTTGTATGCTGTTGCTTGTGTATTTGAGCTTCATATAAAATACATGCTTCAGCCTGTGATTTTCTTGTGGTTTTTTTTCTGCTTACTGAAATGGGCTTTACTAGGTGTGCACACTGTTTAGCCCAGTTAATCACGTACTATATGTTTTGGGTATGTAATTGCCTCTCTTAGTAATTTGCTAATTTTTTAGAGAACTTGACTGAGACAATATTGCATAACCTTCAGCACCTTTCAGTTGAATTTTGTGTCCTCTTGAATGAGTTTGCATGAATTTTACATGGTTTTCATATTTCTAGTCTAGCCAATATAAGTTCCTGGTTCAGTTGCAGTCAGAACTTTATTATTAAAAAGTTCTAATTTACTTATATATTGCTGCATCAAATTTAGTTCATATAGAATAATAATGTAATAGTTGAACCTATTAATTCCTCCCACCCCAATAAAACCTCTATAATACTTAGCCAAAACAGCTACATTATCTGATAAGTTGATTTAGGACTTTATACATGTGTTCATACAGCCATTTATCTCAACCCTTTCTGAGGAGACCTTTATTAAGCTGTGATGACTGCTGAATATGAAATGTAACCAAGATTATTTTTTTATTCAAATATAATTTAAATATTCATCAAAGAGGAGTTATGCTTGAAACTGACAGAGACTATTAACATCAAAAAATATAATTAACTGCACTGGGTATCATGAAGCAGAGTTAGCCAAATAGCCGAGAGGTCTAATTGCTCTAGAGTCTGAGAAGCAATAGTTTTATTTTATACTTTTGCTGTGGAATTAATAGTGATGTGGTTTCCTACGCGAGGCAATTAAAAGCTGCCTGTTAAGGTTCATTGCACTATAGGAAATCTGTTGAATTTCACTTAGTAAACAGAACTGACATGGAAAAGGTACATGAAGATGGGCAGAGCAGGGTATAGATCATAAATTAGGACAGATTAATATGAATTAAATATATGTAAGTAAATTATGAGTACTTTCTAGTGTTAAAAGTCAGCACTAGCCATGAAAGTGAAAAGTTTTCATTAGTAACACAAAGGAAATGGAATTTAAAAATTATTACAGTGAAGATGTTTAATTCAGAGGAAAGAAATAGAAGAGTAACATGGGCTTAAAAATTAAAAACTATCTACAGAGCAGTAGAGAAATTAGCAGATCTCATATTCTGTAAATGTCTTTCTGCCACAGAATAATCTCCTACTTACAATGAAAAGAACCTTCTGACCTTTGTGGCTCAATTAAGCTTTTAGTTGTATTCAACAAGAAAAGTCTTCTTTATTGAATCCCATAGATTTTGCCTGTGCCCAGAGTATACATTCTAAAAAGGCATGGCCACATTCGTGGTATTTTGACATTAATGAGGTTGCTGAAATGGAAGAGTTTAAGGATCAAAGATACAAGCAATGGTGCTATTTTACAACATTTTTTTTTCCTCTCTAATAATAAAATTGTGATTTAATTGCTTAATAAATGGGCCATGATTACTGAAAGACATAGATAATTTCCCCCTTTCCATTTTATCTTCTCCATATTGCAGAACAATAATTAGCAAAAATACTACTACCACAAATGAAAGAAGTTTTTTTTTTTTTTTCCTTCGTCTTATAACTGTGAATGAAAGGAGTTTGCACGTGTGTCTTTTAGTCTAGTATGATACTCAGCTTCTGTGGTTTTTAGGAAGCAATCTAAACAACTAATGTCGTACTACTAAAATAAAATCGCACAAAGAATTCAACTAGGATTCCTGCGTTATATAAAGATTGGCTGCCTGTTTCATACATTATTTAACAGGCTTACCCTGTTTATATCAGTGACATAAGAGTGCGTGCTACTTTCTCAGAAGAGCACCATCTTTGCCGCTTCACAGCACAGTGCCTTGTACTCCCAGGCTTGCACATGGTGTTAGCAGATATTTAAAGCACTTCAGCTTAACATTTTATAGGTCATGATGAACTGAGCCTATAAAACAAGTTACTGCAATGAAGTTAATGCAGTCTTAAGAGTGTTACATAGACCGAATACTCAATATTCAGGATATTTTTAGCCCACTGTAGACATATCAATGGGAAGGAAAGGTTCTTACCATGAGGAATTTATTTCCATTCCAACCTGATTTAGAATACACTTACAGTACAGAAGCTTTGCTACAAATTTACTATTGAAAGCCATTTTTTCAGGTTTACCCGGTAATACAGTAGCTATAGGAACCTTTGAATTTCAAATTGTTCTACTACACACACACACATACACATGCAAAACAGAAAAACAATAGAAGAAATTAGACAGAAAAATCATTTACTTGGGCAAGCTAGTCTGACCAAAGTCATGCACCTTGAACACCTTGGAGGAAGCATCCTCCATCTTACTCGTCAGTGACACCAACCTGTACAATGTTTCATCTGGCAAGATGGTGTATTTTGCTGTTGTAGGTGCAAAGGCGTCTATATTCCTTTCTTAGCAGTAATCTGTGATCTTAAACCTTACTGTTCATTGCTTCTCAGATACCTTGCTTCTTGTGATATACATCTATATAATGAAGGAGCAATTTGGAAATGTATTTAATACACACATTTTTGCAGCACTGTAAAATTGTTTTGCCATAGCTCAAGAGTTTGTGCTCTGTTTATTAAATACTTTCTTTTAGTCTGAATTGTAAGTGTAGCAATAAGGTGACAGTTCTGAACCCATAATCTTTCCCTGTTTACTGAATTTATTACAGACATTGAGTTCAACTCTACTGTTACACTCATGAAACTGTAGGTGTTTTCTCATCTAGAAGGTAGCAGCAGTGATATTGCTTTCAGTATATTATTCTGGTGCCAGCATCACTGGTGGGTATGAAAAACATAATTTACTTTGTGTATTTAGCTTTCTTGGATAATTTTGCTGCCTTTTTGACAGAGATAGAGCAAAAGAGCACCTCCTGGAGTCACATTTAAAACAGGAGCACTTTGGGTAATGTACTGTAGACAGAACACATATGAGTTAGAGCTCACTTATCACGAATGCCATCAGCAGTGCCTTGTTGCTTTCTTATCAGCCACTTCCTGCTGTCAGCCCAGTGCTTATTTCAATAGTAAAGGATTTGCATCAAATGTAACACAGTATTATGTATGGCTAACATGCGGTTTTTAATTGTGCAGGCACACGAGACTCCTTCAGTGGTAGACAGTTTCGTAAAAGGATTAGATCATGAATATTTTTGACACAATTAAAGATTATCTGTGCATTGACAAAGTGAAGCCAGTGAATTTTCTGATGAATGTTTTACAGTGGTGAATCTGCTTGGCTTGTGTAAAAAACCAACTGCAGAATAGGCAGGATTTGTGCAGATGTGGGAACAAGCAAACCGAAGCAGTCCTCTAAACTTCTTTGGGCTCAAAACTGGAAGTTCCAGGAAGCAGAGAGTGCGCAATTTAAATCAGTAACTTAATCCCTTAACTTCAGTTTTCAAAGAAATAGTGGGATTGTGCTTTCCAAGATAGATGATAATTAGATCCAGACATCACTGGAATATATATATATTCATATACTAATGAATAACAGTGCTTTTGTGACAGGCATTCCTCTCAGAAGAAAAGTACTTGTAGTGAGGACTCTCAGACACATTTTAATAGGAAATGACACCACTGTTACAGAGTTGATTAAAGATCTACCAAGGGACAACACTTCTGGAAAAAATCAGCAGATGAAATGAGAAAAGTTGTAATTTTATTATTAGTTATCAGTTAAATACGTGTAACTTTAAGGCCGTGAAATCTGCAGTAAAAATATGAGAAAAAGTACTGTACCTTCCTGCTAGCAGATTGCACTTTTATAAATCTCTTAAAATAATCAAATTGTCATTTTGCCTCTTGCTCAGCATTTTGCTCTGAGTTCTGTTGAGCTGTATAAATGAGTCACCCTGCAGCCCTATGGAGTTGGTGGATATGCAGCAGTGGGCACATGGCCAATGTTGATGAAAATGATAACCCAAAAGGGGGATATTCCCCAAGGCAGGTTTACAAAAAACAATTTATTCTTTTTCACCCTGTAAAACTCATCTTACATGCAGCATCAAATTCATCTTACATGCAGCATCTTTTGCATTATTACAAACTCTAATCCTCTGAGTGGGTAATTAACGGACCAGAAAAGCCATTTGTGGAAAGAAAGAGCCATAAGGGTGAAAAATATTTCTCTGCTGAATGATCTTTAAGGAGTAAATAATTACAAGAGTGAGAGGTTTGGGATGACCAATCTAAATCTGAACATAATGAGGATGAACACAGTTTGAAAATCGAAGCAGTTGGCATGTGCAACAATTCTCATTTCAGAAGACTAATTAAATATTTAAAAGCCCAAAACCCCTCACTATTCACAGAAAAATAGCCTGCCACAAAAGGGTCTGTAACTTTGCAGATAATTAGGAAGGGTTATAGGGGAAAAATCACGGATTGGCTCCAAGGTTCTGCAAGGTCACATCTTATTATGGTGTATCTTTTATATGGTCTGATAACAAGATCTTGCTAATTTAATCTAAGTAGGGCATCCCATAGCGATTTCCCATTTCCCTTGTTAAAAATATGATCATTTTTCCATATGCTGACTGCAATAGGTGAACATTTTTGTAAATAATTTCTCCTAATTGATACAGGCTATAATATCTTTAATTATTCAAGGTGAATGCATGTGTTAAAGTTGAGTTAGGGTTGCACCCACTGCATGCCCCATGTGAAGTTGTCCTCAGCCTGCCTGTTGCACTGGGAAACCAAAAGACTCTATGGAATCTGGTTGTCCCAGTGGCCAGTTTCTATAAATTACTAAATCTTAATTTTCTGTTAGAGGCAAAATAGGATTTTTTTGTTGAATATGTATTTCTGTATGCAGAAGAGATGTGTTAAGCTCAGGAGACCCATAGAGAATCAAGCTGAATTTGCATTGTACAGATGTGGAGGTCTGGTGGAAGTGTGAGCGTTGAGAGAGTACGGAGGCTTCTGTTTCAAAAGTTGCAGTAACAAATCATACCTGTCATCAAAAATACCTTATTTTAGTAATTAAAGTGGGTGATTGTTAAAAATATATTTCAGATCTGTGCAAATTAATGTGAAGGATAAGGCTACATGTTTTCAATATTGTAATTCTTCAAGTTACTCATTTAATAATGACTCAGAAGCTGTCTTAAGTTACATAACTTTTAACTACATTAATGAATATGGTGCATGCCAAGCCACGGATAAAAAAGATCAACCGTGCTGCAAAAAAAGAATTCTAAAAGGTTTTTACTGTTATCCTGTACTCTCTGTCTGGTAGTCTCTTCTCCTGCACATCTGTTGCACTGTTATTCCTAAGGATCAGACACTCTGCTTCAGGATTTTCTCTTGGATTTCCTATAGCTCTGCTCTAGCACTGTGCCTCTGAAATAAATGCCCCCTCGAAAAGCTCTGGGTTTATTTAAAGCCCCACATTTCTCCCCTGAAACCTGCTCAGCGCACGAGGCACAATGCTGCACCGTGCTCATTCGGTGTGAATAATCTGTGCAAATTGCTCAGATACAACGATGCTGTGCTACTAAAGTTTTCATTAGTAAGTAAGCATAGCTGCCGGCTATTTATTTTGTCTAAATGGTGAAACATTTAATTGGGTCTTTTGAATTTACTACTTTTCAGCAGTGCGGATCTGCTTGGCTTAGTTGGTGTTCTAAAATGTACACTGCCTGTAATCCCATGCTGCAGCTTGCTTGCAAATATACATGCATGTAAATAATATGACTATTATTATTATTACTATTATTATTATTATGACTACTGTATTTCCATTTCTTATTCCTCAGGTGGGGTTGCATTAGAAACATTTTCTCTAAAGAACAGGTCTCTTCTGTTTCATGCTGTTACGGGGTTTAGGTTTGCACCTACGCAGACCTCACCAGGAGATTGTTCCATTTACTTTGCACGCCTCGTTGCATCTTTGATACTTACTTTTACTGTCCTTGATTTACAGTCATCTCCTCAAAAACTTTGATTGGTTTAGTAGGCCTTTGGAACACATGGTAGAAAGTAGTAGGGATAGAAAAGCAGATTTTAAATGCACGTAAAAATACCAAAAGAAAGCAGGAATTATGTATTCCACTGGAATCCACTTTTTTTTCCTCTCCCTGCTTTATCTGATGCTCCGGTTTCAGGTTAATGATAACCCCATAATAATAGCATTTACACCAATAAGAAAAGTATTAGAACAAGGATGAACTGTAACAAGAAAAACTGTTTCTGATAGCTTAGATGTGAGTAAGTGAGAAGATTCCTCATTTTAACAGTGACTGCTTTGAACTTAGAGACATGAATACTAAAAGGCAAATGGGTCATAACTAAATGTATTAAAGTTGTAAGAAGAGGTTGAAAGCAAGAAATATAGTTAAATTACTTTGCCATACAAGTCTGATACACATTCATTGACAGTGAATCAGACCAAGTAATTCTAAGAAAAGGCCTATGGGAGTTGCATATTTTATACTGTGTTTTATTGTCTATTTGGAGTTTTTATGCTTAATGCGTACCCTTAGACTCCCACAAGATTACACTGTATAAAGAAAGCACAATTAAATATTATTGCAATTTTTTATTGGGCAAATGGAAACAAGGCTATGGGGCACCTTCTCCTACAATATTAATAATACACTATTTACACTTGTGGGTGTTTACTTGGTAATTAGGAAGATTCAACAAATGATCAATATTATATTTTGAAAGAAAACTGAAGGAAAAAACACCTTTTTTTTTTCTTCACCCCAAATATTTTTCGTCCAAATCCCCCAGATTTTTTACTGTAATGATCCTGTTGCCAAATGCATAGAAGGTCCTAGGGCTAGTTCATGAATTTTCAAACCAAGCTGTAGGATGCCTCACTGCTTTAGCAGTCATAGGTGAGTCATTAATATCTAGATACAACTCTAATGGCCAAATTCTGCTATCATACCTGCTCATGTATCTCCTTTTGTCATTTAGATAATGAAAACTGCCAAGCACAGCTCACTAAATCCATTTCCTCATTGAGCTCAGTAAAATAGGTGCTATTTCCTTTTTGCATGGTCATTCCCCTATAAGATTTTGGGGCTTCTAACTTGAAAATAATTTTTAGAAAATTTTACAAATGATTAAGCAATGTTGTCAGTGTATCAGGCTAGTCCCAGGATTATAGACCTGTCCTTAGGGCTGTGTGGCTCTGTAGGATGAGTGCACTCACTCATCGTGCATGGGAAGGGTAGTGCTTGAGCACTGTGGAAACAGCAGTGATGACTGGCCAATCCTTCTTCAAAGCCAGGCTTTATAGGAAGGCTGTATTTTCTCAGCAGGTCTTTTTTCCAGGCTTTGGTTAGGCTTAAATTGCTAACTCATTAGATCTCAGTACATAATAATGTATGGCGTCTGAGGTGAGTTTGAAACTCAGAATTTAAATACATGCCTTTAAATTTATCTACTGTGGCATTTCCTTGTGCATACTTATGTATCAAAACACCTCTAAAATAAGATCTCAGTTCTCTATTTTATGTGTAAGTTTTGCAATAAAACATAGCATTTAAGCACTATCTGATGTCTTCATACATCTGTAACTTTGCATTTAATGACAGGAGCGGAGGTTTAGTGAATATTCATACAAAAGCAAAACCACATCCCACATGGCAGTTGTAGACCATTAGGAATACAGCTGTAAAGACAGCTACTCACTCTTGGTAATGAGGTTCAGGAATTTTTCAGTGTAAGTCATCACATGAAGTGCGTTCATCCCATATTCCCCTATCTTTTCACTCAGGCTGCAGCTCACCCAGGGTGAGTAAGGAACAAGAAGACCATATGGAGTATGTGGTGCTGCAGCTCGGAGTTTACGTGCCTCAAGTGGTGTTTGAGCAGGTTGCTGCAGGCAATATGCAGGAACATGCCATCATGCTGGCTTTTAAGTGTTTAATCAATATGCTGAAAGAGAAGTATCATCAGAACTGGCTTGAAAGTTTCAAAACATACCAAGATAGTTTTTTTTTAATGTATCAGCAATGTTACTAAAAATTAATTTTGCTTACTAAATGTGGGTTTATACTGATCTTTTTTTTTTTTTAATAGTGAATTACATGTGTCTGTGTTTGCATTTCACTCTACTTAAGGAAACACTACATTCACAGAAATACAGCTTCAGGAATACCCAAAATTATTTTGATAGTTTTTTCCTGCCTGTACATCAATCCATATCCTTTTCAAAGTATCATGATGTTTCTTTTATGTTACTGCCTTTGTCAAAGTTGTGTATGCAAAACAAAAGCATTTGAAGGACGCATTGCAATGTGGACATTATTTCATACATACCTTATTTCTGCAAACGGCAAGAACCACTTGTTAAGGATCTGTTTGTATCTTTCTGTGTCAGATGTGACTTGCCCACAGAGATGACCTCTTCCCTCAGTCACTTGGTTTGATCCATGCAGTGCTAATGTCTTTCCAGAATCTGTTTCTCAGATCCCAGTGCTTCCCTTTCTGGTCCAGTCATGATACACTGTGGTTTTCGTTTTAATGCTGGAGTATTTGTTCAAGTCCATAGATTGTGCGTTTTTAATCTTCCTTAGAACAATGGTGAATAATGGCCCTTGGCAGGAGATAATGAAATTTTCTTAATTTATATTTTGAAGCAGAAGCTTCAATTGAAAATGGCATCCTATGGCCTGCAGACATAGCTCTAGTGCAAGTTTCAGGGGAGCTGTAATAATAACATAGTGCCAGCAGTGACGAGGAATGATAGGACAGTGAAGAAGCAATTTAAGAAAGAAAAGAGAATGTACCAAAGCTTTATTGTAGCATATCTAATGATCTGCTGAAGATTCCCAATAGCTTTGGGAGCATGACAGGAGAAGGTAATGTTATCTTGCCAAAACAGAAGCCCCTGCTTAATCAGCAGAACAAGATTATTGATTAAAACACCTCGCACAATAGATTGCACATGGAATCTCATCTCCATACATTGCACATGAAGAAGTGCAATAATAAGCATAAGGTAATAATAATAATAATAATAAAAAAGCAAAAGCAATTGGTTGGGAATTGTACAAGTCAAGATTAGAGTTGAAATACAAACAAATTATCGTGGAAAATACAGCTGTCCTTATAGCTGAGCAGACAGGATGGATGCAGCAGGGACAGGGCTGCATCATGAGCAACAGATAATACCAGCCCTGTTGGAGCTGCTTTACTTTCCTTTTTCTTTCTGTATTCATCTGAAATGTGAAAGGCCATTCCTCATTTGCACAGTCTTCTTCCTGAGGTGAAAGGAGTTCAGACATTATACTGTAACTGTTAATTAAACACTCCATTTGATTTTTAGATTACTCTAAGTGATGCATGTGCATTATGAAGATGTAACCTTTCTTCATTCATACTAAAATACAGAAGGCACGTGTGTCAGAGTACACAATTGCTCCTTGCATTCATGAGAATAGTGGTAATTCCTGCATTTCCCCTTGCAAAACTGTTGTTGCTGCTAGCACAAGAACCTGAATTGTCATTCTTTCATTACTACAGTTTGTCCTTTCCTAACTAGCATTTCAATTTTAATTCATACATTACCTTTCCTAAGTTAACTGTTACTGAGTTATACAGACTTTGCTGATCTGCTGTATTTCCTTGTAAATGACAGTCATTGCATCATGAATCTTTGTGAATATTGTGAATTCTTTTTTAGTGTGAAGACATTTCTCAGTGTGCAATCTTATGAATTTTAAGATTGTACATAATCCCCTGAAAATGCCTGTATTTTAACATATGCTGGGAAAGTATGCAGTTAGGTAGATTGCAGAACACTTAAATGGTATTTAAAACCTACAGAGAACTTAAACACTAGATTACAAACACTGAAACCCAGAGTATTTGTGATTTGTCTTTTTAAGTTTGTAGAAATTACAGGTGGTTTGTATCACACCTTCATTGGAACAATTCTAAAAGAGTTTGAGTAGGCAGACCAAGTTAACAATATAACATGGAGAAAAAATAACTTTGGTTAAAATGAATGAGGGAGTCCAAGTTATATGCCAGTTCAGCTTTTTGAGGTTTGGATTTTTTCTTCCTGGTGGTGTCTAGGCCAATTTTGCAATTTCCAATGCACTTTATTTCTACAATAGTCTTGTTTTGGAGAATCATGTGACACAAAAGGTGCTGCCCATTACAAAAAATAAATGGGTCACCAGATTTAAGGTTGCAAGAGTGGAATATCCTCTTCTTCAAGCACGATGCTTCTAAGTGTAAAGGTTCTTAAAATTATGAAGTAGTTCTGTGGTAGCTTTGATAATCTGTAGCCATGTTGGATAATCTACTGTTTAATGCTATTTTGTGGAGAGTGGAGTCTCTTTTATCCAATATGCTACAGAATTTGGGGCTTCTTGTCTTTAGAAGCTCAACTGAAACCCTTACCAGTTTGTAAAATGTTTTTTTTGCAGACAGTAGCAGAGGTATAGGCCAATAGCTAGCAGAGAAATATCCCTGGTTTTACAGAGAAAAACAGTGCAGCAGACAGAAGGATTTAATTTATTCAGAGAACAAATCACAGTAGTATAAATTCCCTGAATTACTTGTCTCAGAACTGCCTCTACAAAATTCACTTATTCTTCATCTCTTCTCTGTAACCCATGAATTAGGATTGACAGCTGCTATAGTTGCTGTTGTTTTTTCTTAAAAGTCTCACTCTAATGGAAATATGACCTCTAAATAGGTAAAAATGGTTACCTGGATGTCAGCTTTTTAAACAGTGAATATCCTAACCAAGTGTCTTTGAAATCTTAGAAGTGTGTGTAAATTACTCAGGTTTTATAAAATACAGCTAACAGTGCAGCAAAATCAGTGATTTGAATGTGCAAACCTATAACTTAAAGCACAAATACACTATTCATGTAGTTATTCAAGTAATTCCAGTTTTTGGGAAGTGCTGGTGGGGCTGGTAACACTGCTGTATACTGCAGCAAGTGGGCATAACTCATTGTTTTGTAACAGTGGTCTTGGACTTGGCCAGAGGGGAGCAAAAGGTGATCATTTGCACAGCAGGCGAAATCTTTCATA
Organism: Setophaga petechia; assembly: GCA_024362935.1. NCBI lineage: Eukaryota > Metazoa > Chordata > Aves > Passeriformes > Parulidae > Setophaga > Setophaga petechia. The sequence continues at coordinate 13,853,899 of JANCRA010000006.1, forward strand.
AAGGAATTGTCAAAAGTTTTTGGAGTGTTATCAATTTTCTGCAAACACCACTCAGTACTGGAAGTTTGGCTCTGACACTTACTGTACAAAGAAAAACACCTGCATTTTCTTCTGAATTATTATTACAAATCCTTTTGATAAAACCTAACATGAAGTTCTTCTCAGTTTCCTGGCTGATGGCAGCATTATGAATCTTTCCTGGCAGAAAATGAAATTGAAGAAAACAGCTCTTCACAGGGAAATTAGTCTATCTTTTTCTCACCACTAAATATGACCTTGGTTAGCTTCATTCTTAAGCAATTTCTCCCAACACGTACTCGTTTTTATTTTGTAACAAATAAATAATTCTGTCTTAATTGCTGCTCATTTGAGTATAAAATAAAATTTTCATACAGCTCAGAGCTGTGGAAACCATCATACTGAAGATGCACTAGGAGAAGTCTTATGGGAATTACTTTGGCTTCAGCATAAGATTTTTGCTAAAGAAATGCAAATTTAAAGAAATTTGTTACAAAATCTTACATCCCAGATTTTCTCATGCTGGTTAGTGTACCCAAGGTGTGGCACATACAAACCCCTGTACCCGAATATTGCAAAGAGGCCTGTGAGGTTTGGGGCCACATTGCCTGCTCCTGCTTCTACGGCCTCCATCTACACCACACACTCAGCAGCAGCACTCTGTCCTCCACTTGGGAGGCTGTGTGCACATTTTCACATTTTACACACTGAGTACAGTGGTTTTCTCAGCCAGCTGGGTGCACATTTCACCACTTCAGCCTGGGTCTGAAGCCACTGGGTGTGTCAGAGTCGTTTCAGAGTCTCTGACGTCCTGCAGGAGCTGCGGCACTGACTGAGCCATTGGGGTGGGAGTGGGGTGGCGTTATTTGTGCAAGAGCTAGGCAGGGGACCTGGCTTTGCCCTCTGGAAAAGGTGGCTGATTAATTCCCACAACCTACCCCTGTCCATGGTTGTGTATATACAGAAATCCCTGACTATTTCCAGTCAGTTTTGCAATTATGAGGCTTATGATGGCAGAAATAAGCAACATTTTTTTTGATAAGAATAGGATAGTTAACTGATCAACTTAGAGAGCTTTTGTCTCTGAGTTTACTCAGCAGAGAGGCACAACATGTCCCGACTGGCTCTGTGCTATTTTGATTACTGTATAAAAAAGGAAGTCATTTATAATAGTGTTCTTTGAATATGTTTGCTTTACCTTTTATGAGGTAGTATGAATTATTCTAATAGCTGTTGGTGCTGTACAGCTGGGGAAAGCCACTGGTACAAGGCAGACTATTTTTGTTTGGGTTATGTGGTATTCAGGAGTATGGGAAGAAGTAGGGCAATAAGAGGTTGATGTACAGCTGGAGTCAAAGGCTGGTCTATTACTAAAGTTCAGACTTCTGTTATTCAGTTTGCTGACAAACAAAACTAACCTTTGAGAAGATCAGCCAAGCTCTTTCCCTTTTAGTCACCAAACTCCCTGACCTCCCCTTCTTTTTCCTTTCCTCTTCCTTGTGACTGTTTTCCTGTATTACATTCTGACCATCTCTTCAAGGTTAGGTGACTGTTCACTTTTAACTTCCAAGCTAATATTTGGTTTTTTGGTTTTTACTTTTTTGTTCTGGAAAAAATAATAGTAGTCTAAAATCTATTATTATTATTATTATTATTATTATTATCATTACCTTTCAAAAACATGAAGTTCAGTAGATCCTCACAATGAGAGGCATTGTAATAAAGTTCTTTTTTGTATGAAAATGCACTTTCTTTCATTGTTAAGCAAATAATTGTTATCTTTCAGTCTCCTCAAAAATATGTCTGAATTAATTTTCTTTACTGCATCCTGTAGCCTAACAGAGTCCACCAATTGCTCCTAAAATAATTAAAATGGAAATGCTAATGTTCTTTGTCTGCAACAGCTCTTCTAACCAAAATAATTTCCTTGAATCACAAGAAAAATCTCTCTGACATGTAAAGCCATTCAGCAGGATGTATGTCTCTAAAGATGGAAGGAATTACTCATTGTTGTTGTTATACATTATTCAAAATTTCACATTTTTTCAATCGTATAATCTTTTCATTTTGTTTTCATTTTATTGAACAGTAGTATCAAATCAGTCTAAACTTGGTACTTGATACATCTGTCTCTACCAGTGGGGACAGTTAAGATAGTGTTGATTCCCAAATTTTTAAGTGTAGAGCCTGAACTAAAATATTGTCCTGAAGTCTTCTTTTGGACTTTGGCTAATTAGTGTTAATTAACTTTGTTGTCTTATGGATTGAACTGCCCAAGTGTGAAGAGAGTTAGCACTGAATGTAGTCCTTTAGTATGAACTAGCAAATTAAATGTAATTTTAAATTAATTAGCTTGCTTTCTTTTCCCATTACAGGTGCAACAACCGAACACAGTGTATAGTAGTTACTGGGTCAGATGTGTTTCCTGATCCTTGTCCTGGAACATACAAATATCTAGAAGTTCAGTATGAATGCGTTCCTTACAGTAAGTATAATCTTTTTATTCTTGCTCACTTCCTCTGGCCCTCACAATTGAAGCTGGAGTGCTGTTACATGGAAAAGAAGCATATGTTTATGGCCCATGGACCCATTATGCATGCAAAGCACTTGCAGACTAGGGCCTCCAATTAGCTTCACAAAGTGTGGAAGGAAGCCATGGTGTGATGCTGGCCAAGTGTCTGTCTGTGTTCTTAAGTGTTTGGCTTTTAAGGCTACTGTTTTTCCAGAAAACAAACTCAAATTAGCTATTCAATAGGCCAGATAGAAATTTGTACTTTTGCCCGCAACCAGTTGCTGACAAATTGGCTTGGCTCACAGACTTGTAAAGCAGGAATTGACTTCAATTTTAATCATGATCTACTTGAAAGGCTACCTGCTGCTGTGGTGACTTTGGGTGCACAGCAAAACCCAGCACTGACATTCAGAGGCAAGTGACCCAGTTGGGGGACATTGTAAAAGGATTTTGTGCTTCTTTATAAATGAACGCAGATTCAGAGTGAATAATTCATTAATAAGGTACTCACACTGTGTTCTTTAAAAGCAAAGGGGAAAAGAGTGAGAAAGAAATGTTTGCTTTTAATTGAAAGACAAAATATCAGTCGTGTCTTGAATCAGCTAGCAAAATAGAGTTTTTCACTGAAAACAAAGTAAATAGTGAAATCATGATGAGAGAAAAATGTGAAGTTCTGGCTACTTCAGCAGTTTTGTGCAATATTCTTTATAATGCCAAAGTTCAGTAGCTTTAGACATACTTCTTATTTCCTTGCAATAATTAATGCTTTTTTTTTTATTGACATGTATGCATGTTCATGAAAGTTCTGCAGATTCGACACTTTAAACTGGTTTTGCTTTCTTGTAAGGTCATTCTTTGCAGTGACTTCTCTCTCGTCCCGTAACTCAACAGAGAAATAGCTGTGCTTGCAATGGAATTTGAGCAGTGCACTGATCATTCCCTTGAGTTATTATTGGGCATGAATTTCTTGATCTGCAGTAATCCTTAACCAAAGTCGTATTTTCTGTTGGTACAGGAAACAGGCCAAGTCTGAGATGCAAAAACACTGTGGTGACAATATATACTGAAAAAGGAAGGAAATGAGTTCTGGCATAAGCAAAGCCATGCCAAAACTGTCCATATTGTTTCCTGGAAAATTTAGAATTCTGAAACTGAAATACTACTCTGTACTGCTTCACCATACTGAACCTTCACTGTTGTTAAAGGCCAAGCACAGATCATCTGTTTTCTCTTCATTTCTGCTGTGTCATTGTGAAATGGTTGCTTGCTGATTTTTTTCCCTGTACCATTTGTAGGTTTGGAAGCCTACTGCAAACAGTGATCCCTAGTACCATTCCTCCTGTGTGTAGTATTGGTGGCTTGTTGTAATTGTTCTTCCTGTGCCACTTTTGAGGAGTGATGTCTTACCCCAATCTAACCAAAATTTTGTTCCACAAAGACCACTTCTGCTTTAGCACTATTTTCATTTCCAAATTCTCAGAAAGAGGGCAGTGCATCTGATTCCAAAACCTGAGGTCAGTCGAGTGACAAGAAGTTATGTTTCCAGTTCCAGTAAGCTAGCTCATAGAGGAAAAAACGTAATGCAAATAATGTTCAAACATAATTTCTCATGCTGTTTTAGGAAGAGAAGTGTGGATATGTTCTACTGATTGGGTATTGCTATCTCCAGGAATCTTTTCTTTTCCAGTTTCAGAAGTATAGTGCCACAGCGCGGCCTACCCTGTACTCTAACTTGTAGTTACTTTAATTTTAAAGTGTTTATTTTTGTCAGTTGCATTGGCCTACCCTTTGAAATCTGTAATTCTGTGTCTATCATAATTCAGGATTCTGGATACTTTCCTGTTTTTCAAAGTCTATAAGTTTTGGAGTTTGTCAACTGCAGCATGTACTGTGATGACACTGCCCAATTCCAGAACTGTAAGATGCATCACCTGTCATTACCAGCAGTCATCAAAAAGATTGCCAGTTACTAAAATGAGTTTTGAAGATTGGTTTTAAATCATATTGTGCTTCAGTAGCCATTTTGATTGTCGACACTCTTTCTTCCCTGTCCCACAAAGCCTATCCTGTTATTTTTCCAAGTCTCTTTTTTTGATACCTGCTAAACTCCAGTTACCAAATCTAAATTTTATTTCCTTACTTGTTCCAGAGCTCCTTATCTAAATTTACAGAATGATTGAAATAATTCGATTTGCAAATAGCAGCTGTATGAGTGTAAGAGACTTCCTAGGAAGGAAGGATAAGCTTTTGTGGGCCCAGGAAGGGAGGAGTTTACTGATCACAGCACTTCTAACCAAAGTTCATTTATTTCATGAATTTCATCTTCAGTTACTGCAAGACTGAAAAATTTGCAGTACTCACTGTGGTAGTTTTCAGTTCATGGGAGATGACAAACAGCAATTTTAATAGGTTTTGTGGTGAAAGGTGAGAGTTCTTACACACTGGAGTTGCTGTCACCCTTGTACAAAATGCAGTTATGAGCTCCTCTATGTCTTGCTGGCCTCCAGAAATACATAGCTGCTTTGCTTATTTGAAAGTACTTCATTTTGCAAATTTAATTAGGTTTGAAAGTACTTAATAAATGCTCCTTTTTTGCATCTCAAAGTGAAAAAAACCCAACAAAACAACTTTTCAGATACTCAGTTGGATCTCTAACAAAAATTCCAGACAAATGTGATAGGCATTGCTTTGTCCTGAAATAATAAGAGTGCTATCAATTAAATTACAAAGAGACTGAGAGTACTATACTTGACATTTCTCTCACTTATGCTTCACGATGTGTGTTGGCACTTTGAGTAACAGAAGCCAGCCCTTTTATAAAGAACATCAAAAGTGCCATTTTGTATATCTATGCATTTTTATTTTAAGCCTATTTTGGACTCAGGAATTCATTAGAAAACATTTTAAAGAGTTTTATTCTCTCTCTCTCTGTGTATTGATTGGACTTTGCAGCATTTGTTTATTTCAATAAGCCCATCTGTCCCTGAAAAATGTACAGCTGTACACCGATGCATGCAGAGCAGACATGCCAGTAATGATTTTAGTTATCCCTATCTTTTTTGCCCATCTCCTATTACTAATTCTAAGCAGGTACAGTATCAATATTGCTCTTTGGTTAGAAATAAGCACATGCATAGAAGTTCACAAACAGAATCATCTGAAAGTCATTAATACTAATGGTGAAACCCAAGAATTCACCTCAGAATACATTTTCTGTTTACTCGGATAAATCCAGAATTACAAATTACAGAAAAATGAGTATTTTACCTAAAGATGTATAACAGTACAAAGGCTTGGAAAACTACTGCTCATTTTGAAAATATTGACACCCTCTGGTTCCCCTGTAAAGTTTTGGAATTGTTTCCTGAAGAAACACTAGATCAGATCAGCCAATATCATTTTCAGAATAATCATATGTGATTTTATTAAATGAAACTGAAAATCCAAAACTTTATATGAAACATACAAAGGCATTTTTCAGGATAATATTGTAATACTGGAAATGTAATAGCTGTGCAAATAGTTTTGATACACTTCCCTGGTTTCAGCAGCTACTGTTACACAGCTTGGTACATCTGTCATTTTCCAGGTCATTTTATGAAACCAAGGGAGCATACTTCAAAGGCCACAGAGTATATGAAATAGGTTTTATTGCAAATAATTATTGAAAAGCTATTTACTAGCTGGGCTTCAGCTATATATCTTTCTGTAACTTCCTTAAAACTTCCTGGGGGAAAAATTGCTATAGTAATATAACTTTATTAATTGGGTTCGGTTTATGTCTTCCTTGTATGGTGGCAGGATGGATGTTTGTTTTAAACACAATACTGTCCTTGCATACTAGCTTGCTGGTTTGGGCTTAGTCGATGATGCTGGAGAATATCTGAATGAGCTAATTGTTAATTTTTTCTTCTCTTTTCCTCTTGCTTACTGTGCTTTTGCTTCTTTTTTTCTAGATGTTTTTGCTTATTCCTTCTAGTCTGATTTTGCAGTTATAGACTAAGAAGTGGCAAAAGTTCTCAAGTTTAACATTCAGGAAAACAAATAAAATACAACCTAAGGAGACCCAAAGGGTGCAAGCTGCTTTCTTTACAAGAAAGAAAAGCAGGGAAATGTCTGGGGCAAAGATGGAGGGGAGGGGGGGGGGGGGGTGTTTAATAATCACATATGCAAACCTATATAATTATTATACTGAATTTTGTATTTCTAATTATTAGTTAATACAATATGTATATGTGCACTTGCACATATATGATAAATTAATATGTTGCTTAAAAAGCAACTTGATTAGCATTATGCTTTTAGAAGAAGAAGAGTGTATATAGCATGTATTAGTAAAGTAATTCATTATTTATTCAGGTTCACTAAGTGAAACTACATGTCAACATATCGGTATTCCCTCCTTAATCTACTAAAATGATTGATCCATGTTCATTTGTGTAACCGTAGAATCTCTCTCCTGCTAGGTTATCCTGTTGTCTGTTTCTCTTTATCCAATATAGTGCAGTTCTTATTCTCCCTATATTTAGCGTCTGTTACTAATTTGATCTTTTAGACTAATAGTCAATTTATGTTAATCTTCTTTCTTTTTTCCTTGCACTTTTTTATTTTTCTTCCGATGCTTAAAATAGAAGTGGAGCAAAAAGGTAAATAACGTATACAGTCCGAACCCCAGCTCCTTGTTATGTGCCTTATGGATGTTAACCTCTTCCCTTCCCCTCCCCACAACACTCTTATATTATGATAATCAGCAGGATCTCATAAGTACACCTCATAAAGAAGTCGACTGTTTGCAATAAAGTGACTTGGCTGCTTAAAGTAGGTGGCGGGGTATAGTGTCTGAAGTACTTGGGCTGGAGGGAAGACTCCCTTGCTTTTTTCTCTCCCTTTCTCTTTGTCTTTCTTTCCCTCTCTTTCTCTCACCCTTGGGTAAATTCTTGTTAATCAAGTGTCATCTTGCCTGGCTTCCAGAACCCTCTCCATAGCATGCCATGGTTACAGGGTTTCCTGGTCTGTTTCATTCATTGCTTTGGTTGTGTTTTGTTTTCTCTGCTCCTAATTGCTTTCTCTATATACCTGATGATTTGTTTTGTTCCTTTATTTTTAATCGAGGCACCTCCTTTTTCAGCCTCACCACTTCTTAAAGTTCTAAACAAGTTGATGCGATTTTTTTTGGACTGAAATGACCTAGCACACTGCTGCACACCAGTTAAAAGCTCTGGAGCGTTAATGTGTACTCACTAAAAGTCTGAAACGAAAATGCAAGAGTAGCTCTACATTTTCAGCTGTCTGTGTATGCCATTGAGCCTTGGTCTGTACTAGTGAAAACAGTTCCCATCCACTTTCCATACTGGTACAGCAAGAACATGGTAACTTTAAGAAAAGTGGATGATAAAGGGTGATAATTGCATTAATTATAACATAAGGTATAATCTAGTGCCAATTAAATTGATTTTTTTTTCTTCCTGACACAGTCATTATGATTTACCTACCTTTTTGTTTTTTACTTTTTTTTTTTTTTTAATTTTTATTATGAGATGGTCTTAATTTGACATAATTCTTGTCTTACTTCTCTCTGTGACTGTTAGTTTTTGTTTGCCCGGGGACGTTGAAAGCAATTGTGGACTCACCGTATTTATATGAAGCTGAGCAAAAAGCAGGTGCTTGGTGCAAAGATCCTCTCCAGGCTGCAGATAAAATATACTTCATGCCATGGACTCCGTATCGCACGGATACTTTGATAGAATATGCTTCTTTAGAGGACTTCCAGAATGGACGCCAGCAGACGACGTACAAACTCCCAAACCGAGTGGATGGTACTGGATTTGTAGTGTATGACGGAGCTGTCTTTTTCAACAAGGAAAGAACTCGGAACATAGTAAAATTTGACTTGAGGACTAGAATTAAGAGCGGAGAGGCCATAATCAATTATGCTAATTACCACGACACCTCTCCGTACCGATGGGGAGGAAAGACTGATATTGACTTGGCAGTTGATGAAAATGGCTTGTGGGTAATTTATGCTACAGAACAAAACAACGGGATGATAGTAATCAGCCAGCTGAACCCCTACACCCTGCGCTTCGAAGCCACCTGGGAAACCACCTACGACAAGCGGGCAGCATCCAATGCCTTCATGATATGCGGGGTCCTGTACGTGGTGCGGTCGGTGTATCAGGACAACGAGAGCGAGACCGGCAGGAACGCCATCGATTACATCTACAACACCAGGCTGAGCAGGGGTGAGCATGTGGACATTCCTTTTCCCAACCAGTACCAGTACATCGCCTCAGTGGATTACAACCCCAGAGACAACCAGCTCTATGTGTGGAATAACAACTTCATTCTGCGATACTCCTTGGAGTTTGGCCCACCTGATCCTGCCCAAGGTAAGAATTTTTTTTTTTCTCAGTTTTGATCTCTTGGTGTTTCCATTCAAAGAAATAAGTTATGATATTTTTGGTCTTAGATTTAGCTCATGACAGAAAGGTGAGGAAGGGTTTTTTTTGTCTGCACTGTGCTAAGCTGAGCAGCATTACAGCGGTGCAAGACAAATTTGCAGAACCTGTGAAGAGAAATAGAATTACTTTATTTGGTTTTCAGGCTCGTACTGTTCTTTTTTTTTCCCCTTTTTTCCCTTTTTCTTTTTTCCTTTTTTAAATGCAAGCGTGTAGCTTTTCTGCGGTTGAGAATGCGTTGGGGAATTATTTACTTTATACCATCAGTCAGTTTGACTCCAGCAGCTAAACTGAGTTGGAGTTGCTTCATGCTGAGCCCGAAGCCCGTTCCCATGCGCTCGGTGTTACCTGCCTTCTGAATTGATTACAGCACACACGCAGACCTTTTAACTTCTTGGCGCCAGCAGTGGAGAGCAATGTGTGCTGGGAGGTCCCAGAGGAGACATATGGGGTTAATGTGCAATACCAAGCATAAGTATTTTTCTGCAGCCTTATTTTCACAGTTTCTAATGTTGGGTTAGACAAGATTGTCTGACATCTTTTTAGTGGATTTCTCAGTAAGCCCCTTACAATTGCATTCCAGCTTACTAGAAGTTAGTAGTACTTCCTAAAATGAAAGATACTAACTGTCAGAAGGGAAGAGAAAAATGGAGGTCTTTAGGTGTCAGAAATCCCTAAAAATGACATGAACAGGCACAGCCACATATTAACATCTACAGAGGAGAGTAAATACCAGGAGAAATGTTCTGTGGCAGAAAATATATGCAGCAAAATCTGCTTTAGCAATGAAGGTAATACTTCATTTCTCTCATCTAACTGCTATGCATGTTTAGCAGCCGTTTTTTCTACTTCAAGAAAGTAGTAATAATGGCTTCTCCACATGAAAAGTAGCTGTCCTGCTTCAGCAAAGCTGATTCATGCACAGCACTGCAAACTGAATTATGCACGCAATTATAACAACACACATATATCTTCTCCAGGTACAAAACTGCATATGAGGCAGAAGAACAGGATGGTGTAGAACCAATACATTAGTGATCTCCAAAGCCATGGGGGATCTGTCCAATCTCCTACAGACCTCCCTGGCAATACCTGGCCAGGCTCAAGCAGGTTACAGGTGTTTGGGGAACTGGCCAGCTTTGCTCTCTGTACATCAAGCAAGTCCATTCCTCAGGGAGGCTTTGGGGCTGCTCTTAGCAGAGAGATAAATCACCTGTATAATTAAAAAAAAAATTAAAGTTTTCATTTTCATACATTCTCATGCATACCACTTTTCATTCAGTTCATTTGAGTCAAAGATGCATTTTAAATTCTCCAAAGCTTTAAGAGTAAGAGGAGAAGATGGAGGTGCAGGCTCTAAGTAGGTTTTGAAGTTCAGGCAGCTGCTGTGAATGTGAAAAAAGCTAATCTTTAAGTCACTGCATAGAAGAAAAAGCGAAAAGAAGAAGCAGGGGCAGAAAAGGCTTTGTGGAATCCTTCGTTCACTTTAGTAAACCTCCAAACATCTCCAGTTAAACATTTCATAATGTTTTTATTATAAGAGAGTCTTCAGGATCTTAAGTTATTGTGTATGTGCTGGCCACATCCCATCTGCTCTCAGAACTGGATTTGTGCATCCACCAGCACCCTTTTCTCTTCCTGGGCTCCTTGCTGGCATGCAAGGCAGGAGCAGAAATAGTTTTTTTCCAACAAGACCTGGACAAGAATGGGTCCAGGGCACGCTGCAGGGTGCTTGCCTCTCCTCTGAGCTACTTGCCCATTCACCCATGAAGACAGAAAAGGAATTTGAGTAAGTTATGAGTTTGGGTTTTAAATACATTAGGACATCAGTAAATATCTTTTGATTCTGGTCTTTTTAAAATATAGAAACCAAATGAAGACACTCATTTTGAGCATGTGATGCCTAAATTCGCATACAGTATTTTCCTTACATGAAGCTAATACCCAATATTTTAATTTTGTGTGGGTATGTACATTGCAGATCTAAGAATATGTTTCAGGTCATTTCCTCTTTTGCCTAAGCCAATTGCCTGTAGTTAGAAACTACTAAATGAAAGGAAAAATTATCTAACATAATTGTCCTTGAGATGTACTGCTATAAAAGCAAGGAGAAATTCTTTATGGTACCTACTTCTATATTTATTTCTATTATATTCCAGTTCCTCTTTGTTTCAATATAAATTCTGTATAAATTGCAGCTCAGTCCTTCAACTATTATATAAAGGATTTACATGTGTAATACACATTCGGATTTTTTATCTCGTATGGAATTAGATCAGCCTTTAAGCATGCCTGACAAATGACATTTTTGTGCTTTTTTAATTCTAATTTGGTTTGGGTTTTTTGTGGTCAACTCAGATTTCTTAATCATCTACTCAACAACATAGGAGTTGCGATAACATTCTGTAAGTCACCTAACACAAGAACTTTCTTTTAGTGTCCTTTGAAACAGTACTTTAATATCAAGTATTTAATGGTGTCACAAGGTCAGTGTCTCAAAATTGGAAGTCATGGCCCTTTCTTTTCAAATGGTTAACTTGGGACCATTGTGGAAAACTCAGTAATCTGTGTTCCCTCTGTTGCCAAGTGAGAAATAATGATAGATAAGACACACACTGATTTTTAGTTTTTTCCCTATATATCTGTCTTGGCTATTAGTTTTTGTCTACACCACAATGTCCAGCTACCAAGTGCTTCAAAAACACCAGTCTTTCTTCCTACATGAAAGATGAATTTGTCAGACATGAGCTGCACTTTCCCTTCAAATTTGCTCCCAGGGCCAAAACTTGGGCTCATCCATGTCCTGAAACTCCTGGCTTTGTTTTCTGTATTGTCTCCTTCATTTTAAATCTCCCTGTTGAAACCTCTGACATACCACTGCAATTAACCTAATGTTGACCTGGCTCTTGCTGCACACCTACACCATTTTTTCTTCTTGTGACTTTCCCAGTATCCTTATTTTCTTAGTCTTCAGGAGAAACTCTTCAGATTTCTAAAACTGTACCTGCTGGAGACAGACTACTGCTTTAGTACACAGACAGTGGGGTCTGCCGCCCTTGGAACTCCTCCCTTAACCCTATTCTTTTTATGTTATTTTCTTCCTGCTTCTCTCAGAAATTGTAGTACACAGATGTGTCATAGAAGGATGGAAGGATTATTAAGTCCAGCCATAAAGCTCACCCTGCCGAGTTCCCCACTGAACCATGTCCCTGAGCCCCACATCTGCAATCTGATGCTGGGCAAATGCCCCAACTGCATTTGCAAGGGGTCCTCCTGTTTCTGCAGTCTGCCAAGATGGTGCATTGGCAAGGTGTCTGCCAAGACAATGCTACGTGTAAAACATTCAGCCTGCAGCTGTGCGTCTCTGCTGTAGATGTACAAATGGTTTTCAGAGCTACAGCCGTCGAGTGCCGCTCAGATGTTGCAGAGGAGCATATTTTCTACAATTAAGTGTAAAAAGCATTTCAGAATCAAAACCCTAATTTTAAAATGAAATCAAATGTATCAGGCCTTGCAAAAAGACACTGAAAAATTTGAGACAAATCAGAGCTTTTAAATCCTTGGTAAATTTAGTGGATATATCCAGTAACATTCTTTCTACAGGAGGTACCAGAGGTCCAAATGAATCCTTGGCGAAACAGGAATTTTTAATGGAATTCTAAGTTAAAAGACCAGGAAGAATGAAGGAATTTTCCCTCTAAAAAGTGAATATGAGCATTACATTGTAAGGTTTCCTTGGTAACAAAAAGAAGATAAATCCTTTTGTTCTGTGTCAGTGCATTTGGGAGAGATTTCATCTACACTTATCCCAATTTGTGCTAACTGTTCAAACTGTGGTTGTCTCCCCTTTTGTGCCATGACACCCATCATTAAGTATTATTGGATCACTGCAGGAAGGGATGGATGTTGTGAGTATGGACAGAACAGAAACTCAGGGAGTAGCATCACTAAGGGCTCGAAGTGACAGGAAACTAGTGCAACACCAAGAATCTACAAGAAAGTCATGCAGCAAATTATGTACATCCGGTCTGTACTAGTATATCAAATCTGACAGACTACAGATGAATTAAAAAGTGGTTGTACAAGTAAAGACAACATAATGGGGGCCAGATAGCATATTTCTTAGCCACAGGTATTTTGCTCTTTTTTTTTTTTTGTCACATGTGTTATCATTTTCAAGGTATAAATTTATAAATGACTGTGTAAACATTTCACTTTCAATTGAATGGGATTTGGCAGGGTCAATAGAGTACTGACTAACATAATAGCTGGAGTCACCTATAGGAAATTAGGTGACTCTTAGTACCTTCCCTGCTATTCACTGAAGCACAAAAACAGGTACAGAGCAGTAACAAGCAGAAGGCAGGAAAATTGTGATTTGCACAGGTTTCTGATCTCCGTTGCTTTACATAGCAACTCCTTGTATGACCCCTTTTGAGAATAAAGCTGGGCACATAGATTTTCATGTGTCTGAATAAATTGAAATACCTGACCTATAAAAATATACATTTAACTGAAAAATCCGTGCAGCTGCTTTCTCAAATGACCTGGATGCCAGAGGGCAGAAAGAAACCATTCTCAGAAGTGGCACATCATTTGGGTATTACAATTAACACAATTGTAAATCTAAAGTTAGAGTTGTATTTTGGGTGGGGATAGTTTTTTATTTGGCTAGGTTTAGTTTGGTTTTTTTAACTTTTTTTATGCCTGCCTAGAATAGAAACCTCTTGGCAAGGAATACTAGATAGCTTCTGTGCCTCCTCTAAATCTGCTCTTCACTGATAGTTGGGGAAAGAAAGTTACTATTCCCCTGCTGTCCTACAGCAATTGTGTTAAGTTTTTTATAGACACCACACTGCTAAACAGGTGTTAAGTTTTACTCCAGTGGTGTCTTCATTTTTAGTAACAGATAGGATACATAACTGTTTAAATCAGATGTTAGGAGCTGCATGAAACAAATGTAAATTAATTACACCTCAGTTTCAGTCTTTGGATTTACTTTTTATTGCTCATTTCTCTTATTTTCTTAATTTTAATGACTGTCTTCAGCTGATAATGAGAAGAACCTATTCTTAATAAAAAAAGAAGGCAGAAGAGGTTTTGCTTTTCTCCTCAACATATCAAACCTAGTGAAAAAGTCAAAATAGAATCTCACATTGTAAAAGTGGCTTTTTTGGTGTTGGACAAAAACTACATGGCTTCACCCCTGCTGCTTAGAACAAGAGGTTAATAACCTTGACATGGAGTTTGTTCTTCTTCTGTGTTGCAGCCTATTAATCATCACTGCCATATCTTGTATTGGCCAATTGCTCTGCAAGGCAGAGCCCGCAGATGCCACCACCCTCAGCTCTCAGGAGACACATCAGGTGGTGGCAGCTGTCATGTGTCTTCGTGCAGCTCAGGAGAGTGGCCAAGCAGATGAAGTTCCCGCACATCAGTAAAGACAAAATGACCTGCCCTCTAAAAGCTAGATATATTCCTTGAAGTGATGTGTTTGGCTGTTTCTTAGTTTTCAACCACCTTCTTTCCCAGGCTTCCAGCACTGTCTGAAGTTTCTTGGTGCATTCTTAAATATGCTGACTTCTTTTCTAAAATTTGATTGAAGAAAAAACTTCTGCTATGTTTTTAATTTTTTTTTTTTTGTGAGAGGTGGTTTAAAGTCTTTCTCTTACAATGTGAGATTACTTACATATTTCTATGTAGTACTACCATGCTATGCAGGTCATTTTTTAATCAGGGGTGATAGGCTTTGAAATTGATTTTAATGGATAGCATGAAAATTGTACTAACTAAAGTTGTGTAATGACAGCAGAATTATTTTAGCTCACGGTGCAACACCAAATATGTTCTGAAAATTGTTACCTCACCACTGAACTTCAAAGAGTTTTATGAATTCTGACTCTGATATTTTGCTTCTGAGACAAAACTGTCCTAAACATTACAGGGTTTGAGTAGTAATTGCAATAATGCTAATACCCATTTTGATGTTTAAATATGTATTAATTAGCAGAGTGTGTTAGGAGATGGATCGTAATAATTGGTTGTCCCCTGCATCATTCCCCATCCCCACGAGCTCCCTGTTCCCAAGGACCTGATTCAGCAGGCCTTGCCTGACACTTGTGCAAGTGATTGCAAATGCTTTTGACAAATGTTAATTGGGAAGCACTAGAAGGCTGGATGCATTGTAATCAAAAGCAAATTAGAGCAGTTTCACAAGATGTCAGGCAAGCACTTGCAGAACAGATCTGAGGGTTTCAATAGTCGCTGGCTACACCACAAGTTCAGCACAATTACACAGGCTGTGTTCAAGCAGCTAAGAGTGAGACTGAAGAGAAGACAGGCTCTGCAGAAGTTTGTGAGCAGGAGAGGGATGATAGGCACATCTCTGCCTTTAGTCTTGAAAAAACAGATCATGATGATCAAAACGGCACCCTAAATTCATGTGCAAATACAAAAAAAATTAATATTCTAAACCTCTCATATAAGTGAAACATAACTGAAAAAGGGTTTTGAGAAAATTGTGATTTGCCAAACGGCTGAAATTTAATATTATGCAAGACACTAATTTACAAAGCAACTGATGGAAAAATGAGACTACTCTTCATTTTATTTTATTTTTTTATGATTTAATTATTTAAAGAGAAGCTGCATTTTCCAGTAAGTCAAGAGTGCAACAGTCTAGCAGAACCAGAAAAAAAGAGAAAGAAAGAAGCCAAAAATTCTTTTCGTGAGCTTATTTGTTCTCAGCACAAGCCTCTGTACTTTTCTGTGCCTGTAAAGCATTTTGTACACTAATGAATATTTGGAAATAATGATAACTGTTGCAGTTGCTTTGCTCACTTGAATTATTTCTCAATATACATGTGAAGGTGTTGCACAGCCATTCTGGACTCCACTAGCATTAACTTATGTTATCTCTCCAAAGCCTGAAAGCCCTGGCATGGCTTGGGCTGTACCTCAGCAGCTCCAGCTGTGAGTTCCTGCTGTGGGTCAGTGGCAGGAGCAGCTGCACATCCTGCGCAGGAGGGATTTGGCCTAAGCCTGGCCTGGTGTTTCATAGAAGATGAAAACTCAGTCCTTGCCATTGGCTTGTGTGAATTGCATCTTGCTACCTGCTCTGTCAAAAAAGGATGTTAAGGTCCCAAATGTTCAAAGAGGAGAATGCCGTGTACCTGCTGGGTGCTGCCTCTGCTTGGAGCTAATCGGGCATGCAGCTCTCTCAGGCAGCATAACTGCTGGGTAGGAAGATCTTATCATAATTATTGCCCTGGAAGGGGTGTACTGGGTGACTTGAAGTGTTGGGGTCTGTTTTTCAAAAATGGTCTCGTTAGTTACAGCCTGCTGCCTTTGTTTTTAAAGCTGGACTACATTGTTCACGGCACACTGATTCAAATGATTCTATCTATTGAGTTGTTCCTGCTGCAAATGTGATTAAGTAATCTTTAATTGCTTTGAGCGTGTTTGTTATGTACTGATAATTCCCTAGTATGCCTTTCAGCTTTTAGAAATGTAACTATCAATTTTATTACAGAAGGGATTATTTGGAGAATGTGCTGAAACGTCATAACAGCATGAGCTGGGAGTAAAAAAAGAAAAAAAAAAAGAAAAAAATTCAAAGTTATATCTTAAGCATCCAGAATAGCAATAAGAGTAATATTAAGATAAAGGAAAGGAGACATCAGAGAATCCTTGAAAGCTACATAAATAGCTTTTAAATAACTTTTTTTATATATAATTCTGAAGTAATTTATTTTATTATTACTCTGTTTTTTCCCTATGCAGTGCCTACCACAGCAGTGACAATAACTTCTTCAGCAGAGCTTTACAAAACCACAGTGTCAACCACTAGCACTACGTCACAGAGAGGTCCCATAAGCACAACATCAGCTGGAGGAACAAAGGAAGGAAGCAGAGGACCCAAACCACCACCACCCATTTCCACAACCAAAATTCCTCCTGTGACAAGTTTTTTCCCTTTGCCAGAGAGATTCTGTGAACCAACTGAGGCCAGGGGGATTAGCTGGCCTCAAACACAAAGAGGAATGATGGTTGAACGCCCTTGCCCCAAAGGCACACGAGGTATTGCCTTTAAAAATATATCTTGATTTCAAGCAGACATTTCAAAAGCAATATGCAGCTCTCTCATGATGAATATTTTTTAATCTCAGGCTGTCTGTCCCATGATTTTTTTTGTTACCCAGAGAGTGCCGTATCTACAGGCAATGGTCAAGTTATAATCTGCAATTGTCATTTGAGCATAGCCACAGAATTACCTTGCGCTTGCACTTGTGTGAATCCAGGTCAAATTTTAGGGCATTGCTTGAGGACTGTTGTGAAATATGCTTACAGCTGCCTTTCTCATTATGAACTCCCCTCTGGATGAGCTCCAGGAAAAATCAAGGGCTTTTTGTTTGTTTGCAGAAAACGTCTGGTATTTTTCACTGACTTTTTTTTTTATTGCTCTTTGTAATCTACATTATTTCCTTACATTTTTGTCGATTATTGTCAAGTACTACCATTAGCAGCATTCAGAATTGAATGTTGTTTCGGAGCACAGTGTAGCCAATTTCCTGAATGCATGCAGAAAAATGGTTTCTGTTTCACTGTAGTTTTCTACATCTGTTGTAGGAACTGCCTCGTATCTCTGCGTGGTCTTAACGGGAATGTGGAACCCCAAAGGCCCTGATCTTAGCAACTGTACCTCACACTGGGTAAATCAACTGGCTCAGAAGGTTGGTTGAAACCTTTTAATCTGGTGTACACTGGTGATTAAGGATTTTAACTCTGAGCATTAATATTTCAGTTTGTTGAAGTTGCCTTTATTTCTCTGTGTTTATTAAAAGCAGAAGGAGTTATGTGTACTCCATCTGCAAAGCACTGGCCAACAGTTAGGTTCTCTACGTGTGTTTTAGTATGCCCTCTCTAAATTCTTATGCTGAATTTGTGATTACATGTTCTCATCACTATTTAAAACAAAGTAGTTTTGCTTGTTTTCAAAAACCAAAAGCAATATTTGCTTAAGAAATCAAATACTATACAACACACAGCAAAACCTCTGATATACAGCAGGGTTTTTTTGTTCAGTAAAAATTGCACTGTAATAAATAGATTTTTGTCTGAGTGCATTGATAACGGTATGATTAAACTGCAGAACCACTTTCTGTGTTTTCCTTCCCTACTGAGATTTACAAAGTTTATGAAAACTGGATAATTTGTTGTCAGTACAAGGCTACTTGACTTTCAAATGCCTCAAGCACTGGTATGAACAAACAGATTTCTTACTGTCTGATAATGGCAGTAAAATGAAAGTGAGGATGAATAGAAGATCGAGCCCAAAAGTCCCACTCAGATTTCTGGTTTTGAAGGCTGTTAAGAACTGCTTTTGTGTGTCACGGATCTAAGAACCTTTAATCTTCTGAGATAAAGAGAACGTTATTGGTCTCAATTAGTTACAGATTTCAATGTATGTGCAAATGGTTATTTCACCACAACAAAGGTACGCAAGGAATTGGAATTAGGAGCCGCAAGCAGAACAAGGGACCCTGCTGAGATAATATAAACTGTCATTTCAGATCAGAAGTGGAGAAAATGCTGCTAGTCTGGCCAATGAACTGGCTAAACACACCAAAGGACCAGTCTTTGCTGGAGATGTTAGTTCATCAGTGAGGCTGATGGAACAGCTTGTGGACATTTTGGATGCTCAGCTTCAGGAGCTACGGCCCAGTGAAAAAGACTCTGCTGGAAGGAGTTATAACAAGGTACACACCTCCCATCACCTCCTCCTGCTGGGATAACAATTGCTCTTGGATTTGATATTTTTTTCCTTTCAGAAACATTAATCTATACTTTGTTCCTGCATGTGTATAGTTCTGGAATAAGCATATGAGAGAAAACAGCAGTAAATACACAGCAGAAAGTTGTAATTACCTTCTTTAGGGAACAAGATGTAATTCACAATAGCTGACTGGTCCTAAAATACATAGCTGTGTCCCATATTAAAATCTGGAATGCATTATAGCTAGTGTGAGGGAAATGAGTATTAGCTCTCAGAAATTCTGTAACAAATCATCATGTTTATCCAGTGATCCTTTTAACCCTGAACATGTAATAAAATCAGTGGAATTCTGCATAGGTGCAGGGTTTTATTTTAATCCAACTTCCTGCAGAATAATAGTACTTTCTTAGACTTCTAAAGACACCAACATGACTTATAATTGATCTTTATAAAAAGGCCTTACTGCACATAACTAAAACTTGAATTAATGTTTTCTCTGGAAACATGTTCCAAGAAATATTTCAGAGAAAATGTGTCTTTGTGGTTTAAATACAAATTACAGTGTTATTACTTTTCCTCTTTTTCTCAGAGGAAATGCTGTATTTCTCAGCCTCTTCCTTGCATGAGCCTAGTCAGCAAGCCACAAATGAAATATTTTTTCATCCTCCTTTAGAGAGAGATCCATGCATTTCTCTGTTATTTTGGCAATAGTTTTATTTACAGTCCCTAGATGCCCTTGAAATAGTTTTCCCAGAGACAGATCAAGTGCCCACACACAGATTTTTTCCTTTGACCTTTTAATATAAACCCCACCATTTGGGCAAAAAATATCTAGACACCTGAGTAAAGGTTGCTGTGCTGCTTTTGCTGGGATAGAGTTAATTTTCTTTACAGAGGCTAGTATGAGGCTACGTTTTGGATTTGTGCTGAAATAAATCTTTCATATCTTTGATAAAAAGATGTTTTTGTTAATGCTGAGCAGCACTTTCACAGCATTATCTTCTTTTCCTACTGCCTCACTGTCAAGGAATTTGGGAGTGCATGGGAATTTGGGAGGGAGCAGAGCTGGGACCTCTGAGCCCAGCTGACCTAGAGGGTATTCCATACATATGATGTGACATCATACTCAGCATATAAAGCTGGTGGGAATTAGAGAGAACTGGGGGACTTCGAAGTTATGGAGTTTGTCTTCCCAAGTAACCATTCCATGTGATGGAGCTTGGCTTTTCTGGGAATGGCTGAACACCTGCCTACCCATGGGAAGCAGTGAATTAATTCCCTGGTTTGTTTTATTTTGTTTTACCTATTGAATTGTGTCTATCTCAGCTCATGGATTTTGTCAGTTTTACCCTTGTGATTCTTTCCCCAATCCTGTTGGTGAGCAAATGAGCAAGTGGCTGTGTGGTCCTTGGTTGCCAGCTGGGCTTAAACCACAGCTGGGGAAAAACATTTCCTGTGTGATGTTCTTTTGTAGTCATCATGGAGAGAAACTAGATTTATGTCCAGGCTGTCATTCAAAATCAGGATTTGAAACACCAGAGTATTTTTTTTTCTCTTTCTGAAGTTTTCCAGAATCTTTCTAACTTCTGATTTTCTTTTTCCTTATTAAAAAGCTCCAAAAACGAGAGAAGACGTGCAGGGCTTACCTTAAGGTATATCTCCTGTGCTGTCACCCTGCTTTCTCCCTGCTTCAGCAACCTGCCACGCTTTATCATCTTGCTGCATGATCCTATGTATTTCAGTCTTTGATAAATGTGTATTGTGCCCCATATCAACTTTACAAATGTTGGCTTTGCACAGGTATAACACTCAGAAAAAAAAAGATCAAAGTTTATACCTCTTGTACCTTGACTTGTTCAAAACTAAAAGAGCAGAAGGGATTATTATCTGAATTGGAAGTAACATCTCTCTTGTAATAAAATTTTGGGCAGGGGTAAAAAGCTTGCAACTCAAAGAAATTTGCTCACCTTGGTATAATTTTATATCAAAGACTGTTTAGAGTTAATTTGCTTGTGAGAAAAATGTACATTATATAGCTTGCTTTGTGTGTATTCTTATGCCTAGTAAAATCACTCCTTCTTACAGTTATAAGAATTGTTGCAATTCAGTGACTTGAGGATACAATGCAAAGACAAACATTTCTCTAACTTCACTAGTAAAACGTCTGCCACGTGTCCCATTAACCAGGCTATATTGAAGGCGTGTAACACATTGCTACCTGATTTCCAGTTCCTTTCATCAGCAGTAGAATGGTTGCCTGTAGTGGCCAACTCCCTTGCTGCAGTACAATGCCAGTAATGCCACCTCGCCCCAATGAAGAGCAGAAAAAAGTCCTAGAGCAGACATGTCTGGCTCTGAAAGATTTTATTGCAGATTTTTTAAAAATTTCTTTAAAAATACTGATTTTTACTTGTATCCTCTGAGATGAAATGTAAGAATTATTTTTGGAAATAATTTTGAAGTACTTTATAGCATAATAAAAAAATTCTGACTCTTACTGAAAAGAGATTTCTTTTCAGGGCACTTCTGTCTTTTATCCTAAAGCCCTGGAAGTGCATGGGAGATGTCCAGTTATGCAGAAATTTGACAAAAAAGACAAAGATCTGGAGAGAAATTTACTTCCAAGCAATAATAGTTGTACTAGGTTTTATTAGCAAATATATTTTAATAGTAAAGGATAATCCAGCAGATGTGGTTTGGGTAGAGTGGGTTTTTCTGCATCCTTTTCATTAGCAAACAAGATCATGAGAAGAGCAGTAATGAGGCTGCTCCAACAGCTGTGTCACAGGGGCAGTGGGGTTTTTCCCATCCATTTGCTTCCTTCTGAGAGGAGAAGAACTTCAGAAATATTACTGGGCAGGTGATGATTTTCCACAAGGAAAATGCAGAGTTATCCCCTAATGAAGGAAAAGAGTATCGTATCAATGAGTGCGCACCGTCAGCGCTGTATGGCGATACATGAGAAACCAGAGCAGAGCCTTAATTTCCAACTGGTGTCATTTTCTGTAGGTCTCAAATGGGCTTCTCTGCTTAGATAAGACTAATAAACCTCTTGAAATTACAAATCAAAAGCTGACTTACACTATGCAAATGAAGCAAGTTCCCACTTTGTGACAGAGAATTCATTTGTACCTCAGATTAGAGGCTCCAATCTGTATTTCTTAGTGACTAATGAATCTGGCCTCTGCAGACCAATTTCGGTTCCACTCTAGTTAATGGCTGCAGCAGTATCAGTGCGAGCATTTTGACTATTCTCCCATTAGAGAAAGAAAAAAGGCTTTAAACCCACTTCGAAGTATCTTCCACCTGCCAGGAAGGTTGTGGTGGCTCACAATGCAGACAGAAAGAGGATATTAAAATGGATTAGGCTAATTAATCTTGCTCTGACAGTAGCCTTGACCAACTTTTCCCATTTGTTTGTTTGCACAATATAGTACTCCAGACTGACATCTTTGTGTTTGTATAATGTGTTCTGTTTCCATTTCCAATGCTTTTAAATTGATCAGACAAATTATATATATGCTTAATGACACATTAGGAATTGGTAAATGGGACAGAGTAAACAGGGTGTTACAGCAGTGCCTGCTGTACTCAATGCACAGCACACTCGGTGCACAGCAACATTATGCATTAATGTAAAAGCCTGCCTTCGATTGATTACCTGATTACTCTGATTGGATTATTTTGTAAAATAATGTAATCATGTCACTGAATTATTCTTCTTCCTTATTTATTACTACCTTATATGCAGCTCAGTGAACCTTAAAGCATGATGATAGAGTTGTTACAAGTAAAACTTTTTAAAATAGCAGCTTTTATTCAGCTTTACAGTTTTGCTGTCACTGATAACAGGAACAGTCAGTGGACATCTTGTTTGCTCTATTGATTTCCTTTTCCAACTGACCTTTGTGCAGGAATGGGAGTTGGTAATCCTTCTAAGTATCTATGAACAGGTACAGGAACAGGAGGGGGAGTGAGAGTGGCCAAAACTAATTTATATCCACTGAGTCAGCTTCATTTCATGCCTCCTGTAATAAAGAAGGTCTATTTGTCATAGACAAGTAGTTTATAGCACTATGGCTGCACTAGTGGGGCTCAGTTTCCAGAGGACTATTATTGTCATTTTAGCCTAAACTGCGGAGTGCTAATTTTGGCGTTAGCATTTTTAAATAGAAGTTATACATTTTGACATTAAGATGAAAGCTTCAGGCAAGATTTCTGGCATTTATTTTTACATTTTTCAGCACATTAATAATACCATACTTATATCTGATACAAAACAAGTCAAATTTGCATGTTTACTGCTTAGAGACCACACAATGCTAGTGGCTAGCTGCGCTTCTGTTCATGCTAATCCAACAAGCAGATGGAAAATATTTTAATGTTGAAAATAGTGTTCTTGTGCCATTAAATCACAGTAAATCATTCTGACAGTTAAGTATTATAATTGTCGCCGTATAACGTTGGGAATTTTCCCCAGCTGCCTAGGGCTTCAGACCTAATGATAGTTTTCTAATGAATGCAGGCAGTTGTGGATACAGTGGACAACTTGCTCAGGCCTGAAGCTCTGGAGTCCTGGAAGGACATGAATTCTTCAGAACAAGCCCATGCAGCCACAATGTTACTTGATACATTAGAAGAAGGGGCTTTTGTCTTGGCTGATAACCTTGTAGAACCAAGCAGAGTCTCAATGCCCACAGAAAATATTGGTAAGTAAACTTCTTTTTGAGCATAAGTTAAAGTGCTACGTATTGCTTTACACAAAAGGAAGAAAAACTGCTCCAGATAGTGACATACTTTCTGAAGGCTGAGCTGTGCAATGTTTGATGGAAAGGTGGGTGCTCCAAATCAGGGAAAACACACTTTTCTTGTTTGGTTCTTTGAAATTAGCCTTCTTCTTTATTGTCATTAGTACATTATAAAATGGAAAGCAGTTGATGTTACAAAGTTGATTTATCACTGAAAAATCATTAGCAGAATGCATGGATGCGAGGAGTGCTTAAAAGGCAGACTATGGATTTTTTTGAGGTAACTGCTTTCTGTAGAGCTGCAGAAAATACTTTTCTGTTAAATATAAACTGTTCCTAATGAATTTAAATTACTTTTTTTGCAACGTGCTGTGCCAGTTAAATATTTTAGGCACTCAGCATAGGCCAAATGTTTATATTAAACATGACTGCCTTCAGGTAAAAATGTGTTCAGTGAACTACATCTCCCATAATGCAGAATAGCTATGCTCCAGAGACTGCAAAGTAGCTGGAGATAGTTGGAGCGTAATTTAGAATTTAAGTGGTGACAGAGAAATGAAGGGGTTTGGTATTAAAGATGTGCAAATATTGTTGTGCAGGATGTGTTAAAGCAAAAATCATTGCTATGCATAAAATTAAAATTCCTTATTACAGAGATTAATGTAGTCTCAGGGAGGTACAAGGAACCTGAAAGTCTGCTAATATGCAGAGTACCAAGATAGGGACTTGGAATAGACTCCAGAAATGGGACTTTTCACATTTCAGTGTCTGCATATTTGTAGCTGTAGGAGATGATTCTGCCTAGTTTTTAATTGAGTAAGAAGATACTGGGAAAGGATGGGGAAAAGTCTCACAGTCTGTTATCAAAGGAACTGCTCCAGTTCTTTTTAGGGAATGTGGATAGAGTCACAGATCTGCCTTTTGGATGTACACAAGCAGTTCCATGGAGATGAGTAGACACTGAATATTACTTCTTGTGATAAGCTGTCTTCATGTCATAATAACACTTCCATGATGCCTTGCAAGACTGAATTCCTAGTACACATATGTGTGTATAACTTGGAGAAAGAGAAGTGATTTCCTAATTTTCATACTTTTTGTCAGTCTGTCGTTCAGAGCTGTAGCTGGACTGGTTTAATATAACACAGATTTTGTCAAGCAGTTGTCCACTCTCACCTATATGATTTTATCTGTCCAAGGAAATCCAGCATTCAGTAGTAATCCCGCACAAATTTCCTGATACGCGATGTGTTATAAAAATAATACTGAAGTATGGCTGAGTAGCATCTGATTTTTCAATTTAAATGCTTTTAAGCAGAGCTAATAAAATAGTTTCTTATAAATATACATAAGTAGATGTAGGAAAAAAATTGGAAAAAAATTTTAGCTCTGTATACTGATTTAGCTAAATACATGGCATGAATATACTTAGGTATTCTTTGCTGACCATTTAAAAAACCTCTTTATATCTAAATCAATTCTTAAAGATCTAAATTTGTCAGCAGAGGATACTGCACAGACATTCAGATCTTCCAAACTAACATTTTTTGCAACATGTGTGTAGTATCTTTAACTGGATGCTTTGTGGGCACAAATTTGAACAAGGTTTGATGTCATGTTATCACTAGTAAAGTGCTGTCATTTTAGCAGTGTGCATTAGATTTAGTTAAAGAAGCTAAGTCTGTGTGATTGAAGCATGCAGTACAAATGTGCCATACAGACAGCCATGTGAGAAAACGAAATAAAGACTGGGGGGAAAAATTGTCGTCTGGCATATTGCAATCTGGCCAAGAGACTTTCTCTGCATTCTCCTTTTTTAACATTTTTTTCCCTCTGGTCTGCTTAGTTTTGGATGTTGCAGTGCTTTCTACTGAGGGCCAAGTGCAGGACTTACGATTTCCTCAGGCTGGTAAAGGAGGCAACTGGATTCAGCTCTCTGCACGAACCATGAAACAGAACAGCAGGAATGGTGAGCCTTGGGCACGGAACAGTGGAATTCCATTAACTTCTATAAAATCTACCTTACCTAGTTAAAACATCAAAACAGAACACCACAAAGCTGCTCTGTGGCTTTTTTTTTTTTTGATGATCATGGGTACTTGGTCGTTTTTCTTCAAGTCCGTGGCCTGAAAATACCTTTCAGTTTACTGATGCTTAATTGTCATTGGAGAACAGGTCGCTGTCTTTCTGTAGACCTCTGTGGAGTGATGATGGTCTTTTTTTTTCTTTTGTAGGACTAGCCAAACTGGTTTTCATTATTTACAAAAGTTTGGGTCGTTTCCTCAGTACCGAAAATGCAACCATAAAGCTGGGCAGTGACTTGGCAGGGCAGAACAGCACGATCGCCGTCAACTCGCACGTCATCGCCGCCTCCATCAACAAGGAGTCGAGCCGGGTGTACCTGACTGATCCCGTGCACTTCACACTGGAGCACATTGATGTGAGTTATGCTAATGAGTCAGTGGGAAGGTCACAAAATCAGCAAGAGAGAAAAGCAATGCAGAAAAACAACCTTTTTTTTCCATTTGAATTTTAAATGTTGGACTAGGTCAGAGACGCGAGTTAAGTCTA
The DNA here is from genome assembly GCA_024362935.1 of Setophaga petechia. Taxonomy (NCBI): domain Eukaryota; kingdom Metazoa; phylum Chordata; class Aves; order Passeriformes; family Parulidae; genus Setophaga; species Setophaga petechia. Next base: position 13,879,981 of record JANCRA010000006.1, read on the forward strand.
CGAACATAAAATTAAATGAGCCTGTTTCAGTGATTATTAGAACTTAAGTGTATTCTTAATGAAAGCTAATTCAGTAATCAACATGAAAATGTAAATGACTCATTTGTTTCTAACTGAAAATTAACTCTTACCTTAGAAGAAGAGAAGAAAATAACTGTTAAGATTCTTGATGGATTGATGTAGTAAGTTTTATTGACTCTTTAACTTTTTATATTAATTTTGGACCAAGTTATGGAAGCTTATACAAATTGTTCAAATTGCATTTATTCAGCAAAGAATAAAGTATGGTATCTTGATCTGTTATACTTTGAATTTATGTATATTTTCATTGTGGTATTTCATTTAATATGTGTCTTTGCTCTTAAGTTTGTCCCTTTTTCTTTTCATGTCTCACATGGGGAAAATAAACAATCACTACTGTGATAGAGAAAATATGGTTAGGTTTTTCCTCTCTCATTTGCCGGTTTTTTTAAATCTGGTTGGATTTTTTTTTTTCATCAAACTAGATAGGCATTGAGGAGTGAACTTTTTTGTGATACCTTTTCACATGACTTTGGCCTGATCAAAGGTGAGAACCAAAGGAAAAAGATCCTATTTTCAAATTATCAATTATATAAAAAAATATCATCAGAATAAATTCACAGTCCTAACTTTCCAGGAAGCAAAAATAACTATAATGTACCATCCATGCATAAAAATTGTAATTGTTTAAAATGGAGTCTACAGTAATTGAGACTACACTTGAGAGTGCTTCGGACTATAAAGTTCCTTTTAAACTAGATGCCTTCCTTGTGCAACATAGTCCACAGTTTTGCTGATGAAAAACTTTATTGTCCAAAACGTGCAAAGTTTAATCTAAATTACCTTTTACGCATATTAAACAATTGTTATTGCCATCTTAGTGTGTAAAATCCTCATTTTATGTTATCCTTTTGTCTCCCAGCCTGACAATTATTTCAATGCAAATTGTTCCTTCTGGAACTACTCAGAGAGGACTATGATGGGATACTGGTCAACTCAAGGCTGCAAACTGGTTGACACAAATAAAACTCATACAACGTGTGCTTGCAGTCACCTCACCAACTTTGCAATTCTTATGGCTCGTCGGGAAATTGTGGTAAGTAAGGATATTTCCAGCCATCAACAGGGAACAACAACAAGACTTGGCTTTAAATTTTTAGCAAGATCCAAAATTGTTGGAGTTTCTTTAGTATTTATAGCTCCTACCCACTCTTTCCAAAGCGATTTGCTTTCTGTAGCACTTTTCTTACTCATCCATAAAGTTGCAAGCAAAATAACAGGGAAGAGAAAACAAGGATGAGCAAGTGTTTTCTACAAGGCATATTTTAAAGTTACTGACCAACCTTACAACCGTTTTATAGACTCTCCCTCAGTACAAATGGAGAGTCTGTTCAGACAGCTGTGCAAGCTGTTCCCTGGAAGCCCAAATGCCAGCTCTCCTTGGCAAGGAAGGTCAAGGAACTTCCATACTGGTTGTTTAAACACTTCTTCATAGTCAGAAAATTTGTTGTCTATTTAAAACACTTCCTGCATGTCAGGGGCCCAAGAGCATGCAATATTTGCAGGGATATGGGACTTCTCATTAAGCCATTGTATTTGAAAAGTTCACTGCGAAGAACTAAAGCAAGGAATCTCCTTTAGCTAAACATGAGATTGAAGGCAGAATTACATGGGCAGCGTATTCTGCATTTTGTCCTGCTCGTTGTGTAAATCATTCTTTCTTCTCTGCTGTGGAGTTGCAGGTCTGTAGGAAATCCTTGGAAAAGCTCTCCTCTCTCCTTTCATCAGAGCCTAGTGGTACCTTAAAAATGTTATGTTTCTCTGCTCGTATTTCCAACCAGTCTGCAGTGAGCCATAGAAAAAGTGAAAATGTTATCTGAGCTGGATAAAATAGTCACATTTTTCTCTCAGACCTGCTCCTCTTCTACTTACCCTGATCTTGCTCTTCTGGGAAGCTGACCTGAGACTGAGAAATTTGAGTACATTTTGCCCATCTCATGTAATGACCAAGTAACTTTTCTGGATACCTGTGAAAATAGGTTTTTGTTTATACTCATAAAGAGTCATATTAATTTTGTCCATTCTTGGTTATTTCTAGTACAAAGATGGAGTGCACGAATTGCTCCTCACTGTCATCACCTGGGTGGGAATTGTCATCTCTCTTGTTTGCCTGGCCATCTGCATCTTCACATTCTGTTTTTTCCGTGGCCTGCAAAGTGATCGTAACACTATTCACAAGAACCTTTGTATCAACCTATTCATTGCTGAGTTCATTTTCCTAATAGGCATCGATAAGACAGAGTACAAGGTAAGTTTTCTCTCTGTGTACTGATCTTGTTCTCTGAAATGACTGTTTGAAATGGATTTGAATTAAAACATGACAACTCTGACAAGTTTTTAACACTCCAATCCAGCAAGGCTAACATAAAAGCACAGCATGAAAATAAGATAGATGTATTCACACATAGTATTTACATCCATCCCAAAATATGCTTTTTATTTTCAGTTGAGAAACACTGACTATTAACAAAGAAGGTGGTTAGACTTTTGAAAGAGGAGATGAAATTGAATGTGGACTATTAGGAACATAAATATATTTTCTATATGTATTCAAATGTCTTAACAGGTATTGACTACATTTTTATATATATTAGTACAAAGCCTTTTCTATATGCATATACATTTTTTACATTTTACATTCAAGCAGGTATTTTGGTAGTATTGGTAAAATTAATTCTGACATCATTCATTTAGTTGAAACTAATAATCTAGCATAGTTTCATCCAGTATTTGGCCAGTGGGGGATGAATTCAGACCAATTTCTGTTACAACAGTTGAAATTTCCATATTACAGCAGACAAAAATTGTGGGACAGACACTTCATAATTTTAAATATGTAGTATCACATTATGCATAGAGAGCCAACTGTTATGTCTAGGATTATCTAAACTAAAAGTCCTAAAACCATATCAGTTTCAAAATTAAAAAGTTGCTTATGAAATTAGGAAATCCACTCTGAAATTGATGACTGGGAGATGAGGGTGCAATTTCTTTGTCTTCATTCATACTGTTCAGCTGATTCACTTTCTGTAACTACTGACCACATATTAGTGTTTTCAAATGTTCAGAGTATGTTTTGAGGTTCAGAGTATGTTTTGAGGGAAGATGCTCCTGAATTTGTGAAATGTTCCTAATAAAACTATCTGCAGTTCTATTGCACACTTTTCAGTTGGAGAGGTAATGATGTGAGGGTTTTGTGGTTTACATTTCCATCTCTCTCTTTCTTTGCAGATTGCATGTCCGGTTTTTGCAGGTCTCTTACACTTTTTCTTCCTGGCAGCCTTTGCCTGGATGTGTCTAGAAGGAGTGCAGCTTTATCTAATGTTAGTAGAAGTATTTGAAAGTGAATATTCTAGAAAGAAGTACTATTATGTTGCTGGCTACCTCTTCCCTGCTACAGTGGTTGGTGTCTCAGCAGCTATTGACTATAAGAGCTACGGAACAGAGAAAGCGTAAGTAATTGCAAGTGACCTGAGTGTTTTTCAAGTGAATAATTTTTTAAAGCCTATTAGCTGTCAGAGGGTCCCTGACAGACTAAAATACCATCTGAAAGCTTTATTGGTAAGAGAATGGCGATGCTGTGCACAAATTACAATCAAGTCTTTTGTAATTCTCTAGGTTCAGGGGATTTGTACTCTAGAGAGACCAATTCTAAATTATGGTCTTTCTTTTAACACAAAAGATTGACCTGAAACAAATTGAAAAAGTAAATAACTTTTTGTACTCAGATGTATATTAAGCAAAATTTCTCAACTTAAAGTATCTGACAAGCCTAACCACCCAGTTTTAAGCTAATGCTTCATTAGATCTCTTTGTTCAGCTGTCCCTCTAGCTAGCTCTCATCCTGAAGTATGACAGTACAATATTCCAACCTATGTGTTTTATTTTGATTATATTTTATCAGGCAAGTAGAGTAGGATTAAAATTAGCCACTGCCTTTTATTTCCAAAAATACAGATGTATATAGGAAGTGACAGAAGGTAGACAGGAAACATTTCTGAGGATTTGAGTTGCTGGAGGCATGAATTTGCCTTTCAGTAGTGTTTATTTTGTCCTTTGATGAAATTAGTTACAGAAGGGGAAGATATTGTTGACTACAAGAAAGCTGCTTGATGTTGCTACTGATGAAAGACAAACAAGAGAATTCAGCAGGGAACTGGGCTGCTTGAAAAATGGATTGCTAAGTGAAGTTGGCCCTAATAGGTTTATACGTCATTTAGTCTGGTATCTTATGTATTCTTTCTCTACAGCTCAACTCCCAGATGGGGCATTTTATTTATACCATATTATTATTCAGCAAAACCTGGCATCTGAGCATTTTCTATCTCATATTCCTCAGGCGTGAGCACTTAACATAGGATATAAAGTTAAAAGCAGACTTTGAAGATCACATGGGAAGGCTGCAAAAATTATTTACTGATGTTAGGTTCATTAGTCCATGATAGCACCTGTCACCAAACCTTTTGACTGAAAGGAGAGCTTGCTTTGGTTGTGTTTCTCCTTATGTTAGGTATTCCTGATGTTGTAGTTTCAGGTTCAGTTGTGTTATACAAAGTTCATTGGAAGAGGTGAGGTTCAGGTTAGGTGCTGTCCATGGAATAAGTGGTACTGTGCAATCTTCATCATTGTTTACTGGCAAAGTGTTACCATAAGAAGTATTTTTGTGCTTTCCGTTTATTGGACTGAGGTGCTAATGCAGCTTTTCACTTTTCATTCTCTTTGTTCCATAATAGCTGCTGGCTACACGTAGATAACTACTTTATCTGGAGTTTCATTGGACCTGTTACTTTTATTATTCTGGTAAGAAGTTTGTTTTTTTTTTCCCTTTCTTTTTAGGTTGCGTCACAGCAGATTAAAAAAATTGAAATGAAATTAAATTTTCATTCAATGCCATCCTTATTCACAAGACATCCCATAAAAATGCTTAGAAACAATTTATAATGTGACTAATGGTTATATAAATGTGTAGAAATCTTTAAAGAGTGCTGACCAAAGGATTAATTGTCAAAGCTGTGGTGGCACTTCATCATGGCCACTTTTTTCTAATGGCTTGAATTCTGAAGGTCATATTGACATGTGTAGTCATATGAAAGATCAATGAAGTACTAAACACAGGGGTTTTTTAAAAGGAGCCCTTATTATTGCTTTCAATTGAGTCACTACTGTACACATTCTAGAATTTAACTGCTAATTATCCAACATAATTATCTCAAAAGGGTATTGTAATGCACTGGATAATTAAATAAATTTTTTGTTCCATTACACTTACACAGTATTTGTCTGTGTATTTGCATATGCACATTTTTCCATGCCTACTTCTGTGTGCATTTGTGTTACATGTAGTGCCTGTCAGACACAGAAGTTGCTCTGTTTTAGTACAAATAATGGGCTGTTCTGTAACCAGTAGAAAGCCTGTGCACATTCATTGCTGAAGCCACTGTGTGCCTGCACCCATCTGTGCACCCACTGGGTGCCCCAGTGTCCCCTTAGCACAGAATGCTGCACTCAGACATCAATCACCAATTCTCTGAGCTCTTCCAGGTAGAAAGCCTGTAATCAACCCAGGGAGAGAACTTCTCCCATTTATTTCAGACTAACAATGCCAACACTACACAGTGGAGGAATTTGTGAGCGCAGTGAATGCATGGTGTGCATTTTGGCTCATCTTGGTTTTCTCTGCTAGCTCTGTATCTTTAAAACATGGCTTTACTTGGGCAATGCTGTAGAAGGCTGGCTGGGGACATAGCCTATGTATGTAGAGGCCTTTTCTCATAATTGCTGATAGTTTGGAGGGATGAATTAATTTGTGTTCATGCTTTTGAAATCTTAAATAGTTGCATGTCTTCCTGCTCTTTCACAGCAGTAGAGTTGTGAAATGTTAGCAGAATTTGAGCTCACTTGAATTTCCACATTCAGGAATTATGTTTTTCCATATTCAGAAATTTTATTTTTTCAGTATGAAGCACATGTATCAGGCATAATTTTGAAATTTCTTTGACTTTTATAGATCTGTGTGCCAGACATAATACTTCAGCACTTTTTGTACTTACAGTCCAAACTGATACTTTGATTATGGAAATTTCTACTAAAAATGTGCCTGGCCAATGTTTTGGTTTGCATTTACTCTGTTTATATCAAAAACTATTTGAATCCTTGAGTGATCACTTAAGAAAAGATACTTGTGCAATGTAGAGGTTGTTAAAGTTCACTGGCAAATTTTCAAAGACATGGGCGTAGATGCCAAAATTTATGTGTGTATGACTTGAATTAGAAAAATTACAGTGTTTGTAAGATTTAAGTGTAGACCATAATAATTGTACACAGTTTATTCTAAATACATTCCAATTAAATCATATCTCAGAATGATGGGGATTATTTTTTAATTAAACCTACAATTGCAGTTGAAAGACTTAGAAAGATAGACTTAATATGTTCAATATGATAGACAATATTTTTCAGCATGAAGTTGTTTCTTGCAGTTTTAATTATTCTGGAAATTGTTCTGATTTTCACACTACAATAGTTAAGTCACATCAAGTCTGGTTGTGTGGTGATAATTTTGCTTTTTGTTTGTGGCTCCTTCCTTATTTTATTGTTACTGGGGGTATTTTGCTAAGTCACCTATATTTCTCTCCCTTCCTTTAAAATAACATTTCACACGGGAAGCCTTGGGCTTTGCTGATGGCTTTTTCACTTCCTCATAACCAGGTCAGAGTGAGAATAGAGGTGAAGGACATTTAATCATATTGACCATGTACAGACATAGTTCACTGTTATTTACTGGCCGTGACATTATTATCCTCCAGCAAATCATTTAGACTGAGACGCAAAAGGCTTTTGGGAGCAGTATTCCCAACTTGAAAAATATGAAACAGCAGGTAGCAATCACAGCACAGTTCCTAGGAGTAATTCTTCTCTAGCAATTGCTTTGCCCTCTAATCGTCCCAGCTGAGAAAGCAAGAGAAACCAGAGGAAGAAGTGTGAGAAGTGTAGTGGCTGAAAAATAATATGTCATGTGCACTGTAACCAAAGAACTATATCTGTAGTGTAGCTTACTTAGTGTCAGTAGCATGTGAGAATGTTGCCTTGGTAAGCTTTTTAACATGTTGCTCAAGTCACTTCTGTGTTTCTCAACAGTTTAATATTCTCAACATAAACTCTTTTTTGACAGTATTGTCCTCTCTTCTAATTTACAGTTTTTTCTCTGAATTTATAAGCATTTGTACTTGTGTCTGTGCACATTTTTGCTTACAATGGCAATGGGAAGTATGAGGGGGAAGCATGAAGCTCCTCAGTACATCTTCTGAGGAACTTTTAACTTCACTATTTCTATAGCCTGTCATGCCTTTGGGCACCAGGGTTATTATATCTATGAGAAAAGAGCATGTAAGTAATGAGCGGTGGGAAACCATTAGTATGCCTGAAATGGTTTAATGAAAGCTTGGATCATGATACGTCAGGAGCTGTTCTTATCATTTGGACAGCTCCATCTGCATCTTTAATAATTAATTCAGTTCAGTAAGAGTTCAGTGTGCACACTCATTTAGAAGCCATCAGAGAGCACCTCTCTCGCTGCCAGTCCCAGGGAGAAATAGGCTTCTGCATGGCTAAGAGCAAAGATCTGGAGATACAAGAGCAGTTTTAGAGCTGCATTTGCCAGGTAACAAAAGCTCCGGGGAGTTCAAAAAGGGTCAGAACATGTGCAGTTCAGCTAGGTTACTTCAGAGTGGTGTTTCTGTTCTTCTGTCTTATCGTATCCATGTCAGCACTGCAGGCTGTGTGGAATGAATTTTAAGCTGCTAAGCTCAGGGCGGACGTGATTCCATTGAGCAGGTTCATGGCTATAAAACAAACAGTGCACTTCTGTAATCTGTGGTCAGAAAAGCCTGAGCACTTTGACTGCTGTGTAGATTCATTCATGTCCAAGGAACGAGTGGCATTGGTTTAATTCAGCCAGAACTGTTGCAGTTTGCTTCCCCCAGCTTGCAGGCAGAGCCCATGTATTGGTCTACCAAGGGCTGTCTAAGCTAAAATTACTAAGATGCTCCATTTCATTAACACAGAATGTGTTAAATGTCCTCACACAGGCTGAAGTATTGCTTACCTGAGTCAGTGGATGGACAGATGTACACATAACTTAGCTCCACAAGTGAAAATGGACTGTATTTGTAAACTTATTTTTTATAAATAATATGTATTTATCTTTCTATAGTAGACACTTGATAAATGGTATTATCTATTAATCACAGGGGAAATTTATCATTGTTTTTGCAAAATCTAACTTTACTTTGCTACTAATTCATTGTACCTGCAGCTAATTCCAGTTGATTCGTCTTCTGTGCAGGTTAGCACACCCACTTTTTAAAAAAGTTAATTTGAGTTGACACACTCCCTGTCTCAAAATTACATAGGTTTCAGGGTATAGAGAGACACATTTTCTGCTTATACCTTCTTTCACATCCAGTTCCTTCTGATTTCCAAAGTAGAAATGGCCATATGTGTGTTGCCTGTGCAATAAGCATGGTCTTCCAGTGTGCTGGAAGAGTTTTGATTATTACCATAAAAACTCTTCATATTTCATATTTTGAAGTACTAAGTTGTTATTTTTTTAATATATATCAATTGTCTTTCACTTTGTTTTATCCAATTACACTTGTATTAAGAGATGACAAGAAACTAATAGAAGTTCTGTAGAAGATACCATATTTTTTTTCTTTTACTTTACACAAAATTCTGAAATCAGGGTATAGATCAAGCTAGTTCTCTATCCAGAATTCCATCTCTTCCAGTAGACAGTAAGTTTTAGAAACTAAATCAGAATCAAGTATAAACATAAATTAAATACTATTAATTCAAATTTTTGCTTACTATTACCAGCTAATATTTTAAAATATCTCGTATTATAGCTCCACCTTCTGTAGCTGTGTGTTTTGTCACTTTTTGTCATCACAGCAGAATCTTCAAATCCAAACCTAATGCCTGACCAGACTTTTAATTTCTTATTTTTAGCTTTCAAAAGAATGTTGGTCTGATTTGCAGACACGCAGCAGGAAAAAGATTTTACAGACATAATCAAGGGTATAATTTTAGGACTGTTTGAGATGTATGCATTGTGCATCTGTGTGTGTGTTTGAACAATATATTTATATTTTTTATTAGCCTTAAAGCAGAGGGGAACTGTTCAGCTGCAGATTTTGGCTCATCTGGAATGGATGCAGCCGTGTTGTCAGGATGAGGTCCAGCCAGTCACTGACCATTTGTGTTACATGAAGTGATGAGAATGCCACCATTGTCAAAGGCCCATTTTTTCTCATGGAAGATTACTCTCAAAAGTCTCTCTTGCCACTCATGTGGGTCTTTCTTGCCACTCATGTGGGTCAGAGTTGTGCATGCTTGAGGTGAACATTTTCTTAAAGAAAGGTGTCCTACTCAGACCATCTGTCAAGCTTGGAAAACATCTACAAATTCACTTGCTTGGATCAGTAACAGTTCAGTCCTCACAGAAGCAATTCAGGTTGAAAGGAGCTCCAGGAGATCCTTTCTTCTCAAAGTAGCCTCAGCTCTGGGCCAGACCACGTTGCTCAGAGCTGGAAAAGCTTTCCTTGTACAAATGAATACAAAAGTCCTAACTGTGTTTTCTTCTCGCCCCATTACATATTTCTCACCAAGAAAATTAATTCAGCTATTCCTTATAAAAACAATTATTTTCCAGCAAATTCCCTTTCCTCACTGGTTAGTGTCTTTCATGAGAAAAAAGAAAAAAAAAGGCAAGATGCCCAAAAGTCTTTAACTTGTGAATTCCTCCAAAACAATAAATTTCTAGATTAAAAACAATCTGGGAGCCAAAAGCAAATCTATAGAAAGGTTTGGTTACAGTATCTGTAAGCAAGCAAAATAGGGTGTTCTTTTTTATAATGATATAATGCGTAACAGAGATGCCAGCATATTTGAACAAGTGGCAAACCATGGTCTTTTGACTGCTGAAACTGAAAACTATGCAACATTTCACAGTGATGGAGAAACAAGTATCATATGCTCAGTTGTCATAGTTACTCTGTCTTCAATGTACAATATTTTTCCTTTTTTCTTGGAAGGACTTTTCTGCTGCTGTGATATGGCATTATTACTTCTGTGGGCTGGTTTTGTGGGTTTGTACATAAATTACAATTAAAATGTCACTTAAGAAACTGCTTTGTGCAGTTGTTCCCTGGTGCAGCAATGTCATACACCCAGACAGAGCTGAGCACCTAAATAAAACCTGTTAAATACAACCTCAGTGTGTGAATACAAGTTTTTTATTTGTTGTGTGGCAAACCAGCACTTCAGTTGTACAAAGAATCAGAGCATAAAACCCTCTTGTTTCATAAGGCAGTCATTTATGGGCTAAGCCATATCTATGAGTTTTTGATCCAAGAATCATGATGTCAGTACAATACAGGATACTCTAGGGTAGCTACTTAGGCAAGGATTAGCTTCCAGCTGTGCTGTAAATATTATTCTGAACTGAAATGTGCTCTCCCAGATGCATAGGTTGCAGACAAAGTTGATGTACGTGTTAGGATTGACACAGGGCATGTGTCTTAGCTCATAATCTGTTCGTTTTCATGAAAAGCAAATTGAGGTTGCATTTTTCAGGCAGGCTGAAGAAGTGCATGTTATGTCAGCCACCAAACTGTGCAAGAAACTTTTTCAAATAGAGAAAAATGAAATCTGTGTGCAAAGACATGGAGCTGAGGGTCAGGTCTGTTGCAGAACCCTTGTCCTGTCTGGTGCAAAGGCCAGGGAAAGAAGCAGCTTGTTTTCTCATCCAGTGAAGTTACACCGTACAGTGAAAACCTAGATGAGAGGAAGAGATCACAATGATGTAACTAAATGGCTTTTCTCATGTGGTTAGTAATTTCCTATAAGAATCATAGAAAATAATCACCAAGATCATGAATTATTGACACTTCTATTACATTTTGCAGCAATTGAAATATGCATAACCTACACCATGTACATACATCAGCCTAAAGGTTAAGTATTTTCAGCCAGTTCTTGAAACACAAACAGAAACAGAAACCTTTTTTTTTGTTATTTGATCACAAACACCTTTTTCTATTAATCTCAAAATATAATTGTAAAAATCTTGTACTTTGCATGATAAGATCAAAAGTTGCCACACTCTTTTCTGGTGTTGAGAACTGCATTATAGTTCGTGCTGTCCATCCTGATTTTGAGACAGCAGCAGGAGCAATAACATGATTGCCTGTAGCAGTAGGAATTGTTTCTCTAATAAGTGTTCTTATTAACAGACTCTGATCAGACCCTTCAAAATACTCATCTTCTCAAGATTAAGACCAGCTCTTTGTTAGGATTTCAGTGACATTTCTGACCATTAAGGCACAGCTGCAGGAACACATCTAGCATGAACTGGTATCCCTAGTGTTACAAAAAGAATGAAGATTTTGAAGCTATCTTAAACCAAAGGCTTCCCAAATTGAGAGACTGTGTATAATCATCAGTAACCAGTTGCAGATATATAGATATGGAAGATTATAAGGATGGGGTTCTCTGTCTAATGTATGTGCTATAAGGATGTCCAAGCATATTCTTCCATCTTCTCTTAGCTTTTGGTCCAGCCACTTTGTGTGCATTGTAGTAGTAGACAAGGATGTGTGTCTTCTTGCTGAAAGGACGTGGCTCTTACTGGTTTCAAAGATACAATGTTGTCCAACTTTTCTGTCTGATATAGGACAGCACAAACTAATTACTGAAATTAATTGGGTACCATTTTTTAGCCCATGTTCTGCAGGCATCCTTGTATTTGGCTCGCCTGTGCTTTTCACAGGCTTTGAAATCGATAGGAAAAAGGCACCCAGTAACTTTGATATCTGTGATTCTGCTTCACAATAAGAGAATGATAAAAAATTTCCTTCAGTATCTTCCCTGGTGTTACCTGTATGAATGACACAACAAGAATAAGATGCCACAGTCCTTCAAGTGCACACACAGTCTCGCTTTGACAGAATCCAGACTACAAAGGGAAAGAGGGCAGCAGGAGGGTGCACCACCAGCATATATCTGTGGCACTGTTAAGTTTGATGCATTTGCTACATCTTTGTGTTTCTTTTTCTTCTTTTCCTCTCTTTTTCTTTTTTTCCAGTTACATTTAAGGTCTTTTCAAGACCCCAGTAGGATTGTGAGAACAAAAAGGAATAAAATAAAAAAAAAAAAAGGAGAAACCAGCAAAGGTGAAAAACATTTCAAAATCAGGATGGGGTGATAAAAAGACAACTAGTATAGCACAGTAAAGCAGTGACCATTGTCCTCAGAGAGTGCTATGGGGAACAGGGCCTGGGTGACAGGTAAAGGTGAGCAGGTGATGAGCAAAACATTGTGGAGGACAGAGCAAAACTGACAATGGCGAGTGCTGGACATCAGTTAAATACGGTGGCTCATGACAATGTGGCACATTTTGGAAATTAAGTGAAACAAGGACTTCTAATATGTTTATCCTCTCATTCTTACTTGCAATCACAGTATGCAGACCATCTGATAGAGTTACCAATTTTCACTACTTACTTGGAAATAAACTACAGGGTTTTTGTTTAGCCTGTAACATCATCATTATTCAACCTATTACTTGAAGTAGTTTAATTTCATTCTTATCTGTTTTGACAGCTGAATCTTATCTTCCTGGTGATCACATTGTGCAAAATGGTGAAGCACTCAAACACTTTGAAACCAGACTCTAGCAGGTTGGAAAACATTAAGTAAGTGCTTTGTGTTCAAGTATGAGAACTATGATTATTTTCTGATTGCTGAACTGATTGAAAGCTACTCTCCATTAGGAGCACATGCCATTGTCTCCCAGCAACTGCAGATGTCAATTAGAAGCAAACAGATCCAATCCTGCTTTCGTCACATTGTTGCTGTAATGTCACAAACGCCGGTCAAAATTAGATAATTTCAGCCTGGAACTAGTGCCAAGAAACTGTTTCACGGAAATGCCACAGCGCTGTAGTAATTTCATTTGCATTTAAAATGCAGTTCAAAAATGATGTTCCTGTTTGCATGGCTGATATGATTATATTAAGTTTGTTTTGTTAAATGACTTTTTGATTTAGGGATTCTGAGCAGTTTCTACTCGTAATCCTGTTCTCCCCAGAGAATTGACTCTATTATTATTGTTAACTTGAAGATTATCTGTTGTTTTCGTGCTAATTTAACAAATGTTTACTTATCATGGTGTTCTACTGTAGTGTCCCTTTTGCAGAGTAATATAAGTTTTTGATAACTAACAAAGTTTTGGCAGCTTGCACTTTTTTAGATAGCTTTTTACTGTATTCTGTTTAGCCTTACGTTGTATTCAAGGTTTTTGTTACCAACACTGAAGGGATGGTGCCACTTTCTAACACTGAGGGTTGGATGTGAAAGGGTCTGACAGATCTGCTTTGAACGTTGGAAATGGCAAAGGGAGACTTTCAGTAAGGATAACATTGTGAACTAGATGTTCTAGATAGGTCAGTATCAGCTTCATTGCATGTTGCATGATGAGAGAGAGAGCTAATCTCTAGCATCTCTCTCTTTTCTTCCTTTTCCTCTTTCTGTCTTCTCATCCACACCAGTAATTACCGTGTTTGTGATGGCTACTATAATACGGACTTACCTGGGTAAGATAGAACCCTACATTAACAAACTTCTAGCATGATTTTTAACTTTACAAACTCGGTCATATTGTGGATTTCCCTTAATTTTAATTAACTATTTTTGAGATACCTGATTTGCTAAAGACTTTTAAACTATTACATGCCTTTATACTTTTAAATTGCTTGCCTCTGCATTTTGAATTTCCTAATTTTGACTAATTTTTATAGACAATTAAAAATGCTCTTATTAATTTCTGTTTCAATTCTGTCTAATAATTTTGTTTCTCTTTTCTGCTTATAATGCTTTCTAGCTATGAAGATAATAAGCCATTTATCAAGTAAGATCATTAGTTAGATGTGGAATTCACTGACTAAATTCCCTTTCCCTTTCATTCTGTGCTGTTTGCTACAATTCCTTTTCCTTAACCTATTCATGATGGAATCTTTTTTAGCTTGTTCTGTAAAGCAATATCCATATTTTTGTCGCATTTCAGCAGGGTTTCTTCATGCGGAAGTTACATCCTCTAGCTTCAGTTTAGCTGAGTTTATCGAAGCATTAATGATTTGGGCTCTAGGCTTTTAATCTGCTGTTTAACCTTTGTGCATTTGTGTTGCATTATTTGGTGTCATATGGCAGCACCACTGTTTAAAATCTATGGTGTGATTAGTGGCTAAGCCAGATTTATCAATCTCTTCTCTAAAAGCAGATAAAGCAATGGAGTAGCTGAGGCTTGTGCTATACTTCTGCATTTCAAAATAGTTTTGACATCCTATGCTGTTCTTGAGAAAGACAAAGGTTATATCTATTCTTGCTGTTTTTATTGGAGTCTAAGGGTACTGAATGGAATTGTTCTTTCTTTAATAGATAAAAGGTTAAACCCAAGGAATTTTTACATTTGAATGTGAAACTAGTAAAAGTCAACTTCAGGAACTGAAATGTTAATATTGGATTTGGCAAAGTACATTCTCGTAAGTAATGTTACTAAAATTAATTTTCTTTTGCAGATCCTGGGTCCTGGGTGCATTTGCTCTCCTGTGTCTCCTTGGCCTAACATGGTCATTTGGTCTGCTGTTTATAAATGAGGGGACCGTTGTGATGACATATCTCTTCACAGTATTTAATGCTTTCCAAGGAATGTTTATTTTCATCTTTCATTGTGCCCTTCAAAAGAAAGTAAGTTACCAAAACCACAGATGAATGTTCCCTAACTCCTTAGAAATGCCACACATAATTCTTAAGAAATAGAGATAAAATTAACAATTGGAAGAACTGGAGTATTTTGAAGTAGTTTGAGGAGGGGACCAGAATTCCAGTGCAGTTTTTGCTGTATGTGCTAGTGGGAGTCATGTAACTGCTCTGTGACCCAGCCAGGTTTAACCCAGGTTTAACATGGATGCAGCATTTCCAACCTGGGGTTGAAAAGTTTGAAGGTTGTGTGAACAAAATGTAAAAGTTGAAAACTGGTAGTGTGGTATGTATTAGCCTGGACTTACAGCCAAAAATCTTTTATGTTCACATGAAACAAGTCCTGCCTTTGCTGCAGTGCTGCAAACAGAGGATCAGTTATGATATCAGCCCATACCAGCCTGGGAATGCTCTCCTTTTCTTAGAACAAGGCAGAGCACCTTTCTTGTCATCCCATTAAGCTGCCACATAAAGCTAAGGGTGATAGGCAGGGATAGTACTGTGTGTGCTCATTCATTACAAAATTAAGTGTGATGTAAAAATTAATCTTATTATGAATTTTGACACACCTTAGAACAAAGCAGTCATTAATGTTAGACACCTGCTAACAGGAATAGTTTTCTGAAGATGGAAAAGATGCCAGCGTTAATGCTTTTTTCCCAAGTGTTTGCTTCCCCCAGAAATCCCAATAGTTTTGTGCTCTTCACTGGAGCCTCCCTCACAAGTGGGATGAGCTAAATTAGTTCTGCTCCCTTTCTCTGGATGAAAACAGAATGGTCCAGAAGGAGGTGGAAGGAGGGATAGACGAAGAGAGACAGAGGGAGACAGAGAGAAGGCTTGAAGGGGAGAGAGGAGCAAGCAGGAGAGAAGGAAAGTGAAGGGCACAGCTCTCTGGGACCCTTTTTTGGGTTCCCTGCACCCCTTCTCTTCCCCAGAGGGTGGAGATTGCTTCCAAGGATGTTTTAGAGGTGTTGTAATGAAGAGTGCATAAAAAATGCTGAGAGCCTTAGTTAGAAGGCAGGACAAATGAAAGTAATGAGAGTTGAGAGGAAGGGTGAACATCAAAAAATCCCACCCAAACAAACTTAACATGAAATGCGGTATGTCCTACATTTGGAAATATCCAATTTGCAGTATTTAGATTATAAATATTTTTGCCAGTTTTGGGCTGGAGACCTAGCAATTATTAACTCCCATTATAATTAGCTCACCAGAGACATAATTAACTGATATTTACAAGATGGTTTGAGACCACTGGATAAAGTGTTGTTTAAATACAAAAATCCTATGCTCATGTTCTCAACTGTACCAACTCTAACATTACCAGCATCTCTAAATTTGGTTTAGACAATGGCATTCAGAGGTGTTCTAGGAAAAGATCTGGTAGACAGAATTTTACCTGATGAACATGACACTTCACTCATTTGGAGAGAACAAAAGGACACTTAGCAGATTGAGCCTAAGAGAAGAAGATAGGGAAGAAAATGCAAACATTCCCAAAATGCAAATATTTTCTAGGTTAGGGTTTCATAAAATGTTTCCATTTTTACTATTTGTATTGGACTTGAAAATCAGAAACAGATTCCTTTTTTTATTTCTTTTTACAGCTGCGCATTGTTTTCATATAAAGTGGAGTCAGCAAAAAGCAATATTAAAATACCAGTCAAGTGTGAAAAAACATAACCTAGAGCAATAAGATTTATACCTGAAAGAATGTTAAAGCTGCCATTTAAGATTTTTAAGTGTCACTGCCTTTGACTGGATATTGTCCTGTGCTCTGTCTGCATAGCTAATGTAGTCTTTTTATTCTGTTATTACTACTTGGTCACTAAATTGAACAGAGAAATAGAATTGTGGAAGTGAAAACTATTATGTTTCCAGTTCTGACGAGATGATAGTGCTGTTGCTTCCATCAGTTTCCAACAAGCTATAATTTAGAAATAATGACAGTGGAAAGCACGGTCCTGACAGATAATGTACATTCACTGCAATACAGGCATTAGGCAAAACCAGCCCTGGAGGGTGGTATTTGGGCAAAAATACAGTTTTGATTGCTATTGTCTCTCCTGTGTAGTGGCTTAGAGCATTTAATATCCATTAGTGTTTAGGAGTGTTTTTTCCTAGGTGTTATACCAACTAGTGATGATGTATATAGACCTATGTTTTCCTGGGTTAAAAATTATAATTTGAAGTTGTTTCATTTCTGTTTTCATTTTTTATATGTCTTTTGTGCTGATATAGATAGGAGTTGACTTTAAATATGTACCATATACTTTTATAAAAAGCTGAATTATTGTGCCTTGAAGTTAAAGTAATAATTATTCAACTTTTCTTCATCCTTGTGATTTATAGAAAAACAGCACAGTATGTATTCTGTGAGTAAAACTCCTGTAGAAAACAGCACATTATAGATGTAAATCCACACTATTAATTTTTTGCATTT
Source organism: Setophaga petechia (assembly GCA_024362935.1). Taxonomy (NCBI): domain Eukaryota; kingdom Metazoa; phylum Chordata; class Aves; order Passeriformes; family Parulidae; genus Setophaga; species Setophaga petechia. Next base: position 13,897,322 of record JANCRA010000006.1, read on the forward strand.
TTTTCCTCTCTCCTTTTTGCATACACATAACTTTCTGTCTTATATATTCATAGGTCAGGCAGAATTTCCAGATTAGCTGAAATCCCTCTTTTCACAGAAACTCATGAGTCTCACTGATGTAGAAGAGACACTTAAATTCCCATGTAATCTGGTGGAAGATTTATGAGTTTAGATTTACACATCTATACAAATTCTATCCACTGTGTCCTTTCACTTTTGCAGTCTTGCTGCCAAAATATGCAGACACTCTTCTGTTATCCAAAACTAAAAGTCAGTGAAGCAGTCATGGAATATAAGAAAATTAACTGCTCTGTAAAGTGATCCTGATTACTTTTATGGCAATTGTTATCACCCATAACAAAACTAAAGTTTCCAGTAGGGCACTGGAAACAGAAAGTGAATAAATGTAGCCTAAATACTGAAGTCATTAATTAGTTTTGCTGCTCTGTCAGAAAAAAAAAAATCATGAACATGGGTATATTCAAATTTCTAGATTCAACAAAGACAGGAATTAGAATTTTATGTTTTGGTCCTAAAAGTGAAAGGTGCTTCATTCCCAGCCTTTATGGTTCCAAAAGTGACTCTGGAACACTGGCAAGCAGCTGCCCCAGCAAGGGGCTGGGGCTGTGCCTGCAGTGGGGCAGGGGTGTTTGTGAGCTCTGTACAAGGCCAGGGCAGGTGTGGCCATCTGAAGTAGCAGCTGGATGAGTTACACAGAGTAAGAAAATTCCTTTACAGCCATTGGAAATTTTGCACAATTTATTGGAAATCATTGCATAAGGGGTAGTACTGAGCAGTACTCAAGCCCTTCTTGCCTGCTAGGATGGGAAGACAGGCTTGCTGTGCTTTCTGCACCAAAAGCTCTTATAAAAACCACTATTTTCAGCCAGCATTCAATTCAGGTAAACTATATTAATCTACAATATGAAAATTGAATAAAAACAATTTTCTAACTAAGTCAGTAGTGATTATTCAGGGACATCTCTAAGAAGTGTGTGTATACCTTGGAAATAATTGGTTCAAAACTCCTGGGTAGCTGCTAATACTGCCACTGAGTAGAGAGAAATATGTGGGTTTGCTAACAGCCAGCAATTCAACAGACAAGAATTATCTATTTGCTTGAAAAGTGAGTAGTTTCAATGCAAGGTTCATGTGTTTTTGCCAGCAGCTATTTAAAACTATTTCTTGTGCTAAGCAATTTTTTTTCCCCTCATAGGTACGTAAGGAATATGGGAAATGCTTCAGACATTCCTACTGCTGTGGAGGACTTCCAACTGAGAGTCCCCACAGCTCAGTGAAGGCATCAACCACCAGAACCAGTGCTCGCTATTCCTCTGGCACTCAGGTAACAAAGATTTTGACAGCATCTTTTAATTACCTTATTTATGAAAAGCCTACTGAGATGTCTTCCAATCAGAAAGACTAATTGTCTTCTCATTATTGTCATTTAGATGGTAAATACATACTTCTGCATTGTAGAATTATTTCTTTTTAAACAGTTATTTTGGTCTAATATAAATATGTTCTTGTAATTAGGGACTGATTTATAGGAAGCTTTAAACCATCATGGTTCATTGAAATAAAGTTTAATAAATTACAGTTTTAATAAAAAAATAAGGAATTTTCATGATGTGCTAAAAAAATGGTTTACTTTAGGCTAAAATAAACACAAATATTCTACATAATAGCACATGAGCAGGAAAAAATCTTTTTGTAATCCACTATGTTTTGTCTCACTGCTTTGTGCTAACAGAGTCGGATAAGGAGGATGTGGAATGACACTGTGAGAAAACAGTCGGAATCATCTTTTATCTCAGGTGACATCAACAGCACTTCAACACTTAATCAAGGTCAGTCACTGGGAACATTTCGGTTTTAGAATCCATAAATTATTACAGATTTTATATCATTTAACACAGAAGAATTGAAAATAATGTTAAAAAAAAATCTGGAACAAGTGTTCTCTAAAAGCAGATTTTTAAAGTTAATCCACCAGCACTTTTGAAAACCATGTTCCCTTAACTGGCCCCTGCTATAGAAGTTGAATTCTTCAATTCATGGGAATGTATTTAAATTAGTTTCATCAATAATTTAGCTTAAAAGCAAGATCATAATTTTAAATCTTTCCTAACCTTTATAGGTTAAATCTGAAATAGAAATATGAGTGTAGTAACATTTTAATGCATATTTGACTGATTTTTAGGTGCAGAAATTTTCCCAGTGAAATCTAATTGATATCATTTCTGTGCAAAAGATGTCTGTAAATCATTTATCTTTTCTATTTCAAAGAGCATCATATCTGTAACATGGGATAGAATCCAGATTTTTAGGCACAGAGAAGTCAAAACTCAAAACTTCTCATCTCAGATAGACTTTGAAATCTGTAACGTCATTCTCATGTCCAGACAGAAGACAAGGGTGTTTATCCAGAACAATTGTCCCTCCCTTTCTCCCCTCCCTGCTGTGTTTTGGAGTGATTTTGAGCCAGCAGTGGAGGCAGCTCTGTGCAAGCCAGGTTTGAAGCCTGTTCTTCCACCCAGTCCTTGAGTGGAGAGCAGGTAGCCCTGGTCACACTGCAACCAGTTCCTGCTCCACTCAGTTTCAAACAGAAAATACAAATTCAGGATTTGATAGCAGGAACCTGTATTTACATTCATTTTGGGAGTAAAATTGTGGTATTTGCAAAGCAAAAGGTATCAGAAAGCATGATTCTACTTTTGGCATTTGGTACATAGTGGGTAAGACCTGTGTGTCTCACTGCTCCTCCCACCCCTCTTACCCCTGCATGTTCTTTTGGCAAAAATCAAAATTAAGTAACTTCTCGTGGGTAGAAAATGTATGTTTTTCATGTCTCCTTAAGTGTCATACTAAAATTCCAAAAATACAAGCACATAAAATTTGGTAATTACTCTAGTTTGCTGTCTCTGACTGAGGTTTGCCCTAACTGTGCTGCACTATTAGTGAATCCAGTGTAGAACAGAGGTCTCAGCAGCTTCTCCCTGTTTCAAGCTCCAGACTCAAGTAACTGGAGATGTTCTGTCATGATTAGAAAAATTGTTATCAACTCTGTTCAGTTATAATTTTGTCACTATCTCAGTGATACATACATATTATGGTAGTTTAATAATTATGGTAATTTAATAATTTTTCCTTTAAAATAAAAATCAAGCTTTTAATTAAGCTTTTTTTTTTTCTTGTGACAAAGAAATTTGGATTTAAAAAATCATAGCTATAAATTACACGTAATTAGTCTAAGATTAAATATACTATGCAAAATTTAAAAAAAAAAACCAGGCAAAATATATTTCAGTTATTATTTTTGATAAGAAGTACTTTACAATGGGAAAAAACTATGATAATTTTTTTAGTTGATCACTAATACAAACTTTCAAATAAGATTAGCATACTCAGACCATAATACTCTGAGTGTTAAAAATTTCTGCTCATTTCAGCTACTAAGTAGTTCTGGGAGTACAAAAGCATTAATATTTGGAATATATATAATTACTTGACAAATAAAAATATTTATACTATGAAAATAGAGCTGTTTCTCTAATTGTCTTTGGGTCTGTAATACACTGACCCTGATGAACTGTTTTGCAAGTAATAAAAAAGAAACTTGAATTTAATCTTATTGAAATGTTTAAATTAATTTTTAAATTACAGCATTTTTCTTGTAGTAGCTAGAAATCAGAGATCAACTGACTTTTTAATAATTTCTCAAAATATACTGTTTTTTTAATCTGATTCTTCTGAGTGTTTAAATGGTGTTCCGTTAACATGTAAATTTGAATTTACTAGAGTTTAAAAGAGCCTGTTCATGTAGTATTTTTATTTGTCTTACATTATTTGTAAACTGATAGTTTAAAGAAATTTGTCATTCAAGGAATTCTTTTTTAAAACCTGGCAGATACATTTGCAGCATGACTGTCCCAGGAGTAAATGTGAATGCTCTGATTTCTTAGAGCAAATATTTTGCTTTCCCCTCAGCATGCATACTTTTGCATATACTAAGATATGCTTCTTGCAATTTGTCATCCACTGTCTGTTTGAAAACAGCAATTCCCTTCCACTATCTGTGTGTTTTTAATAAAGTGAGTAACAGCTCTGATCCTGTCATAAGAGGTTTTTCAATGCCTTTCAGTTTGAGAAATTCAGTTCTGTCAATTCTGGACAGAAGTGCTCCCTATGATCATTTTTAAAGTCCTAATAGCTTTATGTAATACCTTGATCTGTAAACATTTAATTGCTACTGTTGTGTAACTGTGATTTTGTATACATTAGTAAATATCACTTTCATAGATGTTTACTTTGGGGATTTGGACAGCACCTGTGAATTACTGGAATCCAACTGTATTTTCCTGCTCCCATTTCCAATGCCTAGCTCAAATACATCCAGAAATTTTCAGCTGAATTACATTTTAGAAATCCTACATGATTCATGACGAATAAAAATTATTCTTTATTGAAACTGTCAGGCTAAAATTAAGCAACTGACATTTTTTTTCTGTTTCTTTTGCTTTAGGAATGACTGGCAATTACCTACTAACAAACCCTCTTCTTCGACCACACGGCACTAACAACCCCTATAACACATTGCTCGCAGAAACAGTTGTATGTAATGCCCCTTCAGCTCCTGTGTTTAACTCACCAGGTGTGCTTATACTTCCTGAATAAACTGCTTTTCTTGGCTCACTCCAAATTCCCTCTTTTCCCTAGATAGAAACTCAAGTTGCAATACCCCAGCCGTACAGTCTGAATTTCTGAAATAAATTCGAGAAATGCAGTGTTGCCAATGTCAGCTTGTAAAACTGCACTATATTATAGTAATGCCTTTGCCCTAACAGTATTTACCAATAATTATCCATGTTTTTAACACAGGTGGCATAAATCTTAATATACTATTAAAGGACTGACACCACATGGTCCGAGAGCCCATCTTCAAGATAAATATCACTTAGAGGTATCATGTCTATGCAATATAAGGTTGACTCTAAAGCTTGCTGAGAAAACCCTGCTTATGGAATGGATGAGATACTAAAGCAGTGCAAGGCATCTTGACACCTTTGGATACTCCGGTGTGGAAAATTGTATCCAGCGCCAAACAGATCTAAACTATAGTATAGTGCAGCTTTATGGGAGATCATTTTCCTGTAGGAAAATCTTGAGAGTAACAGTTAGAAAAGTTTAGTTCTGTAGGAATAAAGGGTGTCATCATTTACCTAACATTTTGTTGTTACATTATCTACTTGCTTTTTTTAACGATGTTGCAGTTCATCAGTAAATATCTTGCAGATACTGTTTGATGAGTCCTAAGGTCACTTTAGTGTAAATAGAATGATAAATCTTTTAAAAAGAGCTCATAAAACCTTGTTTCCAGTTTTTATTTCAAGTCTCCTTTTTAACTGAACTGTAGTTTCTATTTTCATTCTCTTGTTTTCTTACTTTCCTTATGCTTTCCTCTAGCAACCTACAGAGAGACAAGTATGGGAGTAAAACTTAACTTTGCCTATCAAATGTAAATTTTTTCAGCATGATTTTTAATGGGCACAATTAAAACATAACTAGCGGTCATGAAGTAGACTCAGCGGGCAAGTGGTTCACAATTTGCAAATAAAATGTTTCCACATTCAAAAAGTACTTGCAAACTGCTTTTTGGGAAACACCATGAGGTCTGTAGCAAGCCCTATTGGTAACACAAGTTATTCAATGCTGAAATAATTTGCTGTTTAAAACCAAAGCAGTGTCATGCCGAAATGCTTAATAATTTACTTATATTTTTACATTCCTACAGTAATCTTGCTACAGGCTATGAACGATTTCAAATTAATTACCTGATCATGGGCAACAAAATTTGCCCCATCAAACCAATTTGAATATATTCTAGCATGCTTAACTCTGCAGTATATCATAGAAAACTCATTTTGGATTATCAGATGTATTTTGATATCTCTTTAGCAGAGGAAAAGAAAATTAAAATTACAGAATTAAATCACTTTCTTGAGGGAAATGAATCCAGCATGTGGTCCATGTGTTGTCTACTTTTATAAATGCCATATGTTCTAAATCCATTGCAAGAAAAATCTTGGAACATACATGAAATTGCAAAACTACATAGTTGTTTAATCAAAGCTTAAAGAGGCCTTTCAAACAACCCTCATCACTGTTAAAATCAGTACACATGGAGAAGAGTTAGCAATAACACAAATGCAAAATGACTTGCAAATTGCTCAGAATTTATTTGGAAATGATTACTCTATTTTTCAAAGTTGAAGACAAAAATCTTTTCATGAGAAAATGCAATCTCTTTTTAATTGAAAACAACATTTCCAGGGAATATTGAATTTTCTAAGATAAGCTGCAGCTTTAATTATGAAAAAATAAATCCACAAAATGAGAAAATGTAAAATCTTTTCCAAAAAACTTTTCCCTAAAACTCCTCCAAGCCTTGCATATTATGCAGCAGCCTCACAGTGGTCAGTCTCATTTCAGTAAAGTCACTTCATTCTTTCTTTACTTCCAGACATATCTGTAGATAAAGTGCTTTTCTAGGAATGCTCTAACCATCTGATTTCCATGGTTCAGACTGTTTAATTTCTTGCAAAGTTTTTTTTCTTCTTTTTTTTTCTTTCGCTTTGCTTGGGAAGCACTGTGCTGTCATAGTTTACATGTCTTTGTGTCTATAGGAAAACCTTTTCTTTATCAAGTTATCCGAAAAAAAAGCCAAAACCCAAAGCATAAAGACTTTAATCATCATAAGACTTCATTTTCCCCCCTCTTAAACTCCTTTTCATGTTTTCAGCAGACTTACCCAATCTGTCATTCCCTCAACAGCTATGAGATATCAGCCATGGCTGATTTCCTCTTCCCATTCCACAACTAATATTTATTCTTTGGTTTAATTTCTGTGACCCATACTTACAGAAATTCCTAACATTTCTGCATTTGACTTCCATGCCCATGGTAACTGTGGGCCTAGCTCTTAATTAACTATTCTGGTTCATTCAGTGCTGTCACTGTGACTGATGCAGACTGCAGGCAAACTTTGACCTTTAGGAGCCTGAGGCCTTTGTTGGCAGACAGAATATTAGTGCAAAAAAATTACATTAAGTGGGAAAAGAAAAGCTGTTATTGCTTAGTAATCTAATTTGCTGAACCCTTGCTCTGACTAAGTTGCTGAGAAGCTCAGTAATTCTTCATCATGTTACAATAAATCATTTTACTTTCTTTTATATATCAGCTACTCTTAGGCCAGATAGCCTGAGCAGACAGACATGATGTGAGTTGTCCAAAGTGAGTCATTCCACCTGCTGTCTATCGTGTTGTTGGATGGTGCTTGTGGGCCCTGGTCCCTGTAGTGTGAAAGATGGCTGTCCTTGTTTAACATAAATTCTTTGTATTTATCCATTTTTTTCATTCTTTTCTTTACTTCATCTCCAAAAAAAAACCAAAACCAAAAAAAACAGGAAAAAAATGTTAGAAATGTTGTTAAAGTAGTTGCTTGCCAGTTATGTGGGTTTATGTTGTACATTTACCTTCAGTTATGTCTGTGATCTAACTCCTTTTTAATTTAGTGTTGTTTAGGACAAATTCTGTTAATTTTCTTTTTCTAAATCATGGTGATGTACTTCAAAACATAGATGTTTCCAAATGAATTGCTTTGCATTACATATGCAAGGGCATGGAGTGAACAGTTCCTTGTGGAAAAGTCACATAATTGACACTAAATTACAAAATTCAAATGCCACTATTCCCCACAGGAAACACACATTACTATTTTTAGAATGCATCTTTCCTATAAGGTGTGCAACTGTTTACATGTGGGAATGTTCAAGAAACTAACTTTTCTCAAGTTTTACTTCCAAGTACAACTTTGTCCTGAACTACATTAAAGAACTTTGTTAAAAAGAAAAAAAAAAAAAACGAAAACAAAAAGGTGATAAAAACATGTCAGGCAATAACCAGAGCTGTCCTTTTGCATTTCAGGACATTCACTGAACAATGCCAGGGATACAAGTGCCATGGATACTCTACCGCTAAATGGTAATTTCAACAACAGCTACTCATTGCGCAATGGAGACTATAACGACAGCGTGCAAGTTGTAGACTGTGGACTAAGCCTGAATGATGCAGCTTTTGAGAAAATGATCATTTCAGAGTTAGTGCACAACAACCTGCGGGGCAGCAGCAAGAACCACAACCTGGAGCGGGCGCTGCCAGCCAAGGCTGTGATCGGCGGGAGCAGTAGCGAAGATGACGCCATCGTGGCAGACGCCTCATCTTTGATGCACAGCGACGCCCCCGGGCTGGAGCTCCACCACAAAGAGCTGGAGGCCCCCCTCATCCCTCAGCGGACTCACTCCCTTCTGTACCAGCCCCAGAAGAAAGTGAAGACCGAGGGAACTGACAGCTACGTCTCACAGCTGACAGCCGAGGCTGACGACCACCTCCAGTCCCCCAACAGAGACTCTCTTTACACGAGCATGCCCAACCTCAGAGACTCTCCCTATCCAGAGAGCAGCCCCGACGTTGAGGAAGACCTCTCTCCTTCCAGGAGGAGTGAAAACGAGGACATTTACTACAAGAGCATGCCAAACCTAGGAGCTGGCCATCAGCTCCAGATGTACTATCAAATCAGCAGGGGTAATAGCGACGGCTATATCATTCCCATTAACAAAGAAGGATGTATTCCGGAAGGAGATGTTAGAGAAGGACAAATGCAACTAGTGACAAGCCTTTAATAGTGTAGCAAAGAAATATTAAAGGTCACGTTCAAGTATTAAAAAGACTTAATAGGCCCTGTGCAGGCTCCCTCATATCTGCTCGAAGAGACAATTCTGTTGACCCTGTGGTTCTCCAGTAACAGGGATGACTGGACCTCGCAGTTCTGTGAATTTTTATAAAGCAAAAACTTTGTATATACACAGAGTATACTAAAATGAATTATTTGTTACAAAGAAAAGAAATACCAACAAGGTATTTACGATATCTTCTGCTGCTGAATTTAACAAAATTGTGAAAAAAAGAGAAATAAACACTTTCCAGCCATTTTACTGCAGCAGTTTGTGAACTAAATTTGTAAATATGGCTGCACCATTTTTTTTTCCTAGGCCTACATTGTATTATATACAAGGCGTAGGCTTTAAAATCCTGTGGGACAAATTTACTGTACCTTACTGTTCCTGACAAGACTTGCAAAAGCAGGAGAGATATTCTGCATCAATTTGCAGTTCACTGCAAATCTTTTCCATTAGGGCAAAGATTGAATACATGTCTAACCACTAGCAATCAAGCCACAGGCCTTATTTCATATATTTCCTCAACTGTACAATGAACCGTTCTCATGAAAAAATGGCTAAAGAAATTATATTTTGTTCTATTGCTAGGGTAAAATAAATACATTTGTGTCCAACTGAAATATAATTGTCATTAAAAGATAATTTTAAAGAGTTTGAAGAAAATATTGTGAAAAGCTCTTGGTTGCACATATGTTATAAGCTGTTTTTCTTACACTGTTCATAGTACGATAGTTTGTTTAAAATGCAAGTTCTACCTGTTTTCACTTATTTTTTCACTGTAAACAGTGTTCTGCTTTGACAAGTTAGTTTTTACTCTTAAGTTTTGAATTTTTATTGCCAAAAATACCATAATTGGGGAGAAAGTTGTTTTAGAAGCCAATTATGCCAAGCCTTGCACAAATTTGGTGTAGCTAACAAAGATTGTAACTCAATTCCCTGTTCATCCTTTAATCAGGGTTGGGTGGTAAAGGGTAAAGGGGACACTGGACACTTCTCACAAGCTTTCTCGTGAATAAAAGGTGCCTGTCCTTTAAAAAAAATAAATAAAACATAACTATAACTCTTCCATATTCCTTCTGCCTATATTTAGTAATTAATTTATTTTATGATAAAAAATCAAATGAAATGTAAATTGTTTCAACAAAATTCTGCTTTTTTCATCCCTTTGTGTAAACCTGTTAATAATGAGCCCATCACTAATACCCAGTGTAAAGTTTAACACCTGTTTGACAGTAAATAAATGTGAATTTTTTTCCAAATAGGTAAAATGTGCATTATTATGTACGAAGCATAATTGGCATCAGCAGTCCTTCGACCCAGATGTGCCCTGCCTAGAATGGCATCTTTGCATTTCATGATTTAAGTGTTAAGAATTCAACAGAAACTGTCTATAGCTCTACAGAAGACAGGTCATCTTTACTATTCCTTTGTCACAATTGAATAGGATCAAACCCAGATATAGCAGGGTCATTAGGAAAATGTACTGTAAAAAGTTATATTTGCATAACTTTTAAGTAGGCATCTGCACTGAAATTTAAAATAAGGTCGTAAACACCACGCTCATGTTCTTGGCAACAGTAATTAGCAGTTAATTATTAGTGATGAAGATACATTGTTGCAGTGGGGAAAACACAAATAAGCAGCATTTGGCCAGCACTCTGAGTGCTATCTAAATAATTCATCCATCATGGCACTGGTTTGTGTTAGATAAATAAGCACGACTGTCCCTATTTTTATCAAGCTAGAGAACTGCAGAAGGCAGCTGATGCCCAAGATGTTATCCACAAATCAGTAGCTAAATTGGAAGTCTGAAATCTTTGTTGTGTTGATTCCCAAGCCTCTTTTGTTCCTCTCATCCAGGGCCTTTCAAAGACAGCATCAAGGACTGCATTTGTCACCATTTTCTAAACTGTGTTCTTTCAAATAACTCTCAAATTAGTGCCCCATCATCACAAAGGCCACAGTTTCACGTGTGGCCACTGTGACTTTCTGTATGATAAGAGCAAAAATTCACTCGAAAGCTCTATCATTTCCTTCTAATGCATTGAAATATATAAAGTCCTTTTGGAAAATAAGTCAATGCATTTTTAAGAAGTTTGGATTTCAGAAGAATGTTTGGACAAGACTTCCCGCTGCTGAGAAGGTTCAAGCTCTAAAAAACTAAAATCCAGGTTGAGATGGAACGGCAACATATCTATTCAGGACTGTGACACTATAGCAATTGTTCATAAATAAAAAAGCATCTTCCACCATCAGCCACTGGTAACTCTTGCCAGTAAGTTCCTTAACACTTAAAAGTTACTGTGTTCACAGTAGAGTCACCGAAACAGAAAATTCAATCAGAAAGGGTTTGCTTCTTTAGTAGAGATGCTTTAAAAATCTGAAGTCTCTATGAAACAGGACTTAGTTCTTAGAATCTGCTGATTCAGGGTACACAGCAGACTCCTTGGAGCAAAATGTATTCCCTTAGTCTGTCTGGCAAAAGCATACTTGCTGCCTACTACCTAGGAAATCATGTTCTTGAGGATTTCAAAATTATGGTAGTCAAGTAAATTACAGTACACATGCCCTAATAACATCACCAACTTTCTGCAGAATCTTCAACCCTATTTCAAGCAATTACTCCTTTGTGTCTTAACTAAAGGTGGCAAAACTACATACTGGAGAAAGGTTTGTAGCATTGTGATCTTAAATACATATTCAATTGCAAATATAACAAGTATTCATAAAACAAGAAAATGTAGCTGATGAACCTAAGATGAACCAGCTGAACCTAAGTATCATAAGGGAATTCTTTTGTTAGCTTCTTTGTAATGTAGATGTTGCTTTTTAGTGAGCCTGGTTTTTTTTCTTTTAATGTTGAGCTAGTGAGTGTCCTGTGTTTAGCTAGCAGCCAATACATTCTCAAATTTCTGTTGGTGTAATTTCTCAGTGTAGTAGGTTGCAGTATAATTATATAGTTGACAGCTTACTGTAATTTATGTTCTCTTCTAACATTCCTGCCATCTTGTCTTGGGATCAGAAGGACAGAAGAATTCAGAGGAAGAGTTCAAGGGTAGCAAAATAATGGCAGCAGAATTAATGGAAACAAGTGTTTCTTCAGGGTCATCAGTGAACCAGTTCCTATGATGGTGCCCACAATATGTTGCTATTTTAGGCACTGTCTTTCAGAAGAGCTGTAATTTTCTTATGGCTGGTAATCTCCTGTTAGTATCAGTGTTAACCCTACTGGCTCAGTTCAATTCTTCCTTGTAACTTCAGTCCATTATATTAATTCCTGCAAAAGATTGAATGGGATGTGCATTTAGTGAACTGTTGTATAATGGTGCTATGCATTGTTTAATATAAAATACATCTCAATTCTACATAAGTGAACCATAACATGAAGAAATGCAACACTGGTAATACCTTCTTAGTTAAAACTAACCTTTATCTGTAAATTCTACAATACACCTTTGCTTATTTTAAATTTGAAATGAAGTTACTAATAAAGTTTACATATATTCACTTATGTAGGCAATAAAAGGTGTTTCAAGTTGCCATAAATTATGGATAAAATATGTGTCATACTTGATGTCCTAAATTTTAAGGATTTTTTTTTTTTTACATCTCAGAACAGACATTAACAGAGCAACAAAAAACGAAATAGTCCCTGTGTACTGTAGCCGGTGTTATCCTTCCTTTGCCTCAAAAATAACAAAACTTCTCTTCTAGATTTGATTATATGACAACATACAGTAGTGGAACTTTTGATCCCTGAGTAAAATTGCTTTTCAAAATCAAGCGAAGCTACAGGTAGACAATCATATAAATATATATAGATATACACACACAACATTTTAATTCACTAATTCTAGGGTACAATGAAGAATTTAAAAAGACAGGATTCAGCAGTAATCTTTCAGTTTTTAAGTAATCCTACAAAGACACCTCAGAGAGATCACACTAAAGCATTCCTTAATTTTTTAAAAAATAAATTGTGACAATCACCTCCCACATTTATGAAGAGCAGCACTACCATTTCAGCAAGCAAGGATCTTGCTATATGGCTGCACAGTGGGATGAGGATCCCAGATTTATGGATGCCACTGGTATGCTGGGTCTCTATTCCACAGTGACACTACAGTTTTGCACTGAGTTGGAGATAAAAAATTATCACTGTCACAACCCTGGAACCAAGAGATCTGTGTCTTTCATTTACACAAACACTTTGTAAATTAGTAGGAATTCAGTTAATGGCTCCAGCTCAATCATCTGGCTCTGCCAAAAGTCTGGAGTGAGGGTTTGTTAGGACCCCATCTCATTTCAACAGAGTGGGGCTTTTTTCAGTAAAATCTTCATGTGGTTTTTGGAACGACAACTTCCAAATCCTTTTATTCATGCAGGATAAATTCTCAATGGTATTTCATTAATTCATGCCTAAGAGCATTAATATCTCTTCTTAGTGTATTATGTCATCATTAATCTCAGCCTCTCCCCATCCAAGTTCCTGGCATGTGCAGGGGATCACACCATGGTGCAGCCTGAGTGCTTATAAATGCTACTGAAAATCACACAAGCCTCTACTCAGCAGCAAGGAGATTTTAAAGGACCATTCAATATCATGCACCAGCTGCTGCAGACATCATTCTGGGATCCCAGATGGGGGAAATCACAGCTGCATAAATTACACTTAGAATAGGTAGCTCCATAAAGAAAATTTTTCTACAGCAAAGTTTGTGTACTGAACCATTTCCTCCTTGGGTGCACACCTTCTTTTGTAGGGTGAAGTAGGAGCCCTGGCACAATGTAGACTCTCCACTGCCAACCAGTTTGAAGGTTAGGTAGCAATGCTGAGCACAAAAACATCAGTGCACATTAAAAGCTCAGGTTCCCAAATAAGAGGCAGCAGGTTAGTACCTGTATGAGCTTTTTTAATGGAGAATCTGGATCTCTATAGATAGCATTAGAATAACTAGTCCAGTCCTATTGTAGCATTAGAATTGTTTTAAAATAACATAGTGCTCTTGAACATTTGGCCTCCATGATTGTTTAACAGAATGATTCCCAAGGGTTAATGAGGTTCTTGTGGAAATAATTCATTTTAATTCTCTTTAAATATACCACTTTTCTTTTTTTTTTTTTTCCACTAGCAATATAAATAGGAGCTTTTTAACTTGAATTCTTAGCACCACTCATTGTTTTAAACACTTGCCCTCTGTTTCCTATTACTTAACTTCTTGCTAAACAAACCCTTGTTTTCAGAATCCTCCACCTCTTTAATTATTTAGTTGCCAGTCTTCAGAGTTACTTTTTGTCAGTATGCTTTAAGAGATGGGGCAAGAACAAAATTATGGGTTCATGTTGTTTATGGATGGGAGTTGTATCTTCTATTCTGTGCTACTGCCACCCCCCATGGTCTCACATTATCTTTTGTTTTCATAAGATCCCTTTACAACACACTATTCCACTAGGCTGGACATAGTAAGTAACGACCTAAATAGTTATGGTTAATTTAGAGCCCAGCAAAGCCTACAAATACTTCCAATTATTCTCTTGAATGTGTGCCCAACCTTGCATTTCTCAGCACTGCATTTCATCTGCATCACACTGCCCATTTATTCACTTTGTTAACCCAGGTCAATCACAATCTTCCCTAGTTCTGATTAACTGAAGTAATTCTGTGCTAGCAGCAAACAGTGACACCTCCCCAGCAGTGTGCTCATCCCCATTTTCAGATAGCACCAGTTGAATAGTGTAGGGGCACTAGACCATTAGCCTTTTGTCAGGCTAAAAAAATCAACCATTTAATCCTGCTCTACCTCTTAGTTTCTAATGCACAACTACTTTAGCTCTCACTTCCTTAATATGCATTTGCTTTAATGGCTTCTTGGTAGGCATATTTTTATATGGATTTTTTTTTTCTTTTTTAAATCCAAATAAATTACATCAACCATTCCCTCTAGTCTCAACAGCTGCACGATTGACTTAATTTTAGTACGTTAGAGAGGCACAATTTTCTTGCTCTAAGCACTTATGTCTCTTCTGGCAACATTTCCTCTGCAGTTTGTGCTTAAATGTGGATCTGCTAGATGTCAGACCCAAAAAGCACTTCACTGCTCAAAGTGAAACTTTGGTGGAATTTAGGCACTTAAATCCCAGGTACAACAAATGTTACTTCAGGGCCAGAATTAATTATAGTCTGGATGACATATATGTTTTTGTCAGTAAAGACTTTTTATCATCCCGAGTTTGATGGCTGTGAGTGTGCAGCCCTGTCATTGCAGCCAGGAGCCATGAGCAGTGTCACTGCCTTGCTGTGCTTACAGTGCAGACCCTGAATGCCATAATCCAGGAATTAGGTTACAAAGGAGCGCCTTCCTTCCCCTGCTGAAGCTGAAATCCTGACAATAACTAGTAACAGGAGTAACTCTGATGAAAATGCCACCACCAGAGCTCTGCAGCACCCATGGATCTGCCCTTGCTTCAGCTAGATCATTGCAGCAGGAACTGTATTTGATAATCTTTCCAAATCTCTGTGAGTTTATGTGTATCTCTCTCCTTGGAAAACAGATTTCTTTTTTTTCTTATTTTCATGGAAGCTGGAGGCTCTGACCACACCACGTTTATTGTTCCTTTCGAGAAAAGGTCACAACTCTTGCCTGTACTCAAAAGCACCTCGGGTTCTGGCCCAGTGTCCCTCCCACGAGGGACGGAGCGAGGCTGCAGAAGGGCCATGCCCTGTTGGTGGCACTGGCCCTGCCAGGGGACCTGCAAGGTGGTGTGAGGGCTCCCCAGCCTAGGGACACTCAGGACCCGCATTGCCCACACGGAGCTGCAGCTGAGGAGCTCAGAGAGCCCGGCTGGGGCTGGCACAGTGGGCACCCTCAGCCTGCCCTGCCCAGCCGCTCACAGCCCAGGCTTCCCCCAGTGCTCGGTGACAGCCACGCTACGGCTGCAAATGCTGCTGGGGCTCTCAGCCTCCACCTCCCTCAGGCAGGAGTGGCTTAGTGTGAAGCTACAGCCAAAATCCTTCCTGAGGAGAACATAGCTGAAATAGCTGATGACAGGGCTATCTCCATGACAAAGCCCAAACAAGTTGATACAAAAGTTTAGACAAAAAAGTGATGGTTTCCAAGCACATTAGAGGTTGCCAGAAGAGACAGGACCTTTTTTTCAAAAGCAGAGGAGGAAAAGGAATACGGACAGATGGAGAAGAAAATAAAAGGACAATATAAAGCAAATGAGGTGCAGAATTAATTTTGCCCTTTCTCATCTCGCTTCTTTACAGCACCACTAGGTGCTGCCCCTTCAAGACAAGACAGAAAAACCTCAGTAGTGTCAATCTGTCTGGGTAATTTGACAAAATAGTTCAGAGAGTCATTTCTAACTCTTCAAGCTTGTTGATTCATGTATATGACCTAGCCATGCCAGATCACTATATGCTTACAGAAAGCAGTTAAGAAATTTTTCATTCCAATGTATTGAAATTTTCAAAGCACACTTTCAAAATCCTATTTAACAAAAACCAACTTACTTCAATGGACCAAAACTCTGCCACTCACAAAAATCACTGAAAATGAAGGAAACAGTCAAAACAGCTAGCAAGAGAAAGTTGATTAGGGACTTGCCTTAGCACAGGGTTCCCATGGGTTATCTAGGCAAGTTCACTAAGGCTAGGAATACACTCTTCCCTGACAACAAGGCTTAGTACCAGCAAGGCAGTGTTACCCATGCAGGGGGGCTGTAAATACCACAGTACTGTGCTTCCCAGCATCACTTAAGGAATCTGGTCCATGCCCATTCTTAGAAATGCTAGAAGTATCTGCAGAGACAATATTTGTCTCATATTTAAAGGATTACTGCCCTGACTGAATACTACAAGTAAGCAAAAGTGACACCTAGATATAAAGGAGATCCCACAGTTACAGCCCCACAAAGTGCAGTGTAACTCATTTTCATGATCCAGCTCATGGTGAGCACACAGAAGTTTCTCTTGATGCAGAAAGTACACAAAGCTAAGTTCTGAATAGTCTGACATCCAAAGTAAGCAGGTAGCTGCAGCTGGAGAGGTTCTTCCAGGTCTCAGCAAAAGTTTGATGCACATTAGCTGGCACTTATGAGACTACTTGGTCTCCCATATCAAGTTAAGAATATGCTTATAGCTGTAAGCATTCTAATTAGGTCAACTTGGCTATTGTTCTGTGGTTTGACAGATGCTGCATTTAAAGTAATTTCAAATACTAATTTTTAGACCTTTTCTGTGAACCGATAAATCAAGTGCTATTTATTCATGAAATTATTCTTTTCTTTCTTAATGCTTATTCCCTCTGGCTTGTAACTTTAATTAGAACCTGCTATCTGTTCATATTGGTAATAGTAACAGTTGTCACTCGAGTACAGATGCATAGATTCAGCTGATATTGCCCCTTTGACATTATATTTAAAGCCTAACAATCTTCCCAGCTATGTATCTGAGCACACCATCCATTAGTGCTTTATCTCACTGCCACCCTGAACTCTCCACTCTAAACGCTAACAGTCTGATTGTTTTTTAACCAACCAATAATGCATTTTCTAAAGACTAGAAACTGTACAAAAATAGCTTCATTTGAAGATAAATATCTGCCTGAAAAGGTTATTCAGCCTATCCAGATTTCTTTTTTATTACCATAGATTTTCCCAAGGCAGTATTGTTTCTTGAATAATTATCAATCTAAGCAATCATGTGCTAAAGCAATCTGATTCACTCACTAAACATACATATAAAAAAGAACTTGGTTACCCTGGTGAAAACAAACAACTCTTCTTCTTCTTTTTGCCCTCTCCTCAACCCTTTCATAGAATATAATGACTGCATTGAAATGTAATCAGTTAATATTTGATTTGCATTTGTCAGGAAAAGGAAACATCAAATATATTATTTAGAGCAGAGGAATTAGGATCTGGAAAATTGTTCAAATAACACTAGTCTTGTTTGATTTGTGTCTTTACATTACTGAAACTTATGAGTTTCAGTAATTTGAAAGGAGCCTTGTAGCAACTAGTTGCAATCAGGTTCTAAAAGCTTGGCAACTTACTATTTAGATAAACTAATTAAATAAACTTTTCCTTCCAATAAAAACAAATTCCTTTTTCATTATTTTTCACTTTGTGATACAGAAAATTATATCTGTTTCACAAGTTTCTGATCAAATGCATCAGGAATAGAATAGCTTTCAAGGTCTCTGTTCATTGGGGAGATACAGACAGGCTGCTCTTGAAGTGCTCTGCATACCCTGTGTGAGAGTCAGCAACACCAGCCAGAAACAGGCTTATAAAGTATCCATTTGCAAACACTGCAATTTAAAGGACTTCCATTTGCAAATGCCACAATTTAAAGGACTTTTTTTGCATTGACTCATGTACTCCACGGATGGTAGATTCAGCCTCACGTCTTCAAACACCCAGCACCACTCTGACAGGAAAGGTACATTCTGCTGAATGCATGGTGGTGATGCTTAAAGCAGGCAAGGGATGATGATGCTTAAAGGGCTTCTGCATATCAAATATTTGGTCCTCACTTGTGCTCACAAACGAAGTGAGTGATCTAAAGTTTCTCCAAGCGACACTGTAGTTCAGCATGCGGCTGCGTGCCACAGAATAAAAGTATTATATAATCTTGGCAAGTGGTAGCTCCAAACAAACAAAGGCTCACCAGCTGTGAATCTGCTCAGAATTCTGCAGTTTGTGAGTCCTGGGTGCTGGAGACAGCAGGACTTCTATACAGCCTGGTGGAGAGGAAGGCTCCCTGTCCATGGCAGGGAAGGTGGATGCAGATGGTCTTTAAGATCTCTTCCAACTCAAATAATTCTGTGATTCTGACTTACTGAAAGCACCAGTTGAAAAAAGTATCAGGAATGAAATTTAATTCTCTAACATACATTTGGGAGATCAGAAAGATACCTGGTAGGCTTTGGTTTATGAACCAAAGCCAACAATTTTCATAATTTTTGGAATTATTAAAAAAATACTCTAGCCTGTTGATATAACTCTCAGTGAATATTTTTCCTGAAATACTGAAAGATTATCACAATCATTTCATTGTAGCTACGAGTCAGTACACAAGCAGAAGTTCTGCTACATCAGGGAGTGGAAGAGCATGCAGGATATGCCCAAATAAGTTTTTGACTCAATTTATGCCAATCTGAAATTAGCATATTTTGATTGAGGTCTGTGAGATTATTCCAGTCCTGCACCAGTTAACGGGAACAGAGTGAGGGCTGGTGTCTTGTGCTATTTCCTGCCATTTCTCTCTGCTGCTCACCCCCTCTGTTTTATTACCTTATCACAGAGCCAGAGCTGTTCCACATCCATGCACTCCTTCTTGTAGAATCACTGCTAAATTTAATGCTCACTACTTAATCAATTTTCTCCCAACAGGTAACAAATAATTGAACAGTTGGGGAGTGGGGAATGACAAGATTTAGTGCGTTACTTTCCTCGTAGGAAACTAGACAACTCACCCATTTATATTTATTCAATTTCTTTCATTAGCCAAATGACCCTAAGAGTAAAGGAATCCATGTCAACTCATCCAGGTACCATGTACTCCAAGCCCAACACTGGACCACAGTAAATAACATTTTCAGCTGGTCAAAAAGTGAAGACAGCAGAAGACGGGAACTTTTGCAATGTATTTCTTTGTTGCCATGTTTTGTTCTGCCAGCAGTGCCAGATTGCTGTTCATAACAGTAAAGCCTGCAGTGAAGCCCTGGCCCCAGTTAAATCAATGGCAAAAGTTTTTGCTGACTTCAGTGAGACCATGATTTCTTTTTTGAATCATTACAAGAATCTTTCTGTATTTCAGTTTGTTGATTCTTAGACTTGAATAGAGGACATTAAAAATAAAGGCAAAAATACCTCAGTTTTTCAAAATTATTTCCAGCCATGGAAAAATGCTTTGTTTCTTCACCTCTCATAATCTTGTTCCACATGCATCACCCCCAGTAAGTGCTACTTCACAAAGGAGAACACACACTGTTTTTCGCCCACTAGATCAATACCTGTCTAAAAGTATTTACTCACCAAAAGGGCTGTGATCCTTTTCTTTGTCACCCTTGAACTTCTGTTCTGCTCTTGAAATTTTTTTGCTTTTTGACACAGGTTCTTCTTTTATTTCCTGGCTATTGCTAGCTCCTAATAGGATGTTTTTTTAGTTCTTTGCTCTGACGTTTATTATAGAGTATACATCATAGCTTTTGTCTAACCAGAGGGTTGGTCCAGCACTGAAATTGCAGCTGTTTTAAAATGCTACCTATAAACACACACTTTATCTTCAGTTCCTGTTCACAGTAGCTCAAAGGAGACAAGAAGATGATCAAAAAAAGGAAATAGAAAAGACTGATGGGAGACTTGTTTTATAGAAACAGAAGAAGAGTAGAAGGGCAAGCAAGACATACAGGTAATCTACTCTCTATTGGAATAGGGCAGCAGTTATTGTATCATACTCTGTGAATGTATTCAACCAAACAACTTATATTCTGACTAGTGAAGACTGAAGTGATGAAAGAAGCTGGAATAAAAGGATATTAAATAATCCCTGGATAGTTGACTGCAATATTCACAGCCTTTGGAATTCTTTATCTTTCCTGCAATTGGCTGCTGACACACCATTTGTCTTTAGAGAAGCTCGTGCTTTCTTCTGACTGTCTGAAACACAGATAAACCATGTTCACTGTCAGGAGAGACTTAAAACCTGTATTGTCAAAGCAGTATCTGGGGCAAAAAGCAGCTGTTCACTCACTCCAGTCCAGCTGAAAGATTGTTACAGAGATGGAAGTACAACAGGAAAATTAATGCAGTGACCCTTTTGGCATCAGGGGCTGATGTCCCCACTTTGAATGATCTGGAAAGGGTTTAACAACAGACCCCTCATCTACAGGAAGAACGAGCCAATTACAGCAACACTGTGTGCTCAGTAGACATGGCCAGTGCTCCCCTCCTGGGCCCTGACACAAAATGACCACCAGAATGCCTGGTTTGGGAATGAGTCTCTCAACAGAGATGCTTCTTTTACCTCGTGCCCCAAAATTTAAGTTTCATGTAACATACATTCCATCTGAGAACTTACCTGCCACAATTTATTCCAAAAAAGTGTGACAGGGTCTGATTTCACATTCCAGACAACATAATCTTTACTTATACCCTGACCTCATTTCTTCTTATGCTGATGTGCTTACAGGAGTTACCAAGTTCTGTCCTATTGCTCAGAGGAGGCAGCATTTACAGCCCAGATTCTGGCACGAGACACATGAATTTGGAATAAAATCTGAAATTAATCTTTGCCAATATAACTGAAAGAATAAGAATACCTTTTTTATTTTTTCTCCAAAGGGCAGCACTTTAGCATATCTCTGAACTTGACAGAAAATGGGAATTTTGACAACGCTCTCTTACATAACGAAGTGCTTTAATTAATTCACTTTCTCGGATTTCTAGTGGCAGTTACCTGTTTCAACCCTAGCAACTAGTCATAGTGACATAATCACAAAGAGTACACAGTGCACAGTGTATGATCAGAAGCATATAATATGCTTGAAGTGTAAAATGCTCCAACAATAAAGCTGAAAAAAGTATTGTTTAGTTATTGGCAGAACTGGTGCATTTATATTTTCATCCAAATAGCTCCAACTCTGAAATAATGCCTGTGCACATTTTTTTCAGGGTGGCACTTTTTTTTTTTCCATTTATTAAGCAATAGTTTAAAATAAGAGAAAGGAACATTTTGAACTACCAACATATTGCAGCTTCTACTGTTTCAAGGAGGGGAGTGGGGTAGTTCTTGAGGTCTGTGTCAAGGGTATAATGAAAACCTTTTCCCTGTGCATATCAGATACCATGATGCACAAAAACAACAGACAATTGTCTTCCCAGGTAACTCACTGTATTTTCTGCTCAAAGCCTATTGAAAGAGTAGATAACTTGATATATAAAATCTGAAATGCCATCAGTTGGGGGGTTTTTTCTTTCATCATCTTTCTAGACTCTGAAGATAACAGCAGCCATTGAGCTTTTGATCTAAACAGGCTTTAGGTCATCACACTGCTGTTACTACTTCAGCCACTTTGTGCTCTTATTTGCTACTCTCTCATTACACCTCACCCAGAGGTGTCAGCTGGGAGCTTTCTGGCAAGTGGCTACACCTTCCTCTGTATGAACAGAAAGGACAATGGACATTGAAAATGTAAATACAAACTATGATGTTCCACCATTTGCATTCATTGTCTGACACTCCAGAACAGTCTCAACAGTGTCAGTATCTGCTCCAGTCATACTAATAGGCAAAGTTCATTGAATCAATAACTTTGCCAAAAAAAGAGCCATGAATTCAAGAAGATTAGATGACATTGGTGTAGCTGGAAGTGTGCATAAAAAAGAGTTTAATGAAACAGTACTGTAGGAGGAGAGGCCAAGCACATCAGCATTTTACACAACCTTTGTCTTAGACTGCCATAATTGTATACCACAGCTGGTTTTTTTCCAAGTTCTCTCATTCATTCCTAAGCCAGAAGCAAACCCAGGTAAGTGCTACCAAGGAGAAATACACTCTTGGTTTGTGCTGTTCCCTCCATAAGCTTGTGCAGCAGCAGTGTCTAATGCTGCACAAATGACCCGAAGCACATAACACCACTTGCAGCCCAGCAGCTGCAAAGGCCCTTTCCTCCTCTAGCAATAAAATTACTGCAGCTGACCTTGCATTAGCCTGGTCTTAAAAAAGAATAGCAATGAGAACTGTATCATAAGACTCCACATTCTACTGCTGTAGGAATTAGCTGTTGAAGTCAATAAAATCCTACCAATTTGCTTAAAACTTGGTTTACTATTACCTGTCTGCCACAAACCATCACACACCCACACCCACCCACCCCCACACCCACATACACCTTCCCCAAACAAATATTAAAAGTACCTTATTCATGTCAGATCGTGTACGAGAGGAGTCCCTGGTTTCGGAATTAAAGGCAGCTCAACCAATTTGATCACCCAAAACTTGAACAAAAAAAAAAAAAAATGCACAGTCCACAGATGACTAAGAGACAAACTTCAGTCCTACAGTGCTTAGGACTACATTATGAATAGTATTCTGTAGGTTACAAGCTGATCTGTCCATATTATTTCAAGGTGACTGCCTTTTTATGTAGCATATGCCTAACACCATGGGTGCGATTACTACCACTATGTAACGCCAGTTTTCATGGGTTATTAATTGATAAATGACAGCCAGCTCCTTTTTAGCTGCCACATAAGTCCTTTATTAACCCATTTAATTCAATAAAGAGTGGGATAGTGCAAATCACAGTGAAGGACAGAGAATGAGTTTGTTCAGTGTCACGCCCTGACGTCTGCAGTGCTCAGTAACGGGGCACGGCTCATTGCCTGCTCTCACAATGGCTCAGCTGCACTCTGGAGACAACAAATGGTAAAATCAACAGACACCATTCTTTTCCCAGAAATGCTTAAAATTAAGAGCAGGAAAGGACAAAAATCTCACAGGCCTGTCCTGTAAGGTTGTTCACTGTGGCTGCAATGTTATATGAGGTGAATAAATGCTGTGAACAAAACACCAGCCTCTGGAAAATAAAAATTTAGCAAAAACAGGATGACAACAGAGTAACAAAAATCACAGAAGAAGAAATAGGAACAAAAATGTGAGAAAAAAATTGAAACAACAAATCAAAAAACCCAAACATTGGGGTATGCTGAGTAAGGACCGTGAGAATTTTAATGATGGACAAAAATAAGCACAAGTATTTGTCTAGTGAGATGTTTAAGCATGAAAACATAATGGCACTGAAAGAAGAATTCAAAATGGATAGTCTTTCATGTGAAGAGCAAATAGCTCATGGAAATCTTTATTGTAGCTAATTTGGTATATTTTAAAATAAACAAATCCTGACAGATTTCTAATAAAAATATTCCATTTACATCAATATCTCAGAAACTCCTGTTTATTTTTGTGAATCCAAATTCAATCTTTAAAAGGGAGCACCTAAAAATATTTGTTATGGTGACATTGTTGAGAAAAAATTTTACAAGAGCTGCATAAAACTAATGCAAAATGAAGTTATAAAATTAATACAGGCATTTTAAAAGTGTGTTGGAGCTATAGTCCTGACACTGCTAACTACAAATCATGTCCTTCCCTGGAAAACTTTAAAAGAAAGCACCTCCTTATTTGTCATTGTATATTTAAAGAATAATACAGAGTTTATCTAAATGCTCTTTATTATAAAATAAACTGAATTTGCTGACCTTCCTGCAGGTTGCAAAAGGCATCTCTCTGACTGAGATTTTGGTAGAATGCCAAAATGAAGGAGCTGCATTTTAAGATGTGTCTTTAAGTAGCTAAAAGGGTTCAAAGTATTTACTGCAGTGAAAATTATTGGCTAAATTCTTGCCTGAGTCATAATTACAGTCCTACTACAAAATCATGACTATTACTTAGAAATTATGGTAACTTGGCCCAGATTATGAAAAATGGTCAGGCAACTATCTACCATCAGCCTTGTAGAGTTCTTTACTGATTGTTACAATGTCAAATAAATAAATGGTAACCGAGGCAATTTTAATGAATTATACCTTTCCTGGTTTTTTTTTCCTTACCAGTGTTTCTTTGACAAAAAATGTCAAAGTTCTGGAATTCCTGCTCAAAGCAGAAGTAATACAGGTTAGCTGCAATTGTGTTTTCAATTCTGAATTCAGTTTTGAATTCTTGTTTTACCTATCCTTATGGAGATATGTCAGACTCTCTTCTCATATACTTCTTCAAGCTTGTGGGAAGCTTCAAAAATCACAGTTTTCCAGCTGAATTAATCCAGAGAATACAGATAAATTCAATGTGTACTTGGTGGCGTAGCTCGGAAGTGAAGACTTTTGGGAGAGCACAGCCTTCATGTAGCAGAAAAATCTCCCTTAAGACTTTTGTCTTTAATACTTTTCCAGAATGATGAGACAGATACTTTTACTAATGATTACTTTGTTTAACTGTTCATGGTCTCTTCTCTGGAGCAATTTGTCTGAAGGAAGGCTCAGAGAAACAAGTCTCATGCACTCTTTTCTTGATTGGAGGCTGTTGGGCCAAGTCCTTTAGCTCAGGGAGGATGGAGCAGCATAAGCACTGACAGCAAAAGGAGCATACAGCATCACTTACAATCCTACCAGCAGCCTGGAGCCTGCCTTCCCCAGCTCCATCGTGGGTCCTGGACGCATGAAATCAAACCAGAAAAAGGGCTTTTCAGAAAAGAGCAGGTAAAAGCAATAAATCCAGAGGCAACCCATAACTAACTCAGGTGGGGAGGAGGTCTCTGGGACAGGGCTGCTCTGAAGGTCCAAAAGATTTCCCAACAGCTGCTTCCCACCGGGCCCTTTACAGGCTTCAGCCTCAGGAGCAGCTGTGGAAAGTCACAGTCTGGATCTACATTCTTAGGGCAAATCTCCAAGGCTGTCTAATTACAGCTGAGATTTTTCTGCCCCTCTAAGACAGGAGGAGCAGCCAAGCCATAAACAATGAAAATAATTCTGTGCTTAAACAACAGTATCTAGTGTCATTTTAGACACTGAGTGAAGACATCTGCCCAGAGAGCATCCCAGATGGGACTTTAGAGGACCATTCTAAGAGACAGAGCCACTGCTATTACATGTCTAATTCCTTTAAACAGAAAACCAAAGTTGACAATGTTTTCAGATTTATTAGTTGAGGCCATGATCCTAAAAACATCACATAATATTTAATATTAATCACAGCAAAAGATTGCAAAGATAAGGATTTGCACTCCTGCTGATTTGAAGACAGTGAAATGTGTAACAGTGTTTATGAAGTACACAATTTTCAGAAAGTCCACAAGACTTTCATTCATTTAACCTCATCTTAGAACATATTGCCTCTCAGATATTTTTCTGTTAGACACACAACCTTATGAAGAGGTGTAGCAGAAAAAAGTGAGATATTACAACCTTTGCTATTTTATATTCAAATACATTATCATTCTACCAACCAAAGAGATAATGACAAAAATCCTTTTATGTTTGTATTTAATTCTGTGATCTAAATTGGAAATATTGTGGATTATAAGTCTTCATCCTTGTTTCAACTACATATATATTCTTAAAGGCATAAAATTGTTACCATATAGATGCTATACACTACCATACTAATGTTTTCAAATTAAAAAAAAAAACACATTACAGTTCAGTATCAATACTAAATACAACATATATACAGATCTCATATCACTTTTAATGTCCCAGCCTTTGTTCTCAAAACATAAGTGGCTTTTTTAATGTCCATTGCAGTTTGTAAAAGGTCTGGTACACAGAGAAATAGGAACTTACAGAAGGGTGATGGCAAGGTGTAAAAAGTGGTACAAAAGGAACAATCACTTTCTGAAATCCTAGTAGAAATGGAAGATGAAGCGTTTTAGAGTAACTCAAAATCTTATCATTTATCTGTCAAAAAAGACCAAGATCATTCCAGTCTCATAATAAAGCCATTCATCTACAGAGTTTGGGGATGACAAGTATGAATGGTCTTGCCTGTACTTTTGGATTTCAAAAGCAGTCAGGGAGCAGATTTTTCCTCTCCTTGCAAGCTGCATCTTCCTAAGTTTGTCTGCCTTTCATACAGACTCAGGTTACTTCATACAGAGTCAGGTGAGTCCTCCTCAACAAGAAGCAAGTACTTAAACACTTTCTATTCCAATCACCCTCTCTAAAAATAAGGGATTTGTAAAATGATGGCAAGACCTACATGCCTGCTCCAGAGCTTTCTGCAAACTATGCCATGGCAACTATTTTCCTATTGCCAAGAGAACAAACTGGACGTTTTGGTGAACTAAAACTTTGTTATTCATCATAAGGGGAGAGGAGTCCTCTGGGGAAAATTAGCCAGATGTGTTATTGCCACCTTTCACTGTATTTAGGAATGATATGAAGAAGATGGACTTTAGTTCTCCTGATAGCTTTAGAGTCTCAGTTTTCATTTCCATCTTTCTCTTCTATCCTAATTTTATCTGTTACAGTGTGGAAGAAATTTTAAAGCCAAACTTGGGCTGCAAAATAAATCCTGGGTCAGAAGTATTGACTACTTGGCATTCATTGCTGACAGAGTCAAACAGCTGAAGATGAAAACCTATCTTGAAAGCATAGTTACAAAGGTTATTTAAAATAAAATACACCCTGAAATGTCAACCACAACTGTAAGAGTAGAGGTTGGACTACATTCAACATTTCATTGCTACTGGACTTCTTGAACCTGTGTCAAACACTAGAAATAAATTCACTTTCAGCTGCAATTGAAGATTCTGTTTTGTTTCCAGATAACTGTGAAGCCAGATAAAAGCTGATCTGTCAATTTTGCAGGTAGTGGGAACTAAAAAATCATTTCCAGTGAGAAGACAGAAGGCTGGACTTAGGTCTTCAGGAAGATTTCTAAATACAATACAAGGGATACTCCATGACTGAAAGAATGAATTTACTCATGCACAGTCAATCATTTGGTGGTATGAACTGCATTGTCTGTGTTTTATATGACACTTCCAGGAACATATCAAGATACATCTGGTTCACCTTTTACTGACTTCTGATGGATTATCAGAGGTACTTCTGCCCCACTATATCTATATGCATATCTATATATATCTGTACACATATGTGTGTGTGTGTATATATATACACACACACACACACTCACACACACAGACACACACACACACACACATATATATATATATATATATACACACACACACACACACACACATTCATACACACATGAACTTTGAATTTACCTCTTGTTTTTCCAGGAAAAAATTAAATCTATTACAACAGCAGAAGATGATTTTCAATTCCAACATCCATGAGTTCTCAACTGATTTTGGTGATACCAGTTTGTGTCTGAAAATGCTATAGGCTGAGAACCCATTTCATAACAGCAATACACTAATTCTTAGCCACAATAGGCCTTAGAGCATTGCCTAAGGGGTGATGTCCTTCTCCGGCTGATAGTGGATACAAGTTTTGGCAGCTTTTCAGTCACCTGTAGTTCAGTACAAGAAAGAAATTCATAAGCCATATATAAGCTGCTTACACAGCACTACCTTTTAATCTGTGCATAAAACACAAGCTTGCTGCTGAGTAATGGAAGAAGTGAAGGAAGAAAATACAGCAAAGATCAGGAATGAGGACAGATCTGATTAATATAAACAAAAGAATAGCATAGCATACAAGGCAAAATTGCTCTTTGGAGACCATGGATGGTGGTTATTAGCAATTTCAGAAGTATGTTTTTACACTTTAAGATACCAGCTCAATAGTCTCCAGAGTCAAGGCTTCTGCTTTCGCTACTGAGCTGTTGCTTGGGTGAGTGTTTCCAACTTGATCCTGCCTGAAACATGGTTGGTAGCACTGAAAACACAAATTAAAACTTCGAAAAATTGTGTTAGTGGAAAATATTCACTCTCACATACCACAACATTAGTTTGAGTCAGGCTTCCTTGAGCACTGTAATTTAACCTCCTATATACTAGAATACAGGTTCACCAGCTTGCAGACTCTGAAGGAACTAACAGGATTAACATAACTGTACCACATAAGCAGGAAGTATATTCCCAGGATATCTTGCACCCTGCATTTCCATGAATAATACCTACCTCTGAATTAAATAGCTAATAAATAGCTAATTGCTGGGAGCTGCGTAGTCATGCTGCTGGGCACTTAGATGGACTTAGCAACTCTGATGAGGAACAGAACATATTTATTCTGGCAAAGGCCCACTCTACAGACACTGTGGTATTTCTTATGCTAGCACTGTCTTTGTTATCTTTTTTACATCATCACACTGCAGCACTATTATGTTTGTGCAATTATGAAATGGCAAAAAGGTCAAGGGTTTGTAGATGATCAAATTTAGAGGTCAGTGTCAGACCTCACTTGTCTGACCTAGCACAGTCAGTCTAATGAGGCTGCTTTATTTCCAGGCAATTTCTTAGGCAATGGAAATGCAATCTAGCAAAACAACTGTGGGAGAAGGATGCAATAAAGCGTTGATAGCAGCTTAAGATCATCCCTTAGTAAGATCTCTTCATCTTTTCCTAGTTTTCACATAATTTTACGTATTCATATACTAAAATAAAAGATTTTAATTATAGCACTCATTTCCATTAAAAAGAAAATAAATTCTACATGAAAAGGATCACCAGAAGCTCAGGAGAAGCAGATGTTTTGTTCACCTTTCAACATTTCTAGAACAGGTTACTGGATCCCAGTTTAGGCTCTTTAAGCTTACTGGAAACTAGGAAAACCAGTCTCCCCTGAGCTGGGGATCAGAATAACCCTTCCACTCTTCAAAGTCAATATCCTCAAGAAGACATAATTGTACCTTTGAGAAAAAGAGAAGCTAAGATCTCTAGATAGGTTGTGAAACCTGTGGGACTGGTGACACATTGGTGCAGGATTTTGCCTCTGAAAATCATCTGCTCCTGACTTCAAATCCAAACTGAACTCTGTGGCTGCTACACCTGATTTCAGGGCTAAACCCTCCATTCAGCTGCTGCCTCATATACAGCAAGCAAAGACCACAGAGCAAATAAAATGTTACACATCTAGCAGCTCTACTAATTTGGATCCTATTAACTTTTCTCCCCTCTACCTCTCAAAAGTCTTCTAACTCCTGATTTCCTCCCAGCTGGTAGGAATTGTGCTGACACAGGTAAAGGGCCAAATAGCAGCAATCCTTTGCTCTCTTGCATTGATTCTGCTACAGAGAAGCAAAAACAAAGCCTTCAAAGGGCCTGATCCAACCTCTCTCAGGAGGGCAACACCATTCCTTCCCAAGTACATAAACAACACATATCTAAAGGAAGGTCAAACATCTGCACATATGTACATGATCCTACACAAAACCAACAATTCATCATCCTTCAGCAGATAATTTAGGTATTTTACTACCAAGGAATTTAATTTCTTAGTTCAGCTAGGAATTCACATGAGTTGCTCCAGGAAACCTGGGAGGGGGGAGGCAATTGTAGAGGCAACAGCAGGAGCTGCATGTGTTTATACCACTTCTGTAAATCTCTGTACAAAGCTATACATCCTGAATGCAAGGGGAAAGCAATGTGACAAAGAGCATCTGGTCTTTGAGTAGCTGTAACACAATGAACTCTTTAAAGTGACAACCAAGTATGGGGAAGGGCATTGCTTAGATCAAGCCCACATGCTACTGCTCCTAGTAGATATACTCTATGGAAAATGAAAATCAATCTGAACTGTTTGGCAGGGTGGAAGTCTTGTGAAAATTTCTTCCTTGTATGCAATAAAGAAAATTAATTTGAACATGGGAAAAGAAAATAACTCAGAAAGTGATTTAATGGTCCTACAGAATGGTCCAAACCCTCAAAGCCCCCAAGATGTAAAATATCTAGCATTGCATCACTCTAAACCAGCACTTCCTTGGACTAGGGACCCAGCTTCATCTCCCAAGTCACAAATTTATTAGTAAGTTGCAAGAAAAGGATGGCATTGCAATGGTAAAAAATTCTTTCTGTCATGTGCCAGCCAAGAGCACCCACATACAAAAAAAGGAAAATTGAATTTGGTGAGATATAGGCCTGCATGATTAAGCAAATGCTGGCTTTATCTGTGATTAGGTAGGAAAGAAGGAAAAAGAAGTATGTTTTGGTTCTGCTGTCAGAATATATGCTGTAGCCAGGCTTCATAATTTATTTCTCTCAGTTTTTCTTGTAGCATAAAAACAACAGCAACAATAAAGAGAACAACCAAAAAAGACTCAGAAGACACGGCACTGGGGCAGGAGAATCAGGTGCCATACAGAATAAATAAAGACCAGTGAGGCAGACCACATCAATAATGTAGGTCAGCAAGAATGTCTAGGAGGAAGCCTGTGTAATTAAGAAAAGAAAATCCTTTGACTTCATGGCATGTCTTCTGAGACGAATATCCCATGGCTACAATTAAAAATATTGTTTGGGTTTGTTGACCCTCTCTGCACACATACCCTGAGCTTTTAAAGAATTTGTTTTTTAAGGTGAAAGGAATAGATCATGATGTGAGTGTGTGAGTGTGCGTGTGTCTTACATACTCACACCCACCCATCCAGCCATCCACACGTTTACACACCCACCCACATTTACACACTCACTCACATTTACACACTGCCACACACAGAGTTGCACACACACACACTCACTCACAACTCACACTCATGGTGAGTTATTTACAAATTAAAGGTCTCTTGGCACAAACTCACCAACAAAAGGCACCCGATGCCCACAGAATATGCATGATAATGCTGATCTGCTTATTTTATAAATCACTTTTCTAATCCCTTCATATTTCTGTATTCCATCAACCAAACGAACAGAATTAATATTATTTAAGCTTTGAGAGGTGTACATTTGCAGAGGTTGTGGATTTCCTATGATTTATTTTACCAAAAATTTCCTCTTTTCCATTATTTTGAAAACTAAAACAAACAAACAAACAAAAAAATCAGGTTGATTACTGCATTCCATCATGTAAATTGGGCAAAAGAAAAACATCTCTCCATTGGTCTGGAGGTGTCTGGCCTTCCATCGCTCAGCTTCCCATGGTATTTCAATGTACTGAAGTAATCACATTTTAGTTTTTTCTTAGCTCTTGGAAGACAGTATTTCATGACCCAATGATTTTTTAAAAGGAATTGAAAAAAGAAAGTCTGAATAGTTTGAGAATAAATTACTCCAACATGAAATGAGCTCCTATTCACCAACACTTACAAATAGCTTTAGCAATGATAAAATAATGCGTATTGTAATTAATATTTTAATTTGCTAAGAAAAGCTAAATAGTGATTAAACCCCCTTCCCCTCCCCTTTCCCCCTGACAATAATGGAGCTAGGCAGTTTCAAGAGAAGCAGAGCAGCCAGGAGTTTAATGTTGTTGATTAAGAACATGTTTCCATGGTGGCTATTATGTCCCTCTAAGAGACAAAAACAAAACCAAGCCTTATTTCCTTTTAGAGCTACAGGGTTTCTTCTGCCTTTATAGGACAGATAACAAGAAAATGTTTAGGGATAATTAAAGGCAATTAGGCTCATCAAGGCTCATTTCTGGTCTAGCTCCACTTCTTTTCTCTACAATGTGTACTAATTGCTGCTTCAACATATCAAGTAGCATGGATGACTTTTTTTTTTTGTACTTTCACAAACAAGACTGCTTGGTCATTACCAGCTTTGACAGCGTGAGTAAGAGACTCCTGATTAGGTTTTTGTTTGCTTTTTAAAAGATTTATACTACATGTCCTATTGAATCTGATAACAGAGAATAATAAATTAACTCAGCAATTGTGTAGTACCTTATGCTAGAGGATCTCAAAGTTCTTTGCAAACATTAATGAATTAATTCACTATACTCTTTCATTGTGTTTAATAGCTATCATCATCATAATTTTGTGGACTACTGAGTACAGACAAAGATGTTGGGTAGCACATTCAGTGTCACAGCCAACACATTACAGTGTTGGTCTCCTGCTCACACACAATTAGCTTGTTTGCCATAAACATGCCTCCCGTGTAACTCATCTTACATCTAGCTTTGATTCATTGATAGTCAGGTCATTTAAGTTATTCAAATGTCTAAACTTCAAAGAGAGCTTTCTAGAGGGAAATTAGTAAGAGGCAGGGGATATCCAGAACTATATACAGAAATATTAAAGTGCTTCTATATTGAATATTGCAGAAGATAATATTGGGGAGTTCTGTTTCTGGAAGCAGAAAAGGTTTTTTAGCAGAACTCTACAATTATCAGTTCCTGACAGGACAGTCATCACAGCTTCAATACCACAAACCCCTTCACATAAAACTGCAGTCCACTTACCCAGTTCAATGGCTCTCCAGTACTGAAAGCAGTTGGCTGACACACACATTTGATTTTTCGACCAGAAAATGTCTTCCTTTACTGGCTCTAAGTGCAGAACAGGCAAGCAAGAAACTTTGTCTTAGAAGAATCACAGAATCATGGCATATTCTGGGTTGAAAGGGACTCCCAAGGATCATCACATGCATATGCTTTCATGGGTTTGAATATTTGTGAACGTTAATCAACCATTCCTCCTCCAGCACTGAGAGAGGGCTAAGATTGCTTGCATGTACAGCACATAAGAGACTGCAGCTGATGCGTTAATTTCACTTCTTTGTACACAGCAATTTGTTAATGAATCACACGCCTCAGTAACTGTCAATGAAATAGATCCCAAATTTTCACCAAAGTCCAGTCTGGATCCACAGATTAGACAATTGTTTGATCTTCTCATTCTCTTGACCTGTCCAGGAAATAAAACAACATAGATTAGGTTTCCACAGACCAGGCATGCTCATTCATCACATTTAAAACCTGGATAAAATTCTCTGCCTTGGAAGCACTTAGGCTTACATGTCCAACCTCCCACCTCCCTGTTTACAAAGACACAAGATAGAGGAAAAGTTACTTAATTCTTGTTTACAGTGTTTCATTATGATAAATATTTAATAATTAAAATGAAATAAGAGTACAGACACCTACATGAGCAGGAGCTATAGCACATCTGACTTTTGCCCCTTGAGAAGTGACTGCAGTCCCAGCTGTTGGTGGCTGGAACACTGTTCTGAGAGGCAAGAGAGGGACTCAGCTCCACAGACAATGAGAAAACTTTTTGCAACTTGCCAGGTGCTGGCTGACTGCTCTGGTGACACAAGAACTGTGAAAAGGGTACCATGGCATCAGCCTCTACTGCACTGTCCTGAGAGGAGATTTAGGATCCCAGCATTTCAGAGACATGGCAACACAGGTCATTCCAGGCAGCTCCAATGACTGAATGGCACAGTGGTTTCCTAAATCATTTGACTTTGTGTCTTCTTTGAAAAGCCGAATAGCAGGATTGTGCTGCTACTTTGTGTCTTTCACATGTCTTACTCACAGCACTTCTGCAGCTTTTAAACGTCCTGATTCCTCATCTGCTCCCAAGCAACAATAGATTCAGGATTATTGCTGACATTATTTTAGCTAGACCTAAGTTTATAGTTATAGTTTCTCTAGGAAAACAAGAAAGGAAACACAGACATCAGGTGTTCTGCAAATCTTTTAGGTCGCATCTTAATGCTCATATGGAAATGGATCATATGCACTTTAAATGGATATGGCATTGCCACTTCCTGTGGCAAACTTTTCCAAGTAAAAGGCCTTATTTAGTACAGGATACCAGATATAATGTAGAGATGCATTTTGGCTGGGAATGTCAAGCATTAAACTGTACATTTGTCCAGCTAAACAGGCAGGCTGAGAGCAGCAATCTCTGGCTCTAAGCACAGCCGTCTCTGCTGCCATTCACCAGGATTCACTCAAGGTAAGAAAGAAGGACAATCAAAAATGTCCTGCACAAACTTTCTTGGCTCCACCAAATCCAAGCAGCAATAGAGTTGCTTGAATCAGAATGAACTTTCTACCTTAATTCTCCTGGACAATTATGTCCCTAATTATAAGACATATAAATTGAACTAATTATATATATTATTATAACTTCAAATTTCCCTTTTTTGAGAAGAGTGACACAAATCTTGCTTTGTAAGTTTGCCTGGCCAGTTCACCCATTACCAACCATTGGTTTTGAGGCATTTCTCTAATAGATGGTTTATGTTTTATGATGCTGACAGCTTGAGATCTCCTTTCACTGTTTGAACAGATACATAAGTGTCTTTCATATTTTCAGAAACATAATCATGTATCCCATGAATTTTCTTCTATCTAGAAATTTATTTAAGACTCAGATATTTGTCTTTTAATGTGAAATCTGCTACTGCACAGGGCAAGGACAGACAACTGTTGTGATAATACATTTCATTTTTGAGCAAGAGCTGGAATACTATTTCTTCTTTTTTGTCCATTCTTTGACTTATTGAATATGAAAAGGTTAGGCCATTGTTACTCCCTATGGCTTCTTACTGAGATTGCAGGCATAAATATACCACGCTTGAGTCATCATTTCTCAACAAAAGGTGCAAGTGGTGAGGTACTGCATGAGTCTGTCATCTCCAGTGATGTTGAAATGTCCTGTTACAATTTTCAGTCCTAATCAAAGAACTATTGATTTTAAACTACAGTGTCATGGATTATATTACGGGAAAGCAGTTAGGTAGAAACCTCCTTCAATAATTAAACAGCTGAAAAAGCAGCTCACTACTTTGATTACCTGTGACTTTGCCTTCTGCTGCAGCTGTGATCTGGACAAGCAGGTAGAGAAAAGGTTTACACAGAAGGTCACATAACTTCCATCACGTAACACTGGAAGTCTGTGCTGCAGATATCTATAGACATACAAACATACATATTTATGCTAATTGATATAAAAAGGCATATAAATTTCTTTTTATACATATATATATCTATTTTTTACATATATATCTGAGATATATATGCCTGATGTTCACACTCCAGGCTTTTAACTGCACCCAAGGCAAGTCTGGAGCACTCTTTAGCTCATAATAAAAACTACCTAGGGAAGAATTTTCCAGAGCCTACCTCTAGGACTCTATCTATTTCCAACCTTCCTTTATCTCCTGATACTTTTGATCAGGGACAGCAGATATTTTCAAAGGCCTCAGCTGAGATGATTCCATGGTTTTTCTTCTGAGAACATGAAGTTCATTAGCAGAATTCCTGTTCTCATGTACTTCATTGAAGCTGATCTTTTTATCATTCGCTTACAGAAATATCAGCCACAATTTATTACAAAATAACATGCTCATGCTCCTAATATTAAACTTACTGGCTCCTAAATGCTTTCAACTCTATGATATAAAATGTAAAACAGTTTGGTTTTTAATCCCCCAAAAGTGATCAGCTGTATGCACAGAAGATGGAAATGACATGTTTCCAGCTGGAACTGTTTACATATTGCAAAGAAAAAAGAAAAAAGGCGGGGTAATAGAGTGCTGAACACCCAGAAATCTAAATAAATGAAGCACTGCTATAATACTAATTTCAATTATTTTTCTCTGCCTCTCCTCTCCAGACAAAGGGAAAAGTAATTTGAGCACCCCAAACATGTCTTCATATCCCCATCCTTTCAGCCTGTGATCACACTCACCATCAGCAATGCTCTGAGCATTAACCCCATCTTCACTGCAAATATTTTAGTCTAGTACTTTGACGTGGGCTCCCTATGGAAGTTTATGATGAGACATTTTCAAAACGTAACCTTTTGGAAAACATCACTTGAATCTAGTATTTTAAACATTTATCTCTGCCTTTCTCAAGTGGACAAATCAGTTTTGTTTTTCATAACCTATATATTGGTGTCCTTCTGCAGGGAGGGGTCCCTGGCTGTCACACTCTCCACAGCACAGAGAGATCCAGCACAACTGGCACTGCCCACATTTGGTATTATTCTTTTAAAAAAATAAAAAGCATTTTACATCCAGTTTCTCAAAACCAAATCTTTACATAAACATGACCTTAGTACTTATGATAAAAATTTTTTTTATGCCTTTTCCAAAACATATGAAATGAACAAGTAGCACATCACCATGCTGTAATTAACAGTAGAAATCCATATTTTATTTAAAATGAGTAAGGATTTCAGAATAAAATCTGGTGCCTATCACAGAAGTCCCCCCAGGCTGGGAAGCAAAGCACATACTTACCTATCAGTAGATGGAAGCAGTACAAAAAGGTCAAAAATTGTAATACTTGGGGAAAAGGAATAGCCAATGCTTCAGATTTCTGCCTCTAGCTCTCACATAAGATATTTCCATTTTTTATAATATATGTTTTACCACACATTTCTTACATTACAAATGAATGTACTCTAGGGTCACAGAAGCTGGGCACAATATGAGCAGGTACTCCTGCAATACAGCAGGAGTGATTTACAGCATGTAATTTCAGTGCAACAAATTGGCACCTAACCTATAGTACCTATGTTTTTATCTGGTTGAAGGAGATAACATTGTTTGTGAAGTACATCACATTTGTTATCTTGCTCTATCTCAGAGTTCCCTTGGAATGACTTGCTCTTGTTTCACTTTTGAATAGGTGGAAGGAAGGGAAGAAACTTCTTTATTCTTTAACATACACACAATTTTTACTTGACTCACCTACTGAAAGAGCTCTGATTTATTATTTACAAAAAAAATTTCTTGAAGTGATCCATAGCATTTAATTTTAAATTTGCCCTTAATTATGATTCATGATCCAGATTATGATCCATGATCATAGCGCTGACTGCTGAATTCACTCAAATGCTTTCAGTTGCAATTATTACTCAGCTGCATGTAAGTAATTACTCATGAGTGGGAGAAATGGCTGAAATAATTTCCATTAATCCTGAAACTTCTCTCTTCAGAGGCCCTTTCAGCCTTCAGCTTCTAACTCAGCTTCATGCTGCACTTCTATTCTGCCTCTCCTGCTCTTCCTTGACAGTTTTACTCTCACCATTGTTCTTGTTCCATAGATTGGCTTCAGGATGCATTTCAGAACATTACAAACTGCAACATGGAGAAGATGGTGAAAGTTGTTAAAATGTAAATCTGTTAGGCAAATATTTTTCACTATTTTAAGTTAAAACTAGTAAAGAAGAAAAAAAAAAGCCCAGAAATGCCAAATTAAACACCACTAAAATAAAATTAACTGAAACCAGCTGGCAAAACTTAGGAATTTAGATTTCCTTCCCATTTGTTTTGTGATTTTATTTTTTTTTTAAATATGGAGAACGCCATCCATGGAAAACAGGAATAGAATAAGAAAAGGCAAAAAAAAAATGTTTTATCTTACTGTTTCTATTTCCATTCTTTTTCTTGGCAGATTTCTGGACATCTATTCCCTCTTGCATTGGCATATCTCCAACAGTTAGCAACAGTAACTTCTGTTAAAGACAGGTAGTTCTGCATCTACATAGAATTTTTTACATAAATTATATGGGACCTATCAGCTTATCTAGAAAAGTCAGTTCAGAGATCACAATTTTGCATTTCCAGCTTTTGGGAGTAGGAGTCCAATAAATAAGCCACAAATTTTAATAAAATACTCACTCAAGTTACTCTGTAAGAATTCAGTTTTAGGAGATGAGTACAAGCATATAAGATACAAACATATCTGTGATTACTCAGGGATATTATTTAAATTTTCTGCTATAAGCAGAATATTTGTAATACAAGCAGGTACTCAGAATTCTGAGCATATCATGCATAATTAAAGAAAAAAAAATTGGTCAATCATTTCCTTCCTAATGAATTTTCCTAAAAAACAATAATCTTAGAAATGTCAATAAGAATTCCCATTAAAAATCAGACAAAAAAAATTCTTCTTTTACTGGTTTGTCTTTTTTTGTTGTTTTTGTGGGATTTTTTTGTTTTGTTTTGTTTTTTTGGGGGTTTTTTGGGTTTTTTTTTTGTTGTGGTTTTTTTTGGTTTTTTGGGTTTTTTTGTTTTCTCTTTCAAGAGAGAATAAGCACAGCTAATGTATTAGTTTTCTTGCTGCCTTTACTGTAGGGCTTTCCCAGGATGCTGTATCAAGTAAGAACCCATTAAAATCATCAACAAATAGAAAAGTCTTTAACCTGGATTTAAACCCACGGCCTGATCCAACATTTAAGATCTCGGCCAGGAATTTGTTCCACAGTCACCATCCATAATGACTGAGAGGTCAGAGGCTACTTAGCTGCTCACAAGTGCAAACGCAACAGCAAATGTTCTGGAGCTCACTAGCTGCCAATTGTAAGGCCAAGGTTTGTTTTGCAATAGGGCATGGAAGATTAAAACAACACAGGAAACTTGGCTGGAGAACAGCTCCAAGTGGACCTCGAAGGAAGTAATTACTTTGGACTACTGTACTCCCTCTTCCTCCCTCCACTCTTCCACGTCTTTATGTGCTTAATTGTAAATTACCCTCCACTCCTTCCCTCACTTAGCTTTGCCTGGTACCAGTGAAGCCACACCAAAGTGCTGGTACCAAATTCCTGCTGTGAAACCGGTGCCAATACTGGATGCCTACGAGCTCCAGAGCACTTTAAGCACTGGAGCTAGTGACATTACAAAGCTTGTTAACGTAAAATCTTCTTTGTGTTACAATTTTTGCAATACATTTTACAAAAATCTACCCCAGGGAGCCAAGGGGCAGTTGCTTCTTTATTACATTTTAGAAGAGACACATTATTAGCGTTCCAGTCTATATATTATGAAATTAAGTGGATACCCTTGGGGTTAATTCCTCATTGTAATTGTAATGAAAAGAAACAATTTCTAACCCTCCATTTAGGATCTATAACTATTAAAATCCACTAGTCTTAGTGACTCCTGGGGCCAGTGAAGTACTTCAGTGTATATGAAAAAAGGGCACTCCCACAGTGTCCAATATAAGTAATTTATAAAAATAACAGCCTCCAAGTGGGAAAAGTAACAAATGAGTTTCCATTGAGCCCCTCCCTGCTGTTTACTATTGCATGATGGATTTATCAACTACGTAAAATTATATGCATATCAAAATTGTGGAGCTGGGTTCCAAGATTAGAGTTTGCCAAGAGTAAGAAAGGTAGAGCAGGAATCACGGAATACAATGACTAAATACAAGGCAAATTCATGCAATAAAGCCATAAAGAATCCTCCCAGGAAAAAGAAAAATTTAGAAGCAACATTCCTTTTTAATGGCTTCTCTGTATCAAAAGATACTGTTTGCTTCCATGCATTTTAAATGATAATAAAACACATTTTAAATACTCAAAGATTAACTACCTATTTCAAAAACTTTTACTTTCTTTTGAAAATGCCTAATTTCTTTAGTCTAGGAGATGCATAGTAGCAACAGTGCTATTGCCTGTTTTCAGTGACTTTACTTTTTATCCCGCTGTACTTTCTCTGAGAATTCTCCCTCAGCAGTGCTCTCCTGCTGAGTTCAGTACTGCCAGCCCTCATGTGTCAGGTTTCACCATCCTGCCCACACACTTGTACCCCTGCTCACTGTTCATAATGCCCAAAAAGAGAGAGAAACATTTTCATAAATGAGATGAGAAAAAATGGATTTAAAACCACAGCAGCAGAAGGAACACTGTGCACCAGGAACCTGCTATTAAATCATTTTTATGAACTGACTAGGTTTCAGCTTGTGAGCAAACCTTTGGCATGTTATTCAGTTTGTTAACCACGAAATAAAATGTATATCATCAGATAGTGTCTTCCAATTTAATATTCTTACTAAGCTCATTGTTTCTATTAGGCTGAAAGCCATATTAGTGCATTGTTGTCTAAGAAGCAAAAGTTCCCATTTGGAATGCATGCATGCTGAATGGACTAACTAGTTTAATAACAGGAGTTTTCTACTGCTTTGTTAGAACTGCCTTGTGAAAAAGAATACCCCTTTAAGATTTCAGGAGTGGTCTGTCTTTTTGATACTTGTTTAGCTGCAGTTGACAAAGATTTAATACCATTTATCTCTCTGTTTTTATTCATCATAATATAAATTGCTTAAAATAAAGGAAAAGGGTCTCACCAGGTGTGAAGGAAAAAAGTAGTTGGTTATTTTGAATCAACCATTCAACTGGC
Organism: Setophaga petechia; assembly: GCA_024362935.1. Classification (NCBI taxonomy): domain Eukaryota; kingdom Metazoa; phylum Chordata; class Aves; order Passeriformes; family Parulidae; genus Setophaga; species Setophaga petechia. The sequence goes on from JANCRA010000006.1 coordinate 13,937,700, forward strand.
TAATAAAACATGATGTAAGTTGCTCTGTACAGACGAGTTTAGGCTGTCCTGGTTATTTTTAATGGAAAGAAGGAATGTAGCATAATTTCATATGTTCATGATCACCAAAAAATGGGAGGGGGGAGGGGGGGTGGTTAGATATTAATGGCAAATTCATGTTAATTTGTCACCTGTTGCTACTCGCAAGCCATGCTCATTAATGTCCTTATTTTTACAAACCATCTACAAGTGAGAGTATTCACACTTGTGCATTCTCTGGTCACCACTCCAGCCCGTGAAGCTGGCAGCACCATCTCAGGCTGATACCTCAGTGAGGCATAAAGTGCCTGCTTGAAAGGACAAGGACTCTTGCCTACTTTCAAACGATTCTAGACCATTTAATACAACCACAGCCGTAGAAGATGAAAGTGGAAGTCTGACAAGGAACCACAAATACTTTCATTTTTACCATTGGCACTGTATGACACGCTGAATATACGGGTCTTTAGCCACCGATGATTTTTAGAAGTTACATAAAATGAACAGGTGGCCTCCATCTCACTTGACAGGTGTTGGTATCACATCTAATGAAGCTAAACAGAACCACTGTCAATAGAAGGCTGTAAGTGTAACACTTTTCGTGTCATTACATCCCTTTCAATAAATCAAGAGCTGTTCAGAAAATACATGAATATCCCTAGGAGCTGCAGCACTTTCTAATATTGATTGTGCAGATGGTAGACAGGGCTGCACTTCTCAAGGCCAGTTGCTAATTATCCCATATCAAATATGGATAGGATGACTGCTGGGCAAATAACTGAGTAAAATGTTGATACTGGGAACCTCAGAAAGAATTGGAAATCATTAAAAATTAATCAGGGGGCCCCGACTTTTGAACTTCTGATTGTTTCTTCTTTATGCCTTCATGGAAATGGGTTTATTAAAATTTATCTGCAAGTTCCTGCAATTTAACTGCTGATCATGTACTGAAGGGAGCTCTCTTGAACTAGGACAGAGCAACACACTGGTAAGTCTGGGATGCTTGGAAATCATTGTCCTAATTTCCAATAAGAAGCATATCCTTTTAATTCTAGCATTAAAAGTAGTATCCATCATTTTGAAATTAAAATGCTACCAATAAAGTAATGTAAGTGCTGAGAATGAGCCCTTTTATATGCGAGAGGGCATGGGCACTGTGAAGAACACAAAGATGGTATAGTACCCCTGAGATGCTGAGTTTGTGTATTATGCCTATTTACTTTGGTAGTTGTACAGATTTTATTTGTACTGTGTATTTCATTTAGTGTTAGGAAGTTGAAAATAAACCTAAAACACAGCACAGATGCTAATATTACATTTCAACTTGAATAAATACACTATAACTACCTAAAAAATTATTGTAATTTCAATTCCATAATGTACCCTTTACTTTTTTCTTACTCATATCCCTTACTTCTGCAAATATAAACATCATTGCATTTATGAAGGAATGTATATTTGCCAGCTCTGAATGGCAAATACATATAAAATTATCAATACTGCTCGCTTAATGCTGACCAATAAACTGAAAAAAGGAGTCAAAACAAAGAGCATTACCGGACTATCAAATAATGTAGAAATATGCTTGTGTTTAGTTATTATTCATGAAATTATGCAAAAGTAGGAATTTGCTTCTTAAAGAAAAACCCAACAAACCAACAAACAAAAAGAAAAATTCCATTTTAATGGCTTTTGTTCATTTTATTAAATTTGACATCTTAGTTACTGATGCAATTTCTTTTAAATACACTTCTAACATGAATAGCTGTATTTTTCAGACTGCATTTCATGAAAGAGGAAAAAATCACATGGTAGAACCCTGTCTCAATGTTCCCTGTCAAACCATAAATACAAGAATCACTGCAATGCTCTTGGTTTGTGATGGGAGTTAGTAAAACATTTGTGCATGGTGAAAAGACCAATAAAAGACCCAGCATTGTTTGATTCAGTAAAAATCAGTATACAATTTTTCTACTGACATGAAGTGAATTTATTTATTTCCTCATGTAAAAGGACAAATCACCCATATATTTTGCTGTTACATCCTAACTGCAAAGTCACAGACAAAAAGCATAAAGTAAGAGCAAATATCACTCCAGAACCTAAATTGATTCAGCATTCACCTGGGAGAATGGAATTCTGGCTTCCAGCTTCTGCTTTCAATTAATATTTGGATTATCTCCATCCTAAATACCTCCTAGCCATGTGGATTCAATCGACAAGCACAGGCAGCAACTGAAGGCAGGATTTCCACATTCCTGATGGTCCCCCAGCACTGCTGTGTGATCAGAGAAAATCAGGCACTTGCTAAATGGGTGCAGCCTAACCCAAGGGCCAGACTGGGCTTGCCAGAGTCTTGGACCATTTTGGGAAAAAAAAGGGGGAGAAAGGCCTGAAATTATAGACCAAAGCATGCAACAAAGCTTGTTTAAATTCACAGCTGAACTACTGGATCCAGGCACAGAGCACAAAGATCACTGATCTGTGGGTCCCTCAGATTAGCACCGTGGGGCGTTGCCAGGGCTGAAGACAAGCTACCAAAAACTGCAGCTGAATTTGATGTTGAAGAATTATCTCCACTGCTTTCTGACAAGTATTTTTCAAAATGTGCCTGCCCCAGCCAGGAGAATGCAGAGCAGGAGGAACCATGCACCACCAATGCTCACCCTGGCACACCACACCACTCAAATGTGCCTGCATGAGGGCTTCCCACGAGGAAATGGAACAACTCTGCACCTGGAGGAGCCTTTGGGCCTTTTCTTTAAGCTCACACATTTTCCATTGCGAATAACTTGTTACTCGCTTAATCCATGGAGGATTTTTCTAGAAAATAAATAAAGAAAAAACCAAACAAAGTGAATACTGTGTCGTCTCCTCGCTGGTAGGTAAATTATTCTTCAGTGTGGTAGATATTTGGAGCTATTTACAATCAAGCTGAAGAGCTGGTGTGCTCAAATAATTGCACAAGGCATTGCCTCTTTTCGGACATTTTGTTTAGAAAGTTGAATTATCTGAACTGCTTTGTTCTCCACATATGTTAAAAGCAGATTCATCAGTGAGTTAGAGAAAATAACCAAAAACAGTCTCCACAGACTCTTAAATAACAGTTCCTCCCCTTTTACTCTTGGCATTGCTACAAATGAAAAACAGAATATTGGAGGATTGCTACAGATCTGGGCTTTTTCATTTGCAAAAAAAATTTGAGCTTTTTTAAAGAAGCATGTCATAGATGCTTTGCTAGGGAAGGTTCATTCCAACAGAACCCTTGGATCTGACCAGGATTCATTTCCATTTTTACACTGTAGCTCTACAAGCAACTGAAGAAGCTGAAGAACCAACTGATCAAGAGTGTTCTTTTCAAATCTGAAATTTAAAACACTAAATTATGCTCTGAGGAACAATCTGAAAAAAACCCCCAAACCTAACCAAACCATAATGCAGAAATATTTAGTCATATGTAAAAGTAGCATTCAATTGCAAATGATGGGAGGGGTCATGGAAGTGTTACCAGCAGGTTCACACTGCAGGTAGCCTTGTTTCAGAGACGCTTAAAAAGAACATGCATTAGATTTTCCTTCTGACCAAAGCCTCCTTCTAATACCTTAAACAAAAATATTCAACAATCCTCTTTCAGGCCAGTTATGGATTGAATTGTTCATTAACTCTGGAACCTTTCTTCAGGTTGTTAAAGTATTTACTCTTTCAGATTTCTAATGGCTTCAAAGTAGATCACTAATGCCTACAGTGCTGAGTTATACCACTTTACTTACCAGAATTGGTTTCTTTCCTAGCACATACAGTATTTTGAGTGCTCAGTCAGAAGTTTTCCTTCAAAAGTTCCTCCCTGGAGATTTCTCATCTTGTGACTCTTTTCTTAAGGAAATGTAACTCCAGGGATATTTGTATTAAGATGCAGGGTAATGAGTAAAAAAATATAATGCAATTGGAAGAACACAACATTTAATTATTAGTAGTATATTAGTTTGAAAATTTAGTTAATAAAGCAATGGAAAGACAAAACCGATATTGTTGAGGTCTCAATATTTAATTCCAAATTCTTATTTTGGCCATGTGCCCATCCTCTACCAAAGTTACTTAGAGAAAAATTAAGATAATTTAGGACAATTTAAATGTTTTAAGAATGGCTTATAGTTTTCAGGATAAGGCCATCGCTATCCATAATAAAATATACTGAATATTCTGATTATTTATTGCTTTCTCAGAAACCAAATGAGGGCAAGTATTGCTGTGCAGTATCAATACCAAGATTTTTCAGAGAAGTAGTACAGAATCTTTTCCCTTCTCCCCATGTGGGTGACAAAGAAATGCCAGAAAGTTTGGCATAAATCTGATATTTTACTGTACTAAATAAAGTCAGCTTACATTTCCTGCAGCAAGAGGGTGACAAGGACAAAAGAAGAGTTTAATATTTTAAAAGTTCCAAAGACTGTGAATCCTTTTTAGCTGGAGGTAGCTTGATTTTTGTTGTCCCATCCGTTTTCATAGATTTTTGGATAGCTCAGAAGAGAAAGAAGTCTCCAAATATAGACCAGCACATCTGTAGCCCAGATAAGGAAAGTGATATACAGTCCCATGATAAATGCTATCTCAGGAAACCATACCAGATATTTTGATGACTACTAAAGAATTTCCATGTGGAGAGCAAACACTACCAGAAAAAAAGAATCTATGATAAACTCAAAGGAAGGGAATAGGAAAAAAGGGAATAGAAGGAAATGCAACAGTTGTCTTTGAAACTGCGCTGATAGTGACTCTTTCCATGTTAGTAATTTTTTAGCCAGGGCGTCTGTAGTTTTTATTGAAACCTTCACCATTTACATTGGACCCTAAAAATAGTTGAGTTAAAATGGATAACAAGTGTTTTCCTCCATTGGAATTATGATATTGTGTTGGTGAAATTGAATATTACCTTTCAAGAACTAATAGAAATGCTTTTCTTCCAGAAAATTCCTCCTTCACTTCATTTTTTTCTTTCCCAACACTGGCAATTGACAGTAATGCCTCTTATTTTTCAACTTTTATAATGTAAAATTAAAAGGAAAATAGTTTCAGACGAACAAATTTTCCATCACATAAACAGTTAATTCTAAATTTGATGGTAATCTCTTTACTGTCCACACTACACATAATTCCCTTTTAAAAAAGCCTTAACACCAGAGTTTCAGTAGAGGAATCAGTGCTTACTTTAGTATTTTTTTTTCCTTAATCCAAGATAAATCTCTATAATTAGAATTGACTGCTTTTTAAAAGAACAGAAATGGCAAGTGGCTCTATCTTAAATTAAAAGATCTATTACCTTTGGTCTTCTAATTCTTCTCAGCTATGCGTTTTCTCTGGGGGCACTTTCTCATCCTTATGAAAACTAACTTACTGTAGGTGCAGAGGGAAAAACACATCATTGGATTTATGCACTAAGTGTCTGGATAGGGAAGATATATACAAGTTTAGAGAAATAGGAAATAATTGCCAAGTATTTCATGTATGAACATATTTAAAAATATCTGCAGCATAAGATATGCATCAAATATGACATTTTTATTGAAGGCTAAATTTTAATTCCCTCATAGAAATGGGACATTGGGAAGTAAAAAGTAAAGACTCACCATTTTTGCATTCAGGAGTTGAATGCCTAAAAAGCATAGAGGCACTTCTGGTAAGCCACAGCTTTGTGCAGCCATACCACAGAAACCCTCGTGGCCAGCAGTTAAAAGTGGTACAGACTGCCAGGATATTGTGGCATGTATATTCAGTTAACTTCATTCTTTCTGCTCCCAGGATTTTCTTTGTTTCCTATTTCCTACAAGCCTATCTTTTTTACCTTCACCCTGTTAGTGCCCCTTTTCTGTCCTGCTCTCTGTGCCATTGTGGCTTCAAATCTGGACCTCAATGATCCTGGTTTTGTATGCTTCTCACTCTTCTATTTCCTAGACAGGAAAGCAGCTGCATGATTTGAGATTTTCCAAGATCTGTTGTACCCTGGAATTAGTGTACACTGGCAGCATGTACAATAGGAACAATGCTGGAAGCTATCTGTTGGCTGAAACTTTGATTGCAAAGTCATTTATTTAACAGTAACCAATATCATTTACCTAACCACTCACAGCATTCAGTGGATGGAATGTACCCCATATTTAAAAGACCTGGATTCACACCAGTTCAGTTTTCTTTTACCCTAAACGAACAACCAACCAACCAAACAAACAAATAAAAAGAAAAAAACCAAACCCCCAACACATTATGAAATGAAACATTGCTCAAATGCAAAAATAATTATTTCATTGGTCCCTCTTCCAAAAGCTTCATTTTATTCATTCCGAAAATTATTTCACCTAGGTATTATAATAGCTTCTAGATTTCAATAAATTCTGCTTTTCAGACCTGTATGTCTTTAAAATTGTACCATATGACCACACATTGGTGTCTGCTGGAGGGATTTTAGGAGTCATCAACAGTCCAGATAGCTTATGGTTGCTGAACACAAGGTATTTTGACTCTCCTGGCTAATTCCATTTATTTCAGCAGAGCTGTGCCAACACTGAATCTGAGCCCTCTATCTAAATTTAATCTGTTCATTACCTCTGAAGACTATTGCAAATAAATAGGCAATCAAGTAGCTAGAAGGACAGAAAAGAGGGATATGGTGCATAATAGGGAACCTTACAGAAGAAAATCAAAGCACTGATTCCTTTCCTTCCAAACAGGAGACAATAACAGTTCAAACTAATCACATTTCAAATTTTCTTTTCTACATTTGATACTCTGGAGACTTTTTTCTGCTCATTCTAAATCAGCCCCTTGGTAATTGACTTCACCGATAACTGGATCAACCTGCAGGTAAGAGCTGGATTGGGGTCTGTCGAGCACAAAGCTCTCTGCTTTGCACAGCAGTGAAAGCTGCTCCCACACTTACACAGGGTAAGCAACTGCCAGGAAAGGCTTCAGATGCCCTGACAATGTCTTTTACCTTGAACTGGTAAAACAAGCTCAATTTTACCCAGTTCTTGGCTTCCTCACTCCTGCTACATTTAGAGTGACACTTATGAAATAGATATCTTTCCCTAGGGAATGAAGCTAAGAACAATTCAGTTTACAAACTCTAGGCTTAAAAGATCCTTTTTGATAAGGTTTCCAGGAAGGACTGACTGAGATATCTCTTTACCTGGAGTACACAATTCACCTCTACGCTCCTGTGGACTCCTGCCACCTGTCTGATATTTTCTAGTCATTGCCAAATAGAATTCTATGTATTTAAAAAATTCGATAGACATTGCTATTTAAAAAACTTTCCAAAGGCACAGTTGAATGTGCCTCTGGGTCAAAGGAGAACCTTATCTCACCATGGTTTCTAAATCTGTGAGATTTTCTGAGGAATGGAGTGTTGAAATCTGATTGCTGAGGCTGTGCAACAAGAATGAAAGATAAAGAGAAAGATTAAAGATGTTTAAAGTTCAGATATATCATTACTACCTTTCTCAGCACATTGACATAGGGATTAAATACCGTTTCTCAAAAAAGTGAAAAAAATAATTTCAATAGGCTCTAGTCAGAATTAGGTAATGTAAGGATTGTTATCCACACACATGAAATAAGAATATTCTGTAATGAAACAGCATAGTCCTTGAAGTAGGACATTTAATAACGATAATCATCATCATCATCCTCCCAAAAATTCTTGGTTTTGATCAGACTGGATTGTTTTCTTTTTCTATTCATTTATCTCTTTAAACTCTTCAGGTCAGCATTTTTGAATTTTGGTGTTCTGGTGCTGCTCTCTCTGTCTTCAAACTATTCTTCAGAAACTGTATTTGTTTTCCTCTGTCCTCATATTAAATATCTGTAGTGCCATATGAACTCTTCCACCTTAGAGCAGTAATGGCACTCAGTCTCCCAGTGCGGGGCACAAATTCCTGCTTCACTCCAGCATCTTGGCCAAACCCTTGAATCTTTGGGAGATCACACACGAGACTGCCCTATGGCTAATGATCAAGGCAGGGTTTCAGCTCACTGGAAGAAAACCATAATTCTTGTCAGCCTCAGCCACAGCCACTCCACCAACCTACAGCAGAAATGTCATGAACAGCCCAGAGGAGAGAGGCAGGCAGAAGAACAAACGCAAAGTGCCCCAGGTTTGTACAGCAAATTTTTTTTGAGCTACTATGACTTTTATTCATTAGGTTATTAGATAATCTAATATGGGTATTTGATCCTTTGAATAGTTCTAATTTCTGCCTAATTATTACTAATGAAGTTAATTCCCTGCCTCTCCCATGACTGTTTTTAGCAGTTGAATACTCAATAGGAAAAGGTGTGAAGAATAATTGAGGAGGAAAGCAGTGAGTTGTAAAAAGAGAAAGGTATTTTAGTCTAAAATACATTTGCATTTCAAAAGATTAGCATAAATCATGTGTGCTTACCTGGCACTCACTTTTTAAAATTTAATTAATGCTAGAAAGACACTTTAAGACATAGTGCTCTAAAGGTGCTTGGAAGAAAAAAAATTGTCCCCCAAGTGTCTGATGTGAAGAGGCCCTAGGTGACACTCAGAGTAATGCACTTTTTGAGCACTTAAATTTACTAGTGTCTTTCAGTGCTCCATTAACATAATTTGACACAATTATAGATATAAACACTTTATAAGCACTTAGTACTAGGAGTATCAAAAAATTGTTGATCTCCATAAGTTTATACTGAAAACAAAAAGCTCCAGCACAGCACTCCAATAAATGCTTAGAACTGTTCCGTGCTTATCAATAGCATTCAAAATGTGCCAAAAAGGAAGAGAGTCTTTCCCTCACGATCCCTGGATAAATTCTTTAAAGACTTTGAACACCCATGTAGCAGGCTATCTAAAACAATTAAAATTGTATGAAATGAACAATTAGATTTGCTTAATCCTGCTGCTCCCTGACTAGCTGCAATGACTAGCTAAGTCAACAGTGGTTTCGGGAAAAGGAAAATCAAAAATGGTGCCATTCAGAATAACAATCATCACCTTATCTATCACACTGACATGTTAAATCTCCTGGGAAAAGATTAGGAATACACAGGCTGGTATGTAGTGCAAGCCCAAGTCAGAGTAAGTAAGGTGAAACTGAGTGCAGCTATGGCATGCAGCTCCCCACCTACAAAGTTTTTGCTGTTTATGCTCCTAACTTAGTTGAAAAAATATTTTGGAAAAAAAAAAAGCCCACATGAAAAGTGTTGTTTGCTTTCTTGATGCAGTTAGTGAGAACTCCACATGCCTTACACACTTCAGGGTGCCTCTTTGGAAGAGAAATGTTGTTCTCCCAGAAGGTGCTCGTGAGGACAGGCTCTGACAGGCAGAGTTTGGCCAGCAGTGAGCCCCCGTCAGCTGCCTGTGCACGCACTCCATTCCTCATCTGAGCCACACATCCAGGACTTGTGCTGAAAGCTCCTTCTCTTCAATGGGGAAAAGAGAAACAGCAAAAAGCTCTGCTCACAGGACACTTCAATATCACCTCTCCCTCTCTTTTGATCCATGGATTTTCTTTTAATGGAAACCATTTTCAATTATTAACTTTTTAATTAATAACTTCTGTGCAGTCCAAAAATTCAGATCACGGTGAGGACTAAGTAAACACATAGTAAAAGGATCTGTTTCTAAAGATTGATTTGAAATAAAACTAAAGAAAGAAAAAACACAGGGTTTTTTTTCTCTTTTCCTTTTTCTTGATATTTGTAATTTAGCAAGCATTTACTCAAGTCAGAGGCTGTTTTCCAAAGCAAATGAAGTACGCAAACCTTGAAACATATTATCATCTCTTTTTATGTATAGTAGGTCAGCTAAATTTATGAATATTTCACCTGACAGTCACATTAATCATCTTAACACTTCATGATATTTTTGCCAGTAAAGTGGAATGACAATTTATTATACTAATGATCAGTCATCACATTAAGAAGATTCTATTTATGTAAACTAAAAACTCCAAAAGACTGTGCAAAAGGCAACATTTTTCAGGTGACAATTTTTAAAGCCTTCACTTACTTTCACTAGAGTTAGCACCTGACTGCTTTTGAAAATAACTTATTAGCAATTGTCTCTATTTACCTTGTTAAGTGCTGGGAGTGGGTTCTTGCAGGATTGATCCATTTTGGTTTAGAGTATGTCTGATTTGCCTTGAAATTATCTCTGTCATGTGCAATTCTGAAACATTGCTTGCTGAAATCAGACTAGAAAATCTCTTATTTTGCTTTTGGAATGAGACTGGGAGTGGTGTATAACTGAGTAGCCTAAAAAAAAAGCACAAAATTGCTCTGCAAAAAGGCACCAAAAGAATAAAAGAAAACTGGAGACAATAATTTAGGATTATCTGAAAAATCAAACCAATTTTTAGGCATCTACCAGTAGATACTGCCTTCCTTTCTCAGTCTAAAATTTTCCATCTACCAATTTAAGACACTGTTGCAGCAAAGCACCTAAACATTGCTTAAATCCTCTTGAAGTCAGAGGGATCTAAGTACGTGAATAAAATTATGTGCATACTGAGGTACTTGGCTGGGCTGAGTTGCACTGTTGAATTTGGCCATGGCCAATTTTAAAAGATTACTCCAAGACTGAAACTTTTATCTGTAATTTCCTTGACAAAAGAAGATGTATTCTGCTTTCCTTTCTCTAATATGTTTGAGATAAATAGGAGAACAGAAACAGCCAAAATTGGTTATTTTACAGGGTGGGGGAGAAAGATAGTCTCCAAGAGAAAAAATTCAAGCTGGTTTTTACTTCCTTTGGATAAATATATATTTCAGATTCTCAACCCATCTTTTATAACGCCAAATCTTCACAGTTAAGAGTTCTGTCTCTCTCAAGTTGCACATTATGTCTCTCAAAGTTTTGGGTGTTGCTGTGGAAAACACTCACTGTTAGAGACATTTAAAAAAACCCAAACAACCCACCCTTTCTCCCCTGAATTCAACTGCAGCTGAGGAAAAGTCTAAAACTATGACTGAAAAAGCTTTATCCCTACCACCATCTAACCACAGAGGCATTTCTTTGTTTGACTTAGTCCAATTCCTCTAGGATCTTTGCTTCAGAGCATGTTCAAAACTATTCCAGTTTTAGCAGTTCATTTAGTTTGTCTTAAGCTTGATAGGAATCCAAAAATTATGCATAGAATATCTTAAATCCTGAAGGGTGCAACCCAGGGGGTGGAAGAAAAATATACATAATATATGCATGCAATTTAGTCTCAATGAAAATACAGCAAAATATTCTTTCATAATGAATGAAAGAAAAAGATGGTTCAATAGCCTAGAAGTGAGAGTGGTCACTACAAACAGAAAACATATTCAATTCCTTTTCATCTGAGAGTGTTTACAGCAAAAAAACCCCACACTTAACCTTGAGGTTTCTTCTCTCTTTCAAATGTGTGCATTTGAAAAACAAACTACCTTCTGGTCTTGAAAGAACAGTTCTAGGTGTGTAACATGGGGAGCTTTGGGGCTGCAGATCCCAAACAGGTAGAGTTCAACCTTAAAACCCTACTCCAGACAACTTAGCTCCAGACAGAAGAGTAATTTAAAGCAGATTTCTGGAAACATATCTTGTCATGTAGCCTCACATTCCTCTACTATTCACACAAATAAGTTATATTTCCACCATGTTTTCTGGTCAAGTAATGTAGAAGAGACTAGAGGACCAGGGATTATACACCTAAAATTTTGTTCCTGAGCAAAATCCCTTTTGAATCGTTATTGTTTATATCTAAGTTAAGTATTAGACCCTAGAATTAGCCCTCTTCATGAAACAAGTGGTTTCAATTCAGCAGTTGTGACTGTAATTTTATTACTACAAAGGAATGAAAGAAACGGGTTGGTTACTTTCTTGTTTAAAAAAAACCAGTGGGAAGTTCAATTGTTACACGATATTAGTTTATCCACCTAATTCCACTAGCAAAAAAATCTATTTTCCAAACAAAACCCGATGGTGGAACTGTTGATTTGGATGACAACCATCTGTTTCTCCTGGGTTCCCACTATTTTGGCACTGTGGGACTACTCCAACACTGGCACTGTGGGACTATTCCAATCATGTGACCTATAGGAGTCACTTAAACATGGACCCTTCCACAGAACGGTCTGGGTTGGAGGAGACCTTGAATATCACCTACTTCCAGCCCTCCTGCCATGGGCAGGGACACCTTGCACTAGACCAAGTTCTCAGAGCTCCATCTGACCTGGCCCTGGACTCATCCAGGGATGAGGCATCCACAACTTCTCTGGACAACCTGTGCCAGTGCCTCACTACCCTCACAGTAAAGAATTTTTTCCTGATATCTGATCTAAACCTGCTCTGAGTTTGAATCCATTCCCCCTGGTCCTATTACCACATTTACTTATGTAGAGCAGAATGCCAGATTTCTTAACAAAAGCAGTCCAGGAACAATCAACCTCACCCTTTTGCTTGTTTTTAAACCCTGAATTAATCCAGCATCCATTATAAATCACTTTCCTCCCCAGACAATAAGCATTTGGGATCTTCTCTAATTCCATGGCCCTTTGCTCACAAAAGGTTTAATTTTGTTCCACCCATGGGTTGTTTGGGGCTTTTTCTCATCACAGCTTTAGTCATAAAATAACTTTTTACCTAGAAAAAACGCATTTGTTAAATACATAAATACCATTACATGAGGATGAGAGGATGTGTAAATAACAATATACTAAGGCAATCATCACAGTTAAAACTGCAGAGGCATAAAGACACTGATGGAATGATTATTCAAGTGCTGAACTATGTACATATCCACACCCTTCTGATGGGAATGATATAAATATTGCTTATTATGGGTTGGACTCAGCATCCGGTGATTGCGCCTGTCTCAATCAATGCAAGGGTTATAGTTCAGCATGGAATGACAACAGAACACACTGCTCCAGGGGAAAATGTAAAGCAACCTTAATGGCAACACAATCAGAACCACTTAAAGCATCATACAGTCATTACATTTTGGGAGGCAAACACATTTGTTCAGCATCTATCTTAATATTTTGCATGTGATTAGCTTAGGTCTATCACTCTGTGTAAGCATGCCAATAACATACTGATGAAGTGATATCAGCATAAATGAAGCTTTGGGGATTTTTTTTTTTTTTTTTTTTTTTTTTTTGTTTCTTTGGTTTTTTCTTTACATTGTCAAGGACACTAAGAAGCATCCAGTAAATTGTGCTAAACTGAGGCCTGCAGCATCAGCTACAGTCCTGGACACTTATGAAAATAAGACACAGCTGGAGCTGAGTCTCATATACCTTCTCTGTGCAACTGTATTAAATACACAATTACCTTCTCTAGTTCTCTGTCCAGAAAGAAAATATCCAATGTCCATTGATTTTTTTCTAAGTATACTTATATTGTTTTTTTCACTGTATGCAGTTTTCTTGTCATTAGGAAGTTCTGAAGATAGTCTTGAAAAGTATAATTTATTTTAATAGGCTGAATTCTATTTGAATCTTCAGTTAATTCTGCAGTCTGCTTAAACATCTATGCAAGTAAGTTGTTCCAGTTCCAAAACACCTCTTGCTTGGGTACTGACTGGCCACCATGGACAAATGGCTGCTTATACCTTCTAGGGAGAAGATATGAAATTATTGTCTGACTTTTCCTTAAGCCTGTCATGTGTTATTTAAAATCCCATCCTTTTTTTTTTTTTTTTTTTTGTTCTTTGTCAAGAGGGAACACAAATTTGCAAGAAAATAAGCTTGAAAATGCTCTGCTGTGCAGATTTTGTTTCTCCCTTCTCAAAATCACTCATATCCATCTACTTTTTTCTTCTTTATGCTCTTCCTCCCCACGACCTTACTGCACATAATGAATGGAGCTGCAGGCACTCCGAGCAGCCAAAGCCGACCTGAGGGAAGCAGATTTGAGGGAAGCAGATTTGTGGGAAGCAGATTTGTGGGAAGCACCACAGAGCTCGGCTACAGAGCCATGGAGATGAGTGTCACTTAGAGCTGCTGCAGATCTCATGGAAGCACAAGGTTTGGCTTGTACTCTGAAGCAGATTTCTGATTGAAATGAATGGAAAAAACCTCGGCTCTGCAGGCAAGTGCCATCAGTTCATATGATGTGGGGGAGTGCACCATGCTCTTTTGGGCTGGTGGGTGAGAGGTGGAGACCTTCTTTGAGAACTTACAGAAAAAAAGGCTTTATAAAAAAGAGGAGATAATTTTTTGTTGTCTTAAAATGTTTGAAAATTTATTAAATTATCAAATTTAATAATGTTTAATCCGTAAACTTGCAATAAATTTCTTCAGTTTAAAAAACTTCTCTCATAGCTGTACTGTATGAGGAGGAGTATGCAGTAAGTAGTGTCATTGGGTAATTAGAATATCTAGCAGGGGGAAGCACTGAACTAAAAATTAAGCAGCCTTAATGGCATGAAAATCCACTGGACTGTGTTTACAAGGGCTGTCTAGATAGGTCAGTTTTTAAGAAATTATATAGAGATCTGAAAATTGTCTGTTGTAATTTTGAATATTAATGAAGCACCATTATGTAGCTTGGCATATCCAAACATGAATTACAGTTTAGGCTTTTTTAGCTAAATGAATAATCTGTATTATGCTATAAATAAGGTTCTGAAGTTTTTAACATTTACATGATTGATTCATGCATACAGGATCAATATATAGGTCATTGCTTTCTTTGCCTTTAACAGTTTGTTCCTCCATTATGAAAAATTGCTGGTGCAACCATTGCTCATTGCACTGGAATTTAGCTTTTGTGCCTTGTATTAGATCATATTTTCAATATTGAAAAATTACCCTGTGACTGCATTTGATGGCAAGCCTGCTGCTGCTCCTTCACATCTTTTTTCAAATAAGAAAACGATGGTCAGTTGTCTAGATGAACACTTTCTCAATACTTACAGGGTCACATTTGTTTGCAAGGCAAGCAATACAAAACATCATTAATAGAAAAAGAATGGCAATTATGTTTCTAATAAAGACTTTAAATCCTTGTCTTTTCTGTGTTTGAGGCAATGGAGATGAAGGCCTTAGGAGTGGACAATTGCCTCTGTAAAATGTATTTCCAATTACTGCCTCCCAGAAATGTTTTCCAATGAGCTTTTAAGAATGTTTGGCTTCCTATTTACATACAAGGAGAAAGATATAACTTACAAGGGTCAGGGCACGGACAATGCCTCCTCAGGAGTTTTGATTCAAGGCACGCCTGAATAAAAATACCAACAAAAAAGGATAAGTCTACTCACTGGCAAATTATAATCTAAATCTCTAATAAAGTAAGCAAAACAATAATAATTCTTGGCACTATTTTTTTAACCTAAATAATGGAAAAATATCCCTTGTCTACTCTGTGGCACTTATCTGAAGTATGAAGGACACCATGCCCATATGGGAGTCATCAGCAGCCCTACATTAATAAATGCAAGATTAGCAAAGAACAAGGATAATTCCACTCAGAGAGTGCTTTTCTCAGAGAATATTTTATGATGAATATGAAGAGATATTTTCATTATTGTAAATTGTTCCTTTATCTTCAAGCAAAACAGCTCTAAAGCGGTTTATAAACCTTAAAATATTAAAATGAGCAAGAGTCCAAAAAAACCATTTTAGAAGTTATTTCCTGAAGAAAATATATTCCTTGCAAAACTTGAAAAAGTTTAGGGTAGTTTACTAGAAATAACCAGGGAATTTACTAGAATAACCAGGGATACGTAGCACTGTAATTCACTGCTTTATCTGGACTAAAAATTTTTTAAACTTCAATGCAAATGAACTGAAGAAACAAAACTTTACAACATCAAAATAATTCTTTTTCTGTATACATAAATTAATATCCTAAATAGTGGAGAAGTTCCTCCACCTAAGAAAAAATTCAAATACACTCTCTTAGTGCCTTTGAAATACACCTCACATACATTTGGATAATGAAAAATTCTACCAGCTATTTTATCCAAAATTATAACAATATTATTTTATCTGAAAGGTAAAGGATATAGTTTCATACTGAGTGACATGGACAACTAACTGCTGTAGTGAATGAAGACAAAAACAAATCCTTTGGTTGTATAGGTGAGACAACATGAAAGAAAGAGGACCAATTCAATGAAGGTTAGACATTCAGATTTTGAGCTTGAGGTTTACAGGTACTTTGGATCAGTTTTGTACCTTCCTGTGTCCTTCCCTTCAGCTCTTGGAAATAAGGCTGGAACTGTGCACCTACAGATGAGAAAACCTGTTCACACACTAATTGTGAACCGGCCAGGTACTAAAGATGTATGGATCAAACCATAACAAAAATCTCAAGCCCTTTACTCACTCCATATTAATACATCTCCTGCAGGGTAAGTTATGACCTATCACTGTACTTTTCTAGTTAGTTCATGGAATACACTATTAAAGGCCTGCAAAGAATGCTTCATCTTAGAAAATGTTCAGTAAAACTTCCAATGATTTTGAGTTGGGGTTAGTTCAATGGAGCGAAAATTAATTTTCAAAATCAGTGAAATTACTGATTATGGTGCTTAATGCAATAGCATTGTATGGCTGAATTTGCTTCCATCTATTTGGATAAAAATTTCCTATTTCATAAGAAGCTTCCTTTCCATAGTCCCTTTTAAACATATTTGTCAGAAGATGTGTTACACTTCTACTGCCATGAATTCCAAACAGGTTCACTAACCTGTAGGATAAGTGGGAATTCCTGTGGGTAAGGAGGAATTCAGCCTAGCCTAGGGAAATAGGAGCAAAACCAAGACTACCAGAGGATTCAAATTATAATTGCATGCACTGCATGAAGTTTCTTTGTAGGAAAGAGAATTCAGATGCAGATCTATTTATAGAAGAATATTGACTATTTTTCCAAATGACCATATTAATTTATGACCTCCAGAGAATCCTGCTGAAATGAACTGGGTAAAATTTGTTAAAAATCACATACAATGAAAAGTAGGGCTCATCTCTTTCTCTCATTTAAAAGTTCTTCCTCCTCTAAGCTTTTACCTTAGTCCCATTATATTAAATGTAGCCTTCACAAAGGAAATCAATTCACATATTCAAATTATTGACATTTACTTTACAAGGAAAACAATCAGAATTATAAACTTGGGTCATGAATATATTTTTATCGTATGTTACAAAGGTCTGGGTGTCTTGTGATCACAGTTACACAATAACCCTGGTACACAAGAAACAAAGCCTTGCTATATTATGAAATCATCAACACACCTTAAACAATTGAATTAGACTTCATAGGTATAATAATTAATATGTGCAAAAAAGAGGCACAAAAGATCAAAACAACTTAATTAAATGCCAGACTTTACAAGCATATCCTCACCTCTGATATGCAGACTTAAAAGCATGTAGGCAAGACTCACAGTTGGAACCATTCTTTGGTTTAATTAATTACTGGAATAGTTAAATAGCATTGACTGAAGAAAATATAGGATCACCTAATGGAAATGCAGAAGTTCATAACAACCTCCAAGGTGCAAAATACGAAATTATTTGATCTTGAACTAATAGCTGTTTAAAACATTCTTTTAAACTTCCAAGATGAATTCAAAAATAAAATGCTTTTAAAGAAAAATACTATATTTTGAGTAAATTAGCAAAAAATTACTACATTATTCTCAAAATGATTACAAAATTCTCAAAAAGTACAAAAAGATTAATTTTAAAAGTGGAAAATCATCTCAGATGTGAGCTGTACAGATTAGAGCACTGTGGCGAGTCCTAATTCACCCGGTCACCTCCTTACACATTAGAAAATGCAAGGTTGCTTTTTCTTGGCACATTTCTGGGATAATATTTTCGAAATGCTTTCATTTGGAAGTCTTTTTTAAAATATCAGGCACAAATATACATTTCTCTAAAATATTAACAGGGTTTTGTAGAGCTGTGAATAAATTCCTTACATGTGTGAAAGACTAATGAAATTACTTTAGGCCAGTCAGGTACAGAACGGCCAAGACTCCTGCTGAATTCCTGTCAATGCACCTCCACATGCCAAACCTTGGCTTCTTCAGTGAGGACACATGCAGATACACAGACATCTATCACATCTACTGGCTAAACCCAAGATCAGCTGAAATTCCAAATCACAAAAAAATGGCACCATTCCAATCTCTTAATTAGTTGCTATACACCCTTATCACTGATAAGATTTTTCATGTGAAAACCAAAAAATTATAATCCTACTATATGTCTTACTTATATGTAATCGAAAAAGACCCAAAACCAAAAAACCAAACAACAAAACCAAACTAAACACAAACAATCAAACAAAACCAAACCTACTTTAAATTCAGGTAAAGTTCAGAAATATAACTGTAAAGGATCTTGTAGCCTGAAATTTAGAGATAATAGAAGTGCCTTTTCTTTGTATTTGATTATATGAACAAAATCTGAGATAACTAACCTCAGGACATGCAGTTAATTAAGAACTGAACTGGAACAATGGCTTTCAAATCAGAAGCTAATGTGTTGCCAGCTGGAATGCAAGGAACCCCCATGGTAAGACTGAAAATATATAATTATAAACTGTGTTCCTCCATGTTTTCTGTGCTCTGGAGAAACCCAGAACAGTAAAAGATACAGAGTAATAAAACACAGCCCACAACAAAGGAGAAGGCTTTTTTTTTTTTAATAATAATCTTTTCTTCCTCCCCAAAAAAAGAAAGAACACTTTCCCATGAAGGGAGAATGGAAAAATGAGGGTGGAATAGCACTTATTTGAACAAAAATAGTCAGTAAAACTCTTCCCCCCCCCCCAATTATCTTACAAAAATAAATTGTTTGCTTCTGCAGTCCACCAATTTTTTTTTCAATTTCTTAAACAAATTTGAGAGCAGGATTTAGTTTTTCCAATTTCCTTTAAAAACTCAGTCAGAAAGTTGACACTCAGCTTTAGAAAAACTTAATAGAACTTGGTGATTACTGTTCATTTGTATATAGAGATTTAAGCAAAGATGTGGTTTAGATCAATTTCAAACAGACGCATAACTGATTGAAAAAAAGCTCTACCTCATAAACTTAATATAATAATAATAATATTCAGAGAAATCTGTCAATAAACAGATTTCCCATTGCCCATATGCTAGCAGGGTGCATGCTCATCAAATGAGATGTAATCAACACACCATGTTACATTCGTGAGGGAATGCCTTCTTTAATCCCTGGAAAAGGTCCTTCACTGTGCCAGGAAAGAGAGAGATCAAGGAAACCTGGAAGTGCTAATTGTTCTGCTTTCTGAAATGAGATGCTAATTCCACATTTACATACTTTCACTTTAGACTACCTAAACTAGGAATCTGCTAAAGAGAAAAAGAAAGCTGTATGATAGAGCCATGAAAAGCAACCCAAACAACCATTGCTTCTGACAATAAGTTTCAGCATCATGGCTGGGATACTATTGGCAAAAGATCTTCTAAGAGATTCGATTAAATAATTTTTTATTATCAACAAATAAGATTTTGAAATTATACTAAAAGTTATAGCAGTAACAAATAGTCCAAATGCATATTATACTGTCTACTGTGCAGTACAGAAAGAATAGAAATTTTAATGAATAAAATTCAATTTATGACTAATTTGATGCCTACAATCTTCATTAATATGTCTGTTCCAAATACACTTTATAAATAGAGGTCTAACAAGTAAAATCCACTGATGTTCATCCCATTATTTAAATTAAATACCTTCAATTCCATTAGGTCAAGTCACTTGCATTTCTGCATTTACTAACTCTTAGCTAATCCAAAATGCCAGCAAGGATTTACCAATCCTAAAATACCTCTATCTCTAAACCATTGCAGTTATCTGTTATAGAATAAATTAGGAATAATAGGATTCTTGTTTCTCCAGACTATAACTATTTTAGTAATTTAGAGATAAAAGCAATTAGTATTAGATCCTTTTTGCATCTCATTTTATTTGGTATTATATTGAATATTCTTATTCTTTTTTGGATAGCTCCTCTACAGGATTCTAATATTAGCATGTCTTTTGTACCTTTTAACTATGTGAAATGTTTCTAGTAAGGGTAATAATAAGACCTCTTAGACATCTTTTCCATTTACTAGTGAGCGAACATGGTAAGACTAATATTTAATGTTATTAATAATTCTCAAGTCAGGAGTTCAGAATTAAATAAGGAATACAAAAGATTGCTAAATTTAAAACACTGTTTAATTTTGGTAGAGGTATGCAAATCAAGAACTGGTGCAACGCCTGGGAGAAAACTCTTTAAACATGCTTGAATTTCTCTTTAGTTCTGTTTAACCCTCAGGTTTTTCTTTCCTGATAAACATTTTCCCTAATGCCTGCTGTGCAAAGAACAACAAGGAAATCACCAAAGCTCCCCACCCCGTATCAGGGACTGTTCCTCAGTCATTATCTTACAGCTGCCATAAGTAGCATGAAAGGCATGATTCCTGCCACTCCCAACAGGGATCCAGGGCAAGGCATGCAGCGTGGTGCCTCACAGGGAGCAAACACCACCCAGGAGCTGCATCTGCACCTATCCAAATTCAGTCTCCAGTGCCAGAAGAAAAACATTCCCAGAGCAGTTAATGCATGTGATTGCTTTTCCCGTTCTCGAGGAAAACTGAGGCAACAGAGTCACTTTTGCTAGTTTGCTGATGAGCCCATTGACTTCTCTACTAATGACAGATGTCAAGGGGAAAACAAAAATCCTAATGTAAGCTGAAAAAGGGGGAGTCTAAGGGGAAATGAAGTGTACGGTATATGCTAAAACATTACAACTCTATGTAGCACAACAAGATATGTTACACTTTTTAAAATACATTGAATGTGTTCCTTCCTTGACAAAACTTAAATCTTCAGTATGTCAGGGCAGCTTTTGTTGGCTTCTGTATCCATAAAAACAATACTTGTGATCCAGGAGATTGCCTCAGGAATACTTGGTGATTAATACTATTTTTTAAAAAAATATATTATTAGTATTTTTAGCCTGAAAGAATTTCTAGGTCTAACATTAGTTAAAAAATAACTACATTTAAAACCAGATTTCTTTTTTCTCTCTCTTTTTTTTTTTTGGTATATGCATACACATATATATAAAGACAGAACTATGGCTTCAAGAACAATTCATTAATCTCTGCATTACCCTCAGTTCTTGAAAATCCTCATTTTCAGAGAAAAAAGGCTGCCATGTCCTACAGTTACATAAATTAATATACAGTATACTTAGAGACTACAGGATAGAGGGTGATTGTAAATACTAGTTTATAGCAATGCCATATGCACCTATAGTTGCTGTAGGCACTTTTTTTCAGCTCAGAATATAAAGTTTCTATCAGTTTTCAGATGGCAAAACCTGCAACATTTGCAATTAGCAAATTTGACATAGATCTAGCCAGTATTTGCTGAAGATAAAGGAAGAGGTGCAAAAAGTCATATATACTTGAAAACTAAAGACTAAGTAAACCTAAATCAGAGTTCTGTGGGACTAGATTATATCCATGACATTTTATCCAATTGTTTCTGTCTCCCCTGTTATTTTTTGTTAGAGATCTGAAAGTATAAAACTTCAAAAGTCTTATGGGGACAAAGCTCATGGGGTGAGAGAGAGAAAAATAGTCTAGATAAAAGGTCAGAAGTTGTGGAAAAGGACATAAAGTAGAATTCAAACATAAGTACCACGTCTGATAAATTCTTAGGAATATTTCCATTTAAATTATCACCGAGACAAATTTTTGAAAATAACTGCACATATGTGCACGTGCATAGAAACAGACAAGCCAATAAATCAGTGTCAGATTAAACACCAATGCCACAAGACAGTGAACAAAATACTGAACACATGCACACACTATACATGCCAAGACATTGCAGTTCTTTTTACTGCAATATTTTGAGATTTAAGTTAATTTCATTTTTTTTGTAGTAGTAGAAATCCAAGGCTTATTTTAGCTTATTTTTAAAACCTTTGCTTTATGTAATACTAGCCAATATAGAGTTCTGGGGTGCATTTATAAAATCAATATTTCAAATAAAATAAAACAACATATGTATATGAAAAAATAGAAAGATGCATATTGAATTCTATAATCGTCTCTCCATTTGAATATGTCTCCTACAAATAATTTTGTTTGGAAAAGGCATATAGTGTCTACGTGCATTTTTTTCCTCGAAATGAAATCTAGGAATTGCACATGGTTTTCTTTTCAGGCAGAATAGCTTCTAAATTGATCTATATATCTATGTAAAGAATATCTTTTTTGTGTACAATGATTTTTTTATATTTTTGCATTAAAAACTCAGCCTATATACACTGCATTGTGAACACATATTAGAAAATTTAATTAACCTATTAAACCTGTAACCTATTTAACTTGAACTAAAAGCTCTCAAATGCCAGGGAAGCCATTCCAAAAATGTAAGCACTCTTCTACCACCATTAAGAAAATATACCTGAAAGGAGTTAAAGAGAACAGTTTCCTACCCACATGAAATAATATTTTTCTACGTCTAAAACATAATCAAACTAGCCCATTAAAATCACACATACTTGTTAAGAGAAAGAAGTACCTATGAACCTAAAAGAGGATAAATAAATCCATTTCATTAGTTGCACTGTGTAAGGCCTTAATCAAATAATGATTTATGCACGTGTTTATGCACACAAACTACCTCATGGATAAATCTCACACATGTAGTTCAAGACAAATTAGCTGTTGCAGGATCAGGTCCTGAATAAGTGCATGCTCAGATGATTGGGAAGCTGTTCCTGAAATTGATACTGAGCCAGCCTCAGTGTTGGCTATTTAATTGAATAATCCAACTGAATGCATTTGAATTGGATTATTTGTGGAGTTAATGCAACACAACATGGGAAAAATGGCAGCATTGCACCATTAGAGATGACAATTGTTGGTTGATCAACCTGAAGTTATCATGCTGCAACATTAATGAGAAGCCTGAAAAAACCTCAGGGGAAAGAGGCAAAGAAATGCTTCCTTAATTAAATAATATGTTAAAATCTTTAGTCATTACTACCATCAATCTATTTTCATGGATTGTTCAGGAGAATTAACCAAGCCAAAATTGGAGGTATCATAATGTCTTAAAAACCTATAAACATGTAAGACAAAATTATTTAAGTGTGTAAAGTTGGCATGCAGAACAGAATTAATCCCATTTACTGAACTTTGTTCCTGCTTAGCTTCAGTCTTGCAGGGGCCAAGGCGATTACCTAGCTCATTTCACAAACTAATTCTATGGAATGCTAACAACCATCCCTAAGTCACCATTTGCTTTTACAACAACATCTATCCTGCCATGCCATTGCCAGCTGATGAGTGATGAGAAGCATCAAAACAAAGTAATTAAGAGAAATAGAAGAAAGACGGTGCATCTTAATGACAGGCAGTATTAATTATGCCCTGTGAAAGCCCACTACAGCTCAATGGTCACTGCAGGAAAGAATTATTAGTAGCAACTTACTCTGATTTCGTGAGCCAAATTGTACTTGGACTCGTAGAGTCCATCTAAACATTCATATGAACTGTCAGAGTAATTTTATAGCTGAAAATGTGCATAAGGCCCCTGTCACCAAGTGGTGGCTGGAATAGAATGGCTGCCCACATAGATGTAGTGTGGAGGGACTTACAGGTCCCTATTCCATGTCAGCTAAATAGGAGAAGGGACTTTTGGGCTGGGAAGTCCATGTGGGGCAATTTGAATACCAGGATCCTTGTACTGCTCCTATTTATTATTTGCTTCTTCATATTAATTTTGTGTTTTCCTGCTAAAACAGGTGCAATCAAGCAGGAAGCGCCTCACACAACACACCAATGATCAGCCACATGCCACACGCAGTGCAGTGCACACATAACCCACAGGCTGTTTTCAAAATACTGACTGAAAACAAACACACGGAAAGAAATCAAACCCCATTTGCAGGAAATGTTCAGGGAAAACATGAACACTGTCTTCCAGGAGACATGGGGTGACAGGGAAGGATGTTTGATTAGCTGTTCAGTGTGCTGCTGATGAGTCAGGGAATGATGTGATACTCTGTTGGGAGAATGATACGACACAGGCTATGCAGGGATGAATCAATCTGGCTCATCTGCTTTTGACAGAAGGTGTGTTTAATTTAATGGAATTACATCCTTGTAGGGTTTGCTGTGAATGGTTAAAAAGGTGATGGCCAACACTGGCAATGTGTCCTCAGCCTAATCCAATATCTCCATATTCCTGATGTTTGGAAATGGTGTTCTCAAACCTGAATTAATCTAGTTTCAATTAATGAAATGTTTCATATGAAATTCATGACTCTTTCTAGGGGTCAGTGAGAAGATGGAGACTTCAGTCAATGCAGGAGGCAAGTTCTGTTTAAGCCATCTGAGACAAACTAGCCCTCACTAAGTAAAAGAATGATGGGAGGCAACCTAGAACTTTGGTGTGGAAGTCTTGAGATAAGGAACCGATGCAAAAATATAATTTGTGAATGAGAATAAAAAGAAAAAAAAGAAAAGGTATTTAAAAACTTAAGTTGGTCCCAAAAGAAAAAGCATTTTAAGTTAATAGCCACAGTGAAAAAGAAAATCCCATATGGAATGAATAATTTTTCTAACACGTCTTTTTTAATTTGGAATAAGATTTGTGATAAAAATGTTAATTCTGGGGATTTTAAGTGACAGAATATTATTCTAACTCATTCCTTTAAAGTCTCAAAAAAAAAACCCTCACAAAAGCTCCTTTGTTAGGCCTAGTTTAGGCCACCTTAAAGCTCCTTTCAATCAAAGTACAGCTTCTCATTAAGGGAAAAATGATTATTAACATCCTCATTTTGCTTCCTCATGTGAATTATTTGCATTCAAAAATGTGCACGGCATTAGTTTCAGGGTAAATGCAAATATGACAGCGGGATTTCTCACCAAGCTCCTTTTTATTATTAGCTCTTTTTATGCCCTCCATTTATTATTCCCTCATCATTTTTCACAATGTATTAAAATGTTACATTTCCTAAAATAATAATATTTTCCTTCATTTGGTAATTGTCTCAGTCCAGTCTACAAAAGTCTCCACCACAGTACCTACAGTCTATAATTTGGAATAGTTTATAATAATTGTTCATCACTTCTTAGGGGAGCCTTGGGCATTAGCTATCACAGTTACAGAATCCCTACTCTCCCACTGAGTTCATGATTATTTTAGGTGAAGTTCATGTAGCAGGGGGATAGGGCAGGGGCATGGCAAAGCTTATATTGTGACTGTCCCTGATAGACTCTCAGCTGGGGGTCTGAAGATAAATTGAGATGTTATTCAGTTTCTAAGCTTCATCCGTCCCATGTCTGGCAGAAACGAGGTCAGTTTCAAAACATATTTTGAGCTTATTTTAAATAAAACACCAAAAGAAAACAAATAAATGATTACTCTGACTCATCTTCCTGACATTTTAAGAGAAATGATCCTGGGTGCTGAAGATTAGTCAAAACATAGTGCGTTCAGTTAGAATAAAATCAAGTTACCAGTGGCATACTCTCTGCCAGGGTTGTATTTGATAAACTGATTACAATTACTTCTTTTTTCCCTGGTCATATTAAAGAAATGAAAATAGATCTGACTAATAAAAGCAAACTAATAAAATCATTTGATCATCCTGATTCACTGCACTTCATCGTGCCAAGCTTCCCTGTTGACTTTCAAATTGTTATTGTCAAATTCTCGAGCATTTATTACACTCAGGATGACTTACACATTCCTTTCTCCTGTGACTGCACTCATGTCCATCATTGTACCACCACCACCATTTAAATGCAGCAAAGACCACTCTGATACCCCACCAATGAATATGAAATAATGCTGTTTCAGAGTACCAAATTCTGCAGTAAAATCATTTACTGCGGTCTGTATTGACATGAACACAGCATCAAATTCGGAGAGGTATCTGAATACATTTAAAAGGAGTTCATGGTTGACATAATTTTTAATTTTCTTCCAGAGGAGGCCCTAAGATTTACCATAATATCATTTACCACTGTATCATTGAAACATTGTCACCGAGTTTGACCTATGATGTTGAAAATTACTGAGAGGAGTAGAACCAATAAGGCAGTTACTGGCAGGATGTATGCTAAAAGCAGATCATATCCTATTTATACCTTTCCTGTGCCTTATTCCATCTCACTTACACAAAGGTATGTGCCCATTTTGTACTCATGAGTGTCAGTGTGAGTAATCTATGTAATTGTGAGTTCAAGTAGCATAACTTACTGCCTTGGAATTCATTCCTTTTCTTGAAGTGGTTTCTGAGTTATAGTGGATTAGTTTTCTGCAATGTTCTGTGGGAGAGACTTAGGTTACCTTAGGGATCACAATGAAATGCACCACAAAGAGCTAGAAGTGAAGAAAAGAGCAGAAGCACATCATTTGGTTGTGACCCAATTAACCAAATTAGAAGCAGCATAATTCAACTCCAATAATTGTTCTACCCATGTGAAATCAAGACAGACAGGAACCATGGGGGAGGAATATGGAGGATGGATGTGGCAGTGAATTCAAGAGACTGCAGGATAAAATCCTTGCTCACCAATGTGTAATCAAGCCTGCTAAGTATTACAATGGGCATTTCTAGAACTTGTAACAGCCATCAGTGAATTTCACATTGAAATAGTCTTTTGAACCTAAGAAATTCTAACAAGTGTGCTTATATGCTCTTTTTCAACTTTCTCCTCTATTTTCCTACTCTGATATGAGGATACGCAGCAATTATTATTATATGTTTTTAAAGACATATTTGGCTCAGCTACATTTTTCTCATTCTTTAACCATAGATAATTAAATCAGTAACTTATTCCCTGTTCTTTCCAGAGGTCCTTCAGAGCACTGAGCCTTTCATCTGGGCAAGTAGCACAGCTTATTAAAATAAATTCATTTTAATGCCATCTAATTCTGCAATGATCAGTTAATTATGGACTCCTGTTTATTTTTCAGTCCAAGATGAAGAAATAAAATCATCACCTGACAATCAGAGGAGTACATTTCTATGATTGAAACCACAGTGTAGTACTCAGACACACCCTGAAAACCTCATTATTTCAGGAATAGTAAAGACAGGGCCACAGGTTGAAATGCAAGGCTATATTGGCTGTTTATTAATTTTTGCCAGTCAGCTCTGTTTCCACTTCCTTCCTATGGAGATGTTCTAAATAATGGAAAAAAAATAATAACACCTACAGTACAGATAGGTCAAAAAACCCAAAAATCTGAACTCCTGTCAAGACTAGTAAAATGATATCATTTTCAAGAATTTGTTGAAGGGGCAGTTAGCATTTGCCACAGAAACTCTATTTGGAGGGAATACCATAGACTTGGTATTTTCTCTTAAAGGTAAAAACCACAGAAATTAAGCAGCTCTTCCAAAATACTTTCAGAGTTTTCTTACTTGGAAAGTGGTGGGTTTCCATCTTGGAACCTGACCTTTCTGTTATATGCAACTCTTCTCCCTAGTGGAGACAGCAAAGAGTTGTCTCAGTGTTATCTTTCAGAAGGGGCTGCATGCCAGAATGGTTATTCTAAGAGATTATACTCTCTCCTGTGTTTCTCTTCCCCAAAGCTGCACACCTCACATTTTTGTTAGGGAATCAAGAAAACTTTTCTGCTACCTGTGCCAATAGCTGCATTATAAATCTCTCTTCCTTCTCCCCTCAGCATTTGTATTTATCTGTTCCAAAGTCCCTCAGAATGGGGCAAGAATCTCTGTTTGGACCTGTGGTACATCTGGATCACAAGCTGAGGCACAACCACCCTGTCCTAGGTGAAAGGAGTCAGGATTCCCCATGGAAGGGTCTACAAGACACAGGCTGCAGTCTACAGAACACATTTATCACATACAGGCTGTTATTCTCTAGACCTATGAGACCAAATCCTGACCTACACATCTATTGGCTTCCAGCTACATA
The DNA here is from genome assembly GCA_024362935.1 of Setophaga petechia. Classification (NCBI taxonomy): domain Eukaryota; kingdom Metazoa; phylum Chordata; class Aves; order Passeriformes; family Parulidae; genus Setophaga; species Setophaga petechia. The sequence continues at coordinate 13,965,656 of JANCRA010000006.1, forward strand.
AATGAGTTTTTCCCCAGACCAAATTTATAGAAGTAGGAAATCTTGCACATCTCCAGGCAGAAGAAGCAGCATGGACACTGACTCAGCTTTGCTGAGGTCATAGTCTTCCCAGAGCCAACAGAAAGGACTGGCCATCAATTTTCTCCAGTATGATTTTCTTTTTCTCATTCTGTGCAAAAGCATTGTTCTAGACTAGTAGGCTATGGCTGTAGGCTGGGGAGAATGCATTTCAGTGAGACAGCACTCATAAAAAAGTGCAACAAAATTCAGTGTGAAGGTTATCCTTGTTGCTAACGATAGCCCAAAATGAATTCTCAGCCCAGACAATAAGGACACTGACAGTGCTATGCTCGTGACTGTAGGGCCTCTTACAAACTCCACGGTGAGGCACAGCCACCAATGCCCAGTGCACCTATGTTGTCATTTAACAAACTACCAGAGAGCCTCTGGCTTGCTCCATGTCCCCTGCCCTGGTGGGATGGGGAGGAGATTCTTAGGGAAAGAAACAAACAGTTTAATAATTTAAATTTAGTAATAGTAATAATCACAATAAACAAATGACAGTAAAAGGAACAACAACAATAACATTGGAAAGGAGGTACAGAGGAAGGAAACCCAAGAGAAACAAGTGATGCACAATACAATTTCTCAGCACCTGTAACCCACCCCTCTCTCAAGTGGGGGCTTCTGGCCAAAGCCATCCAGTTTATACACTGAGCATGACATTTTACATTATAAAACATCTCTTTGGCCAGTTTGGGCGAGCTGTCCAGGCTGTGTTCCCCCACAGGTTTCTCATGTACCTGGTCGCTGGCAAAGCATGGGGAAATGCAAAATCCCTGATTCAGAATAAACATGCCTTAGTGACAACTAAAATATGACTGCGTTATCAGCCTTGTTCTCATACTGAATCAAAAACACAGCATTGCACCACAAATTAAGTAAATTAATTCTATTGCAGCCAAAATCAGGACTACTTAGAGGCCTTAAAACTCCAACTCAACATTTCAGAAAAAAACCCAAACAAATAACATAAAAATAATTTCAATTTATTTAGCTATTTTTATTTACATATTTCACTATTTGATTTTCTCATTAAAAAATTTAAAAGATCAAGTTCCAATGCCTTTCTAGCACACGGAGAATGACATCTATTCATACAGAAATAAGCTGCTTCAAAATATTTTCTAGGGAAAGACTATCTCCTTCGTCCACTATGAGATTATCTGTATGCAATTTCACTTGATTTTGTCTCACTTTTATCATGTATGCCATTCCACCTGCTAGAGAAGTTGAAATGTCTATCAGAATATAGCAATATATATAGGAACAATACGTCTGGATCTTTTATTAGTAGTTTTTACTGAAGATACACTCTCACACATCTGCAGGCTGAGAAGAAAATGATAACTCTTATAAGATACACATTTTTCAGTTCAATAAAATATGATTGACATAGCATGATTTAAAAGAGATATTGAAGCAGGTATCTCCTGATAGGTAACTATCAGTGCCTCAGTTAAGCACAGCTCATCCAGGACAGGGAGATGAAGGTCAGGATGTTGATCCATTTGAGCCCATTCTTTTAGGAAAATGTTTACTGATGAGACAAAGTTCACTACTTTTTGGAAGGGTAAGGGGAGCATTTCATGTCAGGATGGAAAACAGAGAGAGGAAATCAGTGAAATACAGAGCTGAAATGAGACCTCTGAAAAAGGAATGAGAAGCACTTTTTCCATGAATACTTAATAATAAAAGTAAAACCAAATACAGTCAAAATACTGAACCAGACAATGCTACTTAAATACTCACCATTTGCAAATTGGCATTTTTCTTTTTATTTTAAGGCTGTGAGACATTCTGGGAAATAAGAATCTATATGGGTAAGAGCAGGTATTTTTTGAGAGGAGAGATATAGGGCAAGTTGCATACTCTGTCAAACTCTGCTCAATTGAACCAAATTTATCTGGCTATTATTGCCTGTAAGCCAAAATACGAGAAAAAATAACACAATACAGCCCATTTATGTTTGCATAGATGAAATTAACAATTTTCACAGTTCCTGCATCTTCCTGGGCAAATTGAACCCTGAAGCTTTGTCTTGACAGTCTCTTACAGAAAAAGCATTTATTTTGGCTTTCATGTTAATGCCTTTGTCAGATGAAACTTTTACTTAGTCATATTTATATCAATTTAAGTAGCAAGCTTAGTGACTCAGCTTTCTAGGGGGCTATCACCTGCTTTCTTTCCCTTAAAAAAAATGGGAGCAATTATTTGCGCTTATGAGAACAATGGGGACAGCACAAAAAATATATTAAATTCTCCACACAAAAATTACAGAGAAGATATAACTGAAGTAAATGTACCCATTTACTGACCTGCATCTTAAATTACTTGAGTGAACACAGCAGAAAGACAATCTGAAAGACCCACTTGGCCACTAACCCATTGAAAATGATGAGCTCATGTATTGAGGAATTCTGCTCATATTGATCATTTGCTACAACCATCAGTGCAGTATGCAGTAGAAGCTTAGCAAGCATAGAGATGAATTCAATGACAAGTTTTATTTTTGTAAAGACACAGATTTGCTTAAGCCTTTGCAGAATGATCCTTAATTTGACATTAGAAGTGTCCATTGCACTGGAAAAATATAGTTTAAAAATATACAAAAATTCCACAGTCTTAATTGGAAAAAATGGTGCCAGGGACAGGGGATTTTTTCCTAGTTTTTACACAAACCTGTTGAAGCCAGAATTTGATAGTGTAAATTGGCTGCTGTACAAATGTTATTTGACATTAAAACAAATCAAGATTTCTAGTACACTGGGATGATAGACAATACAGACACACAATAAATTAGTTTTCAAATCCACAATTTGACTTAGGGAAGTGAAAGCACTATACATTAAGGGGAGAACAATGTGAGAAATTTGAATGAGAGTTCCTGGTATGATGCTGCTGCTGAGGCCCCTTTCTTTACCAGTTATACTATTTGTATGTGGATGAATTCTTCCAACAAACATCTTTTGCATTGGGTAAAAATGAGATGTTAGAACCATTACAATGTAGGTAAAAGGGTACTCTTTAGAAAAGACAACAAATTCAGCAGAACGGTTGTTCTAGCACTTATCAAAACTTCTCAAAGTGCTAATTCTTCTCATGTCCCTAATTACTGAACCATACTTGTTGTATCCTGACAGATAAACCTGTTTAAAATTCTTGAAGGGGATGAAGAGAAATGATGTATCCAGCCCTGAGCACCTTCTGCCACATCTGTGACAACAGTCAGCTCAAGGCACTCTGACCCCACAGATGATTATCTGGGCATTGACAATGCCGTCTACAAAAAATGCCAGAAAATTAGCACTTCTGAACGCCTGTTTTGCATTCTTCAACTACACTATTAGAATTCTTTTGTCAAGAGAAGCATGCTACATCATTGTATTCATAATAAATGCTCTTTGATTTGTATGACTTTGTGTTTGTAATAGACCCAAACAAAGATCTCATTTGTTCTGCTGGCAAAAGCTAATCTGTACAAGGATTTTTTTTTATTATTTTCTGCAGAAACTGCCTTTCTGAGCCTAGAGATTGGGTTAGCTAAAAGCTTCACATTCATTATCTTTAAGGTACCATGTTAATGAAAGGATTTTAATCATTGACATTGCTTTGTGAATTATTATTACACAAACCCCTGCTGTTGAGTAAGACAAAATTAACCCAGTGTAAGGGGCATTAAAAAAATCACAGCTAATTAGTAAGCTAACAGGAACAAAGAGAATGTATAACGAAGATGTTGAGAGGAAGACACGTAAAATCTGTAGCTTCCATTCCAACATTGATCTTTCTGTATGAAAATCTTTTTTCTGTCTGATTTGTTCCATTAGTCTTGAGCATTTTTATGTTTTGTAATTAGTTTTCTAAGCCACAATGTCTCACTTCTCTCAAACTGTAGAAATCCAAAGGCTCATAATAGAAAATGGAAGATATTTTAAAATGCTTTTAAATTATTTCCCTAGCGATCTATACCAGAAACATAAAATAATTCTCTGGATTATTCTGGGAAATTATTTCCTTATTCTCTGCTGTTCTCCATGAATTGCAGAATACTTTAACTAATCCAGCCAGGTTCCTCTGGAATAAGCCCTTCATTTTAATGGATTGATACTATTGTCCAGGTTGTAATTCCATATGGAGCAGACAAATGAAGCCATAGGTTTAAATCACGGCATGACTTCCCTTCCATGCTCCTGCTCATGCTGGTTTCCAATGGGCATCACATCATTGTGCTGATGTAAGAGCCAAGGATGAGACAATCAAATCACAGAGAAGTATTCATACTGGGTGCCATTTGCTTATAATTGCTCTTTGTAAGTTATAGTTTCAGATAAAGCTCCCAAAATGGAATGAAGACAAAATAATAATTAAGTCTGTTTCTCTTTTTGAGCCTGACAAAGGCTTTAAAATTTTTTTAACGTGTTTGCCCTTCTGTTCATTATTCCACACATCCCCCCCTTCTCTCTTTTGTTCATCAGCCTTTTCAGCCTGATAATTAAGACTCAAAATATTTGCTGCAGTTGTTTTTTTTCTGAGACATCAATTGGTTTGTGTTGTAAATGTGGAACAACAATCATCTAGTTCTCTTGTGTGCCAGTAATTTAGTATTTCAATAATCTCCAATTGTTGAAAGGTTTAAAACAAATCAACATTTCTAGCAATTTCCTTTTCTTTGTGGGGGAAAAAAAAGTGTGAACATAACAGTTACAGCCAATAGTCTTCTATTTTCCTTTTTTCCCTTCCTTTTTTATTTTGTGATCTTTATGAGGGAATTAAAACACAGGGCAATTGCATGGCATAAAACAGAAGACTCACTTCAATAAAAACATAACATTCTTGCACAGGGGCAGTTTTTACAACCAGTATCATTGCCTCAGCTCTGCTAGTGTTGAATAATTCCATTAACTCTTTCTCAAAATTTCAATAAAATGAATGAAAGGTAGTATCTAATATATTATGCAACGGACAGTACATTTTCATATGTAGAATTTTCCATGGAAGGATATTATAATGTTTTAAAAATATTGGCTGAACAAGACAAAACTCTGTAAGTCAAAATTTTAGTAGGTCTCTGATATATATAATGGATCCAGGAAGGGCAATGACAAAACTGGGAACTAGATGTTAAGCATGCCAGAATAAATTTTAGAATGATGAAATTTATTCTATTTCCATAATCCCTAAGCAGTGACCCACTCTCCACTTTATCAAATATTTAGGGAAGTACCTGAATCACTGTTTTGGGGAGATCTGGGGATACTAATCAAGCCAATTGTCTCAAATGGATTTAGCTATCCAGTTCATGTAGCACTGAAACTGTTTGCCATCACTGGTCTGGTCGGGTAAATCAGGATTAACTCTCAGAATAGAACCATCCTCACAGTCCTCACTGCCAGTATATATATTTTTTTCATTCAACATTGATACTCCAGGAACAAAATACAGTTTTTCCTACATTACAAATTTTCCTATAACACAACTTTCAGAGCACAGGAAAGCAACACAGAGGATGTTCCTAAAATGATATCAAAATCCACAAATGATTCAGCTGAATAACGAGGATGGACTTTCAAGCTGCAGACAAAAGAGAGACTGTAGAGTCCTCTGGCTCCTCTAGAAATTGGAAGCAATTCATCAGGCCAGTTGAGAAATGACTGGCAGTCACAGAAGACAGAATTCCATCTCCCATGCTGTGGCCCCTCCCCATGTGCAGCATCTGGCTCCTTAGTCCTGGAAATGAGGAACGTTCTGGGGACTACAGGATAACAAAGGCACTCAGTAACACAAGGTCTGCCCCCAGTCACTATTCCTAAAATGCCATCCACTCTCACAGCTTCTATCCTTACAAAATAGTGACATACAGATGTGGACAGAAGTCCTTGGATAATCACAATTCACAACAGGCTTCTTTCCAAATTTTAGGCAATTCTGGCAAAGATTTCCTATGCCTTTTTCCTAGCCACCAAAATGGTTCCTTTTCCCTCCTTGCACAAGATCAGTCAGCTTAATGCTGACTTGCTGGAATTCCTGCAAAGTGGAAAACTACCAATAGCTTCATCTGCAATAACCCCTACTCCCAGAGATCCATATGCTGCATTTGACTAAGCATGAACTGAAACTCATGAAAGGAACTGAATGGTTTTTTCAGATGTCCACAGTGAATCTCTGTTGTCTATTGAATGTCATGTTTTTACTTATGGTAGATGCTGTGTATTTATGAAAATTAGATACATCCAAGTCTATCTATCTTTATGGGTATGGCCTCACATATAAGTGTGGGTGTGCATTCTCCTGTAAGAATTGCATAGCAAAACTGATTAGAAAATAAGATTATCAACCCTGGCCCATTCGTGTTTTTCAGTTTCACTAGCTACATGAGTATTTACTCAGATTTCATACTGATGTCTGTAGAAACTGTATGCAGGAAACAAATGTGTGATATATAATAGAAATTTGTTACTTATAGCAGAGAGATTTCTTCTCAATAAATATTTTTAAAGCTAGCCATTAAAATCTGAAAATACAGAGATCAAGACAATACCCAATTTGAATAACTACTTTATATTGTTCTAAATGTTTCTAGCTCTGTTTCTTCACAAAACTTATGTATATGGTTCTATATTAGCATATGTTTAAGTTTGTTGTTGGGTAGAGCTGAAATTCTACTTCTTTTTCTTTAAGATGAGCACTTACTATTTTAACGTTAAAAACAAAAAGAAAGAATTTCACACCACTTCTTTACGTCTTATACAAATGATTTACAAAAGTTTTTGAATTTTCATCTTTGCTCTGCTTCTCTACAAAGCAGTTATCAGACCCCATTGTGAACACTTTGGAAAAACACAGCCTGGCTTACAAATCAGTAGTATTTGGTGGTAATATTACTAATTCAACATTTGAAAAGGTTGCTCACTGGGGAAAAATGACATGTTCTCTAAGTCACAGGAGAAACTAGGGAGATAGTTAATGGGTGTTGGCTGTGCTGCACATATTGTGCACGACACTGTTCACATTGCAGCTGACTGACTGCCAATAGATGTGGAAGCAATTGTCAACAAGATTTATTGTTAGTTTCACATCTATACAGTCAGAGACAAAAGGCTGAAAGAGTTTTGTGAAGTTCAGTCCTGGTTTCTACCGAACAATAGCAACACACACTGATTAACATTAATGCTCTCACTGAAATAATTTTGCAGCTTTGAAGGTCTTAAAAGTTGTTTTCTTGAAAGAGCAAAATCCCCACAATCCTCAGTATTTTTTTTTTCTGAGACTAATACCTGACTTCAGTTCTAGCTCACAAAATAGCAATTTTCCAGTTTACAACTGGTTTTGGAAACCTCAGGCTTTCTTAACAAAAGAAGAAGGGCAGAGAAAGTAATTAAAAAGTAACCACTGAGGAGGAGCAGATGTTTCTTGCTCAAAATTACAGGTTTTAAGGAGCGAGGGGAGGGGGTCTGGGGAGAGGGTTTGGAGAGGGGGCAGTGGGTCATCTATGCACACTTTAGAGTTAACTCCCCAGTTTGAAAGACCACAACAAACTTGTTATATAAATGTATGAATTCCGGAGGCATGAATTTCAATGAACGCTTTTTTCAGTTTCTGTTCCTGCAGCTTGTGCTTCTAGAGAATGTTTTTAACCTAGCTTCACTAAGGCAAAATGGTATGATTTACATATATTTTATATCCATATACATTCTAACTTCAGAACGATAGATTTATTTACCAAATGCTACAGAATTTAAACAGAAATCAAGGCTCAATATCTCAGGGATTTAGTTAGAGCAAAGGGTTTGTGTCCTTTGAAATATAAAAGTATTTTGAAGGCTCTTAGGATTGTCTTGCATGAATCTCTATTGTGTTTATATCTTTGTCTCAGGTAGAATTCAACTGAGGCAAATTTAATTACATTTTTTGTTGTAGAAGACACCTCTAGCTCTGGAGTCTTAACTAATAGCCTGAGACTATGATACATGAGACAGACTGACAGGATACAATCAGTTGGATTGTTTCAAACAAAAATTTCTGCAAAGACACTCTTACATGGGGGGAGAATGTGGCTACAATTAAAGAACTTAGTGCTACTGGATGTTGCTGCACCCTGTATTAGGACCGTGGAAAGCAAACAGGAAAGGTATTTAGGCACATGCAAATAAATGACATCCAAACAGCTGATAAAAGTCTTTGGGTTCATTATTTTCTCCACCAAAGTGGGCACAGATTATTGTAAAACCGTAAAATAAGAAATATTATCTCTTGTTGTCCAATTTCAGGTGGCATTTCCCAGCACAGATGCAGGTATTCAGGGAATCATCTTGGTAGTGAAGGACATCTGGATAACGGACAGCAAAAGAGCATCAGAATATGTAGAAAATAGGATGTTAAAATTTTATGGCAGTTCTGGGTTGGAATGACTCTAAAGTGTCCTTACAAGTATTAAAAAAACTGACATTTCAGATAAGCAACCAGCTTATCTAAACATTATTTACAGGGCAATCACTATTTTTTTTTTTTTTTTTTTTTTTTTTTTTTAGGAAGGGAGCTGAAATTGTAATGCCAATTTAAAAAAAAAAAAAAAAACCCAAACAATAACATTCACTACTAAGAAGAATATCAAAACATTTTGAAACTGACTTCTGATCACTCGACAAGCACTATTACAAGGTACAATATGGGAAAGGGTCTGTACAGGTCCTTGTGCAAGGAATTAATTGCTACTTTGCTGTTGAGTGTTCCAAAAAATAGATTTGACGTTGTATTGGTTTTGCATGGCCTTCTTTTGATAGCAGGGAAAGGGGGGGGCAGGGGGAAGCATTTTATCTCTTTATCTCTCCCTCTGTTTTAGGATTTTTCCTGTTTTCCAAAATATTTACCATTTTTTATTATTCTTCATAAACTACTACAGTCAAATTTAGAAAAACAATATTATAATAGTGTATTTGAAAATAATATTAAAAATATCATCTATGTATGGGAAATATAACTCTTCTTTTCACATATGCTGGGAGTTCCAGGACTTTGTGTGTGCATGCACGTACACAAGAACTGCCTCTCCAGCCCTGCCTACACTGGCTGTCCACATGGTCACTAACCAACAATACACCCACAGGGAAATTTTGTCCCTTACAGAAAACTAATTCCCAGAATTAGCAGAAATGTAAATCATGTGAGGTGCTGAGAAATCATTGATGACTGCTGTGTGTCTGCCTGAGCCAGAATAAAGCACTCACCCAGCTCTAAGAGAATCAAAAGGTATTACAAGGATAAAGTACAGAGTATTAACAAGGGTCATTTCTGAGGAAATGAGGCCAGAAGATGAGGTACATGCTGCACTGAGTGGTGTCCAAGACAGACCCCCTCTGAATCCTTCATTCTAGCAGTTCTGATAAGAATTTCATGTTATGTACATGAAATAAATGAAAACTGGCTACAGAAAGATAGGCTAAGAGGAGTAGTTCAAACTTAATGATTTCAGATGGCAGAAATTTCTGTCAATTCCTTTCTTCTGCAGAGGATCAAATCCAAAGCTTCACCAGATTTGTCTGAACAGTCCTGCAGACTGACAGCAGAGCTGAAGTGATACCTTTTTTTGGTCCTCTCCCTGGGTAAAGACACAGAGTACCACTTCAGCCATAAGCAAAGCTTTCTCTCCCAAGGCTTAAAATCCCGTCTTCTTTCAGGGTTCACATCACTTATACCACCAACATTTAAGTGTTCTTCTTCAAATGGGATAAAAGGTAATTCCAAAAGAAAAGACCTAAGGAGTCAAATCCTATCTCCTTGAACATTACTGTGAGCTAACGGGTAGAAACATAACTATCTGAAAAAGTTAGTTATTTAAATAAGTTTAAATAAAAGTTAGTTAGTTAAATAAGTTAATTTGTTGGACCATTAAAGATAATTTGTAGGAGTAAAGATACAATTAGCCAATTTACAAAGAGGTCAGGTAAGGAAACAAATGATTTAGGAGAGAAAAACAACTAGGCGTTTAAACAACAAAAATATTTACCATGGCTGTTTTCAGAGATAGCATTTCAGCTCTCTCTCATGATACCTGCTTGCTAAAAGCAGTAATGGAAGAGCTATTTTAATTACAGAGTCAGTGTAGCACACAGCACGATTTGGTGGCTGGGCAGCATTACTGCTGAGTCACACAGAAAGTTTCCAGAGATAACATCTTCCTTAGTGAGACTATGCTGTCCTACACTGACTTGCTTATAGGTCCACCAGGCTGGAAACAAATGCTATAGATTAACCCTTCTAACATCATGAACAATTTTGGTGCATGTTTCCTGAAGAGAAAGAAGAATTATAAAATAACCTGGTGGCTGATGCAGCCAGCCATGTGGAAGCCCATTTCCCTTTCTGCCATGCGCCTCTGAGCCACTCATCTGTTTGACAGGAGCCCCTTCTGCTCACCTTCCCTTTCTGTGTGTCAGTAAAAGCCCAGCACAGACAAATTAAGGTAGCTCAGAGCATATCCCTGGGTTTCACCAACTCCTCAGTTACCAGCCATAGGACAGATTAAAAATTTCACAGATGTTATTATGTGCAGAGATCTTATGGCAAAGCAGTAGTGCCACTACAGATAAGGTTAAGATGGCACTTCCATTATAAACACCTATTCACAGTGGCTTATAACTTCAGGCTAAAAATTTATCTCAGGCTGAAACTGGGCATATTTGGGCTCAGCTTGGTAATGGTTTTCCCTGTCTCTTCATACCATTTTGATTAAGTGTTTGTGATATGAGAATGCAAACAAATATGTCTCTGGTAGTTTCAAATGGCAATGAAATGTGTTTCTTTCATGAAAAGCCTGGAGCCCAAGGTGCTCCTATCATGCTAGCAGCCATTTTATTTTCCATTATTTCCCTCCAAAATATAATTTTTAAAGTGACAAAATTTACACATTTTTTTCCAAAACCCATTCAGGGCAGCTAAGGGATATGGTCCCTGCCACTTGGCTCTGAAGGATGTGCTGTGTCCCTCTGAGGCTCCCCAGCACCACGCACTTCAGGCCAGTCATTGCTTAGGTCTTGCATAAAAGCCTCCTTTGGAAAAACAGCATTTTTGGGAATTCAGCATATTAACCAAAACTTCCATAGTTTGGAATGAGGAAAGTGTCATTGTACAGTACACAAACTCATTATTTAAACGGGGCATTTATTCTAATTGTCTAATTTATTTTGAATTATACCTCATTATTAGAATCCTGCATTTCCGTTCTGCTCTTTAATGAAGGATGTAATGAAATCCCTAAATACAGTAATGTCTTTTTTTTTCCTGTGGCTTTTTCCTCCTATAAAGTTTAGAATTTTTGCCAAATATTATAACTTTTCATCAATCATCCAAAGCAACAAAGTACAAAGTCTTGATTGTGTGTCTGTCTATCTGCCTGGCCCCATTCACAGTAGTATCTACATCAACAGGTGTTTAAAACAACAAATTACTGTAATAAACCTGTTGAATGAGACAAATTTTTGTTACTTTTTGTTTGTATTTCTCATGCACCAAGATATATGCTGAATTATTCTATCACAAGCAATGCATAGCCATGAAAGCAGTTTTAATGAGCTGAGAGGATGCCATATCTATCAAAGCATATTTTTCAAGAGTCAGACTCACAGTGGGCAGAATACAAGATGACAAAGAAATGAGAACAGGAAGAGGAGAGAAAAAATGGTATACCAACATTTGGTGAGGGAATATAAAAATGACTGGACCTAGTTATTCTTTATATTTTTCAAAATTTATTTCTAATTTCTCCTGTGAATTTAATTTTTTCCCAGCATAGCCTGTGCACACTGTGACTCCTTCACAGTTCTGGAACATCTGTGATATGTATAATCTTCAGGGCACCAGGCTGCAGTGAGCCTGCTGTGCTGGGAACAGACACATGATGCCTTTATGTGAAGGAAATCTCCTTAAAGGCTATGGGGCTCCATCCTGGTATTTATTTCAGATGGGAGACGTTCAGATGGGGCAGATATAGAGAGCACTGTGATGCACATGGAAGAAGATTACATGTTTCTTACTCTGGTCACTCCATGTGGAAAAGTGGAAAGAAGCTAAAGGCAAAACCAAGTAAAAAGGGATTTGTTGTTGTTTTTTGAAAAATAGACCAGAAAGAGGACAGGGTAAAAATCATAACTATAATGTCAGAGCAAGAACCAGAGGAAATTTTTAGATGTAACATACTCGCCAGGAAGCCACCCATTGAAACAGGAAAGCAATGATCTGGGTGCCTGCATCCCCACTACCCCGTGAGCCCATCAGGAGTGACAGCAGCCCCTGGAGAGCCCCAGGGTGGCTCTGCCCCTCTCCCAGGACTCAGCAGGCACCAGGGCAGCTCGGGCTCAGCAGGAGCTGATTTACTCAGCGCCTCAGCAAAGCAAATTGGCTGTGCTGAGCCCAGCACCACCCTGCTTAGGCTGCCACCAGTGTTTGGATTTACATCTGCCTCAGGTTCCTCTGCATTACACTGCAGGCACTTTTGCTGGGTAAACCTACAGAAAGATTGTAGAAAGACAGCTTTTAGATAAATTGTACTCCTATGGAGCTCCTTCTAAAAATATTATTGTGTTAGTGATGTAGTGCAGTAAGGCTCCTCCCAAAATACTGGATACATAGACAGCAGGAACATCCATAATTACTTTGCAGAGAAGGAAATAATTGCAAAGGCTATAAGGGAGGGATATTATTATGCTTCAGGGCATAAACCTCAATTTAAAGTTCCTTATAAACTGCTGGTACAGGTAAGATTTAGATGACAATTCTGTATGGTATATTTTATATTCCTAATTGGATACCCTGATTAAAAGCACCATTCCTGTGCTTGTTCTAGAAGAATATTTTCAGTATATATTAGCCATCTTTATAAACACTACTTAAAAAGCTGAGTCAAATGTGGTGAAGAATAACTTTTTAAGTCAGTACATATATGCCAGCAAAATAAAAAAAAAACAATCAGGAAATGCAAACCAGAAGCCCCAAACTTAGGAATGTTTCGTATTTAGTTTCAAATTCCAACTCACAAATGCAGGCAACTGTCTCAAATGTTACTTTACTAGGGAGTAGATTTATCTGTTATAGTTATGTCAGATGACTGTATGGCTACAAAAATATTCCTTGAAGAGTTGGATGTTATTTCTTCTTTGTAGGAAGGATTGGTCATGGTTCAGCAAGACTGCAAAAATAATCTTATTTTAGGTGTGGGCTGGTGATAATTGCTAGTGATTGAATGCCAATGAGTGAGAGAGAGAAAAAACCCCATATAATGATAGATGATGGTACAGGAAAGTGCTGCTTACACTGACACTGTATCACTTCATCAGACATTGTAAATTAAGGGTAAATTTAATTAGGTTAAATATACGGTTATTTAACAACACTCAACCAAATATTTCTTTGCTGGATAGCAAATAAAGCTAGTATTTAACCAAAGATTAGTGCATCCAATTCTAATATCAATGCAGTTTGTTTTTATAGGACGATCTAAACCGCGCTTTATGTTGACATTTCTATTGCCTACTTAATGAAAGCATATCAAATATGCATGGCAAATAAATAGTGTGTTCCACATAAACCTTCCCTGCATACCCTGTATCTTTTATTCTTTGAAATGTATTTGTTCTAATAAAAATGCATATCACTACAATGCAACTAAATCTTATTTTCATTTTTTCCAGACAAGAAACACAAATCTAGGTGGTTGTAACTACGGCTGTACCACTGTTTTAAAACACAGCCCTGAGCTGCACCTCTGCCTCCCTCTAAAGAGCCAGTCTGCTGAGAAAGTACCCCTGTGACAGAACAGATTAAGAGTATCTGAAACTCCTTAATCTGCAGTCCATGCAGACAGCGCTGTTGCATCGCCCATGATGCACCACCAGGAATCAGACCTGGCAGCGCATCCTGACTGCATCCTTCAGCCTGCAGAGCTGAGCTGTGCCCGCCTAGAGCAGGGGAACACCTCGTTTGATAGTGCCTGCTTAGTTCTAGGAATGGGAGGTGTATTTCCAATACAGTGTTCAATTTGTCTGTTTGAACATATACTGAGAATTATACTATTAAATGAACAAATTAAGACGTATGTCTATAGTGCATGTCTTCTGGCTACTTGCAAATACATCTAAAGATATGAGAAATATTCCAATTTTCATTGAAGTGATGTGAATAAATCTATCTGTTTCTCATTTTGTTGCCCTACTCAGCTTGAACACAGAACAGAAAAAATCCTTTTTATTTGTAAATATATGAACATAAAGGCATTCATTATTAACTTTAAATTTCTTTTTTAATTCACAAAGGTTTTACAAATAATATTGCAAAGTTGTTTTTTTTTTTTTTAATACAACACAAAAATTGTAATTTTTTTTGACATCTTCAAGTGCAGAAACTACAAAACCCAGATTCCTTAGCTCCATAGATTCTGAAACACATGTATATTCCTGCACGCCTTCAGGTTCTGTTATTTTATAAAGGAGCTTTAATGCTAGTCCACCTGGTAATTCACTTTGGGATGTCTTTATATACCACTGACAGTAATACAGCTCATTTTGGGTGATTAACTTAACCCCCAGTATTACAAGTGCCTTGCTACATTAGCATATCTTTCAAGGAATAGTTGCAATGTGAGAAAATTGCCTGTAGGATTATTTGCAACTAGGAACCTGTGAAATGTAAAATAAAATTGAAGACTATAAAGTAAAACATCAAAGATACCTAAAATATTAATAGCCACTGCTCCAAAAAGTAATTTGCAAGACTTGAATGAGGGAGTGAAAATTACTAATTTAAAAACAGATAGCCTTGGCAAAACAAAGTCAGAAGTTTGGAATAAACAATAGATGATATGAATTCAATGTATACACAGTATGAAAAGAATTCAAGTGATACTAGCAACTCTAGTAACTGAAGAAGGCTGGGACAGAAATGCCTGACCAAGCAAGCAACTAGATCTATACAAATGAAACAATAAAGGTGCATTATATTGCATTTAGGCTACCAAAGAGAAAGAAAAACAAGTGCTCTTTAATCCATCTAGTTTTCTGTTATACTTTCATTCTAGTTGAATGCGGACAGAGTTTGTGGGCAGAAGGATTTTCTTTTTAATTGAAGAATTTGGAGCTGATAGCCATTGTCACACTGCTCCAAATCATGTTTTCACCTGCTCTCTGTGGGGCAAACCACACTGCAAGTTTCAGTTGGGTTTCTGTGAGATTACAAGCTTCAAAGCTAACATTTTGAAACCTGTTTCCCTTTGGATACATGTTTTTTCTTTTAATAAATTTCAGAACAAAGAAATAGATGAATCATAAAGGCACAGAAAGTAGGAAGAAAAAGTCTCTAGTCTTGAATCAGCACCTGATTCTGCATGACAAATGGCAGAGCTCTGGGTTGGATTCATGTTTCATTTTCCTACCAAACCACTGTCCCAGAGATGCTCTGATGCACTTACACCTCTGCTTTGGAGCCCCAACCAGGACCAAGAGCAGGAGAGGACAGCCCACGGGTCCCTGGGACTGCTGCTGCTGCCAGGGCTGCCCAGACTCCTCTCCTGCTCTGCTGGGGCTTCCCCAGGCACCTGGGGATGTCTGAATGAAATTCAGGGCCCCTTCAAAACCTCTCCAAGGCCTGTGGAGCACCTGCAGGTGAGCACCAGGACTGCTCTGTCCTGGTCTGCTCCTGCCTCTGAGGGGTGACTCCAGGTCCAAGCCTTGGTAGGAGGCTGGGATTCACTGGAATCCACACTTGGTTTCTGAACTGCTTTAACCTATTGTTGCCAGGGCTGCTCTGTGCAACCACTTTAAATGTCAGAAGTCTCCCATCATAAGGGAGTAGTGCATGTTATATAGAAAACAACATGGTTTGGTTAAATGGGAGCTGATTTAGTGAATAAAGAAGTCTTCTTAAATCTCTATGACCTGTGATCCTGCTGTTTCCATAGACACTTACAGTCTGTAGTACAAGATGGTAAAACTGAACTTGTTTCCGAAGTTCCAGGAAATGTCAAGAATTCCACTAGCTCTGTCTAAAACAAGAGAAGGGTTTTCTGTACTAAATATTCCAGACTAAATTCTGTAATTCTTGATACAGTTTTTTTTTTTTTTTTACCTGTGATTAATATATCACAAGACCCTACTAATAATCGTGCTCACTTACACCATGATACAGTGTGAATAAAAGGATTAAAAACCCCAGAGTTGATGCTGCAGTTCTAGTTTATATTTAAAAGTCAGGGAAGGAAGCTCTTTCAAGTTGACCTATCCTTCCAAGCAGCAGATGGAAAAAAAACACCAGCAGCTATTCTCAGATGACTTACTCTAAACATCAACAGTAATACAACAGCTCTAAAAGAAAGGTGCTTTTTGTTCTTCTTTGAGCTATAACATGTAGAGAAATAAGGTAAAGGCACCTAACAGTGAATGATTCACTTTGCTATAACAATATCTGCAGTCTCTCCTCATTGTTACCTGCTTACAAGGTATCATAAATCGCCTTTGAAATGACTTAACTGAATAATAATGATTATTCTATGGATAACCTACAGCAAGGCTGCTGTATCTTCTTCTACTTAATTCCTTCTCCTACAAAAAGAGTCTTCCTAAAGAGCACTATATTTAATTATATTAACAAACATGTGATCTCATCTATCCTGTATGGTTTCTTTCAACAACCAACTACCAGGGATCATTCAGAGAAGCAGGAAGAACCTAAATCAGTGTGGGCTGGGGGGATTAGACCCATATTTCACCCCTGTTGTAATGAAGGCATTTTGACTCCACTTACAGAAATCATTAGGAAATTGCAATGCTTCTGTACTCAGCTGTAAGAACAAAGTTATTCCTCACTGTAAAATAAAGCTTGGCTGAGCCAAATTTAATAGGTCTTAATAGCTTCCCAAAATTCTCTTCTATCTGCCTGCTTCTATGTATCATGAGCTTTCTGGCCAAAATTGTTTCATCCAGTGAGAGTAAAGGAGCGACCTTTGTAGTGAAATCTGTCATAACTACACTATTCAAACAGACATTCTAGGCAAAGAGCAGAAAAAAAAATATTCAGAGACAATAATGTTATTAAATGAGGACTCGATGACCACTGGCTGTTTGTTATTAATTTCACTATTGATTTCTGAAATCAGTTACTTTATGTGTCCTACAGATGCTGGATTCTTTACTCAATGAATGTGTACACCAGGATTTTCATAACATTAAGTCAGTGCTGATTTTTCTGAGCAGTGTCTCATCTATTATGAAATGGAAAGGAGCTGTTAAGCCAAATATTTTTTTTCGTTTTTCTTTTTACAGCTTTACACTTAGTACCAGAAATTGGGAGAGAGAATTATGCTTTTTTCAGCTGTGAAAAACTGTGCCTTGGCAGTCTCCATTCTGTGGATCCATGATCCTGAGGCTGGTTGCCACAGATGTCATGAGCAGGCACATTGAGGGCTTTCAGCAGCTGAATATTTGGGAAATGCATTGGTATCCTAATTTTTTCACATTTTCATTGGGAGTGGAGCTTCTTGTGAGGCTACCTGGGCTAGACTGCTCTCACCTGAGCTGGTGGCTTGACTGGCACTCACACACCCACTAAACAGGGAGGGAAAGACAAGTGACCCCTTTGAAAACAGAGTCCATACTTATAACAGTACATTAATGTTTTACCAGCTGGGGTAGCTAGCGAAAAAAGGCTTAAAATTTGGAAGGGTTTGGTTGTCTTTTCTTTTCTGAGTATTTCCATTCTATTCAGGACCATATAACTCTGTGACTGTAAGAAATGTTTCTTGCTGAAGTCCATGACACTTATCAGAATTTGTAGTCACTTGACTTTTGTGTGTATGTTGATAACAGAACTATTTATTACAGAAGCCTAAAGTGTCTCTTTGAAGAGAAATTACTAAACATGATATTTTGCTTTGTACAAAAATATCCTGTAAAAAGATTATTTTCATGAATAGCAAGACTTTGCTTCAATTTATATATCTGTTTGCAATTTCTAAAGACACTTTTAGAGAGATCTCATTTCTATGAGGATTTGATAAGACAACTCTCTGGAAATAATAAACATATTCTGTTTATAAAGGACTTGCTAACTAGCACTCAAAAAAGGCTTTTATGTGTAAGGTCTTTTTCTTTGAATTGATCTTCCCCGGGATAAAACTATTATCATAGGATCCCATTCAGTCCATAAGTAGACAGAGTCTTGATTTTGTCTGAATCTAGACAAAAAAAGAAAAATTTGATGTTTCTTGGAACAGTAGGTGATGGCACTATAGTGACACTTCTATTAAAAAAACCCTCCAAAACCCAAAAAGTTTCTGTTTGTACCATTTCAGGGTTATTGGGGAGATCTCATAATGTCACACCTGCAATGTCAGACTGATTTATTATCTGGTAGTATTCACACTTAGTGAATAATGTGTTCACTAACTAGTTTATCAAGGAAGGAGGATCTGACCTACTTTTCTCAGATTTCCTATTGTCCTTAATAAGGATTGTAGAATTTATGTACTGACACATGCTGAAAAGTTCAGATCTTCAGAATTACTGGAAGCCCAAACTCCCAAAAATAACAACTAATGTGATTGAATGGGCAAATTGATGGCCTTCACATGCAAATATTGAAATACTTAATGAGAAGAGACTCCAAGAGTACCAGGCAAGTTTCCAGTGTCTACTTCATTATGTTCAGGAGAAATGGACAGGATATTTTATTCTGAAATGTCCCTGAAGAAGTGACCCTATATGATACTACAACTGGCCAGTTTTCCTCTGCTGCCTATTCTCAACTCAAGCATCAAAACTATAATTTTTGCATTTGAGAAGCTTATTTATCTAATTTGATTCACACAAAATTAAGGAATATGAAACATCAGTCTTACTTCCCCATTGCATGCAGAATTTTGCATTGTAGAGCCTCCTGTAACTAGTTTAAAACAACAATAAATTCTCTCCTCTGCTCAAAGACCTGGAACAGGATAATATGAGGCAGTGGGAAAGAAGAACTATCCTAGACTGCAGGTTCCTTTCCCATGGTAGGACGCTGTGAGTAACTCTGAAAGATTCAAGCATGAGGTCTCCAGCATCAAAGGTTGCTGATGAAATCTTCCTGCACCATACAGCTGTTGCCATCTGATCTGGCTCTCTGGGACAGACTCAGGAAACAGTGCAAAAACACACAGTCCAAATATTTTCAGACCTATTATCTCTAAAATATTACAAAGGAATTGTAGTTCAGTGATATAAAGAATAATAATAATTAAAAAAAGCTTGATTTTAAAAGCCCATTTTTTTTGCCACCACAAATTGTGGAAGAAAATAGAAAATATAACCATTATTTTAATAGATACATCATGTTCCCCAGCATCAGAATTACAAAGGCATAATTTTTTATATTTATAACCTCTATCCTCATTTGCAGTGAAAATCTTACACTTTTTTTAAAGATATTTCACTTGGCATACTCACCTACCTTGCTACTTTGCTTTTATTTATTGTTATTACATACTTTATTCTATTTCTTCTATGAAAATAAATGGCAAAAGACTAACTCATTATACAGGATCTCATAAAACTCTCACATTTCTTGGGAAAAAATGGTTTACGCTAAGATTGCTACTGACAAGCACTTTTTTAATTGCTAGAAATGTATACACAAAGAACACAGTAGATCTTAGCACTGATATTGCTGCTGAGGCTACAGTAATCTTCTCTGCATCAGAAGTCAGTGCCATCATTTTATTCTCTAGAGGGGATGGCTTGATTAGGGCAGTCCCATTGTTTCATCTGAAGTCTTAGCAGATTAATACTTTCATCAGGGCATCAATTTGTCCCACTTTTCTTTCTGCTGCTCTTTGTGAGTGACACAGCCAAAGGAATGCACCTCTTTAAACTGTCATTCAGTCTAACTCCTCCTCTGCAATTATACTCGCATGCATAATACATCATAACAAATTGGATTTTGCAAAGAAGCAACAACAGAAATTACATTTGCTTGTGGCATAAGATAGAAACTGTTCTAATAGAGAAGGGGGGTGTGAGCAAGAGATAAAAAAAACTAATGACTTAAAACCACTTACAGAAAACAGCTGCCTTCTATTTTCCCAAGGTTTCTTCTTCTTATTTAGCATAAAGACCAATTGAAAAAGGGGAATGAAAGAAAAAAAAAGAAATATTAAAACGAATTAAAGAGCTTTTCAGTTATCAAAACTCTAAAAAAATTGTACAATGTGTGTGTGGTTTTAGCAGAAAAGTTTGCTTCTGGCTTTAGAGGTTAAATATAACTGCCTTACTTCAAGGAACATTTTTTGTTTGAGTAAAAATTATAACAGAGACAACACCAGGTAAAAAATCACATAGGAGAAATATCTTCACCAGATCTCCTGGCTGGAATAAGGAACTTCCATTTTCCTTTGATGAGCAAAAGCCCCTCCCTTAACCAAACTCTGTGATGGTTTTCCAAGTCTCTCTAAGTCTAGAAGACTCAGTGGCTGATTATTCCTCCTCCATGCATCTATTTGGAGTTCCTGAAGTGAAGAGGCAACCCAGAATTTCCTTAAAGTGGCTGACTGGAGCCAAAAACATATCCCCAGTTTGCATGGGACTTCAAGACGGCAACCAGATCAGTTGTCTGCTCCAGATCCCTCCAAAACAGCAAAATATGCATTTGGCAGAACACCAGCAAAGAGTCTTTTGGTTTATAAAAGAATTTAGATGAAAGGGAGGAATGTTTCCAGTAGAACACTGAAATCATTTTAACGTTTTAACTCTGAGATTGTTTGTCTTCAAGATATCCTTCAAAAATTTAACTATGTTTTTTCCAGGCAATTTTTTCTAACTTCAACTAATTTCAATTCTGTGGTAGGAATTCCACTTAATTTGAAAAATAAAGAGGGATGGAGGAGAGATCACCTTTGCTGGGACTATATCTTTAATCTTTAAAAGATAATGTATATTTGGTTCAATATTTATAAAACAAAATTCTGTGGGTGAAATCTGAAAATTTAATGTGGGAGTTCCTCAAATTTCAATAACATAAAAACATACAGGTATGCAAGAAAGATAAAAGTAAAGGTCAGGAAATAAATAATTGAAAATACAAAAGCCAAAGCACAACCCCCAAAACTGGTACGTAGTGTAATCTTAATGAAATTCAAAACTTTTTTTAGCATAGACTTTATAATGACAGATATTCTTTGGAATGTTTCACTTAGCTTGAGGAGAGTAGCAGTGACACAGGTGGCATGCTGAAGCTGTAAGTGATCTAGATATAAGGGGTAACTGTGATAATTCATATGAGGTGGGAGTTTAGACAGTGAACATTTCAAAATACTCATGTTAGGAAGATGGAGCATATCTGTAGAGATAAGGGATTTATTCTTATTTCCTCTAAAACTGTGTCCTATTAACTTTTACCTTAATGATGGATGATAGCTCCAGGACCCTTGCAAGACCTCACAACAAGGAAGCATTATACTGTGAATTATCTGGAGAGCAGAAATTAGCAGTAAGATGACAATTTCTAGACTGGTCTTAAAATAACCAAGTACCTTCTTTCTTATAATTAAGCCAAGAACTTCCTTCTCAATTAGACTGGCAGAAAATCCTGCTCAATGACACTGGCAGGTGGATATGCAGTTATTTCCAATAGTGTTAGTGTTTGTCACAGGGATAGAAATGAATTAGAGCTGGGGAATGGGAGAGCCTTATGTGAGCAGGCAAGTTTGGCTGCCAGTTATTTAGGCTGTGTTGGCAGGCTGCTATCTGAGATACAACCACAGCCAAAACTGAGAAAAGTCCTATCTTTTCAGCACATACTGTGTTCCTCTACTCTTCTCATTAGGATGAGACATTTGGTTGCTTACACAATTATTATCATATTAGTGGCCATTTTCAAGAGCCCTCCAGCTACTCTTTTCCCCACACTAAAACTGCACAAACCACTGGAATTTCACTGCAAAATAAATATCTGTGGCAAATGATTAAAGAGCAGGCTCTAAGCACGTTTCTGTATTTAGTATCTTCCTGTCACAACCCTTTGTTACAGTAAAACTACATTTGCTATATTAATCTTTGGCTTGCACATTTATTTTTATACTAATTATATGACTATATTGTTACACAGGTAATTGAGGGACTTTTCAATTAAATTCTCATTTCTATTCAAGCGTGATGAGTCTGCTCTTAGTACCCTATGCACATGCACAGAAGAAGTCTGCCTCATGTAAACTACACTTTGCTTGATATATGCAGGTTTTTTCAGTTTATCAGATATTATGCTGAAAACTTCCTTTCTCTTCATTTTTTCTACAATGCAGTGCTGCATAAGAAGGTACTCTGTATTCATTTTTCAGACCATATTTTAAAGTCCATTTTTTAAAGTTTAAAAATAATAATGAAAAACTCCCACTGGATTATGTCCAAAGATCATAATCAGGTCTGTACCTGGATGAGATTTTTTTAATCATTTTTCCCTTCTGTGGAAGTTAGACAGCACATTTCATGGCACTAGTCCTTCTTAACAAAAAGAAATTTATTTCTAAGGCTAGGGCAAGCAGAATACTTGCATTTTAACAGATAGCGCTGTCCACTACATAATAGGGAATTTCCCACAGGAAATGTGCTGACATGGATCTACCTTTTTATGGTTTTTATACTAATCAATGCTTGCAACAGCATCACAGGTAATGACACCATTTAAAACAATATTTTTTTAGATTTTTGACATTCCTTTGCATTATATGTGAGCACAAACAGTGCAGTATTATGTAGCACAGAAAATAAAAGCATAGGTCCTTTCCCTTTGTCTAAATTGAACAGGAAGTTGATTAGCAGCAACAGGTGGTGGAAAAATAAATTGCATTTAGAAAAATCCATCACTTAATAGTATAGGGTGTAATTAATAATACAGGAAAATTGATTAATTCTTTTTATGAGTTTTAGACTACTGTGTCCTCCTAAATACACGGAGGGTCTGCAGTCGAAATCAAAGCAAGTCTAACAGTTCACCTCAATGACTTCTAAGACTTGCACATCAAACTTTATAAAACACTGCACACACTGATCTGGAGTAGTGGATACACAGGCTTGCTTGAAAATTAAAGGCTGGAAAGGAAAGAGTGTATTGGCTTTGCCCCCTAATTCACATTACGTTATCCATCACAGAGTTTAATTGCCCACAATGCAAAAATGGTCCAACTGTTCCCTCGTAGCATACAACATATGATATAGATATTTATTGGTCTCTGCAGTGGTGGAAAAGTTAGTCTCAGAGGACTGGAAGGTCCAGTAACTTCCTTAACTTTTACGTACTTAATGAACTTTCTTGACAAAGCTAGAAATCTTGTGAGACCAGGCTTTTAGAAAATACCCTATTTCTGTCCATTTCTATCCAGATGAGATGTACCAAGACAGCAGCTTATGTAACTAGATCCATGGTTGATTCACATTTTTTCACTCCTAGGACACCCTTGAAATTTGTCAATGCAAGATGCTGTTAATCAGAAGTTATTGATTATAGTAAAGATTGTTTTGAAACAAGAATTCAATAATGGCAAGGACTTGAATCACACCTATTACCTTGTTACTCTCAAAGGTAACATCCATGGAAAGGCCTTCCCCAATCCCAAGGGCTGATTTGCCCAGAGCTGCTGAACAAATAATGTTTTCAGTCATGGCATTTCATCACACATCACATCCTGCAACACCTGGATCCAGCATGGATCTTCCCTACCTTAAGAAAAACAGAAAGCATTGCAACCATAGGACATTCCTGACTGAAACAATGATGCATCACTGTAACAAGGACTATCACCATAGTCTAGCTTTAATATGGAGAATGGAAGCAGTGTTAGCAGGGCTGATGAGCCAAAGAACTGCGTTGCACACGAGGAGTGCCAGAGCTGTGGGTGAATGGTTAAAGGACAGAAACCCCTTTGATTTCTGGTATAACATTTCATGCCTGTCAGCAATACAAACTGGTCTCTTTCCTTCTTCAAAGATGCCATTTTTTTCCAGGTGTCACTGATTAGACCATCCTAAATATCCAATTAAATTCATCGAGTGATAATCAAGATATACTTTAAAAGACTCAAAGATAAGATGGAAAAAACAGTAAATGTAGTAAAGGATTGATAGTATTCTAGACTTGAAAGAGCCATTAGTGAACCAGACCATGCCACTGAAATTGCTTAGAGATTGAAATGGATCTGTAGCTGTAAATAGATGGAAGACATTCACCCTTATTGTACAAATGCATTCAACAACAGTTTCTCTGACAATATCTTGGTATCTTTTGAAAGAGGTGACAAGAGTACACAGCTTTTAATTCTTCTCAAACCATCATAATGATTTTGTTTCTCTTCATTCATTTGTGGCATCCCACACTACTCCATTCTCTCCAGTAATTTTCTATATTTCTCTCAACCACCAAGGAGAATTTCTCAGATCATCTAGAGTAGTATGTTATTAAAACATTGATGATATTAATCTCTTTCTATGTTTTACCACAACTCAAGCACACCAAGTGCTTAGATAAAATCAATTCATTTATAAAAACATCAGGCTGCATTTGAATCTAAAAAAGAGCACTGAGGGGCAGGGGGAGGAATTACAAAGAATATGGAGGAAGGTGAATTCTTCTTTGATTGAAAATGTGCCCCAAATCAACCAGTTTTATTTATAGCCTGAGAGTATAAGGATTCCTTGATGCAACTAAGTTACACAGCGCTATCTATAAGCAGCAGTTTCTATTATCACTGATTGCTACAAGGTTCCATCCCATTTTGGCAGATGAAGCCCAGTTTTTGGTTATTTACATGTGTCACCTCTCAGCTGGATCACAGCCATGGAGTTCCTGGGCATGAAGCCATCACACCTTAGGAAACTCCAATTAGTACAACACGCTGTAATACACGAGCTGCCCTGAGCAAATCTATCCTCTCTTACAGTGACTTCTTTCAGACTCCTAAAGCAAGGGAAAATCTCAGTTACCACTTTCAAGACAAACAATAGCCTGGGGCCAAGATTTTTAGAAGAATAAATTTTAGTATCAACAACCTTAAAATACATCTTTACTCTTTCAGTACCATAAAGCTCAGAAAGGGAGTTACAACTCGTCTACATAGAAGACAGAACATCCCCAGTGATGAAAGACAAAAGTAAATTCAATGTGCACTTCTGTGATCATACAATATTTATGAAATACTTATTGTGAGAAGAAAGAGAAGAGAAGAGAAGAGAAGAGAAGAGAAGAGAAGAGAAGAGAAGAGAGAAGAGCAAAATAATCAACACAAAAAATAATGCTATCAAAATCATAGCTTCCACCTCACATGTTTTTGCCCCTAGGGAGAATATTTTGAGAATAAAAAAGAACACACAATAAGGAAATAAAGCAATAAATATTAAACAGATGTTTCCTAATAATCTGCTGAAAGGCACTCTCATGAGATTAATGAGTGCAGCACAATGTCTATGTAGAGCTGAGAGCATGGAGTACCTGACCATGAAGTCATGTTCCAGTCATTTAGTTCTTTCTTTTCCTGCACATATCAAATCTATAGTTTAAAAGAGACATTATTTTTTTAATGAGCATATTCCTCACAAAAGAGAAGGTGCCAGTGTAGTGACAAAAGCTTAATTACTATCTACAGAGGACTCACTATCATCTTTCTGAGAAGAGCCCAGCTCTTTACGGTGGACAAATTTCTGTCTTGAAACCGACACAGCTGCTGGCAATCTCAGATCACATGCCATGGGACACTGGCACCTTCCTTTTCTCTCCTCTGGTGATTTTCCCTCCCACTGGGATGAACAAATCTGTGCTGCTCCTGGAACAGAGGCTGCCAGGTTGCTGCCTGTGCCACCTGCACTGCACCTGATGCTGTGCCCAGCCCAGGGCTGCTGTCTCCAGGGCCCTATCCAGCACCTTTCTAAAGCACTAAATTGACTCCAAAAGACAAAGATTCCTAGTGCAACTGCCACACATGAGGAAATGATGCCAACTCTATCAATGATGAGTGTTCTGCTTGCCATGTTGAAACTGTTTGTCCTGTTGTGCACATCCATAAATTAAGCAGATGGTTTTTTTACCAATTAAACACAGCCCTTAAAATTAATAATGGGTCATTCAGAAGTGCGCCTAATCTGTCTATCCTCACCAAACAAAAATCTAGATTCAGGCTTACAAACAAGGAGTCAGTTGTAGCACATTAATTGGAAAAAAAGAAGCAGAATAAAAAGCAGGGAAAAAAAAAGCTGTGGAGTTGTATTTTTAAAGGATTAACACTGGGAAAATCTCCAGGCCAATAAAAAAAAAAAAAGACAAGTGCGTCCACACTCCAAACTTGATGGCAAAACTCCCTCTCTGCTATTTCAGGGGATAAGAGCAGCTTATGTGTAATTAAAAATAACCATGCATTTGCACTTGCTAAACTGACCTCCAGACCCCATAAGTTTTTTCAGTGAGGGCCATACAAAATGCTTTGTTAATTTGTCATCTCAGTATTCAGCTGGTATGCAGATTCCTGCAGACAGGTGAAGCTTGTGTCACAGGTCATTAATCAGACATCCTCCCCCTCATGTACAAGAAAGCATGGCAATTGATCAGTGATCCTTAAATCTTTTTGAAGTCACTGAACAGCAAGAGTTCAACTTTTCTTAGCAACTCAGAAGTTGAACTTCCTTACAAACAAACCCCTCTTCTGCCACTGCATTAAATAACTCAAAAGGAAACACTGGAATTCCATGTTGTGTGCAGAGTAATGTATCCTTTGAAAATATTTATTTCTTCCCTCCATTCCACTCCCCTGCTTCTGTGGTGATGAAAAAACACATCTAACCTTTATAACCTTGACACTTGCCTGCAGTAATAATCTTTTCTTGTCCATATGAAATTTTTTTTTCTGTGACTCCTAAATATGTCATCAGTGACATCTTGGAGCAAATAGTTCAACACACAAGCACAACAGCAAAAGATGTCAGCAAGGACAACCTCTCCAAACTGAATCCTCCAGTCCATGTGAGCTAGGCTCACTGAAAGTTTAAGTAGAAAATGAAGAGTTGAAGATAAAGTAGAGGATAGACTTGGGTTGCTAAATTCAATCTCATCCTAGGTAGAAAGTCACTTAAGAGCAAAAAAGCAAGTTAGCCTCAGCTGTACCTCTTTATCACACTGGCAGTTTTGGAGGGTGAGACTGCAGTTACAGGACAAGCAACATTTCCAGTCCTCATTTCTCCTTCTGCAGTCAAACTGAACTGGCAGAACTTACTCAATATCTGTACTATTTAATATCCTGTTTGGTTTGGAAATCACTCATTCCATTGTTATGCAATGCTCTCCAGGGCACTGCCTGCTCCCTTCTTTGCAGGTTTGGAGTGGAGCAGAGCTCTTGAGACCACAGCAATTCAGGCAGGATACAATGAAAAACATAAGGAAGACTGGACAGGTCTCAGATTTCATACATGGTCTTGGAGTAGTTATTCTTAATGGATGAATTCTGACTCACAGGATTTCATGCATCTCTATGAGTATCAGATTTATTAAAAATGCCAAAGAGCTGCCATAAATGTAAAAGGAACTGGGGGAAAAAAATCATTCTCTAAAATTCAAAAAGTCAGTTTGGTGATATTTTCACCCAAGTTTGCTATTTTCACTGGCTTTACAAATGTAATGCTTTTAATCTGCCAAAAACTTTGTCTCCTTCTAGGGAGAAATGTGACTTTTTCTAAAGAAAAGAAAAGAAACAAAAAGAAAATAAAACCTAAAGCATTTTCTTAGAGATATTTTAGTGAAACTGTTGGTAGTCCTAGAGTTGGTGACAATTGTGTCTGAGAGAATAAATCAATGCTGGTAAAGTGTTAGATTGTTAGATGACATTTTTTTCTTAGGTGAAAATGTTAAACTATCTTTTAAGTGACTTTGAGATACTAGAAAAAAAGAGTGAAGGAAGGATTCTGATCAGAGCAAATAGAGGACAAAGGCAAGTGAATAAAGGTCTTCTCCACGAATCTCTTTTTCTGAAAATCACCACTGTCTGTTTAGACTGCAAGGATGTCAAAGGGGGATAGCATCCTGCTGGAGCTGCTTCAGGGCCCTGGTAGGTCTGGGCACCACACCAACAGCCACTTACTCTCACCACTCATCCTCTTCCACTCTGATAATCACAGCAGCAGGTTGATTATTGGGTTGTAAAATACAAGGGATTTAGTGCTGACTGCAGCACTGAGTGCCTCGTCAAATTCCTCACTGTAGATCATTTTCATAAAATTTGTCAAGGGTCTTGTCTGAACTGTATTTTCACATAGTTAATCCTCTGTCTGTGCAGCAATCTGGCCCTGAGCTGCCTGCCCTGCAGAACATGCCTGGGCTGACCTCCCTGCACTCCCATCAGGGTGGACTGGCCCAGCCACCCACTCGGCAGGGCCTGACAAACACTGCCACAGGCACATGTGGACTGACCACAAAGAAAAGCAAAGACAGTGAGGAAATGAAAAAAAGTCTAGAAGAGGTAATATGAGATTACTGCTGACAGACTTCCCTGAAGTACACTGCAATGTGCAGGAACAGCCTGAGAAAGGAATAAGACATATCTCTGACTTCAGGCCCTGAACTTTGGCAGAGTTCACAGAAAAGTTCACCAGGAGCCAAGCTTAGCAGGTTATGATAAGGATGAGTTAATAAAATGGACTTAACCAGCGCCCAGCAGTAGTAGTAGAGCAAGTTCTGACTACAAGAAAATGGAGTATTAAAACACAAGTTATCTGCTTGACCTTAATACCAGAGAGAGAAATAGCTCAATTTTCCCCTTCTGTTTTCTGGTCCATTTCAGTTCACTTGTTGTACTTCTGTTTTCCTTTCTTTCTTTTTAATTATGGGTAATGAAACTATTGCCACCTTAGATCCCACTTGTGACCATATTCCAACTATTTAAGCTCTGCAATTAGAAGATAGGATTTTTTCTTTGTTCTTCCTGCAATGCCTCACTATTTACATTGCTGAAAATGACCACAAAAATCTGTCTAGAAATAGGGAAGAAATAGGGGTAGAACCAGGGAAAGATAGCACAAAAATGCATTGTGTTTCATCTTGACAGACAACAATACTCTCTTTAGGTCATGTTTCCATACTGAAAATTAAATACAGTGGAAAACAATGGAAGCATTTTGTAAAGGAAACAAAGATTATATTGTTCAAGAAGGAAAGGAAGTGGTACAAAAATAACTCAGGAGGAGAAAAGAAACAAAATGTCAAGATCTTCAACATTTATTTTTGGAAGCTCCATAATTTTGTTTTTAATTAATAGCTAGTAACCCCTCCCTAACAAACAGTGTTTTCTTTCATGCTCTCCTTCAAACACAGGCCATTTCCATTATGCATGCATTTCCCTACATATTTTTAACAGATAGTTTTCCTAATAAGATGACTGATATGTTAAAAAAAAAAAAAAAAGAGCTGGCTGTGCAGCTGAACTGAGAAACAGGATTTTGTTCACTCTCACTAATGGATCAACTGACAGTCAAAAATAGGTGTCATTTTGTCTGAAGGAAGCCACTTAGTTAGCAAATTCAGTGACATTTTCAGGTGAATTCCACTGTAGTTAATTGAAGTCTGTTATTTACAAAAGAACATAAAAACCTATTAGGTTTCTTGGCTCAAAAGCTGAGAGGAATGTATTAATACAAACATGGTTGAAAAGGTGTGAGAAAGGTGTAAATACAGGCATTTAAACACAGACTATTTTTATTTCTGTAGCAACATTAAGATGCCTCATGACCCAAATTTGAGAGCACTGCAGCATACAGTGTTTTACACAGCAACGTGGCCAACTTCCTAACACTTCTTTCTTTACATATTTTAAATACTCTCCATAAACTGTGAAGTAATGCTGGTTGTTGCAAGCTCTTGGCAAGTGATATTTGTAAAGGTATGTTAAAATTCTTTCCTGTCTTCACATCATTGCTTTGTGTTCACAGGAAAATGCTGCTGAAGACACTTTCATGCTCACATTTATTCGTTTTGCCTGATTGTAAAAAATGTCTATTAGTAGACTTTTCACACTGAACATTATTACTTTATCACCAGTGATCTACTTTACCATATTTCTAATATTTTGCTACATATTCACAAGCTCATTCTAATTTCTGAACGACATGCTTCTAACTTATGATAAAAATAAGATTATATTCAATTTGAAATAAGGTGCATGTGAAATAATTGTAGTAATTGATAGGGGTGACATTCCAAACTTAGAGCATAATTACACTCAGGCTGAAGTACTTAAGTTTTTACCTCTCAAGGTTGTTTCTAAGTATCCAAGAGGTGCACAGAGGAGAAAAGAAGAAGAAGAAAAAAAGATTCTTGTTTCTCACTTTCTTGAATTGAGAGTGTTTTAGTATGGCAGTGTTGTACTGACAAAATACTGTAAGGAATAAAATCTTTACATGCACTTTCTATTTAAAATGCAGTATTCCCTTTTTCCTCAGATAGCAGCTACTGAAAAAAAAACCAACAAAAAGCCATATTGTAATACTGAATGGTGAACAATCACTATCACCCCGAGGCATTGTCTGTGTAATGTAGCAGGAGCCCGTGTTTAAACACCTCCTGAACGTCTGATGCGTCTGCAGGACTGCGCTGTCCTAGGGCCAGGGACTCTGAACTCCTCCCTGAACCCCCAAGCTACAATTTTTGAAGATCAGAATTGAAATACAGCAGCAAAGGGGAAAAGTAAAGGTGCTGTTATCTTAGGAATTCATTACTGAGTTATTCGGTTGCATCCTTTTCACAAAGTCTAAAAATTCCTTAAAAATACACGCAAGCCACAAGAACAAAAAGGTGTGTGGGCCTTGGTTGCTGGCTGGGGTTAAACCACAACTCCTAAGGCTGGGAAACCTGAAGGCTCACAGCTTCTGGCACCTGGCTCCTTCTCCATCTGCAGCTTTGCCATTCCAAAGTAGGCTCAGTTCCCTGGTAGCAGGCTAAGGGGGGAAGTCTCTGTTTTGAGCAACATCACCAATAGGATGCAGCAAGGGACAGGAGAGGGACACCTGCTGCTGCAGGGAAGGGCACACCTGGCTGCCATCAGGTAGGTTTGCTGCTTACTGGGGGGAACTGAGCAGAGCAGCAGGGACCCAAGAGGCTGTGCAGTCTCCTTCCTCGGAGGTTTCCAAGGACCAGCTGAGCAGCTTTGTCTCACCTCCAGCAGGCCATGTTTTAAGCTTGCAGGTGGACAAGAGACCTCACGAGGTCCCTTCCAACCTGAATTATTCTGAGATTTCATCAGGTGAGGAGAACATATTGCTCAATTACACGCAAAGTGTGTGATAGCATCTTCTTTCAGTTACAGCAGCATTAGATCATGTGAAAGAAAATGGACTAAATTTATGCCAGCTATCAAGTGTAACTAGCTGAGAACAGAAACTGGTACAAAGGAGAGGGAGATGGAAAGCGGTTCCATCTCAAAGCATATCAGTAAAATACGTTTGCTTTGTTGCTTCAGGCCAGGAGAGTTCAGGTACTGCAAGAGATTTTATGCTCTAAAATACGGCTGGGGTTACACATCAGCAACAAAATTCAGCAAAAAATCTCCTTTCACTAATAAAGTCAGAATGAAAAGCAAGACCAACTCTTATTATCATGGCAGTGCATTGCAACTGTGATACACAAAAGCAGAGACAGAGACAGCAGCAAATGCAGCAGCAGTTCTGCAGTTCTCCATACAGCAGTAGCCATCACAGATGTTATCGCCCACCTTTTACATCCAGCTTAACATATTCTCATTTCATTTTGCCCCACTCATAAAACCCTTGGTTTACTCAAATAATTTACCTCTGAACATCACCTCAAGGAAGGAGCATGGAAACCACCCAAAGACTTTCTACACTCAGTTTTGAAACTGGCTTGGGTCCTGTAGCCAGAAAGTCAACTGTGCCAACGTGCTCTGCGGAATAAACATCTACAGGAAGAGCATGGGGGGACTTTGATGGATGACCAGGCTCACATATCCCAGGTACAGGGAGCAGCAAACAGAGGCAATTGCTGGTACATGGTGTCAGGGTCAGACCAGGGCTTTGATTTCCACTTGTCTTTTTTGTAACCTGCCACTAAGTGCTAGGAAGGTCTAAAACATTTCCAAAGGGAGAGGTAGTGTTTAAATGCCCTTTCCCCTTTGCTCTGCACTGGCATAAAGAAGCTGTGTTATGCCCTCTAAAAGCAGTATCAATGATTTAAATGACCCCCTTTTGAGGATTAAACCACTTGATCTACCTCTGCCTTCCTGATGTGAAATCCACATGCCAGGCCCAGTTTCTCTTCTAGTGACTGAACAGTATTTTAGACAAACTGCTTCAATGGCCAGGCTGTTAAACAGACAGAGTAAACATTTACTCATTTTTGTTAAGAAGCTGCTTTCCCTTCCCATGGAAAGGCACAGTGAGCTGGCTGTCTGTGAAACTTATTGCAGAAGTGCACCCAAAGAAGATAACTGTAGCCCATATCTTTTAAAAACTACTAACGTAGAGCCCTGTCCATACATAAATATTTATGACAAAACAGCTGGTTTTAGTTGAAGATGTTTAACTTATAAGAGCTCAATTTTATAATCAAGGCTAACAAGTCCCATGAGCACAGACTGGAATGTAAACACCCATTTTGGTGATTCCAACTGAAGAATGTTCTACCACAAATTTTCAAACGACAAGAAGGAGGAAGGAAAAAAGAGTATGTGATACGATGAGAAAAAGCACCACTAGTTTATTTATGTTGTTCAACCATTATTATAATTAATGAAACATCAATAATTTTTATTTAGAGTTTATACTAGTTTTGCCAGTTATGGCTACGACGATGGTGGTTCCTTCCTTGGTAAAGAACATTCGTATCACATGCTTTCATTATAGTACCTGTGCCTACTAAAAATGCATTTAAATTTAATGTGTGAAAATTTAAGGCTTTTTAAGACAGGAAAAAATCTCATATGATAGATATTTATCTATTTAGGTATCTGTTTATTGATCTAATGCGTGTTTACACAAAATGCACAAATGTTGTACTAAAAGTATATAGTAGCAGATGCTTTAAACAGATTAAATGTTATATTTATACACTTCTGAAGTCTGTGCCTCATATTAATAAAATGAATTGTCAGAATTTTCCATTGTTCCACTTCAAAGCATGCAATTATATTACCTTAATTGGAAGCACTGATGTGTTTTTACCAAGGATGTTTATTTGTATTCTGACTACTGAGATATAAATATAGGATAATTTGCTACATTTAGTTCTCTACTTACATGATTTTTTGCTCTCTGAACTTTATCTTTACAAACTATCATACTGAGTATATTTCCAATGCAGGAACTATGATTTTAAGATAATATAATCTAAAATCCTTCTTCTTATTGAGATCTCTGCTTGATTCTCTGTAGTCACAGAACTTGTTAACTGCAAAGTGCTAATGTCACTGAGAAGCATCGCAAGTTTTGGCTTGTGAATTGCAGCAGAATCCAACAGGTTAGGAATTCATATACTGAAACACTGGCATTCACTAATCCAAAAGCAAAGCTTATGTGTTATTTGTTATCAGAACAGTCAACATGGATATCCAGAAATTTTTATAGCTTCTGTATTAGTGAAAATATACTATATATGAGAGATTCTGAACTGGGGGGATGAGAATTTAATCCTTTCAGTTTTCCCTTAGACACCGTTTAGCAAGTAAAAATATATTACTTTGCCTTGAGCTTTGTTTACTGTGATAAAGTTTTGCTTATCTCAATACAGAGAGAAGTCTGCTCATGGTTTGACAGTACATGCACACCTGTGGTCAATGGTGGTGAGAACTATGTGCATTCATTAAAGAAACAGCCTTTCATGACACTTAGTAGAACATGCCATCTAAAGGTGTTTTTCCTCAGATAATTTGTTATTAACTGAAAAAAGTGGCATTCAGAAATCTAATTCAAAATTACTTATCAGGTCATAAAAGTCTAGATTTATTCTCTAATTAAGGTTTAACTTCACAGAAGGGTAGGTTTTTGGGCTTTGCTTTGACTCATCTAATGTGCAATAAATGTATTACTTAGGGTTTAGACTTGCTTAGTTTTTGGTCTCCTGGTGATTTACACTTGAATTTGCATAACAGCACCAATGAGACTGTCTCAGAAATGCAACTCCCAACACAAATCTAAAAAGTGCACGATGAAGTTCCTAGCTGTAACCTTATACAGTCACATCTGTTCACCTCAGAATTGTCTAATGTGACCTTTCGAATTTAGCTGGGTTTTTTGGTATTCACACCGTGTTCAGTCCAATGAGAAAAACATTTAGGATTTCTCCCAATGTACACCCAGAGATGAAATGTCATTTCTCTGGGGGATGATCAGAACATGCCTAGTGCTACACCTGCATTAGCTGACACATGAGTGCTGATTAGATGAAAAGGTCTGCAGCCATCCTAAGCTGACAGTGTACAACAGCAGCACAGGTACTAATCATGCTTCCCCTTTAGTCCTGAGCACAGAAATATGTGAAGAAGAATACAATGAGAGCAAACTATCCAAATTCTGAAAAAGAATAAAATCCCAGGGTGGTCTCTGACAGTCCCAAAGCCCACAAATCAGTAACCATATTCTCAATAGTGCCCTGATGTTTTGGGTGGTTATTTTTCAGAGGGAACAGGAATGGAGTCATAATACTGTGAGTCAGTAGTCCGGATTTGCAGTGAAACTTCCCAGCATGACCCCAAAATCTACTCTCTAGGTGTGTTCAGAAGATTATGGCAAACCCTGTGACTTTTATGAACCCTTGTTGCACTGTCTCATAGCTTTTTACTTCCAGAGGAGACAAAAACATGCACAAGAAAGAGAAGATTTAATTTTTCTCAAAACATGAAAGGTAAGAAAACACTGCTTTTAATTTGGTTAGGAGTGAAGTGCTGTTAAAGCCACAACATTAGACTAACTTCACTGAAAAATAAGTTTTGCTGAAATGCAGATAAATCAGAGGCTTTTCCATTAACAGAGATCTCCTTGTTTGGAATGAGCATATGTCTAGCAAGGAATTGGATGGTAGTACTGACACCACAAGTGGAATTCATCTAACACAATGCTACACTCCCTTACTTTGCCCCTCCCTGAGCTCATCAGTGTTGTCACACACGTGCTGCATGAGGAAGAGGGCGGGATGGCATTTCTGTCACAGACCAACCTGGTACATGCACATTTGGCTACCTCAAGATGCCACTAAACTGCTGCAACTGAACTGGGAGAAGGGCTGCCACTGAAAGAAAGAAATGGTTTTGTAAATAAGACTTAGACCAGCTAATATTTGTCAGAACAACTTTCTTCACCCTTCGCCAAAGCTTTTATGAATGAAAAAATGCAACTTACACAGGGACTAAGCAGCTTGAGGGTCCCTGTGCCAAGGTACAGATACATCTAAAGGGGGGTAAAAATGTGGGAGCTGGGTAAACAGGAGACATTCCCCTGCTCTAGCATGGTCCAGGCCAGCTGCACTGAGCTGCTGCTCTCTCTGCCTGAGGCAGAAACAAAGGCACCTCTCTTCTCCTCACAATCTATATGCTTAATAAATAAATGCTTGCCAAAGCATCTTGAACATGCTGAATCTAAAGTATCTGTGACCTGGATGAGACACTACAGCTGCCTAGTCTTTGTTAGAAATTTTAGTGCTATAACTTTCCTTTAGCATGAAAGTTCCTCCCTTGGAAGAGCTTGTTCTCATT
Organism: Setophaga petechia; assembly: GCA_024362935.1. Lineage (NCBI taxonomy): Eukaryota > Metazoa > Chordata > Aves > Passeriformes > Parulidae > Setophaga > Setophaga petechia. The sequence goes on from JANCRA010000006.1 coordinate 14,001,453, forward strand.
CTTTGTGCATCACTGATGGCTTCAGCTCACTGGAGAACTGATCCAATCCACTGGAATCAGCTTTCAATGATGCAAAATGCAATCAAATCAAGGAACTGCCCTAGGACATCAGCTAGAGAATAGATTATAAAAAAAGGTTTCAAATTTTAATTTCAGTTCAGCAAAGATTTTTTATAAGCATTTCTGTAGGTGCCCCTGCAGAAAACAGTTGATGTAAAATGATTACTACCAATCTTGACAAACTTCCCACAAAAAAAAAAAAAAAAAAAAAAAAAGAACTCACAATCAGACAAACCCCGCAATGTTCTTTCACCATCTGTAAAAACTGAAAACATCAGTACACTCTATGGATCTAACTCTGGTATGCCTTGAATATTCCAGGAAGCCAAGTCATCTTTAAAAGTAAATGCACTAAAGAATTTGCCATTAAACATATACAATGTACTGTTTTAGGTAAGCATGAGAAAATAATTTTCTTTTCTTTTTTTAAAGATTCTTTAATGTATACTAAGACATGAAAATGTGTGGCTGTGTGAGACTGCAACACCACCCATTTATGAATTCTAACCAGAAATACTAAGCATTGCTTCACTTTAAATGAAACAAATAAAATTTAAAAAAAACCCCCACCCAACAGTCCCCATGGAACAATGATGTTAGCAAAGGTCTCTGCAAGTTCCCTTAATGATGGAACAAATCTTCATATTGCAGGCCATAACCATGATTGAAGGGTTCCTCAGTAAAATGTGAAAAAATATATGGGGGGAAATATTTTAGACGATACTACACTAAATTAGGAGTTTCATGCCTGCAAAGAAAATTTAAGGAAGTCTATCTATGGGATAGATTTTCATTTTATTACAGTAGAACTAATTATACATTCATTAAAAACAATGACTGTTTTACAAAATGGGATTCCTTCTGCTGCATTTTTCTCTTAATGAATCTACCTAATGCTGATTTTAATGTCCTATATGTAAAAATTAAAAATAAAATATATGGTGCATGACTCCTTTTGCCTAAATTATTTGATTATACTCACAGAAACAGAACCAATCTATATTTTGACTATAGAAATTAACTAAATACAAATTCAAATTCTTAAACAACTCCAGGAAACTAAACCTCATAGTACCAGTATAATAGCTAATTTAGTATTTCAATAAGGTTATTTGTCTGTTGATTTAAGTAGCAATTCTTATTATTGAAGAATTCATAAAAGAAAGAGATTTTCAGAAATTTCCTTTTTAGGTGTTTTGCTGCTAAAGTATTCTGGAGATTTTTTTTTTTAATATTCTGCAATTAAATAAAATTTTATACATTAAGATTCTCATCTTCATAGGGGAGATATTTAAATTGTGCATTTATTAGCCAATATTGTTCTAGGTTTAAAATTGCTGTCAAACTACATATGTCTGGTAACTCCCTTTGAAGTAAATGAGTAACATTTATTTTCAATAAAGCTTTCATTTTAACTAGGCACATTAGATATCATTAGTACAAATTCATTACAAATTATACTTCAGATTTCACGGAGAGTTATTTACCCAGCCCTTTTTTATATTTGAAAGTTAACTAAGATAATATTAGTTTTAGTAAATGCCCCGCAGTTACGCAGATTTTAATATGAAATTATTTTCCTTGTTTTCTATTATAGTCACAAGGCACAAATATAAAACCTAGGTTTATTTCCCAGCTATTAAATTTATTTCTATATTTATTTTCATTCTGATGATATGTGTAAATGTAATTTAAGATGATGCATTACAAAATACTATTTTGAATGTAACTAATTATTTTAAAAGTTACATGAATTCTAAATTATTGCCCAATTATAAATTATTCTAATGCAGTTTTGTATGATCCATCTTTAAGAAGTGATTTCTGCTTAATGCACCACTTTCAGCTCCACGTGTTATTGTTGCAGTGCCTACATTTGGCACTCAGGGTAAATTGGTGGGACAGCTCAGCCCCCATGTACAAAACAAGGAGGTGTAACTGAGAAGAAATTACCTGGATTTTTCTGCCAGAAAGATTTATGACTTTTTTTTGCCATAGAAATGCCAGGGAAGAATAATATCACTGAAGCAGGAACGACAGAATAGATGTGCAACATGACCCTTATAATTAAATAAAGGAGGCAAACGGCAAATCTAATGAGGGAAGAAGTATGTATATGATCACTTTACCTGCTATCTTTAAATGTTAAATATTTGTTTTCTCTGATTACATTTAGATATTTTTCCTTTCTTGCCCACCTCAAATTAGGTATGAAAGAGGAACCAGTGTTCAGGTAGGAAAGGTAGCCAGAACTCCAGCTGTGCCTGCAGCTAGAAAACCAGTAGACAAAAGAATTTTTGTGCTCTTAAGAACAGCAAAACAGCACAAAGGACAAAATGACCTTTTCCCTTTGCCTCTTTTTTTCAGTCTTTGTTTCAAGTGGGCAAATCTCTTCAAAATGAATGTTCTCAGTCACCACACTCAAAAGATTTTTTTCTGTCTTCTGTAAACTTTAGAAAATATTTGGAAAAGTTCAGTATGAAATATTAGTCTGATTTTTAAAAGCCCTCAGCAGCCACAGCTTCTGAGATCAGCATGTGTTTAGCAATTAAGATCTCAGCTTTGTTAGCATAGTCATTACCTTTTTAAAAAAGAATTCATAAATTAATACAGTTAAAGAGTTAAATCTAGAAATAAGATGGGAAGACATGACCAAAGCTTTGTCAATTAACACTTTCTCTTCTGTTTCCATTAATATTACAGAATTTCTTACTCACCCTAATTTGGCCAACTTTTTATTACCTTATAAATCAGGACTGATTTGAATAAATCTTCCCACCAAGAATTAAGAATAACTGGTATATGACTGGACAGAAAATTAAAAGACAATGAGCAAGTTTCTATGTGGACTAGAGGACAGAACTTCCTAAAGTTATACCACTGACCCTCACCCAGGCTTTTTAGCCCTAGAAATTTTCACTGTAAGAAGCTCATGGTATGAAGCTTGACTACAAAGTTCTTTTGAGACTTCTACACTTCTGCTGCTGCTGGGACTTGCTAGATGAAGCAGAACACAGAAAGCAGCCCTGAAATTACCTCCATGACAATAAAATACACAGGCTGATATCCACAACTGCAATTCAAAGTCTGGATGATGTTACTTTCATAAGTCACATCACAGCCTCTAAATACCACATAAAAATTCGTTTTTATTTTCTCTTAGCTAGTGCAATGGAAATAACTGTGTTTAAGTTCATCTCCTACACAAGCTCAAAAATTTTATTATTTTTCAGAAGAAATCACAATGTATCCAAACAACACTTGATCATAATGTTTCGCTTTTACTTGCATCACTCTTATTTGGTATGCATGACTGTTATATCAGCATTTTTGAAAAAACAGGATATTCTGTAACAGACTCTTATCCAAAGGCAGAGGATTCTCCTCTTAGTGCCTTGAATTATCTCTTGAAAAGCCCACAACTGATAGCTGACTCATTCACATATTGCTGCCTACTCAGATGCAAACGCACATTGTCACATGTGGGAATAAAAATTATCTCTGCTGAGAAAGTATTTATATTACTGTGAGCCTAGGTCTATATACTATTTTCATTAAATCACTTTCATTACTGTTTCAGCACATCTCAGGCTGACTGTGGCCCACTTTCAACATGGCTGCTTCATAGGACCTGGAATGGTGACACTGGAAGCTCATCTTCCTAAAAAAGCTCTTTTATTGTTATAAAAATTCCCTCTGCTTATGAATTATTTAGTGCCTCAGACTTTTGAATGTTGATTTTTTTTTTCTAAAGGAAATTTAAGAGGTACCCAAACGAAATCATTCAAAAAATAACAGCTTGGCTAATCTAAAGTGCCAGGAAAACATTAACCTTACTGTTACAAATTAACTTTATACACATTATAAAACACAACTATGAAAATAATGGAAAAAAAAATAGTGTAAGATAAAGTAAAAGCAATACATAATTAATGCCATAATAAAAGAGCAATATGATGGAAAACTGTAATGGAACTAAATACAGCGCAGTGAAATGCAGCCCATAAATGTGCATAAAATATGCATAAAGGTGCAACTGCTCTCAGCCTGGTCGCACAAAGGAGGATTTCATGAAGTGACTAATGGTTCACTCGTTCCTACCTGTAGCCTAGAAAAGTACTGAGAGACAGGAATTTTATTTGTCACTTGAACCATTGGTATTGACTGAAGGGAGAGAAAAGCACCAGGGAGGTGGTGAGGAGAGGGTGGGGGGAGTGGGGCTGCTGAGGAAGCTGAAAGAGCACACGAGGTATTACAGTCAGCAGTAGAAAATTTTATTCTATCATCATTTATTCATGCCATGGTAGCACCTAAGTGCCATCATCAGGTTTCAATACCTTGTTGTGACAGGCTCTGGAAACATTTTGTTAAAGGTGGTGCTGCCATTTAATGTGCACTTTGGTGCACTCAGTACCACGTTAATTACTCTTCAGTGTACCAATCATCTACCACAAAACACAAGGCAACTGTTATTTGGAATTGTTGCTCCTTGGCATTTTAGTATAATACGTAAAAGTACTCAGGCATTTCTTGAGTAAATTATTTTTTTAATTATTTCCCAATGTCATAAAAACATTATGAGAAAAAGTAAAAACTATGTTTTTAATTATGGCCAATATTCAGAATCAGGGCTGCACTGTATCCCAAACACTGAGCACTGTTTTCCCCAGACAAGGAAAGGACTTGGATACCCTTTCACATACTGAGCACGAGACTGACAAAAGTTGAGTTTTACTCCACAAGGAGAATGAAAATTTCTGAGACTGACTGCAAAATATTCTGTGTTATGCTGGGCTTTTCAGCATCCAAAAGATAATTCATGACCTCTTTAAGCTGCCTCCATCTTTCTTCTCTTTGTTTATTTGCCTATTGGCAAGGACAGATATCTGACTTCACACAAATAAAATTGTGCTGCACATCTATCTGCCTAAATTACTTGAAGTCCTGATCTTAAATAATTTTGAAAATGAATAGCTGTAGTGGAGAGCAATTTCTGTTTTATAGAGCTTCTGTTCCAAGTTAAGACTATGCTATACTGAATCATTTATAACTGTTTTCTGCTTTAATCTATAGAAAATATTTATATTTGCCATAATCATAACATGACATATTCCCAACCAACCCAACATACAAGTTGTGTGTTAGATACCTTTGCTGAAGCCAGTGTATAAACAGAAACAGGTTTTGTTTTAGGATGAATTATAGGAAAGGGGGCACTTGAAAAAAAAAGTGGGCAGAAAAGCTTTCTTAAGCACTAGAAAAATAAAGTCATATTATTGAAGAGGGTATAATTTCCTTCCCATTACTTTACAAATACTCTACAGCAGCATGAAAAAAACCCCAATAACTTAAAAAAAATAGACTCTAGAAAACAACATAATAAAAAAGAAAACCTGGTTTGACTAGGATAATTCATGATTCTCAGACCACTATGATTGTTTGAAATGGTAAACAAAAGAATGGATAAAGAAGCAGAAATGAATATGATATACTTATGACTTTTGAAAGCTTTTGCTAAAGGTCATCACAAGAGACTATTAAGGAAATTTAGTAACCACAGGGTAAGAGGTAAATTCTTGTCAGTGATTAAATGCTGGCTAATAGGAAGGAAGTAAGGGGTAGGAATAAATAGCCCATTCTCAGTGTAGGAAAGATTAATAGTGGGATACTCTAGGGAACAGCAAAAAGGCTAATATTGTTTAATATATTTAATTATGATGAGAAATGGGTCAAAATGCCCCTACAGATCTGAATCTTTCTGAACACACAGAAGGTTTGAAATTAGGATCTGGAACTCCATAGTTTTAGCTTAGAGTCCTTTAAACCAAGCAGTCAGAAGAAAAATGGGAGAAATGTCACTGAAACAGAAACTTAAGGCACCTAGTCCAGAAAAACCACCAGTATGTGAAATACACTATCCAAAAAGTCTGCATTTCAGCAGTGGCTAATAGTTTTAGATATATGAGGTAAATCCCTTCAACCATCCAGGATGATATTCACTGAAAATAAGCTCTTCAAATTACTCTGTCTTTTTGCCCTAACCATTCTGCTGCACTTCAGGGCTCTGTCAGAAGAAATTTCTCTGAAAATTTCCCTTCTTTGAAAATATGAGGACATTGCTTCTTTCTTCAAAGGCATGTGTAAAATCCTGGTCCCCTCAGCCCAAGGATCACATATCTTAAACTGTTTCTTCCTCTGTTTTCAGAGCAACAATCCTTTCAGGCTCTTTTGTTCATTCATTTATTTATTTAGGGCAAACCTGCAGGCACACAAGAGGGACAGTGTGTGGGTTTCTGTTTGGTTTGGGATTTGGTGGGGAAAACACACTCTTGCTTTTCTCTTTCTTTTCACCAGTTTCTTTTATGCTCTTTTTATTTCTTTACAGGCACAGACCTCAATAAAACACCCTCAGTTAAATCAGTGACAGCAGATACCATGTGCCTTTTTGGTTTTGGAAGAATGTCATCAAGAAAACCGTAATGTCTAATACAGCATAGCATGAGAAAACACAAGGAAAGCCTACAATAAGTTAACAGGAAGTGAATAAATCTTTCAACCATATATTTTAAACTAAGTCCAAGTCATGAAAAGCAAGACACAAAATTCAGTGGTCTTGATAGACTCCCCAGCCATATGCACTTGTTGCACTTACACACCTGACAGCAAATTTACTAATACTGTCTTCTCTGTCTCTGTGAATTCTGCAATTTGTCTCTGAATTTTCTACAACAGTTTGAACTGCAGAGTGTATATAAGTAGCCTACATTTTGCACACTTTCTGAACCAATACCAAGAAGCATATTCTATATTAGTTTGTTAAAAGTGGATCTTCTCTCTATTGATAATCTAAGATGAGATGCAAGATATAGCACAGGTGAATATTGGAAATCAGTGAGTTGTATAACAGGTCTCACTTAGCATGGAATTATTGCAGAATCCCACCACTACATGCTGCATGCTGGAACATATTGTACCCTAATACATAATATTTTGGAGACGAATGAAAAGAATGAGGTGAATCTAATTCTTTTCAGCTCAAGAAAGCTCACTGGCATTAAGAATTTAATTTGGCTGGCTGACTGGGAGGAATAAGGGAAAGCTGCAGGGCAGTACTGGGAAGTGTAATAAACGAAAGAAAAAAGTCCTCATCCCTGTGCAGTACACAGGGCTGAAGTTGGAAGGTCTGTGTGAGCCAGTACCTAAAGGCAGCAGAGAGTGGGAGCAGATTTTAGTAAGTGATACTGCTATTCATTTCTTTGCTTGTCTCTCTCAACCAGAGATGAGAGGAAGACGATTAAGAAAACACAGGACTTACATCCATAGCCTTGGAGATCTGTCCAGAAAAGCTACTGAAAAATAGTTGCTTAAGTATTTTAGTTTTTAACAGATTATTCTACATAATAAAAGACCCCTTCCCAGTTTAGCAATGGGAGTGAAATTCGCAGAGAATTTTGATGTTCTAGAGACATCAGTGAGTGCACATACTGTGAGCACATTTACATGAGCTCAAGTGCACTGGTAAATAAAGGAAAGCTTTTTTCTTATATATACTAAAAGAGAGCAAGGAAGACCAATAAGAGCAACAAAATCTGCAAAGTTGCCATTTTAAATTTTAGAATTGCTGTCCTACAGAAGCAATTTAAAAGAGAATGTTAATCAACACACAACCAATTAAAATTGACAAGTGAAGAACTGAAACATTTCTGAAAGGGATCCTGTTCAACCCTGTGTTTGTGCGTTCATGGAAAATTAAGTGTGAGGAGACACCTGCAACCATGCAATTATTACAGTAGTCTTTAGGACCAAGCTTCTTACTTGATTACAAAATCCCTGTGCATAACAAGCTTTCTTGTTCAGAAAATCAATCACATACATATTTCAGAGAAAAACCTACCTGCTTGGAGGTGGAAAATAAGTTTTTATTGTTTTTTATAAATTCCTGTTACCTGTACAGGAACAAAACCGAAAAGAGCATTTGGGATGGCATTTGTTCTTTGTATTTGTCTCCTTCCTTCACAGGCCATTGGGAAGAGGATTATTTTGAAGCTCCTGCAAACACTTGCCCTGCTGCATCAAACCTCTTCTAGCTGCCAAAAGGCAGAAAGGCTCTCATGCTAGAGAATATTCATGTTTGTGAATACTGAAACTGTGCACCTGCAATGGCACAACATTCTTCTGGAGCTAGTAGAGTTAATTGTTCCCTGTGTCTCAGCTTATTTGGCATATCACACTGCCATGTTCAGCTGGGGTGTTCACATCTAGCATTGTTCTGTGCCATGGAGATATATTACTATCAATGCCCTTAGCTGAGATAAGGAATTGGAGAGGAAGGAAAAGATGCACTGTATATACAGTCTACCTATTAACAAAATATTTTCAATTGTTTGGCACAATCCCAAGAAAAATACAGCTCTTCATTCTTGTTTTGGTGCATGCTAGAATTTAATTCAGACTAAATTAAATTGGTAATTTAATTCCCTTTTCTAATTTTTTCATTTGAGTAGGAAGACTATGTTACAGCATAAACAAAAGAGCTACTTTACTTCAAAAGTATATTACAATTACCCATAATGGCCCCCCATTTTATGAAATGAAAGACAAAGCACTAAGCTTTGTGTGTCATCATAGTTAAGTCTGCTGGGAAATGACATACAAGCTTTCAACACCTTAGGAGAAATTAATTACATAAAATCTAACAGACCAAATGGTCAAGCATAAGGAGTAGCATCACTCGTATTGATGAGCTGCTGTATAGCAAAATTCTCCCATTACCTCTTTGTTCAGGCAACTATGGTATGTAATTTTAACAAGCTCTCTTTAATGTCATCATTGCAAGTTAAGCTGCTTAAGGTCTTTCACTAATTGGAAGTCACTCCCATGGATCTCATGTAGGGATGACATCACTTTTAAGTGAAGATGATTGATGTAAAGCAGTGGACTCATGCTGTTTTTCTAAATTTCTAATATTTCTGTCGATTTTAAATTGCTACTTAGATCAATTGATGCTTTCATCTATTATTAAGGATTTAATGGATTCTCTTCTGTCTGTTGATTATACTTGAGGTAAAATGCAGGAGGTTCTCAGGAGAAGATTTGTTACTCAAAAGCTCTCCATCATTAATGATTTGCTAGTGAAAACTTAGGAGGTTTCAGCATTTGGTTCAGTTTAAAACCTGTTTAGGTTTGAAACTCAGACATTGCTTATAAAAATAGTTCTTTCATTTTTACCACTCAGTTAGTCTTTTAAACAACAATTGCTGTTCATACTTTGGAAAATTTGCATTTGGTGAAAATCCTGTGGGAGCAACAATCTCTAAGGGTTATCCTTTTGATGGGTCCAGATCCACAATACTAAAACTTTAGAAACACAGTTTCTAAATTTTTACAACTTCTTAATGTACATCTTTATATTGAATTTTAGCAAGCAAACATGTATAGAAATACATGCTCCCATTTCTGATTACATGAAATAAGTTTTTAAAGGAAGATTTTACAGAGTTTTGGTAGCTTTGCATCTGGTCCTTCAAAAGGCAATTTTGATACGTTTTGGATGCAGGTCTCATGATTTCATTGGTTTATTAATCTATATTCAGGCTTACCATCAAAAGAACCAACTTTGACTGAAACATGCTCCTTTTTAAGCCAATAAGAATGAGATTGCACTGCCCTGGGGAGCTGTTCCAGTGCCCAAACACCCTCTGGGTGAAGAAACTTCTCCTGACATCCAACCTGAACCTGCCCTGACTCAGCTTCAGGCCATTCCCTCGGGTCCTGTCGCTGTCACTGAGCAGAGATCAGTGCCTGCCCCTCCTCTTCCCCTCGCGAGGAAGTTGTGACTGCAGTGAGGTGTCCCCTCAGTCTCCTCCAGGCTGAACAGACCCAGTGCCCTCAGCTGCTCCTCACAGCTTCCCCTCGAGGCCCTTCACCATCTTTGGTCCTTCACCATGACCTTCCCCAATGACATTTAATATCCAGGTACCTTCTAGGGTGATAACTGGGGGAGGGGAGGCTATAGAAACACACTCAAAACTTGATTTCCTTTTCGTTTCATTGACTTCACCTTCTTTGCATTCTCATTTACAAAAAGAGATTATCAAAAAACCAACCCAAAACACAACCAGCCAACCAACAACCCAAACATAAAACCCCTCACACATTGCCAGCTATTAGAAATCTGCCTGTGTCCACATCCAGTCTTGCTGAGAGACAAGGACCAGCCACCAATACTCCTTAGGATTAAAAAAAAAAAAAAAAAAAACAAAAAAAAAACCAACAAAAAAACCACAGAAGTATTTTTGGGGGCCTGTATTTTTCCACCACACTTAAAAGCTGCCAAATAATGAAGAAGAATACATCTTACAAGAAATGGGAGCTGCTAGGAGCCCTGCAGATGTAATTTTGTTTAGCTCTTGATGGCATGTACAGCTCTATAGATTCTTCTAATCCAGGCAGAACCTCATACAGCTTTTCCTGGAACAATGAGCTAAACAAATGTTATAAGGAAAAAGAAAGCCTAAAAAATTATTTTTTTTAGGAAAAATGTAAATATAGCATTAATGTTCCTCATATGATTTATTGCTATTTTTTTGTCTTTAGGATAACACAAGTCCATTTTGTTGTTCTACTTGATGGCACTTTTTCTCATGTATGGTTGAGCATAGAATAAACAGGCTCATAACTGTCAGCACATAAGTTACTGCCAATGCTGCCTTGGGGTCACATTAACTTATATACCTAATTTTTCTTTTTCAGGCCCTTTTTTTTTTTAAATTAATAGCTTTTCCTACATGCATGCATTTAGCATTTTCTTGTTTAGCTGACATAGTATACTTTTGGGGTTTCCCCTGTGGGTGTCGGAGAAAAAGATTGATGAATTATAATTTGTTGAAGGTAGTTATGGTAGCAAAGAGTGAGAAATAGAATATTTGCAAAATGCCAGAGGTGAAGGAATAAGACACACATGATTAAAGTTGCTATAAAATCAAAGCTGTCAAAGCAACAATAGCAGTAAAAGAGAAATATTCAAGCAATGTTGACTTCCCCAGAACATCCAGTGGTGCCACAAAGCATATTATTTAGGCAATTCTGTTAGGAATACAGGGGGATTGGATTGGTTGTTTTTCTCACAAACTACAACAAACATGTTGAACCATAAACATTGTTTGCTCCAGGAATTTTGTCCAGGACAACTGGATATTGCAATTTCCTAATAGAATTCACAGTGCAAACATTTACAGCAGCCCCTACAAGGACTAACTAAAACAAAGAAAGGTAAAGAACCTGGGATCAGACCTGAGCAACATAGTGCAGCAGAAAAAACAGGGAGAAAGGCTCAGCAAAGGACTGAATTAAGTAGGATGTAAAGGCTATCTTTAATATAAAGTACTTTTCATTGTGGTTAAATACAAACATTTGTCATATTGGTGTCTGAGTCATTTGTCCCTCAAGTGAGGGCAAAACAACTAGAAACCAACTTGTCTCTTAAGTATAATCTAGAATAATTTTTTTCAAAATATCTATCATTTTCTCTCTTTTAACATTATTTCTAATTTTGTTAACAATTACAGATAGAAGCCTCAATAGAAGCTTATTTTCACCTTTAAGTTCAGGAATGATAAGGGATTTTGTCCTAAACACTCTACTTTTTTGAATTTAAAAAAACCTGCCAAAGACATAAATGAAGCTTTTCTGTGTGCAGACAAAATCCTATAGGCAATTCCAAGCCTGGGGAATCTCAGGAAATGCACATGCTGCTACATGTGCACAGAAGCTGGGTAGCCAATGGGGAGACAGTTACTATACAGGATAAACTCATGTTTTTCCTATTCTGTATCTGCTATGAATAACTATTGAGAAAGAGTTGAACTATATTTGATATATTGTCATCAGAAGAGTTCTAAAGTGAATAGCAAAAGAGGATAATGGCTGCATGAAGAAGCAAAGAAAAATACTAGAAATGCAATTATTAAATACAAGTGTTAGAAAGAAAAGTGCAGTGAAAACTGATTTAGAGTTACTTAAAGATGTTAATGTGAAGCAGGGCTACAGAAGAATAAAAGAGGCACGTTTTCAGAAAGAGAGCACAGAAGTTAAGTTGCTGAATACTTCTTCCCTGTTTTAGTTCAGGCAGCAGCTTTATCTGCTAGCCCAGGGAAGCAACATATTTCTCACAAGGAAAATCTCAAAAGGTGCAGGACAAAGCTGTAGAGCAGTAATGATGAACAGAGTTGGTGCCTAGTGTCACACTTGTTGCTGAAAGATCCATGCCTTATTGCTCCTTTGTGCCAGTCCAGAACTTTGACAGTGCTAAAGCCAACTCTGTTGCCAGTGGTTTTCAAGAAGGCTGTGAGAAAACTGACAACAAAATTTCAGCAGAAGCAGATGAGATTTTATGTGACTCCAGCTTTTGTCATAAACCTGGAATTCAGACCAGGTTTGTCCAAAAATGTTTTCAGTGACTCATACCAAATGTTCACCTTGCACTCCTTTTTCAGTGAAACATACAACATATGGACTTGTTTACACAGGAACTGAGGAATGGCTTTAGTTTGACTCAGAGATTCAAAAGCAAAAATAATAAGTGCTAAACCAGAGCAAGAACAAAACCTGCAGCTGCATTCAGAACCACACTAAGAAAGCAATCATACCAAGGAAGACAAAACAGAAATTTCCTTCCTCTGTGTCATTTTCTAAGAGATGACAAGCACTGGAGACACATTTAAATGGAGCTTTTACTGGTTTATTTTAACTTTTTGTCTCCATCTGACAGAGAAATAGAGGATGTCAGGTTTAGCCCTGGAATCAGCACAATTGTTCCATTGCCAGGTTAGTGGCTTACCTGTTCTCCCCCAGTCAAGAAATTGTAGTGAATTTTTTGTTTCCATAGTGATGGGATGTCATGGGGGCTGGAGGTTTCCCTACTTCAAGGAGAGTTGGAATGCAATGCAGAAAGCCCTTAGCAGTGAAGGGCCTTCAGAGAATTATCAGGTGCTAGAATGTCTCCAGGGAGTGCCTTGCTTTAATGTTGTCCAGCATTAAAGCTGAGATTTCAAAACTGTCCAGAAATATCTAATCCTAATGGGAGATTGACCACCAAAGTTCTTAGGGTTCATTTTTCAGTTTATCTGAAGAGAAGAATAAAAGATCCCAAATACTAAGTTTTCCATGAAGACATATACATTTCATTAAGCAAGTATATTTGGCTTTGTATTAAATGAAGTTTTTATGAACACAGCAAAGTTACATTCCTAAACACAATATACTAGTTCTTTTGATATATGCTAGACTATTTATGTCCCCATCTGTTCAAAAGACACTGTCTGATCCTTTACTCCTTCAGGTTCTTTATTGTGTCCTCATTATGTATCCCTGACAGTACTAGCTGAATTTGGATACTGAAATATTTCTCACATTTAATGCACTCCTCATGTTATCTGGTTTTTGCTTTCATTTTCTTTGAAGTCTTTAGCAGACATGGTGGCCATCTCACTGGAGGGAAGGCCTGAAACTAGCAAAAAACCTTCCAAATCTATTTGAAAATAAAGAAGTGCTCATTTTTCTTTTTTTGTTCAAGCTCATTGAAATGTTATTCACTGGAGTCTAGTGATTTTTATCTGTAAATTAAAATTCAATTTCTCCTATGAACTAACTTTTAAAAGGAAATAATAAAGTAAAATCAAATTTAGTTGGTCTTGATTCCATCCAGTCACCAAATCTGAGCTTCTAGTTTTGTTATGCAGACTCTAAGACCAGGCAACACCTTAAAGGATTAGCCTCTATCTGAAACAGCCAGCCTGCTAGGGTTGAGAGGGGACAGGCAGAACCATGCCACACTCAAATCTTTGGAATGTATCAAGTTTACCTGATTTTGTATTTATAAATCCAAAGCTCTTTCCAATTTTCTGCATACTAAAGGTTTTGAGTAAAACAATGTATACAAGACCTCCAGCCACATTTGTGATGACCGAAAGCAAAGCTATAGACTCTTGTTTGAGAACAGTCTCTTGATTTTTTTACTTGTTCAAATCCAACATCAAAGGGTAAGAGCTGAAGTAACAAGGATCTCAAGTGAGACACAAGAAAATGCCCAGTAATCCAATTCTGCAAACATATTAATTATCTGTGTGTACAGGTGAAAACTTGAAAAATATTATTCTCTTAGACTTTGTAAAGAATATTTAGCAATTAAGACAGCAAAAGGATAAAAACAATGTCCTGAAGTGCCACAGTTTTGGCGCTCAGCTGTGCAACAAAAGGTACTTCATCCTGCCCCTGATCATTTTAATGTTCCAGTATTTCAGGTAAGAATAAAATAGCTTCAATACCAGAGTGTGGTTAGCATCCACCTTAAACATCACAGCATCTTCTGAGAGTTTTATGCCCTCAGACAGGAGTGTGTATGCATATGTAAGACATATGCATATTTACATACACAGAGACACTGAGCGCCTGTGCTTGCTATCCAAAAATTCTCTTCTGTGTTTTACAAATTATATTCTCTATAAAAGCCAAAGAGATTTCTTATGAGAAGAAATGTAGTATATGCCCTTAGATACTTGCAGACACTTCTATCTCAAAAAAATACCATAGAAGAAAGAGACATTAGCTCTGAAGGAATTATGCTACAAAATAGTAGTTCCTGGTACCATAAAATTACAGCATCATTCTCTACAGAAACAACAGGGATACTGCAAAACTAAGACTGTAAGTTATGCTCTGTATTAAAGAAAGTATGTAAAATTGAAAAGCAACCCCACAATTCTAATGGAACATAGTGTTTTAAATTTGACAAAAAAGTCACTTCAAAGAACAAAATCTTACTTTGAATACTTATTCCGCAAAAGCAGGGGATGAATTTTAAAGTTGGATTTAATGTTTCTGTTATAAAATACAATTTTCTCAATTACTGAATGTTTACATGTGCAAAGAAATGTAACTTTGTAGTCTTTTCTGTACTAGAGATCCTATTAAATTCTAATATCTGTTTTATCTTTCCAAGCAGAATCTTTTTGCTGCTTAAAGGGAGTAATCTCAGGATGAAAACTCTCCAAACGGAAATGAATTCAAACTGTGCATGGCACTGGTTTCTACAAAACTGACCAGTTTTTCAATATCTTTAGGTCACTGTAGATCTGATATGATATTGTATGAAATTCCATCTGAAATAACAGGCTTTGGAATATACTTATAGTGTTATTTCTGCAGTTCTTAGTGCTTCTGCAGTACTGAAGCCGTTCTTAGACAAAAAAGAGATCACAGCAGGAAAGAAATCACCTTCCTTCTACCAACTCACCTTCACCAGAAGCTCTTTAGTAAAGACAGTCCAAGAATTTTATTCTAGTTTTATCTATCCCTAGTTCAATATAAAAGTGTTCCTGCCTAGAAGCTGGAACACAGTAATGATTATAACCTAGATATAAAACTGAAAACCTGGCTTTTATATTTTAAGAGAAAACTTTGGGGGTTTTCCTCTGGCATTCTACTTTTGCTTTGATACACGCATTTAAGAATGTCTGTGCAAGGAATAGAAGTGCTCCTTTTGCAGGAGATACATAATCCTTGCATGTACCCTTTTTAAAGATCACACAGTAAAGAGAGCACACACAATTATTACCTTTAAATAAATATTCATAACTATTCTTAAAATGAGTAAGAAAATAAATTTTAATCTATTTTCCACTAAATATTTTTGTATTGTTGCATTTCCTGGATCTAATCAGGGTTGGAAGGGGATTTGAGGAATACAGGAGAGAAGCCAAAGAAGGGAGTTGAAGTCCAGTCAGAAACATAAAGTGCCAGAGTCTAAAACTCAAGCAAATTCAGAGAAAATTGTGAATGCAATAATGCAGACCCAGAAAGGCTCTGAGATGACTGGCCTGCAGGCAACTGTAACACCAGAGGTTCAGGTGCAGCTACTGAGGTTTATAAGGAGGGTAGGAAATCTCCCAGATGAAAAAGTATTATTTCATTCTGCTTTGGTTTTAGTGAAGTTCTCCCAGCACATGAAAAATGCTTTCCCCAACATGCAAACATGATCTCTTTTCCACTTGCACAAGGAAGGGAAGTCCCAGGCACCTGCCTTTCCAGATCCAAGGCGACAGCAGCACTCTGGGGAGCTCGCTCTGGGGCTCTTTCTTTCCTAGAGAAGCAGAACACTTTGTGCCTTTCTCCTAAACAGCATGTTAATTAAAAACAGTTAATTCTGCTGGATTGGTGACAGCCCTACACAGATTAAATATGGAAACTCTCAAAGCACTGAGTCACATTAACTCTGTAAGAACTTATGTACAGGGTGCAGGGGGTGGAAAATGAAAAAACAAATTCTAAAGGGACCACACTATGAAAAATTTTTTTGGTATTTCTGCAGAGGAGAAGTAGTAAAAAGGTAGCTCATGAAAGGTTAAAAATTTCTTAGTTTGTCCTCAAACTAAGACTAAGTTTTTGCAACACAAGGAGACAGATTATTTGTGGTTCGGCAGCTGAACTGAAAGAGAAAATATTTACTCAAAAATAGTTCAGAACAAACAAAACTTAAAGTGATTAGAACTCTTGTTACTGAAATGAAAAAAATTCAAAAAACTCTATTTTGTGTCTGTAAAATTGCAACGGAAATGAGAGATTCCCATAATAGAAGACAACCTCTTTTTAATAAACATATAAGTTGATAAAAACATGCACCTGGCACATGGAAAATATGGTGTTAACATCTACCTTCAGCTAAAGAGATCTGAAGCCACGTTTCTGAAGCACATGTTCTAACCAACAGGCTAGAGGGGAATTCTTGTTTTTAGATTCTCAGTGTAAACAACAAACAGAAATTTTATATCACTTGTAAGATATGAGAAAGAGATGACCTTCCAAATGCACTTCTATTTCCATTAGTCAGATACCCATTTTGACTTTAAAAGTCCACTTTTATTTCTATTACTCAGACACTCATTTCAGAGCTAGGTATATTGGCTTGTATAATCACATACAGTATTGAAGCAGAAAAATATTAGGTTTAAGCCAGCCTTGTAGCTTAGTAACTGATAAACACAGGCATTTGAAGTTGCATCCCTTCTCTTAGACTTTTTAAAGAATATTTAGCAAAAGAATAAAAACAATGTCCTGAAGTGACACAGTTTTGGCACTCAGCTGTGCAACAAAAGGTACTTCATCCTGCCTCTGATCATTTTAATGTTCCAGTATTTCAGGTAATAATAAAATAGCTTCAATACCAGAGTGTGGTTAGCGTCCATCTTAAACATCACAGCATCTTCTGTGAGTTTTATGCCCTCAGACAGGAGTGTGTATGCATATGTAAGACATATGCATATTTACATATATACACATAAATAAGAACTGACCTTTGATTTTCCCCACCTTCAGAAACATTTACTTCTGAACCATTCATTGAAAAGGCAACACAATATTATAACTAATTAAAAAAATTCTCACAGATAATTTTTTATTTTGATAATTCCAAGCAGATGTTATTACAACAGTGAATGCTTGAAATTCTCCACTTTTCCAAGGAAAGCTAGGGAGGAGTCAGATGAAGCTGATCCAACCCTTCACTGATTGTTATGATTGGCTTTTTAGCCCTTTGAACCTCAGAGCACAAAACCAGGCTTAATGCAGACCAGAACCTGGCTCTAAGCCTTTGTGTTTTCAGCAGCAGAAATACAGATTTCAATAAGCACAATGAACTTCATAGGCCTGAGATCTCAAAAGTTTGGTCCAAGCAGTTTAATGTAAAGTCATACATTTCTGTACAGTGTCTAGATTCACATAACAGGTTGTTACAGAAATTTAAGTGTTGACAGATAAGATGGAATGCTTTCATTCCATCGAAATGAGAATTATAGTGCCACAGTTTAATGTGCTTGTAAAGAAAACTACCTTATCAAAAATTTTAAAATCAGCTTTATTTTTAAAAATGCAGGGAGAAATGTTAAATAAACATAAACCTGTGTTATCTGAAGTATGCAAAGTTTTCACAGTCTCTGTGGTTTTTTCCCTCTTTGCTCTCAACGTTTATAACTGAAGTTGTTTGAAATGCAATTAGTGAGAAAACTTTGAAAGGAAAGCTTGACAATTCTTTTCAATAAAAATATTTATTTTTACTTCACTGGTCTAAGAATGTCATGATTTTTCCTTTGGGGCTCAGAACTGCACTTTAATACCCTGATAGATCATAACTGTTAGTTTATTATAAAATGCTGACAGATGAGGCTGTGATTTGTGAAAGCTCCATATGAATTTTACTTTTAATTTCTGTTAACTTTTGACAGAGCTTCATGACTTTAGAACCACAAAGTTCATTGAAATTCAGCAGTAGTTGAGCACCTTGCATACATTTCTCATTTACAGATAACACTTGTACATCTCCTGACATAGACTCAAAATTAATCTCGTCAAAAGCTGGAAGAAATACACAGTGTTTTATTTCACAATAAAACTGAATGCATCAAAGGGCCTCTGTGTTGGTAAATTGCTCCAGTTGGGCATAGGGAGGATTTTTAATTGGTTTGCATCTTTCCCATTCTGACAATGTTATATCAAACACATCAAAAAGTAAATAAATGACTGAGGTTGCCCCAAAGGTGGCATGTCAGCAGCAGCATTCCTCAAAATTATTACCAAAATCATGAATGGCTCATACAGACTAACAGCTTCTGGAATTTTTCGATTATTTGTGTAATAAAGTAGGAACAAGCTTTGTGAGTTATGAATCAATATTTAATGAAGTCTAGCTTTCATAACTGACATCTTTACTTATTAACATAATCAGCTATTTGAAGAAAAATGTACTAAGATAACAAAATAAGAAGCAATAAATAACTATACGATAAATATAGCAATAGTAATATAATCATTCTGGTTTTCTCAAATTTCATGTATTAGTCCTACTTTACTGACTAGGTAAAAATATTACTGAAAACTGCTTCTACATCCATGGTTAGACTGATGGAGTGGAAGCCTGTGTAGAAATTATGAGCAGTTTTAAGAACTGCTTCATATCAATGCACTTTTTCAGAGGTTCCTCAGAGGGAAAGAGACACATCTGGGAGAAGTGCACCAGCCAACAACAAATCAGCTGTGGAAGCTGGAAATTGAAAAGGTGAAGCCTGGAAATTTACCGACCCTCTCTTGATAATCAGAATACAGACTGGATAATCCAGATGTCTTTCTTGGTATTCTTTCAGCTCTTAAAAGACCATTTCCATATTCTTGTTCAAGAGTGAATGCAGAAGTTATGAATGCTCTATTTTACTTCAGAAAATAGCCCGAGGTGTAACTCATCAGTTATTTCTCTGAGAAGTCCTTCAGATATTTCTTGAGGAATAAGAGCATACGAAACTGGCTAATGAGATTCAAATTTTCTTCATCTCATGGACACTATTGACCCTAAACTAGCATTGATTTTAGCAGAATATGCAGACTAATGACAAGTTTATAATTTCATATAATAGTTGCATCATCTTTAGTACTTTATTTCTAGTTAATTATCACCTGAACAGAACTGAAAGTGAGAACACCATTTTCACCTTTCTAGGTGGGATGAAGCTAATCCAACTCCATAACCTGCTTCACATTTGAAAATATCAGACAGCTGGTACTCAGATCACAGCAGAAGGTATTTAGTGGAAACAACTGTCAGATTTGATTTATTTAGCATTATTCAGATTTACAACCAAGGCTTTTAACTGATGTGTGAATTCTAGAGAGATATTTAAATGCCTTTTTCTTATTTTGATTGTTTGTTATAAAATTTTCTCTTTAACAAATTTACAGAAGTGCATTATCTTTTATCATCATGACCAGGGTCCTTTAGGTTTTGTTGAGATGTACGTGACTTGGGTTCTATGTTTATTTAAACTACAGAGATATGAGACATTCTTTCTACAGCCCACACTTTACTAAGGACTCCCAACACACTTCTAATGTTTTCATTCCATCTGCACAAATATTCAATAAGACAGCAGGTAGCTATATTTATTCTGGTGATCAAAATACAGGGTCAGTCAAGTACTGAATGTGGATTTTCAAGCGTCAGAAGTGTGGATCCCTTTCACTTCCCTAGACTAATAATTTTATTGACTACTTCCCTATAGGCAGGTATCTTTCCCTGGGACAGAAACTAGCTGCAGGTAGTTAAACCAGTCCTTTTTCCAGCAGTGCCTGCAGGCCATGCCGGCCAGGGGCTGTACCAATGCCAGGAGCAGCCATGCGGCCACGGCAGCGCCACTCAGCCATGGTGATCCCGGCACGGCTCGAAAATGAACTTTGTCTACTCTGGGACCAGCACCGGGAGTGGCCCCGTGGCTGACACTGAGGGTGGCCCCAAGGCCAGGAATGGCTGCGGCTGGAAGTGGCCACCACTGGGCCAGTCCGGGAGTGGCCACATGGCTGGGACTGCGCGACCAAGATTGGAGCAACTGGCACAGTGCAGGACGGCCACAGCTATCTTGGCATGACTCACAATGGGTTTGCTTAGCTACTTTTAGCCAGCTATGCTGTGGACAGATGGACAAAAGCAGTTTTATTCCTTTTTGTCAGTGCCCTCCATGAAGGAAAAGCAGGGGGTGGCACCAGCAGCCAGTGCAGCTTGGGCAGGGCTGGCAGGGACCCTTTGATTGGCAGCAAAAGACACAGCGATTCCTCGACTGCAGGGCCTGGATGAGATCAACCTTGCAAGGCTGCAGAACTCTATAAAAACTGTTTCAATTGATAAAGCTTGAGAACAAATGACCCTATGAACACCAATTCTCTCCCAAATTGGGAAAAGGAAAGGCTGAAGACACATAGAGAAAACAACATGGGAGACTGAGGTCAGTAAAGAAGGAGTAAAATTCTAGATGGGAGAGGATTGAGGAGATGCCTTGGTCTTGGGCTGAAATTCCTTTGTAAGGCTATGGTGAAGAAATATTTG
Organism: Setophaga petechia; assembly: GCA_024362935.1. Classification (NCBI taxonomy): domain Eukaryota; kingdom Metazoa; phylum Chordata; class Aves; order Passeriformes; family Parulidae; genus Setophaga; species Setophaga petechia. The sequence goes on from JANCRA010000006.1 coordinate 14,022,430, forward strand.
ATATATCAGACTTTGTTTTTTTCCCCCATAATTCATGGAATGGATTGGGGGGATGTAGTGTTCTAACTACAGCTTGTGAACAGAACCACCAATGTTGAAATAAGCAGATGTTGCCATAGCTGTGATCCAATGAGAACTTTGAACTGAGAGAAATGAGAGGGATGAGAAACCTTGCCCCAGGAATTGAAAAACAAAACCTCTATTTCCCAGAGATGGATGAAGAGAACTTTGATTTTTATGAGCAGAACAGCTCATCCTTGAAATAGCACCCCAATAAAAGTTGACACGGCCCATGAACACAGCTGTTAAGGCATGGGAGGGACCTTCACACACCTTTTCCTTTCCTGGGTGGCTGAGTCAGTGTGACACTGAAGCCACAAGAGAACTGTTTCTTGTGGAGAAGTCTCCATGGCATGGCAAGAGAGACTGCTCTCCCTGAGTGAACTGAAAAAAGACTATTTTAGGGGTGGTAAAATGACAGAGTTCCTGGTTTTGTCTCTTTACATTGTCAGTGGGAAAGAAAAGAGGGTCTGTGGGGAGGAGAATTGTTCTGAAGGTTTATTCTGGTTTTCTTATTATTTTTCTTTTAATTCTGTTAAAAAGTTTTTCCTTCTATCCTTTATAGGTTGGAACCTGGTTTTTTCCCTTCTCCTACTCCATATCTCACAGCAGAAAAGAGTAAATAATTCTAGTGGGTGCCCTGGCATTTGGCCAGCACTAAACCCACTACAATAATTGGTGCATTGGCTGGGAAACTCAGACTGGAGAACCAAAACCACTACATTTACTTGGTGTTTCTGCCCAGTTTTAACTTAAACCCCTACAGGACTACAAATGAAATGCAATAACTTGAGAGATGGACCAGGATTTCAATTTTTTTGGATGCTGATCTGACTTGATCTTTGAACGTCCTGAACTTGTGAAATAGGATGTTGTGTAAAACCAGGCATTTGTTAAAAAAAAGAAGCGAAATGGAATGAGTATCTTCATTCAAATACTACTCTTCAATAATTCACACTTTGACATAGGGAAATTGTTGTGAATACACATCAATAGAACACCTGTTTGCAGTCTTCTGTGAATGAATGATGTGAAATAACAAGTTATCTTTTCTTTGACTTTATCCTGATCTATTTTAGAGGTAAGTATCATAATCCTTCATGTTTTCCACTGGAATAACAGCATGCCAAAGAGAAAAAAAAACCTAAATGCTTATGAACATGGTCAACTGGAGGATGTTTCAGATAAGCATCACAGGCAGAAGAAAAAGGGAAACTCTACTGATTTTTGACAGAACTGCAAGTAGACCTCTAAGTGATTTATCTCTAGATAACCTATTTCAGATATAAAACTAGTAAGACCTTTCTTTGAACAGAGTGTATTCAGATAGAAATGAAAAGATAAAGGTCATGATACATTCTGAAATTCTGACACATACTGAGGTGCCAAACACATTCAACTGGAAAAATTTATCCTTAATATAATTCCCATTCCTGTTCCTGAGACCTTTGCGAGGAAGAGTCAAGTGATTCTTGTATTTTCTTATGCAACTAGACAGGAAAACAAGAAAAATCTGTAGAGCTCTGTAAGTCTAAGAAATGCTCTTGAAGTGGGAATTATGCAAAAATTACAGAATAAATATTGAGCTGAATTAAGACCATCATACTACTACTTCTGCTCTCAAATCTGATATATCATATGCAAATCATTAGAGGTGCAGTCAAATAAGAATGTATAACCCTTTATAACATGTCCAATAAATTCTAAACCAGGCACATTCTACACAGGTTAAGTACTTTTTCTACATGAATGAATTAAAAATCAAAACAAACAAATTAAATTAGGAATCTAGCATGCTCTATTGACAGAATTTTAGATATAGTCACTGCAGTATCATGAATTCCATGAACTAGAAGCATTCTAAACCTATTCAGGGGTACAGTCATTATATTCTGTCATTAAATCCTTCCAAAAATAATGTCTTTTCAAGCACTGAGTCAAACAAGAAAAGTGATGCTTGTGAAGTAGCAGTAGGTATCCAGTTATGGCCACTCACCAATAAAACTGTTACATACACTCAAGTATAAAACAGAATTATATAAACAGAAACAACTTCTGACAGTGATCTATAGCCCCACTTCAAAAAGGAAATCTTGGTTGAGTGACACATTGAGAATTGTAATAAAAAATTAGCTCAATACCACAGTCACAAGATACATCAATCTTTGTTTCCAATGACAGTTTCTGATTTTGAGTTAAACTCAAAAAAACCACCCAAGGTAAGTTATTTTGCTCACCAATGTCAGAGAATCAATATTCATGCACAACATAATTTTTTGAAGAGAAAATATCTAGGTTTCTTTTTCCCAACAATGATCAAAGGGTTAGTCTCACATGGGCTTTGAAAACACCTGTATGTGACTCCTTCTATATATCAAAATGTTGATCCAAGTTCAGTGAAACAAGATTAAACCATTGTGTAGTTTCCCATACCATCTCAAGCTTTTATGGTCCTATAGACCCTCTCAAAACCTGTGAATAGAGCAATAAATTAAAGGACTTAATGATAGTCTCATGTTTTTGTCTATTCCTACTGGGATCTGAAAAAACAGGTAGATATCTCTAATTTAAACTATAAGATAGTATTATTTAGCTGTTAAATTTCTATTTTTTTACAAGTTGATTATCACCACAATAACCAGACTCAGAAAAGAATTTTAAAAAAATGCATTTTCCTTCTCCAGATAACAGAAGGAATGAGATAAAGGCGTGTGTGTGTGTCTATGTATGAGAAATGTAATGAGGGAAAGCCAATTCAATGAGCTGAGTTTTGAATGCTGTGATAGTAAGAGTAATTTTTATTTATTCCTGTGGTAAGTTTCATAAGCTTAGTTCTCCTCTCTGTTAGTGAGATTTCCTCTTCTGGTCACAGTTTTGTGATTCCAGTGGAATGTAGCTGTCAGAGTTTATAGCAAGGAGTATATTTAAAATATATAGGGCTCTGAATATCAGGGAATGAAACAATCTACAACATATATTCACTAGGAGACTGAGTGGAATGCAGAGCAGAGAAATGATGTTTTCAGTTCCTTGCAATTTTTACCACTTTGAACTTTCATCATTATTTGCAGTTTCTTTACAAAGAGTGGATTATAATAAACACATCTGGGGATCAGAAACCATCATTGCAACATCTATGCTCGGGAGACTGAATTATACATTTCTGGAATAGTATGTCCCAAATAATAGTAGAAATCTTTAAGTCATAATCAATCAAAAATCTGCAGTAATATTATGGGATCTATGATAGCCATATAATATACCTATAAAATACATACAATATATTTTTTAAGGATTCAACAAAAAAGGAGCAAGGCTGCTGAGGTCACAGACACATAAGGGAGAAAGATTTTTTTAAGGCTCTGGTTCATCACCATTCCTCTCATCTCTCCATCTCCACCTGACAGGCAACATTTCCTTCCTCCTCACAATTGCCTTCCTTTTGTGCCTTGATTCTAATCTAGAGGACCAGAGGAAGAGTCATTCTCATTCAGCATAGAGACCACAGAAGCTCCCAGGTGCCTTCAATGGGAGCAGAAATCGGTTTATGCTCAAAAGGCAAAAAAAAAAACCCCAGTCCTCTCCTGAAAATGAGTCAGTCCAGCCTCAGTTTCTGCCAAGATCTGAGTTTACAGATCAAATAATTTCTATGAAACACATGATTTGTTTTGGTGAAAATTAACTTAATTTGGCTTTTAATTCCTACAGAGTTTTGACAACTGTTGTAGCTGAAAGACACTGCTTTAGAGCACTGCTATTTAAGGCAAAAGTCTAAATGTCCCAAGACCTTTGAAGCTTGAAAGACCCTCCAAAACACAAGTGTGAATTCTAGAATTGCAAGATAGGAGGTACTATATGGAAGATCACATCACTGTATGGAAAAACCAAAGGGAGCCCTTATCTTCTGGGCTTCTACAGTCACATGCCATGCTTTACAGCATAGGAAACCAACTCCTCTGTCAGGAGAAGATCCTCCTCAGGGGTGTGTCAAAAGACTCAACACCTCCAAAAGAGGCTTATATTGGGAGATGCAGAATTCAAGCAAGACTTAAGACACATTTACAGGGCCTGTTTTCTTATGATACAATTGTAGTTGCTGGTCTCTAAAAACAACCCCAAAAACCTAAGCATTGGCACAAAAAACAACCCCAAAAACCTACATTGGCATAATGCTCACTATGACACGTAGGGATACTGTCTTTGGTCAAAATCCCTACAGCTACCAGACACCCACAGTCAAGAAGAAAATGTCCATATTCAATAAACCTACAAAATCATGGTTGGAGAAGCTGCAGCAAACCACCTCTTTCTTAGTTTAGTAAATTCCAGGTTCTCCATGGAAATGCCCAGTTCTTTATTTTGGGATGCAATCTTTGAGGGTTTTTTTAAAAATTTTTAATTATGCACTTGGAAATAACCACAAAATAAAATACAAGTTGATGCTGAGGTCTCTATAGCAACAAATCAATCAGGATTCAAACAGAAGAAAATGTAAATGTCTGATCAACTTCCTCTCCTGTAGTTTTTATCTATAATATTTCCATTAGCTCTTTTCAGCTGCATCCTCTCTATGAATTAACCTGGCTATGTACTTCAAGCAAGACCTTAGAATTCTTTCATGTCTTTGCTGTTGTTTCTTTCTTTTCCTGCCTGCAGTTTTATATTTTGGTGTTTGGGTTCAGGAGGATTACATCTTTTCATGCTACTTTTTCTATTTTCATTTTCTTCTTGTTTTTCCCCAGCTCTTGCTTAGATTTCCATGTTTTTCTTAAACATGTATTTAATTCCCAAAAAATTAAAATTAATTGATGGAAGTAGAGTTTAAAGGAAGAGTTTCAGGGATTATATCAGGATGAATCACCTTCTAGAGGAACATTAAAGGTAGTTCTAAAATTAAGGCATTGGATAGAAACTTTTTAATCACACATCTGTGGATAAGGCATTTATAGAGTTACCATGGCCAGTCATCTTCTGTCTAATCATGAGGGTACTTAAACTTCATTGTCTCCACTGCTATTTTCCCAAAATGATGACAGCTGAAAACTCAGGAATCAACAGAATATTTTAATTTAGGCTAGATTCAACAGCTTGACAGGCTTGAAACTATGCTGCTTAATATCAAATACTAAAGCAGAAATCTAACTAAGCAGAGAGAGCAGAACCCAAGACTCCTCTCCTTCTGGCAAGTGTCCTGATCACTGAACTACATATTTATGTGTCTCTGGTTGCCAGCTTTCTGTGCAATGGTACAGTCACACCAGGAGAGGGACACTGATGCCTAACTGGCTTGGTAGGCATGTTCCCAAGAGGCAGAAATACCAAATCAAATGTGCTACACTAGAAAGAATAAATAGGATTGAAGTACTGGAAATTCTGTGAGGATAATGACTTGACTACAAACCTGCTATAAAGAAGAGTCCTTCTGCTTTTATGGGTGTTTTAAAAGACAGCAATACCTGAAAGTCAAAGAGTGCAACACATGCCTCCCAGGGAATTTAGCCTTTTACAGTGCATGCCTCAGTACTCATTGTAAATTGAACAATATCACTCTAGAAAAATTTAGACTAAAGTCTAAATATGAGTGTGCTTATACACAAGTAACCTAAAAGATGCTGGCACAGCTTACAGGTGCTTCAAACAAACTTGTGTTTAGATTATGATTTGAATTTCAATTAATAAAATCAACTCAACCGACTTCAGATCTCCATGTTAGTTGAAGAACAAGAAGCATCAGAATTCAACCATCATTCTGTAAGCTGCCCCTACAGTTGCCTAACTACCAATTAGTTAAATGAATATTCAAATGCTCAGTTCTGGCCTCTTCTGTAACTTGCTAGGATTTAAAATTCCAGTCAGCATTTCCCACATTTTCCAAAATTTCCTACATTCCAATTGCTTTGTGAATTTCCATTGGCTTAATAACCTTATTCTTCTTGGTGAATGTCATCTGTTTGGTAAATATCACCAAATGTCATGTGTTTGGTAAATAACATTAACTGTGTGCCTCAGCAAAATAGAGAGGTCAGACTATTTACATGGGTCTTAAATTGTTCATCACTGGTAGTACTGACAAGCCTGACTGTGCAACAGTTAAGGGGGAAACATACAGGGTACATGAGTAACAGACAGTTTTGGCCATGAATTAAAGCATAAAGATCCTATAGGATACTGTCATAAGTCTTAAATATGTATAAAGGCTTCAAAGGTAAGTTTTGGCCAGCAGTTCCTGACTGGGAAGTCCAGGCTATTAAAAGACTTTAAAAAGTCACTACTTTTGTAACTACTTTACTAAAAGTCAGATAACAGCTGTAGTGAAGACTAATTCTTTTGTTTAATCTGCTTTTTATTGGTAAAGCCAAGTACTCTGTAGGTGCTTGGCTAACAAAATATAGAAAGATATTCAGGTGTCATTGGATGTAATTTTGAAGTTTACACACTTTTTTGGCCTGGCAAGCAAAAATATTTCACCCAGGATATTATGCATGTGCAGGGCTGCCAAAAATATGTTTAAATGTTACAGATCTACAGTGCCATCTGGCTTAGCAGCTTTTCAGACACAGTCTAGAAACATAAGAGAGAGAGAGAGACACTGCTGGATATCTCCTAAGAGATACCTATTATATCTATTTCCAAGGAATCAAAGATCTTACCTAAAATATAACAGGCCACCCTCAACAGTAGCCACCATATTTTCCAAGAGAATTAAGGAAAGAAATCATGAAGAGCCTTCAGAGGCTCTCAGTAGTACAATATATTCACACATGCATTTTGGATATATACATCCATATACTGACCCACACTTGCCTTTGGATTGGTCAGGGCTGACATGGTTCTTTACCATTTACAGGACTAACATTAGAACTAACTCCACAATGCAAAAGGTGAGAAATAAATAACAGCTATTTCTTAAAGGAAAAGATAAAAATAAAGGAAACCCCAAATAAACCAGAATCTGTCTGCTTAATCTATTTCTGATTGATCCTCCTGATACTCGAGCTACTTCTGATTGCTCCACCTGTTTTAATGTTACCAGGTAGCATTTTATCAACTTTATAGCTTTATATTTGAGGTCATTCAGTAATACAGCTTGCCTCTAATTTTCTTCTTTTGACAGCATTCATAACCTTTGCAAAAATCATTTTCTAAGAACAGGTAATATGTGTTGCAAACTAAGAAAGTTTGAAGGGGACAACTGGCTACTTCCTAATAAAAGCAAATGCTTCATAACAGCAGAAATTAAAAGTATAACTACTAGAAACTCATGAAGATTTAATAGAATCATTTAGTATTAGAACCGAGGAGGAGAAAAAGACCACAAAACAACCATAGTCAGCAATATACTCAGAACATATAGAGTCTTCTCCTGATTTCAGAGATTGTCAGCAGACCTTGTTTTCACAAATGCCTTCATACTTTGTCAATAAATTTTCTGGTTTCATTGCTTTAAAAATAACTAATTTTATAAAAAGTCTGAATTTTATTAAAAAATCTTAATACTCAGCATGAAAAATTCTGAGCGAATAAGGGTTAAGTAGCATCATGCCAGTCTATAAGCAAATTTTTATAATTTTGAACATTTTTAAAGAACTGTGTTTTTAAGTTTTGGGGAAAGGCAAACCTAAAGGACATTCAGTGCTAAAAAGTATCCAAATTTTTGAATCGTTATAATCTTACCCATGGAGAGAAAAAAAAAAAAAGTCACTTTACAAAAACAAGATAGAATGCACTAAAATTGTCTGGCTAAGGATAGAACTACTTTTCAAATTACAGAATACCAGCACAGAATATTATTTTGGGCAATACAAACAGTCCCTTCCCAGATAACAGTCTCCAAAAAGCCTGAATTTTGGGTGAGAAGCACTAAGAACCTTGTATTTTTGCTACATTAGGAATAATGCAGCTGATTAAAATAAATAAATAACAATCCATGTATTCTAACTGTCTGTCAGCAATACAAGCTGATTGAGTAGGTGGGCTTGTTACAAACTGGGGAGGCAGCTCTCCTCCTGTCTGGCTTGCTTGGCTGTGTCTGTGCCAGGGCTCCAAAGAATCTGTCACTGAGCAGAGGAAGCAAAGTCTCTCCTGTGTCACACACCTATAAATAGGCATGGATGTATATGTATGGGCATGTCGCCATGGATTCCATTTTCTAGTGCAAATAAACAAGCACACTCAAAATCCTCTCCTGAGCATTTCTAACAATTAATTTTTGGCAATTTTCAAACAAGACAAGGGCAGTAGAATGCACAGCCTGTACTCTGTTTGCAAGAATATAAACTGTGTGCATGCCTGGCTGCTCCTCCCTCCCTGCCCAACTTACTCCAACACAGTGAATGGGTTTCACATTTTCCAGGTTTCCATCTTTGCTGGTAGAAACAAAGAGTACACATGCTCACCACATATATGTGAAATTATATCTTCATCTATGGATGTCAATACAGAGTATAAAGCACTAATCTGACACAATTAACAACAAATATTCAAATAAAACACACAAAAAAACCCCAAACCCATTATAAAGAAAGTTAATGCTCCACAAAGTCCTTGACCAAACAAACCTATATATCAAACAAAAGAATTCGAAATCACTCCTCAGCTATCTTTTCCACAGATGCAGTAAAAAGAAAAAAAATCAATATTGATCCACAAGCCCTCTCTCCTGGCTCACAGGTGGAAAATTCAGCTGCAACAGCCACTTGGGCCTCTACACTTGATGACTCTTCCTGTTTCCTATAACTATCTTATTAGAAGAATCTTGCCTGCAGCTTTTTTTTAAGGGGTGAAAAAGAAATTTAATGTGATTATACTGGGGGAAACACAGCTCCTGGAACTCTCGTACATCAGCCGGGAAGCTGTTCTGTTGCTTATGGCAGCCTCTCCCTTACTCTGCCAGCAAGAAACACCTTTTGTCAGGCCCCATCAAGAAACAGTAATCCAAGATAAAAACCTTTTCTTTCCTGTCAGGATTAATGAGAAATGAAGCTGAAGTATTGTGCTGACGACAAGGATGAGAAGGCAATATTTAAATCAGAGCAAAACCTAGCATACAGTGTATGTAATTTGATTAAACAGGAATCTAAGTGATCAGTGTCAACAAGGGTCTGCTTTGTTTTCTGATAAGCAGAGAAACGTGAAACAAACTCTTCCCAATTAAAATTGGGGCCAGGCCACCTGCTGCTGCCTTCAGTGGGATGAGGGTGGCCCTCCCAGGCAGGGTGGCAGCAGCTGGCAGCACCCAGCTGTGCTGGGGACAGCATCCACCCGGGGCACCCCCAGCCCTGCACCCCAGGACGCGACAGCTGGGGGCCACTCTCTGTGCCTGGATCACAAATCCACCTGCGTGGAACAGAGCCTGCCCAGTGCCAGGAAACACACAAAGCCTAGGCAAAGAGTCAGCCCTCAGAAGGGATAAAGCAGCTCCTAGAGGAGAGACAGTGATTAAACAAAGTCCAGCAAATGATGCCAATAAACAAGTTTTCAATTATCAAAGGACACCCAGGCAGGCAAAAAGAGTCTGCTAAAAGCTGTAATCACACTACTCTACCGTACCCACTTCAAAAAGTAGAGAAACATATAATATATTTTGGCTGGAAAAGAACACATAGAGCAGACTATTTAAGAAAATTGCAACCTGCTACAAAAACAAGCTTGAGTGCCTTCTATTTAAGAGAGTGGGGCTGCATTTCAGATCCCATTTCTTACTTCAAGTGAATTATATCTCTGAATCAGACAGCGGTTATCTGTCTGAATATTTTACTTTGACGCCATTATATCCTCCTGTCCTTGACCCCATCTGAGACTGACAATCTCTGGGGACTGCTAATGGTGCAAATTTTTCCATGAAAATGTTTGTATTTATAAATCAATTTACTTGGGCCACACTAATGTAATTTGGGTATTTGCTTTCTGAAAAAAAAATTTCAGTTGGGTTTTGCTGGCTTGAATGTTTACTAAAGTAAATTCCAAGTATGTAGCCAAAGGTATTAGGATTAGAAAGTGGTTTTTAAAGTGTACTGCAGTGTGTCAGTGCATTTATATTTGCACAAGACAAATGATTCTCACTCAACCAGGCAAGGAAGAGAGAGAAAATTTGGAAATTTCTTGGCCAGCCATAATTAACCAATACAGCATGAAGAATAGGTGCTGAAAGCAGAAAATCTGTTGGTAATGAGCAAAAAGAGTTTCATGTGTTACCAGGTGGTATTCCAACAGCTTTTGCAGACTGGATAGATTCAAAGATGAGATATGATCATACTGACTCTGCACAGAGTGGAAGTCTCCTAAGATAGGAGCCCAGAATCTGTAAAGCATTTACTTGTCTTGAAAGACAAATTTATATTTGCACATTCACTGCGCTACAGCAGGCTTCCTGAAGCATCACAAACCAGCAAAGTTTTTTGTCTGACCTGTTGTCTCATACTATCAGGTCCTTGGGAGGACCAAATCTGAATGTGGCTATAAATGCAGAGCACAGGGGACTCTGAACAACTGTTTTTTCCAACTAAAGTACTGTTCAGCTCTCAAATTATTTTGCTTTTAATTCTATGTTCATGCAACAGCAGACTAAGGGTAAATTATTTTATTTGGTTTGTTCTTTTACTAATTCGCCACATCGAAAAATAAAAAGTGCATATTGACTCAACAAATTAAAATCAATTGTGGCTTAATAATTTTCCCTTTAGCCAAGACCATTAGCATGGCACAATTAAGTAAATGCTAAAAGCTAGGAGTCAGCAAGGCAGAGCTTCCATTCCTGCTGCTGAACAGCAATGGAGGAATTCCTAGGAAACAAAGACACCAGTACCTTGCCCTGACTGATCTGACAGAACAGGAGCTTTCTTCTGATGCTCCCACCCAGCCTGACCATGTCCTGCACAAAGCAAATATCTGTCTAGAGTATTTTCTGTTTGCAGTATCACAAAAAATGAAACCACCCTCTTCCTGCATATTAGTAGCCTCTCCCGGACCCCCATGGAACGAGGCCAGGGTATCAAAACCAAAAAGCCTTGCAGAAATCAGAGACTCTTTTCAGCCAATTTTTTCCAGCATCAAAACTATTTAAAGCATTGAAAGCTGGTATAAGTGTGCTTTTTACTACATGATGCTGATTTGAACCTCTGCAGTCTGAAAATCAGTCTGAATTCTTCCAGATCAAGTCTTATTATTACTTCATAGGCAAGATGCATAATACTGCAAATTCTCTTTTGTATATTTAGTATGTTTGCCAGGTAATTTGTGAGGAAATGTGAAATTTGTGAAATTTCCTCAGCTTTGAGGAAAGTCTTTAGTTCTTTCTAGATTATTGGAATTGAATTGCACCTCTCTGCTCTCTTAGGCCTTTAGGGACATTAGCATGAGACTCCACCATCACTTCCAGGTATTATCTTGATGTAACATGTTGTGATTCCCATAACTTGTGAATTGTATTTAAGAGGACTACAGTGGATTAAGTGACAGGTTAATTTAAGCAGAGGGTATTCTCATTTGAAATACTGGAGAACTAAAATGTGTGTTTAGGCATGGTTAAACTCAAAGCACATACTGATGCTATATCTGGCAACCAGAATAAGCAACAATTTCCCTTGGCATTTTATTTATCAAACACATTTTTACAAGGATTAAGAAAGATCTCAGCAGGCACAAATAATTATAATTTTTTTCATGGGGATTTTTGTGCACATTTGGAAAACAGTGTTCTCTTACATCATTTTGCATGAGTCCCTCTAAAAGGAAATGCACTCATGTTAAGAAACTTGGACACGATGAGCAAAACATTTTCTGGTGTATAGGCTAAAAACATTGCTGTGACAGGTTAGTGTTGAGCAACTCCAAACTTAGCCTCACCAATGCTGCAAGGATTTCCTCAGCTGTCACATTCTAGAATCAGATTCCTTTCCATGTATTTTGATGTATGCTGACAAAACGACTCAGCTAAGAACTGCATTTTAAAGAACTATGTTAACTATGTAAAGAATTATGTTTAACTACCTTAAAAGTATTATTTTCACAAAATATGGCCTTTCATAATGGAGAGAGTCAAGCTTCTGCCTCTCATTGTTCCATGTCTGTGCTGGGACAAACACGAGTCAAGGGAATATCCTGGGGCAATTCCAATGGGAAAATGCTCTCAGGCATTCAAACAGACTCTGGTCCAAATTTCTTAGGTCACAAAAATCTAGCAACCAAGAACTGATCTACATGCAATTTCCCTGAATCCCAGTTCTTCCAGGTTTACTGGAAGGGAACAAAACACAGGCAAACAACACAGTATGGCTAAAAACTCAGCTCAAAAAGCCCAGGGTGAGAACTGTTCCAAAGCCCTACGGAAAGCCTGTGATATTCATTCCACTCAGGGCAGTATTTGCTTCTTTCAGCTTCAATTACCATTTTCCTGGAGGCTGAAGGTAAAAGGCTATTCTGTACTTAGTTTTATCCCTAAGTGTTTGTGTTTCCCCATCAGGTAAGTTTGACATCCTGCATAGTCATAGCAGGGCACAGTTATCTTTTTCTGTGCTAACCAGTGGAAATTTCTAGATCACAGATTTATTCATAAACTGCCACATGATGCTGTACTTTTTAAGATACACGAACAGATTTATAAAATACATTAGTTACATGTAAAGGAACAAGGGAAAATTCAGGGCCCAAATATACCTCTGCAACAGTTTTTACTTTATGTATCAAAGCCTTGGAAATTTGAGTGCTGTGCTCTGTATTAAACAAAAGAGTTTACTGCAGAATTTATGATTTAAACTTGAGGGGGTTTTTTGTTTGGGTTTTTTGGTGTGTGGGTGGACGTTTTTGGGTGATTTTTTTTTTTTTTTTTGGCAGAGCAAAACAGATATAAATTATGCCCTTAGAATTTTGTGAGCATATATTGGCACATGAGATACTTTAAATATGTAACCATAAATGCTATAATTCCTGAGGGAAATGTGTTAGTACTAGATGACTTTGAAAATCATCTGTTACCTTTGGGAGTCCTAAAATAGGATCTGAATTCACCTGGAAATCCATTTCAGTTGTGTGTGCTGGTTACCTGAAAAACTAGAATGTTACTGAAATTTTCTTCTCATATGCTTCACTGCATGATTCATGCATAGAATTACTGTTCATCAGCATGGGCTGTGTCTGCAATGGGATTCCTGCTTGTTATCCAGCTGTGAGAAATGCACAAGCTGTAAAATAAGTTAGGGAAGGACTGAGAGACTGAAACCAATGTAAATGAACATACTGAAACAGGACCAAAAGTGTAATACTATTTATAAAAGGAAACTGCACAAGTCATGGATAATTTAGAGTTAGGATCTAAAAATTGTGTTCCCTCCAAATCTCTTGACCTCTTGGTGTAGGAGTCACTTTCTTAGTTCTGAAAATTTGATTCTTTTCCAGGGATAATTCTCGGTGAGAAATCCTGTCAATGTGTTAATAGACAAGTTCTTCCTTTCAGTTTGGCAATTTTGCCATTTTATTCCTTGTATTGAAATAACCTCAAAATTGATGTAAAAGATGTTCCAATTCTAATCTGTTTATCACAACACTCCCTGTATCTTATGCCTGTTATCTCCTTTGAAGAGAATTTATAGTAAGTGTTTATTTAGTAAATGAAATGAAGGCTAGAAATTTCAGAGTTAAGGAAATTCCCATAGTTTTCTAAATTCCAGTGTTTGCTAAGAAATTGCTGACCCCAAAAGTATCAAATAATCATAGCTATAAACACCAGACTTGTATACTGCCAACTGTACTTACATAGAAGCTAAGATACAACTTTCTGTCTTACTCAATACTTGAAACTTTATTATTTATTTTGAGAGAATGTGTGTATGAGTGCACTCTGCAGACTACTTGACAATAGTTGTTCACTCCAAACTATAAAGATATTATGAATTGTGAAACAGGAAAAGACTGGCTGCTGGCAAACAACCAACTAGTAACTTCTAAGAGACCAAGATATGATCTCTTCTTACGGGGTAGCAGCTGTTGTGATCATGACTTTTATTTACAGAGAAGAAATTCTTTTAAAGATTTATGCTTTAGAAGAAAACACAAGTATGTAAAACAGTGTTAAGATTTAAAGTAAGGATAACTGTCTATCATTTTGTTAGCAAGGTTTTAAATTAGTAATGCTTTTCTTCCTGCAGACCTTTGGTTTTAAGTCTATAAAAAGAATTATTGAAAATCATTAGAAATATTCTACATTCTCAAATACAGTGAAGAATTTCTGTAACCAAGAAATGTTTCCAGCACATTTTCTTCCTTGGAAATTTAAAAACCCTCAACTTTGCCATCTTTTAAATGCTTTAGTGCTTCTTTATGGTGTTGGTTGAAAACATTGGCTGCTCAAAAAGGCTATTCAGTGAATTGTGAGATGTCTCTAGCCAATAAATAAAATGCAAACAAAAGGGCTTTTATCAGATCATCTTAGTACACAGATAAAATTCAGTGTTAAGACATTGTGAATTTCAGTTAATTCTCAATATTTCTGTTGCAAAATTTTTCTTTAAAGTTTTTTCTTTGAACGGAGTTGACAAGTTTTTAACTTTAAAGGCTTAATGATAATATATTTCTTCCCAGTTATCAGATGATGTATAAAATAACATATCAGTTGGTAACCTGCCATTCATTAACACTTGAATGACATTTCTTTGCCCATATACAAGCTTTAGAAAATCCATATAGAAACCCATACATAAGTTTTAGAAATCTGCATTTTAAAGCAACACACTTTTATCTAGAAACACTGACCCCATCAGGTATACTCTCTTTTGAAAATCTGAGAAAAAAAATTCCATAAACCAAAGTGGTGTGTAAGACATTGTAACCATAGATATCATCGCTGATCTCTTAACAATAAAGTGTTTTATTTGTCTTGTATTTCTTCATCTAGTAATAATTAAATATTCCTGTCTAGCAATTGTAATTATTTTGCTTTTCTTTAAATATGGGGCTCCCTCAAGGTGCAGTCACAAACCCATATGGCTAAACTACTGAGAACAGTTTCCCCAAATAATCACTGAGGAATGATCTGCCAGTCTTTGTGTATGTTAGAAATATTTTTGTTAATTACTTGGAATGCAATACCTTGAGCACTCTTCCTTACTCTCTCCAGATAATTGTACTGAATAATAAGAACCATCATTACTATAAATAAAAATCCACTTTCCCTTGACACCCTTGAATGTCTACATCTCTTTTGTGCTGAAAACTAGGGCGGTGGTAGGCTATGATATTTTTCTTGTTCCAGATCTGAGTCTTATTTTTAGATACATTATTACTGCTGAGGAAACAGAGAAGCTCTGCAAAGACTGTTTGTGTACCACAGTTACATATTTTTTCCATCTGGGGAAAAAAAAAAGATTTTCCTCAGCCTCCTTTTAACATATGGAGTTTGTCACATCAATCATTGGTGGAGAACATGTAGTGGCATCCATGTCATATGGGTGACAGGGCTGTTTTACATAGTATCAGTATTTTAGATTCATGCTTTCCCAAGCTTCAAAGCACAGACATTCTACTTAGCAATATCATAGTTCTTCCAAAGAAGAGCTGTCTTTTGTCAAGCATTTTCATCAGAGAGACGTAAAAATGTTACAAACGATCCTTAAGTAATAATCTAGGCACTTCAGCATGCAGTCTTTCTTTAGCTTGTGTAATAAATTTGATCTGGGTGCTTCATCCATATGGGGATCACACCAGGGGAACCTTTCCCTTGGTGCCCACAGCCATAGAGAAACCATGTCTTGCTTTTACGTGTGGCTGTGTAGAAGCCCAGCCAGTGAGACAATATTTCAGAGATGATCAACAAATTTGAGGCCTGTAGTCAGTAGCATTCCCCAGGGGTCTTTACTGGGTCTAGTCCTATTCAACTGGTTTTTCAGCAAGCTGAACAAAGTGATGGAAAGCGCTCTCAGCAAGTGTGAAGCCCATGAAACGGGGAGTGGCTGACACCCCTGGAGGCCGGGCTGCCATTCAGTGGGACCTGGGCAGCCTGGAGGGCTGGGTGAGGGAAACCTAATGAGAGTCACCAAAGGCAAATTGGGGTCCTGCACCTGGGAAGGAACAGCCCCGAGGACCAGTATGGGCTGAGGGCTGACCTACAGGAGAGCAGCTCTGCTGACAAGGGCCTGGGAATCTTCATCATTGGCATGGATGACAAGTTGAGCCAGCAGTGTCTTTGTGGCCAAGGAGACCAGTGGGATCCTGGGGTGCATTGGGAAGAGTGTGGACTGCACCTGCAGGGAGGTTTTCCCTCTGCTTGGCCATGGTGAGGCACATCTGGAATACAGTGCTCAGTTCTGGTCTCCACAAATCAAGAAAGACAAAGAGTGGAGCCAGAGAGATGAAGAGGGGCCTGAAACGCCTCTCTTATGTGGAGAGACTGTGGGACCTGGGCCTGCTTAGTCTAGAGAAGAGAAGGATCAAGGATCAATCATACAGATCCTGAGGATCTCATCAATGCATACAAATAGCTTAAAGGCCAAGACTACAGTGCCAGACTCTTTTCAGTTGTGTGGAGTGACAGGATGAGCCATGGCCATAAACTACAACTCAAGGTGTTCTACCTCAACATGAGGAAGAACTTCTTTACACTGAGGGTGTCAGAGCACTGGAGCAGGCTGCCCAGGGAGGTTGTGGAGTCTCCCTCTCCGGAGATATTCAACACCTATCTGAATGAGTTCCTGATTTAGGTGATCCTGCCTCAGCAAGGGGAATCAGACTAGATGGTCTCCAGACACCCCTTGCTACAGTATTCTGTCAAAGTTTATAAAAAATATTGCCCCATTTATTTGTCCTTCAATTTTAAAAAGTGACATCTGCATTATATCTCAAGCCCCAAATGTATCAAAGTGGACCTTTTACAGTCTGCCACTTTTCTGTTACTGCTCACCTACTATCACCATTCTTATGGCTCCTTTCCTATACACAAAGGATGCCAGCTCTGAAGCATCCCTGTTCTCTTGTCTGCAGGCACCATAATATTGTCAGCAATTAAAATTTACCCTAGTAAGGCACTTACTGCCTGTTACTGTTCAGTACATTGGCTTCTTGACCTCTCTGCGAATAGCTAGATAACTAATTTAGGGTATAAATGGCTGTGATAATTATAATTCAATTTAATTTCCTTTCAGTAATTCACACACAGATGTTTTGATAGCATTGAAACTATTAGCTGAAGAGACCACACACTGTACAGTGCCTAAAAATTTAGCTCTGTGTCCTAGAGGACTTTGGCAGGATATGAATGCAAACCTGCAGCTTCTGAAGATTATAATTTCTTAGATTGGAATCCTAAGAAATTCTCAAGCCTCATCCCAATAGGAGACACAGCCCGGAAAACCTGAATTTTGATGTTTAATTTTTCAAAATTAAACAGTGCAAATATTTATAAGGCAAAGCAGTGCCTAGCATAACATAGTAGCATAATGGGTAAGCAAACCTGTCTTGTTGCCCCTCTTGCGAAAAACCTGCCAGGACAATTTCCTGCCCATGTCAACTCTCTGTCCTATTCTAGTCAATGTTTTCTAGGTCAGAGAGCTTTCAAAATACAACACCACCCATGAAATTAGCAGTGTTCATCATTCCCTGAATACTTTTTAACTATGAATTCAGTGAATAAACCCTTACATTAGGACAATGTGATTTAATGTCCTCTTGCCTGTGAAAATTCAAAAAAATTATCCTAAGAAGTCCCTGCTATTAGTAGGCATCCTCCAGTATTGAAGCTGCATCTATGATATATGGGCTTAAATATTCATTCAGGAAGAGAAAAATCTCCTTGCTTTTTACTATAATACTGACAGTGAGGTGCTCCTGGTTCTTTTGGTGAGATGGCCTCTTTGAAACAGGCCTATGTCTGCAAAACTCTGATGCCTGAATGCAATGCATTTCACAAAATAAGTTCATTTTTGAACTGGTCTCAAGATGTATCATCTTTGCAAATAAACACCCAGCAAAAGCAATCCATACAATAACAAATTCCCAAACAGTCAGTATAAGCAGCAAATTAAGTTTGTCCCACAGAATTCTACATTGTAATGGAAAGCAGAAATATAGTTTATCACTCCCAGAGACACAAGCAAAAATTAAGAAGTCATTGTCATTCGTGTCCCTGTTGGGTCTGATGACACCATTTGACAAAGCACATATGTCATTAATGTCCAGGATAAGGAATGTATTCCTGTCACATGGCTTACTGGCATTAATGCCCCTATAGGACTCTGCCTAGAAAAGCAAGTTGTCACTGCTGCCTCTGAGTGTCCCTCTCAAAGGAAATGCATCACTTTGCTTTTAGAATGAGACAAATAAAATAAAGCACCAAGCATGACACAGAGAAAACCAAGGAACCTCTAAAGCATGCAGAGTTTCTTGTTCCTTCCATGGGACTCGTACAAAAAAGGATCAAATGACACAGATGTCTGATAAAAAGCAAGGCAAAGCCACTGTGAAGAACATGCCTATGGCAACCATGACAGGGGAGCACCTTTTGTTCAGTAGCCTGCAAATTTTGTGAGCACACAAGCACATAAACGTAGAAACTTCGAGTCTGTCTGCATAATGCATTTTAGATGGTTTTCCCTGCTTGAAGAAATCGTAAGTGAACTGTCTGTAAAGGTGATTTGTATCCCTGGGTATAACTGTTTCATTGGGCTTCTGGCAGCAAGCAATTGTTTGTCAGATGTGATGCTCATAAGACCTTTCACTATAGTGATACTGGCAATTGCCTCTATAATACTTAACACATAAAACAAATTACAACAATATCCTTAAGATTAGCATATAAGTAATAGTGCTATATAAAAACTCATAAAAGCAAAATGTATGGCTACAATAACCATATTAAAACAACTATAGTTCTGCTTTAAATAACCATATGAGCCATGTTTGTAAGATATTATAGTATTTACTGGTTAAGCATAAGAAAAAGGCTATTGCTGTCATCTTGGAGGAAAGAAATTGATTCCAGTTTCTGTCTTTCCTGTTGGTTTTGGAAGGCTAGCTTATGACAAAAGTCCAACAGAACCATCTAAAGAGCTTCAATAATACTTTGTTAGTTCTAAAACAATTAAAACACATTCTTTTTATGCATCCTTTTTCTTTTTTGGGTGATTTTTTTAAGGGGGGTTTCTTTCTTTGTTTTCCAAAAGGGTACAATCATGTGTTATAGACAACAGAAGAATATGAAATTATTAATTGAACAGTTCATAATCTCAGAGGACTGGACAGCTGGACTTCTGAAACACACTGGTGACTTAAAAACTCAAATTGACCCTAATGCTAAGTAGTCAAATTTACACTGATGCTGAATGGACATAGAAAAATTAATCAGGACAATATATGTCTTTTAAACAGTGACAACATTTAGGGCCTGGGAAAAGCAAAATGCAGAACGGGTTCCTCTGAATGAGCACTTAGACAGGACTAAACATTGAGAAGATTTTTCTGTGTGTGGACATGTGAAGAGAAAATCCTTGCTTTGTCACAGTACTGGTGCTTCCAGTCAGTTTTGCAGTTACATTTTTCACTTGGCAGCTGAAGTGCTGAAATTCAGTGAAAACGAAAACTAACAGAAAGATAGTGTTTCTGAGAGCAATAAATGCTAAAGGAAAGAAGATGATCCCTGGAGGTGGGAAGCAATTAAAAGGCCTTTTGCACCTCCACTGGGGTGTTCAGGGATAGGGCACAGGTGTGTGGAGGAATTGCACAGAAGCCCCTTGGGTGCAGTGCAGTGAGCTGGCTCCTGAGCCCCCCTGCCCTGCCCCAAGGCCAGTGCACTCCCAGCTGGGGAGGCTCAGGACATCCTCGAGTCCCGCCTCAGCACAGTGACCCACTAACAGACAATCAGGCAGAGCAGAGCCAATGAAAGAAACAACAGTCATTTTTCATTTGCCTATGGACAGGCAACTTATGATCATACTCTGATGATTACTTTCTATTGAATGAATCACCTTCTGACCCATTCTGCTCAGTCATTTTCATTGTACACTAAATTCCGTTTGCCATGTCAGACCCTCAATTTTATCAGATCCACTAACACAATTTTCCAGAACAGCAGCATTAGCTCAGCTTCCTCGTTTTGTCTCTAGTGCTTTGTAGTTCAATTTGTAGGCGGAAATAAAGACTTGTTGGAACTTGTCTCCTGCCCCGAGGGTAATCTTAATCCAAACCCAAGGGCAGAATCTGGGCCCAACCTCCAGGCTTTTCCTCCCACGAGGTGATATATCAGCCAATGATCCATATAAGTCTTATCACTATCACTTTTTATCATTGAATAAAAAGCAATTAGCACTATCAAAAGAAGAATTCCAGCACTGAGAGATTCAGATACCTGAAAAAGCAGCACGCTGTTTTTCTTCCTGATAAAAATGGGAGGAGAAAACACAGTCAAAAAGCCTCAAATGAACAGAAAATTACAAACCAGCAAATGAAAACTGAAACATATTTTCATTAAATAATTTCTGAATCCTCCTGTAGATTCATATTTAGCAGCTATATCCATCTTACAAAATCACAAAATCAATAGCAAACACTAGAAATTCTTCTTTTTTCACAGTAAGAGAATATTATGTGAAAGAAAAAATGTGTCAATTTTGTAGAGTAAAGGGGATGCATACATTTTATTCCTCTGCCCCCCAATCCTTAAGATGAAAGTTTTAGATTTGCTTAACACTAAGTAGCCTGTCCCAGCACTGGCACTACTTTAGTCAGAACACTTGCCTCAGCACTGCCTAAAGCAACTTCATTGAGAATTAACCATTTCCAAGGCCTCAGAAATACTTACAGGACAATTTCAAGAAACTAGGAGCTCAGGTCATGACTGTGTCATCAGAATAAGAATGAACATTGCCCTCAGTGCACTGGCTTGTCAGCTCATTTGCACAGATCATAAATAACAATGGTCCAAGCATGGATCCCTGAGGTACTTCTGTAATGACATCCATTAAATCTGACATGATGCTGTTTAATAACACAAGCTGTATGTGCCCTCCTAAGTAGCTAGCACCCAGTTAATTACAGATGATTCCATTCCTAATCCACTCAATTTATCCTATAAAGGAATATAATTTATGAAATAGACAATAAAAAACAAATTTAAATGCACTCCAGACAGATTCCCTGGAAACAACTTGCATTTAATCTGCAACATTTAAAAACATCTGATTTTCTCTCCCTAAATTAACCATAAACATTCAAATGTTATTCTGCTCAAGAGTCCCTTTTTTTGCTGTGGCAAACGAATACAGTGTCCAGTCTTCATGCTGCTGAGCACCAGCAAGGGGTGCTCCGTGGGAGCACGCCCAAATTAGATTACTGGTGTTCAAACTGTGCCTCTTCAAGGCCTGCAACACAGATCCTGGGTAATCTGCAAGTCTGAGCAGGGCAAGCCTGGCTTTGGCCGAGTCTCACTGGCTCTGGATGCAGTCTGTGCTGCCACACTCTCTCCAGGGAACATGAAAAATGCTGAACGAACATACTGGTGCTAAGAGGGCATCAATGCTTCTTTTGGAGATGAAGAAAAGAAGCTGACGTGATTGCCAGTGACAGCCAGAAAGTGTGAGAGAGGGAAAAAGGTGAGAAAGAGAGGGAGATCGGAGACACTGCTTTGGCTTGCTCTCTCACTTAAGAATGAAGGGAGAGTAGGATGTCTCCATGGCAACCAACAAAAAGCATGGAAAAGCAGAGAGCAACAATGATTATAATAAGATTAGAAGAGGTCACACAGATCATCAAATAGTCCCCCAAAATCTCAAGCAATCATATAAAAATAGCTGCTTAGTCTGGAAGTGCTCCATGGAACAAAAGCTCCACATCCACACACATCATAAAATTCTTCATGATTTAGGACTTATTTCTGTAGGTAAAAATCTGTCGGTAAAAATCAAATAAAATGAAAGGTATTATACTCTGAAGTAAAGGAGATTCAGAGAACAGGTATCCTATATCTTTGTGACAGGAAGGATTTTACTGGATCTAGAGGGTGATTTTAGGACAAGGATCTCACTTCCTGCTGTTGAGCAAGGCTGGCACAACAAACTCCACACATCTGACCTGAACAGTCTGATCTACAGGAGAATTACTTCATCATACCAAAATTAGGAACCATGTCAACCCTCAGGATATAAGCAAAATGCATCAGTGAGATTTCTAACACTAAAGGGAGCACCACATCACTCCTTCTGCATGAATCTTGTCTCTGACACTGCATCAGTGTGGGCTGGTACAGAGTGCACACCTTTCTTAAAGGGGTATCTGTGAAACTGAAAACAGGCAATTGGACCCCCACACACCAGAATTTAGTGCAACACTCAATTCACTGCCAGAAACTGGCCAGAAATCACAATGGGGATTAAAATACAATGTTCCAAGGAGAAGGAATGATTTAGTTCTCTCACTAGTGGGTGGATGATTTTTTTTGGAAGACAGAGAAGGAACACATTCACATGCTTCACCATTAGGCCAGAGAACAGGAGATAAATCTAGATGCTACTGTCTAGACAGAATAAAATAAAGATACTCAGACTGAAACTGAATGATGCTCCACACCTTTAGAAATATGCTGAGTCGTGTCATTTGCCTCTGATATTGGAAGGAGACTAGTGAGGGAGACAAAATTGTTTGTACTCTAATGCACTTACACTTACTAGACACCAGTGATTTTAAATTTCCAAATACAGTTTCATGGTTGTATATTGTTTTCAATATCACACTGATTTAAAATCAGATATAAGTCTCCACCAAACTGACACTGACCTGAGCTGCAGTTCAGGGTGAAAATCTGTAACTGATGCCTGTGTGCTCCATGTGACTGGAAATAGGAAATAAAGACACTTTTCTTATCTATATTCCTATCCATCACACCCTCATAGAAAGGATACTTCATGTTTTGGATCTGTGTGTTTCATAAGATCCTGAAGAATTCCAGTGCCCAAATAAATAAACAGAAAATTCAGGTATATTATATATGCATTTGTGGAATAGATTTTGAATTGGTTCTCTTACATTGCATGATGATTTGTGCTGCATTTTGTTGCTGTTGCAACTGTTTTTTCAAGAGTAGGTTACGTCTAATTGGGCAATTTGCATACCCTTTGTGCCTGTCACATTGCTACTTGTGACACTTCCTTCAGGAGTAACTTGAAAGTGCAAATTATACTCGCGTTGTAATTTCTGACTACAGAACACAGCAAGGCAGCTTAGCTGAAAGTCTGAAACCAGTATGCAGAAGATACAGTTTTCCCACTCTTGGGTGAAGTGCAGCTAAACTTTATGGCTGCTTTACTCCAGAACGAGATAATCCACATGGCAGACTCAATTTCAGCTGATTCGCTTTAACCTTCCTAAGTCCCTCTGCAGACATGGACTTAATTTGTGTTTTCCCAAATCTGCCCTTTCTTCCTCTGCAGGTAACTGTCTCAAGTTTTTTCCTATGTTAACCATTTGAATCTCCATTCCTAAAGCTGTTTTCTTTCTACTGATACTTTCTGCAGCTGTGGCAGATTGCATTGTTTTTCCTTTCCCATGGAAGGGCAGGGGGTGATATGCAACATGTTAGCTTCTTTTCAGCACGCCTGGCAGCAAGGCATATGTGCCTCTGCCTCCCACACTATTTTCTCCATCCCCTGTATTACTGTTTGTAACAGATGTTTTCTCTGGCCTTTGCTTCCTCCTGTCTCAGTGCCCCTTGATTCCACTGGGACACTTGTACCCTGTCATTTTGAAGTCTCTGACAGTTTCTTCTGCCAATACTAATGCCATTATATGTGCTAACAAATAAGTCCTACACACATACAGGCATCTGTGATACGTGTCCCAGCCACGATCGTTGCACCAAAGGCTTATGGCTATCCCTGGGTTAGGGCCAGGGAAGTCCATGGAGAGCATCTTTATCCCATTCATGCTTTATGTGAGCACTGGCCTTACCCCTGAATGTTCATCTCACTAGACTTCTTAATCAATCTTACAACATTTATTAAGAAGGAACTTTTTCACCTCTTTTCTAATATTTTTTCAGTAAGAAGGAAATTTTTCCAATTCCTCAGTGGCTAAGCAAGTGATAAGTCCACTAATGAGGGGCAAAAGCAGGACATATAGCATGCCTGGATAATGAGAGAAGTGCTATTGCCTTATCTTTCCCTTACTTTAATAATCTCTCTTTAACAGAAAAGCACATAGTTCAATACACAGCCTTGAGCTTTAAACTTCTGCTTGTCCTACAGGGGATTTCCTGCCCTGTCGGGTGAATTCCACTTAATAATACTGAATTCCTCTAACAGAACAATCCCTTCCTGTGGGAATTAAAAGACTTCAAGACTGTTTATTATATTTTAACTGGTGATTTTCCCTGTAGCTTCAATTGTATTTGGTTTAATTGCACAGAAAATGTTTATTCCCTTCTTATATTTTTCTTTCACAGTCTCAGCTCACTTCTACTTTTCCCACAAAGAGAAGCAAAGTTACTTTTAGGTCGTATTATCTAGCCAATATGCACTTAAGGATGCACTTAAACCCCCCCACAGAGAGGTGTTATTTGCAAAATGTATTACCTTTTCTTTTCTTCAAACACTGTGTGTAATCTCTCCCTTGCTCGAGTCTCTCCAGTGTGACATAGGTAAATTTCACAATAACAAAGCAAGTTCAAACACCACCTCACTGTACATTATATGCCCTCTGGGAGACTTTACCTCATATGTGGTTATTTTGGACCCCTCACAAAAAAAGCACTACAGCTCTACAGAAATAAATACGTGTACCAGTTAAATAATATTTTGCTTATTCCTAGAATAAGAGATCCAGAGGCATTTTAATATTAAATTATTATTTCCATGCAGCCTAAGCAGCGGACCAAGGCTAGCAAACCCCTGTCTCCTTAGCTGAGCTCAGTTTACCAGCAGTTCACACAGTCCTAGCTCTCAGACACCTCAGGCAGGCAGCAGCAGATCCCAGCAGCTGCTGGATCATGCAACCTCCCAGGATGGGGAAGAAACAAAACCACAAAGAAGAAGTACTGAAGTCAGTGCACCTAATTCACCCTGGGGCCACAGTGGCCACCTAGCCCAGCTCCTGACACAGCCATCACCATCTCTGGCTGCCAGACCCCAGCAGGTCCAGTTTCATGTGCCACCTGTTTTACGGTTGTTGGTTCCAAGACATTTCCAGCTGCTGGCTTGTGCAAGGAGTGCAGATACCTGGAGCCCAAAGGTTCTCCTTCTGCTGTGCAGATTATGGCACACAGAACCTGGAGCCCAAAGGTTCTCTTGTTGCTGTACAGATTATGGCACACAGAACCTGGAGCCCAAAGGTTCTCTTGTTGCTGTACAGATTATGGCACACAGAACCTGGAACCCAAAGGTTCACTTTCTGCTGTACAGATTATGGCACACAGAACCTGGAGCCCAAAGGTTCTCTTGTTGCTGTACAGATTATGGCACACAGAACAAGGGCAGGTATAAATCACCCCTATGGGATCTCACCCTACTAAGAATCTTACCTCAGATGTTTCTACAGAAGGTTTTGACCTCAGACCGTGCCAGACAGTCTGCTGAGAGGGGACATCTGACCAGGCCACAGTGGGAAAGAGCAGAGTCATGGGAATTAGTTGTATGCTAATAGAACCATCCTATATTTAGTCAAGTTTCCAGTTCTTGTTTCCATTGGCTCCAAGCCTGGTTCAAATAAGGTCACACCCTGAGTGCACATTGTGACTGGACCTGTGTGAGCAGGAGAGCAGAGCAGAACAGAGCGTGCATGAGGCAGGACAGGATGGGAGTCTCAGGCTGAGGGAGATGCACTGCTGTGTCCTCTATACTGGACTAGTCCTTAGGGCTGAGACAGTTTGTGGTAGGACAAAGCATGGCCTCATAAGCAGATCTTACTGCCAGGCTTTTTGGACCTGTTATTAATTTAATTTTGGAAATATTTTGTATTTATAAAAAAATGTGAGTTCAAGGAAAATATTTACATAATATAAAGTAGTGTATTACAAGTGTAATTAGTGCTGTAATGCAAAGTGAGATAGGTCCTCATTCTCTTTTCCATTCCACATGTAGAAATTTAAATGAATTAGGTTAGAGAAGTTTCTTTGGCACTGGTGATATTAAAGAGAAGGATTCAACCATACATGATTTACATACCTCTAGAAATATATATGATAAGCACAAGCGTATCACATATTAATTTTTTAAATTATATTGCACTTAAATATTAGAGTTTTCTATTTAAAATACATTCAGATGATAAAAAAAATCTAGCAAGGAATAAATATGTAGGCTATCTAATGAAACATATTTTAATTTCTGCTTAGACACTTAAACTTTTAGCTGAGACCTCAATCAAAGCCAAAGATCTAAAAATCCATGTAGTTCAAAAGAGATTACTTTATGATACTGATTCTGTAGCCTGGGACCGTCTTTGAGGTATGTAACTGAGTTCTCTGATGATATCTGTAAAAATGCTGTTTGTAGCCAAGCATTTGCACAATGCACATCATGAAATGGATTTTCTTTTTTCTTACATGCATTTTTATACCCTGGCAGTTTTTCAAAAAGGAAAGAAAATCAAAAGTAAACCTTACTAGACTTGATAAACAAATCACAGTAATCTTATAAAAAGGTTAACATGTAAATTGTTATAGTACATTTTTTTCTTTTAATCTTAGTGTTAGTACAGAAATAATATGGACCACCTCATTGCTATATAACATTACCATTTTTAAAGGGAGAGGAGATGTGCTTGGTGATATAGTAGTTTTACCATCTGTAACCTCTTTCATTCTAATGAAAGCAATAATTTTAATTAAATATTACAAGTAATAGCACAGTATAACACCTCAAATTGAAGATATAATTTCCAGCACATGGCATAAGCTTTTGTATTTGGTCCAGACCAACAAAAAAGAAGTGTTTTATTTAATATTTGAGGTTGTAAGACATTTTTATTACCATGTAAAGTTTCAGAAATATTTCTGAACTATGGAAACCAGTTTCAAGTTAACAAGTGAGGTTCTGGATCCACTTCAAAGCTAGCAAAAATAAAATAATACTTGAAGTTTAGACCTCTCTGAAGGCTGTGAAAAACCCTTTGATTTTTTTCACTTTGAAAATAGTTCACTTAAAAATTTTAACTACAATAGAGATAACCATCTGATGGCTGCTCAGTGGATCCTATGAAATAAAATCAGCTTCAGTCTGTAACATTTACGTAGTACTCAGGAGTAACATTTGTTAGTAGAAAATCCACAACACTTTTTCTCAGTTATGGAAGTGCTCATCTTGATCTGAATGGCTCAGGTTTTGGAGGAATTTCCTTCCCATATTAGTCATGCCTACATGCTTTCCAAATTATCAGCAGTCTAGACTACGCAAACACAGCTTTGCCTTATTTGCATATCCATCCCCAGATATTTTAAGATTGCTCCCTTGGTAACTGTATCCTGATGGAAAATGCAGACTTCCTACTTACAGAACAAATAAGAAAACAACAGAGCAGTTGACATCTGCCTGCATGATATCATACAGATTACAGAAAAAATAAATATCCTTGGCAATGAAAATAACATGAGAAACAATAATATTTCATATTCAAAATATTATTGCAATGTTTTTAGCTATCATAAACACAAGCCCTGTAAATCTGTGCTGAACTGTTGGCATGATTCATGGTTGAATCTTTGCAACCATAAAGGCTGGGAAAGGTTTGAGGACAGAGAAAGCAAGGAAAGGGAAATTGCCACACAATTTTCCATTTCCAACAGCAGCTAACTTGATTATTTCACATTCTAGAGCTAAAGCTTGATTTACTGTTCCCAAGTTTCAGCTAATTTCTCCATTATCAAATCTGATGTGATACTGGATGAGTAAGTGAAGGATTCTCTGAGCCTGACACATCTGACAGATGACAGAGATAATAAGTCAGTTCTCCCATCACAAACCAGCCTCAGCTCTTTGGAGACTACACTCACTCTGAATGATCCTGAGTTTAAAAGTCACAAACATTAGGTTTCTAGAAGAAGTCAAGTGAGAGATAGAAGGAGGGTAAACTTAACAAGAGTTACTTTTCATGCTGAAGATACACTTGTGCATCAGCATGAAAGAAAAGACAGACAAGAGAAGTTGGCAGTAACATCTTTTCAAAAAATATATTTTTGTCTTTGCCTCTACAGGAGAAACCTTTTCATCATTCATGTGTTAAGCTTCATTTACAGTCTAGATAGTTGTGTCCACGTACACTTGCAAATAAAATGTTATTTATGGGCTGATCTAACAAATATTTACTACTGAACATATGGGTGAATGTTCAGCTGGTGTAAATCAGCAGAACCACCAATCTCATTTACATTAGCTGAGGCTACAACATGTTATGTTTATTACATTAGGGACCCATTCATATGGATAGGATTTACCCTGGTAACCATCTATAGGTTCCTTAATCCAATCTACATATTGATGATGATGGTAGAATCCCTTCCCTACTTATGCTATATGCAATGCAGAGCCTTAAACCGTTGCTTAATGAATATTTTGTTATATATCATACACAAATTAAAGATCAGTGTCGTGTGCCTGATATTTTCATAGAAACCAACTGAGAAGTTACAATATTCGTTTGTAAACCCTTATCATAATTATACAGTCACATGAAGGACTCAGCAATGCACACCTCAGACCAAAAAGGTGTGAGCCATAGCATAACCCTGAGCACTTCCTGCAAAGGGCAGGAATGCTTTGGCTGCTGTTCAGGACACTCAACACCTCGTAGGATTTACTCAGCAAGCCTCAGTGTGGAATCAACAACTTGTCAGAATATTATACCAAAATCAAGTGGGGTTCTGGAGTAAGAGAGACTGAAAGCACTTTTTCCTTACAGATCCTCTGTATCAAAAGAGGGAAGTGTTTATGTGACGATCTTCTACTGCAACATTCCCAGTGATACATCCCCATATCTCAGTTAGCTTTAGATCATTATTTTAAAAAACCAAACCCACAGGTAATCAGTAATTTAATTTCCCTTTCAGCTCTGGTTGAAAGGCAATGCTAAATCTAAAAATTACTAATGCAATTTGGTACAGAAGTTATGCTACAATAGGAGTTTCATATATTTTTGTCACTTGTTATATAACCACAGTTAGCAAGTTAGATTTGCCTATCTACTAAACAAAGAGGATAACTACATAGCAGGATAACTGGAGGTAAAACTGAGTTTTCTTCTTTCCACTCCATCCTCTCTTTTCTCATTTTCTCTCCATTACCGCATTTTCCGTATTACTTCCTGAAGCATTTATGGCTTTCATTTTGAACCAAGGATCAAATATTTAAAAAACATATTTTCCTCCTGGTTCTAAACTGCTTTACTCATTCTTTCTTTTTCCAGACAACTATTCAAAGTTGTTGCTCAAGTAAGTAGTAATAAAAGGTAGCAGACAACTGACCTCTCTATTTCTGGAAAAGAAATTAGTGAAACTCTCTGGAGACCCAGAGACATGGGTGATATATTACCACCTGTAAGGGGTTTAGAAAGGCATATTTTACAACACCCACACAGTTATAATCATCTTACATATTTTAATGTAGAAGCATTACAACCAATATAGAGAGAAATCTGGTATTTAAGCAACCTATTTCAGTTTCTTTGGACTGATACTCTCTCCTTTAAAACATCTATTATTATAGAACTGATATCACAAAGACAACTGATAGGGGAGGCAGACATAATCAACTAAAGTTTTCAACATTCCTGGGCTCATCCAACAACCAATAACCATCTCCCTGCTAGGATTTTGCAATAGAAGAAACAATGTAAACAAGGCACTCTCATTTTTCATCCTCTCCTTAGGGGATTTTTGCTTGTCATCATCCCTGCATGCATTTACCCCTTTATAAGTGAGACCTAGAAGCTGTCTTCAAAAAAATATTTCAGGTAAACAGTTGAAAAGTGTGATTGCCAACCAGTGATCTCAACTAAGACATCTTATTTCCTTTTTTGAGACTAGAAGTACATCTTAAGTATCATTGAAAACACATTCCTTTCAGTAGTTATACATTTCTAGGACTTCATAATTTACTATTTTCCCCTTTAAAAGGAAAAGATGAGTTTTCATCTCAATGGTCTCATTTTACATGCTTGAAGTGCTAGATATAGCAGTGCTATATATTGGACTTCTAGTGAAATCCTTCCAAAAGACTACAAAAACCAAAATGCCAGAAGGAAATAAATCTACCACACAATACTTTTGCCCACTCAAATGATTTAGTTGGTCATCTGAAAAAAAAAAAGTAAATAAAGTATGTGCTGGTTTTGATTCGGATAGAATGAATTTTGTTCACAGTAGATAGTATCAGACTGTGCTTAGATTTGTGATGAAAATTGTTGCTAATTTAGGGATGTTTGCATGAATGCACTTCTTTATAGGTACATCCTTTGTAGAGCTCTTGTCAGAGTCTCTACAGGGGAAAAAAGTGGTGACATTCTCCCTCCCTTGGTCTATTCCAAGAATGACTGAAAATGAGAAGCTGCAATTGCCAAACCTTTCTAGTTTCCTGTATCTGGTGCTAGACATGCTGGTGCATTAACAGGAACATCATGATGCAAACTTCACAGTATTGCTCACTTCCCAGTTTAAGGGCCAGACAGTGTAAGAGGGGAGATGGAGATGCCTGGCATATGTCAGCCAGGATTTCATTCAGTGTGTTGTGCTGCTCTCACAGATCCCTGGATCTACACTCAGTGTACTTTTCTAGTGATATACTGCAACAGAACAACTTTTGTGAATTTTTGTCTTTATTTTAATCAGAAATGGAGGAAGGAATGCAAGAAAAAAAATGCACCAGCAATTCAAAGTTCCGTTCTAGAGAAGTAAAAATCAATTTCTGATTGCATGAACACAGGACAAAGCTTGGGAATTGTTCTTGATTAATAACGTTCATGTTATGAATAGACTTACTGGAAGGAGGAATGCGAATTAAAGATTCCATAATGATTTCTAGTAGAAGCCTTCATGACTAGAATCCAGACTGAGATGATTTAGAATTCATACAAAGGTATTGGTTTACTACTTGGAATCTGTGAGGGCTATGGGTTTGCTGGCATTAATTATGTAAGGACTTCTCTTGATGCATTTCTTTCTCCCTTTCTCCTCCTAACTGATAATTTTTAAAATTTATTTTTTTTAATTGAGAACTAAACATGACATTTCCAGAAGCAATATAGCAAGGAAGATTTCTTCATTCTGGTGAGAACATCTATTTTGAACAAGTTTGAAGTGACATAAGCCAATTTCTGATTCAAAAGGCTTTATAACCAACACAGTACAGTTGAACTGTTTTATTATATTTCCCAGAATTAAGTGTTACAAGAGCTATAGAGGTTTGAGATTGGGGCTGACTAGAGCCTTACCACAGGAAAATAAGTCATCTCTAAGGCAAAGGAGCCTTCACTTATTTATGTTTGTCTACTTGACATAGGTAAAAAAAAGCTAAAGCTGGGTTGTAAAAATAGAAATCAAAACCAGATCAAGTGTCAGTGAAATCAAGCTGTTTTAATCAAGATATTAAGCTGGTTAAATGACTGATATTTTGTTTGGTTTTGTATATTTTTTTTGTTTGGTTTAAGTGGTTTTATTTGTTTCTTTTAGGTGTTTTTTGTATGTTCTGATTTTTGATGGTGTGGTTTTTTATGGTGTTGAGGTGTTTTTGTTTGTGGCTTTGAGGTTTTCTATGCATGAGATTGCAATTAAATTTGAGTGTGATGATGTTTATTATGATATAGCCTGTTGTGAACTAAAGACCCTCAATAGGACTGTGTGAATCAGATGTTGCATTTTCTGATTTAGTAGCCTTATAGAACCATAAGAATCATCAAGGTTGGAAGAGACTATCAAGATCATCAACCCAGCACTGCCACTGTAACCCCTAAACCACTCAACAGTGTCACTCAGTGCTAGACCCAGACACTATTTGAACCCCTCCAGGGATGGTGACTTCACCACCTATCCCAATTCATGGTAAAACACAACAGAAAAAAGGGGGAGTTGCCTAGGGATCTTCATCCATTTTTAAAGAATAACAAAATTAATTTCCCACTGAGAAATGCATTTTATAGAAAGATAGAGTGACCTGATAAGGGAATACAGCATGTCTGTAGGCAACAGAAAAATAAAATCTGGGTCTTTCAGTTCTTAGAGCATGGGTACCCTGTGACTGTACATTTTAAGCATCAGCATAGCCCAGAACCCAGCAAAAGATAAAAGATTCAAGTTAGTTAAGCTTTCATACTAGAAATTTGATGAGCTTGCTAGCCTGCAATTACAAAGGCACTTTGAGCCCTGTCTCAGTGCATCAGTGTCTCTTCATCTGCTTTGTATGCTTTCTAACCTTTCACATCCATAACCTCAATACTTAAAAGTAAGAGTTCAATGACACAGCTGAAAATTTAAAACACACTTTACACATGTGCATGAATTTCCCACCATGGGTCGATGCTTTCACAACAATTTTGATAAAATCTGTGTTGGAAAACTTGTTATGTAAGATGGTCTCCCCTCAAGGAGCATGCATCATGCATGCTTTCATAGGAAGCAGGGCACAAATACCTGTATGGAGATATTTTTCACTTCACAAATATTCCCATGTAAAAATTACTCCTTTCTACCTGTGAAAACTGCTCTGGGTTCTTTTTATAAGAGCAAAGTGAGAAGAAAAATGTTTTGCTTTTTCATGAAACTAAGAAAATAGGATTTCCCTGTATATCTGAGAAAACATTTCTGTTCAGCTGTCACACTGCTCAACTGAATAACTATAAGCCAAATGAATATTTGGATTGTACAGAACTCTTGCTAGTTTTAAATTAGTGACATCTAAGAGTAGAATTTGACCTAGTTTTTTTTCCTCAAGAATATGAAGAGGAAAGAAACAGAAAGAAGTGATGAGATCAATTCACAGCTGATTCAAATTTCTGTGGACCACTAAATCTAGAACATGGTCTCACAAACAGTGTCTTGACAGTCTCTAGCAAAACAAGCTATCAGAAATGCCAACTACTGTTAGATAATTCTGGAACTGTAACAGAGTTTTGCTTTGGTTCTATACCTCATAATTTATCATGGCTTTGTATATTATTTGCCTAAAACAGAATTCCTCCATGATTTTGTTGAACACTGCTAGAAGGAACTGTATGTTACAGTCATTTAAATCAATGGACATATTCGAAGAGCTGAGCATAAAACTAACTTTAACTGAATGTGAATTTTGACTCTGGCTGCAGAGTCAAAAGTTTGGAGCTCTTGTTCTAATTTTTACCAGAGACAGAGCACAACAGACACATCTCTCCACTCACAGAACAGAACTGCACTGAACAATGTGGTATAACAGAGATCTGCATTCACTGGCACAGAATAATCATCTCTGTTCACACACACACAGTTTTGGGACGAGCACAAAGTCTGCAGCACTCTTTGATCTTCTAGAGCAAACTAGTGCTTGCTGTATCACAGCAGCAGTTTGGTTTAAGCTGCTCTTTTCATTCCACCCATTCTCATGATGGGGCATGCCCTGGGGAGAGCATGGAAATGTACCCTGTACTCATTCATGCAGTAGTAAACTGCTGAGGAGAGACTTCAGGATCCAGTTTTTTATTTTATTTGACAGTACTACATTGTTCTTGAACCTCCCACTAGAAGAGCAGAGGAAAACAGAGTAGTAACAAACCTAACTATGGTTTTGAGAGCCCAACTTTATCCTGCACTGCTAAAATTATGCACTGCTAAATAGATTCTGAGGCAATTCCTATCAATGTTTCTAATAACAGCTACATTCTTACTGAACAAAAATTTCCTGCTCAGTGTCTTTTCCAGAATCATCCTTTTTCTCTTATACATGTAGGGGAATTCTTTTCACACCTTCTAGCTCTTCACTGCTAACCTGTCTGAAGCTAGCTCTCAAAAAGGCTCAGCAAAGACCCTACTCTTTCCCTATCTCTCTACATCCAAATCCTGGGATCTAATGCATGGTGCTCTGTCAAAGTTAATAGTCATAATTGCCTAATTATCAGCTTTAGTATGATGGTAAAACCTTTTAACATTTCACTTTTCCCTGAGGAATGTGTATTGCAGTTTCTGGAATGCTGCCTTACCCTTCTTTTGGGAATACTTAGGCAAAGAATTCATTTTGCTCTCAGCTAAATGAACCTTATGCTCTCCCTCTGTAGCCATACTGTCTCTTTGCAGGGCTGTTTTACATGAAGTGCATACATCTACATTGAGATATACAGTAAATTCACCAGCATGCTCTGTTTGCCAAATTCCCATCTCAGTTACAAAGATGCAAATCACATTCTGAGTAATTTTGCTGAGCTTATCAGAATTAGCTTAGCCAAGCAAAGTCATGATAGCTTAAATTCCCTCTGATTTAGTCACTATACATGCTGAGGTGTTCAAGGTACTGAAATTAAAGGAGTCCTGTGATGGCTCTAAACTACACCAGAACACACCTTCTGTCAAAGTGACCAAGAAAGGTCACTCTGTAGGGTAACTGAGCACAGCTCTAAAACATCCAGGCTGGATTCTCCATCGACTTATTCATCCAAAGTCAAGTACATCAAATCACAGTGAGAGACATCAGGTATAAAAAAATGTTGAGAATAACATAGCAAGTAGGTGTTGAAATTTCTTGATAAGTTATTTTTCTTTATGGCAAATAGAAACATATAAAGAGATTCAAGTTAAGGGCATTGAATACTCTGATGTTCTAATAATAAACCTAAAGTTAGAAGTACATTCAATGAGGATTACATTTTGAAACCATGGTTTCCTTCCTTACAACTTAATTTTACATCTTATTGTTTGAAAAGTAGGGACACATTTACAATAAAATCCATAACAAGCAGCTTTAAATGGCAGAGGGAACAGGATAGCTGGAGCAGCACAGAGCCCTGCACAAAGGAACCTCTTGTTTTATTGATCATCTCATGAGTAACCTGTCTAATGTTGTTTTGCTTGCAATATTTAACTCACTTCTAAAGTAGCTGAGATGCTATGGGGTTTGGGCACACAGATATACTGATAATGAGATTCTTTTCCTTCTGTGCCCTAAATAATTGTAAATTTATTAATAAAATAGTATATTTCTCTTATTGGATGAGTCTCATGCAGTGTTCCTGTAATTGCAGAATTTTCTGCTTCTGTTCCTCCATCATACTTGAAAACTCCACTGCCACTTAACCAGAAAGATGTATAAATTAATTTCCTAGAAGCAGGGTATCTACACTGCACAGTTTACTACACTGTCTTACTACCCACATCTTGGAAAAACTGCCTGTCCCAGAAAAGGGCTCCATAAGAACAAAAAGTGCAGCAAGTGATCACACAAGGATCCCTTTTATTAGGCTAATAGAGAAATGACCTTGCAGGAGGACATCCTTTCAAAAGTAGCTAAATCTGCTGGAGACAGAGCTGAGAAGTAGTAAATACAGTGGAACAGAGCAAACAAAGTCATAATGATTTGGATAGAATTAGGCTTATGGGATGCTAAGTAGTTTATGCAGTTCCATGGAAAGAAGTAAAAGGTGATGAGGCTAGGGACCAAAAATAATCACAGAGTCCAAACTCTAATTTAAAGCACAACAGAGAATAGAGACCAGGAAAAAAAAAAAGTGAGAATGAGATACTTCAAAGTGTTTTTCATGATCATACACAATATTTTGCTATGATCAAAAGGCAGACAAATGCTCAGAGCAAACAATTGTAAGGTAGAGGGGAAAGAATAAAAAGGGAATTATTTTTTTCAAGGGAAGGCATTCTGGTACCACATGAAAGACTACTGAGGCCACATGTTGAATATTGT
Organism: Setophaga petechia; assembly: GCA_024362935.1. Classification (NCBI taxonomy): domain Eukaryota; kingdom Metazoa; phylum Chordata; class Aves; order Passeriformes; family Parulidae; genus Setophaga; species Setophaga petechia. Next base: position 14,058,318 of record JANCRA010000006.1, read on the forward strand.
GTGCAATTCTGATCACCACATTGCATTGCAGAAATGGCAACACTAGGACAAAGTAAAGCACTAGATGGACATCAACACATCTTACAGCTTGGGAGGATAGGTTATTCACTCTGAAGAATGATTAGACAGCTTCAGATTACCCAGCTGCAGATCTTTTGAAATGATTTACAAATAATCATGGTGTTACATCTCATCTTTAGAGGAAGGGCATGGATTGATGACAGTCTGATGGAAAATTCATGCAAAATGTTAAATTAGGTATTAGAAAGCACAAACAGTAATTCAGCTAGACATTGAAATACTTTGCCAAGGCACACTGTAGCAGTTCTGTTTATTTTAGGTTCTCAAAAGCAGGCTGGATTCATTCAGTCTGATTCTGCAATTTCTAACAGGCAAACACCCTATTAACTTAGCAAGAGTTCTGTATGCAAAATACATGGTATTGAGCTCATAATTCATTAGACTTTGAAGGAGTTGAAAAAATTGAGAGATACAGTTCATACTGACATAAAGGACAATTGTGTTGCAAAAATTCCTGCACAAATAATTAGAAATGCTGTTTTGAGAGGCATAACTCTGAGTGAATTATGTAAGTACATGCTTAATTTGATAGCCAGAAGACTTCTGAGACAGTCAGTGAAACCACTAATTTAATTAAAGGTGAGTTCCTGTTTAGGTCATGGGGTAAACTGTGGGTAAATTCATGAGAGATTTGCAAGGAGGTTTTTTTTAGCGTGCAGTCTACATTATTCTCATGTATTCTAAAACCTGTGTAGGCTCACATGCAAAAAAGCAGAATATAAATACCTTAATGTTCCGACATGAAGCTAATTCCAAAGTAGAAATTGAAAGTGGGCCAAAATTTGTGTGACAACTTGACTAGGTCTTTGAAGACTGATTTTTAAGTATTCAAAATATTAAAACTAGCACCTACCAAGGATCAAACATAGAAATTAATGGGTGTTTAAATACCTAACATTTCAAGAAAAAAATAATCATTATTTTAAAAACCCCACTTAAATAACTTTTAAAAATGTACCTAATTTCATTTACTTCATGTTATTAGATATCTTTTAACCTTTGGACACTACAAACTAAAATATTTCAAAAAAAATCTGAAAACACATCTTGATGGCAACATGCTACATTATATCATTACAAGATACTACATAAAACATTCTGTCTTGCAATATTAATTCCAAATAACTACATACAGAACTTGCTAAAGCAACTTAGACCACACCTTAAGTAGATATGAATTAATTTATTTTCAGGGCTTTTAACTAGTTTCCACTCGGGGAATACCAAAATTTGTTGTCAGTAATGTCTGGAATAACAGACATTAATTAGCATTGGTTGGCACTTTGACTGGCAGAAATTCTGTGAGAACAGCAAGACAGAGACATCATAAAAATGCAGGGGAAAAAATAACCCTCCAAAGCTCATAAAATCAATTATAAGAAAAAAAAAACCCACCAACAAACAAACTCCTCTAAAAAATAAAGCTGAACTGGAACTGAAATGTATGTAGGACACACAAAGGAACAGAGAATCAAATAAAAGGGATGGTAATGAAAGGGAACAGAATTTTCTAGAGAGATGAAAAGTAGCCTGGGGGAAGCCTCCAGAAAAAGAATTGCATGAAAGTGTTACAAAACAAGAGGAAAGGTGGAAGAAGAAACCAGTGAGTAATGAGAAAGTAGGAATTTCACGAAAGCACAAAAGGTGAAAAATAAAAGCACAAAGAGGAAGAAAAGTGCTAGAAACTGTTTAAAAACCTCAATTTTTCTTCCTCTTTCATATATATTTGCCCTTTAGGAATCCTTTTTTCATTTATTTTTATTTCTTCAAAAATTGCAAGTTAGGACTGCAGTGGAAACAAGGTTAAAATCTGTTTCATTTTCACCCATGTTAAAATTAAAAACCCAAATAGCAGAGATGACTCTGACAAGCTATGAGGCTTTACTTGAATGCTTGAAGCCATAACATCCAAAACTTCCAATGGGGAATTATACAGGTGTGCAAAGCCCCTGCAAATCAGCTTCTACATGGCAAGACATGCATTTAAAGCTTTTCATTCCCACGCACCTCCATCCCTTTGCCTCCCTTTCAGAATTTCCTGCACACCACTGACAGTGCTACATGTAGCACAATCTGCAGAAAGACTTATCACTGCTGTTGTAACACCTGAACAAAGCAAAATGAAGGAGAAGTCCTTGATTCGGAGGAGACAGTATTGCAAGTGTGAAGAACACGATCTCACCTTTCTGAAATACCTGTTTTCAGAAATGAAATTGTTTTCTCCTCTCTCCCACTCAGAAAGGCCCACTCTACTGATTGCTCTTTCAGTTTGGACTTTCAGGTTCTGTAAGACCTATATGTGTATGCAGCAACTGACATATGAGTATGATGCTCAAAGTGAGGAGTCCAAGCTGGAGAGAGCAATTTCTGCATTTAAAAGACTTTTTGGAAAGGATTCTAGAGGCACAAAGATTAGTTTCAAGTGCTTCTCATTACAATTTAGCAGGAATATGGTTTTCTTCCACCTTAAAGATTTCCCAAAGCTGTCTATTAAAAATCAAGGGAGATCTCTAATGAAAAATAACACAGCATTTTGGATACTCCTGTGTTCTGTTTCTGACTGAAAACTCTCATCCAATTACCTACATCCCAAAAAACATATTAACTAGCAAACTACTATCTAGTCTGGCATGCTGTTTTCCTTTTGGCCATTAGCTAAAAGTCTCCAAGAAAATTTCAGCCAAGCAAATGAATGTAAAAGACCTACTAGACACAGTAACTATATTTTTGTAGCTATAAAAACCCAAATCAGTAGTCCTTTATGATGCTGTGTGGTTCTCTCATTTCTGTCAGTTTTTGGGAAGTGATTCACTAGCTAAGCTCCCTCTAGGTAGTAGCAAAAGATAGAAATGAAAAAAAGTCAGAGATTAGAACAACCACATTAACTATAAAGAAATGACAGTTCAGTTCAATGTACTTCCTTTGAAAGAAAAAGTGGAAGTGGTGATACTATACTGAGTAGATTGACAACACGCCCAAAAAAGCCCCTTACATTTCCCAGGTATTTTCTCTTAAGGTATTACAGTGTGCTGCTTGTCTTCTAGAAAACTAAGGAATGAATAAATTTGTTTTATTTTTATTGGTGTGTATTGTGCCATCTTGATTGACTTCACAAATATTTATTTCTCCCATAGAAGGAGAGCTGTTTCCTGCAACAGTGTCACAACTAAGTTGTCTAATGCAAGCCAAATGGAGCCACTGTGTTTTCATGGAAGGACAAAAAACTATCAGAGGGATCATACTATCCAGGATTTTGCCTGGATTAAGAGTTACTTAGATGGCTAAAAGTTTAAAAAAAAATAAATTGCAGGCTGTAAAATTTAAGAACACAACTAGCTATTTAGACCGGGAGCTCATGAATTTAGTAGAGCTGATGAGGATTTAAATACTTTCTCTCAATCAGAGTAACAATGTATTCAGTGCCTGTATTAAAATAAAATTAAATAGTATGGAAATCACATACTTTTCTTCGGTGTACTTTTCTTCTAGTTTTTCTGAAGATCGGTTTTGTTAGCCAATCCACTCCTGGGAGAAAAATGCACCAAAACTAACAGCACAAAATAAGACTCCATTTCAGCTGTACATTCATCATCTGTATGTGATGTATTCATTAAAGCTGTTCATCACATTGATCTGAATCTCCATGGTTCCAGACAATTTCAGTAAGTCTTATTTTGCAGAATGAATATTCACTATGTTTCCTTCTAAAACTTTAAATTCCAAAGTTTATTTTCATGAGATTTGCAAGCCTGTGACAGGAAAAGCATATTTTGAACACACTTTTAAGATCCCAAGGTTTCTTTAAAAGTGAATGGTCAGTGTCCCAGAAGGATAAAACAGAACATTTGATGGTGGATGTTCTGTTTATTGTATGAAAAATCTACTCCTCCTTTGAGACTTCACAAGCTGGAAATACATTTTCTCTGCTGTCTGTTACACTTGGGTACTTCTGCTTAAATTATCCATTCCATAGATTCCTTCTTGTCTTAACTTCAGGCTTGTCACATTAAGACATGATGGAACACTAATGCAAGCAGCTTTTATCTAACAGATACAAATGGTATTGACTGCTATCTCCCTAAACTTCTTTTTCTAGTGGCTTAATGCAAACATTTCTAGTTAAAGCATCTAGGAAGTCAAAGACATTAAAATACATTTCTAAAGTTAATACACAGGCCATTTTCATTCCCATATATTAAAAAGAAAAAGGATACTGTAATCTCACAATATTAATGTCTACATAAATAGGTCTCAGAAATTAATGCAAAAAAGTTTGCATTGGGAGTGTGTGTAGCTCACTTGACTCTTGTTCCCAAATTGGGAATGGGGACCATTAAAGAGATAATGCTAGACAGCAGAGATGTCAGTAAACAGAGGTAGATCAGCTGGTAAAAACTCATTCAGGTTAGTAAACCAAGCCAGAAATTCCACATTATGAAAAGCTTAGTCACAGTATAGGACAGCAGCTATGATTAAAAACGCCATGGATGGGAATGAAGACACATTTTCCTCTTACAGATGTCATAGAACATGTTCCTCTAGGCAAGTGGGCCTTATGAAGTTTTAAGGCATCTTGCAGTGGTGAAAAAACATTCCAATCTCAAATCTCAGTCTCAAAGATATCCCCAGCTCAGCTATACAGTTTGTCCTCTACATAAACCTCAACAGAATTTTGTAATCCCAGCCAGAGAGTGACAAAATGGAGGAAAATGATTGCATCAAATGGTATATGCATAAAGGTGTTGTCTTTTGACTTACATTTTACAAAATTATCACTTGAAATTATTTCCTGTTTTATGAAAAGCGTTTTGGTCTAAACATGATACTATATCTAATCTTCTGCATTTTCAAATCAAGACAAAAAGTAGTGTCGGTGAAAGTGGAATGTAATAATTAAAAACATGGGGGAAGCACACATACTCTTTTTCTTTTGTAAAAGAAATCCCATTATAACAGAATATTCTTAGTCCATGTGTTTTAACTAGATTATCCCTTCCACATAATTCAGTGTTACCCACCTGGCCTACTGTTGGCTTTATGCTGGTACTAAAGGATTTATGTAATATCACCTTTAATGCAGGACTATTCAATTTCTCTCAAAACCACCTTCTCTTTGGCCATTCTCCTGCTTTTGGTAGGTAAAGAATAGAACTGAAACTTTACAGTGACTATTAGAAATAGAGAGTATACATTAGAAATAAACACAGTCAGTGTCAATTACAAGAACAGTGTTATATATTAAAGACTTGTGTTTTGAAAGTTGCTGTAAAATACATTATGCTTTACATTAGAAAAGGGATTATGCTAAAAGTACCACTACATTGATGGTACTTTCCCATGTGGAGAGATGAAAAATTTCAGAAACACTCAGTCAGACAAAAATCTAATTCAGATTTTATTGCTAAAACTGCCAGCCAGCACAAAGTACTTGAAGTTACTATTTATATTTTTAACAATTGTTCTTTTATGAGTAAACGGGTAAAATACTTGCAAGAAACAAGCTGCACAGAATAAAACACTTCTGTGTGACTAGTGTGACTGGCTTTTTACCATGAAAAGATCTGGCACTTTAGCCCTGGCTCAGAAAGCACTATTCTTTATTTTGATATGGGTCCCTTTTTGGCCCTAATTAAAGCAGACAGTGATGTAAAGTGCCTTTCTACTTGGTGCACATACATTCACTGACGTTTGCATGTATAACAGCAGCTTGCAGCTCAACAGCAAGATACCCCAGATTGGAACATGCATACAATTCCAGATATCAAAGTTAGCTGCAGTTTGACTTTGTGAGATTCTAAAAGCAGCTGTGCTTTGTTGCACTTCCTCAGATCCCAATAGTGATTTAGTTCTGAGGATTATATATTTGTCTCTTATGTGTCAAAAGTCTTATCCCAAGTGACATTACAACTCTGTTTTTGTATTTAATGTAAAAGCATGATAGCTCCACATTGATGATTGTCAGCAGTTGCTATTTATCATCTGTCAAAACTTTTTCTCATGGGAAGACAGAAAATCAAATGGATTATGGCTGGTTTTTTAGTTGCTTAAAGGCATCTTACATGACACAGGCTAAAGAGAATGGCGAAACTGCTCCTGACAACCACGTTAGCATTCACAGCAATATGCAATTTTATGTTCATAGCAGGAGAACTGTCAGCCTCCTGACAAAGCAGCACATTTAAAAATGCTATGTCGGTTCACTCATCTGACCTCTTGGTTGCAAGATCACCTGATGCCATCGTGTGTATTTACCCAATCCAAAAGGAACAGGAAAAAGCAAGGCTTCAAATAAACACTGCAGATGAAACATCTAATAATAGATGTATAAATGTCTAGTACTTGTCTTTTGGTTAAGATTTTTAGAACTACGAAACAATAAGAGACAGAACCTGCAATAGGTCTGTGCCTCAAGTAACTTACTTGCACTTATTCTATAACTAGAATGTATCCTCTCTTCAAAAAATGAGGAACTTAATCCCATTAAAGGTGTTTTCTCTAACAAGTCTGGAGAAGAAACTAAAGAGAAGATACTCTTTTAGACTTAGGCACTTGCATCTACAAAAACACACAAAAATATTTCATCACAGAGATAGCAATGAATTTTACATAAAACTTGCAAAATTCTTTCTAGCTACCTTCAAAAATGTGAAGCCACAAAAATTGAGGTAGGCTTAAAAATTTATGGATTTTTTTCTTCATTAATGCTTTAAAATATGTCAATTTGTACACAGAAGTGTAAAATAATTAAATTAAACATACTGTCTGTTATTTACTCTGAAGGTCTGAAAATAAAAGGTATTCAAGAATTGGAGTTAAATCCCCCAGAAACACAGTGAGTTTCAGAAAATTGTAAACCCAGGAAATGTGGGAGTTAACTGCATTGTGAATAGACTCTTCATTCAGTCTGTATTCTGGAGAAACCATGAACCTGGTTCATGTTGCAATGCTGTGAAAAAGGCTATTTTAATGATATATCATTTGGCATACAATCTACAAAAATGGTTTGCAGGTCCAGCATTCTCCTTAACCAGGCTCTCCTTAACCTGCTGCAGATTTGATGTATTTTTATCTTTAATCAACCTACTGAAAGGGATCCACGGATAATTATGCCCCACCTCTCATTTTGATCAGATAACAGGAAGATTAAGGAAAAATTCAGGGAAGCAAGAGGGATTTAAATGAATAAAATAGAATAAAAGATTTAAAATTCAGTCTTTCTAGTTTCACCTTACACTGCCAGATAGAGAAATCAGCTTTATTTCAACCTTAATGGTTGCGTGGAGATTACTGGTCAAAGTGCAGAGAATACAAAGCCCCTGTTATAGAAGAACTTCTGAAAAACCTGAAGCTTAGATCTGGGCTTCCACCTTCTTTGAAGCTTATTATGAAAACCTGTTCTATGACAAATGTCCAGATAATGATATACTGTAAAAATACCCTGGTTTTCAAGATCCATCTTACAGACTTGTGCTGCACTGTACCACCACTGGAATCACACCCTTTAAAATATATTATGTCCTTCTACAGATGCTAAAAAAGTGACAGAAGTCAGGGTATCTCTAAAGAATCTGAGTTCAAAAAGAGAATTGCATTCTGTACATAGCCAGAGGCAGTACTGATATTAAGTTAGTGAACAACAAAGCCCCAGTGATTAACTTAATAGAAACAAAGGGATGTATATAATCAATTAAAATTTAATTAATAATTTAAAATCTTAATAACATCAATAAAATGCCACCAAAAGCCAAAAAACCCCAAACCACACAGATGGGAGGGGTCAAGACTCTTAGGATGTAATACCAGGTCTAAGTCAGTTTCAGTATGAGGCTTCCTTTACATTACACACACAGTGTGGGAAGGAAAATAGATTTTTATACAAGATAAAAGGATACTTCTTAGAAAAGGCAGCCTTTTTTTCTCCACTTCAGCATAGATCTTCTGCCTTATTAAGGGATACATTAATTTTACTTCTCTGTGAAGCTGTAGCAAGTGTATTCTCTTTCTGTGCAGACATATTTTGAGGATTTAGTGGTAATACATGAGGCATATAAATATTATGGTGATGAGTTTCATGGAGAAATGAAAAAAAGGTGTTGACTTTATGCCTTGTCTGCATTTACTAACTGAGCCGGAGAAATTTGGTTTCACTGTTAGGTAATCTAATACTTGTGAACAGGAAGGATGAGAAAAGATGCATCTAATCACCTCTGAATCTCTCTGGGTGCCAGTGACAGAAGAGCATTTGAGAGGTGAAAACACAACCACACCATAAATTTCTAAAAATGTACTAATTATTTTCTCTGTGTGGATCAAGTTTAGCTATCTATTTAAAATTCTAGAATTGAGTTAGGCCTCTTCTTGACTATCAGAATACATATTAAATTTGCTAGTTGACTAGGCTGTATTTTCACATTGTTCATATCTGCAGAAGAAACTGCACATGTGTACATGGGTACATACAATGCACAGATTCCCACACGCTGGGACCCACACTTACAGATTACACTGAAGCTGTGCATAAATGCATAAAATATCATTTCACATAAGGTCACATTCAACACATGGATGGATGAAATCCAGTGATCACCAATTTAACATGCAACTGTTGAAACCCATGGTTGCCTACGTATGCTCGATACTCATTGGTAGGGTTCACTCAGCTCACATGGTTCTCACAAATAGTGCTTTTCTTTCAGTAAACATACAGGCAAGAGAAGACTTTTCCATCCTTGCCATGGGCTCTCTGCACAGCAATAAAGCTGGGATGAGCACTGTGCAAAAGGCAGTGCCTGTGGGTGCAAGTCTGTGGGAATTAGGCCATTAATAGAGCTACCTGTGGGCAATTTTGGTTTCCAAGCTCTGTTTTTCATACTGAACAGCTCCTTTTAATGAGCACTAATGTCCACTCTGATCAATATCTGTAGCATAAAGTATTACTGTCATTTTCCCTGGTCATATCCAGAGTAAAGGAGAATTTCCATTGGATTTTTTTTGTGCAGCACAAGAATACCAGCAAACCACTTCTTGACAATGAAATATGGAGAAGGAGAATGAACATAACTCTCATGGATCCTTCTCGTTGTGATGGCCCTTCTTAATTTTATGACAGCCCTGTGATTGATACTGTCAATATCCATGACACAAGACACTTCTTTCCATTTGTCAAACCACAGCAGTGCAGCATCAAATTGCTGGGAACACACATGTTCTTATCTGTAAATACTACACAGAACAATGGATATTGAAAGCATTTTCGGAGCAACAGCCAAAAATGAGGAAGAAAATTTACCCTTAGGCCACCATTCTTGTATGTTGGCATTTTTCTAGGAATTGGTGCATGATCATCTCCCTTGCTAAAAAAATCCCTGATAATTTTCTAGTCCCTGTTTTTTTCCAGACAGAGATGTTGAGAGCAGTGGGGTATGATTCCCTGTCATGAAAGAGCAGCTGCCACATGCACGAAAAGACCACCATAATCCAGAAACTTGGACAATGAAGTAATTTATCCCTCTCTCTTTCAGCATCACCCTGCCTGTTGTGACAGGCTTCACTGATCACAGCATTGAACTCTTCTAATCCTGTTCCAGTTCTCAAGTGTTGACCCTACTGAAGAGAAATGGGCATCTGAAGAGCTGCTAAGGCCAGGTCAGCCCTGCATGAATGAGAGAAGAGAAATACTTCATATGACAGCTGAGAATCCAAATCTTCTGCAGAATTCCAGATGTCGATGAAGTTATGCCATGATCCTGCTACTTTCCACACAGCTCATCAATCTCCAAGGCAGCAACTGCTTTCTTGGGAAGTCTCTGACACTCACAATGTAACATTGACCCAAACCAGCACAGCCATAGAGAAAGATCTTACCCTGAAAATCTGCTTCAGATTTATCTAGTCCCCTATTTAGCTAATTTCTCTTCATCTAATTCAGTCCTTAATTTTCCTTAAAGTCTTCAAGTCTCAAGTTCATTTGAATTAAAGAATTAAAGATAGAACAGAGAGATGGAGGGTCCTTGAATCTCCTGATTACTTTCAGCAGCAAGGACATGACTTACAAGAAAGGAGGGAGTATGGAAGCAAACAATATTCCTTTTGCAACTTTTTGACATTTTCAACAAATAAGAAATTAATATCCCAGCTGAATTTGGAGAAAGGGGGGGAAAATCGAGGCTCAAAATCTGGGATAGCATTGTCTCAATTCAGACCAAACCTACATGCTTCTATTTGGTGAGTTCAAGTTTAAAGCATGTCAAAGGTGGCATATTTTATACTTTTGCTTATAAAAAGAAAAGGGGAAATTGTAAAACTTAGGAGATATCTTAGCAGTTCCAGAGATCAATAGCATAGTCCCATGCAAAATAAAGCACGCAACCATTTTTAGTTACTGAGTAGCTTTAACTGATACAAGTTCTCTATGTTTAGATTCATATTCCCAATAATAACGACGTTCCCACTCTCCTCGGCCATCAGTGCAGGCCAGTAAATTTATATGTTAATACTGAACAGTAAATTCATTCACTTGCAAAAGTAAACTTAATTCCAAAATTTTTCATGTGTCCTGTCTGCAAAGAATTTAAATTAATATAGTTTGCATAAATAAATATGAATGTCAAGAATTCTAGGCAAGGCCTGGAATAGTTTTATATTTTTGCAATACATTTGTACTCGTTGCTGCTACATTGAGAATATAGACTGTTTTTCTCTGCTTCATTCAAGATCAGGGAGGTATTTTTCTGTATTATCATCCTTACCATCTTTACCTTTTAAAGTGTCTCTCTTGCAATAACTAGCAGTCTAGCAGGAAAAGCTTGCAGCCTTCTCCAAAGGCTGTTTTCCAGCATTGCTTTGAACAGACAAGAAGCAAACAGACTTTATAATTGTCCCTCCTCTAGCAATCCCTCAAATACCCTTCAAGTAATGCTTGTCCCCCAGCCCTGTTAGTGCTGTGTTGGAGCTGGCAGAGCAGACACACTGCCTGTGCAGCCTGACCTGGTCAGCAGCTCCAGCAGTGCCCCAGACCAGGCTCTCCATCAGCCAGCCAGTCTGGTCTCATGGAATCCCACAGTCCCACTGCTACCTGCTGTCATTCAACTATAAACATTTAGAGAAGCATCTCTCACTGTAACAGTCGCATCTGCATATCCTGACACAACATGAAACTACACTATGGGAATGGCAAAGTTTGGGTGGGAGAGGCAATTGCTAGGGCTGGCTTCTGTTAGAAGGTACTTGAAGCTCCCCCTGGGTATGAAAGGAGCAGTGCCAGCTGCCTGCAGGATGGCCCTGCCACTGGCACTGGTGAAGGCCAAGCCCATCAGAGCCTCTGACATAATGTCTGTGTTAGTTGGGTAAAACTACACAGCTGCAGCTTTAACTGGAGAGAGGGCTGACAGTATTTTGGAGAAACAACTCTGCACACAGCATGGCCCTGAGGAAGAGGGCAGGAGATCCTCCATATGCCAAAGCAGAGATTCCTCTGCAGGCAAAGGTGCAGCCCATGGGCAGGCAGCTGTGCCCCTGCAGCCAGTGGAGGCCCATGATGGAGCAGAGATCCACCTGCAGCCCATGGAGGAGACCCATACCAGAGCAGGGGGAGAGTGTGGGGAGTCTTCCCACTGAGAAGAAATAAAGTATGATGAACCAACCACAGTCCCCAGTCCCCATCTCCGTGAGCCTCTGTAGGGAGGAGGTAGAGTAAATCAAAAGCAAAGTTGACTGGAAAGAAGGGAGGGGTGGGGGGAAGGTGTTTTAAGATCTGCCGTTTTCCTCTCTTTACCCTACTCTGATTTAATTGGTCATAAATTAAACTAAATTAATTCTCCCAAGCTGAGTCTGTTTTCCCATGACAGTAACTGCAGAGTGATCTCTCCCTGTCCTTATCTCGACCCATGAGCCCTTCATTTTGTTTTCTCTCTCCTGCTAAGATAAGGAGGGCAGTGATAAAATGGTTTTGTCAGGCAGCTGGCATCCAGACAGAGTGGATTCCCACCACAGGGAATAACTAGAGTTATGCTATCCAAACATGACTCCATGCACAGGATGTACTTATGCATTTCATACTTCAATGTATTTCCATACTAAATTAAGACAGGGACACAAAAAACTCCTTAATGTCTGATTTTTTAAGCTCAGCTTTGAAGTTGCTAATTCTCTGCCTTCCCAGCCTCTGCAGTTTTACTCAGAGATGGCTAATAAGAGAGGTGCCTGCTTTCCAGTTCATATGGAAGCAAATAACGGAAATCTGAATCCAGTGCCTAATGTAGAAAAAATATCTATAAGCAGAATTAATTCCTCATGTGCATTACTTAGAACAAAGCAAAATAATTCTTAACATGTTTTAAACATACAGTCAGCCAAAAAAAAAAAAAAACCAAACAAACTTGCACAGCACCCGTCAAAACTTCATTATACAGGAAATAGGAGAACTGCAATATAAGAGTCTGAGATGATGATTTGGTCTCCTAGATGCATTCTGAGTCTCCCAAAGCTGTTTTCATTAATATTCATTTAAATCACAATATTCTTACTGGTCCTGTGACTTAGCAAATACTTCTAGCCATAACAGTCCCCCAAGTGAATTTAGATTTGCTTTTTCTGATTCAGTTTGATAGAGATAACTTTGACAGAAAGTAGGTTACTATTTTCAAAATTGTATTTTTACGGTTATAATTTATTAGAGGCAGTAGGGAATTCAAATTTATGGATCAGTTATATCAAGTATTTAACTAAACCCATGAGTGTACTGAACAGTATACTGTTAATCCCAAGATAAATATTTTAATCTACTTTTCAGCAGTCTTAAAATAACGCTTCTTTCAATATGTATAATTTTATCATTTATTTTTCTCTGAATACAGTTCCATGGATGAATTAGTAAAAAAGCACAGCTTAGAAAGAAAATCAATAGTTCTCGACTGAAGACCACTTACAAAACACAATTGGGTCATAATTGATTTGTAGAAAAATTTGCTACTTAATTCTAGCCACATGTAACTGGAGTAAAAGCATGCATGAGAGATTATAATTTGTCTGTGTACTAATGCTCCCAAGTGTATCACCTCTGCAGCGATCATAGTGTAACTCCAATAAATTAAATAGAATTTGAAATTAGCTCAGAGCTTGCCAAATGCACCTTTTGTTACTGACAGGAAGTTTTGGCTGGGATTTACCACTGTTGTTTATTGGAGAGCCATTCCATACCATACACAGAATGAGGGGGGAAAATGATGATATAAATTGGATTCAGAATGTATGTGCACAAAAATGATAACAATTTAGGGTTGCCTCAGAAACGAATGGGTTTTATATTACATTAATTGATGTTAGCCATTGATGCAAAGGAGAAGTCTTCTGTGGAAAATCTAGAGGGAACCAGATCCCATTAAACCAATATTTGAAATTTAAAAAGAAAAAACAGAAAACAGAAAAACCCAACCAACAACAAACAAAACACCAGGTAACATTTTATTTGCAATTTTTTGTTGTAATGGTCACAACAAAAGCACAACACCTGACAAATGGGACTCTTAGAATGAGTTAGATACAAGGTTATCTAGGTGAACCTGCCTTGGCAGTGGGGTTGGACTAGGTGACCTCCAGAGGTCCCTTCCAACACTAATGATTCTGTGATTCTGTAAAGTTTAAGGTCACTGTTTTTTAAAAATGCTTCATTTACGTAAGGTGCTGCAGTATAGAACACACTCCAAAACCCATCCATTAAATGCAGTACTATATTACATTATAGTCTTTTGACCTTAGAGCTGCATAGCTTTGATTTACACTTAGTGGCTCAAAAGATGCAGCCTATCAGCCTTTAACTCAGATTACTTTTCACAATAAATTAAAAACTGTATTGGCATGACTAACACCACTCCTGTAAATCCTGCAGGAACCAATACTCCTGCATGTTTCAGTACACACTGTTCTTCCTTGAATATATTGTTATCAAACACTTTGTGTTACCAATAAGTTGTTTCTGAAATGACATATCCAAAACCAGGAGATAACAGAAGTAATTTGGATTTAGCTATTTTGTGTTTTATTACTATAGTCCTGCTTTTAATTATCTAAGCAGGATACTTATCTGCTATTTTGATAAGAATTCCTGACTCCCATGTTTACCATAATTGAATTTATTTAGAAAAGTGTGCATTCTTTTTCTTTTCATCTCTATAGCTCCATGTTAGGACCATAGGCTAGCAAGACCTCATTAATTTATTGTCATCATCAACGTTCTAAGTTCTTCTCATCATTCTAGAATAGAAGTTCTTCTCATTTTCACTTAATGTCATGACAAAGTGAGAGTTAACACTCCCATTTTATAGTTAGTAAGACAAGGCACAGGGGAATTTATTTTAACACTTTTCCACTCGTTATTGAAGTCTTATGTGAAACACATAATGCATTTTAGAGGCTGTAGCACAGGGTCTCATGCTACCTGTTTGCAACCCTTCACCTGGATTATTTATAGGTAAGAGCATATGTCACAACACACAGCTCCAGCCAACTAATCATGCCATCATACTTTTGCTCCACTCCTTTAATTTAAGTATTAGAATTCCCCTGTATCCAGACCAGTCTTTCTCCTTCTCATCAGCCAGAAACTGGAAACTGTGGAAGACAGTTATGGGGTATGCAGGTGATTAAATTAAAATCCTTAATAAATTACACGCCATTGGCTGATTGTCACTTCTGTAACTGCTCACCTTCCATTTGCAGGTAGGAGCACAAACGCACAACGGACCGAGTGGTTCAGCTGGTGAATGGTAACTCAGAGAGCCAAAGGTACTGCACCATCTACTGTCATCCCTACACCACCTAAACTGCTCCTGGTGCCTCCAGAGCCACTGAGAGGGGAGGAGCCAGCTGCTACAATTTGCTGGTTTCACATACTTGAAGCCTGGTGCTGACCAGTGTGATTCATACAGATTAACCTTTAAGAAATTTACCTCCAATTCCCTCAAGGACTTTTAAACTGGATTTCTTTTGCTTTTAGCCCAAACAGCTTTGGTATGTGTTTCAGGAGGGCAGCAAAAGATGTATTTGATATCATGAACCATTTTGCCAGATGTTGTTCAAAACCATGGAAGTTCAGAGATTCTTCCAGAAAAAGCTGCAGTTTTTAAAACCTGGGAACATTTTTCTCTGTAATAATTTTTATCAGAAGAAACTATTTTTGCTGCAATAATAGTTAATAACTATTAAGTGATATCATGAGAGCCACAAAGATAACCCCAATTTAAATTAGCAAAAAGGATGTTAACATGAAAATACTTGGTGACCTTGACTCCAGCTATAACCAGAAGAAAAAGGCATTAAGAGGACAGTATTATTAATTTTATGATAATATTATAGTGATGTAACATGATACTTCACCAGAATTTCAAAACACATTAGAAAATGGGTTCAGCTCTGAAAGTGTTTGTCTGACAGCAGAGGAAGAAAATACTTCAAAATGGTCTGAGATTTTTGGCTTCATCTGACTAATTTAATGTTAACTTCCCCCCAAAAAATGGTCTGCTATATTTTGTAGTTAACTACAGACAATCTTCTAGAAGGAACTGTTATTTACTTGAGGCAACGTTACTACCCAGCTAGTTATGCAAAGAGCTCCTAAGAACATGTGAATAGAGAGAAAAACCTATTTTATGGAGCAAGTGATGTATAATAGAGAATTACTGTACACTAGAAACTTTCCTAATTCTGCATGAATTCTTTCAAGAAATTACACTGAAAACGTTGAGAACACACAAATGTTTTGATCAGCATCAGTGTTAGTGGTTTCTATGATATGGAGTTGATGACAGCAGTAGAGGTTCAGTTTGCAAATAAGGTCTGCCTAGAGGCAGTTTTGATTTAAGTGTCACCCCTGGATATTTGTTCATATTTTCCAAAATGAAGACTATAGTTATAATAAATAAAAAATGTTTGTCATTTTCACACAGAGACATATATATGTATATACAGAGGGCCAACATTTTTCTCACTTTCAAGCCCATAATACTGCCAAGCTCTCTGGAAGGAGAGACATTTCTTCTACTGAAAAGCTGCTTGTATTTCACCTCCTCACTGCCAGATCTGTGTAGCCATGCAACCCATGCACCAAGAGTAATATTCAAAGTTATGAAATGAAAAATAGCATTCACTTCAATACCAAGAGTCTATTTGAGGTTTTACCATAGGTTTCAGACATAGTCAAAGATAATGAAGTCACTTCTGAGAAAGAATACAACCTCTTTGAACAGTCTGCATATATTTACACTCACCAGTTCCCCAGTTATAGAAAGCAATGTTTCACCATGCTAATGGCACTTTATATCTCTAAACAGGGTAAAATGTAAAACATTTTAACATCATCTTACCTCAGGAACACTGTAGCTATAATTAGGGATTTTGCAAGGGGCTCCCTGCACCAGTTCAATAACCCACATAGCCTGTGCTAAAATTCCTTATTCTATGAGGTGAAGAACTAAAAAAGATGTAAGGGTTTTTCAGCCACACAAAAATATGCTCTCACAAACAATGGTAAAGAGGCTGGGAGGGAAGTGAAGCAACAAGGAGGTAGTTTTAGAAGAATTCAAAAACCAAATTCAGTCCATTTTCTTGAAACATGCTCTTTTATTACAAAACCTACTCTTTTCAATGCATAGAATTTGAAGTGTATTGCCCAGTGTGTAAGTATATGTGCACAAGTGAAAGCTGACAAATTAAAAGGTAGTTTGGGCTTTTATCCCAGGAACTTAGAAGAGTCAGTGTATTTGTTCCATTTAGTTCAGTGAGCTACATTCTGAAGGCCAAATACATCTCTTCAGACAATCACAGGCAAGGGTGATTTTATTATATCAAAGGGAGCATTGACCTCTCCAGAAACAGTCTCCTTTGAATCTTACAGCAGGCTAACCAAAAAGTTTCCTAAACCACTAAAATCTCATCCAGCATGTCACTGTGAAGCTGTAATCCATTTATCTGGTGCTTAAAGTCCAAGCTCAGTTTTCTGAATTGCAAATAAGTTCCTATTTAAAGAAACATTCATGTATGTATCCATCCAGAGTGATAATGTTGTTATTACAGCACTCTGTGCAATAACTCAGCTGTCAAATTCACTTGAGGCTGAAATTCAGTCTATATGGTTTCAGCTGGCCAGCAATTTCGTTTTTTCATATATAGTATGCTTAAATTGTATCCAGACTGTTATGAGTCAAGAGGTGGTCAGTAAAGAGGGATTGGGGGGGTGGGGGGGAAGGATTTTTTTTTTTTTAAGAAGAAGAAAAAGGTGCCAGGAAATTTTAAAGAGGGTGTTATCACTTTTTGCACCGTTAGATGTTACATTAGAAGAATAGCTTTGTGACATCATGTATTTCACTTGTTCCTTCTATTTTCAGCATTGATTTTAGATCCAAACCTCTTTTCATGAAACATCTGTCTGTCACCCTTTCTATCAAGGTAATTCCTCCCCCAATACAGTATTAGTAAAGCCCACATTCTAATATGTCCACAGCCAATAGACAAACTCCGTACATCCTAATAAATACACTGACAGTAGTTTGAGACCAAGCCAAAAACAAAAAATATAAATGTTTGTTACTTGGAGTTCATACAAAAATTCTTCAAGTCTGTAGCTATCAAATTTCAATTGAATTTTAATGTAAAAGCAAAATACAGTGGAATCTGGAAGCCTCTGGTTGTTACATTCTGCTTTTACCCTGAAATTCCTTAGCAAATATCTACCATGAAGAACTATTAGCAAATTAACAGAAACACTTCTCCCAAGACAGTTTGGTCAGATTCTTCCTTTGCTTTAAGAGTATGCAACTTCAACATATTTCAAGAAAACAACCCAAAAATGCAGAGACTTTAAACAGTATTCAGTAGCAGTAGCTGGTTCTTATGCAATGTTATTTCATGTTAAGATCACTGTGAGCATTACAGAGCACAGTTGATATCTGTGTTGACAGAGAGACCTATACAGTGAGTACCATGGCAAAGATAAGGCTAGAACTTCATTACATTAGAGAAGGACAGGAGAAAAATTTACTCATCAAATCTCATGTAGCTAGAATTTGCCCTGAAATTAAATGTATTGGGTCTTGGCAGCAAGAGAAGTTGCTGGATGAAAATGATGAAACATCACAGAATGTAATACATTATAAATAATGTATTTAAATTTTTAAATACTTAAATTATTCAAAGTATTAAATAATGAAGGGAAAATTAACAGCTACATCTTACAAAATAAAGGTTAGGAAATAGTCACTGACTGCCCTATGTGACAATATAAACATGGTTGCCCCAAATGGAAATGACTCATAGGTAAAAAAGAAATAGCAAAATGAAGCAGCACACCACAGCTTCATGGAACTTGGGTCAAAGCAAGAAGATTTCAAAGGCATAACAGAAAATGGGTGACTTCCAGCTCAAACAAAAGCATTTGAAGTGAAAGATCCAATTTTGATGCCAGTGCCAGACAGCCCATCATATCTGGGTACTTTCAGCAAAGTCCTGTTAAATGTGTGCTGAACATTAGTTTGCCTGGTTTATCAGGTGCATCTGAGCATTGTTACGTCTTCATGTACCAGGCAGAAGAACCCTCAAACTCCTTTTCTTCCGTCCCTATAACAGCATGGAGGAGGCTGATTAAAGCCCACTTGATATCACTCTGGAGCAGCACTGCCTTGTCTGGGTTAATTTTTTCTCATTGCAGGAATGAGATGCCGTATCTTTATGTTGTAAACTCTCCCATTAAATCAGCAAAACTGAGAGCAGCATAAGAGCCAGAACAGCTGCTGAGAATGCAACATCATCCATGGCAAGACTGACTGCAATGGCAAGCCAGTTATGGAAGCATATTCTTTGTGTTTTACTGTAGTGAAATACAGATGCAGGACCCATTATTATTATATGAGAAGAATTACCAAATTTTAGTGGAGTATAGCAGTCCCCACATTTCCTGCAAGAATTTTACAGAAGCTGTCAGTTTTATATAATTTTGCCATGCTACATTAGTCACCTTTAAAATAATTTAAATTTCCCTTTAATATTCAGTGCAGGAATTTTATGGCACCATTAATTACATGTAAGTCACAAGTGCCAATATTTGATGATAATGTTGCTTTACGACTGAGCTGCTTATCTTTTGTCATTCTGAGGGATTTCTAGGCTTGCTCCGTGAGCAGAACTGACTCATCAGAAACTAACTGTATTTTGCACCAAGGACAATTCACAAACAACCCCAGAAAACTTGTGAGAGGCCTCAAGCAGGATTAACTACAAAAGAATGGTAAGTGAAGTTTAAAAGGGAAAAACAAAATCACCTTTGACCCTCTCATGTACTTGTTTCCATACAGCCAGACAGGAAAAAAAAAATCAATCTAATATCTACAGTAACTGGCAGTGCAATAGAAAAGCAAGAATCATGTATTTCAAAAAGCAACTTTTATTTATTTTTAAATCAAGAACTCTCCAGTCCTTACATTAAACCTGTCCTGAATGTGCAGACCGATGGAAGTTCTTTTGAAAGGCAGTTGGAAAGAAAACACTTATCAAGATAGATGCTTATAGTGTAGATGGGGGAATTCTAACCAAATGGCAATTCAGTGTCCTTTTTATGTTTACACAGCTTCAGGACATAAATAACCATACTAATATAATGAGTAGTGTAATTAATTGAGATAATCTCCTTCTAAAGTGACTAATGAACAAGGCTTTACTGGGTCTACTCCAAATAGCTGGGGTCTATTTCATTTAGATATATATTTTATAATTGGATGCTACTTGAGTCTGTTAAAACCATTTAAAAATTTGTGAGAAGGTCATCAACACATGACTTTTCCACCAGGGGAAAAACATATTGGCAGTAAATTGAGATCAGAGATTTTAAAAATCTGACTGGAGATTACAAAGTTCAATTCCCTCTTTGGTACTATCTAAGTTAAAGGAGAGTAATGAGTGTTGAAAAAACCAAACCATACAAATCAATAGCAGTATTCAGATATTAAAATACTATTGAATTTCTGTCTCTGAATTAAGCTTCCATGAAGATTGACATAATGTAGTTGGACAAGTAGGCCTTGGTCCAACTGCCCATTGGAGCCTTTCCACTCACTGCCTGTAATTTCTGAACGTAATAGAAATAAAAGTATTTAAACATATGCCTGAAAACCCAGCATTATTTTATGTTTCAGTAACTTCCTATACACTTTAATTACTATTTCCAGGTAGTTGGATAAATTTACATATATATCAATACTAAGTATATATCTATACTTCCTACTGTACCTTTACAAGTATTTGTAAACAGACATGCAAGCATAACCAACCAATTTCTGAGGTTTTCTTCCTTTACTCTTAGTGAAAAATACAACACCCTGCATTCTTGATTGACAAATCAAACACTTCAAAAGCAGAATCAGAGCACACAATAATCAAGAATCTACTGGCCACAAAAAATGCATAAACACAGTCTAACATTTAATGTTCACAAAATTGTTCTAAAAATGTAACCGATCGCTAACAATAGTTAGAAATAGTTAGATAGCTAACTCAAGTTAGAAAAAAAAAAATCCCTCTTTCTAATGAGCATCAAAAATTCCTCAAATATAACATCCAAATGCTTTTGGGTTTGGAGTACCAAACTCAAATTGATCGTGAATTAAAATAATTTCAAAGAATTTTTTATGCTAAAACATATGTAAATAAGCAGATTATTCAGGTAATAATTAAATAGGATTTTAGAAAGGCACAATCCTTTTATCATACTATACTTCTATTTTCCAATTGAAGTGGACTACTTTTAGACAGCTTTGCAGTAGATATTAACCACTATCTTCCTTGACCATAACCATCAAACCTCTGCATTGTTTTACCTGTATGATATGGAGTTTTTTGTATATTCCACACATCATGGTCTATTATTGCTGAGTATCAATTAAGCTCTCCAACACTTGTATTTGAAATACAGCACACACTTGAGAGTTTTCATAGTCTTTATCATTGATTGCTTCTGACTTTGTCTTTTTCATTCTTTTATATACATGTCCTTCTATGATCATATTTTTAAAGTACTAAAATCCTCTTAACAATGTCACTTTAAAACAGCCTTTTGTGCCTTATCTCACTAGCTGTAATCAATCAGGAATATTAAAGCTGCATCGTGTGCTACTGAGCAAAAAAAGCTACCATTGTGCATGAACAGAAAACTGGTGTAGTGAGAGCTCCAAAGTATGTAAGAGGTTACACAGCCTGTCATCTTCAGTTCTGAGGTTAATGCCAGTGAGCAAGAAACTGTACTTTCAGATCTGACATGTAATGTCATGAGATAGATGAGGTAATCATAAAGTGCAGTTACCAAGACTAGGCAAGTCTGAGTGTGGCAGCATGTAAGAACTTAATGCATCTCTCAGTGAGACTGTTAGTGCTGAAGTACGAGCTCCTGTTGTAAAACCAGCAGGTGATCTGTTCATAAAGTGAAAGGTGGCCCGCAAAGTACACATTTAACAAGATCTGTTTTTCCCTCAAAGTATGGGAGGAATTGCAGAAGGATGTTGCTAGTGGGGTAAAAAGAAGAAAATAGAATGCTGTGCCTTTCCTTAATTTCTTTGGTAACCAAGAAACAACCAGTATAAGGCAACCAGTAGTCAAAGACATCAGTGCAAAAACTAAATGAAAAAATGGAAAGCTATTGAAACACCAAAGCTATCTGACAATTTAATCATATGGTAAAACAACTCATTGCCTTAATGTACAAGAGAAGACAAGAAAGAAAACCAGAGCCAGAGTTGTTCACAGATTCACAAGCAACCCAGGAAAAAACCTTCCTGTTATAAACGCATGTATTGGGTTTGCATGGACAGATTTTGGTAGCAGGGAGGAGTACAGGGGCAGCTTCTGTGAGAAGCTGCCAAAAGCCTCCCTGATATCTGGCAGAGCCAATGCCAGGCAGCTCCAGGACAGGCACAATAAGGCAAAGGCTAAGCCAATCTGAAATGGTGGCAACAACTCTCTGATAACATATTTGAGAAAGAAATATAAAAAACTGTTGTGCAGATATAATTGTGACCAGAGCAAAGCAGGCTGAGGAGAGCAACAGCTCTGCAGAGACCAAGGTCAGTGGAGAAGGAGGGGCAGGAGGAACTCCAGGCATTGCAGCCCTTGGCGAGGCATGGAGGAGCACGGGGATGCAGAGATCCCCCTGCAGCCCCCAGAAGGCCCCACACGGGAGCAGGTGGATGCCTGAGAGGAGGCTGTGAACCTGTGGGAAACCCGTGCTGGAGCAGGGCCTTGGCAGGGACCTGAGGAGCCATGGAGAGAGGAGCCCACACTGCAGCAGGTTTCCAGGCAGGATTTGTGGCCTGTTGGAAGCCCCCATGAGGCCAGGCCGCGCCTGAAGTACTGCACCTCGGGCAGGAGTGACCCAGGTGGCCACAGCTGTGGAGAACTGATGCTGTGGGAAGGACTCACACAGGAGGAGTTGATGGAGAACTGTCTCCCATGAGAGGGACCCCACGCTGGAGCAGGGGGAGAACTCCTCTGCTTGAGCAGCAGCAGAAAAAACAACCTGGGATGAACTGACCCTGGCCCATTCCCAGTCTCCCTGTGCTGCTGGGAGGGGAGGAGGTACAACACAGGAAGGAAACATTTCTCAGAAGATGAAAAATTGTTGAATAAACAATTATTCATAGGACTAGAGAGAAGGCCACAATTAATTGCTTTAGATCTGTGTTCTAAGAGTACTGAGGAAAATGGAAATGTGAGTTGGTTATATACTTGCTTAACAGGCTGCTGCAAAAGAAAATTTGAACCAGATGCAGTCAAACTACAATTGAGAAAGCTCTTCTGTAATGAATTTATTGACAACATTAAAAAACACTATTTCAAAAAAATGTGTCGGCATACATTGGTAGAGAAGTAAAATATGGCTTAGGTTAGGGGGGTACAAAATTAGTAGAGTCATTGTGTATAATCCCTGTTCACTCATCCATTTCATTAATCTAATTATACTGTATTTTTCCAGATAAGGAGTATTTTGGTTTTGTATGGCCAAGGTCACTCAAGTTCTACAGAATTTGTTCTACAGTGAACAAAAACAAGTTGGAGAATAACTGGGTCTCCACATTGCAACCAATAATTTAAATAGATTGTCACCATATTAGTTGGGCCCTGCTAATGTAATATGGCAAAAGACAACGTGTTTCCACAATAATTGAATGCTTTAGTTTGAGCGTGCTAGAGGAGTCCATCTGGCCATTTAAAAACACTGCTAGGTGTAGATGCTTTCTAAGGCCTACCAGTTTCAAAACATTCCTTCTGACAGTTAACTGTATGAACTACATCGTTATGGAAATATTTGAATTGTAAATACTGAAAATCAGCTACTGTTCATGCATTGCAACTTTTCATATATTCTAATATGCATATTAACACCATGAAGGCTCCATAGTCATAAAACTGATCCTGACAGATAATAATAATTGTTGAATATAATTGATAATACTACTTATTGAAAGTGACCAACCATTTAATAGTTTCTCTCTTTTTCACTTGCTTTAATTCTGGAGAAACATGATGATATTAAATGTTCAGTATGGTAAGTTCAAGATTAATAATTCAACTATCATTAAGCACAGATTGAAACAATAGTATTGCCTTGCCTTACAAAGTCAAGAGATTTAGCAAATCATTTAATAATGTCAGTACTCTTCTTGTACATGGATTGTCTGGGTTGACAATACCATCCAATGGTTTCTAAACTAACATTTTGCCACAGCTAAAAAGAATCTGCAAACCAAGATGTTTTACAGCTACTTCAGTGGGGAATTTTTTAAATATATAAATACAGACACTTTCTCAGTGTTAAAAAAAAATGGGCTAAACTCACAGGACAGGGATGAATACTCCAGGGGAAGGAAGTTGCTTTATTGACTCACAGTAGAGACACTGCCTTGGTATGAACACCAGCTCCTGGCAAAGAATGTGTGACAGACAAGAGGCACCAGTTTGTAGCTGTGCAGCAGCTCACCTCTCTCCCTGCTGAGCCTTTGCCATGGGTCACATGCAAACCAGCTCATTTTGCCTCACAGTAAAATGAATTAAATGATCTCTCTGTTTTCTTTGATTAAACCAGCATAAGGTAGTGAGCAGGAGCCATATCTTAATGTCATTATGGTCAAATTTCAGTAAGGATTTAATTTTCATATTAAAAGGGACAACGGCAGACTGAAGGATCATCTGAGTTTCCTGAAGAGTTTCCTCAAGTTGAAATTGCTCATCTTTCCCTCCTCTGTGAAGCCTGGCTCTCAGACATGTGGTCTTAACACAGCTTAGGTGGACTTTTCTCTTCAGCTTTTGATCTTGCCAGTCTCTTCTCTACTAGCATAAATGATCAGACAGCATGCACAAACATTGCTAGTTGCATATCTTTTGAAAATATGGAAGTCAAAACCTGGGCTCCTGCCTCTTGCTTTTGATCTGAATCTATTCTTTATTTTTTCCTCAGATTCATAAATGTGAAATCATCTCTTGAGCCATACATATGATGTCTCATATATATTTACAATTTTCATAGCAAATGCTTTGAAATTCTTTATTTTCAATTGAGGGATTTTAAAAAAAACTTCCACTTTTTTATTATTAGACTGATCACTACTTCCTCCCTTAAACTGTTCAAATAATGTTTTTGGAAGAAATACACAATCAGAAACCAATTTGCCAAAAACTACTGAATATATGCAATTTTAAATAAACAACCCAGAAATATAACCTCTGAACTCCACCTTACAGTTATTAATAAAGCCATTCTTGACAGCAAGTCAAGATAAATTATACCCAAAATAATTAAGGGTATAACTGATAATAAACACAGCAAAGGTGATAAGTATTTAATACCAACTCCTTAATTCTCTGCAAACAGAATATGTAGCACAGATCACAAATTTTCAATATAATGAGCTCAAATTTCATAATTCAATTAACATTAAATGTAATTTATGTCAAAACATTGTTTTAGCTGAATGACGAGTAAATGTTACCTGATTCTGCATCATGAGGACAAGATGCATTGATCTCATTATGGAAAAGGAAATATCAATAAAGCAGCAGGTTTTCAGTAAACAAATACATTTGTCAAGATAAACTGACCATTACGTAGTCAGTAGTGAAATAATTGGGGTTGTATTTTTGACTCCTACTCCATTTCCTGTCAACCTTATGGAGCTTTGATAGGAGACCCCCTTTGTGTGTTTGTAGTGCCCAGGAGACCTGAAGAGAAATTTCTGTTTCCTCTTTACATGGTTGGGTTGTCCTACACATTGGAAAATTATTACCCTCATCAAAAAGGCAAGGGACTGTGTTTTTTTTTTTTTACAAGAGACTATAATGGTTTCAATAAAATTGCCTAATCTCAGTTGAGTGATACTTATAATGCACTGTGAAGATAAATTCTCCCTCTATAAGACCCATACATTAAACTCCTTCTTTCACCTTTGAGCAGAGCCAACACCTGCCATCTGTGTTCCCTGACAGACTGCCAGTTGTTCCAAATTTCAGAAGACAAGAGAAGTGAACACTTATGGAGTTCCAGAGCAATATACATAATCCTTCCTCCACTGCTATGGAATATTTATTCTTTGTAAAACCTGCACTTTCTTCTTTTTTTTAACCACAAGATTGTGTTAAGTTTAAGTTGTCCAGATTTTGTAATTTGGGGAAAAGAGGTAGCTAAATGCAACTCATATCCTAGAACTCCTACATACTAAGGCAGAGCAACAGAGCACACTCAAGACAAAGATGATTCAAGGACATACGAGTATTGAGTAATTTCCCTGTCATTGCTGATCATATATAGGTAACAACCACACTATTAAGTGCAAAACAGAATGACTCCGTGCCTCATAGGAAGTAATAGGATTAAACCATACAGTAACCATTTATGACAACAGTGTTGGAGCTTCTTCCTATTTTTTTCCCCAGAGAATGGGGCCGAAATCCAGAACTGCAGCACTTTCATGGGCAGTACCTCTGAGCTACCACATCCACTGCTCCTAATAGCAACACCTCAGTGCAGGGAATTGAAGACCAACAACTTTACTCAAATAGTTACTGTAAATGACAGCAGGAGCTGAGCACCAGTGTAAAGCAATCTCACTGCAGAAAGACATTTTGCATTAGTTTCTATTTCTAAATGATCTCAGGCTGTAGCCACATGCAAAACACATTAGAGCAATCTTGTTTCAAGGGAGAAAAATGTGGCTAAATGTGGCAACATTTGTACTGGAAAGATCTCACAAGCTCTGGTAAAAAAGTGAACTCCAGGCCAACACTGTGGGCTGTGCATCTGGATGCAGCTTAAGATGAAGCAATTACTTATCCTACAAAAGCCCTGATTCTTCAAGATGATCTACTCCATGTGTCTCCTATTGTGTGAGTCTGTGGAGCACATGTACTTAACACATGTTTTCCTAGCAGTACCAACATTCAGCATTGCTCTGCTTGTACTTTCTGCTCCTTATGTTCCCATATGGGAGGACATTAAAGCTTGGCTAACCATGCCCAATTATCCTTGCAAGGTTAACCCTATACTACTAAAATCTCTAAGCCTACTAGAAAAACTTTGCTAACAGCAACTCTAATGGTAGTAAACAAGAGTTGTGTGGGAAAACAAACAAAGAAATATACCCCCTCAAATTACTAAAAAACCAAACAAAACCCAAACAAACAAAAAACCCCAACCAAAATAAATCCCACCAAAAAACTGTTTTAAATGGAGGTCTCTACTTTTTATAGATGCCCAGTGGTACAGGGGCTCAGGACGTACACCAAGTGGAGTGCTCCTTGCCATTGCCTGGTAGCTCTCACTGACTGGTAACTCAGTCCTGCACTGGTAACTCCACTGGCTCCTCATCCTGCACTCCCAGCTGAGCACAGCCCCTGGGGACATCCCTGAGCTCAGGGCTGAGCACACACCTCCATCCAGGGACACCCACCCGTGGGGACATCCCTGAGCTCAGGGCTGAGCACACACCTCCATGTGAGGAGAAAGAAGTCCCAGCCTACCAGCCAAGCAAATGGAGATACCCTACATACTCTAATTCAAGAACATTTATGCTGGAGCAATTTAACTTTGAAATATAGTACCCAAAACACCAAAAGCACTCCTGAAATGTTTATTTCTTGTTAATGTAGTAGAATAAAACTCAGGAGTTTTCAAAAAAATTATTTTCTAGGACCAAATCTGGATAAAATCTAGTAACTTAGGACAGACTATTTTCAAATGCTAAATGAAGTGATACCCTTCTGTTAGGAGCCAGGCAAGAAACAAGTGTGAAAAAAGTTTAAAGTCTGATATTGAGGACAAACTGTATCATAAGACAAAACAGTTGATGCTCAGCACAGTGGGTGGTATTAAACACGCACTCTAGATTCTGTTTGGCCTTTGCAGTCAATATAAAAAATAATTTCCTCACTGACTTTTTTGGGTCACTTGGTGCTTTATATGAGAATTTACTGAAGTGGTAGGGATTGTTCGTATTTTGTTTTATTTTCACAGACCTCTCCATAAAGCAGAGGTTAGTATTTCATTCTGATCTGGGGAAAGATGTAGCCCATCTTAAACCTAGCAAGCTAAAAGAAATAGTCTATTAAAACTAGCTTTCCAGCCCCAGCAGGTGTTATAATTATTTCACTCCACCACTGCTACAATGTCAGACTCTGAAGAACTGGAAAAATAGTTACAAAGATGAAGTTTCCCAGAAGCGTATATATTAGTAGGGTTCTATTTTTCTCAGAACATACACTTTTTATTTCACTAGGTATTTATGTATTTTAGTATCTTAGCACCCAATTTAAACTCAAGGAGGGTAGCTTGTTTTCCTGACCTTCACATGGCCCAAATTTAGCATTTTAATCTGCTGACCAACTGAAGCTGGAAATAGCAGAACAGAAGGTCACAACTGCCTTGCAGTGCAGGATCCTCAGTACAGGATAAATCACATCTTTCCTCTGCTATAGAGCTCCTCTGAGGATTACTGGGGAGGTTTGCATGCTTGAAGGAGGGTGTTGGCAGAGCAGCCTGTGCTATCCCAATCAACCAATTTGACTAAAATCAGTCATAAAAACCTAAGCAATTCAGAGGAATGAGACTGTGAGCCATTTCCTACTTTGTTTTTGCTGTAGTTACTCAAGAATCCAAATAATTGTTAATCTACCCAGTTTTTAAAGTCAACACTATCAGTCCAGCTGATATCTTTTAAATGGCAAAGTAAACAATTTCATTAAAAGGCTTACACTTCATATCAAAATCTGTGTGATTCCCATACAAGTTGTTTGGGATTGCACAGTGCAAAACCCTCTTTCCAAGTTGAAATATCTCTGCCTGGAAGGTCAAAGGAGAAAAATTCTTGAGGTCAATCCCCAGTTTGATCTCCTGCAAGGGAGGCTATACAACTATCAGCTGAGCAGTCTTTGTGCTGACCCAGAAACTGCAAATGTCTTCGTGTATATTCCTTTTAGATAAAGAAACTTTTCTGCTTCCTCTTAAGCTTTTTAGAGGGGGAAAAAAATAGGCAACCAACATCTTTTTTAGCTCCATTTTTCTTCTGTGTTCTCTGTCCTTTGTAATCTACTTTGACTCACTGACAATACATGACTTTTTGTACTCTCACCGTGTCTTTTAATCAGAAGAAGAAAAATCAAAAAAAAAAAACAAAAAAAAAAAAAAAAAACAAAAACCTCACACCACCCCAAAACCCTCTGACTGTCCATCCCTCATGATTACAAACCATCTCCTTTATCTAGTGGTCTGGGGAGGAAGAGGAGGAGCCACCACAGCAAACCTATTTCTTTCATTGGCCTCTGCCCCAGCAATATTTCTTTTACTCCCAGTTCTTTTTTGTGTTGTGTCTTCACTGAGTGTAATTGTCAGATATGTCTGATGGGCAGGCACACATGCAAGAGTGGTGCCATTCCCTTAATGTATATTTTAAAGCAGCTGTTGGGTAAAGGGTCTGTCTTTGGTCACACACATTTCCATGATTGAGATCTCTGCATTTCTGAATCTGTCCTGTGTGCTTTAATTCTTAAATTTGATGAAACCAGATTTACCAATGTGATAGTGAGTTGTTTGGTTTTCTGTTTTGTTTTGTTTTTTTTTAAGGGGCTAAAATTATAATTGCATGTTTTCTTAAATGTGAGGCTTAAATGTGCATGCTGTGACAATGGCTGTGTTATCTGTGGATTATAGTGGTGCTTTATTTGTGTATATCCTGAAAAAATAGACATTGCAATTACTGTAGAACAAACAGTGTCACTTATCAAGGGCTTTTGTCCAGGCTCTTCAATGACACCCACACTGTGATTGCTTTGACTGCCTACAGATCTGTAAATGCACTGCAACATTTTGCTTCGTTGTTATATAGACCTGTAAGTCCCATCAGACAAGGGAGAAGGCACGAGTGCCCTGTTTGTCATCCCACCAGGAATTTTTAGGCATGTACTTGCTGAATGTGAGTAGGTGGCTAAATCTTGTATATAACCTGCATTTGAAAGTCTTTGTGCTATTTAACTCCCAAGGAAGATTCAAGACTTGCCACCTTCAAGCACTCAAGTATACAGGAAGCCATGAAGCTAATTGCAAGGTTTCTTTTTAAAACACTGATGAAAGTTCTCTTTTGTTTATAAGCTCCTCTACCCCCCTTAAATTCTCACACCCGTACATCTCAGCTGCTGAGGTTTTTTACTAAAACCACAGAAGTCACAGTACACAGGCAGTGATTCACTTTCAAAATACAGGCTGGTGTTTCTGTCTTTACATTGTGCTCATTATTACAACGTCAGGGATGCTAGTGTGTTGTTTCCAAGAAGGAAAAAACAAAAGAGTTTTAAATTTCATTTGTGACCTGCCATTTGTAGCTCAATATTTTGGGGTTTTTTTGGACTCACTGAAATAGTGTTTTTAAGGTTATACCTTAAAAACATGTTAAGAATTGCCATTTACAAAGCTCTCATTTTGGAAGGATTATCATTGGGAGCAGGGTCTTCTAGTTTCTCCATAAACCTGCCCTGTGACTGATCAGCCACTGACTTCTAAAGCTGAACCCTACTATATCAAAGTCCAGATTCATTATCTGTGAAATGGCTATAACGACATTCACTATTCTGGCTGATTAGTATTGGAGGTGATAAATGCCACACAGCCGTCTATGGCAAATCATTACATGTGCACACATTGAATGCACAGCTGTTTTTTAAAATTCTTTTTTGTAACCTGGCAGCAGTAAAAAAATTCTGATCCTATTGTAAGAGGTTCCTTCTGATGTTGTGTGTATAGCTAAAAGATGTGAGATGTTTTGTGAACTCTTTATGTGAAATTACAGATGAGACAGTGTTAACATGAAGATCTATTTAACGTATCTTAGTCATGAACATACCCTGATGGTAGAACTGTCACTTCCGTGCATTGCTGCTCTCTAATCAACAAAATGAAAGGAATACTGTGGGGGACACTTCTCCAATGCCAGAATACAATTTATATTATGAGCATTTTTCCCAACCAATGCCAGAGAGGAAGGATGCAACTCTCATCATCTTTCTTTGGAAGCAAAATTAAATTATCAGTCTTTAATTTAGTTAGTGATAATCTCTGCTTAAACATTCCCTCATGGCTTCCACTGAATATACCATTAAAATCTCCATTCTGTCTGGGCTACCAAGTGCTCTCTCTACATTAGAATGCTAATTCAACTTTGAACTGCCATCTTGTGTCATCCTACTAGGAACCAAAAATTATAAGTCAAATGCAGTTGTAGCCATGGTGGGGGGGTGGAAAAAAAGGGAAATCCTCTGTTAAATCATTTTATCACTACAGAAAACATTGTCAGTTTTGCAGCAAAACAAGAGCAATTTCCTAGATTGTATTTCAAGAGAAAGAATGTATTTGAGTATCACTCAAAGACAAGGACAGCACAGGCAGCCATACAACAATTCCTATCTGTGGGAGAGTTTCTTCACTTGTTCTTTTCATTAGAGACATACATGTACCAGTTTGGAACAGGAGGATGTTCCCAGATGGCAGCACAAAGTAATCCTCCAAACACGAGGCCAAGAATGTAAATTACATGCAGGGATAAAATGTAAATTACTAGAGAATCTAAGGGCCAGATTGGAACTCAAGCAAAGTTTAAATCAATGAGTTTGAGGGTTCACAGAGGTAAGCAAAGATGAATGACAGAAGTAAACATCTGTACAGGTACCAGAAGTGTGAGAGTGATCCCTGCTTATGCTCACAGAAAACCCCGTCCAATTCTTAGTTAAAAAATAGTTCTGATTCTCTATCACATTACCCTATCAGTACAATGCAGATACATGTGGAAAAGGAGGAGACATTTGACTACAGTACAAAGAAATTGGTTTCAGATTTAAATTATGTCAGTAGAAAAGTCCTCTTCACACATTGTTGAGGTAAATGTGTAAAAATTGAAAAGTAATATCAGTTGATATTTTTATACATCCAATTTTCATTTGCAACAAGAAGCCAGATTTGAATCCACATGTTCAAGAGAACCTGAGCAGTCTGACTTGGAAGTGATGGAAGATATTCCATCACTATGACCAATTCAAGAATAAACCCAAAATGCACCATTATCTCAATGGTGTACAGAAAAGATGGGAAAAGATGACAGTGGAGTACCATAGAGTAGTTACTCCATATTTGGAGTGCTGAGCTTCAGACTTTTCAGCAAACAAATTATTTATTTCCTGGCACTGTGACATTTATCATGCACCTAGGCAAATTACCAAACTGCCCCCCAAATTACTGTCCAGAAGAGCAAGAACTAAATCAACTGAATCTCTCCCGTTTCAGTGAATTCTCTCCATAAGAAAAGAATTTTTACTGGTAAAGAAAGACAATACAGTAAGATTTTAGATACTGAGCAGGAGCACAGCACAGGTCTTCCTTCTCTAGCTCCAAATTACTGAGCTCTGGTCAAGAGTGCAGAAGATCAAGAGATAATCTGGAGTCTAAAAAAACACAATCTTAAATCTTCCAGGACAGAGCTGGCTCAAGGCTTCTCTGCACAAAACCATGACGGAGGCTGGGCTACTGTCTCCCAGAAAAGGAAGGGATGGAAATGGGAGAGAGTGTCTCTTTCCTGCTATTGTTAGACAAGGGGGTACAGTGTAGTGCAGAGTGGGAAGGAAAGGCAGCCCCTCCTACCCTTCCTTGCCCCATCTCTCTTGCAGCAGTAATTAGCCCAGCTGTAGCAGAGAGTGAGCCATGAGCTGCAGATTTTGGTCATATCCTACCTGCTGTCCTGGACAGGCAGTTTGCCTTGCCTTCAGCAGCCTTTTCCCAGGAAATGCCTTAACTGGTTGGCTTTTCTGTCCATCTCCCAAAACCAGATCCTTGGGTCTCCTCCCAAGTGAAGTAGTCTCATGATACTTTGCAAAATAGGAGCCCTGAGCCTCACATTGCAGTAAATTAACACAGATACACACATATATATTAAGAACAACACTTAGAACCTATGTAGCCACTCTACATACAAGAATTTTGATAATAAGACTTCTTTTGTTCAACACCATGGTGGTAGGCAGATATATTTTTCCATCTGATTTCACAGTTCCACCAAGTTCTCATCTTTTTTTCCTTATCCCCTGACCAGTATATATGCTGCCCTTTAAAATAAAAAAACCCCACTCAGTACTATAGACAAGTGGTCTCTAACCCAGATGATATGATGATGCAGTGCAGATTGTTGCACTGCTGAACTCAGTGCCCTCTCCACACAGAATGAGCTCCTGAGGCCGCTAACTGTGGCTGCAAAACTCATCAGACAGAGCAGAACTCTGAAACAAAGGTTACAGATGTTAGCCCACAAATAATGAGAGTTATGGTCATATGCCAGCTCCTGACTATTTAGTGTTTCTCAGACACCAAGATGATGTGAGCTTTTTCTTATTCCAGTTCCTTAATGTGGAAAAACCAAGGGTAACTACAGGTGCCAAATATAAAAGAGTAAAAAAAAGATTAACAAATCTACCAGTCTACCTTCTAACTTAACACATTAGTTTGCAGTCCTGCTATATATTTTTCCCTACTCAATCAAAAAATCAGCTTGTTTTCCAATGCATCAGGACCAATTATTATTTGTATTCTAATTCTCACACCCCCCCCCCCCTCCGGCCATTAATGTAGAAATTGGTGTTAACAAAATTTTTAAGAAGCATAGCCAAACAAACCAGAACCCAAACCTATTAAGCTCTTGAGTTTAATTATACATCATGAGCTAATTATATACCATGCAAAAAAAGTATACTTTTTAAAACACTTGTATTTATTTTTAAAACATGTTCTTCTAACATTGAAAAAAACAAACATGAGCAAAGAGTGTATCTAGTCATCAGTCATACTCCCAGCTTGCACAAACTTCTACCATGTATCTTCTCATTCCTTTTCTTCCTGAACTATTACTTTTTCTCTTTTTCTTTTATTGTGTCCTGTCTAGAAGTAAATCCAGGCCCTTAATCACTTTCATTGCCATTTTGGACCAGTTTTTTCATTGTCTCTTTCTCCTCCTCAAAAAATATTTCAGTGTTAGATAGATAATATAAAAGTGGCTTTTCAGTAATTTAACTTTCCTCACCTACATTTCTCACCATGTTTCAAATTGATACATCAATAATAAAATGTATGATATTCATCACAACTGCCTCTGCCTGTTGACTTCAATACCCACAAACTCAGTAACTGTAGTTGTGCTGAAAAGTCATCAGAGCAGCATCCTTAATAGAGGGTGGAGTTCTGCTGATTGTTACCCAGATGTTTTATTTTTGTTTTAACTAAACATAAAACAAAAGGCTTTGACTACAGATACTGCTCTTGACAGCAGATATTTCTGCCTATATAATGTTTAATTAATTAATGTTTAATTTCAGCATAAGGTGGAGGTCTTTTTCAGAGGTCCCTAAATACAGATACTTAGATATGTAATTTTAGATAGACTAAATATTTGTCTTACGATTTTAGGATGCTTGTGTTTTCCCCAGCTACATTTCTGCTTTGTGTTCTTTTCTGGTTATTGTCAAAGAAATATAGGATATCAATCAGAAAATTCCTGTCTCTGGATGCAGTACATATTCAAGAGAAAGATGCAAATTTAAATTGGCGACAGTTAACATAAACAGGTCTGGTATCAGTAGATATGTATTTCTAGGCTCTGGTACCCTACTCATTACCAAATAATTTATAATAAATAGTAGAGATTTGATTGTTACTAAATCAGTTTACCCAAAAATGTTATATCCTCTCCTATAATTCCTCAGCTATTTAAACTCTAATTCTGGATAAACTTATTCTTAGCAACCACTTGTACACAATAGTTACCCATACTAAAGGTGTCACAAAAACTGTGTAATAACTACCTGGACAATTATAGAAGTATCAAATCTATTTTTATGGCTGTAAGTAATAATAAATACCAAAAATTTTGAACAAACAAAACCAGCAAAAACAAAACAAAACACTCCCAAAAACACTTGGCCAGCAAAGGAAGAAAGCCAGTTTCCACATCTGCAATATCTGCTTCTCCATTAGAGACTGCAACAGCACTATATAAATTTAAAGGCTTTTAGCTACAAAACACATCACATTGAAAATAACACATTTTTGCCTGAAAGATTTATCATCTCCCTTTTTTATCATGATGGTTGATGTATCAAGGATGGTTACTTTTGTACCAATACAGAAATCAACAGTATTGAATCATATTCAGTATAAGGAAATAAAAACCAAAGTCTCACAAGTATTAACTACAGGTAAATTGAGGCAAACTGTTCACAAAAGAGAGCTTTTTAAGAAGGTTATTAAACATAATTCCAAACTGCTAGATAAATAATTTGTTCAAATATATTATAATGTACTCAGATTTAATAATTTTCCTGTAAATATTTATCATAATATTTAATACATTATTTAGGAAACATGATCAAAGCCAGTGTTTCTTCTTCCTGACTGAGTATCCAAACTTTTATAAAATGGAAAGAAGGAAGTCTGCCACACTGAACTCCAATTCTGATTTACATTAATATCATTTATGTCAACGCATTGAGATTAAAATAGCAATTCTTGTAATTGTTCCTGAAAACATATTTGAAAGAGCAATGAATATCTGAGCAGCATCAAATTTAGTATAAGCATTCCATCCTTTAGCACTTTGACTAAGACAGAACGCTGTGATGAAAAGCACACGTCACACCTCTCACAGAGCCACTGCTTTAACTCAGACAACTATTTTGGGTTTGGACAGTACATCAGTTACTACTTCATTCTGCATGACAAGCTAGCACTGCCAGCTGCTCGCTGCCACAAATGTTAAGGGCATTTTTCTTTAAATTATAAGTTAGATATTATGACTTCATTCAAAAGAATCTGCACAAAATTTAGGGAGCACGACATGCAGAATAGAAGAGGACTTGCATGTTATGTTCAAATGGGTGTTCTGTTCACTGCATACTGAAAGTAAATCTACAGTCTCTCCACCTTATATTACACTTATTTCAGTGTGTTACTTACAGTAGTTTATAGATACCTGAAGTATGGATGCTGCTACTCTTTCTGAAGTTACCAAAACTTGCACCCATTAAATCTCATTTAAGAACTAAACTGATCATGTGATAGTAACTCAACAAAGAAAATAAGAAAAAGGATTAAAAATGTGTAAATAGTGAAATAGAGTACTAGTACATGTAGTTAATTAAAACATGTCCTTGCAGACTTCAACATGTGAGTAGAGACAACACAAAGATTTAAAGGCAGCTTGTCTTGAAAAGGGAGAGCCTACTGTTCATCAGTCCTAACAGTCAGCATTTTTGAACAGCTCCAAGATGACTTGAAGTTAACAGTCACTAGACAGGATATTTGAAAGTTTAATCTAGTGTTTTACCAATATATTTCCCACTGGAAGAAGCATAAGGATTCAAGAGATGTGCAAAAATCACTTTCTCCCTTCAGTGCTCATGTTCTACATACAAAAGTAGCTATCCCATTTTCCAGGATTTTCTAATCTGTCACATGGCACCTACAAATGGCACACTGCAAATCTTTCCTAATACTCAAATCCTTCCCCCTCCATAAAAGCAATGCCAACTACCCCCCATGCTCAGCAAGCAATGCCTGCACATCTACCCCACCAAATGACTGCTGCTGAGGGTATGCACCAAAACATGTCCCTGGAATTAAATGACTGCTTAAAGAGAGTAGAAATCAGCTACCAGAACTCCTCAAGTACATACACTGAAAGCTGCATTTCAGCTGATTACAATAGGGGAGGAGGGGAACAACTCCAAAATCCAATATCTATATATTGGGGTTTATATTTGTCTTTTGCAGCTTTGTCCTTACTTGTTGAATTTTGCTATTATCTCTGATTCTTGCAAAGCTTCAGTGACAGAAAGGAATATATTAACTCAAGAGAAGAAAAAGCATTAAAAAAAAAAAAAAAAAAGCAAAGCAAAAAAAACCTGCAAAAAAACACACCAAAAAACCTGCAGCCCTCCCCAGGTCTGACAGATTCCCACGCTGATTCCAGAAAAGCCTGTCTGCACACAAATGGCAGACCCGCAGCACAAAGCTCAGTGATGTGTGTCAGCACAGCAGCAGTCGCCTTGCTGCCAAACAGGAACATAATGGACAAGCTGCAGGAGCTTACACATTTGGAGGGGAGCTGCTAGACAGAGCTCAGAACTCTGGTGAACATCTCTCTGCTGCTCTGCTGAACATCTGTTCTTGCAGGGTGCAAGCCACTGACAGGAATCTTTTTTGAAGAGCACTATTTCCATGTCATGTTGCCTCATTAAATACCCCGAAAAAGTCTCCATTATATTCCAAATAGGACTGTTTGTTTCAAGCTGTGTTCAGACTCAGCTGTGAAATAATTGTACAAAGTAGGCGAGGGGAAGGGGAGCTGAGTTTGAGAAGGTCTGTGTTCTGTCCCCAGTTTTATCTGTGCCTCACTGCAAGGAATATTCTATGGTTCACTGAATTAATTCATGACTTTCTCACAGATGAAAAGTGGGATTAAAAATGGCAACTTGCTTTTATAAAGTACTCTCTATAAAAGAAATTTGAAATAAAGCAAAAATACTAGGGAAAAAAACAAGACTGGTTTGTGACTAGTGAGCAGCAAGATTGGTTCTGGAAAACCACCTGCCTACCTGTAATTTGTAAGGAGAAATAAAAAATACATAGTAAAATATATTAGGGAGATGCTGAAAATGTTTTACATTACTTGTATTCTTTTGTTGTATATTATTTGTATTCTTTGATACATGATGCTGGTTTTTTTCTATGAATTCCTTGCTACTGTTTCAATGCTTTCCTGTTGTACTTTAAGATTCAGGGTTAAGATGATGCATCTTGTCTCCTAACAACACATTTTATGGTCAGTTTTTCAGTAAGATTATAAGCCTGTTGCAGTAGGCTAAATCTATGTTTCCAGCAGTGTTCAACAGGAAAATGTGCCTTGGAAAGCATACTAGAAAATATGATCTGTAGCCTTCATTTATACTAGGAAAAGTGCTCCACCCTTCTGATCAGATAGTTTAGTTCTATCTTGTCTTCATCAAATTCTTTCAGTGAGTCTTCACAAATTCCTGTAAGAATATGGGGCAAGACACCTGGCAAGGACTTCCCCATTCTCTTCTCTTCAAATACTACATTAAAAGTGCTTTATAGCACAGTAGGAAAAAGATTTTCCTATGAACAGACTCACTGATTTTACCTCCTTTTAATTTATTTCTAATTTTTATCACCCCTTTCCTCTGTTCCACTTGTTCTGTGATCTTTGTTTCTACAGAATGTCAGACGTTTTTTCTCCCCTCCATGAATCCCTTTGCCACATTTCATCTTTCCATCCAAATTCACAAAATCATGCACCATCTCTAAGATATACTTGGGCTTTCTTAATGTCTCTGTAAAGTTTACAATACTATTTGGAAAGGTAGGAAATGCCACTGAAAGTTATTAAGTAGCTGCAAGGGTGGACTCAAAACACCATACTTAATTTCTCAAACACAGTTAACATTAGAATTATGCTTCAAATATCTAATCCTTCTTAAGGATTCTACCCCCTCCCAGTTTGTGCAAATGTAGTAAGTATATAAAAGAAAATATCAATATCCTTGCCTAATTTTATGGGCAACTTTGCCTTATAGTTTTATTCTCTGTTATAAGGTTGATCTAATACATTTCCCCACATCAATCAGTTTCTCTTTAGGACTATAGCTGCTGAGATCACACCTCTTTTTGGTAGTAATTTGTTCAATTCCCAGATTAGACAGATGTTTGTGTATCAACTATTTCTTATTTACTCAGGTTGCTATTTGCATTAGCTTCGTTACAGCCAGATTTGTGCTTAAGTTGTTCCTGATACGATGCAGCCAGCAGCAATCCACAGCAGCTATGATTTCCACAGCATTTCAAAGGTTTCCAAATTAATACTATGGAGGTGTTTACAGCCATCATCATAGTGTTATCATCCATACAGGCCTTCCTTATTGCATGATGTCTTCTTTCCTCAGCATTCCTTGTTCTGATCATTTGTAGCATGGTTTTACCACAGCCCTTTAATCTTTCTGTCTCCTGACTTAGCTTGACTGACTCATTACAGAGACTTCTAGGCCTAAGAATTTTCATTTTCTCTATATGAAGTTCCATCCTTTCTTTCTGATTTAATTTTGAGCAATTAGCCTGAGTTTATTTAATTTAAAACAATACCAATTTCATCCCCTAACTTCTACACATATGCATAAAGAGCTACCTTTAGCTTACTGCTGCCCATATTCCAGGTTTTAATAATAATTAAAAAAAAATAAAAGAAAAAAAAAGGATGAGAACCCCAAAATTAAATGATAAAAAAACTTGCAACTGAAGCAGGATTCTTTTGCATTAAAATGTTGGGATAGAAGTATGTTACAGGGCATTTCACTGGGTTTGGCATTTTACAAGAGGACATTATTTCAGAGGTTTGTGCAGGGTTTAAATTGACACATCTGACACAGAGAATTCTTTGGACAGCACACATGATTGGAATAATTCTTGCTTAATCTTTCCTTTTTCTCACTTGACTACTGAAATTGCCATTATGTTATTCTTAAGATATTACTCCAGTAATGAGTTCTGTAATTACGTGAAAGCCACACTGTACAATTACTGATAGGTTGATAACTAATGTTAACAAGCATTGCTTATTTTGTTCTTTGAATATTTTAACATAAAATGTAGCAAAAAAGCTTTTTTCCAGCAACTATTTTAATATACAAGACAAAAATACACTTTGGGGAAGATGCAGAAACCTGTACGACAACCTTGCACTTTCTTAGAGTTTAATGAAATTTAAGCAATTTCTCTGAGGTGGTCTTTTCATATTTGCTGTCTGCACTGACAGAAGGTACTTGAAAACTAAGAAGTACTTAAGAGATTTATGAAAGAGTTGGACAAGAAAGCCCTCTGCACCATGAATATTGATTTTAGTTTTAAATAAAGCACTGAGATGATGCAGATTAGAAAAAGGCACTTTTAATAATGAGGAAGTGACTCTGTCAGCCCATTGTCTGCACAAACTTAATAAATGTCATCTAGGGTTAAACAGTAGGAGTTCAGCAATGCTGCAAAGTTATTGAAAATCCCAATTCTGAGCTGGCAATAATCAGCTCTGTTTGACCCTTGGTTCCAGATGGCTGCAACTGATATCCTCAGTAAATAGCTGCTTTCAGTAAATTTCTCAAAGTAAGTTCATTATAGTGCAGTAGTTCCTAAACTTCTTCCATACTCTGTGTAGTATCTGAATAAGGAAATGCATGTCAGTCCTTCCATCTATATCAGAGACATGATCTTCTTTTCTTTTCAGTCCTTCAGATGTCCTTGGGGCATCAAGAGCCATTCCATGCCTGGAACACTTATTTCTCTTAATGCAGCTTTTTAGCTTCTTCTGATGCAAGTGAAGTGATACAGTGAGATGAGATCACATCATGTAACAAACTTATCTCCATGGAACTCTATTAGTGTGCCCCGAAAGCCTTCCTGGGTAGCCATCTGCTACTTCTGCAAGGACACAGAATATAAATCTGTACTAAAGCTACAGCAGTGACTTATACTCTCCTTCCCATGTTTTTCAACAATAGGGAGAAAAAGAAGGACAGATGTGCCTCATCAGGTAACAGTTCATTGTTACATAGAATGATGTTAAGATAGCCATGGTAAAGAGGGCTTCCAGGCTCACACTCCAAAGCCTGGGGGCTGTTTGTGCCCTTCTAAGGGTCCTTCCTCCCATCCAATACACCTTTGCCCTCCAAGCCTCATTCACTGCATATTCCAGCAATTCCTTGGACACATATCAAATAGCACTTGCTATCTCTGCCACTCTATTCACACTGAAACCCATTTTTCTCCAGCTTTTGTATTAGTGCTTTTTATTGTTTACAGTTCCATACATCAGTGGGACACACGTCTGCAGAATTCAAGACACTAAGATTATTCTGAGGGGTCATGATTACTACATGTTGTGATTATTTTGCATTCATATAATGCAAAGTATAAGGCAATAAAATGATTAATTAAACTGATTATTATCCCCTCATCTCACCTTTAAGCTCAGTTGTCTTCACTGCTTTATTCACAATGTGCTTTTCACACTGCATTTATAGTGCAGAACCACAGCAACAATACTTGTTCACCCCCTGGGGAATCAGGCAGTGCACCCATGGTTCAATGTTTTACAATACATCCTTGAAAATCACAAAACGCTTGGAGAGGTGTATGAAAATACATCAGAATTTGAACACTTAATTTCTTGCAAAGAAGGAACTTGTGAGTATAGTGCTTTGAGAAAAAATAATATAATGGAATTGCGTAGGTCTCACATGTCAGTGGTCATTTCAACATGTGACACTTCTTAGTACAAAATATTTTGTTATGTCTCCTTCAATGCCAGTACTTGAAACACAGAAAATAAGGTTCATCTCAGTATGAGTGCTTGAAAACTGTATTTCTTGTGCAAAATATTTGGGGAAAGAATCCAGGGAATGATCTAATACTGTATATCACCATATAAAAATATTTACATTCTTGGCAAGCTACATCAGAATTGAACATTCACATGTTGCTGTATCTCCCTGGAAAGTAGATCTGCTTCCCCCCTAAATGATACATCACTAGAACTCAGACACCATTGCATTTATTTGTATGATCTACATTTGGTTTTAGTAGTTGAATTCCTCATCCTGGTGTTTTAAGTATGGGCATAGGGAGCCTTCCCAGGATGCAAGACCTTTGACAGGTAGGCCAGATGCAACTAGCCTGCAGTATGTAAGCCTAGAGAAACTTACAGGTGCTTCTTCATAGAGTCCATGGTTTCTCAAAACAAAAATTATGATTCTGATTGAGATGTTCATTACCTGCCCTCCCCCCTCCCTTGATATTTACATTCTCACTATGGCACAGAATTATGTACACTGCTACACAGCATTAATATCGAGCTTATGCTTTTTCATTATCATTCCCAGAGAATCAACATTTTTAACCTTTCATTAGGAATTATTCAATGAATCTGCATTATACAAAACTATCAAACCACTAAAACTTTTATGGCCATGCTTTAGGAACTTTGGGTAACATCTCTAATGATCAGTTTCTCTTCTGTTTCTCTAACATGGAGGACTAAAGTCCTCTAAGAACTTTTGAATCACAACTTCTGTGGGAAAAAAACAGTGCACTCTACTCCTGAAAGCATATTCTCTATTGACTTCCTCCTTAGAAACAGCATTGCAAAGTGACCTGACATTCTGTATTTTGTAGTATTATGATGCCTAATTATCCAACTGTAGCTATTCTAGATATCTATCTAGACAAATACATAAATATATGGTATTAATGTAAGACTTTAGTGAAAAGTCTTCAATGATACAGTTGCACGTAAAATTCAAACACTATTTAATAACCAGTATCAACATTAAAACAAACACACACATATTTCCACTAAGAGTCACAGGAACCTGAATCCTTGGCACTATATGTCAGTGTTCTCTCCAGATGCCAGAAAAGCAACCCAGATAAGAGGGTAAACTTCAGAGATGCAGCTGAGCTATGAAGAGTAGAAAGCACAACATGTAAGTGAAAAAGTATCAGTCAAACAACTTCGTTATTTCAGAGCTTTCCTTTAAGAATATCGTTTCTTGCTTTTTGAAAACCAGAACCTGGAATGCTTGTGGACAGGAACTGAGAGATGTTTGGAGACACTGAGTATTGTGGAAAGTGAAAGAGGAAGGTAATGCTGTCAGGGGTAACCACATATAACAGGCTCAAAATTATAATATACAGTCTTTCATATCATGGTTTCTGCATGTGCCCAGACAGTTTCATTAGATAAGAAAAGAAATCAAAGCTGAAATAAAATAAAATAAAATAAAATACCCAAACATTTTCTTCATAACCAACAGCCAGCTGTGGTGAAGCAGAGGGTACAACCAGGAGCATCCCAGATAAAAGTGGACTGCAAAAACAGACAAAAGAGTGCCTAGGGAAAGTGGACAAATTTGATATGTATTTGCTACAGCTTCTGAAGAAAGTATTCTTAAGAAACTAGGTTTCAGCATAAGCAGTACCAGTGTTTAGTACAAGATTAAATCAGATAAAATTATACACAAATACAGATAGTGGGTTATGGAGGGTTTTTTCCCTTCCACTCAGTCCCATGTTGATGACCGAAATCCCTTCAGTTTAAAAGATAACTATGAGACAAAGTCTAATGCTTACATTTCATAATTAAATACCTACAATTAGTTACCTACATTCTTATCAGGTTACTAATAAGTTTAGCTACATCAAGCTATTTAGTCAGTTAAAACATTTCTGTAGGGTTATTACTTCTTGATCCTTTGATTAGACTATATCCTGCCTAAGATGTAATTTAGACACAATTCACTGAAATGTGGATAGAGAATTATATGGGATAACCATGAAGTTTTTGGCAATGTGCTCTAATAAAAATTTGCCTTTCAATAAATTTTACTCTTCATGCTCAGGAATGTCTTGCAAGTGAAACATTGACTTTTTCAACTCATCCTGCTCCAGCCAGCTGAGCATTCTCTGCTCATACTCCTCATGCCCACATTACACACTTTGTTCCCTGGTCTCACCCTTGCCACCTTACTATCCTGATATGAACATATAAAAAATATTTTAAAGCCTTGCCTTGAAGCCACAATGCAGCATGATTTATCACCCTTGGAGTCCAGACAAACACAGACAGCATTCAGGTCTTAAGCAAGAATTTACTGAACACAATCACCAAGTCTAGGCCCAGGCTCTCTACTTGTACATCCAGGAGTCTGCTGTGGTCTATGTGAATTCAAAGAAGGTATTGCATTACATCTTCCCCCTTTGAATATATCACCAATTGATTCCCCCTGGCTGAATTCCCAGGGCCTGGGTATCACATTCCCCTAATGAAGGCTTCATAGCATTCTTTTGAACTGAATCCTGCCGATATCAAAGTAGCACAGCAGAAAAAAAACCCCAAAAACTAATGCAATGTTAAAAGTCCCAATAGTTTGAAAAAGAAGCCTTGATACGTAGATTAGAAAAACATGTAGTTCAAGGAAGGGATTGGTAAATTCATGGAAAACCTGGAAACAAATAAAATGGCCATTAGAGTATATAACTCTCCAGTTCTGCTCAAGCAGCAA
This sequence comes from Setophaga petechia, assembly GCA_024362935.1. Taxonomy (NCBI): domain Eukaryota; kingdom Metazoa; phylum Chordata; class Aves; order Passeriformes; family Parulidae; genus Setophaga; species Setophaga petechia. The sequence continues at coordinate 14,102,124 of JANCRA010000006.1, forward strand.
AATGTGGTTTTATATAGTGCAGGCAATAATGTTGTATTTAATCCCATTTGGTCCACATAAAGAGCAGAACTAAGAGATAGCAACATGAGGACAGGTGCTTTGAAAAGGTAATTATAAGTCAGGCTGTTATTTCAAAAAATGAGGGTTGAGTAGCTCTTCTATCTTTGATCAGTTGTAATAAATATAAAAACAGTGTCTGGGAAAAAAGTATTTTTTATATATCTGGACCATCTGACTAAATTTTCAAACATCTTCATACTCTAGCAGGGCTGAAAAACGTAGGATGCTTGGATATGATTATGTGTGTATAATACTACCTCCATTCCCTGTGCCTTGAGACTTCTTTGTTTGGGGTTTTTTAAATCCATCTCAATAGTTTTAGTCTAAAACAACTTTATTAAAATCTGAAGCTGTCCTGATTATTCTAATACAACCAAATAACATTTAATTTAGGAGAAATTACTTTGAATGTGCAATCTAGAAACCGAAGAAATTGAAGAGAATTTCTCTATGAAGCATTTGGGATGTAGTTAAATTGTTTGTGTTTGTTCCGAAGGGTCGGGCAAATTTAAATCCTACAGGCAGAGCCAAACTAGCAATGCAAGGTAGTATAGTCAGTTAATCTTGTGGTGTTCAGTTTGTTGGGTTTGCACTGTGAAATTACTTCTGAAGCTTTCATGTGGAAAATGAGAATGTTCTTTAATGGCTGATGGGGGAATAAAGAAGTAAATACAAAGAAACTCCTACAAACTCTTAATATTAACTGCACTAAATAAGTGTAACTAACTGCACTAAGTTATTGATTTATCAGGGCTTGTCCAAATACTATTCTCTTTAGTTCATTTGGGAGAAAAGAATGAAAAAGCATGTTAGCAAAGCCAAATGCTAAAAGCTACTGGAAAATGCTTCTGTTTATCCTTCCAGCTGTTTCTGTAAACTACCCAAGGAACAATTAATAATGACCTCGAATAGTCTAAAGCTAACAAAGTTTATCATATCTCAAGAAAGATGTACTTTCCTGGAAGGCTGTACAATTTTAAATGAGCTCCATCCTCTTAAAAGAAATGGGAAGTACAGTAAACAAGTACTGCATAGAACAAGATGTTATGGGAAATCTACTTTGTTGCTATAATCAGATCAACACATCCGATAATTTTGTTATTGCCACATATTGCACAGACTGAGGAACTGAGCTAACCATGTCTGTTTATTTACAATTGAACTATTTGAATTATGTGTGCTTAGGAAAGAACAACTTGGAGACATTTGCTTCAGACACATTTGGGTATTTTCCACCCTGCTAAAACTTAGAGCTACAGAGGCTTTGTTCACAGGGACATCTGACAAGAAGCTGCAGCCATGCGTTGGTCCCATTTGAGCTGCAAAATCAATTCTAGTTGGTGATTAAACTTGCCAACCATTTAAAAGGCAGAACAGTGTAGGTGAATGGAAGTTTCAGGGCTTTAAAGTGCAAGTCCCAACAGTGAATTTTGGCAAATTTGAATTCTGATTACCTTTCCTGTCCCAAATTAACAGAAAAGCAGGTTATGTGCACATACTGTAAAACTCACTAGAAGCATGTTGTTTCCCTAACTTGATAATAGTGGGGAACCTACTGAATGTTACCTGCCAGGAATAGCATAGGAATATTTGCTCCATTTAGAGGAAAAAAAGTAATGAGATGGATGAGAAAATCTACCAAACATGCTGCCCTGTCTACACTACAATACATGCATCCAAACTATATTTGTATGCAAGGATTACTAATTTCATAAGTTACTTATCTACAACAGATTTTAGCTATTTCACATATGCACTATAGTTCTAGCTCTAAACAAGCTTAGTCAAGCATTTTTATATCACTTTTGCAGCAGTTACAGAGTGTCACCTCCTAACCTATGTTCAGTTTAGTGCAATAGCTTTCCTATGGAAAGAAGGAATAAAAAAATTACACTATTTGCCATAGATTGAAATTTGATTTCAATTTTCTGAACACACACCAACTATTGTTTGGCAAGTGAATGCAAAGCTTTGGTTTGGAATAGGCCTATTCAATTCCTATGCATCTGTTTTGCATGGATTCTATTTATTTTGTGTGTGGTGTGTGTATATAGGTGTGCATTGCAGGTAGGAAAAGATTTTCAAACACAAAGTTCAGTAAGCTTAATCATACATTTTAAAACCTCCCTCTGCAAATTGATATTATACCCTATCATCAATCCAGGCACTAACTTTTGAGTTAGTGACTGTTGACTTTATCCTTCTGATATTCTGAATAACTTTTTATGGCCTCACTAATTACAGATAATAAGAACTTAAATACATTATGTCAATGCCTACACCAATTAAACAATTATACATCTTCCCTACCTGCCCATATAACAGACACAAGAATTGTCTGTATTAAGGAAAGATTATTTAATTTAAATGAAGTCCTTAAAGATAGATTTAAGTGATCAATGGCAAAACTCTGTTGTCTACATTGGTTTGCAATTGGACAAATAGTAAAGTTAGATTTAAAGAGATACCCTCAAAATCTGAAAGATTTCATGTATAGCCAAGTTTTGTTAAAAGTAAAAACTTGTGCTTTCTGAAATAAATTAACAGTAAGCCACATAAAGTACTATGAAGAAAAATAAAAATATTTGTGTGATACCATTTTTATTTCACAATGCTTTCTTTACACAGTTTGCAAAATGTCTAAGAATTTTAAAAGCAATATTTGATTAATGCTATTCAGACCATAGTATTAGTAAGAAGATGGACAAGTGTTGCATGGTACCTAAACATTCCCCATAGAGTCAATTTTTACTTAAATTTCCCAATTGTCACTAATCAAAGTAGATATTATCCTTTTTTTTTTGTTTCTCCAAAACAACTGCCAGAGGTTAACTTCCTGTCTGAACCCAAAATTGTAGTTTCAGCTCAGGTCAATGGACCTGTCCTCAAGAGACATTTGGCTGAAATGTCACATTGTGGCCAAGGTTTTAGACATTATAACCCATACTAAGCACACATTTGGATTATAAATGGATTGGCCTTTGTGGGAATTCACCTCTCATGATTTTTTTTTAAAAGAAGAGTGCCTTTTTTCAAAGAGGCAAACTGGGTATGAACAGGACACTGTTACAAATACAGTCACATGCCCAAGAAAGAGCAGCATCCCAAGGCTTCTCAAACTGTCTGGCAAACTACTTTTCACTAATAGGAGAGAGTTCAGCTGGACTAAGGAATCAGTTATTTACTGTAATGCAGACTGACTTTCTACTGACATCAGATAATGAAGGCATTTACTGCAAAGTTAGAGAAGTTTGTAACAGCAATTTGCAACCCAGATTTGGAAACTTACTTTAGCAACCAATGTGAGATTCAAATTCCAATTTTGATGGCAGAAGTTGGTGTTTATTAATCCCTTTTTCTTTTGATTGAGAAGCAATGAGAGAAGGCAAAAAAAAAAGTATTTTTGAACCCTTTGAACAGCTGAGTGAGAAAGGTTTTTCCAGAAAAAGCAGGGAGACTCAGGTGGTATCCCCTGCTGCAAAACTTTAATAAGTTTTAAACTAGATCCTATAACATTTCAGACTGTTAAGGAAGGAGGAAAGAAAAGCATTCCTGCAGAGTTCCAGTAATAAAAAACTGTTATCTTAGGCTGGCAAAAAGAAGTGGCATTATGCTGTTTACATGGAGGTTTATGAGCAGTGAATGGCAGGTCAGAGACAGAGCAGGCTCCTGGGAGCAGTGTGATGCTCCTGCCTCAGGTCTAGCTGCTGTAGAACTTGGAGAGGATAAGACCCCTTGTAGCAGCCCTGGTCAACTTTTGCTGTTTTGAGTTTTCTTTTTGCCATTATGGTTTACATTTTCAAGTACATTATCTGTCCCAAAGTATTAGCCTGTCATTGTGAGCTGCTGAAGATTCCACTCAGAGACAGAATACATATTTTTAATTCTAAATGAAAACAAAAAGGATGACTGTATTTTTAACTGTTTGCTTGAAAGACATTTTTAAGTGATAAAACCAGGAGGCAGGTTTATTATAACATTCCAGGTTAAAATATCTTTCTAAATTTGTTTTATTTAACTGTAGGGATAAATGAATTTATTATGTGATCAAATTAGAGCCTGACAGTGACAATAAACCCAGTTCTGCAGAGCATTACACTCAGAAGGAATACAACTGTAGAGAAATAATTTTGTATCTAACATTTTTTTTTAAAAAATAATATGGTCGTTACTAAAGGACATAATACCAAGTGTAAGAAAACTTCTGCATTTAATCATTCCCTAGTTATGTTAAATGTATTCTACTTTAGAATTGGGATAAATCTTAAACAAACAAAGATTTCAATACCCTTCAAAGCACATGTTATCTTATCTTCCTTTTAAGAAGTTTAAACTTCACTTTTGAAATATTTACTGAGACAAGTATTATGTGTATGATGCTAGAAGTATCTGAACAGTGCTGTCTTAATTTCATAACTTTACTTGCTTATCAGATTTCAAGGGAACAATTTTTTTAACAGCAATCTCAATGTTTGTATGTAGTTGACCAATAACTACTCTAGCTGTGTTCAAAACCTGATCATTTAAGTTACTAAAAATATATTGTTAACTCATAAGAAAGATAGAAACCACAAGATACTTTTAATTGATTCTAAACAACCACAAAATTTTCCCAATAAAACTGGTACATAATTTTCTCTTTGCGAAGATAAAGTGTAACTCACAAGGAGCTTATTTGCTCTGTATTATATTTGCATATATAGTAGTCAAAATAGCAGCAAAAGAGGAGAATTTTTCCCAGCAAGATACCTCAATGAAAAAGAAAAAAATGATGTGTCCACATTTAACATCTTACCTTTGCAGAAATATGAAGTCCATTTTGAAAGCCATAAAATGGTTACATAGCCACTAAACTAGCAAAGCATTATACTTGCCCTTTTCAAATTAAAACACATATTTCCATATTTAAGACTAAGGGACCAAGGCAAGACCAAACAGAAAAATGAAGAAGGGCCTGTCTTCAGCAAGGACAAGCTGCACCTGAATTGAACACCAACTAGCAGTGGCTTCCTATAAGCAGCAAACTCAGAGCAGATTAAAAAGTCAGTACTCAAGAGTCACCCTACAGGCACACAGATATGCACAAGGAAAGTAATCACTATCACAAGTATTGACCACTTTGCTGACTTGTAACCAAATCACAAAATTAGCTATTAATTCCACACATATTGTTGCATTCTCCTGTCAGTCTCTATCCCTTCTATCATGAAAAGATTAAAAAAAGATATGCACTAAAACTGGCTTCAGCTAGCAATCCTGTAGTCAGGCTTGAGGACAAGGCCCAGACAAAGCATGCTAAAACCTTTGGTGAGCCCTGACATCCATATGAGTGTATGCACACACATATATATATATATATATATATATATAAATATAAATAGATTGCTGTACCTGCTTGTGGATGCAGTGGGAGAGCTTGACGGCACCTCCAGCTGAGGAAGCCACACATTCAGCAACTGACAGGATTTAAAACCCAATTATCTAATTTATAGCTTTCTTTGGTTCTATAAAGACAGGATGAGGCTCCCACACGTGGGGAAATCACACCAAATGCCACACAATGTGAATGCTAACAGTGAGCAGCTGTAACACTTAACGAACAAGACCTGCTGGTCATTATAGCAAAATCCCTCAGCCCATACCAGCTCCTTGATTTCAGCTGCTGCTCTCGGTCTCCTTCATAAGATCAAATCTATAGCACATGTGCCTGTTTAACCCCTCTTAACCATCTCTTGATTACCTATTTCCATTCCCTGACAGGTTTTGGGTGAAGGTTTTAGGGGTGCTACTTGCAATGCTGGGCAGTTCTTGCATCCCTTCAAACTGCTCCTCACATGGGCTCCAATGGCACTTGTGGCTACTCCTTTGTCTTTCCAGTGACAATGTGGAGTGAAAAAACAGCATTTCCATTCCTACCTGGTTTGAAGCACTCTTTAGTATTTGCAGCTTAGATCAACGAGTGTTCCTCCCATCTGAAACAGGGGCCTGCCTCCAAAAACAGAAAGGGCTTGTAAAGCTTCACTTTACAGAAATAGAATTTTCTCTAATAATATGATTGTTGCCAGTAGACTTCTTATTACTTCTTTTTAAAATCTTAAATTAAATTAAATCTTAAATTAATCCAGAAATGTCTGGTTACACAATGACCAATGATGGGAACTGGTGCGTAAATAGCCTGGCATTCAAGCATGGAAGAGTAATAAAAGAAAAGTTGGTTTATCACACAGCTATCTAGACTGACAGCAATTAAAGTGCATTTCTCACAATTAGCCAGCAGTACCTGACCTATACTAAAAGACTAATAAGGCTTACCTGACCTAAAACATTTGTTAATTTTACTTTTTGCTTCAAATTTGGATAGTGAAGGGAGGTTAATTAGGTAGCCAGACATTTCTTCAAGCCTCACTGTGTGTTACAGTTGGTCTATTAGCAAGAGCTACCAGTGCTTCATGTGTCTGCTCCCTTCTCTGAGCAGGTACACAAGAAAAGAATATTTCTGATTTTTGTGTTGTCATATACAAGACTGATATGTGACTAGAAAATGCACATTTTCTAGTGGAGATTAAAAAGAAAATTAAATATTTCGCTTAATTCTGTAGTTCTCACAACTCCTATATTCTGGAAACAGGGTTTAGATTGTTTCTTACATCAAGAGTGATTGGGAAATGAGACATACCATGCATTCAGCACCATGTAATGCCAACACCAACACAGGGCACTCAGTGTCAATCAGACAGAGCATGAAAAAATACATGAGAGGAAAACGGAGAACTGTAGAGAAAATAAATGACTTAAAGGACACAGTGCTTATTCCAGAGACTCTTCAATGCCAACAGTCTTCAATGTGGCTGAGAGACTCTGGGTTTTTTTCAGAACTTGATTGCTAATCTTTTTCATATAGGAAAGCAAGGCAGTTTACCTCACTTTCACAGGTTTCTTCTCAAAATTTCCTAAATTCAGAAGTTTTTGCTATTCATTCCTTGCATTTCTCATATATACACTGACTACATTACAAAGATAATTTAAGATGTTCACATCTGGCACGTAACATAGCCTATTATAGCAAAAGTAACCAATGTTCCATCCTGCATTCTGAAGGAATTAATTCATTTTTAATGATTTGTTGTTTCAACATGGGCATTCCTACATTTAATTGCCATAAGGATTAGTTTTCAGCTTCAGAAATAGGTTATGTATCATGTGGAGATTAAAAAGAAAATTAAATATTTCGCTTAATTCTGTAGTTCTCACAACTCCTATATTCTGGAAACAGGGTTTAGATTGTTTCTTACATCTTGCTCTTATGGCTTCCAAATCCCTTGTTAAATATGTATCAATGATGTAACATTTTCTAAAATAATACTTGCAAAATTTCAATTGTTTAAAAAACTTTTTAATGTAGGTTTTTTAGAGTGATGGAATTCAGCATGTCATATGAAGGTCAGCACACAATTTTTGAAATGTACCTCTTTCAATGAGGCAATTCAAAACTTCAGTTGGTGCAATGAAGCAGTTGCAGCACAGACAGGGGCCCAGTTGTCTTTCAGTAATTTTATCTTCCTAGGGATCCACACTTGTCACACTGGGAATGCTTGTCTGGAGCTCTAAGCCTCCCTGAAAGTGGAAATGTGCTAAAAGGTAAGAGATGTTTTAGAACGTTGGTGGAATACCTCTGCATGCCACTTTTTACTATGTAAGATTTCAAAGCCAACAATTCATACCCATAAGGTTCATACAAAGGAAAACTATGCATAAAAGCAGTACCAACAATTTTTGAGGTGGAAGTGAGGCCTGTTTAAAAATTTGATGCTGTTACAAAAATAGACTTTTACCTTGACAAATACATATTTGTTTATTTCGATTCTATCATACAGCATAAAGTCCTTTGACAGCTATGCCTAGGTCAGTTTTCAAGTTATTTCTACTGAAATTTTATCTGCATCCTTACTAGAAAAGGAAAAAAAACCCTCTCAATTGCTTCTGTTCTCAATAATAAAACTTGTTCCTTTTTTTTTTATGTTTCTTCATTTCAGCCAGATCTTAACCTCTGTTTCTTGCCTATTAGCATGTATGGGTGTAATCCTCTGACAAGGATTTTGTGAGGTGACAGTTCAAACTGTCAATTAATTCTTTAGGGTCCATGATTTCATGGTGAAATTTGCTTTTGATACATGTGCAATTAAACATTTCACACGAAGTTTGGGTTCCGGAACCTTTATTTTATTCTCTTCAAATTTGATGTACCAGAATTGTTGTCTCATGCTGCAAAGTGCATATGAGATAACAAATATCATTAACTTCACATGCAATTCAGGGTCCAACCACTAGACATTGTGCCATTCAGTTTTGCTGTATTAAATATTTTAGCAAAAGGATAGATAACTTTGCATTAATCTTTATTAAACAGAAGTTGCACTTTTACAGCAGTATTTCTGAATTGCTTGGGACAGCAAAAATAGCCTGCAAAAAAGCTTACTGTCTCATCTTGATTTCTTTCTACTTCTATAGGATTAACATAAAAATAATAAAGCAGAGACTGAAGAAGCCAGGTTGTCAGAGCATTTTCCTGGTTTTGTGCACAGTAAATGAGATGAGACACAAGTCAGCTTCACAGATCTGCTAATAATGGGAGTTGTAAGCCTAACTCAAAGCCTAAGAAATTGAAAGAACTGACCTTCTCTGATTTTACAATTCCAGTATTCTCATTTTCCAGCTCTTTTGAAATAATCTTGTAGTGTTTCATGATGCCATAAATGATCATAAATTTATTGACAAAGTTTACAGCACTGCAAAGTACTGATTCAGAGCTCTGTGTACAGATATCATAAATTAATCTATACTGAAGTCAAAGCTTTTAAACAATTATTTAGATTTTGGAGTTATTTATCCTTTGGGATACCACGTGGTACAATCTGTCTTTAAGGTAATAGACTAACGTGTGTCTGAACACCACAAAATACTACTGGAACACTCAAAAACACAGCTCTGGATTGTGGATGCTCTTGACTTCAGTGGTGCACAGTTTCTGCTGATAACCAGTTCTGCATAATGGCAAGCTGAGGAGTCCTTTGCTTAAAACATGTTGTGGATTGTACATTATCCTCTTTTTCTCTCAGACTCAGTAATAGCTCATCCATTTGAAATTGCACAAAAGACATAAATTCTAAACCTTACATCTTGAGAAATCTTTTTCTAGAGTTCTTACAATGTCCATAATTTCCTGACTAGTGGATTCACAAAGACATGCAGCCTTAGACCACTGTTCCTACCCTGCAGCCCATGAGCTTCATCGCTGTGTCTTGTTTAAATGAGACCATAATAAACAAAATCATGTCTGTAGCATTTACTAGTGGCTCTAACTCTGAGTTTCTTGGTCAAAGTCAAGCAATTATATTATTCACACTTTTCTTTATTTAGGAAGCCTACAAGTGTGTCTACAATAGTGCTACAAAAGCCATTGCATGTGGGTAAAACAAAGCAAGACACTTTGATTTCAGTTAGAACCATGGAGGTCACTGCACAGTCAGGTTCATGGAGTTAGAGATTATAACTTCCTGATTTTTTAAATTTTCGTTACTATATATTTATTTTTTGTTATTTATCAGACAAACTTCAGGACACATTAAAATTCTTTCAGTGTAATCCTACCTGCACATGGCATGCTTAATATTGTTATTTCTCTAAATTCTTTTTCCATCAGGTCTGCAAAAGTCCTATTTATATGTCAAGGGGAATTTACTTTTCATTTAAGACATACTACATAACAACTATTTTACGTAACAAACAAGGTATTCATCCAGTGCTGATATACTGGTGTTTTGGGTGGTTTTTAAATTTTTTATGGTTTAAGGGATTAAAAAACATTCTACAGACAAGAATCAGTCATCCACAAGACCCTGGAAACCAGATGAGGTCATGACTTCGCAGCTGGCTAAGCTATTCATCTGGAAGTTCAGTCCAGCTGCAATTGCCATTTTTTCCATATTTATGTGGGATTGGCCATGGAGTACAACAAAGAGTCCTTGCTACTGAAAGAAAACCTACAAAATTTTATTCTCTTTTTTTCAAAACATATGGAATTTCTATAGAAAGAGACAGAAGTAACTCTCGTTCTACAGACATATGCTGTAGTCGTGTGCTAAATACAAAACATTATGTTAAAATGAACAAATATTTAGAAATTGATATCACAGAAAATTAGGCAAAACAACAAATAAATATCTACTTGTGTTTTTAAACTCTCCTGTTTTTAGACAGTATCTGTTTCTGGGGATATAGATGAAGGCATGGACCTGAGAAGAAAAAGTAGATTTATTGTTCTTACAAGCCACATTTTCTAGAAAGATTATTGTTCCCTAGTGTAAAATTTAATTTTGGAAGAATGTTTAGAGTAAGGAAGAATTATTTTTATTAGGCTGGTGCCAAGTACATTGCTAAAAGCTTTTATACAGTTTTATCTGTATAAATACATGTATTGCCATGTATAGTGTACGCTTCTCATCATTTGTTAAAAATAGGTATTTTTTCTCTCTCTGAAGAAATGAAGTGTCTTGAAGTATAATGATTTAAAATGGAGAAAACTTTGTGTGGACAAAATATGCAGAGATATTTAGAAACTCCTCAAACAAACAAACTCCTCAAACAAAGAAACACTTCATATAACTTTTAAAAACATAATTATAAAGAGATAATGTCCACATTAAAACAGGCTTTAGTCATGAAAAGTAGTTTTGAAAACACCATGCACTGCTAGTCTGTTCCTGTTACCTTTGAAAATGGGAGTCAAATAAAATATGAGAAAGTAGTAAATACAGTGACATATCAAAAATAGGTTGAAATTACAGTGAAAGAGATATTCCATATCGTAATCTAATCATACATTTTAAACAAAATCACTGGCAAATGTCTACTCTTATCTATATAAGGACATGAATTGTTATGACCTCTAAATAACCATAACTTTTATTCTGATAATTTGCATTTATTTATTAATAGAAACTACATTTTTCATTTGGAGAAACACAAATAGACTTCTGTAGCATAAACACATATCCAAGTTCAATATAGCTGCCCCACTAAAAAATTAAAACCCCATGACATTTAATTGCCAGCAAAATCCTGTACATAACAGCTATAGAACACACAATATTGTGGTGTGTAACAGAAAACCTTCAAAACATTAAGTGAAAACATTTTCATAATATACTGATTGACATTATAATTTGAATTTTCCTGTCTGTAGAATGGTGACTATTTCAGTAGTACTTTTAGAAAATATCTTTTTCTTTTTCCATAAGTACATTATGTTTGAAAATCCTATGTCTGAATAGTGCCATCTGTTAGAAGAATATTTCTGGTTTTATTAGGTATCTGGGAATCATCCCCTCCTGATGGCTGAGACTGCAGTTTGTAACCTTGTGGACTAAATGTGTGTTAACCACCATTAGAGACACGACATTTGAACATCTAAACAAGCTTTCACTGGACTGATTCTTCCCTTCCCTACACTGGGTGGGTATAACCTCCAGAGGAGAGGGAAAGGAGGACTCTAAAAGAATCTTTTATTTCAATGGCAGCTGTGTGAACCTGCTTCATGTTTTGAAGAGGAAGTCCTGGGAGAGGCGGATTCATAGGCAGAGGCCAGGTAAAACAGTCAAAGATACAAAATGAAGTTGTGTACCACATGGTTACACAATTTACCCATGGTCATATGCACTATGGCCTGATGCTGTTATCAACAAAAGCAGTTATAAATAGCACACATAAGCTTCATGTTTCTCATTAAAAGTTCTTTAAAAAGATTTCAAGGGATTCAGAATAAGCAACAGTAAACAACTTGTTCACTTTGGGTTCATCGGCCAGTAAGGCTCAAATAGTAAATCTAATCACTAAGGCAGAAGAAAGAATAGTATAATAAATGAAATTCACCTATTTATACTATGCTGAAATTAAAGCCAAGTAAAAACCAAAGAAATATTTTCTGGCCTACTAATCAATTTTCACCATTTTTCCCATCTCTCTACAGACCACATTTTACAGATGTCACAAAGTATTGTTTGAAGTTAATGGGCTAACTTGTAAATTTTTGTATCCACTTACATAACAAATTTTCCTCTGCATTAGTGTGGCAACCTTTTATGTAACTACTGAGAAATCAGACTCCAGGTTTGAAGACACGTTTCTTGGTGTTAAAGTAAAAAGACTATGCGCACTTAGTTAAAATGTTGAACGTGGAAGACAGTATTTCCCTAGAGAAAGAGATCAAAGGGATGAAACAGAAGCAAAAGTTTTGATCAGATCTTAGAAGTGTTTGATATTTTAAACAAACAAATATTGACTTCTTGATTAGTCAATGATATGGTTCTTCATCATAGTAAGCCTGGAGACTTTGCTCATGCTCACTTGGAAAAACCTGTCCCTTCCAGCCCTTGCCTGATATTCTGTATGACCTCTACCTCCACCAAGATAGAGTCTTGGGCCTGAGATTGATGAAACTTATCTGGTTTTCTCTCTCAGTTTCCTTTGAACTGGCTGGATTGGAACTGCAGCTGGATCAGGACACTAAGAAGAAAAGATTTCAACTGGCTGCATCTGTCATTGTTGCAGACTGACAATAGGGGAAGTTGTGGGAAAGTAGATTGTTTTTCACTGTTGTATGAAAACTGAATATTGCTGATATAAGCATCCCAAAGTGTATCTGAGGTTATTTTATTGCTCTTATTACATTCATGTCCCCAAAGCAAAATGTTGATATAACTTGTTTAAGAGTTCTTATTTATTCAGAAATTTTCTTCCAGAGCATTCAGCAGGTGCCATTGCAAGAATGGTGGAAGTTGTAATATATTGTAATATCAGTGGAATTTTCCCCTTCAAATATAAGGAACTAAAATTACAGTAGAAAAGACGAAGTACCACGGCATGATGAATGTCGTGCTGTCTAACATCCTCTGCTGTGCAGGAATCTATTTACTTTCTCAATAAATACAATTACAGAACAGTTTTCTTTCTATGAAGCTGTCCCTTAACTCTCCCTTATAGTGCAGGAGACACTGGGAGATGTCAGAGGGCCAGGTTCCTTCAGCGAACATGATTATAAAATATTTTTTTATCTCCTCATTAGTTTCCTGAGAATTTTTTTTATCCCCTTAACTGTGACCGTCTGGGGTTTTTTCATACTTTCTGGGCAATTAGTGAGAGAATTCTAACAGCGACATTGTCTCTTTCTTCCCTTCAGTCTTTATTAGACAAAAAGGAGGTTTCCTTTGTTCTCTGACTAGAGTGGCTGAAAGAATATAGCCTTTCATGGAGCGCCTTCTTGTCTTTTCCTGTTTCAAAGCTGCAATAAAGTAGAAGCTTAGCAGGCCTACTGACTCAGAGGCTACTGCTGTTAACTGTCTGGGGGGGTTGTTTGCTTGTTTTGAGTTCAAAGGGGCACTAGACAAGAATGTGGAGGGCAGAGGCTTCACAGCCTACCAAGTCAACGTGGTACATCCATATTTCTGCTTTACCTGATGTCCTCCCAGAATGCCACAGGGGCAGCTCCTTTCACCCCTTCCTGCTTGCATTGCACACAAACTTAAACCATTGAGAGTTTCTTGCATGAATATGAGCATCTCTTTTTTACAGTTAACAAAATCAGATTTATCTCAGTCTTGGGTGAAAGCAAAGAACTCAATCCAAAACAAGCAATAAAGAAGGGAAAGAACTTTAAATACAAAACAGCTTTGGCATCTGAAAGCTTTTCCATAATACACTGTTGCTGAACAGTGACTTATGTGTCTGTTAGGTAAAACACCATGCTGCCATACTGATGACCATAAAGCCAGAAAATATCAGTCACAACAGCAATATTTAAATTTATTTTGGGCAAATACTGCTCCAGTCTCTGTGGCACTGCAGGATGTATTTATTTTCATATTATTGGAAAACCATTGAGAATGGGAAAAATATGATGATGAAATTTCTGTAATCTAAGTTAATACAAAGCATTCAAAGCTGAGAGATAACTCAAGTTTACTTTATTTACCTAAGTTAGGATGTTATATACTTGATGCAAAACCAAAATATAGTTTTTATTCTCATTATTTTGAGTAAAATAGACTAGTTAGAGAGCTTCACTCCTAAAACCCAAGTGTTTCATAGACACATGGAATTTCTTTCCTTACAAATTCAGAAATTCTGATAAATCTGAGCCCTAAGACTGAGACCAGCAATGCTAGAAGTAACATGGAGGCCAGCTATGCAGATTTTCATTTCACAGGACATGAAATAATATTAATCTCTGTTAAAACTTCAACATAACTTCAACAGCCCCTAAATCTTCACACATGGGATTGACAGATCCATTCAAATTAGCAAATTTGAAAAATTATTCATTCAGGAAAAGATCTTAATCCCTGGAAACACAGAATACAATAAAGCTGTAATTTTCTGTCATTTAAGACAGATCCAGATGACAATTAAAAAATTAGTGTTACATCTATATATATGCCTGAATTTTGATGGTACATTAAACTGCTGAATCTGACCTCCATTTACAAAGAATTCAAAGAGATTTTCCTGAACTCACATTATAAAATTATCTGTGGAAAACAGTATGTCCCTGAGAGAAGACATATAATTTTAAATGAAAAACAGCTAAAGACCGTCACTCCCAATATTATAAATATTTTTACCCACAGGACATGATACCAGAAAATTAGAACATATATCACTTTGGCATCGTGGCTGAAATTTTGGCTTTAACTTGCCTTTTCTGTGCTCCTGTTCTCCACACATCAAATGAAGAAAACACCTTTTTGCTCCGTCTTATCCTGTTGACCTTTTCAAAACTGTGGCAGTGTCAATGCATCTACAACACCTACAAGTGGGATTCTGCTCTCTGGATTATCTCTAGGTAACCTACATGATAAAATGAGTAATAAAAATAAGACCCCACGCTGGCTGACTCTGATCTAACCTCAGAAAACTAAAATTTTCACAACAATGCACTCTATGAAGTATGAGAAATATACTACAAAATCTTGCTTCCAAAAAACTCATGTGTTTCCAATACAGAAAACCAATTTTTCTCAACCTTTCTTTTCACACTGACAATTATTTTTAGCCTAATGCTGGAAGCCCTAAGATTTCCTTCAGTGAATTTTAAAATAGGCTCATTATTTGACTGAAGAAGCCAAAGAGATTGTTCACATCAGGAGAATTACTTGCACAGACTTTAATCCACTGTGCCAGGACCTTAATTTACCATGCCTTTTCCCAACTATTTTCATAGAACCTGAGCACAGAACTGCAAAAAAATCCTACAAGTAATCTCCTATTACTTCCCAATAATTAGTTACTCTCTCTACATTTCTTTCAGCATCTTCAGAGAAGAAAAAATATCGTCCATGTTAAAATTTGAAGGTGGAGAGCATAAAGAAATTTCCAGCATTCCTTTTTATTTTTCAGCTAGAGACCTGAGAAAGGAGCTGAAGAGTTTAATATTTCTTCACATAATATTGAAATGAACTTTCTTTCTTAAAAATAACCAGCTCACAATTAAGTTCTGCTACACTTCAGTTTTGCAAAAGTACAGCATATTCACAGGTTTATTAACCAAGGTATTCATGTTGGGGAATACAGCCTTCAATAAAATGTGCTTTTAGAACATATTTTTGGTTGCAATTTGAAGGCAGCAAAAAATTAATTTGAATTTTTTATGTACGTCTGTGATGTGAAAAGCCTTCTTTGGTATCACCTGTCCCTTGCTTGGTTCACTCAATAAAACGAACTTAGCAGTGTGACATTGTCTTATGTCCCTTCCCTCACCATGATAGAAGTATATGTTGTTTTTTTCTTAAGGCAAATATCATTTTTTCTGTAACTTTCACAAGAAACTGCAATGTTAACATAACTCAAACAAAACTACCTGAAAGTGATAGTTATGTACTTTACAAGTGACAACCATTTAGAATCTGTCAGTCAGGAAGAAAATTATTGCTCTTTGTGCATAAAATTGCAATTAAATTGTGCTTCTTGGGTTTTAGTTAAAAAAAAACCAAGCATCTTTACACCACAACTTAAAGCATCAGAGAATACACAGATTTCCAGAGATTATTTCAGTTTTCAGGTACATCATTGCAAATTTAAAGTCTATTAAACTGAAAAGCTTTCAAATGAATGACAAACCCAAAATTTGGTCCCTTCCTGCCTATTTCTAGATGCACTCCAAAAACCACAAATGAAATACAATCTCTATAAATTAGAGAAAAGCTTCCTAAATATATAGCTGGAGAGTGTTAAAGATGTTTTTTCACAGTGTGAGCAATTAGAAAATTACACTTCATGGCACTCAAACATCACACATTAACTCCAAATGACAGAGTATGAATAAGGAACAATAATAAATTTGTTCTTATTATAATTGAAGAGAGATAGTATTTGAACTTTCACACTGGATTGAAAGAAACATCCTTCCCTAATGGAAGATGATACACTACCAGCAAACAAGGTCTAGCAAACAAGGTAAAATGTGTTTATGTTGTTCTCCTATATTGAAAATTCAAGTTTATTGGAGGTGGCATTCAGGACAAATTGGTAAGATATTATAATAAGGATGCAAAATACATGAACAAATCAGTTGCTCTCATCTAAAAAACTTCATCAGAAAATTAAATGTTATATTATTGGTTATGCACTGAAACACCACTGAAGGGACACGTTTGCTTTTCAATATACATTTTCATATATCCCTTGTGCAGCCTGATACCTCTCATATACCACGTTATTTTCAACTCTCCCTTATCCAGAACAGAAGCTGCCCACCAAATATCTTATGTGACATGGCACTGTCCTCCTCAACATGGCTAAACTCTCTGGGTGTCTCACCCTCTGAGAAACCATCTCTTGCAAATGGTAATGCCTTTCATTGTTTAATATGAAAAAACCTGCTTTCTTTAAACCTGCCTTCTCCTTGCTCCACTGCACTGAAGGAGGACTTTTGAAATAAACATCTTTTCTATTTCGGGCATTCTTAGTCACATTTTTGCTTCAAATATTGAAAATTCTTTTTTTTTTTTTTTATTTTGCTAATAACAAAACTGAAGGAAAAAAAAATAATCCTGACAGTTTGCTGAATCACAAGTTCATAGACAATGAACATTCAGCAAAGCAAGATTGAAACCAAAGAATCATGTTAACCTTCTAAAGCTGCAGGATCTGCAGTTATTGTGTTGAACTAATTCTAAATGTAGACGTTGGCTCTGGTGAAAGGGTACATAGAATCAGTTGACCTGAGAAATGTTATCTACAGTGGAACTCAGACATCATTATACCTAAAAGCTTTATTTTACCTGTAAGTCCCATGTTTTATTAAGCTCATGGAATACAAACAGCTTGTGAATCATTCCTTATGGAAATCATCGACAGAAATGTTACAAAAATAGACAAGACTTATAAGAATATTTAAGCTTCTTTGTCGCACTCAAGAGTTTTAGTTATCTGAAAGCAGATAAGAAAGAGAGAAAACAAATAACATATTGTAAAGAAGAAAGAGAAGTATCAACACAGTTTTTTAATCTATTGGCATAATCTGGATAAAATACAAGGGACACAAGCAGAATGGATTGGGCAAGAATGGACTGGATAGTGAGAAGAATCTCTTACACAAAGAGTACTTTTTATAAGATGTAAACATACAATAGTCTACATGTAAATGTACAAGTCTGCTCTTTGGAGCAGTCCTTGTGAAGAATACCTTCAATAGTTCTAAAATGTTGTATTTCTGTAGTATAACTGCTAGCAATGTTCTTTGTAACTTTCTCACCTACACAAAATCTTCCAGTGTAAAAAAAAACCAAACTTAAATAAAGAAGCAATTGATGAAATATATCACAAACGCTTCTTCAATTTACTGAAGCTATGTAAAATATTGCTTATACTTAGTATATTATTTATACTTAAATCTGGTGAATTATTTACTCCGTAAGTGTCTTAAAGTACAGATTTTCCTCTTACATTACCTGCCATCAGGGTCAACAGGGCTTCTAGGAACTTCTTGAACAACAAAGAGAGCATTCATGAGTAAAATAGTCAATTAACATTCTGAGAATTCCATAGGGAGTTTAAAGCTTGATCATTATGAATTTGGAATGGCAGGTTCAGTTTAGGCAGATTAATTACAATATCCAGGTACGTGTTGCTATCATATTGAATTCACATCTTTTTATACTAAGGTTGCATTAGCTTGATAAAATGATATATTAATCCCAAGAGATGCTAATTAAGTGTGAATAAATGTCACAATGAACTTTTCAGGGAAGCTCAATAGGACATTGTCAGTCAGTGTCAATGTGAGTGTCTCTTACTGACAAACACACAAACCCTCCAATCCTGTCTTCAGAAAGGCATAGTATAATTTCAGTAAGAACAGCAAGGACCAATCAGTTTCCTGTGTTGCATTACCTACTCACGTTTGTAGATTGGGTAAGTGTTATTATAGCATCAGGCTAAGGATATCAGTTCAGCTGATGGCACATGTGTCTGGTCATTCACCTTAAGAGTCTAGTATTTGCATTGCAATATTATTCATTTTACAGATGATCAGCCCCCACTTTCACAGAGGAGGTAATTTTAGATCTATCCTTTTAGTGAAGCTTTTTTTGAAGCATTCTTTTTTAAGCAGTAAGAGAAAACAATTTCTTTCAGGTACATAACATATCTATGAAGGTGAAATCTACATTCTGTTTTTGTATTGAATTGTATGTAATTCTAATATAAATTCCATAGCTCCAGTTGGACATGTAAAAGACTAAATGTGCTGTTTGAGCTACATCAAAAAAAGAAACCCCTGTGAAATGCCATGAAAAACAGCTGTAATGACTGGCACCTTGCTTTGGAAATGATCCCCTCACTGAGACTATATAAGAATTTCAGTATCTGGCATTCTACGTGACAAAGTCCATCAAATATAATACAGACATTCCCACATAATACATATATTTTACATTTGGAGTGATTTTTGTATTCAAGAATACAAAGGACTGACAACATGAGTGCATAGTATCACACAGACAGGCACTGCACAGACTTCCCCTCAAAACTTTGCCAGTGAGCAAGTCTTGACCTGCAGCCCTTCTGCTATTCCAGTTCTTGGCCTTTTTTGACTAAAGACTGCCAAGTGTGGTGAACTGAGCCAAACTCTGTGATGTGAATAAATATCTACTGGCCACAGGGATTTACTTTCAGCATGTTAAATACTATTTGTGGCATGGTAATGCTTGGAGCTATGGAAGTCAGTAAAACTTGAATCGACAATTCAGCTCTATTACTGTCTTTTTAATTTTTTTAAACTCTGAAAATTTCCATCTAAAAGGAAGTAAGGTAAAGGTACTATTTAATACTACACTCTGGAAATGCTTATTTGTACAATGCTCATTGCTATGGCCAAATCCAGCTGGTGTTCCCATTATGACCTCCCCTGAGAGGCACATACATGAACCGACAGCTGATATTATTGGAGGAGACTGAATGAATGAAGCAAAGTATCTCAGCCTACAGATTTCATTAGGCCACAAGCATTCTGGGCAGACCTGTGATTTCCAAAATTTGTTTGCTTGGCTGCTTCCTCTTTGATGGCTCCTGAAGAGGCTTCCTCTCCAGAGCCATCTAGAAGCAGTGCAGAAATAAGAGCACTTTTAAAATGACATGTTGAAGGAGCCACAGTAATATTAAATATAAATATTAAATGTGTATAGTTCTAAGACTGAATTTAGAAGCAGGCTCATGTACTGTTCTTCCACCAAACTCCCTCCACTTCAAAAGTTTAGGCCGAGAATATGCAAACCTCTCAGGCAGCATTAATATGAAGAAGGGAAACTCAGATTAAAGCTATTGTTTCAGTACTTCGAGCTCAAGCAAAATTTTGAAATATCACTTATTTCACATACCGTAAGTAAGAGATTCTGCATTTTCTTCCCTACAGACTTCAAACACCTCAGATGCACAGTTATATCCAAAGTGGCATCCGGTTACCCAATCTGGCAACTCATGTGAATGTCTAAATCCTAACTGGATTGTTTAAACAAAAATCTAGAAATTATATCACGAAGAATTATCACATGAACTTTCTGATACATTTTCATCAGCTTCAAAGACTTTTCTTAAAGGCGATGAGGAAATATTACAAATGTGATCCAAAATTAAATTGAAAGGGTTTCCCAACTGACTTCAAGAGACCTTTGAACAAAGCAAGGAAAAGAAAAAAATTTGAAAATTTAATGTGTTTCTTCTGTCCCCTGCTGCTGAATCAATCACTGCGCACGACGAAAAATGCGAACCTGGAGTGGTTATATATAAATAAATCTATCTCGCTCAGAAAATGTTTTTTATTATAGCTGAAACACTTTTCAGGAATAGAATTGACCTGACAAAACTTTCAGAAGAAACTAGAAAAGCTCTGAGATGAACAGCCTTTCATAATTCCTAATATAGGAAAGCAATTCTCTATTGTCATTTGCACTGATTTCATAAAGCAGTTGAAATTCTGCAATCTTAGGAAAGTAATTGTAAAAAATTTTGTTAAAATAAATTGTGCTACTTTTTAATCTTCATTTGTAATGTCCCAAATTTTAGCAAAAATAGAAATTAATATCTCTAGTTGTTCTCATCACACTTGAAGGGGTGAGAACTCAGAGTGCCCAGCCTAAATTGCATTCTTTGCTTCATTGCTGGGAGTAGGAACTGGAATAGACCATACGGGAAATAATGACAGCTTTTAATACTTACTGGTAGCTCTTGGACTACACACTCTGAGTGAATATGGGCCAACCAGCTATAAAACAAGTATCATACCATTTTGCCAGAGGAAATGACCCTTTTGAGATTCAAACTTCATTCTAGCTCTATTTTGTACAATTTATTAGGTGAGAACAGCTTTTGTATAGTATAGCTTAGCAACTTCAGTGACAGATTTAATTTCCAGTTATCTCTGCTACAATAGTAAATAAATCTCTCAACTGTCAGTGTTCCTGTGTGCTTCCATATTTTCCTAAAATGAAACATTCCACCCTAACTGTTTATTGGCCATTCAACTTTAAGTGGTCAATTTTTAGGCAGTTATCAGTTGGCTATTTTCTTTAGGGCAGATAACATTCCTGACAGTCAAACGCCTTTTCCTTCCCCGTCGTCAAGGAGTAAAATTATGTATTTGTGAAACTTTAAAAAACATTTCCTCCATCACCTGAAACACGGAATTGATGAAAAAAGAGAACAATTCCCTGTAACTGGGTTGCCTATTACCTCTTTCAAACATTAAGATGTTTATAGGAAATTACAAATAGGTATCTTAAAAAGGAAGCAAGTGTTTTTCATTATTTCATTATCTAAAATAAATTAATTAAATCATTAAATAAAATAATAAATTAACAAAACAAAATAAAACCCCAGGTGTTTTTTACAAATCTGCAGTATCGTTTGGGAGTACCTAAAATGCAAATACAAAAGGATTGTTTACCAAGATGACAACTGAGAAACTGACATTAAGAATTAAACTCAACTTTATATTTTCAATTCAGCCTGATTTTTACTTTTCTTTATGGTTGCGAAATGTTTTTAAGAAGATATCTTTCATGGAATTCTGCAGTCCTACAAAATGTCACTTAGTAGCTTAAATCTGTGTCACCAAGTAGGAAAAAATATATGCTTGATATTAAAAGGGAAAAAAAGTAACAGAAATAGATTTCATTTTCAATCCACTGCCAAAACCCATCTGACAAATGCTTGGCCTTTTACCAATCACAGTTGAGGCTGACATGAAGATTTGTCAAACTGGGTTGACAGTACTGTATGAATTCTATTCTTTATTTTGGGAGGCTGGCAAGGAAAATTCCTAGTAGAGGTGGCAACATTCTGGAGACCAGCATTAAGCTATTGGATAATGCTTTGTGGAAACCAAGGATTTGGAAAACAAATACTATGCTGTCAGATAGCCATCTTCACCAGAGCAAACACAAAGCAACAGTGAAACACTGAGGCAAGTATAGATATTCCTTCACATACATGCACATACACATTCTAAGTAGTGCTCTCTGACATTAAGTCACAAAGACTAATAATTTAAAGTTAAATATTCCTTCTTCAGCCTTAATTAGATCCTGGGTTTGGAATGCTTTACCTTATAACTTGAGTAATATGAAGAAACAGACTCTAACAAACTCCATATTTTCCTCAGTCATGCCCGATCTTGAGAAATGGCTCTCTTTCTGTGACACACCATGACAGCAGAACAGAAGATTAAACAGGATCTCTGAATCCAGGGCCAGAAGCTGATGTATCATAAAATTTTTCTGAATATTTCAGATGTCTGTACTCTTCTTTGAAATTTGACCACATCTTGGTCATGCCTTGCCAAACTTTTAGTGTGTTGTAACTGTTACTTAGAGCTTTCTTCCCCTGGTTTCTTCTCACTCTCTCCTCCCATATGCCTTTCCTTTGCATTTCCTAATCCAAAGAGCACAAGGTCGTACTACCCTATGCAATCATATCTGGGTTTTTTAAGTTAATTACAGCATACTGAGTGATGAAATATTTCAAACTGTGAGAGAATAGAATGTTTGAGGGCACTTAAAAGGCCAGAGAATTTACCCTTACATAACATGTTCTTTATTCCTTGTTTCTGAATATTAAGAATAATAATGACACAGTTGTTACATTCACAGTCCCTTTTCTTCAAGGCAAATAATTTGAAGGTCTCTCTTCAGCTTTGTTTCTTTTTGTTTACTTGCTTTTCCTAGTAGAATTTAAAATGAATGTCAAATATTTTATTTGATGTCATAAAACTAGAGGTTTATAATGCTGTTTACTGTATTTTGTTAACTTTAATGCAAATAAAAATATTAGAACAGATTTGAAAGACATAAATTGGAGAAGAAAGATACAGTCTTGATGCTGTAAATTGTTATATATTAACTTCCTCTACATATGACAAGTCCCAACAAAGGTTACTGGACTTGTAATACTTGGGCAGTTCTACACACAAAAGTCAGACTGAAGGGTTCTGTAGATCAGGGAAAGACATGGTTCGAATTGTGAGCCTTTAGTAGAAACCACTGAGCATTTTTGCATCTGGGAACTGGTTGTAGTTATAAATGATATGACTTTGGGAAACTTTTGTTGTGGTTCTTTAATCTTTTAGTTTTCAACTGAGACGTGTTTCATTAAAGTGGGGGATGCCTATTGAAGGGCTGCCTTTATAATTTGTGTTACTAGTTCAGATGGAGATCTGGTTTATGTGTATGATTTCAGCAATGAAGGTTTATTGTATTTACTAAACCATATGTTTTTCTACAGCCTGCTTGGAATTTATGATGAGATTGTTTTGGTTTAAGTTGACAACTACAGTATGTTTTAAGTTAACTGATTTCCATTGAAAATTGCAACCTCTAATGAAATGAAATTTCGAAATTTTCAGGCAATTACACATTTTTATGCTTTGGTAATAGGGTTCTGTTAAAAGGATTCGTTTGGGAATTTTTTGTTGTTTTACTGGGTTTTCTGTTTGTTTGTGTTGGGTTTCATTTCATTTTCCTCTAAAAATTGATAAAATTCTTTGAAAGGTCTTATTGCCTTTTGTAGCAAGTTCATTATTTTGTGTAGGATCTAGAAGTTGAGAGTTCTATATCTGTAACTGTCCATTTCATTAATAGAAATAGCAAAAATGCCAGACAATTTAAAAACACTTGTCCCGCACTCTTTGCCTCCCTGAGTATTCTAAAATTGGAAACATATCACATGACTATTTCTGAAAAATATCAGCCTAACAAGACTAGCACAGTAGTTCCTGAAAAGTAAGGGATGCACATCAAATGCAGAAGAAGAAAGACCATCCAGATGGATAGAGCAGACTGGCTTCTCACTCACCTAATGGGACATCTGCTGAAGTCCTTGGATGAGTTGTTTGAACCACTAACTCACCACAGCAGGAATATCTCAATTCCATGGTACCTGTTTCAGATCTTGATTGTGTAGCTGCAGCTCTACAACTTCCTCAGCTGAATCAGAGGTATTCTCTGGCACATCCAGCTGGAATGTCTCTGAGGTGTAGTCTTTGGATCAACACAAGCAGACACACTCTGCCTCAGATTTGCATGGATTATACAGACTCTGTTTAAAGTATGGAGTAATCTGAGGATGCATTTTTGAGAGGTTCTTCACCACTCTCCTCATAGCATGTGGCCTATTTGGTGCACTGACATAATTTCTTTCTAAAACATAGACATTATATAACAGTTGTGATGTAAAAAATAGAAATTATTAAATATGCTTCAAATGTTACATATTTCAATGAAATTAACAATAGCATAACAAATGCAAATTTCAAATTAAAAATTCCTTTAGTGCTTGCAGAATGAATAAGAAAAGTCAGTGTATAAAGCCTAGCCTGCCTCATTTCTTTTTACTTTCCCAAGAGTTTCCCAATCATGTTTGTTAGCAACTAAATATAGTATTTACTAAATAAATTATATTATCAAATGTATCACTTTAATTGGCCATATGACATGTGAAACATATTAACAAGGAGGAAGCAGAAAATGTGTAAGGCATACTGATAAGCACAGTCCTTATCTCCCCCTCACTCTGGCAAACCAGGCTTTCCCTCTCATGTCAACAGCCTAAGAGCAGCTACCTTAAAAGGGCTCATCACTGGAAGTGCTTTACAATGAACAATTGTTTCCATATTTGCAAATAATATTGGTCAACATCAGCGTGCTGACTTTTTCTGGGAGCGAGTTGGAGTTGGATTCTCAGCAGTGCTGTGGTGCTGTGTTTTGAATTTGTGGCTACAAAAGTGCTGACAATGCCCCAGTGTAAAGCCATTTCAGCATTTTCTCTTTTCTTCGTCCTCCCCAGTGAGTATTCTGGGTCAGGTAAGAGATTGGAGAGAAGTGGCTGGGGTAGCTGACCTAAACTGACCAAAGGGATATCCTAAAACACATGACATTGTGATCAGCAGTGAACAGGGAAAGGAGGGAAAAGGAGGAATGTTTGCAGTTGCAGCATTTGTCTTCCCAAGCAACCATCACATATGTTTAGGCCCTGCTTTCAGAAAATAGCTAGTGTGCCAGCCTAGTGTAAATGCATCCCCCTCTTCCTTTGCTTATATGCACAGCTTTTGCTACTAAGCTGTCATCATCCTGACCCACAAGTCTTCACACCTTCCCTCTATTCTGTCTGACTTCCATGGGAGAAGGAGTGAGTGAGTAACAGGGTGGGCATTTTGCTTCTAGCCAAGGCCCACCCACAACAGTCAGGATATCAGGAATGCTTATCTGTATTAAAATGTGTCAGTGGTCAAATACAAGGCAGCTACCAAATAATCTCTAGATTAATTGCAGACTCTTCATGAAAAATAAAAGAATAAAAAGCTTAATATAAAAAAAAAATTGGCTGAGGAGGTAAGAGATGAATAAACAATTTCCATGCTGAGAAGTCCAGTTCCCTGGCTTCTCTACAAAGTAATATAACTTATTAGGAACAAACGGATCATCTCAAATATTCAAAAGTCATTCTCTAAAAATGAAGTAACAGTCTGAATGTATATGGGCTTGCAAACATGGATAAGGATAAGTTCCAGTGTGCAAATGTGGATAAGTTCCAGCGTTAGAGTTTTAAAGACACTGCTAGAAAGGAAGTGGTATGTTTTAGGAAATGTATTTTCTAGGTGACCTTCTTCTTTATATTAGGTTGTACCACTTCTGTTAAGATTAAATAGTTGTGCAATTCAGAAAATTCTCAACCATTTAAAAAAACCTATTTACAAATTCTCAAAGTTTATCTTGAATTGATCAGTGGAATAATTCTGATCAATGTGCATACAAATATAGTAGGCAAAAGGTCTGAATACTGGGAGCTTCCACATCTGAGCAAAAGCCTAAGGTAAAACCATTTCACCTACTGGCAGTGGAGTATGAGTTAACATGAACCAGTGCTGTAGGAGACAACTACCCCTAAAGTTGTAAAGAATGAAACGAGGTCCATATCCATCAAGTTTCAAATGACTGGATCTTATATAAACATTTTTTTTTAAATTCCTCCAACACTCTCCTAATGACTCAAGGTCCCTGTAAGGATGTCAAGTCTTACTTTCCACCCTGTGTATCTACACTGCATTATTTCTTTGGTTTTTGAGAGATACATTTTTGCCATATTACCTTGTAGTGTAAGAAACCAAAGGTTCTTTCGCCTATGACCAGAAACTGACATGATACAATTCAGAAGACTTTTCAGAGCCACATAAAATGCTTTGAAAATCAGTTTGGAAGATGAAGGCATACCAAATCTGGTTATGATTATTTTCCCTCTGTAATGTTATGTGTCCATGGCAGGTATGTTACATAGAGGAGGCATAGATAAAAAATTAATTTTCATTGCTTTTTCTATGGAAAATATACTTAACTCAGTACCCAGAATAATATTAATAAAATAGTAAAAGTGTGTTTTATATAAATTCTGTGGCAAAAAATGTCCTTAATAGGTTTTAACTGATCACTTGTGCAGTTCTTTTAACTGATGGGATATTATGAAATACACATGGATGTGCTGCACTGAGTCCACTCAATTCTTTACAAACATTTAAAACTTTATTAGCTGATAGAGTAGGAGAAGTTTTTTTTGATTGTTGTTCCTGCTATTTTCATATGTTCAACATATGGTAAATCTCTCTGAAGCCTAGCTGACACTAGAAATCAATAAAACCTACTTACACTTATATGCAAGCATTATTTGTGATTGCCTTTAACTGTACTTTTATTAATTTAAATGCTATGATAAGCTATTGATCAATAAAGAACAAGTCATGAGATTCATAAATTCCATTTGTCATGATCTATTATTGGGTAGAGTTTTACAATATTTCATCTTCTTTCTTTCTTCCAGGGTTGAGTATTTCATTAAATTCTAAGTAATCTGTCTAACACAAAAAGTAAGTCAGAACTTTGTTTTTAACTGGCTTTGACCTTTTCAAAAAATTATTCCAGTGCAGTGTGTCATATACAACAAGTTGTAATTATGCAAACCCTAAAAATGTGGAATGTTTAATGTACCAAGAAGTTATCCAATTTAAAATGGATTTACCTTTCTAAGGATGAAGTGGCATCAGTGTAAAAGTATAAGCTTAAGAATTTCCCAACTCCAGCAAGGTTCAATTTTTGCAAGATGCCTCTTCCAAGTTTGCTTTTTCTCTCTTGAATTTTGATATCCTAATACAAGCTTTCACAGAAAATACAGCTATCAGTTAATTATTTTATAATTACATAAAGTTAAGTAAAGGTTAGAAATTAGAAATAAACAACACATTTTTTATAATGGATGTAGTTTTCATTTCACTGTACATTTGCAACTTGACCAGCATTTCTCACCAAACTCCTTTCTTAAACAATGGCCTCTATGAAGTTAAACATATTTGTTTACTGTGTTTTCTGTGAAAAGACTGTTCTATTCCAAATTAATGTCTAATGTTTTGTAAGGTCTGAAGATTTAGCACCCACTTCATTATCCGTATTTTCTCTTTATCTGTCTTTAAATCATCTTTGTAGCTATCAAGACCAAGCATTCTAAATTGCATCACAGTGATATTGTGAACTTTATTTTGCCTTTATTAAAATCTGACTGCTGTTCACTAGTTATATATTTTCACCATAGGGAGAAAATCTTTTGCCCCAATACATAATTCTGATAAATGAACAAAAAGCTTGGATGCCTCTTATTTCAACATATGGTTATAACATTTCTTTGCCTACTTGCATGGACCTTCAGAATGAAGATGGTGCCTAATGGCATTTTACAAGTATCACAGAATATCCTGGCAGAGGTGTGTGACTCTTCCTTTCCTTCACCCACTTAAGCACGCCAGTTCCCACTTGGCCCACTGAACAATAGTCCAAACCAGTTTGCTTGTGTTGGTTTGGATTTTGCTGGGTTTGCTAGAGCTGGCAAGGTCATGCAACTGTTTAATATTTTTCTTCTATTTTAAAATTTCAAGATCAAAGGCCTAGAAACAGTTCAGTGATTCTACAGCCTCTCAGAAAGGATGTCATGGTGATTCAAAGCAGTGACTAAGTTCCACCTCACAAGAAGATAACATGGCCAGCACTTATCAGAATTGTTGGTAAGGTTGAATGTTACTTAAAAAATATATCTTTTCTAAGATAACTTTTGTTAAAACAATGTTAGGTACTGTTACCAAAGTGAGATTTTATTTCATGTTTAATATTTTATAATCTTCACCAATCCTCTTTGGACATGCATTTCAAAAAAAAAAGAAAGAAAAAAAAAAGCTTACAACACTGTCACTTATCCACAAAACTCTAGGGGAGTGTTCAGACCACTGCTATAAAAATAAATTGCATAAATCCAGAACATGAACATGATGGAAATGTCAAATACTCTGGACTGACAAGCACTATTAAAGGAAGATAGACAACTTACATATTTTCATGCAATCCATGAGTGTAGAAATAGCTGAGACTCCTTGATAATTCCTCCTCTCAATTTTGAGAATTTCACTGCACTGGGTAGAATTTAACCACTGAAAAAGAAAAAACTTATATACAGTACTTTAAGTCTTGAGGTTTCTCTTTACTCCATTTTACTTTGAAGAAATATAGTTTGGTGTTCTAAGAATTATCAGGCCTTTTTTACTTGGAAGTTTCATTTTCTACTATTACTGTAATCATCAGAGCCTCACACTTTACAGCAACACAGACGTTTAATACAGAAAAAAGGATTCTGCTCCATATTCTTTCAGGGCAGAGGGGGTAGATGACAATAATGCAGAAAAATCTCTTCCTCTTTGAATTTTGTTTTACCAGCTCTCTAAATAAAAATTTATAACCTATTACATCATCTTGGATGTGAGTTTATCTCTAGACCAATATCAATAAATAGGAAATGTGATTTCTTCAGGTATCCTAAAAACAGGAAAATCCAGAAACCTCATTTTCTGCACAGTTGATAACAAAGGACAAATGCAGGAACCATAAGAAGCCAACCCATCCTATACGGCTCTGATGAGATCTCACCATTTCCCTTAGACTGACAGATGACAGCTCTATCAAAAGGGCTTGTATCAAATATTATTGCAAAATTAGCCTGTGCTATATCTGAAGTACCACGTCTGAAGCTGGTTTGTGATAAATATTTCATGAGGGGTTTTTGGTGGTTTTTAACAGATTACGTTATTCATTTTTAAAAATAAAGCAGTGCATTCAGAAAAGGTGCTGCAAGTCAAGTGCTTGGGTTCCGCTCAGATTGGATTAATAAACCACATCTGACCTGAGGCAAGACATTTAGCCTGGTGCTGTCTCTTGCTGTTTGTAGACATGAACCTAAACATAGCCCAGAGTCTCCTCAGCGTTTTCCCCAGTGAGGATGCTGATTTAAAAGCATTATTTATTTATCTGTCTAAATAAACACTACCCATGAACAGTCTGGCAGTGGGCATAGCTGCTGCATCACCTTCATCCCTCTGCCTTCTACAGAACATTTGACTTCTGCCTACACTTTGTTCAAAAATTTATAGAAAACTAAAATCTATTAATCAGCAAACTTCTCCTTGCTCCATTTCAAGATTAAGCCTTTGGTAATATTTTTGTCCATTATTTGGTTTTGAAGAAGAATGTTCCAAAATCCTGAATCCAAAACAACTCAGAGGACAAAGCCTAAAAATTTCCTCTAAGTTTTAGAAAATAGTAAAACCTTTATTATAGGGGCCATGTAGTGCATGTAACCCACAGAGAAGGGTTGTCATAGGGACACAAATACCATTGATTTCCATCTCGGTGGAGAATGCATTCTGACACTAGGTAAAGGGTATTTGAAACAACATTTTGTTTGTAGGTCAGCTACTTTGGCCTAAAGGAATTTGTTCCTATATCACAGGTTTATAAGCATTGCTAGCATATTAATCATGGAGAACATACTACTCTTCAATATTTTAATAAAAATACACACAAAACCAAAGAAGGGCTTGGAAATATGCAACTGCCAGAAAAAGATATTACTATAATATGTCAAGAGCATGAATCTTTTATTTTGAAATTTCAAATTACAGTCAAATAATGACAATTAGACAATCCATGTGTTTTTCTAAAAACAACCCAACTTCAAATAAACAGGAGTTTTTATTACTCGATATAAAATTATCACTTTGCCACAGTTTTCCTTTCACACTTAGCCAAAGAGAATAAAACTAAAAACTAAATTATTGGATTATTAGAAATCAAAACAAATATTACAGATCTGGAATAATATGCAATGAAAATTATATTGAACATACAGTTTATTTTTGGAAACTAATATAGACCATAATAACATTATTTGAAACCATCTCTTTACCTTCATTTTAAAACTGAGTTCAACAAAGGATCTCACTGCAGGTCCTGCTTAACATCATTCAGTCATTCTGTTCATATGCCTCAAAAACACAGATTTTAATTTTCTTTTATCTATAACATGAGTAGTATGGCAAGATCACAAGCTGAAGAGATCCTGAAATGTTGTTTTAGTAAGCTGTAGGAAGTTTATAAATTTAGCATTGCTATGAAACATATTCCAGTGGTCTGGCTTTTTTCAGGACTGCTCAACATACCATTCAGTTGTGCTACAACTTATGGGTTTTTGCCCCTCTAGTAGATTGCTGGATCTGAAAAGTCTGGTTTTTGAAGTCACTTCTATCCCCAAAGAAGGGACCTTTTGTCACCTTCAACTCATCAACTACTCTATAACACGACATCCAACACGATAGTTTAGCACTTTGAAAGCACTTAGCACAAATGTTGCCTTATGGTAAAGCCTTTGTCTTTCAATGCCATTATTCAGTTTTCTTTCCAGCTTTCTGAGCAGTTATGTTCAATAGAGTCTGATTCACAACACGTGCAGCAGCACTGGCAGCATTTCCCTCCCACCGCCAGCTCCTGCTATTTATCCACTTTTGTGCTGATTAAGGTATTGCATTTCTCAAATAGTTTATCTGTGATTTCCATTTAAGCAAAACGTGCCAGTTCTCAGTTGCTTAGGGTCTCTTGGAGCATTCTCTGCCTTCTAGTCCAGCAGAAAAATCCCCTTTCTCAGCAGTGAACACTTTCACACACTATGTTCTAGTTTCCTCACAACTTTAGGGCCATGGAGCCAAAATCCTGAGCTGGTATGAATTACACAGGCTCTACCTGGGGCAGTGGAGCATAATGATCTCAGCTCAGAGAGTAGTTTAAATTTTTTGTATCCACCTTTCTCAGAATAAAGTAATCTCTAAGAAGTAAATGCAAGTCATCATTCTAAGCGTGCTCTCATGCAAACATGCTAATTGTAGTCATTGGGAAATAAATTTTTGAAGTTAGTGAAGAAGACATAGAACAGTTCTGAAAATATTGGCCAATGTGAGAAGCAGAGAAGTCAAGGACAGCCAATGGTCAAACTCCAGCTCCAGTCCCCCCTTCAGGGGACTTATCTGAACCAAGTATCCCTCTGACAATCCTTTAATAAATTAAAAATAAATATAACCCATATTTTTTATGTTAGTCTGATTCTCCTTCAGATCTTGACCAGACATTTATCTGATATGTGCCTGCAAACTAAAAAACAAAATTTTTTTTAGGAAATAATAGAGAACCTTTTAGCTCAGTACTAAAGAAAACAAAAGAATTTATACACGGATAGCTTCAGCTTTCTTCAAGGCAATCTTGTACTGCAATGTAATATGCTATAAAATTGAGTAAAGTGGCTAACTTATACAACAACTTACAAGAATTTTATGTCAACATACACAAAGAGAAAAAACATTTGACAACTTGGTATAAATTTACAGATTTCAAAGAATGGATTATTTTAATCAAAATTAACATGGACATTAATGTCCTATTTTCCCCTCTTATATCACTTTTACAGTGACATAATTATATTGAGTGGAGCTATTTCTAATTTACAATATGGCATGTGAGAAGGATCAGATCGTGAGACTTAAATTT